>OX438641.1:15727047-17153184 GCA_949316285.1 Eupithecia subumbrata
CCAAAATCTGCCTGCCAAGCTTGGAGACTATGGCAAAACCCCCTCGTTTGACCCGCAATTGGCCTATGGCAAACCATCAATGGTTTGCCATAGAAGATGCACCGCACGGCGGACTGTCGGCAATGGCAGCGAGGATTCTTGAAGGCAACTTTTCTATTTAGTGCGAATGACGTCATTCGGATTGCCGATCAGTGGACGCACTTGTAAGTGGATTGTCCGATGCCCGCCTCTGAACTGAGTGTGCTGATGAGATGAGGTTATATCGAAATTCTATAAAAACAATGACAGGACTGTTGCTAGCTGAAGCAATTGCTAGAAGCACAGAGGTAGGCAAGGTATTCCAATAATTTGCCGTCATCAATGCGTTGTTTCTTTTTCGCCAAAATATGATGCTGGTATTGGTGAGTCACTGGTTTGAGAAAGCATGAGTCAGGTCTTAGGAGTTTACTTTACGCTTTACGATAGCGAGTTTACGATTTTTTTTTAGAAGGCTGGCTACTTCTATTGGTTAGGTGCCGTTTATTAATTACGTGGTGTTTTTAGCAAGTTGATGGTTGATGCTGTTTGCTGATACATGATGTCTGATGAGGTTTTAGACTACCCCTCCTACTCAAAATCACATGTATTTCTTGACTTGGGCCATGAAGGCCCAAGACGCAGACGTGCCTCTCGATCCGCGTGTCGCATCGAGGCGGGTCAGAGCGTGCCCCTTCGGGTCTCACCGCCGAGGCTGGGCAGTGAATGCGTTAAAATCTCAGAAATTCTAAATACAGGTATAATCTGATTTAATTGAGCAGCGTGATGTCTGAAAAATTTATACTTAAACGTGATATCTCACCACACCCCCCTCCTCTCGCTTGTGATACCTAGGTAGGTATCACGTGTTTTTTTTCCGAACACGACACTGACACTTTTTAAACTAAATAAATATAATAAAATAAATAAATATTGCTGGACAATTCACACAGCATTAACTAGCCCTAAGCTAAGCAGAGCACAAGTAAGTATATCTGTTATCTAGTATAAAACACAAGTTATAGATATATGATAAATACTCATATACTTAATACAATACACTACACTACTTATATAGATATTTTTTATTGTACATAGAAAAAAAACAGTAAAAAGAGAATTTTGGATTTGTGTGTCGTTTGTTAATTACAAACATTGTACCTACTATCCTGAGAATGGTTTGAGTATGTACCTATAGTAAATACCTTTTTGGAGTTATTGAATCCTAGGAAAATTACGTGGTAGATTTTTGATAATTGATACTTATTTCTTCGAACGAGATGCTTCGTATGTAATGTACCTAATTTAATTATGTTGAACTTCACTGGGTCAGTTTGTTAAATCACCAATTATACTTGCATCTCGTTTTCGAAATATTTATACCTACCTACCTTAGCCTAACCAATTTAAATAACCCGTTTATTGCCCAGCCTGAGCGGTGCGACCCGAAGGGGCTGCAGGTGAAACGTGAACATGAGCGTCTTGGCCACCGAAAGTAAATTCCTAGCTAGGTAGCCTTATGCTACTAGGTAACCTAAAATTTTAGACGGCAAATGGCCGGTAACCATGAACATGGTTACATGACGACCTCCGTGGCGCAGCGGGCGTAGGTCCGTCTGCGACGCAGGAGGTTGCGGGTGCGATTCCGGCCTCGGAACAAATTTGTGTACGATCTGCAGAAATTTGTTCCGTTGGTCTGCGTGTTTTCTATGTATAATAAAAAATATCTATCTATGTAGTGTATTGTATTAAGTATATCAGTTACTATCTAGTACCCATAACACAAGCTCTGCTTAGCTTGGGGCTAGATAATGCTGTGTGAATTGTCCAGCATTATTTATTTATATTTATTTACATAGGTATCTATGCATTCGATTCGTCGTTGTTTAAAATCCGTAGAAAAACTGATTTTCACGGACAATAATATTGGGCCACATGTGTGCCATTGGCTTGGCACGCCACAATATTTTAACGACTAGGTACCTAGGTAAGGTGCGTTGGGGTATGATCGGACGGATTCCCGACTAGTTGAAGTTGACTTGCGATTTTTTTTTCTCGAGATCAGTACGTACACGTTAAATTATAAAAATATTGCGGAAAATGTTAAGAAATAAACGTAGCTTATCGCTGAGTTTCTTTTATTTTCATAACCTCATTGGTTTCTGTGTTTTACGTGTCCAAACCCAAAGCCAATGTATAATTCACATTTGAGCGTGATGAAAATTATTACCTGCGGGGCAAGTTCGACAAATTTTAAAGTCACTTCTTCGAATGTTCATAGAACAAAGTCCACAGAGGAATATTAAAAACTAGGTAGGTAGTTTCTGCCCGCGCGGCGCGTTGTTTTCGCACGCGTTGTTTTCTACGAAAACGTTTAAAGGTTATTTCTTTTGTTAACTGATTTATGGGATAAAAGTAGCCTGTGTTTTATTCCAGGCCTAAAACCAGATGTATGCAAAAATATCAGCCCAAAGGGCACAGCACAAACATCCATCCATCCATATACCTACCTATCTAAACCTCCAAACTTTCGCATTTATAATATTAGTGTGATAGTGTGATGTGATTTATCATTCTTGCAAAACATTATAAACATAGTCATTGAATTTGCACAAAAACGTTACACAAAAACGTTCTACAAGATTTTCTATTGTTTTGGATTTTTGGATCCAATGTTATCCCCTCGTGTAAAAATTTGCTTTGCCATAACGAAATTAGGTACTTTTCTACCAAATACATGGGTTTTACTTAATAGTAGTAGGGATAATAGTATAGGGAAGATTTAGAAACAAGCAACTTTAAAACTAAAATAACAGTAAGTATTTATCGTTTACCTTCTTATACCTTTTACTAAGTAAGAAAGTAAAGTACATAACATAAGTTACCAGTGGACTTCTAATGATTTATTATGTTGTATATATTTATTAAGACAGAGGTTAATGCAATTAACATTATCATCTTTACTATCCATGTATTATTTTTAGGAGTCAGACAAATCATTTAAAGCTTGACAATCACATTTTTTAATTTCATCCGATCTTTACCGACGCGGCGTGTGTAAAGTCCGGATTTGATTGGCCTACAGCGTCCTTAAGCCTTTTGTTTTTGATCAGTTCTATCTGGCTACCAAACAAAAAATTTAATATAAAACTTACGTGATAACAAAATAAGCTAGTTTCCCTAAAATAACATGATCAAAATTTAAAGTCTGGGGAAAGATCGCATCGACAAAATAGGCTAACTTAGCTTGTCTTCTTTTTAGGAACACAACTCATTTATAAATTGCCGGAGCGACTGGGGAGGGGTAGAGTGGACTGAAATCGCGTCGTAGAAAATGTTGACAGCATGAGAAAATATGGCTTAATTCGGCTAAAATGAATTTCATACGGTCTTCACCGCGCCAATCTTACCCCATCGCACCTTACCTACCTAACCTGCCTTTACCTAGCCGTACGTTTTCTCATTTCGAATGTTATGGCGGGAATTCGACTCGCTTTTGAAATTCGAGCAATAAGGCTTCACCACATTTGGTGGTGAACGTGGTGGTAGTAGGTTAGGTAGGTACCTGCTGATATACCGACCGATCACCACCGCCGACCAGCATAGGTATTATTTTAGTTTAAGTAGGTAGGTACCTAGGTACCTACGTTACGTACGTTAAACGTACTCTAGTGGGTCGACAAGGGTTGATGATGATGATGATGACTTAGGTAGGTACCTAACTCAGTCAATTAGCTTATGCAAGAAGGTAGGTAAGCACCTACCTACTTGGTTCATAGTAGGTAGGTATTAGCGAGATAAATCTGGTAGGTACCGTAGGTACCTACCATTTATGCTAGGTAGGTAGTAGGTATAGTACGAACTGCGAATAAAGACCTAGCCCTACCTACTTCACTGTTTTTACCTTTTCAGGCAGATTAAATAATAGGTACCTAGTTATAGGTAGCTAAAATTTGAAATTCCGTTAATAATATTTAAAAGCAAGCTGGCTAATATCTAAGGAATTTTACCTATCTTACCTAACTACCTGTGCTTTAGAGGTATGTATATTTTCTAGGTATTACCTATTCCACTTGCCTAATTGTACTACCTTTATTCAATATTCTATTGTTTTATTTTTCTATGATTACTATTTGGAATTAGGTAGCTATAGGTACATCATGTAGCAACCTGTATGTTTATGGAAATGAACCACCAACCTTTTATTTTTCGACAGAGAATCCGAGATTCCTAGAACTTTTTGTTAGTCAACATCCCTATCAGCTGTTATCGGTCATTTTGCAGTCAGTCACTTCCTTCCTTCACAAACCACTCACATTTAAAATTAGAACAATCACTTCACAAATCCACGAAACTAAAAACTTTTTTCACAGAACACACCGACCTATTGGAATTTCGAAAAAGAAATGGTTTGTTTTTGTTTTGTTTCCGGAGTTTGACAGTTTGCGCCGCGTTCGGAAATCAAACCATGGAGCGCGAGCCACGGCTGGCGAATCGCGCGCGTTCCAAATGACAAATGCGCGGCGCGTCAAGCATCAAGCGTCAACTCAACCAACGGGTTGCCGCGTTTGTTTACCTCGCGTACATACCAACTATTATCTATTCACTGTCTTTCGCTTCAAGTTCAAGGGATTTGCAAGTTTTCGGAACCATACGGCACGACGACGACGACGACGACGCGGACGACGCGATGGAGCTTCCCAGCGAAGCATGACCTTCTGTTAATTTTTTTGTACTAGTGATGGGTTTCAATAGCTACCTTCAGACACATAAGTAGACAGGTGAGGCTTAATGATGTCATCTTTCAATCAACATCTGATAGCGGAAAGGATACTTAGGATCTATTAAAATATTTGAGCTTCGCGCGAATCTGTGTCATAATATTGCATGTCGAGGACTTGGAAACGGATTTCTAAATACCTACCTAGTACCTACCTAGCCCGGCTGAAAAATTTACTTGTAAGTAGGTACCTACATATTTATCAAGAAGTAGTAGGTAGATAAGTAGCTGTCTACTTTATCCCAGGTACTTATGCCACAATAGATAATACTATTTATTTACTGTGCTTATGCCTTATGCCAGGCACTCGCCCTAGTGCCTTGTCTTCTATCTAGGTACCTATGAATAATATAAATGAATGCCACGGCCCCGGCGGCGGCGCGGGGCGCGGAATTAATCCCGCATTAGTTTTTCGCCCCTCTGGCTTATCTCGTATTCTTGTAGAAGTTTTGTTCCAATCTCAGTTTGAAAACTAGTAGAGCCATCTATGTTTCTTTTTAGAAGCTTTTTGTTTTATTCGTGACACTTTTCGCTATTGCACGCTAGATGGCAGTAGCAGTTTATTTTCTAAAATTAAAAATATTGGCTGCCTTTAAGCGTTTGTTGATACATTATTTTTTATTTACAATGTTTTAGCACCCAGTTTTTTTATTTATATAAAATGTAAAAAAATAGGTGCAACCCAATTTTTTTTAATTTTACTGGATTACCTAAGATCGAAATACAAATTTACAGAACTCTGTGGTGTAGTGGGTGGGAGGTTCCGTAACGAAACGCTATAGCCATATACGGAAGGTTCAAAATAATTTGCGAGCAAATCAATGTTAGGGACCAACGACCGTGCCGCCACCACCTCTATTGTGTGCACGGAATAGTGATTGTGTGCAATTTAGCACGGCAAGATGACATGACTCGTAGTAGTATAACAATAAAGTCTAAAATAGCTTTCGTGAGTCACAAATTAACGTCGCTGACACCTCGGTTCGTTGTCACGTACCGCCAATTACAATTACTAGCGTGATATAACATAAAAGACACTTTATTGGACGACCACCCTTGTTTTGTTTGGACATGGTTTGTAACTATTATCACAATAAATAACGGATCAGTTGAGCTACAGTGGATTGTTTGCAACAGTCTGCAGTTACCTCAATTGTTTCAATTGTAAATACTAGTTCTAATTTGTTTCTTTTATGTATTTGATTGTAATTTTCTTTGTCCATAAAGTAGATAGGTATCTGTTTTATGATAAAAAAAATATTATAATAAATAAATACCTATGTAATGTACTAATGGACATTCCAGAATTTGGCTTCAATTCTGTTGTGGCCTTTAGGTAGGTACCTACTTAAACAAATTAGATAGGTACCTGGCACTAGAAATATCCCTTTCTTGGCAAAAGAAATCTATGTTCCTACATAATGTTATGTAGGTATAAATATCATTACATTACATTAATCACATTTTGACGACCTGTATGTTGCAGCGAGCGAAGGTAACGCAAGGTCTGGCTGAATGAAAAAGTTCTGCGTAAGTGTTAGATTAATGTCATAGACGTGTTTACGTAGATAACTTAACTACGCAGTCATAAAAATCAACCTTATTGTGACCACCGTGTATAAATTGAACATAACATAATGAGCTACATAACAAAATTTCCTAAATTCCTTCAACAAAATTGCAAATACCCGATCGACATCAAACTGGTTTTATATGTGTTTGTAACATTTTACTACCTACCGATCTGTGTTTATTACAAAAATAGACATATTTTGTCATCATGAAATAGGTAAGTAAGGTATTTATTATGAATTTAGTAAAAACTAAAATGTAGCAATGTGATAAGTACGAAAAAATATAGAAGACCCTCTTTTTTGGTTGAAATAACCATCATTTGACTTTGTTTTGTGTAAAAAATAAGTTTGTAAACATGTAGGTACATACCTGCCTGGATTCCAGTTCTGAGTAGGATAAGTAAAAAACCTACCTGCCTTCGTCATACTAGTATTGGTAAACAAGTTCAATAAGAAATACAAAGTTTTTTAAATCATTTTATTCGAAAATATCCTTTTGTTTTACACACAGTCTTTATATTCAAAACTTGGCTCGTTCCTCGCCTTTATCTAAGAAAATCTCTCGACAAGGAACATTGTGATTTTGTATGACTCACTTAACAATGCTTATATCCTAACAAACAAAACAACTCGTAAATGCATAATAATAATAAACATAAGAATACACAAATAATTCATAATCGATGTCCTACCATTTTGATTTACCACAAAGCTGCACGTGATATGTAATGTATACCTACGTCGTGTTCATAGTCCATTAGATACCTACCTACACACTCTCACATTGCAATAAATCGTTAACACACAGATTAGTGACTGTTTTTTCCAAATAAATAATTGATAGATAATATTGGATTTCAAACAATGGGTGCAATTTGTATTTGGTATCCAAATTGTTAAAATTGAAGCATGAGAATTTCGTCATCACATCTGTTTAGAAATATATTATTCTGGATAGAGTAATTTTCTCATAATCAAGTCCAGGGCATGGTCACATCAAAGTCAAACTTGGCAAAACACTATACCTATACTACACTCATTGTCATAAACACACAAATCACTTCACACATCCGTTTTGATTGCTCTTCTCCCTTTCAGCCACCAGCGCGCAATCCTGACAGTTGACATGCGGCCTGAAGTTATTGTTTTCATTCTTCCTCCTCACTGCGAAGTTCCTCTCACGAGATGGAAACTTCTGGATCCTCCTCTCTCGTTCAGGCTTCTCCGTAGTCATTTTCCGGTAAACGTCTGCTAGTTCAAAGTGTTTTAATTGTAAGCACATTCTTGACGTCCGTCCCGCGCGGAGTATCAGGTGACAATGGTTAAGCGACTGTGTATGTGTAAAACGCTTGGTTGCATGCGCCTGCGATTGCGACCTCTCCACAAGGCTACATAACACAATACTGTCAGAGCACACAATAGTGTACGTTCGTCGTTAACAGTCGATATGTTATCATATCATTGACCGGGTCACAGCTGATTGCTGTGAAATGTTTACATAATAGCCGCTTTGCTTCAAGATAATGGTGTTTACGTTGGTCATTTATGTTTACTTTCGATACAGAGCTAAATAAAGTACTTAATACCTTGTTTAGAATTGTATTGTTCATTGTTGACATCGATTGTTTTGTCACTTTCAGATGACAATCGGTGTAGGTATCCCAAACGTGGACTTTGGAAAGAAAAATGTGATAATTTATTAATTAGTGTCTTGCTTGATAGACCTTTATATATTAGAAGCTAGAACCAGCTGGATATCAAATCAACTGAATTAAATAGATAACGATATAAAGCACCAAACTCTCACTAGTGTTACAAAACAAAACAATGGATGGACAACCCGCATTAGACTATTATTGGCCAGACTAGCTATATTAAAGTCCACAAACGTCTGATATGTAATGAGCGTATTATCTATAAATAGTCTTTTCCACTTGCTGGTAATGCATGTTTGCAATCAATATATTGACATGCATCGGCTGTAGAGAGGCCATGCGACTTAAATGTCACAAGCATGGTCATTGCATATCAAGGTGATAAACGATAACTTCCGCTTATAAACCAGCGCTGTTAACGAATAAAAAGGAAGTAGACTTTATACATTTAATAACTCTTTTATTCAAAATGCAGTGTGTTGAGAGTTTTAGCTGAAGTGTTGAACAAAACTAACTACACAAGTTTAGTTGATAACTTTGGCTGAAAAACCGCTTTCAACATCTATCGTCTGGCATTGCTGGGCCAAGCCCTATTTCGGCGCAAGAGTATAAGGGCACTGCTTGAGATGATCACATTTTATACCTTTGTTTTCTTCAGTACCTTTGTTAAAAGTTGAAGCAAAAAATGGTTCGTCCTATCCTTTTTTACCGCAGTGTCTTGAAGCGTAACAGGTATAATTTGAGTTCTCAGAAATGAACTTACCTCCAAGCATGTTGGATGAATCCCGGGCATAACTCCGGACAGTTGTCGCAGGGCCTGCCTTCTGACACCTCCTTTATCCGAACACCCTGTAACAAAATAACAACAATTTAATTTTTGTTTAACTTTAGAAGACAAATGACACGTTAAAAATGACTGAATCAAAAAGCCTGAAAGGCATGTATGGTGTGGGTATCCAATCTCATTTGGAGTTCCTAAAAATACCTATTGAGTGTAGCTTGCCAATCTTGCCAGCCAAAAAGCCACCCTGTAATCAACAGGTGGTTGTTTGAGATTGAACTGTATGGCCAAATGAAAGCCATCCTATAAACTCAAAGGTTATGGATATCTCAATTTATCCACAAAATTCATGACAGGCGTGACTGTGTTTATTTCTATAAGTTTTCCGATTGCAAAGCGGCCGTTGTCAGATAAGATAGGCTATGATATTGTGATAAAAACCGGATCTATCGTTTAATCATAATCTGCACTACTTGGACATATTTAACGCAAGAATAACAAGGTCGTCGTCGCTTATATCAAGTAGTTGATAAATTATGTGTTTTTGCATTGGCTCTAGTTGCGAGTGAGGCGGACTTATAAGTCCTTGTTTTACTACTATTCTCACGCACAAGTTTTTCCTAAGGCAAGTCAAATTTTTTTTGACAGACAAGACAAACCTCATCATCCTCTTCAGAACTAGGAGTTCGATTTCCACCACCACCTTTATCACCCTCTTCAGATTCACACTCGCTGTAACTATTAGATGAATCGGAATATTCACTCTCTCGCTTATACGTGAAGAGTTTGAACAAACTCTTTTCTCTCCAAGAGTCATCCTTCACACCCGGGATCTTTCTCTTTCTATGTATCTTGAAAGGTACTTGTTTGCGTCTCGGCTGTATCACAGAAGACACTTTAGGCGCCGATATCTTGTAGTTTTGCTCGTAATCTTCTTCGGTTACGCCACAATGGTAGAGCAAGAAGTCTTTCCTTATCTGTTCTTTACTTGCTGGGTCTCGCCAGAAGCTCTCTTTCTTTCGCACACCAAGATAGTAATCTAGGTCTCTTTCCCCCAAATCGTCTTCTTCATCGGATGTCACAACAGGTTTGATTTTATCTTCATTCTTTTCCTCAATCTCCTCAATCAACTTTGTCAGAAGTCTGTACTTTTTATTTGGCATTTTCTTTAACAAGTTCGTAGTATTCGTCGTCAAGAACTTTGTTGTTTTTTTATAAACGGTGACGACGGATTCCCTCCTTCTTCTCATATTGTTTGTTTTATTTTTGGAGCGACGATTGAGATATTTCTTGATCGCTTTCAAAATGTTCATTTCGTAGCCATATTGCCTGATTGTCTGACGGAAATGAGGGTTCTGCTTCGATGTCGACGAGACACTAAGTTTTACGGTTACGATTCAATAGTCCAACTGGCCTGCCAATAGGTGGACAGCCGACTGACCAGTGGGCTTGACCTACAGGTTAACCCAGGGTGGTATTGACAGGGGGCCTGCTAAGGGTGGTGTGCTGGTGGGTGGTGGAAGGTGTGGTGCTTTATGACCATGCAAACAGGCTATATGTTCGCAAATGAAGGGACAAATTGCATCACCTTTCATTTCTGTTGGGACTTCGCACCCTTATTAGTTCGTGTTGTCGAGGGCACTGACTTTATTCGGAGATAAAATTAGATGTGTGCGACAAAGAGCTTTGTTAGGGATAATAATAACGCATAGAAAGGTACCTACATACCTACATTGGACATAGATTTATTTACATTTATTAAGTAATATTAATTTACATTGCAACAAAATATTTGGTAGGTAGGTAAGTACCTACCTGTAACTACCGAAGTAGTAAGTAGAATAGAATAGAAAAACATTTATTTGTAACACAGACATACAAAATTTAGAACAAAATAACAAAGACAGAGTTACAAAACGGTCTCAGTCTCAGCATGAGTTGGTTGTATTTGCGTACAACCAACGCTGGTCTTCCGACTGAGCCGGTTCGTGACATCACGGAGTATAAAAATAAGTACAAACAAAGACAAACAAGTTGAATTACATACATTGACAATGGTGTTGATATATTTAAATATGCAAAACAATGAAATAAAATAAAATAAACTAATAAAGAGTGGGTACTACACTAGCTTTATGCACGTGCGTTAAGAAAACTGGTAGGTATATCTATACTATCTATACATCTGTACTATCTATACCTATCACAAGGACTGCCAAATATTTGAAATAATATTTGTTCAGAATAAGTAAGATGTAAGTTTGTAAATGAATTGATAAAATAAAAATATCCTGTTTTTATACAGACGAATGAGGTAGGTACTAGGAGGTACTAGGTACCTCTAGACCTATCTAAACGTATAATGCCACTATGATATTTATTTGCAAATAGCAAGAGCCTAGATCGCTTTAGGTCCATTTGTTATAAATGAGTCTTGTAGTTGTAAACTTGTATACCTATGAGGAAGAAAATTACAAAGGTTTGACTTAAAATAATATAGGTAATTATTGATTAGTAAACATCATTTCATACAAAATAAATTAAAATTGTACATAATCGGTAGAATTTTATTATTTTCACAAGTCGTGTTCTAACACATGGAATGGTTCAGCTAGCGCCACCTAGTTTTTAGTTACAGAACTACTAAACCCAGCGTAGGTACCTTGTTGAAACTTGAAGGAACCCACGTCTGAGGACCCACGGCTTGCCATATTAAGCGCCATCTAGCGACGAGTAGCATAACTAAAGTCACAGTCCCAGTGAAAACAGCTGGTGCTATTTGTACTCACAACTAATCTTCCGATTTCGACTCAGTAACACGTGTTTTGATTTTGGTTGGTTTTATGACTGGAAATCCCTACTAGTTTTGCTCTCACCTCCTAACATTTAAAGTGGTCTAATAAATCATGCAACTGCGGTAGGTAAATCGAAATAAATCACTGTTTTTGCGACGGGAAATCCATACATGGGCACAGCCTTTTATGGGATGATCGATGATATGACTGATGAGGTCTCATTTATTCATACCTATCAATCTACCTACTAGATAAATTACATATATTTTCATATTTTTTAACTTAGTAATTAGGTAAAATATTTTTATACAAAAAATTTGGGATCTCCAACATACGCAATCGTTTGTTTCGTTTATTTTTTTTTCAAATTGGTGTATTAATTCGGTGTATTAGTAGAGTACACCAATCGGTCGAAACGAAACACGCAATTTCGTGTTGGAGAATTAAAATCAGGCCCCCTGTGCCTAAGCTCGGAAGTGTCGCTGAAAAACTAATGATGAAAAATTCAAAAGTTATGAAAAAATGCCTGAGTTAGGTACAGATTTTGTGAATTCTCTGTTGGTGCTTGAAAATATATTAATGGTGGGTAAGAATTAAAAATGTTGAGCCCTATTATCATTTCACATTTATATAACAAACAAAGCTTGAAGTTTTTTTTTTCAATAAAGAGGAAGAAGAACGTTTCTAGGTAGGAAGGTTTTATGGGCATTGGTTGAAGTTAAATGTTAAAGTCCTAACTATCTTTAGTTATTTTCTTGTCCTGTCAAAAAATAAATACATTACTAGCTGCTTTGTTTATTTCAGTGGCCACAAAAGATGACAGGATCACTTCTCAAAATATTCGATTACGTCCACCGCGGCCTTGCGACCAAATATGGCATAGAGTTACCTAAGGGTTAAGTTGTGTACTTGTAGCGATTTTAACCTATGAACGAAGTGTTTTTTTTTAAACTGCAGTAGCCTTTATTCACCAAGAAAATTGCAATAAAATAATTTAAATAAATTAGACCTAGTATTTACTTTGGGTAGTATTTTTTTTTTATTTTGGGTGGTGAAAGGGATGAAACGGGGTAAATCTCCTGGTCACGATTCCTTAAGTATTGAGCACTTGAAACATGCAGGACCTCATTTACCTAGAGTGCTCGCCATGCTTTTCACCTTCTGTATAGGTCACTCTTACCTTCCTGAAGAAATGATGAGAACTCTAGTAGTACCCATTATTAAAAATAAAACCGGAGACGCCTCTAGCTTGGGCAACTACAGGCCCATATCACTAGCGACAATAATAGCTAAGGTGCTGGACGGTGTGATTGATGAGCATCTCAGTCATAATTTGAGCTTACACGATGCCCAGTTCGGCTTTAGGGCCGGACTGTCTACTGAATCGGCAATACTGAGTCTCAAACACACCGTCCGGTACTATACCAGCAGAAACACACCTGTCTACGCCTGTTTCTTAGATTTATCGAAAGCTTTTGACCTTGTGGCGTATGACAGGCTGTGGCCGAAGCTGTCCGGTGATACGGATCTGCCGCCTGAGCTAATAATGCTTCTAAAATATTGGTATGGCAATCAACGTAACACTGTAAAATGGGCAGGATCGTTATCGACCGAGTACAGGCTGGAATGTGGTGTGAGACAGGGCGGAATTTCTTCTCCACGAATTTTTAACCTGTACATGGATCGTCTGATCCGTGAGCTCAGCAGCACCGGTATAGGCTGTTCAATTGATGGAATGATAGTTAACAACATAAGCTACGCCGATGACATGGTGCTGCTGAGCCCATCGATCAGTGCCCTCCGAAAGCTGTTGAAAATCTGCGAGAGTTATGCGGAGGCACATGGGCTCAGATACAACGCCAGCAAAAGCGAGCTGATGGTTTTCAAAGCTGGAGCAAAGACCTACTCCACGGTCCCATCAGTTTCGCTGGCAGGCACTGAACTGAAGAAGGTAGCTGAGTTCAAGTATCTGGGCCACTGGGTCTCCGAGACTCTCTCAGATGACCTAGATGTAGAAAGGGAGCGCAGGGCATTATCAGTTAGAGCAAATATGTTGGCCCGCAGATTCGCGCGATGCAGTACAGCTGTTAAGATCAGTTTGTTTAGAGCGTACTGTCAATCTTTTTATACGTGCAGTCTGTGGGTTAACTACACGCAGAAATGCTGGAATGCCCTGCGCGTCCAATATAACAATGGATTCAGAGTGCTACTGGGACTGCCCCGTTTCTGTAGCGCGTCCGGGATGTTTGCCGAGTCCCGCGTTGATGACTTTTACGCAATCATCCGCAACAGAACAGCATCCCTGATGCGCCGGGTCAGGGGCAGTATCAGTAGCTATCTGCAACTTATAGCTGGAAGGATGGACACGGACTGCGTTTTCATGCAACATTGGACGCGCACTCATAGTGCCATGCGCTCATCATGAATATTGTGTGTACCATAAATTTAAGATGTTTTTTATTTTAATTAATTAATCTATGGCTGAAATATGTATTATGTGTATCTAAGCTGAAATAAACGTATTGAATTGAATTAAATTTACAATTGAAACAATTGAGCTAACTGCAGACTGTTGCAAACAATGTACAGGTAGCTCAACTGATCCATATCATTACCAGTCGGAAGCGTCCCCAAGACAGTGGCTACCCAAAGACTAACATAACTTATACGACTCAGGTAAAAAACACGTGTCATGTCATGCTTTTGGTAGGTCGGTACGCGAAGTTCTGCGACATAACAAAATATAATTTATTTTTGATAAAAAATATATGATATTTAGGTATAATCTACTGGGTAGGTAGGGTGATGAATATGGAAAAGTAAAAAAAAAGTAGGCATTAAAAGCAAAGAAGACATCTTTCCTTTGCCATACAGAAAACCGCAACTCGGTAGCAAATTTCACATAGATCACAATGAAATTAGCTTGTTGAACTAACGCAGTTGCGCGTTGAAGTCTTTTGTATGCTACACTGGCTTGGCGTAGCATCGTAGCACGTGCTACGAAGATCTACGATAAAATTTGTTTATCTTCATGAAAGAAAGGGCGTCGCACAGGAAAGTGTGATAAGTAGGTATATCAACGGAAAGAGGGTAAAATAACCTGTCCTGAGAGCTGGTCCGTATCTGGCACAGCGCATCAGCATTGCCATACAGCGGGGCAATGCAGCCAGCGTCTTGGAGACACTTCCAACTGGTATTGATATGGATCAGTTGAGCTACCTGTAGATTGTTTGCAACAGTCTGCAGTTGGCTCAATTGTTTCAAGTGTAAATACGAGTTCTAATTTATTTCTATTATTTGATTGTAATTTTCTTTGTGAATAAAGGCTTCTGCCATGTAACCTTTTGAACTTTTTAAATAATAAACTTTCCGCTTGACTCTGTTAACTTGGACCAGTTTGAAATTACACACATGCAATAAATCAGTATCGTTGTGTTTGATAAATCGTTTTAAGCCAATGTGCCATAGCTTCAGTTCAATGTATAGGCACTGTGGTCACTAACTGGGTAACTAACTTTATATATACTTATATAGACTAACTGTATATATATATACTATACTCGGAACTAGAATACAAGATTTTTTTTGTAAACAAAGAATGTTGATGTATGAAAACTTCACAAAATTAATGAGACTATTGTTGCAAGAACAGAAAAAAGCTTAATAACTAAAAACAAAAATTTCAAAAACATAATTTCGCGCAAAAAACACGAAGGAAGTTCACATTCGAAATGTAAAAGAATGAGATACGACCAAAATGATGAATGAAAATATGTGTGTAAAATATTTTCCACGAATAGCTATTTCTTAGGTAAATCTACAAAAAAACAATAAACATCTTGGATTCCAGATCCGAGTATAAAAAGCTGTCTTAAGTAAAAATCTGTCTGGTCTAAAGTATCCAAGTATTTATAGTAAGTTTTATGTTTCATTCATATTATGTGGTTCTAAAACCCCAACCTCAACCTCAACAGCCTGTATTGGTCCACTACTGGACGCAAGCCTTCTCCTGATAAGCACCCTATTGGCTTTTATCACATGGGGGGTAATACCCATAATCCCCACGCTGGGCATGCGGGTTGGCGATCGCAGTTCGGTGTTTGAATTGTTTTGCAGGGGGCGCTGTTGCCCGCCCCCGGTGTATATCCCTTAGTCGACAATTACGACACCCGAGGGAAGAGTTGGGGTGGTGCAAATTCCCAAATAGGTACTACTTAAATTTTAATAAATATAAATCCAAAAATCAAAATCAAAAACTCTTTATTTCCATAAATACAATAACTTACTTACACTTAGAAAAGGTCAAATTATAAAACTAATCACTGACACGGAAATAAAGTGATACATATTTTGATTTCTGTCGCTTCGGTACCTATGTAGACTAAAGTAAAGAAGCGACGAAGAAACCTTTAGCCTGTTAGTTGTTATTTTTCGAGTTGGAGCAAAACCCGTCGCAAGCTTTTTTATTTTCTAGATAATCTGATATATTATAGTAAGCCGTTTTGTACAGCAAGGTTTTTACAATTTGTTTGAATTTATTTACTGATAATTTTTACAACTCACTTGGAGTTTTTTTGTAGAAGCGTATACATTGCCCTTTAAAACATACATTAATTTTGTGTAGCCTAGTTGTGGTAGTTGTGGGCACAGCGAGTTTATGTTTATTTCTGGTATTAAAGTTATGTTGATCACTATTTTTAGGGTACTGGTCTGAATATGTCCGCGGTTCTTCAAAACAGTAAGGTTATAATTATAAAGTTAAAATTTGATAGTTAAAAGGTGGAGGAAAAGTATATTTTTAGTAAATATAATTGACTCTGAACTGACTAAAACCGTTCTTGGCCAGTCATTATGCCGTGACAGATGGCGATTAGTTTATTACGAGGTGTGGTGGCTGTGGTAATACCCTCAGACACGTCATTCGGGCTAGTTAGAGTTCCGTTCTCGAAAGGTGTCAACGGTTCCCTATTATTAAGCCTATGCCGCCGTCCCATCTGCCGCTAGGGTTTTTATTTTTAGTAATTGGTTTCTTATCTTTTTACTAAACGCACATGTGTAAAACTTTAAAATGAGAAGTCTTGGAAAACAGCCTAGGCTATTTTAAGACCCTACGGATTCAATATGTATTCTGAAACACTTAATTGTGTAAAATAAATGACTTTTAGGTTATGTAAGTGTTTACCTCTCTAACTATACCTATTGCTAACTTCTAACTATACCTACTTCGTCGTCTGTCTGTCCGTCCGTCTGTAACCGGCCTCTTATCTCTGTGACCATTACAGTAGAGACCGATTTTTTTACAGTAGGTATTTTTTAATATACCGCTACCTACCTCAAAAACTGAAGATTTGTCGATATAGAGTACAATAGATTAATGTAATGATAGCACGGAACCCTTAGTGCGCGTGTGCAACTGGCACTTGGCCGGTTATTTTTAAACAAGTGATGAACAAAGTATAAAAAGCTCTAAAAACATCGAAGATAACCGAATTGTAAACTTAATATCTAGATACTTTTTTGCAAACGCATTAAAATAACTAGTTTAACTAAGAATAGAATCGAGTAATTTTAGTGTAAAATTTGGGAATAATACACATGACGACTTAAGACGCTACCCAAACAGCGACACCGTAGAAAGTACACTTTTTCGTCGCACCGTTAGCCGTTCTCCGACATATTACAAGCCCAAAAAAAAAACAGTGTATAGTCAAATGTATGGAAAAAAGACTTATACAAAAATATTTTATAAAACGATCTAGGATCTTGAAAAAAAAAAATCACAAGAAAGAACAAGAAAAAAATTTTTCGTCTCGAAATGCTCAATATTTTGAGTGACAACCATTAATTATTTTAATACTATATGAAAGGAAATTTTATCAACAAAAGAAATATGTAAAAAGTTTTAAATAAATAAAACCATTAACATAATAAAACCCAAAAAACACATTTTTGTAAGGCGTTTAGCGAAGTAATTGCAAAAATGATAATATTTTGCCAATAGAATTTCAACCTTATTACTCAAACATCCCTTTCAATATATGCTCAAAATAGCTTCCAGTAGCTTCATTCGGAGGCTGGATGCCTCCTCGGACGGACGTGAGGTTATGTAACTTTTTTCGCGATGACAGCTGGGTTCGACGGACGAATTACGATTTTCGACAACTTTTGTTTTGCGGGTTAAATGGTTCATTCGTCATTGAAATAAAGTCTATATTTGATTGAAGCTAAGCCAAAAGAAATTTGCAGGAATTTTATTCATTGACAGACCTACCAATTAAGTAGAATAGGTTTATAGTGGTTTTATCTCTGGTAGCTAGATAGGTAGGTATTACTCAACATGTTTACAGCACGAAAAGTAATGGTCGAGTTAAAATATGTTAAATAGGTAGGGCGATTTTGATGACCTTATATATAAATAAACAATGCTGAAAAATTAAAATAGGAGCCTACGTCCAGCAGTGGACTTATATAGGCTGATGATGATGAATTCACACATCATCACCAAGGCCGAAGCTAAGCAGAGCTTTGTTATGGGTACTTACTAGATAACTGATTTACTTAGGACCAACCATTTGCATTTTTTTTCTCGTAGTTCTACCAGTAGAACTACAGGCAAATTTAAATTACTCGTAGTTCTATCGGTTTGTTCTCTTAGAGAAGAGAGATTCTCAAAAGGACAGATACTCAAAAATAATAATTTACTTTAAATTTTTAATAACTCATAGAAAAACCTCATCGGAGCGGTTTGTCATAACTTTTTTGTTATTGGCAATATGTGTACATTGACATCAATATAATAATTTTTTTTTTAGCGTAACAAAGAAGTCAAGTAAAGGAGATGTTTCAAGTAAAGGCATGGTCTGTTGTGGTTTTTATGATTATTTTGTAGAATTACAATCTAAACTAAAACTATCTTCATGATTGTTGCGTTTTATTTCCGGAAAATAAAATTAATTATGTAAGCGAGTAGTACTACTAGTAGTACTAGTATTGTGTACAAAATTATATCCGTGAAATTCATCATTCAGCATTCCAACATTCACGTATTTTATTTTACGAATATTTTTATAGATATATATTTATATATTTTTATAGTATCGATTTATAGATTATCTTTTAAAGGGAAATGTATACGATTCTACAACAAAACTCCTAAAGAGTTAAAAGTTATCAAAAAATAATTTCAAACAATTTGTAAAACATATCCTTTGTTAAAAAGGCTTACTACAAAATATCAGACTAGGTATCTCTAGAGGATAAAAAACTTAGGTACCTATTGCTAATAGTATTGCTCCAGCTCGAAAACTAACACCCTAACAAGGTAAAGGTTTCTTGTTAGCTTCTTTACTTTACCTTAAAAAGATTGAAGTGAACAATAAATTAAAGTAATCACTTTATTTCCCAGTTTTACTCTTGAACCTTATTTGAATTTATTGACGTGTCCAAGACTCCTGTAAGGGGTAAAGGAAATAAAGCACTGTTATATTTCATTTTATATCTGATTATTTGATTGACGACCTCTGTGGCGCGGCGGGGAAAGGTCCACCTGCGACACAGGAGGTTACAGTTAGTTTGATTCCCGCCTCAGGACAAATGTTTGTACCATCTGCAGATATTTATTCCAGGTGTTCTGGATGTCATAATCATAATCACTTTATTGCATGTCTTATGTATATAAAAAATATCTAGTGTGTAGTGTATTTAATAAGTTTATCAAAATAAGTATACCATAACACAAGCTCTAATTACTTTGGGGTTAGATGATGTTGTGTGGCTTGTTCAGCATTATTTATATTTTAATTTTTTTTTGAGAAAGCCCTCCAAAACCAAATCGAAATATCTTCAACGATTGACACTTTTGTAATCCATTTAGACCTCAGTTGTTTTGACTAAATTAGTATATTTTTTTAATGTATAAAGCATTATCATAATGGTCGGTGATATTGTCGGCACTTTAACATGCATGAAGATGATATTATTTTTTTAAGTGTTTCTGATTTCTATGAATAACTATCGATGAATGTAATTTTTATTATAATTGAGAAGCTACAATGAGCGACATAGGTTTTATTAAGGTATTTTACATGCAACGATAGCAAAGCCGCGGGCAAATGTTAGTTAACATTACATTATTACCTTGTGATTGTGCTATCAACCAAAATAAAACAAAAGTTTGCCTCTTCTACAACAGATAAATTTGGCATAAGTCTATGTTAAAAATAAGCGCCTCTGCCGACCACATTTGGTAATATTGACATGCAATCTGACAGTCTTAGTTTTCCACGGCAGCGCCTTAAGTCATTTACAACGGGATATTTAACATGATTTGAGTTTTGAGCTTTCCAATATTTCGGCACAGTTTCATGCAGTCACTGCGAGTTAGTTTTTATTGACATATATACCGATAAAATTAATAACCATGATGGTTTTAAAGGTCTACAAAATTAAATATAAATTTCAACAATTTTATTTTAATCGGTCATTTCGGACACAATAATATTTTTTGCAGTATTAATAGAATGACATAGTTTCAAAGTAACGCCTAGGGAGATAGTTGGTTACTAGGGAAATATTTAATCTACTTACATAATTGCGTCACTAGGGAAACCAACTACGAAACTGGGTAATAAGTAACCAAATTACCAACTATTATTACAACTAACCCTTGTACAAAACAATTATGAGTACCGGATGACGTGGGTACAGTCAGCAACAAAAGCAGAGGTTTTTTATAGTTTCAGGATATTTCTCAGAAAGTAGATTAGGTAGGTACCTACATAATTTGATAATTACCTAATAATTAGTAAAACGTTCAATTCAATTTATTAATAATAACATGGGCTCACAAGGACTTAGTCAAGTCACATAGGTACTTAAGATTAATTACATTTGTATGTAGCATGTAGCAATTGTAATGGTATTACAATTGCTTGTTGTATTTTTCTTTAATAACCAAAAACTTATACCTTCTGAAGATTTGTTAATATGGTGTGTACAAAAAGGTAAGTTTTTGTTTTCGTATTTACAAGACACTATAAACCAGTGACGGTCAAAAACTAGTGTCGGCGGTCACGTCGCGGTGACACACTTTTGGCAAGAAGCTTTAACAAAGAGTTTATAATAGTACAAAATAAGAATTGTGAGAAAACTGTAAATTCAAGCTGAATCTTTTCTAAGCCTGTTTTCGCTTAGACAATCTCTTAAAAAAAATATTATTAAAGTTAATTATGAAATTATTAATGATTTATTACTTGTTCAAACTTTTTGTGTATCTACTTTTCATCTTATTCTTCATGGTCGTGAAAACCTCTAAATAGCCTTGTTTCTATTTTTACATTTTAGTGTGTGCTGCTGGTTTTCCTTAAATAAATAAATGAATTAAATTAAGTTAGGTCTTAGTAAGCTCGCAGGTTCAAGTCTTGCCTGAACTATTAATCTTTGGGATCATTATTATAAATAAGTTTCTATCCGTGGTGGCTTTGCACGCCTTGTTTCTATGGAAACGTTTAAAGGTTATTTCTATCCCATGGGAACTGTTTTATGGGATAAAAAAGTAGCCTATATTTGATTCGCAGCTACATCTATGCAAAATTTTAGCCGGATCGGTTTAGTCGTTTTGGCGTGAAGAGGTATAGGTCGCGTCACGTAAAAAGAACGCTGGAAGAAAGTAAAAGGGGTGTGTTCGCGCATGGTCCGCCCCGCACCCCCTGCATACCACCAAATAGACCTATAAATCGCCTACTGCGCAGATTGACCGCCAGCGTTCCTTTTACATGGCGCGAACTTTATCAAACATCCATCCATCCATACATCTAAACATACAAACTTTCGTATTTATAATATTAGTGTGATTCTTAGGAATACTAGTTACTTTCGTGTCCGACTGTACTGCGATGGATTAATAGCCATAGGATTAATTACATAGAAACATCAAAGCGCTTAAGTTATTTGTTTAATTAAATTATATTAATTTGTAAATTAATCAAAAACGGAAATAGGTTAGACGATCTTCTACTGATAAGTATTTGAAACCACTCGTAACATCGATCCATTGGAAATACTTTGGTTTTAAATTTTGTAAATTCATCATCCGAATTTGTAGCAATTATCAAATCTTTCCCTTTATAAGAAAATAATAAAAAAATACCCTGAGGACTTACGCACTAGAATAACTTTCCTTTTGTTGGCTTTATTAAGGAGAGCTCTTATTTTGTTAAATACACGGCGAAAAGGGTTTTCGGGCGTTGGCCATGTGCCTATTTGGTAGTTGATTTACACTAAGCAGAAAATCAGATCAGTCGGCAACATTTTCTCACACAAATTGCTCTACATTTGTCAAGACTGTATTTTTTGAACCGTAATAGGTAGACCGATGCAATTTTGACAGAGTATGTTTATTGTTATTTTTTGGCCACAATTACGATTGTGGGCTACAACAAAAAATAAAATAAATTTGAAAATTAAGGGCGCCAAAGTCCGGAAACCACGTTAAGCGACGTCGGGCGCGGACAGTACTTGGATGGGTGACCGCGTCATGTTGGCATTTCGCTTTTTTTCGATCCATCCAAAAAAAATCCATTTTGTTCCTTTTGCGAAATAATTATGTATGATAGTACTGAGCCCTCCGTGAGCGAATCGACTTGGCCGGTTTTATTAATTTAGATAATAAAATATATAAAATAAAAATTATTGTTATCGGAACAAAGAAACATAAGTGTTTGAAAACAATAATGCGCGTAATAATTTTATACAACTGTGTCGCAAGCATTAACGCCCTTCGTTCACTTTTGTACAGTCTCGTGTATTAAAAAGTGTACCTACACTTGAGTACCTTGTCATACCAATGTGCTAAAGTGTACCTACTTATAGATTATTAATTAATTACACGTAACTGTTCTGTACCGATTGAAAATACTTTACATAACAATCCTCAACCGTATCATTTCTAGTTGGTTCTCAATTGCTGGGAGCTAAAACTCTCGGAACGCGATCTTCCAAACTTCAATGAATCATTATCGGGAGTTTTAACGATGTAACACAATATTTGCTACAATTAATACTCAAAGAGAACTTTCAACTTAACTTTTGACTTGAAATCTAGTTGTAACCAGGGTTGGCGCTGCGTGCCATGGAACTTTGCAGAAACCTCATTAGCTCAGAGGCGAGCCTAACGGGTTTGGTTGTCAAACTAGGCCTCGATTTTAGTACTCACGCGATCCCCGTGGTAGAATGCTCGAATTACATAAAATTCTACATATTATATTAGAAAAAAAAATCCTGCTAATATTATAAACGCGAAAGTTAGTAAGTATGGATGGATGGATGTTTGTTACTCTTTCACGTAAAAACTACTGAATGAATTTTAATTAAACTTTACACTAATATAGCTTATACATCAGAATAACACATAGGCTACAATTTATAAAGATATTGTGTGATTTTAGTACTCACGCGATCCCCGTGGTAGAATGCTCGAATTACATAAATTTCTAAATATTATGATAGAAAAAAAAATCCTGCTAATATTATAAACGCGAAAGTTAGTAAGTATGGATGGATGGATGTTTGTTACTCTTTCACGTAAAAACTACTGAATGGATTTTAATGAAACTTTACACTAATATAGCTTATACATCAGAATAACACATAGGCTACAATTTATAAAGATATTGTGTGAATTGTCCAAAATATGACGATAAGTGTCAAGTAAGTAGGCAAAAATCTACCATCTATGAACAATTCTGGCGTGCGCTGCCAAAACCGCTAGAGTTACACATATTTTGTAATGTATGATGGAAATGTTAATCTTTAATAGTCCTACAAAAAAGCCCGCCACACGTATATATCTATATCTTATGTGTAAGCCATTATAGCCAAAATAGCGAACTATTACTACAATAAAAATTGATACTTAATTTATTTCAAATGCACATTTGATAGTAATAAATTGATTCATAAATGAAAATAGATACTTTTATCGCTTCTGGTATTTAAAGTAGATAATATAAGCTATTCGAAATACTAATCCTGCGCAGACGAAGTCGCGGGCACCAGCTACTAGGATATAAAGCAAATATGGAAGTGGATTGGTTCACACGTAATTTGGTCCATTGAAATGACTTACGTTTTGATTAATTATTTGGTTCCTTTATGACAGTTTCTTATTTAGTTGTGTAGTTTTCTTGTAACAAACAATAATTTGAATTTTTAATGCTTACGCGTTTCCAAAAAGGTCTGTCCCGCCCCTGGAACGCGATATCCTATTATATATATGTATATAAAGTCCGCCTGCGACGCAGGAGGTTGCGGGTTCGATTCCCGTCTCGGAACAAATTTGTGGACGATCTGCAGAAACTTGTTCCGTTAGTCTGGGTGTTTTCTATGTATAATAAAAAAATATATGTATCTATGTAGTGTATTGTATTAAGTATATCAGTTATCTAATGCCCATAACACAAGCTCTGCTTAGCTTGGGGCTAGATAATGCTGTGTGAATTGTCCAGCATTATTTATTTATTGAATCGACCAGCTGGCCGATGGAGGATTTGTCCAATGTTTCAAAAATTTAAATAAATACGTATACATAAGGAAGAAGTTTACTTACGTTTACCGGACAACCCTAGCTTTATGGCGATGTGCAAAAACTGCCCCAAGCCTCTTGCGAAAGTTAAAAAGCAGAAGTTTTAACAAAGGCCGCTACAGATTATAATATGGACTGTTATGGTATGAAAATATAAGACAATGGGAAAATTATATGAACTGACAGACTTACCCTGTAATAATAACGAAGTTAGAAGAAGAAAAGAAGATTTATTTTTTAGATTTAACACAAACAAAGTGTGTAGTAGGTATGAGAAGTCCGGTAACTAATACATTCGACTTTTAAGGCTTTGTATGTAGTCCGGTTGTACACGGGAACCGTTCGTGACGTGACTTAACACATTCACTGCCTAGCCGCTATAAGGCGCTGCAGATATACATCTGCGTCTTGGGCCATGTAAGCTAAATTCTGTAAATATAGTACATTCTACGGTATCTCAACAAATGGCCTGTGTTGTGTTACAATTAAATGCAAAGACACGCTATTTCCAATCTTTTACAATATAATGAACCTACTGAACAACAAAGATGGAGAGAAGTGCCTAAAGCGACGTGCGACTGTGACAACAATACGTGAAACACGAACGCCGGCGGCGAACCGGTTCGACTATGACTGAGATGGGTGGACCTAATTGGACCTAATTTGAGCGATCCTCTTTCGAGAAGCTAGTACCTAATCGTGCACTGTATAACAAAGATAAGTAAGCTATTGCCGAGGTAGTGATCCCTCACGTCTACATTATGAGTTTCGAACTTAGTTAGAGCGAGGTGTTGTCACTAAGACTGGTTAACAAGGTCTAAAACACTGTACTGTAAAGATGCGCGACTGCGAATGATCTGGCTAGTCGAATGATCTACAACTACTAATTTACTTATTCGATTTGAATATTAGTAATATACTAATCTTCAAAGTCGAATGACGACTACTAATTAGTAATTACTAATGAATGACTCTACGAATACATCGAGGCGTCGAATAACGAATTGAGTTCGAGTGCCCGACTCGAGCAGTTGCCATTACTAACCATATTAGTTACTAATTTGGTTAGTAATGGCGAGAGGCGTCGAATAACGAATTGAGTTCGACTGCCCGACTCGAGCAGTTGCCATTACTAACCATATTAGTTACTAATTTGCCCTAGTCATTCGAATGGTTCGAATGATTTGTGAAGTCGAATAATTCGAATGAAATCATTCACATTCGCGCATCTTTACTGTACTGTTACTGTTAAGACCTTTTGAAATAAACGTTTTATTATTATAATCTCCCGAATTTTACTTACATAGATGCATGTACTTAAGTACGGATTAGTATATGCCGGCTTAACGCACTCACTGCCCAGCTAGATCATGGGTTTTTATGTCCATATGCGACATGCATTACGCACAATTTAGATGTACAACCGGCAGGGCTATTCAGACTCACCGCTACCGAGTCCTCGATTCGCGCGAAATTCAAATATTTCAGATGTTTTTCATATTTTCTGAGTTCTGTAAGGAACTTAACTCCCAGAAAAGTAGTTTGTTTTTTTGGTATTATGTTGATTTTAAGTACTAAAACTCTAATATTATTAATTGCTCCAAAAGTAACACTAAATCCGAATTTGTAAAACATGGGTTCATAGAAAATGTTTTATGATTTATGGAAAACTACTTTTCTGCCAGTTAAATTACTTGCAGAACGCAGAAAATATTAAAAACCCCAAAATATTTGAATTTCGCGTGAATCTGTGTCACATTCCGTGTCGATGACTCGCTAGCGAAGAGTCTGAATAGCCCTGCTGGGCTGACCTGGCATCTATGTTCGGGTTGACCATATTATCAAAACGTGATCGTCACGTCCTATTTTTTTTATTTGATTTGGTACAGCGCTCTATCATGCGGATAGGGAACGATGCAAATCCCATACAAATCAAATCAAGTTAAATCAAAAACTCTTTATTTCCAAAAATCCAATAAATATACACTTAGAAGTGCTTAGAAAAGGTTATATTATAAAATTAAACACTGACGGAAAAAAAGTGATATTTTTTATTTCTGTCGCTTCGGTATGTAGAAGTAAAGAAGCAACGAAGAAACCGTTAGCCTGTTAGTTGTTATTATTCGAGTTGGAGTAAAATCCGTCCCATGTTTTTTTTCCTCTAGTACAAAAAGGACGTCTAAAAAAGGACGTCCCTTGACGTTTCGTTACTAACGTCAAATAGACTCGTTCCTCTGTTGCCAGCCACGGAGGGATCAATCAGATCAACACAGCTTAGACTAAGCCAGGGTGTGCGTATGAATAAGCAGTCCCTCGGACGGTTATCAATCTAATACAATCCTTGTGCGAGGGATTATAGATCTTATGGCGTTGATCTTTAGTTATATTGTGGGGTGATTTATGCAACGTCAGTAAAATATAGCCCGTATGCAATATAGATAAATAAATACTCATCATCATCACATGTTAGTCCAGCTGGACTTAGGCCTCCCCTAATGAGTGCCATAGCGCCCTGTCTTCAGCTTGCTGCAAGAACACGTTTCCCCCAGCGGTTATCGGTTCTAAGCGAAATATGGCCGGCCCGCTGCCACTTCAGCTGGCTAATTCTTAGAGCTATGTCGATAACTTTGATTCTCTGTCGGATGTATTCGTTACGAATCCTATCCTTTAGTTAGAGAGACTCCGAGCATAGCTGCTCGCCGAGCGACTTTGGTGGACTTGGTGGACCAGCCCTACCGTGAGTGTCCACGTCTCAGCTCCGTAGGTCATGACGGGTAGGACGCACTGATTGCAAACTTTAATTTTCAAGCATTGCGGTATGGATGACGAGAAGACTCGACGTAGTTTCCCACTTAATTAAGTTCCCCAAATAAATACTAATGCTGGAATTCACACAGCATCATCTAAAAGACGTTGACGAGACGATTTCGATGTATTCTGGGTAGACTGGTGGGACGGCCAACAAACGGGATTCTTGGATAACGTTCCGGAGAGCTTTTCCACGCAGTGGGACAACTTAGTGAAAAAAATTTAGAACCACCCCCGTATTAGTGCCAGAGCGCTTTAGTAACTTTAATAGGTACCTTGTTTTAATAGAGAAAATAAAATAAAAAACAATTCGTTCAAACCAATTTAAGTTTTAGCGAGACTAAAACAGCGATGGAGTTTTATATTTCATACAGTCTTACATATTTAAAACCGAGTATTTCACTCGTTTGCTACAGCAAATATTAGTCAAAGGAGTCCTTCACGCGAAAAAAGAAAGAAAATGAAAGGTAAACTTGTTAATAAAAAGCAGGTAAATATCACAGTGAAAGAACCGAAAATTGAGAGCACACAAACCAACATTATATCAGAACGTAAGTTATTTTGCTAAAAAGAAGCATTCAACACAACTCGCCGACTGAAGTAACTAGAAATAACCTCAAAGGGATGTGGGCAGGGCTGGACTTAGAACTAAACGTTTGAGGGCGAAACGCATAAAAAGTTAGGTAGATACGTATTATCGTAAGTATTTTGGACTAGCTTCTGCCCGAGGCTTCGCACGCGTTGTTTCTATAGATAGATAGCGTTTATTGCAGTAGAGCCTTAAATCATATAAGTATAGAAACGTTTAAATACATTTAGGCAAAAAATTGCATTGAAATATACATGTTAAGAGGCATCCATAAATTAACTGAGGTGAATTGAAATTTGTATGTTATTATTCGTTGTCAAAGTCCGGGTAAATAAATAAAGCGACCATCATAACATCTCGCAAAACTCTCGCAAATCCAGATACGATTAAAGCCCTCTACGCACCAAAACCACCGGGTTTCGGCGGACACCGCCGAACCCCGAAGAATCTATCGCAAAACAAGCCCGGCGGACTAACCTCCCGGGTAAAGCGGCCGACTTTAGGTTTTGACTCCTTAATGAAACCAAGGTCAGCTCCACATTCTCGTCCTAAGTACAGCCCGGCCCGCAATGTGAGGGCTTTTTATAGAATAGTTAAGACTCCGGGGATTGAACTTCACCTCATTGCTTTGTTTAGTTTATGACCCGCATGTACGTGATGTTGTTTTTATTAAACATTTCACAGACAGACGAACACGTCGTTTACTAGTAGGGGTGGAATCTTGTATTTATTTACGCCCTCGCGAGTGAAACATTACCTGGTGGTAGGTAATTTTTTAACCTGCGAGGTTATAGTATGTTTTTTAATCGTACCTATGTTGGATGGGACTCTTTATTACCTGAAAGCAACAAAACAGCATAACCGATTTTGGCAAAAGAGGTGTTCACTCGTCTGAGTTCCCGTAGTGTTCTTAGCTATATTTTGAAGGCTCTCATTTTCCGACAAGAAGTGAAAAAGCGGACACCGAGTAATTTTTTACGTTACCAACGATTGACTTATTTCACTTTTACCTTTACTGAAATATTAAAAAACTAGGCTAGCATTTTAAAAAGTTGTCTCAGGACGGAAACCATCTCCTTGGCAAGTTCAATCATTACAATCCGCTTAGATTAGACGACCTGTGGCGCAGCGGGTGAAGGTCCACCTGACGCAGGAGGTTGCGGGTTCCATTACCGCCTCGGCACAAATGTTTGTACGATCTGCAGATATTTTTTCAGGGTGTTCTGGATGTTTTCTATGTATAATAAAAATATCTATATATGCAGTGTATTGTATTAAATAGACTTGTATAATCGATCAAAATTAAGTTAAAAAAAATCAAACAATTTAACAACGTAAAAGGAATATTCTAACCTCAAAATTTAATCAAAACAAAAATTAACAGAAACCGATTCTAAACTCAATTTACACAAATCTAACTCTAAGACACCGAAAAATGTCAGACGTAACAGGCAGGGAGATGTTTCCTCGATGACGGTCGGCAACAGAATGAGAGCCGGTCTTGGTCGAGCGCGCCTTATATATATTTGCGCGCCACGTGGTTTTTATTTTTCCTATACGGCCTCTCCTGACTGAGTCCGTCTCGGGCTCCTTAGCTCTCTTGATCTGTATCTAGCAGGGGCATGGACAGCGCCTCTCTAGGCTCAGATGAGACGGGGTCCGGGCTTGAAGCTTCTTCTCCTGGCGGGTCCTCTTCCTGGGGCGCGCTGGCACGCGGCTCCCAAATGACGCTTGCATCAGCATCCATCGGCAGAGCGGCATCTCGCGACGTGCAGGGTTGCCGACTACCACACGTGGACGGCTGTGCAGTTGCTAACGGTTGCTCTCCAACTATAGGGGAGCACGCAGCATTCTCAGTGGACTCTGTGTTGTCAGAATCTGCATCTAAACACAACATGAGAAAAAAAATAGACCAATGTGTTTGTAACATACACAAAGGCCGTATTAAGCAGTGAAAGTAATAGCAATTAAACATAATGATGAGACGGAAGCTCATAGCAGAGCTGCACAGAGAAATAACTGCATTATGTGCATAGCATAGGGCCCATAGCTAAACACACAATGAGTCATAGAAAAACAAAAAGGGTCTTATTAAGTCAAAACAATCTCAATGTATTAGCTTTCAAAGTCTGAGTGGCGTATTCAAAACATTGACTGGTACATATTCAAAAAGAGTATGAAAGGAGGTGAAATTCTGCTATTGGATAAGTACGTCATGCGTGAGGCACTACCCATTCGCAGCAAAGCCCTGACACTGGATAACTAAGAGGCACGACGTGAGGCAGTAGTTCATCCAGGGTACCTTTGGTCGAGAAGCACGACGTGAGGCGGGACCAAGGCTACCAAGCTAAGAAGAAGGGGCCGCCTTCTCCTTAACCCTGTCCTCTAGGTACAGGAACACAAAATGCCCCATGTACCTACAATGGCTGCATTCTTTGTAATCACACGTATTTGAATGCCTGCGTTCATGTATGTGTGTGGTGTGGTGTGTAACCTCAAACATAAATAAACAACAAATAAACCAGGACAACAAAACAGAGTTTAGAAAATGAAAAAATAAAAGAAAGCCATTGGGGCGAGACATAGGCACGCCGTTAGCATATCTCATTACACGAGGGTAGGAAGCCCGACGTTAGCTATACCCAAGTGCTATCCCAATGGAATGTGTGTGAGACATAGGCCCGACGTTAGCAATATCTCCGAGGAGAGTAACTCGCACACCAGGACAGGAAGCCCGTCGTTCGCTATGTCCTGAACGATCGCTCAAATACAGGCACGCGTGCACCGCATTTCAGACAACCGCAATCACCAAAGAAAGCAGCACAGACATCAGGAGTCCACTCCCTGCGCCACGGAACCATGAACTCCGCCACCGCTTGCGTCGACTTGCGAAAGCAGCACAGACATCAGGAGTCCACTCCCCGCGCCACGGAACCATGAACTCCGCCGCCGCTTGCGTCGACTTGCCATGAGAGCCAGCCAAAAGTTGGAGCTCGTACCGACCGTGGGACAGCACCTTCGTGACACGTTATGGCCCACGCATGCCAGAGTCGAGCTTACCGGTTGATTGCGCCTGCTTCCTTAAAAACACAAGAGAATTTAAGTTAAAATCACGCGGTGACTTCCTGCGCCGATTAACGTTAGTGTCTTGACCCAATTGATTCGGTCTGAGTCGTTCAGCCGTCCTCTGCCTGCTTATTTCACATAAGGCCTCTCGGTTAGGGTTCGAAGCCTCCAGGGCCACATCCCGCACTAGGTTCCTAATATTAGGCGTAGTGGCCTCCACACCCACCAGAAGGTTTAGTGGCGACCGTTGGGTGGTTTTGTGCTTGGTAATGTTTAGAATTAATTGCAACTTCCACATTACCCTCGGCCATTCTTCCTGATGATAATTGCACTCTATCCTGATCATATTGAGCACAGTTCGGCAGTAGCGCTCCGCTTGCCCGTTATGTAACGATTCCGTTCGCGCTTCACAAATTTGAACGTTCGCGCTGCGCGCCGCGTCTAACTTCAGAGCGCGGTGCATATGTTGGCAACAGTGAGCCTACGCGCTTGGAACTTGTCTTTGGCTAGGCGAGAGGTGACTTTGCACTTACTCGCGGACTACGAACCGAACCAATTTCTTTTCGTCTACAGTTTTATTCAACTGGTCCTTTTGCTTAATTTAAATAATCTTTTAATAATTCTAAACTGAGTGAACCCCCATATCGGGGTTCCATCCTACTGGGGTTGGAACAGAAGGATCCCCGTCGGCTACTCGACGACTCGGCCGCACTTACACCGTCTGCCCCCGACAACCGTACTGCCGCTGCCGGTGGTACTCGGAAGGATCGGCCGCATTTACACCGACTACCCCGGACGACCGTACTGCCGGTGCCCGGAAGGAATTCTACGCATTACTAGATGCACCGCTCTTGCTGCCAGCCTACGTACCTGGATCCACTATTCGCCTACCGCGTCGGACCTCTCTCCAGCTAAGGCCAGTGGCAATAATTTTCGTAGTAACGTACCTTCGGAGACAACGAACCTTACTTACCGTAGTTTAAATAAATTTGTAAACATTTACTCTGTTGTTTTTGTTGGGCCCAGCCACTCTCCATCTTAGGCAGGTCACAAGAAAAACACAAGTGTTTCAGTTAGACTGGTGCATTTCGCAGGGGTAATAAGGTGTACCTCGCAACCTAACTCTCTGACCCAGTTAAGGAATTCAGCACCTTGGAACATACGACCCCTGTCTCCCACAATTAACTTAGGCGTACCAAACAGGGAGATCGCATTTGTAACGTGGCGTTTAAGTTCGCTAGCATCTTGCCGGTACATTGGGTAAAGTAAGCAAAACTTGCTGAAGGCATCAACAATTATCAAAACATGGCGAAAGCCATCCGTTTCTACCAAAGGGCCCAGGGCTATCACTAGTAGTAGACTTCTTACACCACACGACAAGATCTACCCTATTTGTGACTTAAAGCAAAACATTGACCCTCTTGTTACCATGTTCGCGCTTATGCCAATTCAGCTATGAATTTGTTGCCAAATCCTTCGTGACCACGTTGTTGGACCACCGTCTTAACACGAACTGGTTTTGTATAACTTTTGTAGAAACTTACCAAAAAATTCAACCGGTATCAGATTCGCATTAGGAACTGCTCTTCGGACCTGAGGTCTTATATAACAGTTGCGATCAACTCTTCGCTCGACCACTTACGACACGTTGTCACTAGTCGTATTGATCGCCTGGCATAAAAACTGTTCGATTGAAAATTGTCTGAATGTCTTACGTCAAAAAGTTTGCTTGCAAAGTTTAAACGACAAGGACACATCGCTTGAATCGCGTTTTAAAATTAGACCAGCTACGGTTACTACTAACCCAATCGTTTAGCCATGATTTCGCGTCACCAGTCAGACAATTATCAATACGCACTAAACACACACGGTCTTTTCATCTATTGAGGCACGCACGCGGTCCCATCGATTGAAGGCACGTACGTACGTGGTAGGTACTAGGGAACACTTCGTGCTAAAACCGTGCAAATATGGATCAAAGCTCGCAATAAAAATATGATTCAACCTTACCGGAATGTTTCCAATAGCACTCGCAAGCCTTTTGGCCACTTCAGTCACGAAACCATTACCAGTATGGGTCACCATCACCCAGCAGAGGCTCCAGCATCGGCCAGCGTCGACCAGCATCGGCCAGCATCAGCACCTATATCGGCCAGCATCGGCCAGCACCAGCACCAGTATCGGCCAGCATCGGCCAGCACCAGCACCAGTATCGGCCAGCATCGACCAGCATCGGCCAGCATCAGCACCTATATCGGCCAGCACCAGCACCAGTATCGGCCAGCACCAGCACCAGTATCGGCCAGCATCGGCCAGCACTGTCCAGTATCGGCAATGTCCAGCAGCAGCGTCACCAACAGCATGCTGCCCGAAGAACTTGTACCATCTGCAATATTAGGAATTTAGAACACAAGGGTTTGAACTCCTTCTTAAAATTAGCCCAAGTACGGTCGTTCGTTACCCACTCACTTATCCATGTACACGCCTCGCCCTTCAAACAATTGCCTACCCGCGAAAGGCATTCGTGGGAATCCCAATTGTTTACAGCACACGCACGGTCCACTTCGGCACACCAATCGTCGATATTGTGTAGGACAGGATCAAAATTCGAAATATAATAAGCTTGGCTTGACCTTACCGTGTTTCCAATGGAACGAAACGCATCAATAATGCAATCCGTGAGTGTCGGCGGTGCGCGACCAACGAAGACGCATCCACTCCACTAGCCTCCTGACCTAGATCAGAATGCACCTTATCACTACGAACTTCACTACGTGGCGGTGATGCGACGATGTTCAACCCGATGACGCCTGTCGGACGAACGACGCTCATGCGACCTTGATGATCGCACAGCAGACCGTTTCTCCAATGCGGTGAGCCTGACCGCTAACGTCTCCATCATGCGACGCACCCCTCCTTGCGGTGTACGGTCACGATACCTACTGTGCCGCCCGACTGAATCATCTCGTTTACGACGGCTTGCCCGGTCCGACATTTTCCGGTAAAAACAACAATGAGATCAGAATCTTGTCAAGGATATGTGGACAAGTAGGCGGGATAAAGCACGTTAGAAATCGTGCCGTATCCCACTTCTGAACTTGTATAATCGATCAAAATTAACTTAAAAAAAATCAAACAATTTAACAACGTAAAAGGAATATTCTAACCTCAAAATTTAATCAAAACAAAAATTAACAGAAACCGATTCTAAACTCAATTTACACAAATCTAACTCTAAGACACCGAAAAATGTCAGACGTAACAGGCAGGGAGATGTTTCCTCGATGACGGTCGGCAACAGAATGAGAGCCGGTCTTGGTCGAGCGCGCCTTATATATATTTGCGCGCCACGTGGTTTTTATTTTTCCTATAATAGTATATCAGTTTTCTAGTATCCATAACACAAGCTCTGCTTAGCTTGGGACTAGATCCAGCATTATTTATTTTATTTCATTTTAACAGATTATAATTTGACAAAAACATAACTCTAGCCATTTTAAAATAATTTTCATTGAAGGAGTATTTACGGATGCAAAAGTTACTTTGCAAAACTTTGCATCAATATGCATGTAGCATATGTTTGCATGTAGGTATAAACTGCATGTATTTTTATTCACCCCGTACTTTTATCCATATTCAACATTTCTGTGTATACTTTTTGCATAGCTTAGAAACTTTCAGTCCAAACTCTCCGGCACAAACGAAAGCTTGTTAAAAACTAAAACAACGCCTAATGATACATGCCAGAAACCACCGCTAGAGCTACGATGTTTTAAATAAAATTAGATTACTTTGTAATTAATAAAGAAATATGTTCATTTAAAAATTTGTATATAAATTTATGTTCGAAATGACAGCTATCTGGTGAAAGGTCAGTTCACTCGGTCAAAGGATAGCGGCATTTCAACGTCATTTAAATGTCACTGTCAGCCCCTGAGCTATTTCTGTCAGTTAGCCCTTTCTCTGCTAAAACTTAAGGCCGAGATAATCGAGGACGTTGATTCGATAACTATGACCATGCATCTCAGCAGAAATTAATCAGTTATGTGGTGCCGGCTTAGAATTTGCACCACTCCAACTCTTCCCGCGGGTGTCGTAAGAGGCGACTAAGGGATTTCCACCGGGAGCGGACAGCAGCGCTCCCCGCAGAACAAATCTACCACCTGACTGCGACCCCCAACCCGCATGCCCAGCGTGGAGATTATGGGCATTACCCCCCATGAGAAAAAAGCCAATATGGCGCTTATAAGGGGGAGGTTTGCGTCCAGCAGTGGACCAATACAGGCTGTTGAGGTCGAGGACCATGCATCTAGAAATCATAATCACCAAATTTGGATGCAAAATAGTCATTTACGGTTACGGTGGCCACCATTTGTGTCTGTTGCGCTATTTAACTTGAGGGAGCGAAAACAAAGTCAAATTGGTTATATATATCTCATACAATAATATCACTTATTGTTAGAAATAGAGAAACAAGAATATAAAGTAGTCTATTCGACGACCGATGTGGCGCGGTGGACGGAGGTCCGCCTGCGACGCAGGAGGTTGCGGGTTGATTCCCGCCCTGGGACAAATGTTTGTACGATATGCAAATATTTTCTATGTACAATAAAACATAAATGTGTTTGTAATGTATTCTATTAAGTATATCAGTCACCCAGTACCAATAAACACAATCTCGGCTTTTCTTGGGGCTAGATGATGCTGTGTGGATTGTATTGTACAGCATTGTTATTTTTTTTGACCTACTACTATGCAAAATTTCAGTCTGATCCATTTAGTAGTTTTAGCATGAATAATTCACAAATATTAATCTATCCATTCAAACTTTCGCATTTGTAACCTACTAGTTTACGCCCGCGGCTTCGCACGCGTTGTTTCTATGGAAACGTCTAAAGATGACTTCTATCCCATGGGTGTATGAGTTTTGGCGTGAAGAGGTAATAAACATACATCCATCCATCCAAACTTTCGCATTTATAATATTAGTGTGACACTTCATATTTCTAACTCTCACAAAATCACACTTCATACTATAAGCTATAGTATGAAATGAAGTGTGATTTTAATTTTAAGGACGGAATGAATAAAACAATTACAAATAATATAAACACTTATTTCTATTTCTTAAAAATCTAAGCCGTCACCAGAAGGCAGATTGCCTTGAAGGTATCTAAAATTTTCCAAAACATGCCATTAAAGGCTAATTTTGGAAGTTTAGAAACGAATATGTTCCTAGTGTTTGGGTCGATGGCAAAGATTGATGCAGATCAGAGTGGTGATGTATGGCTCTGAGATCTAGAATTGTGCAACCGCGCGCGGGCGCCAGTATTTGTATAAATTTACATAGTACGGAGTTAAAGCTACTTTAAGTTCAGATGAGTCAACAGCTTGAAATGTAAGATTTAACCACCACCGACTGTTAGACTCTATTTAGAAGGGGAATAATCAAAAAAAATCCTGGAATCGAAATATTATTGGTGCCACCTGCCATGTGCAAATACTTTTTTCACAAAGAAAATTATAATCAAATAATAGAAATAATTAATTCATGTGCAAATGTTTGTGATCTAATAATAGAATAATAAAAAATGATTACTGACTGACGATCTCTGAGCGCTTAGTTTCATTCGAGTACCACATGAGTGAAGTCACAGGTAGAAGCTAGTTTTAAATACATTGGTAATTAAATTAGTTATTCGTTGTCTTAATTTTGGAGAAATTCATATTTTTATGGCAGCCATTGCTTGATTTTACTTTAAGTTACCTTCAGCGTTGTTTAATATTTTTAATTCAAGTTTTGAATTTTCTATCATTCTTATATTTCTTCAACAACAAGCCCCTTATAAAACGTCGTAAGTATAACCCTGACCGCTCTTATTTAAACAACGGAGGAATATGGATATTATGTATACAGTTCCGAAGAAGGTAGTATTATGTTTATCTACGAAATTAAAGAGCAACTCGCTGTTATAGTATTAAAATTTTATGCATAAAAATTTTGATGCTTCTTGTCTGATCAGCATAGAAACTACTTACTTTGGTATTCTGAATCACATTACACTAATAATATAAATGCGAAAGTTTGGAAGGATGGATGTTTGTTACCTCTTCACGCCAAAACAATTGAACGGATCGGGCTGAAATTTTGCATACAGGTAATTGTAATCCTGGAATCAAACATAGGCTACTTTTTATCCCATGTATGAGTTCCCATGGGATAGAAATCACCTTTAAACGTTTCTATGTAAACAACGCGTGCGAAGCCGCGGGCATAAACTAGTATAATATATCTGAGACCAATCCACCACGGTTCTTTTATATTTTGTTTAAGAGACCTGGCGGAAGCGGCGTAAAAATTGACCTCCTCAACTCAGCCCGTGTTTGACAGGCTTCATTAAAGTCTCCCCCTTAGGTTTGAGAATTTTCAAGGTGGGAATCTGGAATGAGCTTTTGACAGAAGTTTGCATACGTTAGTAGATAAACGTCGAAGTTAACCAACGAATTTGCCGATCATCCAATTATCTTTCAGAGATTCTCAGATTAAAAAAAAATGCTGGACGATCCACACCACATCTAGCCCCAAGCTTAGCAGATCTTGTGTCATGGGTACTAGATGACTGATATACCTACTTAATACAATGTACATACATGTCATACGTAGATAGGTATTTGTTTATTATACAAATAAAATACCCAGAAAACCAGTAACAAACATTTGCAGATCGTACAAACATTAGATGGGAAACGAACCCGCAACCTGCGTCGCAAGCGGACCTTCGCCCGCCGCGCCACATCGGTCGTCCAAGAATACATTAGAGAAGGAGAGAATGCATACATTAGAGAAGGAGAAGAAGAGAAGGAATTAAAATAGAGGCTAACTATGGGCTAATTGATATACCGTGCCTTACTTCCACTCTCTATCAATTAGCCCAAAATTAGTCGTTATTTTTAACCGACTTCGAAAAAGGAGGACTAGTTCTATGTTGGGCTGTATGTATGTTTTTTTTGGAATATAGTTTTCGTTATTGTATAGAGAATCCGAGTGTAAAATTAAGGGATTTGAATTGGATTTGTCTGTTTTTAGTTTATTCAACAAGCAATGCAGCCAGCGTTTTAGAGACGCTTCCGACTGGTACCTGTAGATTGTTTGCAAAAGTCTGCAGTTAGCTCAATTGTTTCCATTGTAAATACTACTTCTAATTTGTATCTATTATTTGATTGTAATTTTTTTTGTGAATAAAGAAGTTTATTCAAAACAATCTATTCTTTCAAAGAAATACATGGGTATCGTCCCTCAGTAATCCACAAATAGATTTGTAATTCACAGTGCTTGCCTGCTTTCTTGTAATGGCCAGGCAAGAATAGGAATATCTAGCCTTTGAAAATGTGAGAATCGTTCCCAGGACCTTTCGGATCGTTCCGAAGCTGGCATCCAACAATGCATGACATTTACATAGCAGTTTACACCTTGTGTGAGAAACTTTCTCCATCTCAGTTTCTAGGTATTTTTATGCAAAATCTCTCGTTATTGATCCTACTATTTATTACGATTTTGCAATTGATGAGTCATCAAAATTATATCATTATTTTCCCCCTTTTTAGGGTTCAGTATCTTTTCAAAATAATTTTTTTTAAACTTTTGAATAACTAAACTATGTCTGTACGGGCTTTATTTTAGAGTTTTCTTTCACCGTATGTTATTTATTTTCGCCCAAAGTTGGGCTAACATCGGTGCTGAAATACGAAAGTTTAGAAGCTTGTATTTTTTAATTAATACTTTTTTTACGGTTTCGGGTGCATACAGACATAGATAATGACGAGATAAATTGATATTATTAGTTTTGGATGGTCAACATCAAACAGCGTAGTAGTTACTTCCACGTTTGTATGGAGAGATGAGTGACTCGTTCAGCCTTAAGTTTGTGTAAAACAAAGCCTGACGTAGCCCACACCAGTTTGGTTCATACATGGTGAAGGAGACCCATTGTTTGTTGATAGCACGTCGTCGTCACACATAACAATACTAATAACACCATTGATTTCCACTTGCCAATACCTTTTGATGACGCTATTGTAGGTCATCAGGTCATCATCATCACTCATCATCAGCACATCATTAATATTATAAATGTGAAAGTTTGGATGTTTAGATGTATGTATGGATGGATGGATGGATGGATGGATGGATGTTCGTTACCTCTTCACGTCAAAACTAGTATTCAGTATTTTTATTGCAAGACAAAAATATTACAAAGTTTTGTAAGTATTCATGTATGTACCCTGTCAGGGCATGGCAATAGATCTTAAGATACCTAAGGATTTAATTCTGTATTTTGTATTTTATACAAAATTACAGAGATCTTTTAGGTAAGTGTAATATTTGTGTCGTTTAAAATAATATAAATTCGCTTAAAACTACTGAACGGATCGGACTGAAATTTGCATACAGGTAGTTTTAGGCCTGGAATAAAACATAGGCTACTCTTTTCCCTTAAATGATTTCCCATGGGAAAGAAATAACCGTAAAATATGTCCATAGAAACGACGCGTGCAAAGCCGCGGGCAAAAACTAGTACAAAATTAATTATTAATGTATTATTTTATTATAGTTAACGAATAACGAATCAGGGTTCGAAGGTCTAAGCGAATAACGAAAAAAAGAACAAGGAAATAATATTTTTATGACTGAGAGTACCTACATACATAATCTCAAATTCATGTCAACATTATTTTACCGTAAGACAAAATATTGAGGTATATTTTGATAACAAACATTAAGCGAGTTCGTGCCGGGTTAGAAACCCGGAGAAATTGGGAGGTATATTTCCTTCTAACAATTTGATATAACGATGACTTCATTATCTTAACATGAATAATACTAACTAGCAACTCCAGGGAAAATAATGGTAGAGTTTTTAGACAAATATCTATCAAGTTTGCTAAAGTACACCATAACACATATAAGTAACATCTTATCAAATATATTTATAACTAGTTTATGCCCGCGGCTTCGCACGCGTTGTTTCTTTAAACGTTTAAAGGTGATTTCTATCCCATGGGAATTTATTTATGGGATAAAAAGTAGCCTATGTTTGATTCCAGGATTAGACTTACCTGTATGCAAAATTTCAAACTAATTCTGTAGGCCGCCACGCTATCGTCTTATTCTGTCCGTTACACATTCACAGAATTCGTGTTGCGATGGTCACTACCACGAAAATAATAAAAATAATGACTTGGTACGTAGGTACCTATTTGATGTGTTAGTTAAGTTATAACATAAAATATGTCAAATATAAATTATTTATTACTTAAGTAATATTATAGGAGAAAGGTAAAGTAAGGTTGTCTGGAAGAGATCGCTTTTAGCGATAAGGTCGTCCATTATACATATTCTGTATTAGTTTTTTTTTTTTTTTGGTTTCGTGGTGTGTAATATTAATAAAGAATATTTGCATTGTATTGTATTGTAATATTATTTTATACCTTAAAAAAACATAAATCTCTTCTGATTCAGCGACTAATAAAGATCAAAATTCACATTAGGTAAATCTGTTTAACCTTCAATTAGTTGATTATTTTCTTTGATCTTATTTCTTTTAATCTTAATAATGTGACACGGAATTAATTATTAAAACTTCAGATTAGGTAAATCAGCTACATACATATACACTATCTTTACTGTAGGGTTCGTATGAATGAATCAACGAATGCAACTTTCTGATAGAGTGACCTACTCTGATAAGGTGTAATATTGTGTTAGTATCTGTACCTAGGTAATCAATATTGTAGGTAATTCAATTACATTACACTAATTATAAATGCGAAAGTTTGGATGGATGGATGTTTGTTACCTCTTCACGCCAAAACTACCGAACGGATCGGGCTGAAATCTTGCTTACAAGTAATTCTTATCCTGGAGTTAAACATAGATGTAACATCAAACATACTTTTTATCCCTTAAATCAGTTCCCATGGCATAAAAATCACCTTTAAACGTTTCCATGGAAACAAAGCGTGCGAACCCGCAGGTATAAACTAGTAATGTATAAATTCAATAAAACCTTAACAGGCTATATTGTTTTCACGGGTGGACGCAGGCCTGCGCCTGATAAGCGCCTTATTGGCTTTTATGTCATCATAATACCCATAATCCCTACGCTGGGCATCCGGGTTGGGGATTGCAGTCTGGTGCCAGAATGGTTCTGCAGGGGGCGCAGCTACCCGCCCCCGGTGGATATCTCTTAGTCGCATCTTACGACACCTGCGGGATGATTTGTGGTGGTGCAAATTCTAAGCCGGCACCACACAGCTACGGAATTATGATTTTCTTAACTAGTGATAGCGATTGATTATGAATTACTTAACTAGGTACCTGAACCACGAATGTAGAAAATAGTTGTGTCGTCTTTATACCAAAAATATTTTTTAACCTACTTCTTTTCACAGAGGGAAGAGTTTCTTGTCTTTTTTATATGAATGTTCGTCGTTTTTTCCGTCGATTATGAAAATTATTTCGCTATCATATAGAAAATGATCCCGAATTGGTTCCATAAAAATGTTATCCCAGAGGAATAAGTGTTTATCCCGTCAAGCTTAAAAAACAACATGTATAGTATTATAATATCTGTGATAATACTTTTGAAAAATCACGACTAGCTACAACAATTTTGGTGATACATCGCCAATTCTTAATAGATTTTGATGATTCTTTCATTATTGTCTGAAGGTTGATTTTGTCCCATAAAATTTTGATTCTTGAGGAATTTATATGTGCGCCGTGAAACAGACTTGGGGGATTTGAAGTCGCCTTATAGTTCTTAAGACACGCCAAATTATTTTTTAATCTAAATTAGTTTAATTACTTTGAGTCCTTCTGTCCGGGGGGGGGGGGTGCCTAAAACGTGGTCTGGCTAATTCGCTTTATGCCTATCTGGCACAGTGAGACTTGTCGACTATGTCAATCCCGAAGTTAACAAAAATTTATAACTAATTTATTAACGGTTAAGGAGGTCAGGAATAAAAGGTGACATTTACGCCTTCGGCTCGGTGGTGGTTTTTTTTAAACGGGTTCTAACCTTGAATTTTATCGATTTCCGAATACTTTTGGTTGAATTGGGACTTATTTAAAAGAAAACAGCATATAAAAGCAAGTATGCTGTTCAAAAGGCAACATTTACATTCATTTAATATAGTAAATGAGACTTTTGAACAAAAACGAGTCATTTTTGTAGATAAAAATGTCCAATGACGTCCGAATTGTATAAAATACGGTACATTTTGATTTTTTGATTCAGATTGAATCAAATTGTGACATTTACATTGTGTAGGATCAAAAGGTGACATTTGAAAATTATTTTCTAAAATATTTCGTATATCAATATATTTTAGCATTACTTGATACACATATTCTGTCTGATTAAACTGTTACTGGTCTTAAAGAATAAAATGATGTATATTTTTCTCATTTCCTGAAAAAAAAGCAAATGTGTAAATGTCACCTTTTGTTCCTAACCTCCTCCGTTATATTATAACTTAATTAAATCTAAGACTACCCTAAATAAATGACAACAAAATAATGTTCATGTTATTTTCTAAAATAAATATTTTTGTAATTGAAAATATCTCAATTTTCATGTCAACAATATTTTATTGCGATATAAACCAGATTAATGAAGTTCATTTTGATCTTACGATGTAAATAGTTTGATGCACCATCAAAACGAGAATCTGACGCACATTGACATAGCCGGATGTATTTTACGATGTCCACTATAAGGGTGCCTTTCCACCAGACCTAAGCTGAGTAGCTGAGTAAAGAAATGTGTAACAGTCATTATCATTATAATAAACTAGTTTCTGCTTGGGGTTTCGCACGCATTTTTTCTATCTTTAAAGTTTATTTATCTCATGATGATGATCATGATAAAAAATATTACCGTTTTGCATAAAAACAAAACGGATATTATGTGTGCGGAGAAACACACAGCATTGTTGGAAGAATGGTTTGTATTATTTGCCTTCAGATAATAGGTTTTATGTATACTTTACCGACTTTAAGTCTGTTTTGAGCCTAAATCTTCGTCAGGAAGCAGCCAATCCAGATGTCATGTTGAGCGGCTGTCAATGTCAACTCATAGTGTCTCCCAACACCAGCAAGCACCTTGCTTATGGTGTGTGTTTCTCCGCACACATAATATCCGTTTTGTTTTTATGCAAAACGGTAATATTATATGTGCTCCAAAACACACAGCATTGTTGGAAGACCTGTTTGTTATCTGCTGGTGAAAGAGTAGGCACAAACGCTATGTGATCTCCAAATTAAAATGTATTTATGCAAAAGTAAGTATTTATTAAATTATAAAATAACATACATATCAAATCAGTCACAGGTAGGCACTAAGACCTTTATAGAAAGCTAAGTATTTGTAAATCCTTAATATGGTAACATTAACTAGTATCTAAATTATTAAATTCTATGAATTCAAAAAGCTTTAAAACTTTGATTTAATATCAAATGAGATCAATGTTACATCAACACTTATTACTTTAGTATTGCAACATCAATTTTCTAAATTATTATCACAAATATCTAAGTACTTAATATTAAATTTCTGGAACTTTAATTCAAGTTTCATTTTATAATTAAACATGAGATCTATGTTAATCAACACAACAGTTAAATTTAGTTAAATTTTGGTACAATCAAACTAGGGTATTAAGAAATTATTCAACAATTGGTCAGGGCTAATATTATGATTTTGTATCTGAGTAGTGCTCCTTATAACAGCACGGCAGTAGAATTTTTTAAAGGTTTGAGAGCTTCTCCAATTGCCTCTGCGTAGAATCTCCTCAATAGGTCTATTTTCTAAAAAACTTCTAGAAGCTACTGCTGATCTAACACTACCAGGAGATGCATCTATTCCAGCATCCTTCAGTACTGATTTTACCCAACCAGCTATTATGGTCCGAGTAGCTGGTTTAATAACTCCTGTTATTGAAATAAACAAACTTGTTAATCCAGGGTTTTTTGTTCGCCTGTTCTCTGTGGTTTCTATTAACTTTTTTATATGTTTTATTGGACATAAGTATTCTTCTGGATGTGATTTAAGTAGCCAACCAGACTGTCTATTATCAGAATTATCTGTCTTTGAGCCAAATCTTGGCCAAAGCAGTATTTCATGTTTTGCATCATCAGTAATAAGGTTGTCCTTGGACAAATCTAAAAGAGTAAGGTCATGTATTCGACGTCCAGATGCCAATAGTAGAATAATGGCCGTTCTTCTTGCTGTATCAAATAGTGATTCTGTAGATGGATTGTTCTTCAACCAGTTAAATCATAATTCTGTATCCCAGATGAGTGTTTTCTTTGTTGGGGGTTTTGCTAATGATATGGCTTTTAATATCTGATGTACAAAGAAGTTTTTTGCAATGTCATCTGAACAGGTTGCTGAGTAGGTGGAAACAGTAGACTTGTGTAAAAGTATGGTTCGGTAAGCTAGGTGGTCTTCAAGGTATAATTTGGCTAAAAATCTGGCTACATCATTTCCCTGTGGAGTTCGGGAGTCAACGTTATTGACTTGACACCATGCAATCCATCGTTTGATCGGGGCTTTATATGTAGTTAATGTTGATTCTCGCCAGCTTTGTTTTAGTAGATCCCTTTCTTTTGCGGACCAATGTGCTACTTTACTGTCCCACCCCCAACTTTCCAAGCCAGGAGTTCCAGCTTCTCCACCATTGGAGGTCTCCTGCCAGTTGTGAGATCTATGAGATTCTTGTGCAGGTTTCTTATTGGGATAGGTTTGCACAGAGCTCGTGCCTTCAGATCTGTTAGCCAAAAGCAATGTGTCCACAGAGGTGCTATTATTATGTAAATGCCTGTCGCTGTATTGAGGTGATGTAACACGCGTGGAATGAGATTGGGTGGTGGAAACACCCATGCTAGACTGAAATTCCAGGGGCGACTGAAGGCGTCGCAAAAGTCGGCGAATCCATCTCTGGAGTCCCAAGTTACGTAGTGGTCTACTACGGCAGATTCTTTTGATGCGAACAGGTCGATGTCTGGTATGCCCCAAGTTCCGAATACGGCCTCCGAGGCCGGGGGCAGTATGTGCCATTCCGGCACAGGTCGATTTCTTGATAGGCGGTCGGCTATGCCGTTGTATCTCCCCGGGAGGTACGCCGCCGAGAGTGTCATTTTCAAGCGTTCCGACAGCTCTAGGAGCTTCGTTGTCAGCTCGAGTAGTGCAAGGGATCGTGTTCCCCCTTCGTTCCTGATGTATGCTACTAGGGTCCTGTTGTCTGATTGAATGAGGACATGAGCATTGTGTAGGAAGCTCTGGTTTAGATTTATTGCACTGTATACTGCAAACAACTCTTTTATGTTTGAATGCCAGGATTTCTGATGTGCTTTCCACCTGCCCGACAGGAGCCTCTCGTTGAGGTGAGCACCCCAGCCCGCATCCGATGCGTCTGTGGTCAAGAAGTGAGTTACTTCGTTGTTCTGAAGAGGAATTATGCTGTGATCTATGGCACTCTGCCACCAAACTAGTTCTCTTTTTACTGCGGGAGGTGTAGGTCTTTTCAACCATTTTCTGTCCCGTTGAAAAGTTCTTGTGAACCTTTGAGTTAGGCGACAGTGCAAGCGCCCTCTTCGAGTGGTCAGGTTTGCGAAATTTAGTAGACCTAATAAGATTTGAATCTCTTTTAAGCTGCAGCAACCTTTTTCTAGAACTTTTGCTATTGTACTTTTTATTCTTGTCTTTTTTACTAGAGGTAAGGCCATAGTAAAGTTCTTGGTATTCCATACAATTCCTAAGTACTCCAGTTCCTGAGATGGTTCCAGAACTGACTTCAGGAAGTTGATATGCCAGCCCAAGTTTTCTAGGATACTCAAGGTCTCCGAGACCTGATCCAGAAGTTGAGTTCTGTCCTGACTTACCAGAAGGAAGTCGTCTAAATAGACTAAAAGTCGCATGCCCTTGCCTCGTAAGATCTCTGCGATCCAGTTTGTTAGTGTAGCAAACATTCGAGGGGCTGTTGAAAGACCAAAGGGTAGGACTGACAGCTGTAGAACTTGATGGTTGTAATAAACTCTTAGAAAGCGCCGGTGTGACTCTGCAATAGGCACGTGAAAGTAGGCTTGCGTCAGGTCTATTTTCACCATCCAATCGTACCTCTGTAAAAATTTTACTACATCTCCTTGCGACACCAGTTGGAAGTGTTTTGTTGTAATGTGTCTGTTTAGTCCTCTGAGGTCGAATATTGGACGTACCCCCCCATCTGGTTTCATTACCAAAAACATCTTGGAAAGGAATCCGGAGTTTAAAATCTTTGGTCTCTCCAAAACTCCATTTGCTATTAACTCCTGAATGATGGTGGTCATCTCTGGTGAAACTGGGGTGTTGAATTTTCTCAGCTGTGTCTTTGAACAATGTATAAGTGGAGGCCGGTTTGTGAAGGGTATACGGGCTCTGGATATTGTTTGTAAAATGTATTTGTTTGCACCCAATTCTTCCCATGCTTGTGTGTGATGCTTCAAGCATCCCCCTCTGAAAGGCTTTGTTGTATTCATATAGTCAACTTTGTTTATTGTCTTGGTTATTTCTTTTTGTGTCACCTCGAAAATTATGTTTTTGCTGGCCTTGATAACCTTTCTGTTTGCCTCTTGTGTCAGATCGGCCACCCCTGTTATTCATAGGTGTGCGAGAGTAAGGTTTCTTGTCCTGTCTGTCTTGTCTGTAGTTTGAAGAATGCCTAGAATGACTTGGTTTCTTTTCCTTAATGTACTCTGGCTTATTAAGCCAAACTTGTGTGCCACCCAGTGATTGAATTACTGGCTGCAAAGCATTTCGACTAAACAAGTACTCTGCACTTGGGGGAATGTCTTTCATAGTAGCTTTCAACATAGGATTATTTATTTCTTTCAAAATTCTATCTCTTCTTATTTCAATGCATTCTGCGCGCCTGCCACAAATAATTTGCATTATTTTCTCTGAGCAATTGGGAAGAGGGGAATCGGTTCCAAGTAAGGCAGATACCTTTTCAAACAAAGACATTGGGTTTAATTCACCAGGATTCCTAGCTGCCCAGTTAAGCAGATCCTGTAGACCCTGTTTTAATAATTCCTGTCTTTCTAACTCTGCATTGGTAAGTCCTGCCCATATGTTATCAGCAGCAGCTAAGTAATCTTTACTTTTGTTAAAATGACACAACTCTTCATTAACTTTGAGTGCCACAAAACCCGGGGTAGCTGAAAATCCCTGCAGTGTAGGCTTGTATCTCATGCCTTTCCAGGCCTGTGAGTCAAAATGTTGAAGATCTTTAACTTTTTCTAGTCTTTTTTCATTAGAAGGTGGGATGACCTTTCTATCATCAAAATTTGTTGACAATTCACCTAGCTGCAACTTATGAGAATCGGAACATGGATTGATTAGATAAGGACTAGGCGCGGGGATTGCAACAGGTTGACTACTAGGGCCGGCCAACACAGTGTTATATTGCGACAGATACCCTGTGATGTACCCAACTTGGGTAATCAGCGTGTCTATTTTATGATCGCGTTCCTTATCCTTATACGACTTACCAACTCGGTGTCTTTTGTTAGGTAGTGGCGAAGCTAAGCCTACCTCATCCTCCGAGGACGAGGAGACTTCGCTTTGTTCAAACTCAGATTGGTGATCAGACCGGTCTTCATCCGAAGCAGCGGGCTGAGCCATCTGCTCGGGCGCACTCATTATGCACTCACAAACACATAAATTACGTAAATAATCACAGTTTTTCCAAAAGAAAACTTGGAAGGAAAAAATTTGTTGCTTTTAGCGGCAAATTACACAAACGCTATGAGTTGACATTGACAGCCGCTCAACATGACATCTGGATTGGCTGCTTCCTGACGAAGATTTAGGCTCAAAACAGACTTAAAGTCGGTAAAGTATACATAAAACCTATTATCTGAAGGCAAATAATACAAACCATTCTTCCAACAATGCTGTGTGTTTTGGAGCACATATAATAGAATATATCTTATTGTTATGTGAAGTCTAGACCTATATCTAAGAAAATTTTCAGCCCGATCCATTCAGTAGTTTTGGCGTGAAGAAGTAACAAACATACATCCATGTATACCTTTTAACTTTCGCATTTATATCCTACACTTTATACTACACTAATTGTCTGATAAGATAAGATAACATAGTATCACTGGACATTTTCACACATCGTCATCCGATATTTTATTACCTGCGGTGAGAATGGAGCCCGCTACGTCCTGCATTGCAGCCGGACCTTCGACCACTCCGCCACTGAGGACGTCAATAGGGTATATACATATAGATAGGTAATAGTAAGTAACTTAATAAAATGAGAGCCTTATCGGTTTGTATCAAAGCGGCAGAAGGTGTCAAAAACAGTAAATAGAATCGCTGAGCCATGAAAATCGAAAATCAACACAGAAATACCATATTGTACTTCACTAATTTTATAAACTAGTTAATGCCCGCGGCTTCAGACGCGTTGTTCCATGGGCAGAGACTAGTCCTATCTAAAGTACTGAAATAAGCTGCCTTGACGTCTACTGCTCGTGGACGTAAGTCCAGGCACGTAAAAACGATCGTGCCACGTATTTTAGAGATCCGTGGGATTTTAATCCGACACTTAGCTGTTTGCGACCTTTGGAGAAAATACGTTATTTTTCAACTCCAATGCAATAAAAAGGGTGATACAAAGTTTAATGTTTCAGTCTGTGTGTATGTCTTTATAACTGGTTTATAATTTTTATTTGAAAAACAATTTGTTTGATCGTGAGTGTTGTTAGCTGGCTTTCATGAAAATCGGTGTGGCTGTTTTAATCAGTTTTAATGTAATGAGTTATTTATGATGTTCTCCTAGCCGAATTTAGGCTATAGCAGCAGTGACAGACAGGACATAATATTTATAGTAAGAAATCAAATAATATTCCAAAAATCATCTCACCTCACCGCACCTTAGCAGGCTATGTTGGTCTACTGGTGGACACAGATCTGCCTCAGTACTGTGGATGTTGGCGCTAGCAGTTCTCACGGTCTCAGTTGTAGTGAAGTGAAGGAACACCCCAGGGATTTTTCTCTATACTGTACCTATTTGGAGTCTGGCATCCCGCCGAGCTCGTAAATATCCATAAAGGATTTTCCTCGGAAAAAAAGGCCTCCCCCTGATAAGCGCCTTATTGGCTTTTATCTGTTGGGGGTAGTGCCCATAATCCCCACGTTGGACATGCGGGTTGGGGATCGCAGTTCGGTGTTAGAATTGTGCTGCAGGAGGCGCTGCTGCACGCCCCCGGTGGATATCCCTTAGTTAACTCTTACGACACCCGCGGGAAGAGCTGGGTTGGTGCAAATTCTACGCCGGCACCACACAGCACCCCAAAAATGAAATTACTCTGCCTGAGTGTGAGGGCATACGCACTTTAATAACAAAAACCTTATAATATTATAGTGCACAAGTGTGTACGCAAACACAGGCGCACTCTATATTCCCTCACTCTCACAATCCGATGATGGAACGGCGGCAGGCCGACACGAGACACAGGTAAGGCAGTATTCCTCTCAGTAGCAGAGTTTCATAGTAAAATCACGTTTTTAGGGATTCGCACGCGAAGGGTGCAAATGAAACCCTATTAGTAAGCCTCCGCTGTCTGTCCGTCTGTCAGAGGGCTCTATCTCACGAACCGAAGATCTAGAATAGTTGAAGCTTTCATAGAATGTGTATTTGCGTATAACAACAAATCTCTTGCTGCTATAACAGCAACAAATACTAAAAATAAATATTAAAATTAAAGAGAATCCCCCTTCCATACAAAACACACAATTTTTTGGCTATTTTTGCTCTAAGTTTGTCGAGTCTGTATCTCTTGAACCATAATAGATAGACACATGAAATTTTCTATAAGAAAATTACAGTTCAATTTTGTTACCAACAAATACTAAAAAATAAAGTGTAAAATTTATGGGGGCCTCCTAACAGTTGGTGTTTCGTTTGAGAAATAGGTTTGAACGATGGGACGAAAGCCTCCGTGTGTGAGTGAGTATACTCGCACTTGGCTGGTTTTTTTTTTAACCATCGCTTATTTTTTGTGCCTACCTGCTTACTCGATTCCTCCTGACATTTGGAAATCGGCGGAGGTTGGGATAAAGTAGGTTAGATAAGTAGGTGGATTCCCACATGGAAAAGTTCGGCTCGTGAGGAACTTATCTATAAATATTATGACTTTTGGTAACTTTTGCCTGTAAGTTACAAAATAACATTGTGGGAATTCGCTACACGTGGGGGCGATGTTTATGTACCTACTTAAGGTTTTTTTTGCATCATTATATTGTAAAAAACCTATGGAAATTTTGAGAAATGTCTTTAAGATGGAAAATTTCTACTTTTCGGATGCTAAGTCACTTCGTACTAGATAAGATTTGATCGAAGCGACGCGTGACCCGAGAGCTGGTGTGTATCTGGTGCAGCGTATCAGCATTGTCATACAGCGGGGCAATGCAGCCAGCGTCTTGGGGACGCTTCCGACTGGTATTGATATGGATCAGTTGAGCTACCTGTAGATTGTTTGGAAGCGTCTGCAGATATCTCAATTTTTTCAATTGTAAATACTTGTTCCAATTTTTTTCTATTATTTGATTTCCTATTATTTTTTATTTCTAAATAAAGATTATGTAAGGATTTAGTAGCCGTCTTTTCGAATTCGAATACAGACATTATGAGGGACATTCAAATACAATAATACCTCTACTTATGAATGTAAACTACGAACCTAGTTTGTGTTGGAAGAACACTAACGTATTTTCCCTTTCCGAAGTAGGTACTAATATGGTCCCGCTCTGTCTGTATAGCGCCTTAAATAGTTTTTACTAGTTACCCGCTTTATTTACGTCTCAAATAATTGTGTTGGCTTTTATGCTATAAATCTAACTATAATTTATGTAAATAAAATGTAATGTTCAACCAAAGCTTGCATGAAGGTTAATAAAATACTGTTTTTAAGGGTTTAATAGCCTAGGTATGACACTCTTCGTTAATTCTCCTCATTTAAATAAGTTTGAAGATGCGCATAGCGCTTAAAACCGTGTTTATATTTATGAATTATTTTGTCTAGGACGAATGTACACTGGATTTGTATTACTCTTATAGGTAAGATTATAAATAAAGAAATTTTAAAATTGAATTGAATTGAAGTACCTACTATTACGAAAGTTTTTATAGTAAAATAAAAGCTCTGCTTGCTTTGTGTACCTACGTTGTTGTAGGTATGTCTTGCATTTTTCCGAAATCCAAAGTCGTCCACTAATAATGTACTAGCTACTGCACGCAGATTTGCTTTTCCGGTATAAAAAGTAGCCTACGTCCGTCCCCGAGATACCTACCATCCACCTTCCTGTCAAATTTCATTGAGATCTGTTCAGCCGTTTAGGAGTGAAAAGGTAACAGACATACAGAGTTATGGATTATAGGTATAGAGTTTCATGCATGCTAAATTTCAGCCCGATCAGTTCAGTAGTTTTGGCGATTGATCTATCTCGGTTGTCTGGAAGAGATCGATCTTTGCGATAAGGCTGTTCATTGCAACGTTATATGTAATTTTTCCTGTTTTTTGTGTGCGTGCAATAAATATATATTGTATTGTATCTTCACATCAGATAAACATATTGTTTATATTTTTGTCAAATTATAAGTCACAATTTTTTTAACATGATAAATTGTTAGTTAAATTAATTAAAATAAAACTAGCAAATTTTTCAGAATTTAAAAATTTGTCGTAGGTATAAATCATCCATACATTTTTACAAACTTTCGCCTTTCTATTATTAGTAGAATATACGGAACCAACCGTTCATTCGGGTACCGCATTAAATGTTGAAGGCCAAAGCAATAACGATGTGTATTGCATGTGAAATTTATGAAAATTGAAAAGCTGCGTTGTTGACAAATGGTCATGACCTGGTAATAATCGTAAATTTATAAATACGTAAATAAAAGATAGTAATCAATTAAAATTTAATACCCAACTAATGGTCACATGAATATGTATAAACCGAAGGTCTATATAAATTGTTGTTTCAAAGTAGGTAGGTCCCTTACCTACCTACTTACTGCAAGTAAATTTAATAAAACTATTTTTATAACTATAAGTAGATAATAAATATGCTTACTAAAATTTCCACATGATAACATAGTTCTGAATTAATTTACGTTTTAAAACTTATCAGGAGGACTAGGTACCTACTACACATTGTCTACCTACCGGCTACTCCCTACCTCGTTTATCATAAAATACCGAACAAAAACAACATTTCTAAGAACTATAGATAAAAGCTAGACATTAACAAAACAATAACAATTTAACCTACAGTTCAATAAACCAGCAAATCAATTAGCCAATCACAAGACAGCAAAAACCAGCAATGACATCATTCCGGCATTCCCGAACAGCACCGAACAATGCCGAAGTGCAAGTAATTACACACCCACTTAACCGGATCGTTTTGGTTGAGGAGTAGGGTAGAGGAAGATAGCGCTCAGAGGTCATTAAATGCATAATTAAGACATTACACGCAAGTCAGACCAACAGCGGTTAAACAGTTATGCTTGAAGTGACATATTTCACCATACAGCCAAATCACCCAAGCTGTCACTAAGATTGTGCTACTATTTATGTGAAATTTGTATTATTATTACAATTTAATTTTAATTAGTTAGTGTAAGAGGTTTTTTGTATAATCGTTCTAATTGAATAAATAAATTGAATAATTTTTTTTTGTACCGTTTACTTAATTAATTAAAAGATATTCAAATTAAATTACTTTACATTCAGTAAAGTTTGCTGAAATCACTTTAAATGAAGCGACAGGATTTACAATGTCCGTCGATTGTATTTGGGCCCATGTTCAGCAGTTGACGTATTTGGGCTGATATAAATAATGCTGGACAATCCACACAGCACCATCTAGCCCCAAAGTAAGCTACTCAAAGCTTGTGTTATGGGTTGGGTACTAGATAACTGATATATTTCATACATTATATACATAAATAGATATTTCTTTTTATTATACATAGAAAACACCCAGACCAACGGAACAAATTTCTGCATATCGCACACAAATTTGTTTCGAGGCGGGAATCGAACCCGCACCCTCTTGCGTCGCAGGCACACTCGCCCGCTGCGCCACTGAGGTCGTCGATATGATGATGATGACCTTTCCAATTTACTCAGATGAAAAATATAAACAAGTTATTTTGGTGCACTCTTATCCAAATGCTGCTAAATCAAATCATAATTCCTTGTTTTTATTTATCAAAAACATTCCTTCAACGAATGCGCTATCACTCGGGACTAAGCCAAGCGTTCTCAAGTTCTTATTAAATCGCGTCATATTTCTGCTGTAACAATTGTGCGGAACCCACACGCGCATTGATCAAGCGCACTTGGCATTGTCTATGTCGAATGTCTCATCAAGTTACATGTCAGTAATTTAACCCTGCATTGCATCATTCCTCTCAAAATATCTTTATTTTGCGTTTGTGTCCACTTACTAGTCGCTAGATCTTATTGCAAAGTCTGAAAATCAGGTAGTTATTCCTATTACATGAAATAATTTTCGTTTTGGTAGTTCGACGGACGCGGGCGATTCGATTCGATTTTTTATGAAGTTTTATTCGATTTTTTATTATTTTACTGACTTTAATCAGGCGTTTAAATGAATATATTTTTGAAATCAGAATATTCATTGAATAAAATAGTATTATTTTTGTTGTTTTATTTGCTAATAGTTTATGCCCGCGGCTTCGCATGCGTTGTTTCTAAGGAATCGTATATAGGTGATTTATATCCCATGGAAACTGATTTATGGGATAAAAATTAAGTTAGAATTACCTGTATGCAAAATTTCAGCCCGTTCCGTTCAGCCTGATCAGTAGTTTTGGCGTGAAGAGGTAACAAACATCCATCCATACATCTAAGCATCCAAACTTTCACATTTATGATATAAGTGTGATAGTAGGAAACAAATATATGTATTTACCTAGAAAGAAAGAAAAAACATATATTTGGACTATACAAAAAGGTCCCTGTCTCAGCATTATGCCGCTATAAGCCGAAGCTAGTAGCGGCGCTGGTTTTCAGACAGGTCCTGGTGTGGCAGCAATACAAAGAAACAGAATACAAAGAGTAGATACACAGGTTACAAACAAGATACGAAGCAAGAGAGGAAGAAAAAAGGATAAAATAAATTATAATAAGCGAGTAAGACCTCTATGGAAAAAAGATACAAAAAAAGAACATAATTGTAAAAAAATATAAATAAGAAAGGAACAACAAAAAACAAAAATAACAAAAAAGAGCTCTGTACAGAAATTTGACAAACCAGACGCAGAGCCATAAGACAAGAAGTTGACATATATGTAGTACATGCACACGAAAAACCTACAAACCAAATGTATGTACAGTCATGAACACTGCATCTGATTAAACAATAATCGCGACACAATACAGTGTGGGTTGCTCCAATGTTGCTCCAATGTTGCTCCGATGTAGGAACCTTGTCATACTAAAGATCGGCTATTGATACAAGGAATGCGGTCACCGAGTTAGTAAACTTAGAGCGACAAGGTACTAAAGTTTATGTCTAGAGAACTAGAAGACTGTACAACAGCCGATGACTTCATACTCTTGAAATTATAAGTTTGGTGAGGCGTGGGTAAGTACTGTCGGGGGAAAACATGAGTTTCAACGAATGTGTATTTTTACAATTTTAATTTAGCCGGTATATTTTTTTAAGATTTGGCAAACTAATACAAATGGGATGGGTTTTTGTTAAAATGGAGTTTGTAACTTCCGTTTACAAGGTGGTCCTCGTTGCCGACATTGTCTCTTTTATTGTGTAATAAAATATTCATCAATTACAATTATAAATTCTTCAATTACAAAGTGTTATGTTATAATTATTAACAAAACAAATAAATAAATAATTTCCTTTCTCTCACAAACGAGTAATGTGAAATAGCCGTTTAGAAGACCTTAGTGAATAGGCTCCATGTTAACCAGCTATATGAGAGACTAGTGAGTGGCTGAAAAAGGTCTATAAACCTGTATTACAAGGTTTACCAATGAAAGGTAAATGCTAAAATCAATAAATGAGGGTTGATCGATATATCTGTCAATAAAACTCAGTCGCAGTGCTTTCAGTTATTCCGTGATCATGGCTTATGAAACTGTGCCAAAATATTGGAGAGCTCAAATATCAAATCATGGTAAATGTTCCGTTATAAATGACTTTAGTGTTAATAACCATAATGTATTTAAAAGTTTTAAAAGGTACATGATTAATCATTCCCTGATGGTAACCATACCACAGTCATCAATATTGTTTACGTTATTTTTTCCGCAACAGTATCTACTTCCCGCTAAATTGCGAAGGCCAATCGAGTTGTCAATATTGATTTTACTCAACCTAATTTGAATCTACCAAATATGGCTAATGCGATGCGCAAACACGTTTCGTTTTATTTTAAACTTGCTTCTGGCCGCGACTTCACACACGTTTTTCCGAGATAAAAAGTAGCCATTATGATAGTACAGATTTAGAACTATGTTCAAAATTTTAGCCTGATCGATCTAGCAGTTTTGGCGTGAAGAGGCAACAAACATCTAAATTTTCCCTTAGAGGACTATTATTCTGATACCTCATTTATCAAAATCGCTTTAGCGGTCTTGATCCTTGGGGGTAATAAATAAATAGTGTCCGCCAAAAAAATATAAACACTCGAAAAAAACCAACGCCTCGCGGGCAATAAAAATATAACGTGACTGACCTACACGGGCTTAGTGGCATATCGCACACCGAGAACAAGACGATTTTTTTTTATCTCTCTTTCTCATCTCATCTCATTCTCTTGGTGAATGAATGCGTGCAAGTTCATACCAGGAACGCGAATAATGATATTTCTGCTTGCAAATTGCAATTTACGGCAATAACTGTTAAAACAACAGCAGAAAACCTATTTTTGTCGATACTAAAACGTGCTATTTTGATCTGGGTGTGTGTTATATCATATTGTATTCTTGCCCTTAACTTCGTTGACCCACTGTACAATTCGATAAAAAACTCACCGACATGCGGTTGTATGTAGGTATAGTGCGCACCAAAAATGATGAGCGTATTTTTTGGCGCGTGATATTTGCAGGGATTTGATATTCGCGTCGTAATTGGCACCTGGGGATGTCCCCAATTATCGGCACTAGTTGTGTCTCCACATGTACACGGTGTCACAGAATTGCATTTTATTTTATTTACCGGGCTATTCCTTACAATTTCAAAACTGGCGTTTAGTGGGACCTTTTTCAGATCATAAAAAATGTCTTGGGGACGCTTCCGACTGGTATTGATAGAATCAGTTGAACTGCCTGTAGATTGTTAGCAACAGTCTGCAGTTAGCTCAATTGTTTCCATTGTAAATACTAGTTCTAATTTATTTCTATTATTTTATTGTATTTTTTTGAAATGATCATTTTTGATACCTAGTAGTTTTACCATTTTGGAGGTTTCACTTTAACTTTTGAAAAGTTACCACTTAGATAAAGTAGGGAAATACTATTTTGCAAGTACAGATGATAACAACATTATGAACTTACCTACTTAATAGTTTTGGCAAAGATAAAATAGCTTTTAGCAAGTTTCGCCCCCGGATAAGAATTAGAACGCCGAAGTGGCTAACTGGCTAGAGATTTTTCCGTTTCCATCCATTAAATAAATAAGTTATTCTGGACAAATTACTCAGCATCATCTAGCCCAAAGCATTTAATTTCATCATTATCATCTCATCTGCAACCTATGCTAATCCACTGCTGGACATAGGCCTCCCCTAAAGAGGGAACTTAATGACTTTTCAATACATTTACTTACTTTACCTCACCTCAACAGCCTGTGTTGGTCCACTGCTGCTGGACGCATGCCTCCCCCTGATAAGCGCCTTGTTGGCTTTTATCTCGTGGGAGTAATGCCCATAATCCCCACGCTGGGCATGCGAGCTGGGGATCGCAGTTCGGTGGTAGAGTTGTTCTGCAGGGGGTGCTGCTGCCCGCCCTCGGTAGATATCCGACACCCGTGGGAAGAGTTGCGATGGTGCAAATTCTAAGCCGGCACACAGCTACTTTACATTACTTACTTATTTTATAAACATTGTGCACAGGGGCTAAACCATTTCAATCACTTTACTATGAAAATCGTACCGTTGCAGAATCGTCCATAGATGAAATAAACTCGAGCCGACGGTGTTATTCGCACGGAGAGGTTGATACTTGATAGAATGGTTTCAACCTTGACATTTTTGACACGCGTCCCTCTATCTGTAGATTCTTTCATGAAATGTAAAATGCCAAAATGTGTCATCCTGAGTGGAATTACGGCCCTGCCTTGTTAAATTCGAAGGGCGAAGCAAAATCTTGTTAGCTATTAAAGTAAGTGTACTAACGAAATAGATTAAGTTGTCTGAATAAAGAATTTTTTATTATTTTTAGAGTTTCGAGATCGAAGATCGGTTTCGAAACCCTTATGGTCTCGCTTTGTCTGTCCTTTTTTTCCTCCTTAATAACTCAGCAACTACTACAGCTAACAACTTGAAATTTATTATAATAATACTTTTCGTGCGCTTGTACGGATTTAAAGGAAAATAAATGAAAAATGAAAATGAATATTTTCCATGCAAATTGTGATGCCGAAATTTTAAAGATACCCACAGGGTCATGTGGGGTATCAAATGAAAGGTATCAGTTTGTACATTTCAAATTAGTTTTTGAAATTTTTGTAGGTGTCATACTTTTTTATATATTTTGAAATAAGTCGAAAAAATACCCATTCCCCCCCTATCTCCGAAGATTGCAGAGCGATCCATGTAAAACGTATGGAGCGTTTATAGATATGGATCTATATTTTACAGGAAAAATATAGAGAAGATTGTAGAAAGAACACTATTGGAAAAGTCTAGTCAAAAAGAGGGGGAATAATTTTCTAAAGGGGGGGCTGGCTACCTCACCAAGTGGGGTATAAAACGAAAGTTATTGGTTTGGACATTTCAAAACAGTTTTTAAAATTACTGTAACATACATACTTTTTGAAATATTTTGAATAAAGTCGAAAAAATGCCATACAGCGAGACAATGCAACCAGCGTCTTGGACGCTTCCGACAGTTATTGATATGGATGAGTTGAGTTACCTGTAGATTGTTTGCAACAGTCCGCTAGTCCAGCTCTATTGTTTCAAGTGTAAATACTATTTCTAATTTGTTTCTCTGATTTGATTGTAATTTTCTTTGCTAATAAAATAGATATATTTTTTTTCTATTACTTACTGCGTTTCCAATACAAATTGTAAAGCAAGACGCAGCTACTATTATTATGAGCTATTAAACGCAGATTTCGCCAAAACGAAATTAATTTGACAGAACTAAAAATTATGCCGTCCTTTTTATTTGGAACGATCAAAAAGGGCGCCATTATTAGTTCTGTCAAATTACATACTTAGTTTAGTTTTAGCGACGTTAGAATTGACACCAAAAGCGATCTGTGACACCCTGTACGACAGCCCGCCGCCCGCGCGCCCTTATGGAAATTGAATGGACCCTTTCTTAGCCTATTTGACAGCATAAAAGGAACTCTAATAAAACGGATCGTCGAAATGGGATTGACGCCGCCGTTCCTCACATAATTTTGACTAGAACGTCAATAAAAGTTAGGGTAGACAGACGCAGACCATGGTCGTATAGTAACCACTGGCTTCTTGCGTGGTTTTTGTGGAAGCACGCGCCCGTGGTCAGTGCAGCGCGAGTGGTTGTCAATCTAAAACCATAGGTAGACCACACAACTGACGGATCGCTGTAGAACCATGTCACAGTTAGGTACTGTGTTTGGCGTTTGTTTTCTTATGACAAGGTTCTACAGAGATTCGCTAGTTGTGTGGCCTATCTATTGTGATATGGCATTTCCGAAGCGCGTCAGAAGCATATGGGTTACATGCATTTAGTATGGTTAGGCCATCGATCAAGGTTTTCACCGGCCCCCATTATTGTGGAGAGTGGAGACCGCGACTCGGTAAACGTAGTGTAGGTTGCCCTCCGGCTAGGTGGGATGACGATCTGCGAAAAACTGCAGGCAGATGTTTGATACGACAAGCTGAAGACATATGGCGCTATGGCGCTCATTAGGGGAGGCCTATGTCCAGCAGTGGACTAATATAGGCTGATGGTGATGATGAGGCACATGATGACAGACCGACCCAACACAACACATAGTAATAATGTGTTTTTAAACATGTCGCAGATATTTGTTCTGAATCTGTTTACTATTAATGCAAGCAAGACTTAGCATGGGGCTAAATGAAGCTTTGTGAATTTGTCCGGCATTATTTATTTATTTTATTCGGATTGCCATCAGCTTATCTAATTACAATAGAATTTAAATAAGACTAAGAAAGCTAATAATAGGCCCTCGCTAATAGAATAATAAAAACTACCTAAGTATGAATGAACACTAAAATTATTTATTGATCAGTTTCTGCCTAACGGAAGAAACGGAAGAAAACGGAAGAATGTTTGATTCCAGGATTAGAATTACCTGTATGCAAAATTTCAGCCCGATCGGTCCAGTACTTTTGGCGTGAAGAGGTAACAAACATCCATCCATCCATCCATCCAAACTTTCGCATTTATAATATTAGTGTGATTTATTAGACGAAATGTGTATGTAACCGAATTTTTGACAGGTTTTTGATAGTAGAAAACGTTTTCGATGTCCATTATAGACAGATGCTTACAGACCCGTCGTTGAACGTCAGAAATGTGACCTTCATAATCTTCCCTTCAATAACCGAGTTAGTAATGTTGTTACAACGAACGGGGGAGCTTGAACCTTGAACGCTAACATAATTATAAATGCATCTTTTCTAGAATTGACGAGGAAAATTATAACTAGCCATTTGTATTACTGAGTAAGAATGACACATCCATCATCATGTTTTCGAGGGACATACTTAGAATTTGAAAACATGATGATGTCACATAAATAATGGTATTTTTTATTTATTTATTTTTTAGATTTTTAAGAAATACCTAGATATAAGTGTCTATATTAGTTGTAATTGTTTTATTCTGTTACTATAATTTTCTATGATTTCTGATAAATAAAGATTTATTTATTTCTTATAAGGTAAACGGTAAAACAACTCATTCATAACCTTATTATAACAGAAGAGCTTTAGGCAGGATTGTTTCTCCCAGATTCAGGATAATATTACTTAAAGTCGGATGTTAGCAACAAAAAAATCTCGAAAATGTATCTTCCGATGACAGTCCACGTGTCTGCCTGAGGCCTGAAGCTTATTTAAACTCTCCGATATACGCAATCGTTTGTTTCGTTTCATTTTTTTGTACAAATTGCTACTTTAATTCGGTCTATTTGAGTAGGTATAGGTACTACCTAAGCTACACCGAACGGCCGAAACGAAACACGAAATTTCGGGTTGGAGACTTAAAAAAGGCCCCCTAAAGCTTTAAAGCACCATGTCATATTTTTGGTCGAACCTTTTAATGATTTTTTTTAAAGTTATAAATAAATAAATAAATAATGCTGGACAATAAATTCACATAGCATTATCTAGCCCCAAGCTAAGCAAAGCTTGTGTTATGGGTACTAGATGACTGATATAAGTATAGATAGATATTTTTACTATACATAAATAACACCCAGACTAACGGAACAAATTTCTGTAGATCGTACACAAATTTGTTCCGAGGCGGGGATCGAACCCGCAACCTCCTGCGTCGCAGGCGGACCTTCGCCCGCTGCGCCACAGAGGTCGTCAGTTGACAGTGTAGTTTTATTTATAACTAGCTGCTGCCCGCGGCTTCGCCTGCGTAGTTCCCGTTCCCGTGGTAATTCCGGGATAAAACATAGCCTATGTCCGTCTCCTGGTTCTAAGCTGCCTCCCCACCAATTTTCAGCCAAATCGGTTCAGCCGTTCTTGAGTTATAAATAGTGTAACTAACACGACTTTCTTTTAAATATATAGATTAAGAAATCCGACAGCGGTACATTTTACCCATAAGTACAAAAAAATCACTGCTGACCTGTTCCAGGCTCTACCATAAAGTTATCCCTTTTTTATAAACTTGAATATTTTTTTTTAAAAGTCATTAGACATCCCAAGAACTTGTAGGTACGGTCTACGGGTTGTACGTAAGTACTTACCCACAGGCGTGTTTATGTTAAAAATAGTTCGTCAAGACTGAAAAGCCAATTTTGGGCATGTCAAAAAATTGCATCTTGCGTAGTTTGATATGACATCCTATTACAAACTCTATTCTTCGGCGAGGCCTATTTCTTTTTTGCAAAACGCTTCCACAATAGGTATATATTTTTTCAAAATCCCAGATACTACCTACATATTATACACCGGTTATTGTCAACGATTTCCGTTGTCAAACGTTGTAACTCAGTCAACAGACAGTATCCTCGATGCCTTGTTTGCAGTGTTTACGTAAACATTTGTAATGTAAAAATCTCGGTTAATAGTAAAAGATAGGCAACTAAAGTTAAACTGGTTAAATTAACGCTTGTTAATGATTTTATCGGGTATTTATATCGTACCTTTTGTTATTAGTTCCCCTACGTAACTAGGATAAATACCCGATAAAATTATTAACTATGTTAACAAATCTCGAAAGTTTAAAACAGTTTTAGATTAACGCGGTTAACTTTTCGGTTAACGCAACTGCAAATTTTGGAACCCACGTTTTTTTATGTTTGTATGTATACCTACTCGCAGAAATGATCCCGTCAAGTAGGTTATTATGCGGAGATTCCTAGTACATAATTTTTAAGTAACATAACTATTCTCTGCTTCAACTTAGTTTTGTTTTTGAAATCTGCAAGTAGATAATATAATACAACCTACGTAGGTATGCCAAAGTACCAAACGCCAATACCAAATCTTCTGTCAAACACTCCATCCTCAAAAATGATGGGAAAATGCGACCCAAATCAGATCAAAACTAAGATCCCTTAGAAAGGTATAAGCTTACTCATTCATCCTTTGCTTGAGTCGTTACTTATGCCTTACTCACTATAAGCTTAGATGTTACTCAAGCTTTCATAATACGGGCCTTATTCTCAGCTTATCCCGGTTTTTGGATAACCAGCACGTTACAACCACATGCATTCTAAGTAAACAACACGCGCATGGCGCTAGTGATCGATGAGATACTATACACAGAGATAAAGATAATGTAGGGAGCATTATCTTTAACTCTGTGTATCCCTTTGCAAGTTTTCACACCTGCTACTCCCGGTGAACTTAGACCTAGACTTTCCCACCACATATACAGATACACGCATTTAAATAATCGATTTTTAAATAATTTGTGTCATTTTGTTACATGACCGGCCAAAATGGGATAGAAATCAGCTGAAGGCTAGATATTAGAAATTATTTGTGGGCAAGGAATGGAAATATAATGTAGTGGTTTTGGCATAAGTATTAGGGCTTGGTAAAGTTACATACCTAATGTAATGAGAATTGGAGATTCAAAAAAACACATTATAATTTCCAGGCTTTATATCCGGGACAAATACTCATCCCTAGGAAATATTTTTGGTATGGGATCACATTGAGAATAGAATATCATTCTTCATAGAATAGCGAAAGAACTTTTTAAACTTTCGCGATTTGTAAACATAGTTAATGGTTTAATCGGGTATTTATCGCGTAAATACAAATACAAATACAAATACAAATACAAATACAAATCATTTATTTGCATACATGGGTCACAATGGTCTTGGTTATAGAATAGGTAAGTACCGTACATGTATTGCCTTAGTCTAGGCATGCAAAATTAGTTTTCTAGGATCATACATTTTCAAAAAAACATTAATACTACATAAAAAATTTAATAATCAAACATCATGTGAGCATCCAATTATATTACATAATACAATCATTTAAAATTAGTCACGAGAGAAATTTTTTTTTTTTTTTATTACTAATTAATTAATTTTAATGTCCTTTTCTAATAAAAATTCGTTTACATGATAATAGCATTTTGTCGTTAGAAATTTATAAAGTTTGTTTTTAAACACGGCCAATGGAAGCAACTTTATATTGTTTGGCAATTTATTGAAGATTTTTGGCGCCATACCACAAAAACTTTTTTTTAGCAATGCTGTATTAGCTGTAGCTGAACACAGGCGAAGCTGGTCACGTCTACTGCGTGTGTTGATTGGTTTGTCAAACAGATTACTGTTTAATTTAACAAAAACCGCCATTTCATAAATGTAGAGAGCCGGAAGTGTTAATACATTTGATGACAAAAAGTAGGGCCTACAACTATCTGTGGTCTTCAGGCCATACATCGCTCTTATACATCGTTTTTGCGACTTAAAGATTATTTCCCTTTCAGTGCAATTTCCCCAAAACATAATGCCGTACCGTAATTTAGAGGAAACGTAGCTATGATAGACCGTTTTTAGTGTTTCTATACCAACAACTTTTCGAAGTTTGTAGAGCATGTATGCATATTTACTGAGTACGTTACAAACTTCTACAGCTTGCAAGTTCCAGGTTAATTGTTTGTCAATTGTAAGACCTAGAAATTTTGTACTGGATGTATCTTCTACTGTTTGGTTCTGGTATATGACTTTAATATTAGGTAGCGGAGTGCGTTGTGCAAAATGCATTATTTTTGTTTTTTCAAGGTTAACGTACCTTTTGTTTTTATATCCCCTAGGTTTCTACCGCGTTACAGCGATCGTGGTCACGGGGCGACTGGATGTACTCGGAGTTACAGCCGAGAATTTACGGCAGTATCCACGACTACCCTCAATTCGTCTTCAGAATATAAAAACAAAAGGTACGCGATAAATACCCGATTAAACCATTAACTATAGCTAAATAATTCCAAATAGGTTCATAATTGACGGAAAAATCGACGAACATCCATTTAAAAAATACATACATATGGCTCCTCCTTTTTGAAGTCGTTTAAAAAGCGCATAATCACACAAATCTTTCGATTTCATTTGTTTTTATTTGTCTATGTTTGTTCGATGCCTACCTTATTAATCATAACACTTTTTGCCTACATCTCCCTCATACTAAATCATGCGTTCAGCCCATTCCATGTCACCAAACATCTAAGCAGTGGTAAACTATGGTCCATAGGAACCGGTCCGCGTTCCCGTTACGACCGGCTTGCTTTCCAATGCAGTCTGCAGAGACTTCAGAACCGCTCTGATTGCTCCACTTTTACACGTCTGTCTAATGTCTGCGAACATCTTAGTAACATAAATATGCGTGACTGATTGTCTTGTGCAAAATGATGCTGCCAGTCCTCGCAATAGGTAGAGCTAGATCCTCTACACTGAAAAAAAAATTGTTTACATCGATTAAGATCTTGTCCAATGTGATCGTGATCACGCATATGATGGCTGGGAGATGATTGAAAGAGTGTGCCTGCGGTTATGTGAGAGCGTTTATAATGTCTTTTTTCTAACAATTTTATTACTTTTGATAATGTAAGAATTATTTTGATGATTTTTACCATTTTTTTATTATTTTTTGTTGTGTTAATTTTATACTTGTGTGTGTACTGCATACTTATTTTATTGTTTGTTTATGTGAATTATTTTGTAATTTTAAGATTGTTTATTTATTCTATGTACTAGACATAACAGTTTGGAGAAATTCTGTAATGTTGTAGTCTTATTTTTTTTTATAAATAATATGGAATTTGTAAATGAATCCATATGAGCCTGATAAGATCTTGTCTTCTGTGACTATAAGAACTTAGTTAAATCGTAATAGCTCCTTCTACCAAGTAATGAATAACGTGTAGTTATTTAATTTAATTCAGAGATTAAATGTAACAAAGTTGTTGGCTAACCCTGTGCAAATAAATGTTTAATATGACAAAGTGAATATTTTTATTTTGACTTAGAGCATTGATATGTCAATGATGTGCCTTTTTTTTGTTTTAAACAAACTCGATATGTTGCGGCTACCATGCATTCTTGTTTGAATTGAATGAGATATTTATCATTCTAACTATTTTGACGCCAACTAAGATAAATGCGTCTTAGTTGGACTATATTTTTTTCAGTGATGCGTTAAAGGCGCCCGCGAGATCGCCGATCTGTAATGTAACATTCCAAGATTTGCTCAATATGTGAGCAGCTCTATAAGAGATAATAAATAAATAATAATAAATAATGCTGGACAATTCACACAGCATTATCTAGCCCCAAGGTAAGCAGAGCTTGTGTTATGGGTACTAGATAACTGATATACTTAATACAATACACTACATAGATAGATATTTTTTTATTATACATAGAAAACACCCAGACCAACGGAACAAATTTCTGTAGATCGTACACAAATTTGTTCCGAGGTGGGAATCGAACCCACAACCTCCTGCGTCGCAGGCGGACCTTCGCCCGCTGCGCCACGGAGGTCGTCAATGCGTCAAGAGATGCTCAATATGTGAGCATCACGTTACAATTAACGCTCCCTGACGGACGAGCATTCGCCTCTAATGTTTGTCGTGTTTATTAATAAACATTACAGTAACATCATGGAATGAAGAGGAAGACCAGGAATTAGCTATATTAGTCCGATTAAGGAGAACGTCGCTGTCATGTCGCATAAACAAGAACAAAATTTAAAAAAGCCCTCGACAGATTTTCATGAAACATGCCTAAGAACACTCTGGATAATTTTATCTATGACACAAAAAAACTAAACGAAAATCTGTTCATCCGTTTGGGAGCTACGATACCACAGACAGATACACAGACACGCCACTAATAACACCCCTCTCTTTTTGCGTCGAGGGTTAAAAAGTAAAAGAGCATGGGAGAGAGAAAAGTAAAGGAAGTTACATCATTACACCGACAAGAGCTAGGGACTTTAATTTATAAAAATCATAATCGTATCTGGCGCAGTGCATTAGCATTGCCGTACATAGCGGGGCAATGCTGTGTGGTGCCGGCTTAGAATTTGCCCAACTCTTCCCGCGGGTGTCGTAAGAGGCGGCTAAGGGATATCCACCGGGAGCGGGCAGCAGCACCCCTTGCAGAACAATTCTACCACCGAACTGCGATCCCCAATACGCATGCCCAGCGTTGGGATTATGGGCATTACCCCCATGTAATAAAAGCCAATAAGGCGCTACGGGAGGCCTGTGTCCAGCTGTGGACCAATACTGTTGAGGTGAGGGAAACACATTTGGTAATCCGGGGTTCTACTCTAACGTTTGAAATCATTAGTTACTGTTCAATGTGATTTTTCAAAAAAAGCCGATGTCCGAAAAATGCTAATACACAGTGTGGAGGAAGGTATTTTGACACGTTCACTGCGGTCACCAGTCCGCCTGCCCAGTAGTGATTTATGCCAAAAGCTCTGTGGAGGACCATGTTCAGCAGTGGACGTGCTTTCAGTATTCAGTATTTTATTTATTGCATTCATACAATAAGGTCTTAGCCCCACTTGCACAACGATTTTTAAATGTCTAAATTAGATTAAATTTGATGTATTTGTATGGTTTGACAACTCACTAATCATAATTATGAAAGTTAAATATCCATACGCAAGCCGGCCTTAGTGATTAAGTGAGTTTAAGTTAAGATCACAGTATGTATGTATGTACCTACCCATTTAGGGTATTGCAATGGAAAACTGGCAGGTCGTGCCTTCCTACTAAAGATGAACTATTTGGTACCTATACTAAATAATAAATAATAATATAAATAATGCTGGACAATGCACACAGCATTATCTAGCCCCAAGCTAAGCAGAGCTTGTGTTATGGGTACTAGATAACTGATATACTTAATACAATACACTGCATGGATAGATATTTTTTATTATAGATAGAAAATACTCGAGGCGAGAATCGAACCCGCAACCTCCTGCGTCGCAAGCGGACCTTCGCCCGCTGCGCCACTGAGATCGTCATTGTCTTTCACCGCGGCTGCCACGGCCATTTGTAATACCAACCTATCTCATAAATAACATCGTTGCGGACATCCGCAGTGCAGTAGGCAATGCGTAATATGAGTTAATATATTAAAAATCCTGAAATAACTTAGATTCGGCTCGTTAAACAATGTGGAGGTTGCCAAAAATTGAATGAAACTGATTTAAAAATTACGAACCAAAGATCCGTATCTACGGTTGGCAAGTAAAGTACATAGCTAAGTAGTTATTTTATTTTCTGTGTTGGCAGAATTCGGAGAAACCGTCTTAAAAATTAAAAACTTAAATTCAGGAAATTGGATGGAACCTATCGGTTTTAAATACGAAAAGTAGTTCAAAAGACAGGAGAAGGGATCCGCATCCGTAACATTATAGGAAACTATTTTATTCCCGTGGCTTCGCACGCGTTGTTTCTATAGATAGTTTAAAGGTTATGGGTGTTATGGTTGTTTCTATGGAAACATTTAAAGGAACTGATTCATGGGATAAAAAGTAGCCCTAATTTTATTCGAGGCCTACAACTACCTGTATGCAAACTTTCAGCCCGATCCGTTGAGCAGTTTGGGCGTGAAGACTGAAGAGGTAACAAACATCCATCCATCCATACATCTAGTCTAGGTAAACATCCAAACCTTCGCATTCGTAATATTTGTGCGACTAGGTTCTACCAGCGGCTTCACACGCGTTTTCCTTTTCCCGAATTCAAAATAGCCAAGACCCTATTCAAAAGGACCTTTGGCATTTTTGTGCATTCCCTCGGCCCACTTATGAAATTTGTTCAAGAGTGATGAAATAAAATGTATTTAACATCTTCATCTTTATCCAAGAAACTTTAAAAAATGGGCTTAAAATTACGCATGGTAGTTTAAATTTTTCTAAAGAGGTTTTCACTCTCTGTCGTTTGCTCCATTCAGCAGCTCTTGGTTCTTACAAGGCCAAAACCCAGGAGGCTATGAATGTTGATAGACGAGGCGAGGAGAAAAACTGAAATTATAAAGTATAACACGAACGACGCGCCAAGGGACGAAGAGAAAATGTTCAAGCACTGGCACCATAATCGGAGTCAATAGAACTACTTAATTGGTCTCAAGAGGAGGACGAAATGTAAATCAGTAGGACCAAAAGTAAGCTTATAGCTTACGTAAGATATCAAGCTAATGTAAGTTATCAAGCTTACGTTTGGTCCTACTGATTTACATTTTTGTCTTACTGATGAATGGCCTGTGATAGGTATGGTTGACAATAATCTTCTTCATGTAACTTTTTATGAAATTACTTGATTGTTTTTGTGTGGTAAGTTCTTATCTATTCTATACTACATCAGCATTCATTTGACGACCTCGGTGGCGCAGCGGGCGAAGGTCCGCCTGCGACGCAGGAGGTTGCGGGTTCCATTCCCGCCTCGGGACAAATTTGTGTACGATCTGCAGATATTTGTTCAGAGTGTTCTGGATGTTTAATGTATCTATAATAAAAAATATATCTATCTATATAGTTTATATCAGTTGTCTAGTACTTACCCATAACACAAGCTATGCTTAGCTTGGGGCTAGATGATGTTGTGTGAATTGTCTAGCATTATTTATTTATTCAAATATCCACTGATGAACATACCTTCCTAAAACGAGGCCAGATTTGCCATAATCACAACGACGACGAGACTCTTGGCAGACCTTTAAAAACCTAGGTACCTTTAAGTACCTACTTAAACTTTTCATAGACTCCTCTAAAAATAAAATAAAATGTAGTATGAAGAAAACATAGAAAGGAAACATGTTGGTGCCCTTCACATTTCATTCAAACATACTTAAAGCGAGTTGCAATAACTGGCGTTAGAAGAGAAATCCGAAGCATTGAAGATTTTCTAAGAACACGCATTAGAGAAATAGGTACCTATTCCCTCTTCTAAGTAGGTATTCAGTCAACATAACAAGTTTCATCTGCAAGCTTTTCACTGTTAAGATTTTTCAACGAGAACTCCGTCGATAAAATGAATGTTGTGTAGTATCAAGTCAGTTATAAAAATCAATTTCGTCTAGATTGCAGCTAAAAATGTATGGCGGTGATTACGACCTGACACAAGATGTCGCTAGTGTAATATGATAATAACAGTTTGTTGACAATGTCTATGAATGAACAATGAGAGACTATCATTTGTTGTGGTTATTAAGTGTAGAACAAAACATAAACGAAAATTGAGAACCCTAACACAACAATGAAACTACTGTCATTAAGAAAAATGAGAGACACCAGAGTAGCAACGAAAAGACGTCAAGGGTAATTTGACCTCGGTGTCTTCACTACAAACCTACCCATAACTCTGAGGAGAACAAGGTACCTAAAATGTACCACTAGAATCATAGTAACTTCGACTTCACAAATCATTCGAACCATTAGAATGACTAGGGCAAATTAGTAACTAATACGGTTAGTAATGGCAACTGCTCGAGTCGGGCACTCGAACTCAATTCGTTATTCGACGCCGCCTCGATCTATTCGTAGAGGCATTAGAAATTACTAATTAGTAGTTGTCATTCGACTTTGAAGATTAGTATATTACTAATATTGTAGTCGAATGAGTAAATTAGTAGTTGTAGATCATTCGACTAGCCAGATCATTCGCGCTCGCGCATCTTTAAATCGTAGACTCTCGGATACATGTCCTTATTAAGAGTGTCATGTCAAATTATTAATTGACAATCACAACATGTATCCAAGATTCTAATCTATCGGGATCTTGATCTTCTCTTATATCTATCTACCTTGTCTCATCTTATCTATCGGGGATCTAAATTCTTCTCTTCTATCTTCTATCTATCTTGGGGATCATCTAGCCCCAGGCTAAGCGAAGCTTGTGTAACATAACTCATAATAACTCATTTATTGATAATAAAAAATTACACGTCATCAAATAATAAAAACTTAACTACAATGTAGGTAAACTTATGGTAAGTATAGTCTTCAGTTAATTATATTAATAATAGTACCATAATCATACAATTATATTAATTCATTAAAATTAAATTATCCTTTTCCTAATTTATCAAAGTCAAAGTCGTAGGGTGATTGTTCATTTATGAATTTTTAAGTTTGTTTTTGAAAGATTTATATAACTAAAGTTACTTTCCTCCAAAGTGGGAATAGATGTGTGAAAAAATAGATTTAAGACCAACTTGTTTTACATTTGTATATTTTGTGATTCCTTTATTGGATTTCCTGGATAACCAATAAATGAATCGCGGGCTCTGGTCCACTTTAGTGGTAAGTAACTTTTAATACACGAGCTCCGCTTAGCTTGGGACTAGACAATGCGGTGCATTGTCCAGCATTAGTACTTAAATTTATTAACTAAAAGTCTCTCACCCTTCTAAAAAGGTTACTACACCTACCTATTCCTACTTGTACATATAAGGTTGCGTACTGCCCGTGCGAACTCGTTTGTGCGCTATAATCCAGATTTTTTTTTTATCACATATTTCACCTTTCACCCTTCGAAATAACTTTATGCGAATAAAGATCAACGGAAAACATGCTAGTACTTTATAATTACTATCAAACAAGTATTCATCGCGTTTAATTACCTGTTTATCCCGAAATATCGCCACATCGTCACTTGCTTAAGTGTGGTGGTGGTCAAATGCTTTACCATCCCCATAAAAAAAAACAATTTCCCCATACAACCTTCAGCTATGGTGGTAAAAAAAAGCTCCGATAAGCTCAGCATTTTTTCCCGAATGTAAAAATTACTGAAGTAATAACATCCATAGGTATTTCAAAAGTTTGCAAGTAATTTTCAACTCTGTAGCAGGCACTGCGTCGAGGTACTAAAGACATAGTGGTAATACTTTCCCAGGCAAGGTCCCTCAAAGCTCAAAAAGCCCACGTTTCAAAAGCTGCAGCTGCAACTTCGCAGCACTTTACTTCCTGAAATGTGGAAACCTAACGTAATTTCAGAAAGCTCTCTGTCAAAAATTCAATATGCTTACTTTGATACTTTAAGGTACTAGAGAACTGATATACCCTTCTTTCTAATATATGTTACGTACCTAAAAATATATAAAGCATATATATGTTTAGGTACGTAACATGGTTTAGAGATATTCATTATGAATGTAAGTGGGTCAAACTACGAAAGTTTTCATAGTAAAATAGGTGAGGTATTTTTGATTATACATAGAACATATCTTAAACACCCGTAATATCTGCAGATCGTACAAACATTTATGCCAAGGCGGGAATCGAACCCGCAACCTCCTGTGACACAGTCGCCATAGAGGTTGCCAATTAAGTGAGCTATTTGCTTGTTGACAACAAATAATAAAAATCCCTAGTACTCTGTGTTGAAAGAGATGCAAATTGGAATATCGTACCGTAGCTCATACAAATGTTGTGCAATGAAAAAACTGGTGCCTTTGTGTGTGAAGCCTTTTACCACCGCCCTTTGCGCCACCTAGAGCCACCTAAGGTACCTAGTGTACCTAGTATAGCTGGTGTACCTAGTGTACCTAGGCAGCTTTAGAGACGGTGCTACCTAGTTCTCGTGTTAGGCTTGCTTGGGTCTTAACGGCCAACTCTATTCAGACGCAAAAAGAGAGGGGTGTTATAAGTTTAACGTGTCTGTCTGTGGTAACATAGCTCCAAAACGGATGAAAAATTTTCGTTCACTTTTTTTGTGTCATAGATAATTTTATCCCGAGTGTTCTTAGCAATGTTTCATGAAAAACTGACGAGGGGTTTTTTAAATTTCTAGTTTTGTTCTTGTTTAATAATTAGGGGACAAATAAAATGTCATTTGAGACGTGGTGTAGTTCGTTCGGTCATTATTTCCGCTTCCGTTAAACCACAGACTAGGCACACAAGAGCCACATGTAATAAATAAAATCATTTTTCGAACTGTCGACTTTTTGGGTACTGTATGTAGTACCTTTTAAAATTTCGGCATCACAATTTGTATGGAAAATATTCATTTTCATTTTCATTTATTTTTCTTTAAATCTGTACAGGCGCACGAAATGTATTATTATTTTAAATTTCAAGTTGATAGCTGCAGTAGTTGCTGAGTATTTAGGAGGGAAAAAAGGACAGACAAAGCGAGACCATAAGGGTTTCGAAACCGATCTTCGATCTTCGAAACGCTAAAAATATGCCAAATCCTTTGATTGATTGAAAGTTATAACAGCAAATAACCTACATGACGATTACAAAGTCAGGAGACATTCAGTTACTGAAAGGCATTAATAATTCCACTGGCTATGAATACGAATAGGACCTCGGCACTTTCAATTTTGGTCCTCGCTTGTTTGTTTGTTTCCCAAATAATGTTGTGGAACACGACACGGGTTTTCAACACGAAATTACAGTTTCGTTATTTATTTTTCATGACTACCGTTAAAGGAACTAAGCATTGGTATTTTCGTGCGGGTGGTAGCAATAGGTAAAAAAGGGCTTGCCCTTTTGATTATCCTCGGCCATCTTTTCAGAGTGCCCATTTTTTGTATTATTTTAGTCTGTGAGTTAAATAGCTACTCATTCATGTATGGACTCATGTTTGTTGCCTGAAATATTTATTTTTTTGTAATCTTCTCAGGTCACGCACGTTATTAGTGTCTCCGATGGATTGTCCTTCATCCTTCTCTGCTGCTCTGAGGCAGGCAAGTGTTCCTCTCGTACCTGTAATTTTTATTTAACCCTACCGTATTTATTTTTCTTCCAGTGTCGTTCGTTTGACCACAATCTCACCTAACCACCATCAAAGGTTAAAAGATAGTAATTGTGTTCTTTGATAGCTGACTAAGGTCTAGAAGAGATAATATTCATTCTTGTCTTGAAGTGGTTTGTGGTTGTATTTACAATTTTTACCTTAAAAATGAATATTCGATTACTATTATCTACTGTTAATCTTAAAATTTATTATATAAATATTTAATGTTGATTAATTATGTCCATTTGTATAAACATATTTAAATGCTAATTAACGAATTATGATGCAATGACATCGTTCAGAAATGCGTAATAATCGTTTTAATAATTTGTTTTGACATTTTCATTTCAATGCCCAGAATAATCCATACTTAAATTATAAATTCGAGAGTAATTCCGTCTTTTTCTGTTTGTCTGTTACTTTTTCATTTCACGGCTAAATGGCTGAACGGATCTTAATAAAATTTGACAGGGGGGTGGATGGTATCAAGTAGTCGGCAAAAGCAAGTCAGTAAAAATAATAACCAGCAAAGACCTATCTCGGGGCTGAAGCAACAGGAAAGTGCATACATTCATAATTCATTTATTGTTTGTGAATCAGGTAATACAGTCAGTTCATGAGAATTATTTTAGATCGCTGGATTCTGCCACTGGGGCGTACAATTATTTCAATAAACGTATTTAAGAACATTGGAACTAACAATCTAAGTTAGTTATTTTATCTAGAAGCATGTATTAATATGTATTATAATTTGAAACAATACCTATCTATTTTTGCGGGAGTGGGAGAAGAGTCAGTATGACATCAAAAGTCAAACTTGGCGTTACATTTTCATCACAATCGAAGAAAAAGAAATACGTTAATGTTGTAAAAGGTTGTCTGAAAGAGATCACTCTTAGCCATAAGGCCGCCCTTGGGCAACTCTGTTAGGTATCTATTTTCCTGTATTTTTGTATTTTCTTGATGTGCAATAAAGTGTATTGTACTGTATTTAGTACATATTGTTTTGTATTTAGTACTTGTATTGTATTTATTTTTCCTAGACAGAAGTGTACAGAACATTATCTGCGATCGATTTGACTTATTGTTCGGTGATTTTTTCTTTTAGAAGAACATATCTTATTTTATTCATTTGACGGAAGCATGCTCTCGCCGATATTGATTAGGGATCGATGTCAAGCCTAGTATATAATTTTTTTTACTTATTTTGTTACAGGTTCCAAGATCTACCTACTTCGGATGAGTCATCGGACAGTTGGTTACCTCTTCAGAGAACTGAAGTTCAAGGACCTTGACTTCGTAAGATAAAAAGCAGACTAGATAATAATAGTGGATGCCTAGACTGTAGCAAACGTATGACTGATAAGTAGGCAAATGATTGCGTAAATTCGTGAAACGGCAATTTTGCATTTAATACACCATCACACCCGATTTTACGTGACTTTGTAAGCAGAGGTATTGGTAATATTTATTGTGTAATAAGTAATTTTTCAGAAGGATAAGAATATCATTAACATGTAATAAATGTAATTGGACCTCTTTCAGAAGTAAGATTGAGTGTCCTTGTCCCTATTAAGCAAATTAGGTAACAACACCAACTTTACACTATTATACGAACGTCGAACCTAGACGTTAAAGATGAAATAGATCTTCCTAGCTCAAATACCAAAGAGCAAAGTGCTCCAATCAAAACACTTAGGTATCAAACGTCCGATAAAAAGTGCATAAACCTTACAGTCATTCATTACACTTTCCTACATAGCTGCAGATAGCGTATTGAGTTCATAAACTATGAAGCTTACTTGCAAATAGGTAGGTATGCAAAGTTTGCATATGCACGTATATGTGCTTAACTAGGTAGGAATATCAATCAAAGTAAACACACAGATGCAGAAAACTAAACAAGCGGACTAATGTATCAATACAAACTTATGATGAAACGGGATCTGATACTATAGATGACTACGATAGTAGTATAGTTCAAAATGATATTGATTTCTAAATAGGTAGGTAACTAGGTAGCACAAAATATATATATGGATTACAAAGGCTATTTAATATGGAAATGTTTGGGCATGACTTTGAAACCCCTCGTAACAGCATTTAGCTGACAAATTCTTCAAGGTCAAGCCTAGAACAACCCTGCTGCTAGGGAGCAATAGGCACAAGTACGTATGCCTATCAGTGTTTGATGGAAGTCAGTCCTTGCCTCATAACGGTGATGAGGGGTTTGACCGTATCAAGGTGATTACATTGAGTCAGGTCAGTAATCCATTGTCCTTGACATATTTCAAAGATGTTTAGCATCAGTATCCTAGCAGGAGACATTATAACTTTAAGTCATGGCTAAACAGGCCTGCTGTTCCATTCCAGGTGTTTGCGATTTGCATTTGCAACGCTTTTAGAGCTTTCAAGTCTAACCAGCTCAACACGACAGGCGATATCATTTCTTATAATACGTGATCATTATGTAAATGATTATGAGATTTGTTAAAAAGTTTTTCAATTTCAATATCCGAGATCATCAAACTCGATCGATCATAATTTTTTTTTTTATATTCAGCCACGTTTATATTATTTCTAGAATTCTAAAACTAGTTTCAGGTGATTGATAACGGGTTTTTGGCTTTGCTTAAAGTTATATAAGTATTGCATTGTCAAAAAAAGATAGTCTTCCATCCTCGTTGTTTAGTTTTTTTTAATAAAGAAGGAGTAACCTGCCAGTTTTTAGTAATTCCACGCATCAGAGGTCAATGTATCAATCAAGGTTCCTAGGACAATCGACTATCAAGTGAAGGGTCAGGATCTAATTGCTTGGTTTAGGGTCAACGAGTGGGGCAGCATTTCAATCAAGTGGAACGTTCATGTTTCCAGGGAGAGTGTAAAACTGTCCCTTTTGGGAATGCATGTAGCTCCGGACATTGTATGGTTCATTGTGGAAAAATACATTGATACAGGACTTATGTTAGAAGTTGAAACATTGCATATTTATAGGGTTTTAAAGTTTCATCATCTAAAAACGTGTAATATTTGAGAAAGATCGACTTTAAGTTACGTTCACAATTATCTTTGGAATTCAACCACCTGTCGCTTTTCAAATCTTTTGCAACATAAACAAAAGGCATCTTGAACTCATTCAACTGTTAATTGTTCAACAGAGCGTTGTCCTGTTCAGCTTCCAAGCATATTGAAAGTTTCCGAACCAAAATTTCACTATAACTTGAATTGGAATCAGTTATCTCAATCGGGCATCATCTAAGTGAAAGTCAGACTCACCGTTTCAGAGAATGCGCTCTTCGGTCTCCTCGCTGGTGTTCCATTCATGATGCCGGGATTAAGAAATTAACCACTGGTGAAATCCCGAAATGCCACTCAACTATTCACTGTTACAACTTGAAACTTTAAGAAAGGACGTTGGCACTTAATATATCGATGACGGCATGCGACGATAAGTTATCGAGAGGTGAGAGGACGACGACGCGACGCGGCGAGCCAGCTCCACGCGGCGCGAGGTACTGGTTTCGTGAATTGTGAGCGGTTGGCGTGCCTCGGAACAAACCTGCATTTTTTATCGCGCCGGTTTGTCGGCTAAGATTTTTGAAGGTTATGTTTTGGAACGCGCTACTAATGTGACTTTGCGATGCTTCGCCGGTGGATAGTGGAATCTTTTAACGTTTCAACTTAAACCGTTGATTATGATTATGGTGTTAGTTGATACTGAAGAGTGTGGTATTACATGAACAGGCCTTCATTGAGTTCAATGTTTGTGTAGATAATGATTCACTTACTTGTTTACACTCTATATTTAGTTCAGTCTCGCATGACGTCAACCGGCAACCACTTTTTATATGGACAAAAAGTGCAATTGAAGCGAATCTCGAGTTTTTGGCGTGTTCAGAATTGTTTCGCATCTTTGACTTTCTATTCCATATACTTATAGTGGAATCTAGTCTGAATATCCTCGCACATCTGTATGCTTAGCAGTATTTTATGGATGCTCTAAAACTAATACAGATGTGTAAATATGTCTATTGTGATTGGTTGTGCTGGAGTTATTTTGATTATGTAAAATATACATAATCTTTTTAATGACATTTCTTTGAAACTGAAATCCATAATTGAAATTAAATCCTGTAGGTCCAGTTATGTGCAATAGCCGCTATATTATACGTGAATTTTATGAAGCTGATCGTTTCCCCGTTGAACTTTATACACCCCTATTTAAAGTTTTAGATATTTTCTTTATAGCTGCTTCTATGAAGAAGAAATTGGACGACTTCATTCGACACCGAAATTTAAATATAAACAAATAAATAAAGTTGGAAAATCCACACTACGCAGAGCGTGTGTTATGGGACTGTATTTCATCTTCTGCATGCAGATCGTCCAAACATTTGTCCCGAGGCAGGAATCGAAACCCGCAACCCATGTGGCGCGACGGGTGAAGGTCCGCCTGCGACGTAGGGGACCTTCACCCGTCGCGCCACATGGGTCGTCAAATGACCGATCTGATTTGACCGAAGATTTTGCCACTAGTTTCTGACCTCAGCTTCGCACGCGTTTTTTCTATGGAAACGTATAAAGGCTATTTCTTTTCCATGGAAAGTGATATTTTATGGGTTAAAAGGTAGCCTACTTTTTATTCCACGCTACACCCATGCAAAATTTCAGGCCGATCTGTTGAGGATTTTTGGCGTGAAGAAAGAAATAACAATCCATCAATCCAAGCTTTCGCATTTACAATATTATTACTTTTATGCTTTTAAACAAACCGCCGCCCATACTTAACCTAAATCACTATGTTGCCGTGTGTTTTTATACGTACCTAATTCATATTCCCTGATTTATTTAAAACAGTCCCTAATTTTAATTTAAGTTATAATATTCATAATATACCTACGTAGTAGATTCACAGGGAACGCTTAGTCAAGTCAAACGGATTCTATACATTTTAAAAACACAAAATAAAACTCAATATATGGATTCAGATAAAATAACACAAGCTTCGTGGCTGCACTAGCATTGTCAAAATATTAAAAAAAATGTTAAGAAAATTATCAATAATATTGGTCATAATTAATATGAATTAATAAAGGAACAAGCAATTTTCTGGTAACTAACGCTAGCCCAAACCGCTGAAGCTAAAAAGCTGAAATTTGAAGGGGAGGATTTAGAAATTCCACCCCTAAGGTGGCGAAAAGGTGGGTTGAACTTTTGTTGGTATTTTTTGTTACCCCGATTTGATTGAATCTTACAGATAATAATATAAATATAAAATTATTGAACACAGTCATGCTTCAAGACTTTAAAAAAAAAATGAAAATTTGCTAAGTTCTGAAAAATTTTAAATTCGTAGTTTGCCTCCGTATTGAATGGCTGTAACTTTTTTTTACGTGCGGGTGCTATTGACCTTTTTTGTATTTAATGCTTAGGTACACCATAAATTAAAATAACTATACATGTTTCAGGTTTTCAGGATCTCTAAATAAGGGTCAAATTATTTGTTTATTTCCATAAATACAATATACCTACCTACACTCAGAAAAGGACAAATTATAAAAATAAACACTGACACTGAAATAAAGTGGTATTTTTGTTTTCTGTCGCTTCGGTATGTAGACTATAATAAAGAAGCGACGAAAAAACTTTTAGCCTGTTAGTTGTTATTTTTCGAGTTGAAGCAAAACCCGTCCCAAGCTTTTTAGGGTTTCGAAGATCGAAGATCGGTTTCGAAACCCTTATGGTCTCGCTTTGTCTGTCCTTTTTTCCCTCCTTAATAACTCAGCAACTACTGTAGCTATCAACTTGAAATTTAAAATAATAATACGTTACGTGCGCCTGTATAGATTTAAAGAAAAATAAATGAAAAATGAAAATGAATATTTTCCATACAAATTGTGATGCCGAAATTTCAATAGATACCTACAGGGTCATTTGGGATAGGTATCAAATGAAAGGTATTAGTTTGTTTTTTTCAAAATAGTTTTTGACATTTTTGTAGGTTTTAAACTTATTAAAATAATTTTAAAAAAAGTCGAAAAATTTACCATTACCCACTTTAATTTTTTTTCCATTACCACTAAAAATACCCCCCATTATCTCCGAAGATTGCAGAGCGATCCATATAAAATGTATGGAGCGCTTATATAGATATTTATTTAACAGGAAAAATATAGAGAAGTTTGTAAAAAGAACACTTTTTGAAAAATGGTCAAAAAAGGGGGTGAATAATTTTCTAAAGGGAGCCGTCCCTTTAGAAAATTATTCACCCCCTTAAAAGGTATCAGTTTGGACAGTTCAAAACGATTTTTAAAATTTCTGTAGGTTTCAAACTTTTTGAAATATTTCGAAAAAGGTCGAAAAAATACCCCCCCCCCCCCCTATCTCCGAAGTTTGCTGAGCGATCCATTTAAAATGTATCGAGCGTTTGTAGATATGGATATATATTTTACAGGAAAATATAGAGAAGTCTGTAAAAGAACACTTTTTGAAAAATTGTCAAAAAGGGAGGGCTACCTCACCGAGTGGGGCATCAAATGAAAGGTATCGGTTTGGACATTTCAAAACAGTTAATCAAATTTCTGTAGGTTTCATACTTTTTGAAATATTTCGAAAAAAGTCGAAAAATTTACCATAACCCACTTTAACCGAATCATGCAGCGATTTTCCTGAAATGTAGATTGGAACCTTCTATTTTAGATATTCATTAAATTGCGAAGTCTCTAACCGGTACTTTTGGTATTTAATTGTTGACAAACGTTCGAAACCCTCGGCGCGCGAGTTCACTCGCACTTGACGGATCTTGTGCTAGATAATCTGATATTTTATAGTAAGCCTTTTTGCACCGGAAGCCTATATGTAACGCATTGGTGTAAAATGTTTAATGTTATGTCTGGTGTGTTTTAAACGAATTGAATTGAATTGAAACATCGTATAAGTCTGAACCCGCTCTGCAATGTCATTGGCTCGTAACGCGATGCCGGCGGAATTCCGAATGACTTCACAATCCTTATCGCCCACTCGGTTACTTACTCGTTGCTATACGACTTTCATGTTGCTGCAATTTTTATCTCAATAATGTGCAATATGTAAAGTAATCATGTTATTTTGTAAGGAACAGGTGAACCAAGATGTGTGATACAAAGTTATCGACATAGCCCGAAGAATTAACAAACTGAAGTGGCAGTGGGCCGGCGATGTCTTGCAGAACCTACAACCGATGGGGTAAACGTGTTCTTGAGTGTAGACCGCGACTAGGCAAACGTAGTGTAGGACGCCCTCCAGCCAGGTGGGATGACGATCTGCGAAAGACTGCAGGCAGATGCTGGATGCGGCAAGCTGAAGACAGGGCGCTATGGCGCTCATTAGGGGAGGCCTATGTCCAGCTGTGGACTAATATAGGTTGATGATGAGGTGATACAAGTTTTTTTTTATTGAATATGGTCAAGCGTTTGGCCACCAACTCACTTAAAGTAAGTGAAGATGTGGCCTAAGCTGGAGCACGCTTTCCCAGAAGGAACTTGTTTACCCTGGACTTGAAGACTCCAAGATTATACTCTAACGGGAAAACAGACGCAGGAAGCTAATTGAAAAAATGAAAATGAAAAATGAAAAATATGTTTATTGCTACTTATACAGGATTAAAATTACAAAATTATAACTAATTAAGCAAATAATTTCTGTGTAAGTAGAGATCATTTACAGAGACAAAATTACAACGATTCCCACACTAGGCTGGGCCTGTATCGTGGGAACCAATATGATTAACAGGTAAGGAGTAAAAGAGCCTCAATTGACTGTCAAACCTATGCTGAGTTATACAAAATAAAATTATGAGAAAAGAAAAACATAAAAAAAATAATGACGATTAAGATTTGAAATTAAAATCAGAATGTAACTACCAAACTAAAAATTAAAAAAATAATAATATTAGAAACAAAAATTAAGGGAAAAAAAAGACATGCTTTAGGAGACCTTTAACAATAGACTTTCGGTTTGATCGTATGAAAGAGTGTGTAACCAGATTTGAGCAGCGGATTTTAATTGGGCGACAGAAAAAGATTTAAGGTCTGTGCAACAGTGTTTCACAACCCTATTATAGACAAAACATTTAATATGATCTCCGAAACGCTGGGCAAATGTCGTAGAGACCGAGGGAACCAAGAGTTTGTTTGGATTGCGTTGTCTGGTTGAATGATATTTTTGCAGAAATGAGGTCGATGAGTGAACATTCAGACAGATTTTTAGGAGGAACAGCTTTCTTACCGAAAGTACACCACTCTCCTTAAAAACCAGGTCTGTTGCGTATCTTCGGGGCTTTTTGAGCATAGTTTTTAGTACAGAGCGTTGTGCTCGTTCAACCTGAATCAGGAACGTTTTCCCGACAGAACCCCAGGCGATCAGGCAGTACGTGAGTAATGACTGACACAGGGCGTAGTAGACTGCTATTAAAGTTTCGAACTCTGCCACCTCACGAAGTCCCTTCATGACGTGAACTACCTTTTGCACTCTGCCAGATAGAGCTTCAATATGCTTCTTAAAGGAGAGCCTCTCATCTACTATGACACCTAAATATTTAAGCGACACAGACCTAGCGAGCTCTTCGCAGTTACAGCTCTGGCTATCGTCTTCACAAGTGTGCCTATGTAATTTAAGGGGTGGCAGGGTAGCAGGGGGTTCTGATGCTTTCGTTTTGTAAAAGCATGTGAACGTGGTTTTTTTAGTATTTAGGGTAAGCAGATTACGTTGTAACCACCTATATACTTTATCCAAGCCAGCTTCCGCAGAGGAAAAAGCTTCTGTCCACGTCTTCCCGCAAAAAAGTAGGGCAGTGTCATCCGCATAGCACAAAGCTTCCATGTTGGTGATAGGTAGCTCCAGTAAATCATTGATGTAGAGAATGAACAGTGTTGGCCCTAGAATACTGCCCTGTGGAACCCCGTAGTGCACACGTTGAGGGACACTGACGAATGCACCAACTTTGACACACTGTCTCCGCTCATTGAGATAGCTATTAAACCAGTCTAGTGCACAGCCACGAATACCCAGGCACTCAAGCTTTCTCAACAGAATTCCACTCTTTGGTCGTGCTTATTAAAAAAGTAGAGCAGAATTTTTTGGTTCGACACTGTGGTATATCTACCAGGTACGGGTGGTATTTTTCTGTGCGTCTGCTGGTCCTATGGATGAGTACTTTATCTTCTTCTGATTGGCACACAATACTTGTATGTATCAAGTGATTTTATGGCATTATACTAGCTAGCGCTCAACTCTGCTAACCAATCGCTTCATTAAGGACAATGGAGTCGTTGCAGAATCGCGCCGTAGAATCCTATACTGGGTACACATCTATGAACCCAGCCTGCAATGTAATGCGAATGCTCCATCACGTCTCTTTAATAACGTCAAATGGACTCACCCGTCTGATCGTGTAGCTATCTTTCAAAGAGCACTAGCTATGATATTGTAAAATATCGAACAGTACATAATAATTTTCAAATCAAAGGATTTACATATTTTTTTTATGATTTCATAACAAAACACTGATATTATAATGTTATGCAAGTGTTCTTGTAAAAGAACACGAATAGAAAGAAAAAAATCGGTATAGGTACATAAGTTATTTAAATTAGTTCCTGTTGTTTGCGGTATTTTCTATGTATGATGTCTATTTAAGTAATTTATATAATAAGTATATCTGACTTCCTCTGTGGCGCTGCGGCCGAAGGTCCGCCTGCGACGCAGGAGGTTGCGGGTTCGATTCCCGCCTCGGGACAAAAGTTTTTACGATCTGCAGATATTTGTTCAGGGCGTTCTGGGTGTTTTCTATATATACAATAATAAAAAATATCTATCTATGTAGTGTATTGTATTAAGTATATCAGTTATCTAGTACCCATAACACAAGCTCTGCTTAACTTGGAGCTAGATAATGCTGTGTGAATTGTCTAGCATTATTTATTTATTTATATTTAATAAACGTATGACAGAACTTACGGACAGGTTGTTCCGACCAGTGAAAGCGGGGGCATAGATATTAGAAATATCAATGGTTAGCTTTCTACAATACTACTTTGCTTAGTATTCAATACAGCCTAGGTCTACAAGTAGGTGTAACTTCGTCTTATTATACAGGGTGCCACGGAAAGGGTGTACTAAGCCGAAAGGGGGAAAAAAATAGAGTTTTTTTTTCTTTATAGTGTTATGTTGTTTTGAAATTTCAAAGGAATTGTATATAATTTTTTTTAATAATTTCATGACAAAACACTAATTTTACTGAAAAAACACGTCAAAAACTTTTGTGACCTATTTTATAAATGTTAAATAATGCAAGAGTTCGTGTAAAAGAACACGATTAGGAAGGAAAAAAATTGAAATTTACAAAGTCCTTATTTACAAGTTGATACACTCGGGGTCCAGAATCTCACTCTCTCGGCTAAGTACACCTTTTCCGTGGCACCCTGTATTATTTTACCTACTTCATACGGGCAAGTACCTACCTTTAACAAAGAAAATTATAACCAAATAATAGAAACAAATTAGAAATAGTATTTACAATTGAGCTAACTGCAGACTGTTTAAAACAATCTACAAGTAACTCAACTGATCCTTATAATCCTACTTCATTAATTTATGACTGACTTGCAATAACTAAGCTACATGTAATTCATCCGGGCATTTAATTTATTTGACGATCGATTGCGGGTTTGATTCCAACCTTGGGACCAATATTTGTACTATCTGCAAATATTTTTTCCGGTTGTTTTCCGTATTTTCTATGTATAATAAAAAATAAATATATGTGTAGTATTTTATATCAATTAAGTAAGTATATTAGTTATGGTATAAGATAAACTTTAAGATAATAAATAAAGTTATCCATATACGTACCCATAACACAAGCTCTGCTAAACTTGGGGCTAGATGATGCTGTGTGATGGATTGTCCATGTTTATTTATTTATTTATTAATACATTCAACTTTACTCTAAGCCTACCTATATGCATACAGGGCAATTTTTCAGCTGAACTAAGCATATATTTTTGGAGTATACCAAAACGGAAAAGGGTTCGCGACCGTGAATGTTTACTACAGCTTAAAATTGGCCTTCGTATTACCAAAATGCAACAAATTATGTAAGTATAAATATCATTCGAAAACTACAGAAAGTCGTGTACGCATGAAATGGTTGGATCGCCGACATACTACGAAAAAGTTCATCTCATTATCCGGTAGGGGCGCTGCAAATCGTTGTAAATTTTTTTGTATGGTAGAATACGTACATAAGTAGTAATAAACCATTGTAAAATTAACGCCGATTGTATGAAGTTAAGTGGCGGGAACGTGCATTTTTAAAATGGTTTATCTCTACTATACTATAGTTTTCGCAAAACTCACACTAAGACCTTGTGGCGATTTTGAATTATGCCGCTTTGACACAAAAATATAATTATTATTGCAACTAAATTCTTCAAGCTCATAAATATGAGTTTCCTTATTTCAGCTAGTTGTATACGGTAAACAGGTAAAATCTCACTTCATGTGTATAATTACTTTAAATAATGCTTCAATTCAAACACGTAAGCACTTATGTTTACGTAAATATTATTTTGGCCTGCATACTTTGCACTGATATTTTGCGTACGTAATGAAGAAAAGTCTAGAGCACTTCTCGCGGCTTCATGACAATTATAATATAACGCAATAAAACTAAATTATGAAGAAAATTTAAAAAAATCATAAGAACAAGTAGGTAGGTAAGCCTTTTAATATAAATAATAAATTATTCAAATATAATAAATAATAATTATAATAGTTGAAATACAGGCATTTAAAAGTTATGGTGGCTTAAAGAAAATCACAGCATAATCACACAAACCCTGAAAACATTACAATTCTTTTTTGGGCAGTCGTGGCAAAGGCCTATTCGTGTTCTTTTACACGCACTTTTACATTATTCAACATAACAAAATATTTCACGAATATTTTTTTTGCTTGTTCTTTTCAGCAAAACCAGTGTTTTGTCATGAAATTATTACAAAAATGATGTAAATCCTTTGTAAAACCAAAACAAAAAATAAAAAAAAATTAGAATTCACATAAAAGAACAAAGAAAAAAGTCATTCAAAAAAATTAACAAACATTGACTAACTCGATGTCCTGAATCACACCCTTTCGGCTTAGTAGAACCTTTCCATGGCACCCTGTACATTTTCAAAAGGAGCAAAATTGAAAACTTGATCTGAATCCTTGCAAGGAACAAGTTTGACCGCTCCAAGCCCAAGTTTGCAATATCAAACCTACCGGTATCCATATCCATATCCAATATTACCTTTCTGTCTGCCTCGTTAGTGGTAGCTTGTTCAACCGCTAATTATGAGGTCCTGGGTCAGGCCAATAGTTGTTATTAGGGTTTTTCTAGCAAGGAATATTCACAGTAGCAGCCCGGAGTCAGGAAGTTGGCGGTGTTACACGCTCGTGCCTCGGAAAGCACGTTAAGCCGTTGGTCCTGCGTTTGACCTCTCCCCGGTCGTGTCGGTCTGCCGTCCCATCGGATTATGAGAGTGAGGGAATTGAGAGTGCACCTGTGTTTGCGCACACACTTGTGCATTATAATATGTCCTGCGCATCTGGCTAGTCTCCGATGGGACTGGCAGCCATGGTCGAAATTCGGCTAGGAGGACAATATTATTATTAATACCTATCGGCTACTAATAACTTACTGTACGGTACTAAAAGTTGGTAATGATGGTGTTGGTCCTGCGCCTTACCCCTCCCCGGTCGTGTCGGTCTGCCGTCCCATCGGATTACGAGAGTGAGGGAATAGAGAGTGTACCTGCGCGTAGTATAATAAATAAATTGAATTGAAAATTATAAAGAAGGTAGCCTTAATTATTGGGAAATTCGGGAATACGGAAAATTATTTTCCATGTGTTGTTTGAACATGAAAGGATGAGATATCGTGTTGAAGGTTCTCGAATGACAGCCGCCAGCCCCAAGAAAAATATGAACAAAGGGATTCAGGTGCAGGCATCGATGTGAGTTAAACTCGGGAGATTGGGCACTAGCTTCTTCAAGTGGAACGCTCAAATTAGGTCCAATTAGGTCCACCCAGCTCAGTCACAGTCGGACCGGCGCTGCCGGCGTACGTGTTTCGCGTGTATTGTTGTCTCGATCGCACGTCGGTCTAGATACTTCATCCATCATTGTTGTTCATTACGTAGTAGGTATATTGCAATAGATAGGAAATAGCGTGTCTTTGCGTTTAGTTCTAACACAACATAGGCCATTTGTTGAGATAGCGCTGGGAGAACGTACCATATCTACAGAATCTTACTTATATCTATGGCTGCAGGCTTACTAATATTGTAAGTAAGATGGAACGTAAGTGGAAGGTATGAACGTGTGCGTGTGGACTGAAAGTTCACTTTTGAAATCCTTGCAAATTGAACTGAAAACAATTACGGACTCAGCAAGAAATTGTAAAGCATGAAGCAAAGGTCTATAAATTTACTAAACATAAATAAATGCCGGCATACCCAAATGACTGGAACTCTTGTCCACACGCTTGAATATATCATGGCATAGCGTATATCTCAGAAATTACTATGTTAAATATCGGCAGATGGAGGGCGTCCTACACTACTTTTGTCGAGTTGCGGTCTCCACTCAAGAACACGTTTACCCCAGCGGGCGCAATATCTGTTCTTTATGCCCAATATTCAGAGTGGAATCCTTTGTACGTTTATATTCCTGTAATAAGACTGATAAAACGGAAAGGGAAGATTACAGGATTAGGTCTGATGAAGGTCTTTTGAGCTGGCCTATCTATAATAATAATAATAATAATAATAATGCTGGACAATTCACACAGCATTATCTAGTCCCAAGCTAAGCAGAGCTTGTGTTATGGGTACTAGAAAACTGATATACTTAATACAATACATTACATAGATAGATATTTTTATTATAAATAGAAAACACCCAGACCAACGGAACAAATTTCTGCAGATCGTACACAAATTTGTTCCGAGGCGGGGATCGAACCCGCAACCTCCTGCGTCGCAGGCGGACCTTCGCCCGCTGCGCCACGGAGGTCGTCAAAAATAATGACATCGAGATAACGTTGAAATTATAAGCATCGATCTAATGGGGTAATTTCAATAGTTAAGGTAAACAGAGTTTATTTAACGTGGATAGAACTTCGTTTGACCTCAACTTCACCTGATGGAAATTGACCATGATGTGGTCGAATATGTGTCACGAAGGTCTTGAAGACACTCTCGTTTTCAAAAGACCTAGGTTGTAATTGACCGGAAAAACAGAAGCAGGCAGGATTAAGCGATATCAAAACACAACAAAAATTGCGGCAGTCATTTCTGCCGCTTGTGAAAGCTAACAAAAATCCGTTCCAATTCTTCTCCTGCTGTAAACTGCACATTACTACAACAACAAACTTAATCCAAACTTTTGATTAGTTTGTGAAATATAAATTTTCTACGGTTTTTTCGTTTCTAAAGTGCTTTGCACACTTACGTAACTTATAAACTCTCAAACATTTTTTTTCCAAAACTTTTCCCACTAGCTATATATATGTATTTAATGTGTAATTTTATGTTCTCAATATTTTAGTTTTAATAATGTGTTATAGTATCTGAAATAAATGTATAATAATAATAATAAAATATCAAGTGCGGTGCGAGTCGGACTCGCGCACTAAGGGTTCCGTATACAGTGTTACAATTGTAAGACCTTTTTTCTTGAAAAATATCATGATTCTAGGTCAACGGGAAGTAACCTTTGGTCAAAACCAAAATATTTAATATAAAATCAAAAAATTTTTTTGTGTGAATTAACTACAAATTTACGCTTTTCAGATTTTCCCCTTTATTTGTGATAGAAGACCGGTCTTCTTACCAAATGTTATGATTCTAGCTCAACGGGAAGTATCCTATAGGTTTTGGTATATGGCAAGAATCAATTGTATTTTTTTTTGTGAAAAAACTACAAATTTACGGTTTTCAGATTTTGTCCTTTACCTGTGCTATAAGAACATGCTGTCTGGGCAATTTTATGATTCTAGGTCATCGGGAACATCCCTATAGGTTCTGGTCCATGCCGAAAATCAAAAGTATTTTTTTTTTGTGAATAGGTAAATTACAAATTTACTGTTTTCGAATTTTTTCCTTTGACACACAGACGGACAACAAAGTGATCCTATAAGGGTTCCTTTTTTCTTTTTGAGGTACGAAACCCAAAAATTCAACTCATTCAATGCCAGGTCTTTACAATATGAAAAAGCCTATTTCTCTGCCGTCAATTCGACTATTTGATTCATAATCGAATGCAGCAATTTCTCCTTCCGAATGCCTAGTTCAACTCGAAGGCAGTTAGGAATCCTGTGCGCCTACGCAGGTCGACGAACGACCTCCAGCCTTCCCCTCCTCCCCCTCACTTCGTAAGCAGGACGAGGTGTTAGGCTAATGTAGTCTGATTTGTGGTTGAGGTAGAAGTGATAGGCCGGCTGGATTTTGTCCGTTGGAACGTCAGGCAAAAACTTTTAAAATACTATAAATTTTTCGCGATACCTACCAATTGATCGACGCGTCATCACCATAACATTTCCTTAAATAAAAATTAAATTTATTTAAATATAAAACAGTGTCGTTTTTACGGAAGATCCAAAGGTTACTAAAATATCAAAGAAATACTAGCCCTAATAGCCCAATTCTGCTAATCAATCGTTTTTCTATGATAAGGTTGGGTCGCTTAAGATCGGACGCATTAGCCGAAAATTTTAGACATACTGCATTTTTATTTTATTTCTCATGATTCGATGTCGTTTTTCGGTTTGCGGTCTACTGTAAATTGATGACAAAGAAATATTGTTTAACCCCTAAGTTTTTGGTTTGCGTAGATGCTATCTATCTAAGCAAGTTAAGAGCTTAACAAGCAGACTTTTTTCAACTTACCATAATGAAGAAAATAATATTTCGGCCGAAGATCGGACTATGTTGTATCTTCACTTCTATACGTTTAATAATAAAGTACACATTAGGAAAACATCCGGACTTACCTCCGTACGTTAAGTGTAAATGATCCGGTCACGAAATTCCTCAAAAGATTTGACAGATACGATTTTTCTTTTTTTTTTGCTTTTTTGAAGTCCGGTCTTCCCTCCTCATCCTAATTAACTAAGAACGAACACAGCTTAGTCCGATCTTCGGCATTGGGAGGGAAGACCGGATCTTGGGCTGTGAACGTCCTAGGCGTAATCAAAGTGTAGGTACAGATCGAAAGATTATTAGCTAATTCTGCCCCAAAATAATTAATTACTTTAATTCAATGAAAGTACTCATCACAATGAGCCATCAAAGTTTTGTAGGTAAGATCGGATCGGCGATTTTTCCCACAAAATACGCCTTTTCTGTCGAATCACCAGTGTGCACGTCCCGTCTGGCCGTTGACCGGCCGCAGTGTGTGGAGAGGGGCAGAATAAAATGGCGCATCTAGTAGGGGAGGTAGGGGAGCATTGGGCAGTCGGGAGGTTTGGTCACCCCCCTTTTATTCTGATCCTGTCACAGATTTTAATTTCTTACTAATTTGGTAGGTTACTTTACCGACTGGCAACACTGCTTATCCATAGACTATCTGTCATTTACATCAGTTGTTTAACACAGAGACGTTTGAATGTTAAGCGCTCGTAAAAGTGAATATTTTGTTGTGGTTTCGGATCGTAATAAAGGGAAAACTAACGAAAGGTATGTCTGTTTTGTGTTATTTATATAATGCATATTTATTAACTTAGAAATTAAACTGAAATTCACGCTTAAATCCCTAAACAAAAAAAAATACCGGTGACTTATGTTGAAAATGTATACAGAGGGAGCATTGGGCATTCTGATGTGAGGGAGGTTTGGGCATGCCCAATGCTCCCTTCAAGTTCTCCTATATTGTTGAGTAAAGGAGGATTTTTTTATAATCTTAATCATCTTCTTTAATTAAACTATTTGAATTATTTTTAATTACAGACAGATGCCGTTCAAGTTCAAAAAGAAAGGTTTGTGACGGGAAATTCTTAAATATGTGATATTACGAGCCATAGAAGAGGTATCAAAAGGGTCAAGAAAAAATAAAAACAACAGCTGATAGATATCAAATCCCTAGATCAAGTTTACAACGGTACCTTAAACAAGATTCTGTAAAGGATTCTTCGCACAGATTTGTATCCTCACAAATTTTCACCGATGAAGAAGAACAAAAATTGTCAAATTACAAGATAGTTTGTTCTAAACATAATTATGGATTGACAAAGATATAAGCACGTAAATTGGCCTATGACTATGCTGTAGCCACAAAGAAAACTAATCTTCCTGATAATTGGATCAAGAAAGAAATCGCATCTAAGGATTGGATATTTAGTGTTTTATAGGCCATGCTCAAGCCTCCCACAGGGGGTGTCCAAACCTCCCTACCATAGGGAGCATTGGGCACTTTTGACTTGTTTCAGAAATGATCTCCTAATCTTAAAACTGATTATAATTTAAAGAAAGTTATAAGAATTGCCAATAAATGTTGATTATCATTAAAATCTGATTTTTTATGCATTAAATTGTGAAAAAGTGCCCAATGGTCCCTACCTCCCCTAGTGTTGCCAGCAGTAGAAAATATTGCCTAGTTTTTACGTAATTCCATGCATCCGATGTTATGTCACATCCGATCTTAGGCGACCCAACCTTATTAGTACTAGGTATCGCAGAATCGTCACGTAAAATCCAGAATCCTTAGGCTTAGATGAAATAAACACTAGAGCAGGTACCTACTTGCGGTGTTATTTGCAGTGAGAGATTGACAGAATGGTTTCAACCTTGACACGTTTGATGCTTGTCCCTCTCTGTAGTCTCATCTGTAGTTGCTTTATCTAAGGTTTAATGCTAAAATGTGTAGGTAATTATTAATTAAATTAATCCTATTAGTATGAAACTTATTTTTCTGCATAACATCAATGTTATTGTTTTAATTAGGTGTAAGCATAAGCATCACTCTGTTTGATACAATGTAAATAAAGTCGAACTCAGTTTTTGCAGTGCGCTTCCAGGGTGCATGTACCTAACTAGTGACAACCTAACTAACCATTCACCTAAGAATGAATGAACATGCAAGCAAAAATAAAATAAATACTTAAATATAAAAAATAAATAACTAATTCTGTGATGATATAATTGGCATAGTTCGACGACCTCCGTGGTGCAGCGGGCGAAGGTCCGCCTGCGGCGCAGGAGGTTGCGGGTTCGATCCCCGCCTCGGAACAAATTTGTGTACGATCTGCAGAAATTTGTTCCGTTGGTCTGGGTGTTTTCTATGTATAATAAAAATTATCTATCTATGTAATGTATTGTATTAAGTATATCAGTTATCTAGTACCCATAACACAAGCTCTGCTTAGCTTGGGGCTAGATGATGCTGTGTGGATTGTCCAGCATTATTCATTTATTTATTTATAGTGAAGCGATTACCTACTTTAGAAGAATAGGGAACCAGGTGTTTGCTTAAAAAGCAATAAACCGTAGGTACCTATAGGTATATAGGTATAGGCACAGATATTATAATACATAGGTATCCTAGGAAATTACCTAGCTAGACCAAAGGCTTATAGGTAACAGGTACCTATTCGTTTCGGATACTAACACCGGCCTACAATTCAGTGCTTACCTAGCTAGTATAGTATCTGTGCCTAGCTGTAAATACCTAGGTAGGTACTCCACCCACACTATTGCCATCTATCAAACTCGCAATAAAATCTGATGATTGATACATCCATAGGTACCTACCTAACCTATGCTTCATAGATAGGTACCTAACCTACCATACCTATATGTAGGTAATTTCTGAATTGCCTAATTCCGAATTTGAAATTGATAAGTAGATACCTAACTAATATTACGAGGATTAAATGTAGTTAAAGTGGGTCGTTTGTGTCTAAGTGGTGATTTCAGGCTTGATTCAATTTGTTCGATGGTTTGTTATACATTGTAAACAAGCGCAGCCTTTATTTTTCTTCAATGACGCCATCTATGCTCACGCTAAAAGAACAATCGTGTGTGTCTAAGAAGTGCCATCTATCGAAATAACAGTAAGATGTTCAAACAGCGCCATCTAGCGGTGAGTAGCATGACTTTAATTGTGGTCTACAATCGCCAGATGGTGTCATACGGTGAATCTCGTAGAACCATGAACCTATAGTACCTAATTACTAGTATAGTATTATAATATCTGTGACCTAACCAACGTTTACTCTAAACTCTAAAGATTCATGCGTAGAACAAGCTACCAGAGAGGCGTGAGCCTGGCAAGGCGCGTGATCGAGCCGTCGACGGACGCCGGACGTCTCCATCACGTCTCGACTGTTAATCCGGTAGCTATCGTGGACAAGTCGAGTGGCAGTCTAGCAGGGATGTAAAAGGTGGTTCTTATCTGGAACGCAGCTCAACAAGCAATAACACAGTCTACTGTAATTTAGGTAGGTACCAAGGCACGGATCATGTGTGGAGGATACATAACGTGACCATTAATTTTTTACCCTCCTTGGGTAAAAAATGAATGGTCACTGGTTATTTGCGTCAGTTAGCAGGCTATTAATGTAAAACAAAAACTAAAAAATAACCAAGTAGGTACCTATCTAGTTAAAGGGATTTCAAGATTTTTGTATGGAGGGTCCACATATTTGTTTTTTTTAATCGCCGCGAACAATAAAATTAAAGTTATACACACTTAAATAAATGAAAAAATGTCCATAACATAATGTCCTAAAGCGTCAGGTTTCTGAAATATTCACATTTTGAAGAAAATTATACAGTTATTTTCATTTGTGAATATCACTCTTTTTATCCACTGCTTTCATTATTCAACACTCCCATTCATACCTACAGTACGACATCAACAGTATACTATGTCACGGTTTTGTATATTTTTCCCTTAACTTAAGGCACTGCCTCTCCTCACACTAGGCGCCGCCACCTATATTATCTAATTATTACGTTTAAAGCATTTCCAAAAATTACGTTAGCCAGTTTGTGATACCTATAGCTTTTTTTTAATGCCTCTGTAATAGTTTTATTTCGTACCTATAGTTTAGGTAGCGATTCAAGTTGCCCTTGAAACTCTATTTTCGAATCCCTGTCTAAACTATACAAAATAAAAATATTACAGAGACATTAAAAAAAGCTTATAATAGGTATCACAAACTGGCTAACGTAATTTTTGGAAATTCCTTTCTTAAACGTAATAGGTAATTAGATAAAATAGGTGGCAGCGCTAGTGTAGGGGAGGCAGCGCCTTAAGTTTAAGGGGAATCCTGGGGTCGCAAATTGTTTATTGTTTATTTATTTATTGCATTCATGTCCATTCCAAGGTGTTAACATTGTTTAGATATTGTTTAGACGTGTAGACTCTACATCAGGGTTTCTTAACGTGGGGTCCATGGACCCCTAGGGGGTCCGTAGCATGTGTACCAGGGGTCCGCAGTAGGTCAGTTAAAAAACCGTCACAAAACATGAGTTAATTGAACAAAGACTAAACTGGGCAGGGTTTCATATAACAAACGTGAAACGCGCTGCGCGTTTCACGTTTGTTTCTGATTGTTCATTTACTATTGTGGCGCCACATCTCTCACTCATTCCAGAATTATTGAAATGTCGTTAAATGTTTTGAAGCAAGTTATTGAAGAACTGAATGCTTCACTATTTCCATGCAGTGTGCAATTGAATGAAAGCACCGATGTTTCACAATGCAGCCAACTCTTGGTGTTTGTTCGTTACGTCCATCATGACACACGTAGTAACAAAGAAGAGTTTCTTTTTTGTGACTCGCTCTTAGCGACTACTAAGGCTTCCGACGTCTTTGAGATGGTTAAAAGATTTTTCAACGAACATCATTTCGATTGCAGAACTAAACTTGGTAGCATAATGCACTGACGGAGCTCCGGCAATGCTTGGTAACACATCTGGTTTGGCAGCTTTGATAAAAAAGAGATCCCTCATGTCATAATCACTCATTGTTTTTTACATCGACAGGCCTTAGCTTCACGAACTTTGCCCACTTATTTGAAGGAAGTTATGTCTATATGTGTGAAAATAATTAACTTCATCAGAGCAAGAGTCTTAAACCACCGCCTGTTTCAAAGACTTTGTCAAGAAATGGGATCAGAACATGAAGTACTACTTTACTACACGGAAGTTCGTTGTCTGTCAAGGGGACAAGTCTTAAAGCGCTTGTTTGAGTTGCGAGCAGAAGTGTTACTTTTTTTAAAAGAAAAAGTAAATACACTTTATGAATATCTCGAGAGCGAAGATTTTTTACAAGGGCTAGCCTACTTAGCAGATATATTTTCTCATTTGAACGAAATTAACCTGTCTCTTCGATAGAATCAGCTATCTTCGCAAATTTTCCGATGTTGGAAGACTGACACAAGGTGACCGGAACATGATGAAAATTACATCAAAAATTCAAAACGAAATGTCTAAACATCTGGAAACATTACAGACGTCTTTTGAAGGTTATTTCAGCTCCGAACAACTCGTCAAAGAAACATGAGTCCATTTTTAATTGAAATTGACAGCATCAGCGATGAAGATCTATCAAAGGTGACTTAATTGACACGAGATCTAAAGCAGTTTTGAAGGCTGAATTTCATGCAAAAGGTCTTGGCGAGTTTTGGTGTTCTTTGAGTGAAGCTTACCCTTTTTTTGTCAAGCGAGCTATGTCCATTTTGATGCCATTTGCTACTACGTATCTTTGTGAGGCCGGGTTCTCGGTTTTCGTGTCGATAAAAACAAAAAGTCGAAATCGCTTGAACGTCGCCGATGACATGCGCCTTGCTTTGTCGAAGACAACCCCACAATTTAACGTTCTTATCGAGGCCAAACAGCAACAGCCTTCTCATTAGCTTTAGATTAGAAATAAGAGTAGTGCCATTATTACTACCAACTAATAAAAGTGATTTTTCAATATATATTGGCTGGTTTTCTATACTTATGATTAAGATATTCTTTGATAGGGGTCCGTGGAATTATTTTTATTGTGAAAGTGGTCCGTGACTGCAAAAAGGTCAAGAAACCCTGCTCTACATGAACCCTGTAAGATCGATGCAACATTAAGGTTTTTAGGAAGGTTGTTCCTGAGCGCCTACTAAAATACTATTAGCAATTATCCTGACGTAAATTGTGGCGTAAATAATTTAGGAGTTCTAATATTTTTTTAGATCTCTTGGCAAAAACAATAGCACAGGCCTACTATCAGGCGGCCACCGGCCGCGCTCGCGGAGCCCACCGCTGGCAGAGACACCATCGACGCGGTGCAGCCGGTTCTCGAGCGTTGGGTGACGAGGAGGCACGGCGTCCTCTCCTTCCACCTTACGCAGATCCTCTCTGGGCACGGGTGCTTCGGAAGGTATCTGTGGAGGGTGGCGAGGGCGGAACCCACACCAGAGTCCACCACACATCCATGGTCGACAGCGAGAGGGCTTGAGGCTTCTCGGCCTAACGGAGGTGGTGATAACCGCCAAAGAAGAGGCGGAGCGTGATATAAATAATATAATCGTTTTAATAAATTCAATTCATGCTAATTTATTCGTTGACAAGCTATTATTCTATATGACAGACAACCCCTGTCTAAGATATAAATAAAGAGTAGAAGCTATCAAAAGAGTTTGTAACATTCGTCCGCCTTCTAAGATTTAAAACCCCTTTAAATCTCCATCTCGTCAATTAGGCGCCGGGGCGGCCTGATGGTACGCTTGCTTTGACGCGGCTCCATCGGCGTAGCAAACGGTATGTCAGTCACGTTCTGTGGTGAGTGCAACGGAGAAACCTCTGAAGCAGCTTCTGCATCGGTTCCCGATACAGGACAATGTGTCGGAGATCCAGTAGCCTCCAGTATCGGGGTCGAGGACGCAACAGGAACTATTGGAGTATTTGGAGTTCTTTCAGAAGGGCGCTCGTCTGATTCAGCGAGACGAGGCCGTATATGGTCTGCGTGATACCTCCTTTCCACACCGATTGGAGTGCTGATGACATATGAATATCGATGTGTGCGTCGAGATACCGTGGCTGGTTCCCAACGCGACTGTTCCCTGGCTCGGACGTACACAGCATCACCTGGCCTGTAATTCGGCGTTCGGCTCTCGGAGTTAACATTCGCTTGTATCTGCTTGTATTGTATCGACCGTTTCGCACTTGGTCGGGCATTGTGTAGCTCACAATTTATCGGCCGTCCAAACATTAACTGGCCCGGGGTTTTGCCGGTAGTGCTATGAGGTGTAATGCGATAGGCAAAAAGAAAGTTTTCCAGTCTTTTTTTGAGGTTTTCTGTACTTGAAGACATTCTGGTCTTAAAAGTTCTTACTAGCCTTTCTGCTAATCCATTTGTCCGAGGGTGATATGGTGATGATCTAATGTGTTTAATTCCCTTGCCTTTGCAGTAGTTTTGAAATTCCTGCGATGTAAACTGGGGGCCATTGTCGGAGACTAGAAACTGTGGAAGGCCGAAAGTGGTAAAAATTGTGTCCAGTTCATCGCAGAGTTTGGCAGTCGTAATTTTTGCCATCGGTTTGACCTCGATCCATTTGGAGAATGCATCTGACAGGACTAACCAATACGAGCCTTCAAACGGTCCCGCAAAGTCAACGTGAATTCTTTCCCATGCTTGGTCTGGCATGGACCATGAAAAAATTGGCAAATCCAAGGTATTAGGCCGGTTCTCCTGGCATTTGTGGCAAGTTTTTACGTATGCATCTATGTCTTCCTCAATGGTTGGCCACCATACATAGAATCGTGCGAGGGCTCTCATAGCTGATATCCCCGGATGTCCACGATGTAAGTATGTCAGGGTTGCTTTCCTTAGCGTGCCAGGAACAACAATGCGGCCCTGCCACATGATGATCTTATTTTCTATAGATAGCTCGCAGCGTTTTCGAGCGTATGGTTGTATCTCATTCGTATATTGTTGTTCACGCCAACCCGTTTTTATAAGCTGTGATATGTGCTTCAGTGTGGGATCTTTTTGTGTTTCGTCTCGTATGACGTTTTCTGATAGTGCAAGGTCGCCAATATAATCTGCCTGTAGGCGCGCCACTATTCTGTGAACAGCCAGTTCAGGCTTCGAAGGTAGCTCTTCAGGGTTAGGCATCCTAGATAAGTAGTCTGCGATCATGTTGTTACAGCCTTTTGTATATTCTATGTCGTAGGCGTAGCTTCCAATTATTAGTGCCCATCGTACCAAGCGATTATTAGCTAGTTTCGGTAAGTTCCGTTCTGGTCCCAAAATGTGAATGAGGGGTTTGTGATCAGTTACTAGTATAAATTTGATGCCGCGAAGATACTGATCGAATTTTTTTATTCCAAAAAATATTGCGAGAGCTTCACGGTCTATGACAGAATATTTAGATTCTGCTGGTCGAAGTTTTCTTGATGCAAATGCAATTGGCTGTTCTGTATTGTTCTTCTTGTGGAAAAGCACCGCTCCCACGCCTTTTTCTGACGCATCACATGCTAGGTAAAGTAGCTGTTTGTCATTATAGGCTACTAGCGGTTTAGAACGTACAATTAAAGTCTTTGCTTGTTCAAAAGCTTTAGTTTCATTGTATGTCCATCGCCATTTCATCCGGGTTCCTGTAAGTGCATGAAGATCGGCACAGACACTGTGTAGGTGCGGTATAAAACGTTCGTAGAAGTTGACTAATCCAAGAAATGATCTTAGCTCCTTAGCGTTGGCTGGAGGGGAAGCTTTAGTGATTGCTTCAATTTTCGATTTTGTTGGGCGTACACCATTTCGATCAATCGTGTGTCCGAGGTATTCGACTTCCGGTTGCAGGAAACCGCATTTCTTCAAGTTAACTTTTAATCCTGCTTGTTCTAGTTTTTGAAAAACGATATGTAGTGTTTCAAGATGTTCTTTGTCATTTTTTCCTGTAACCGCAATGTCATCGAAATAGACTGCTACATTCGGTATTCCTTCGAGAAGTTTGTCAAGGTAATGCTGAAAAATTGACGGGGCTGTGGAAATACCAAAAGGCATACGATTGTACTGGTAGTATCCTTTATGTGTCGATATTGTTACAAACTGTTTAGACTCTGGTCCTATTTCGAATTGCAGGTAAGCATCTTTAAGGTCAATTTTCGTAAATTTTGTACCATCTGCGAGATTCTGGCGCAATTGATCAAACAGGGGAACTGGGTGTGCGTGTGTTATTAGTACAGGGTTGAGTGTGCTGCGGAAATCACCGCAGATTCTGATCTGACCATTAGCTTTGACTACATTGACTGTCGGTGTCGCCCACTGGATCGGTGTCATGTTTGGGTCTACTTTAGTTATGATACCCTCTTCAACTAGCCGATCTAGTTCAGATTCTATGTTTTTCCTCATCGAAAATTTAATCGATCTTGCTGGGATGTGTTTCGGTTGAGCATTAGGCTTGATGTGTATGTTTACTTGGTAATCTTGGACTTTTCCAAGTTTGCCGTCGAAAAGAGCAGTATGTTTGTCCAGAACTTGTTGCAGGGTAACAGCTTCGTGTCGGGTGTTATTTATCGAGTAAACTGGCTTTGGAAAGTCCATGTGGAACATTTCACTCCATTGTAGGCCGAACAGCATTGGGTGAGCTGATTTGATAACAACAACAGGTAGTATCTTTTCCTCCTCTTGAAGTCGTACCGTTACATCCGTTAGACCCTTTGTTTTAAGTTTTACGTTCCCATAGGCGCGTAGGCCTGGAGCCTTTGTGAGAGTAGGGGCGCCTATACGCTTCCAGAACTTGGTGCTGATAATTGAATAGACTGAGCCGGGGTCCCAATCTAGCGTGCAATTGATGTTGTTAATTAAGACATCTATTTTCTTACTGTCTTTGCCTTTTGTTTTATTAATCTGACAAACGGTGTCAGATTCGTCGTCGCTGTTTTCTGAGTAGGATGCTTGTGAAGAGTTGTTGCTGTTCCCGTCATGTTTAAGCTTGTATAGCTTGTTCCTCTTCGTAAATGTTCTATGTTTGTTATCATTCTGATTGGGCAGACATGCTTTACCGGACTTTATACAGCAGTTTTCGAAATGTCCAGGCGTATTGCATTCTTTACAAGTGTGGTTCTTGGCTGCGCATTGGTTCAACGGGTGTCTTTGAGGTGCCCCGCATCTGAGGCATTGATGAGTTCTTAATCTGCGCGGAGACGTATTCGAGTAAGATCTAGTGTTACCTTTTATCCTGTTCACTTTGACATTGTGTATATCAGCGTCGCCTTCTGCTCGTTCCCGCGATTGAGCAACGCTGAATATCTGAGCAAAGGTTACTTCTTTTATCTTCTCGTCCAAAAATTCTTGTAGATCTGGCCATTTTTGTTTCAGATCGATCTGCAACTGTAGGTGATTGAGTCCGGTTGCAAAGCGGTCACGTAACTGTCGCTCTAACAGATCGCCGTTATACCCGCAATCTTTGCTTAGCTCTTTCAGTCTATTTGCGTAGTGTTCCATTGATTCGTTATCGGTACGTATGCAGTTCCAAAAATCGGACAACGCTCTGTATCTTGTGCGCTTGATTCTGTATAGATCAAGGAGTTTCTCTCGAATATTTGTATATGTGCTTTTTTCGAAATTTGGCGTCAGCGCAACTTTTATGTCGTGGAACGTTTCAGGTGAGAGACATGTGAATAAAAGCTCTTTCTGTATGCTTAGTGCATCCTCTCCCCAAAGTCCGCATTTCGTTTCAAAATATTCGATAAAATTCTCAACTGCGGTTTCACTAGGATTAAACTTGTCACCTTTAAGGCTGTTGTAGATGTTGTTTCTGTTTGCGTTAGTACGCGACGTGCTGGGTAACTCCGTGCCGCTTGTCGTTGTTGGTGTGGGAGTCGCCGCTGCCGCATTTTGTTGTTGCGTGAGTAGCAATTGCAAAACTTCCGAAATTTGTTTTTGCTGTGTAGCTTGTAATTTCAGAAATTTGTCAAATTGCTCACTATTCATTTTTTTAGTCCTCGTCGCCACTGATATAAATAATATAATCGTTTTAATAAATTCAATTCATGCTAATTTATTCGTTGACAAGCTATTATTCTATATGACAGACAACCCCTGTCTAAGATATAAATAAAGAGTAGAAGCTATCAAAAGAGTTTGTAACAGAGCGTATCCGTGAGCGTGACCCGGAGGCGCGCCTCGATTAGTTGACGACAAATGACTGTCGGTGTTGTGTTGTGGGCTAGAGGCGTACTTGGCCGCGCATCTGCGTGTCTGTCAGTCAATGAGTTGTAAGTAGTTAGAGTAGCTAAACCAAACAAAAAACGTGTCGCAACTTGATGATAGCGGGGGTGCCAGCGCGGGGCGCGCTGGACCCCGCCCACAAATATTCGCTGCATCGCTCTTATAGATCTTTTCACCGCAGAAGGGACACTTCAGACAGCTATTGTGCATAGTGCATACAAAACTGAATTTTAATGCAGTTGCTATGAATATTATATTTTAAAACATGAAAATATTTACAGTAAATTAAAATGAATTGTTGAGCGTTTAAATCATTGTTTTTAAGATAAATTGGTATTTTATCCAATTAATAGGTTCATCCGTACATAGGTACTACTACTACACTAAAAGTTAGTACAGATATCATAATGTGTAGGGTTTAGTTACTATACCCTACACTTTATCATATCTGATCTGTCCCAAGGCGGGAATCGACCTACCTCCTGCGTTCCAGGCGGACCTTCGCCTTTTTATAATTTGGAGGTATATTTTTCTATCCAACATGACAACACTGATGTATAATTTTGCATGCTTACAACCCTCTATGTAATGTCATCGTCAATTCTTATGGCTATTTAACTGTCCGTCAAAAACCTAATTAACTAGCACCACACCATTGTATTTTTTCCTGTGTAAAATTAATATATTTGGATTCCTGCAATCTGCGCATTGCCTGTGTCTAGGTATTCTGAGAATAAATACGGTTTCCAAAATACTTGACGACCTCCGTGGCGCAGCGGGCGACGGTCCACCTGCGACGCAGGAGGTTGCGGGTTCGATCCCCGCCTCGGAACAAATTTGTGTACGATCTGCAGAAATATGTTCCGTTGGTCTGGGTGTTTTCTATGTTTAATAAAAATATCTATCTATGTAATGTATTGTATTAAGTATATCAGTTGTCTAGTAACCATAACACAAGCTCTGCTTAGCTTGGGGCTAGATAATGCTGTGTGAATTGTCCAGCATTATTTATTTATTTATTTATTAAAGAAGAATCAACTTTTATTTCTGCGCTGCCGGCTGAATAATCAGATTCCACTGCAAAGAGCTTTGGCACACTTTCCATCAGGTTATGTTGCCCAGGATCAACGGCAGCGTTATTGAAGAGAACAGAAATAACAAAGAAGATGTCTCAAGATGCTACTCCTGTCGATGCGCAAGCGCAGATGCAAAATGTTAATATGGGTTTGGGTATGAATATGAACTGCCCCAAACTAGAAGGGATTGCTAATTATACTTCATGGAAATTCATTGTCAAAATGTTTTTGACCCTGGATGGTGCTTGGGTCTGTGTTACCGGCAACGACAACGACGTGAAACCAATCCTGGTCAAGAAATCGCTGGATTTACATTACCAGACGTCGATGAAGACGAAATAAGTAGAGCAGAAATACAGGCATGCGCATAAGTGAAGTGTGCGGCTTTCTATTCAAGAAACTACCATGGAACTGCAGCACATGTAAAAATGTGTATATTTCCAAAAATATTGACACTGAACACATTTTTGTTCAATACGAAGAATATACCGACAAAAAACAAAGCTTGAATTATGTTAATAAAAATGTAATATTACCTATATGCGTGGAGAGCTGTGCTTCTGCGATTAATAACTTTCTAGAAAATTGACTTTCTAAAACATTGAAGAATTAAAGTGTATAATTACAGTCAAAGGACAGGTAAATTTTGATATTTTTAACAATTGTCAGGAACATAAATATACATTCATAAATTACATTACAAACAATTTGTTTGCTATTATGATAAAACGATTTTGCATATTAAGAAATAGAAGTTTTGCGGAGGAGTCTTCTGCAGCTGCACTAAAACGCAAAATGGACATAATTCTACATAAGTAGTCATAAAACTTCACATTTGAATATTTTTGTTTTTTTCAGTGTTTTAGTATATTTTGATGCTTGGGAGAACATGCAAGTCGCTTTAGGCGTTTATAGCGACTTGTCAAAAGCGTTCGATTGCGTACACCATGAAACATTAATCAGGAAACTATATCACTATGGAATAAGAAACACTCCTTGAATTGAGTGATAGGATACAAAGAGTTGACATTAATGGGAAACGGTCTTCGGGGTCTGTAGTTATATCCTCGGTCGTTTCCTATTCTTAGTTTATTTTAACGACCTTCCTCATCTTGTCAAGAATAGTCACGAGATATTGTTTGCTGATGATACTTCATTAATTTTTAAAATGATGCGACAAAACACAAATTTCGACGATGTGACTAATGCATCTCAAAAGTAGTAAATCATTGTCATCATCATCATCATCTTTTGCTAAACGAAACCAAAACAAAATGTATTAATTGTACTGCATCTTTTTCAAAGCTATACTAATGAGATAGGCCTAGGCCCGTTTCACGCCACAATATTCAAATTAAACAAGTATATGCATGACTTTCTGAATCGTCATTTTCAATTAGCGCATTTTTCTGGTTACGAACAAAGTTAAAAATTATTTATCAGAACTCGAGTTTACCTATCAATAGCCTATAATTTGTAGGTGAATTTTTATCCCATTCGCATTCGAAACTATCCCATCGCATAACTCGCCAGATAAAATTAGCTTTTTGATTATCTCAATCATCGCCATTGACCAGGGGCTTCACGGAATAAAATGTGAATCTTATTCTATCTGCCTACTGGGTTATCTGCTTTGTTTCTTCTTAGGATTAAAGTATTGCGAATTAACAGAATTGCAATCAAATCGTTTCCATCGGTGCATAATTTGTTTCTCCTTGCGATATTTTTCTCTATACAAAGATTGTAATTAATTTATTACACCTACAATATTTACATAGCCATACCTATTAAACAATTATTCTAATAATTACTAAAATAAGTACGTAATCATCAACCACTTTTTACCACATTCCAAAACTTTAGGGTAGTTTGCTATATCACCAACCGCTCTTAGCGGCCGAGCCTGATTTAGAATGTTCTTATCGTAAAGTGAATAAACGGCATACGTAATAGTTAGTACGAGACTGCGGTACAGTCTTTATCACTCCCGCGGCGGGAATCTTGCGATAATACTGCATTATTTTCATGATCAAGGTTGCAGGTGGCAGGATTACTGTGCAAGATCCGTACAGGGAAGCCAGCATTTTGCATTTTTTTTGTTTCTTTTATTTTGGTCTAATTGAAATACATTTTCATAACTGGTGCCGGTAGCGCAGTGATACATCCCATCGAAACGTTAGTCAGAACTACTATAGGCCTTCATCTATTCGTGTTACCTACCTAACTTAACCACAATCTTACCTAAGTTTTAGTAACGTATTATAAGGCGTTAACTAAATAATAATTTGGATCTCAACGACTATTCTTTAGTGACGAATACACTATAATAAGTGGTAGTTACCTATGGCATCGTATCCTATTTTTATTTCGTAACATCTTAGCAAGTGCCAGTGAGTTGTAAGTAGTTAGAGTAGCTAAACCAAACAAAAAACGTGTCGCAACTTGATGACAGCGCGCTCGACCCCGCCCACAAGTATTCGCTGCAGCAGCGCTTGATAGAATTTTGGGCTTTACCTACCTATAAAATGGTCTTATTTCGATAGAATCATAGAATTACCTACCTTACAATGCAACCTCACATTTTGGGAATTGGAATTAATGAAATCAGAAGTCAGAAGTCAATACCTTTATTTCTTTAGGCTCACAAGATAACACATAGACTAGTATACCCATCAATTACCATCAAATAAGAAATAAAGTGCTATTGAAATTCTCTTCACTTCAATCTTTTGTCCACTGGTGGAAGAAGTGAAAAAGAAACCACCAGCACATTTATATAATCACTTAAGTGTCTAATACTTACAATATTCCTTTTAAAATAAAAGCAATAAACCATAGAAATAGAAACATTCTAAAAGGATAGATAACCTTATAATTTAATCGTGACCTTCAATAATTTCAGTGCTAAAACAAACTAGGACACATCTAGAAAAAGGTTCTACAATGTAAAACATCTTACCATAATAGGAGATGCTTCCAGCTTACAGGTTCATCAAAGAGTGGCAGAGCCAGCCAGCTCACCGTCTATTACCACTAACAATTCCGCCGTTACATTTCGAGTGATACCGCCAATAACTGGCTAGGGCGTAACGTCATAACATTTCACAACTAAATACATTAAAATATCTTCTAATATGATAAAATATCCATGACAAATGTTCTTAAATATAAATTAACAATTAAGATACTTAGTACATCCAATATAATGCAATATGAAATAGCTTGATCATTAAATGAATCTGATTTGTACTAGAATTTGAATTTGAGCGGGGAAAACGAGTAGGAAGTCAGGCCTGTTACATTTTAGTATTGAATATCTTTGAAACCTTATTGTTTACCACTACATATACTTCTTATATCATATAATTCATTATTAAATAAATAACAATATCTCGTAAATAGCTTATACATGTAATGAAACTGATTTGTCCTAATATTTGAATTTGAGCGGGGAAAGCAAGTCGGAAGTCAGGCCTTTTACATTTTAGTATTGAATATCTTTGAAACCTTATTGGTTACCACTATATATACTTGTTATATTTTATATTTATTATTAAATAAATTACAATATCTCGCACGCTCATAGATTTTTTTACCGCAGAAGGGACACTTCAGACTAGTTCAGACAGCTCTTGTGCATACAAAACTGAATTTTAATGCAGTAGCTATTTATATTATAGTTTAAAACATGAAAAGATTTACAGTAAAATAAAATGAATCGTTGAGCGTTTAAATCATTGTTTTTAAAATAAATTCGTATTTTATCCAACAAGTAGGTACATACGTACCTACATAGGTACTTGCACTAACTAGACCCCACACTTTATCACATCTGTCCCAAGGCGGGAATCGAACCCACCTCCTGCGTCCCAGGCGGACCTTCGCCCACCACGCCACAGAGGTCCCCAATCGATCTATTACAAATTTATAAACCTTAAGATATATGTTCAGACGACAATACCTATACCTACCTAGGTATATACAGCTTTAGTTTATACTGATGATTGTAAAAGATACCTACAGTAGGTAACTACTGTTACTGATCAGACAGACGGCATAGGGTGAGTAATATGAGTTAAAAATAAGTAGGTACCTTACCTACACATCCCATCTGTACGAATCACTTTTCATAATCTATGATTTTCAAACGAAATGTCAGGTACAATAGAAAATAATGTTCAAAAATTAATTTTGGTTGGTTTTAGTTGATATTCTGTTTCTTAACCGATGATAAGTCAAGCCACTATCTGTTTTCTTCGAAGTTGATTCATTTTTAGACGTTTTAACAAGCAAGACGGCATTTATTTCTTGATTTTATTCGCATGCGGTGTCGCGATGGGCGAAGGCGAACGACTAAATGAGTTGTTGCCGGCCGGCAACAACTCATGGCGCAAAGTTGTTGTTCGCGGGTGTCCGTTCCATACGCTAGTAATAGTAATTCAATGGCAAGTGCTTATTTCATTCATTGGTAAGTATCAACTCGCCTCACTGGAAGTTTTGTTTACTTTATTATAGAAATAATTGAATTAAAATGTCCCTTCTAAAGAAACACTCCACTCGTAAAGGTAGCTTAAAAAAATCTAAATCGGTCGACATCGAAGTCACGGTTAAAGATTTACCATGTTTGCGCAGAAAGCGAACCATAGCATACAAACGAATAACGAAGGCATTAGAAATAGGTATTCTAGCCGTAACCGATCCATCACAATAAGACTTGTTTTTTTCATATTATCAAGAAGTAAAACAGCAGGCGGCAACTTTTGAAGAGACACAATATATTACAATTCTCGAACTTGTGGAGGATCCCGAGACCGAAGATGACAAAATACAGGAACGCTTTGACGAAATGTATTATCAAATTTTATCGATTCATCGTAAATTAACGGAAGCGGATCCCATGAATATAGATCAAACGCATAGCAACTCTTCATCGAATATTCGATTACCGAAAATCACCCTCCCAACTTTCAATGGAGAAATTAAAAAATGGCCCGAATATTTTGACACCTTCAATGCGTTAATACACAACTCGAATTCGATTACCGACACAGAAAAGTTTCACTATCTTTCGTCGCGTCGTCTCTCTGCGGCGACGCATTGACTGTAATCAAACCTTTTCCTCTCTCGCATGAACACTACCACGATCATAGATTTATATCGTTAGATAGGCCCTAGGAGTGGTCGTTGAATGAACGAACTGTTTTTGTAGACTGTTTGTTTGCCGTCGACTGCTAGACCGGTTTACAGTCCACTGATGAACCAGTTTACTCGTGAACGACATTTGCATCGCCCAGTCCAAAGTCGAGCGTTGACGAAACTGTTTGTTTCTCGCTCTCTAGCCACTCGTCTATCAAGCTTTCTGCTCTCTTCACACTTGCTTGTTTCGCTAATATGACTATCTCTCTTTCGCCATGCGCCAGGCCAGACTGTATATCGGCGGCGGCGGCGTAAGTGGTGTTTTGTAAATGTAAACTCTATTGCAATGCAATATGCATGTCAATGTATTATTCTATTAGTAGGCATTACCTACTAAACAATTACCTACCTATCCTCGTATGGTAGGTAAGTTGCACTATGCACACAAGCGTAGGTTAGGTACCTAGGAGGGTTATTTATTTCTGATTTTCGGGCATACCTATCCAGGTAGAGACAAACCATTCTAAAAATGCAGGCCCTCTTCATAAAACGTCATAGGTAGGTACCTACTTACTTGGCGTGCATTTTTAGAATGCTTTATCTCTACCTACCTAGGTAGGTACCTATCCCGAAGGTAGGTAGGTAGTGTAGGTTCCCTAGGTACCTACCTACTGACCTATGGGATTTTTCTTTTGACGCGTCAAAAAGCAAGAGGCAACGATACTTACATTTTAATACCTACCTACTATTAAAGGTAGGCCTACCTATAATAAACTAGTGCTTAGGTATTCTGACGAGTGATACGATAACATAACACTATTGCTCCGTGCTATTTCACACTGGCTACTGGCATGGCGATTTGCAAGCGAGTTAACGCCGAAAGACATGGTACCTAGGTAGGTAGGTAGGTAGGTACCTAGGTAAATTCATTGTTGAAAAAAAAGTATAGTGATCGCGAGGTCTACTGTTCGTAGAACTACTAGTTATATAAAAATACCCAGAACACCCGGAACAAATATTTGCATATCATACAAACATTTGTCCTAAGGCGGGAATCGAACCCGCAACCTGCGTCGCAGGCGGACCTTTGCCGGCTGCACCACATCGGTCGTCAAAATAGTTCATACGTCGCGTCGTCGATTGGCAACCGTTTACCTATGATCGTTTTAATTCTCGTCGTCGTTTACCAATCTGTGCATCAACGTTCAACGATCGATCATGTCCTGAACTAAACGGCATAAACTGGTCGAGCAGTAGACTGTTTTATGAACTAGTTCATCGTTGACGGTAAACGGTCTCGTTTCGTCGATTGAAAAGAAGTCGACGACCCATTCCTAATAGGCCCCGACGACGCGACACCAAAAACTGTGGCATTGTTTTTGAATGTGTGGGTTAACAAAATGCCGACGCACGCACACTAACGGTTAACGCACACATTCAAAAAAGTAGTTAAAAAATCGTAAAAAATCGTGTTTCTGCCATTGTAATTATCTGTTGTTATTGCCATTTCGTGTGCAATCGTATTGCACACACTTTCCTGAAAAAAGTATACCCTTAGATGCCCTGAAATCGAAAATGTTTGAATGTGTGCGTCAACATAGTGTTAAAAACCTGTGCAATTTGTGTAGAACAAATAATAGTTAGAAATAGTGTTTTTGCCATTAAACCTAATCATTATTATTATTATTTCGTGTGCAATCGTATTGCACATACTTCTATGAAAAAAAAACGGCCTAATAAGCCCTGAAATCGAAAATGTGACTATCTAAACAAACCTGTGCAATTTGTAAAACGGTGCAGTCTACGCTGAAGCGTAGGTACCGAGAAAATAGTGTCATCTCTTTTTCTCCCAGATTAGTTGCCAACACGACTTTCTCTTTCGTGTACTCGCCATTTAAATTTGTTATTTTCGGACAGTGCGGAAGAAAAATAAAAGTTTTTCGATGAAATCGCAATACTTACGAGTGAAATGTTACACCTCTGGCTTTACTTGTGTTTCTAGAATTGTTGTTGCACTTTAGAAAGGCACACGATGGCATTTTGTGACAGTAAACTGCTCGCAAAGTTCGCAAACGTCCTTTACAACACGTCCGGCTCACACTGTGTTAGGATGTGCACTAACTCCAGGTTAGTGAGCCTCACTCACTTCGACTGTGGAACAACACGGCGCGGTCTCACTGCGGTAAGGGCCTATCTAACGATTTATATCTATGAGAATATGATAGACGAGTACGAAATCCCACTGATTAACCGGCAAATTAATCGTCTTTAAAATACTCAGATTTTCTTCGAATAGATATTTTCTTAGACGTTACGTGTTGTAAAGGACGTTTGCGAACTTTGCGAGCAGTTTACTGTCACAAAATGCCATCGTGTGCCTTTCTAAAGTGCAACAACAATTCTAGAAACACAAATAAAGCCAGAGGTGTAACATTTCACTCGTAAGTATTGCGATTTCATTGAAAAACTTTTATTTTTCTTCCGCACTGTCCGAAAATAACAAATTTAAATCACGAAATAATAATAATAATTATTAGGTTTAATGGCAAAAACACTATTTCTAACTATTATTTGTTCTACACAAATTGCACAGGTTTTTAACACTATGTTGACGCACACATTCAAACATTTTCGATTTCAGGGCATCTAAGGGTATACTTTTTTCAGGAAAGTGTGTGCAATACGATTGCACACGAAATGGCAATAACAACAGATAATTACAATGGCAGAAACACGATTTTTTACGATTTTTTAACTACTCTTTTTGAATGTGTGCGTTAACCGTTAGTGTGCGGGCGTCGGCATTTTGTTAACCCACACATTCAAAAACAATGCCACAGTTTTTGGTGTCGGGGCCTATCTAACGATTTATATCTATGCATATTCTATCCAAACTTGACACCAGAATGCGTCGCGATTTCGAAGAAAAACATCCCGGAAATTAGTTTCCTACATATAAACAATTAAATAGGTACATTCTTAAAAACGAAATGTGAAGCGTTGTTGCGCGACACACATTTCCTAGATTTAACCAAATCTTCACAAAAATCGTCAACTCAGTCGCAACATCCGCAACCAAAGCGCACGCCGCAAGTATTAGTCGCTGCTGCAAACGAATCAATCGTTAAACAAAACGAAAGCAGTACAACCACGGTACCGTACACAAGTAAATGTTCTTATTGCAACGAGTTGCATTCGATAGCGGCTTGTAGTGAATTTGTCAAAAAATCGTTAGATGAACGAATGGATATTGCCACTGAAAGGAAATGGTGCTTCAACTGCTTGAAACCATCTCATCAATTAAAGGACTGTAAATCCATATTTTCATGTCGTACTTGCAGACGAAAACATCACAGTTTACTCCATCGGGAGAAATCTATTGAATTAGACAAAACTATATCGCTTGTTGCTAGATCATCAACTCCGACAACAATTTTATTGGCAACTGCCATAGTACAAGTAGTATAGTATTATAATATCTGTGGTACAAGTAAGGGATGCTTCTGGCTCAATGAAATCATGTCGTGCATTGTTCGACACCGGAAGTCAGATTAATTTTATCACTCAATCAGCAGTAGCACGTTTGGGACTTAATCCTACCAAATCTAATATTAACGTCAGCGGCATTGGAGAAGCAGAGGCTTCCATTCTCGGGGACGTCACATGCACCGTCGGCACAAACAACACGGTTCTATTCAATTTAGATATGCACGTCATTTCAACCATATGTGGCGATCAACCTATCGGAAAACTAAACACATCGGGATGGTCACATATAAACTCACACCATACCTTTACCACTAGCCGACCCCGGTTTCGACATACCAGGGTCTATCGACCTTCTTTTCGCTGCCGATGTTTTCGCAGAATCGCTTCTCAATCAACATGTCAAAGGCAACGTCAACCAACCAACCGCCTTTAATTCCGTATTCGGTTGGCTCCTTTTAGGCAAAACTCGTCTAGCATCCAACACTTTAGTACATACCTCGCAAGATATCGATCACGAGTTGAACTCTTTAGTTCACCAATTTTGGGAATTAGATTCCATACCCAAGAATTCAATTTTGAGCCCAGAGGAGGCGTTGTGCGAAACAATGTTTCTAACAAATCATTCTCGCGACTTATCTGGAAGATACGTGGTACGATTACCCTTCAAGGATAATTCGGAACCGACCTTCGAAGGTTCTCGCGACGTTGCTCTGCGACGTTTCCATGCCATTGAAAGACGATTAACGAGGGATCCTGTTCTACATGATCAGTATACAGAGTTCATGTCAGACTACATCACAACCGGTCATATGTCTTTGGTTCCAGTAAACGAACTAAGTCTGGGTAAGTTTTACATTTCGCATCATTGCGTGCTCAGACCCGATTCAGCAACAACACGTCTTCGAGTTGTCTTCGATGCTTCTGCCAAGGACATTCACTCACGTTCCTTAAATGACACGTTACTAACCGGTCCGAAACTACAGCCCAACATTATCGACATTCTGTTGCGATTTCGAATACACAATATCGTTTTCATGGCGGACGCGCGCCAGATGTATCGACAAATATTGCAACATCCTGAAGATCGTGACTTTCAACGTATATTCTGGAGAGCTTCACCTAACGAAAACCTTAAAGAATACCTTTTAAATCCATCATGGTTATTAACACTAAAGTCATAAATAACGGGATATTTACCATGAAAACTCAAAATTCAAATCATGGTAAATATCCCGTTATTTATGACTTTAGTCTTAAAGAATACCGTTTGAACACCGTTACTTATGGATTGGCTTCATCTCCATTTCTTGCATGTCGTACGCTTCGGCAACTTGCTGAGGATGAAGGTCACTTGTTTCCGATAGCAAAAGAAATCATCATGTCAGATGTGTATATCGATGACGTAGTTACTGGGAGCAAATCATTGGAAGCTGCTGAACAAGCTAAAACACAGCTCGTCAAGTTATTCAAACTTGGTGGTTTCCAACTCCGAAAATGGATAAGCAATCACGCTCAGCTATTATCTGATCTACCTAGTGAAGATTGTTTAAAGAGCTCTATATCTCTGGACAATTCAGAGTCAGCTGTTTTGAAAGTTCTTGGGCTCAAATGGGATCCACTCTCCGATTCATTCCTATTTGAAATCAAATATCTAGACAAACCATGTACAAAACGTTCAATCCTTGGTGAACTGGCTAGGATTTTTGATCCCTTAGGGTTTCTATCCCCCATCACAATACAAATTAAATCATACATCCAAAAACTTTGGATGCTCGGTATTGGATGGGATCAAACGCCACCCGAGGAGATCACTCAAACCTGGTCAATGTACAAACAACAACTCCCACAGTTAAGTCAACTTCGGATCTCCCGCAAACTTACGTGTACCAATGCACAATCTTATGAATTACACGGCTTTTGCGATAGTTCTGAGATAGCATACGGTGCTGTCATCTACTTAAGAGTTTCTGATAAGAACGGTGAAGTTCATGTCTCTATGATCTGTTCCAAAGCTCGTGTAGCGCCGCTTAAACGAACATCTTTGCCAAGGCTAGAACTCTGCGCCGCAGTTCTTTTAGCTGACCTTTACAACTTCGTCAAAAATACCTACCTCGCTTAGATAGAAATCAACAATGTCTATCTATGGTCAGATTCCACCGTGGTCCTTTCATGGTTACGCTCACATTCATCCCGCTGGGCCACATTTGTCGCAAACAGAGTTAGTCAAATCCAAGAACTTACTGCCGTGGAATGTTGGCGTCATGTATCGTCTGGCGATAATCCGGCGGATATTTGCTCACGGGGACAGTTTCCTAGTGAAATTCTTCAAAACTCCTTATGGTGGGCGGGGCCACCCTGGCTCTCCGAAGACCATATCTCATGGCCAATGAGCCAAAACGATATATCTCGCGATGACGCTATTATCATACAAACCGAGGAGCGAAAATCGTTAGCTTTAACTATCCGACAAAGCAAAGAAAATGCGAACACTGACCCTTCTATCATTGTAACATTGCTGACTCGTTTCTCTTCGTTGTCAAAAATTATCATTGTATTAGCATATATCAATCGCTTCATTCACAATTCGCGACAACCCAATCAAAAAATATGCAAACCGGTTTTAAACAATATAGAACGCCAGCGAGCCCTCATGTATATCGTAAAAAGGGTTCAGCAGCAAACGTTTCCCGAAGAAATTTCAAACCTTAAAGAAAAAAGGTCATTGTCAAAACCTTTTCGAAAACTAAACCCATTTTTTGATGAAAATGGAGTGTTAAGAGTAGGCGGGAGAATATCAAGATCCGGATTACAATTTGAACAAAAACACCCTGCGTTTTTACCGTCTGATCATCAATTAACATTTTTGATTATTGATGATATTCATCGTACCTTTATGCATCCAGGCATAAACACAACTCATTTTTTACTCCTTCAACAGTTCTGGATCATCGCTGCTAAACGCACAATCCGTCGACGTTTAGCTAAATGCATCAAATGCTATCGGACCAATCCACAACCGTTACAACCATTCATGAGCGATCTCCCATCGTATAGGCTCAATCAAGTCAAACCGTTTTCAGCAGTAGGAGTGGATTTTGGTGGACCTTTTCGTATTAAATTGGGTTCACACCGTGGAGCTAAGATGGACAAAGCATACCTATGTCTATTCGTCTGTCTAGCAACAAAAGCAGTCCATTTAGAAATCGTCTCAACCTTATCTACCGATGGTTTTATCGCTGCTCTACGGCGGTTCATAGGACGGCGCGGCCGTTGCAACGTTATTCACGCGGATTGTGGGACCAATTTCGTAGGCGCTAAAAACCAACTTTCAACTCACATGCAAGATGCTTCCCAAGCTGAAAAAATTGAATTCAAATTTAACCCTCCTGGTGCACCTCACTTTGGTGGCATCTGGGAAATTCAGATCAAAGCTGCAAAATCCCATCTATATCGAGTAGTAGGTGATCAAGTCCTGACTTTTGAAGAGCTAACAACTGTTTTCGTTCAAATCGAAGCGATTCTTAATTCAAGGCCGTTATACCCCATTAGTTCAGATCCTAATGACATGTCCTGTCTAACACCAGGCCATTTTCTTACCTTAGAACCATTAACAGCTGTTCCAGATGAAGATCTTACTAATACCAATCCCAATCGGCTTCATCGGTGGCAGATGTTACAATCCTTCCAACAAAATTTTTGGATTAGATGGAAAACTGAATATTTAAATTCTTTAACACAACGCGCCAAATGGACCAAAGACTCAAAGCCGTTGGTCATCGGTACGATGGTTATAATCAAAGATGAAAATCGTACTCCATTAAACTGGACTTTATCTTCATATCGGCGGCGATGAAATAGCTCGAAGTGCATCAGTTAAAACCGCTAGCAATCATATTATACACCGACCCTTAGTCAAACTATGTCCTCTACCACTAGACGACTAACTCTACATAAGATTCAATTGACTCTTACGGTATTAATTTTCTTTTATTTTGTATTTAACCATATCATTACCGCATCGTTTTACTCAATTTTTTGTCTCGTTAATCAGAAAATACCATAGCTATTTTGGTGGGCGGGATGTTCCGTAATCATTTCAAATAACAATTAACTTTTATCTACACCAATGTTATAACATTCTACTTATGATTCCAATACTTGACTTATAATTACTACTGTTATAGCGCAGATAACAAAACACTCAATTTAAGCAATTTCACATGATGGTATAATATCCACATCGATATCGTAAAATCTCATTATAACATCAATAAAACGCGACCAATTAACAAGGCGAGCCTTATGTCAAAATCCTCATACAAGTTGTATAAAATTTTGATATTAAGCTGGCTTTTGAAAACAGTTGGGTTATACGTGAAAACTTCGTCGAAACTACTTTTGAATCTGCCTAACCCAGCGTTGCACACGGGGCATTGCTTCCGGCGCACCTCGGCGACCCTTCTCATAGATAGCGGTGGTGATTTGACCGCACTGAAACGACACGGGGGGTGGAAGTCTTCTACTGTGGCTGAAAGCTACATTGATGAGTCTTTAATGAATAAAATTCAAGTCTCAAATACGATCTTGAACAGTATAGAAAACAAGACGAATGAAGTAATTATAAATATTCCGACTCCGTCTACGAGCTCTACTGCTTGCCCCGCGGCCGCTACAGCTGCTGGATCAATAATTAACATTAACTTTCAAAATTGTACCATCCAAAATTTGAACAATTATTATAAATAAACTATTGTCAGCTTTTACTGTTGTTGTTTGATTAATTGCATTAGTGAAGATAAAGTAGTGTATGCAACTGCATATAACACGGGTATTAAAACACTCGTTACTATTATGAAACTCGCTGCGCTCGTTTCATAAACTCACACTCGTGTTTTAATACCCTTCATTATATGACAGTTGCATAAACTACTATTAGTCTAGCTTTATTATTTTCCATGTCCCAATGACGTTGACAGATCTAACAGTTGAGATGCCATTCCTGGCAAATGTGACGGCTAATAATCAAATCTCGGAGCGTCTGACACCTGTGAGAGAATGTGTCGTCATTCGAAAACAGACAACGGAATCGCGCGCACATCGCTGCAACAAAAAGCAACATTTTTCTAGTACCACATAAAACCGATTATATCGCGCGTTAGCCATCACCAGTGTACCCCCTGTGCAGTGCTTCACTCATCACCCGTCACCACTCATCATCACCAGCTCAACCAGCCACCGGTGGAGATCCTCAGTGCATTCGCAGTCCAGGTTAGTCGCTCACATAATATTCTTTTCTGTGGACTGTCATCGTATCTTGTGGACATTTAATTCTCGTGTCAGACCAGCATATCTGGTCTCCCAAATCTAGCATCCCATCAGCGGATGCTACACCGTCTGACACCTCTCAAAATAACGACTTTTCTTTTCCTAGAGTAATCAAATTCAAATATTGTATTTTGACGAACAAGATTTAAGACGACGCATTGATAAACAATAATTTGAAATCGGGCGTGGCGCCCGCCATGAGCTCCTCGCAAGCAGAACATACCCCGCGGTTAGCAAACGTGCGTTGTCGCAGACCGCGTTGTCTCAAGGCTGGCGTCCTTTAGGGACGGATCGGGGCGGGTCGCATTTTAGAATAGAATAGAATATTTATTAATTTAAAAAGGTATACATAATTTAATAATATTGCACCATTAAACCAGCGTTGGTTTGTATTGGTGCTCACACTCGTTTTGTACTTATAAATATATACATTACATTACATTTGGACACAAAAGATATTATAGACATGTTTGAAAGTGTTTACATGCATTATAGAAAATAAAAAAGAAAATTATGAATAGATATTTTTACTAGTACCATAATGATGACCCCCATACTAGCCAGAATCAACGCGCTTGTGAATTAAAGTTAGGGATAAGGTAGGTATGTACATAAATTTATGTCAAAGTTATCTACTGTACCATGGGGTACGAGGTTACCTCCTAGTCACTCTGCATTTGTTCGTGATAATATTTTTCGAGCATTCGTTTATAATTTTTATCATTAACTTTTTCTTTGAAGTTTTGAGGTAAGGCGTTTATTAATTTAGGTATCATAAATTCTATAGTTCGCCGTCCATAGAAGTTAATGACCTTAGGTACTATGATTTTATTTTGGGTTATTTTCCTTGTTGTTATTTTGTGAGTAATAGGTATCTGAACTTTTTCATTGAAATACTGTTCTTTTAAGAGGGCGAGTGTTACTTTTTCGTGTATTGGTAGTGCATCTGTATATTTAAAAATTAGTTTGCTATCTTCGTGCGCTTGTTGGTAAATTTTTTTGGGGACAATTGTTTTTAGTATTCTTAATTGTAGGTGGTAAATTTTATCTAGGTATGTTTTGAATGTTCTCCCGTAACTCGTGATTCCATAAGATATAATTGAGTCTGCCAACGTGTTATACATAGTTAACAGGATCTTGTATGGTATTTTAAACTTTAAAATGTAAAACTTTGCCAGTATGGCACGCAGCTTATTACAGATGTGGTCAACGTGGTATGTCCACCCGAACCTGCTATCAACAACAAGTCCTAGATATGTATGATGAGTCACTTGCTCTATTGATTCGCACGAGCAAAGATAAGGCGGGGACACACTGTGCAAACAACTGTGACTGTGAGCTATAATTTTAAATTTACTTTTATTTCTGAGATAGCTCGAATGCACATGGATTATTTTTGTTTTGTCTGCGTTTAAGACAAGACCAGCGTCGTGTGACCATTTGCATATTTGTGTAAAATCCTTTTGCAAGTGTTTGGCTGCGGTCGCGAGATCTTTACTGGCAGCCAGTAGGCATGTGTCATCTGCGTATTGATAAATAGAACAGTGGGTGACTACGTGTTCCAGGTCATTTACATAGGCCAAGTAGTGGAGTGGACCAGCTACGGACCCCTGCGCGGTTCCTTCAGTGACGTTAATGACGTCACTAATTTCGTTTTTTACTTTAACTACGTATTTACGATCAGTTAGATAGCTTTTACACCACTCAAGGATCGGTCCCCGTATCCCGGTGTTTTGTAATTTCTTTATCAGTGTACTATGCCTCAGTGTGTCAAATGCCTTACTATAGTCGATAAATAGAAGAATCACGTGGTTTTTGTTGTTGAGAAAATTGTTGACGTCGTTATTAAATTTTGATAGCAATTGCACTGAAGATTTTTTTGGCTGAAAGCCATATTGAGCATTTGACAACACTTCGTTTTGTTGGTAAAAATCCTGGATTTGGTTACAGACAAATTTTTCAACTACTTTGTTTAAAACAGGCAATATCGTTATAGGCCTATAATCAGCAAAATTACTGTGACTACCTTTTTTATAAATGGGTCTTACGATTCCGGTTTTTAGGTCCAGTGGGTACTGACCTTTAGTTACACTTTTGTTAATAAATTTAACTATTACAGTAAGGAGTCTATCGCACATATTTTTTATATCTACACATCTAATCCCGTCTAATCCTGGACACTTATTTATTTTCATATTTTTAATTATTTTAGATACACTTTCGGGGGTGGCTTTTTTAAAGTTAAGCGATTTATTGAGTGGAAAAGTGTATTCCGACTCACACAAAAGTGGTTTGTTGCAGTTCGGTATAATTTTTTTAACGCTATTATAAAATTCGTTCGCAAATTTATCAGCTATTGATTTTATTGATACTGTACTTTTCCTAAACGCACGCAAAATAGCATCGTCAACAGACTCTTTGTTGCGTCCCGATAATCTATTTAAGATTTGCCAAAGGGCGCGTAGATCCATTTTATTCATATTTATTAAGTTCATATAGTATTTATTCCGCGATGTTTCTAATAATTTTCTAGTTTTATTTCTTATTTTGTTATATTCGAGTCGTAGTAATTTATTTGTAGAATCATTTTTCCATTTGGTAAACAGTAGGTCCTTATTTCTACACAGATTATTTATTTTATTATCAATCCAAGGCGTATGGTTGCGCTTACTAAAACAATTATTTTTTACTCTGCGGGTTGATTCTTTATAAACATCTGAAAAGGTGTTTTTAATTTTACTATATATTAAGTTAGGGCATTCCAGGTCATCAACCTCAGTCCAGCTGATAGAATTAAGTAAGGTCTTAACTTTGTTATTATCCGTTTTATAACAATATGTTGCATCGGTAACTGTCTTGCATGAGTCATAGCCAGCGAGCGACATTATAATCATACGATGATCTGCCAATACAGTGCCTACCGCGCCCGAGTAAACATCTAACAAATGCGATCTGCTGAAGATGTGATCTATACAGCTACGTGTTATTTTATCCCCTGACTTCTCTATTCTAGTGTAGTCAGCAGAAGGCCCGACAGCGCGGTCGTACATGGCACACGTGGAAGTGGAGCGCCAACTCGCAGCTCACACGCGCCATAGAAATGAATGGATCCGATGATTCTAGTGCACGGTGAAAGAGATCGATCATAGTTTGTTTCCTGTCTATTTCGCGGCAGTGACGTTCCCTATCTGAGCGTAGTTTTGAACAAAATAAGTAGCTATACGCCCTAAGGTGCTCGCATACATTGATTTTTTTGGGGCGTAAAGGTAATTTTTTCTCGTATAGGAAATTTATTTCAGTAAATATAACACTTGGACAGTTTATCAACACAGATTTAGAAAGTACTACAAATTGTAAGCATTTTCTTCCTGGGTTATGTCTAACTAGCACCAAAAACAAAAAACCAACAGCAAAAATAAACTTTATTTTTATGTTTTTTGCCTCTACTGTAAAGTCGCCTTTTGTCCTTTAGAGCCCAGAGGCATCGACAGAATTACACGTGATGAAGGGAAACCAGAGTGAGGCAGAGTGAGTGCCCAGAGGCATCGATATCACGAAATCTCAGGAACTGGATTTTTGGAAATTCGTATTTGACGGGGTCAAAGGTCATTTTTATAAAAACTCTTTTTTAGCAAGTAGGCACTCGCTAAGAACGGATTATGAAAATTCGTATTCTAAGGTAGTTAAAATGGGGTCGTAATCGTATAAGTAATTTTTTTATGCAAGCATTCTTAGAAGGATGAAATGGGATTTATAGGTTTTCTCATAATAACTTTAAAATTGTAAAGGATTGGTTGTAAAACTTTGGCGTTGATAGTTTACATGGAAACCAACATTACTTGGGGTATTAGTATTAATATTATTAGTATTATTAAGTCCATGCAAATAAAATCGCGACGGGTCAGCTAGTGTCTTAATAAGATAAATTATTGAAATTTAGGGAATAATTTATTTCAAAACTGAATAAAATCAAAGGTCATGTTGAGTGACAACCATAATACTGTATTTTGAAAATCAATTTTTCCCAAAGACTGCGGAAGTGCAACTTGTCATTTTTACCACTGATAGGCCTTGTTAAGAGCAATCTTTCTGTGCTAGTCACAAATCGCACTTTTGAGTTTTTATGGAGAAAAAAAATAAAAACGAAAATCTGAAAAATATTAATTACTCGGTATCCAGAGGTGATAAACCAAAAATAAAAACTGAAAAAAATGCGCCTAAGAATCCTTTGTCAGATTATATTAATTTAAAAAAAATATCTTGGCCAGTTACTTTTACAGAATTTTTTTAATGTTTTTCTAGGTCAAGGTCACCCAAAGTTCATTAATTTTTATTAAAAAAAGTATGTGATATAGAGATGTGGGTGTTCTACTCTTGCATTTAAAATGCATTCGTTAATCGATTAATGCTGTAAAAAGCATAGGGAAATTTTTTAGTTCCCATGAAACACTGTGCAGCGTGGCCGCACGTGGTACACGTGGAAGTGATGCGCCAGCTCGCAGGTCGCACCGGCGGGCGTCCCCGCCGGCCCCTAAGCCCCGCTGCAGTCGGTCTACTTGGCCCAGTAGCTCCATACGCTTTGCTAGCACGTAGTTTACTCGCCCGTACCTAAAGGTGGAGATGGAAATAATTGTGTTAGTAGGTCTAAAGACTATTTTGTTAGCAAAAGCAGTTGACACCTGCACCTTATTTCTACACTTGAAGTAATGAGCCCAAAACACTTCTATTATGATGTTTACCTTTTCGATATTAATATAGTACAGATACATTTATAAAGCTGGCGCTATTGTTTTCGTTTAGCCATACAATTTTTAGATTTATATTTAATTAGAAGTATTTTTAATTAATATTTCTTAAGCATTGATGGTACAATAAAGCTATTATCTATCTATCTACAATTATCCCTTCTGACGTATCAAATCCAAGCCTCCCGAAAACGAAAAACTAAAGAGGATCACACCAGCTTTTAAGAATTATCTACAGTTACTTTAAAATCATACTATTTTTAGGATGAGTAACAAACCAAAAGCTAAGCAAATAATTTAGTCTACTATACTTTGACAAGTATTTATACGTTTTTTCTTTTATATAATTTAAGGCAGCAAACAAAAAACTACCTAAACTATAATACAGTCTTCTTCACCACCTTGAGTAGTGTTTATTCGTTTCTTCTATAAAATGTTTAAGGCTGTGTACAATGCGCTACCTATAATATACAGTCATCATCGTCTACTTCACCTGGAGAAGTCTTTATCCATCTGCAAAGCCTCCTCCCCGTGTCCCAAACGGAGCAGATGCCTCTCATCGACGTCCAACTCGGCAACCTTTTCGAACAGCTGATTGAGCGCCTGGTTACTGTGGGTAACCAAACCACTAGAGTGCGCTGCCACGGGAAGTTGTGGTAGAGGTTTGATATTATTTAGACTGCTACGTCAGTTTTACCTGTTAAATATACAAAAATCATTGAAAAGTTGTTACGATATAAGATGATTTCGTACACCATCGAATGTTTTACTTTGAACCTTTTAACTGAACATCTTTATGTTAAAAAAAATTGTATTCCTAAGTTCACAGCTCTGCGCAGAACATTTGTATGTATTTTGCTGAGGGGAGGCGAGTGAGTATAGCATTTCCTTCTCTTTAGAAGGCTCGCCTCCCCTAAGCAAAATACATACAAATGTTCTGCGCAGAGCTGTGAACTTAGGAATACAATTTTTTTTGCTAATCTGAGCGTAATCCCGCCTATGTGGCCTCTGTGTGCTAAACGTGTTTACCTCACCTCCTCGTTAGATAATAATTGAATAATTGGAGTAGGGTGCTCGGTGCATTTTTTGTATAGCGGTTCCCTACTTTATGTTCGAATCATAACATACACATCATAACACAAGAACGACTACACCGATTTGCTTCAGACAGGCAAGTAGATGCGTGATGATTCATCACTGATGTGATGAAGCACAGACTCTCATGTCTCATGTTAAACTTTTAACACTTTTAGTGTCGAAAGTTAAACAAGTAAGTTTTAGAAATTAAATAGTCAAAATCAGCAGCGGCAAGACAAATTGTAGATAAACAAGAGAACAAAATACAAAAACAAGAGGAAATTTCTTACCGGTTCCAGGTGGTCCGACGACGAGCGTCAAACCAGGCTGCATACCCGAACGAATAACGGCTGGTTCGCGCGAACGTGTTAAATAAGGCGCGGACGTGCCACATTCAGTTCCCCGCAGGAGGTTGAACAGAGCGGGCGTATTTTTCTTGTGCGTGCGATTATCTCCGCGCCAAACGCAGGCTTACTGGTCAAAGTTTTAAACTTGAGTATTCAGTGTTGCATAACTTTTTATGTAGTCATAAATTTTATTCAATTTTACTAACGTTTTTCAAAAAGTGTGGCTTCTATCCTGGGTTTACCCTATTCGTTTTATATCACCACGCGGGGGTGGTGAAAAAGTTCGCAAGGATTTTGGATTTTTGATCTATAAACTTTGGTGCATGAACTGTGACCTGGATTTTGGATTGCAGTGAACTATTAGAGCTGATCGTAGACGTCCATACTAGGTAAGCCTTCCCAAGTACCGTAAACCGGTGGTGTTACTTTGCGCCTGCCAGGATATCTTTGCGCCAAATCGGATAACTTATTTTTTTGTCATAAATTAAAAACTTGTTGCTTCAACGGAATGATTGATATCCGAACATGAAACCAAATGTCAGAACACTTCCCAATTTTCAAATGGGGGCGCTAGTAGTGTTCTTTTCTCTGGAATGAGTCGCAGAGTAAAAGTGCATATAAATTCAAAAAAAGAATACTGCTAAAATCCAAGTGTATCTGCATAATCACCGGCTCAATATTGGTAAGCTTGTGTTTTTATACCTGTTATGTATTCTTCTTGTCGATTTAGAAAGTATTTTGTAGCAATTATCTGCCTATATTTTTATTTATATTTTTTATGAATCAGGTCAGAAAACACTTAAAAATGGGGAGACTTTGCGCAGGTAATATAGACACTGATGTGGTGTCATCTTCGTTTGTGAACTTCCTGGAAACTAAACGCAAGGCTGTGACAGCATCTGGACCAAAATGACGCAAAAAGAAAATTGATATTGCCCCCGGAAAAAGCGTAGCTCACGAAATACTTGACACTACTGAAGCCAATGATGAGTTAGATTCTACAGCGAAGGAGGGTCCTTTACGCATGCAACAGACTAGCCAGGATTCAGACGGTTACTCTGTCCATGACGAATCTTACGATGGTGACTTTCTGGAACCCGATAGTCCTGACGAGGAGCCTTCAGAACAAGGAACAAGATTCAAAGATGTTAGACGTGAGAAAGACGCTTTTGTGGTCGTAAAATATGATAATAAATTGTATCCTGATATGATTGTTGACTTCGATGAAGAGGGAGCAACTGTGGACGCAATGCAGAAATCAGTAAAAGCATGGAAATGGCCACAGATAAAAGATTTGAGCTATTTTGGATGGAATGACGTCATTGGATGCATTGACCCTCCAAAAATGATCAACCGCCGCGGTTTTTTCAGCGTCAAAGAGCTGGACAACATAGAGTAGGGCATTGCGCCATATAGCACGTAAGGAGTCATTGCGCCATAGCTTTAATGGATAAGTTATAGGTGGATTTAGAATATGGCGCAAAGTGTCCCCGCCAAAGAGGATACTTTGCGCCAAACTTTGATTAAAAATAAAAAGTCTGATTATTGTGTTATAAGGTCATACTAGTAAATATACTATTTTGAACATTATATCCAATTGTTTTAATCCATATCCTATACATTAAATAGATTTTTTTCATATTTTAAAAGACAATACAAAAATCTCTACAATTTTTGGCGCAAAGTACCCCCGGTTTACGGTACTTACAGGGTTTTAACTGTCCAACGTCAGACAATCGCATTTTTAGGTTTTTAGGGTTTTGATGATCGAAGATCGGTTTCAAAACCCTTATGGTCTCGCTTTGTCTGTCCTTTTTTCCCTCCGTAACACATTGAACGCCATGGTGGTCACCTGTGACCACCACTACACTTTCCTTATGGGCCGACGTCGATGCGCGATTTCGGCAAATTTTACAAATTATATTTTATTGGCTCATGCGATTCAAAATAGTCAAAAACCCCGATCTAAATTATAATTTCTTATTATTATCAAAAAAAATATCAAAATAATTGCTGTCGCTCACTAGTGACCACCACGGCGCACGCCATTGGAAATCTGCATTTCCTTCCCGCTGGGCCGCGGGGGTCACGGCGCGCCGGCCACACCCTCGGACCTTTGCGGTACTTCCTCGGAAGCGCTGGTTTCATTTTAGCGCCAAATATTCAATAAAAAGTGATTGCCATACGTATAATAAAACGTTTTCAAATATTTTCTAATACATAAAACATGATATTTGTAAACCTTCTTTCATTTTAAAACCACATCTTGTGTACTTAGGCAAAAAATCGTTTAAGTCGTTTTTTATACAGTGTCGAAATGAGCTAGTATGCGTAAACTGTTCTCCAGGGCCGCGCCGGGCACGCTCTATATAGTTTTGTATCGGCACTGTGTCCTCCAGCGAGAAAATTGAGTTCAAACACGAGCCCGTCGCGCGGTCACCGGTGAGCCCCACGGCCTGAATGGGTAGTATTGCTGTCGCTCACCGGTGAGCCCCACGGCCCAAACGGAACAACCGCTAAATTTGAATCGGCGTTTAAACTACTGCAGCTATCAACTTGAAATTTAAAATAATAATACATTTCGTGTGCCTGTACAGATTTAGAGAAAAATAAATGAAAAATGAAAATGAATATTTTCAATACAAATTGTGATGCCGAAATTTTAAAAGATACCTACAGAGTCATATGGGGTATCAAATGAAAGGTATCATTTTGTTCATTTCAAAATATTTTTTGAAATTTTTGTAGGTTTCATACTTTTTAAAATATTTCGAAAAAAGTCGAAAAAATACCCGTTCCCCCCCCCCTATCTCCGAAGATTGCAGAGCGATCCATGTAAAATTAATAATTAATTAATGAATTAAAAATTAAAAATTAATTAATGGAGCGTTTATAGACATGGATCTATATTTTACAGGAAAAATATAGAGAAGTTTGAAAAAAGAACACTTTTTGAAAAATGGTCAAAATGGGGGGGAATAATTTTCAAAAGGGGGAGCTACCTCACCGAATGGAGTATCAAATGAAAGGTATTGGTTTGTACGTTTCAAAACAGTTTTTCAAATTTCTGTAGGTTTCATACTTTTTGAAATATTTTGAAAAAAGTCGAAAAAAAACCCATTCCCCCCCCTATCTCCGAAGTTTGCCGAGCGATCCATTTAAAATGTATGAAGCGTTTGTAGATATGGATCTATATTTTACAGGAAAAATATAGAGAAGTCTGTAAAAATAACACTTTTTGAATAATGGTCAAAAATGAATAATTTTCAAAAGGGGGGCTACCCCGCCGAGTGGGGTATCAAATGAAAGGTATCGGTTTGGACATTTCAAAACAGTTTATATTAACATTTAAAATTTCTGTGGCTTTTATACTTTTTGAAATATTTCGAAAAAAGTCGAAAAATTTACCATTACCCACCTTAACCGAAGCATGCAGAGAGATCCATCTGAAATGTAGGTTGGTACCTACTATTCTTAGGTATTCGTTAAATTGCGAAGTCTCTAACCGGTACTTTTGGTACATATTTGTTGACAAACGTTCAAAACCCTCGGCGCGCGAGTTACACTCGCACTTGACGGATCTCGTTTCCAATGAACCAGCAACCCTCAACTTTTGAGGAAAACCACCGCGTATCATTTTAGCAATTAATTTCTATAATTTGTTAACGCCGCACCAACAAGTCAAAGTGGAATTGCCAATCGGTTGATTCGCCGTTAAAAATGGAAAATGCAACATACGTAGGTAGACACTTGTAGGCGACCAAGAAATTGGTTTACCACTTTTGATGACATCTCCCAGTAAAGGCTATATTACACCGGGGCAACACTGTGCGGCATTGCGGCATGCCACAAGGCCGCATGCTACAAAGTCAAAAATGTCGCACATTGTGGCAAGAACCGTGCGGCATGGCAACACCTTGCGTCATGTGGCAGACTGTCGTGATTACTGTATTACATTTACGTAATTGGTTAACTGAGAACCAATCAATGCGATGATGAATGTGAGCAATGGTTAAAAGAGCATGCAACTTGAACTGTGATGTCAACGCAATAGAGAATCTTTCTTGTTGTTCTGTCAAGTGCCAGTTATCGTCGCGTAATTTAAAGTTACAGGAAAGAGCCGAAATTATATCATTACATCGGTTAGGATACAACATAAGTGATATTTCTAGAGAACTAATGAGACGTCAGTACGAAGAGAACGGCTTCACTTCTACCAGCGATTTTGCAGAAGAATTCGATGTTACGAAAGAGACCATTCGGCAGCATTTGCATAGTATGGGATTGCATTATAGACGTCACGCTAAAAAAGTTTATTTGACCGCGCTAACAGAGCGGCTCGTTTAAATTTTGCCAACATACTATAGTAAAGTTCAATTCCCTGGATTCAAAATTTAATTATTTTACGTCGAAACTAAACAAAACTGAGGTGTAGCAATAAAACATGGAGGTTCAGAGCCAACTGCCGGTAGGCGTTTATTAGTGAACGGAGACGTACAGGTCTACCCGCTATTGTAGGTATTAAATTATCTACTCGATACACAACACTGTCCTCTCTTAATTAACATGTTAGGTAGAATCTTATGGATAATTATTACACAAGTTGACGGGTACTATAAACGACATAGGTAATAGAAAATGTACGTAAACAAGTATTACCTAACTTAATCGAATGAATACATAATAAAAAAATATTTTTGTTTTTTAAGTTTCTCGGCACACTTGAGAGCAGCCCTCCGGCGCTCCCTTTTAATGCTAGCTGGTAGCGAGGGCGACAGCGCAGGCGCCGGCCCCTGCGGTGACGTCAGCGGCACCAAGTATGTACCTAACTGAGAGCTCGGTGATCGCTTCTGAGTAAGAACTTTCTACCATACAAATATTGATGGTGCTTAGTTACACCAAACACAATAGCTAACGCCTCTTTATCAATCTGTGAGTAATTAGACTCGGCCGCATAGAGCGTGCGCGACGCGCAGCACACGGGCCGCTCGCTGCCGTCCGCGTAGCGCTGCGCCAGCACCGCGCCCAGCCCGTACTGGCTGCTATCCACGGAGAGGATCAGCGGCAGCTGCGGGTTGTAATGCGCGAGCACCGGAGAACTGCTTAACATTTTTTTTATTTTATTAAAGCCGTTTTCACAATTTACGTCCCATTTCCATACAGTGTTCTTTTTTAATAGGCTTATACATAGGTTTCAAAACATCGCTCGTGTTCGGATAGAATTTTGAATAAAAATTCACAAGTCCCATGAAACTTCTCAGTTCGGTGACGTTCTTTGGTGCCGGGGCGGCCACGATAGCGTCCACCTTTCTGGAATCAGTATGCAAACCGAACTTGTCAATTTTATATCCCAAATAAGTTACGGAATCCCGAAAAAATTGGCACTTTGAAAAATTTATTGTTAAGGGTCCGGCGACGGTTGAATTTCCCATACAGACGTATTACCAAAATGATTTGTAATTTGAGAATATTTTCAGCAGACCATGTGGTCAATACATGCTCAAATTACAAATCATTTTGGTATTACGTTTGTATAGGAAATTCATCCGTCGTCGCCGGACCCTTAATACATTTTCTTTCAATCTTTGTAAAACTGTAAAACTGGTTTGACAAATGAATCGCTTTAGTGGGGCCTGTGACGCAGATGTCATCCACAAACACGGCCGTTGACGGCAAACCGCTCAATGTTTCTTCCATTATTTTCTGAAAGTTTTCAGGGATGCATTTAATTCCAAATGGAACCCTTGAGTAGACAAAGGTTCCGACGTGAGTCGTGATTGCCGAGAGCGGCTGTGAATCTTTCTCTAATATACATTGTTGAAATGCATTGGATAAATCTAATTTCGTGTATTGCTCGCCCCCACCTAATGTCGCGAAAAGATCCTCGATCCGCGGCAACGGGTAGTGAAAGTCCTTAAGACGCGGGTTTATTGTAACTTTATAATCTCCGCATATCCGAATATCGCCATTTGTTAAAACTACCGGTACAATCGGCGTACCGTAATCCGACCTATCGACCTTGTAGATAACACCATCCCGTTGCAGCCGATCGAGTTCCCGTTCCACGCGCCCCCGGAGGGCCAGCGGCAGCGGCCGCGACTTCACAAACACCGGTGTGGTGTCACTCAAGTGTAGCCGGATACGAGACTTACATGTACCTAAACCTTCCGCGAAAACCTCGGGAAATTCCTTTCTTAGAGAGCTTGCCATCGAATCTTCAGTTACATTGTGAATCATGTTTACATCATTTTGAAATAGCGATAATTTTAAATGTTTTATCCAAAGACGGCCCAATAATGGGGGTCCGCCGTTGTCAATAACGTACAGTTTTAGATCAGCTGTTTCCGAACCGCATTTTACGTGCACCACAATGTAACCTAAAGTCTCGATTACATCACCCGTGTATGATCTAAAAGTAAGAGTCTTGTTTTGAATAGGTATTTTGAAAAAATGTTCGTCGTAGAACTTCTTAGAAATAGCCGATATTTTACTGCCCGTGTCTATCTCGAATTTGCACTGTATATTTTCCACACACACACTAATATAATAGGGCTTATCACCCGCACAGCTGATCAAATTATAAAAGTGGCAATCTTCATCTGAATCACTGTCATTAAAAAAGTACTGACCTTTCTTCGAAGTCGCGGCATTACCTTCACTTCCTTTGCACATTGCCTTAAGATGTCCTTTTCATAGAGTAACTTTGTAATAGTAACTTTGTAATACGGGAATAGAGTTGTCACTCACTGATACTGAGTGCAGCACCATCTAGTGATTTGTACATCAACTAATATCGACATATACATAACCAATCTGTGTATGTATAGCATAACCAACCTTTGCACGCTCCCTATTATTTTAATCAATATTGAGGTAAAATTCTCTGTATTCTCTAAATCTAAAAAAAATAATATACTAACAACAATTTTGTCTGTTGTTGTTTAGCAATGAATTAATTTTTTAGGCATTGCTCATTATGTTTATTAATTTTGATTTAGAGAATACAGCAAAAATACAAAATGCTCTGTAATCATTATCATTTCTTTATTCTTTTCTTACGATAATTGTTTGCCATTATTTGACTCGGATCTTCAGTATCTACTTCAGTTCTTGATCCATTTAATATTTTATTTACATCTTTGCACCAGTTATATAAGAATAAATTACATGAAACATCTTCCAATATAAATATAATCTCTTTTTATGATGGGCGCATGTGATGAAGTTGTAGTTAATTACTACAGCTAATATAGTTTTAATATAATTTTTTATGTCTTTGTTTCTTATGTTATTCCTAAGCAAATGAATGACAACATCTTGTATGTCAGAAAAACATTTAATTAATTCAGTAGCAGGGTATGTTAAACATTTTTTATTTTTAATGCGCTCTCTCAATACAATACAATATAAGGACTATTTTCTTGACATATTAAATTGGCATTACATGTCTTACATGTTTTAAAAACTTTTGTTTTAATTTTTTTTATTACATACCCTGCTACATATTGCAACTGCGCGAATATTTTTAGATTTTTAATCTTGTCTTTAAAATCTACAAAGATGTTGTCACTCATGACTAAATCTAAGTCTATTTGCACTTCAGCATGACTAGACGTCCCAGATGGCTTTTCAAAAAAAATTTCACGAAGAGATTCAAAAACTGCACAAGAATCTTGCTCGCAGTTTGAACCTGGTGAGTGCAGGGCGCTTATATTATTTATCAATAAAGAAGAAAAGGCAGCCTCGAAGCCAGCGCATGAGGGTGAAATGTTTCTGTGCCCATGGCTTCGAATGCTGCCGAAAAAATTTTCAAGTGGGTCCTGGTTGAAATGCCTCATCCAAAGGGACGTCAAGTCATACTCATTGAATAGTTTATCTACCATATACTCCATGTTCTCAACAGATTGTAGCCAATTAGTTATTGATGGCACAACACTAGATTTTCCTTTTGTAATCAATTTCATTGTCCGAAGAACCTGTTTTGCTTCACACCAAACTTTCTTATGACTGGATGTTCGTGTGACAGGACCAAGTAGTGGTTTTCCGGCTCTTTTTTTTGAGTTTTCGTAACTTCCGTTTAATGAATCAAATAGGTTGTCAAAAAACAATAAAATATCTGCTGTCTTGACATTCTTCTGAAAGGATTCCTTTGCCTGTTAAACATACAAAATAAATATTAGCATTTGTTGTTAATAAACGCTACTTAAAAAATAATTGTGAGAGTTTAAAATATGGTTGGATGTTTATTACTCAATCATGCTGAAATGGCTAGACGGGTTTCAATGAAATTGGGCTCAGGGGCAGAATATATCTGTATGTATACTTTTGATCCCAGCATTTTCACGGAATCATAAAAAAATGGGATCCACGTGTGTAATACCGTGAGCCACAGCTAATTTAGCTCAGCTAACACCACAATATTTAAATAGTTTTCATTGCAGTGTTTTAAGTATTGTAAATATTAACATTCAATTATAATTCTCTAACTCACTTGCGAAATATCCCATATTGACGGCTACAGATTGGCTAAAAACCTGAGATGCACATTTTACTTTCATTTTGGAAATCTTTTCAGGAATGACATGTTTATCTGTTAATTTCGGCATTAACCTTATGCCTTGGTAGGCAGGGTCTTCTTTGTATAGCTGAAGAATATGCTCCCATTTTGCAGTTTTATCTTTTTTATTTATTTGGCATTTTAAGTCCTTTGTTAACAAATTATTTCTGATGCCTTTTAAAAGATGTGGTGTGTCATATAATGGTATGACTTCTTTACCATCAATTTCAAACGTCTTACGTTTCAATTCTTTTTTATTTTTTATATAATTTTCTATTGTTTCCTGAATGAGGTAATTGACTGCGCTGACATTTGCACACCCTTGGTCACAAATGGTCCCCAATACTTGAAATCCAGTGGAATTCAATTTTCTTATTATTTTCTTAATCTGTGCAGCAAGTTCGTCTTTTGGTGTGCTAAGCTATGGCTTGTTTATAATTATAAAATATTCCTCTTATCATGAACACCAAGGCATGGTCTGCTATTTTATTATGAACATTTTCTCCATTGTCCACAAAACCAAAACTGCATCGCATCTCCTATTATAATCAAAATGTGGCGTTAATGCTATTTCATCAAATAACAGCAAACACAGTTTCTGTTTTGCATTCATATTTTGAGCTCTTTTTCTTAATTCTCTGAATATATTGTCATTGATTCCGGCTTTTAAAGAAGCTGTTGTAATCATTCTACTGAGTGTCAATGGAGACGGTAAAACAAAAATTTTTCTTAACCATCTATATGCTCTTGGTCCTTGTTTGTATAGGGCCAAAGAAAGGACCTTTTCATCTTTTTTAAATCTCCTTCCCATTTTAGATTTTCTGCTTTCACGAAACTGCATCATGGTAAACAATAAAGCAGCAGTAGTAAATCTACATATAGCCTTCTGGAAAGTAGCATTTTCAGATAGCTTCAGGGCTTTCTTCAACTTTGCGGCAATGGAGTTCTTAGATCGTTGAAGTTTATAGAGCTTGTTTTTAAGCCAATGAGCTTCACTGGAATACCTCACACACAGAGGATTTTTTGTGACTTTTCTTGTAAGTGACAAATAACAATGAGCTTATGGTATGTCGGTGATAAAAGGAAACAACCGTTTAGCTCCGTAGCTGGTTTATTACTGGGGCAGGTACCCACAAGCACACGTATATAAAGTGACAATCGTCTTAAAGCTAGGTACATACAGCACATCTCCCTCCAACCTTAATTAGGAAACCTGTAACAATTACAACAATACTATAAAACTTTATTATTAACCTAAACTATGTACATTTACATACCTACTTAAAAATACTTCTTAAAACTAATCGGATTTCGCCGCCTCTTAGAGCGCCTAAGCGGCGTTTCATTCGCAGCGCTAGGGTCAGCATTTACCCGTGCTGTCACATCCGGTATCACAATAGATTCCGCCGGTCGAGGCTCGTCCGCTTCTCCGCAGGCCTCCGCCCACTCCTCATCAATATCATCATCCCTAACACACTCCTCTCCCACTACAATCTCCTCGCGAGCGGTCACCGCCGGCACTTCTCCCTCTTCTACGTCGGTGGCCAAGGAAGGGTGTGAGACAAATACCGGCGGCGGCGGCGTCGCGAGCGGCTGCGAGACCGTCGCCGTGACGGGCCGCGGGGGAGCGAGCGGAGACTGCGGCGGCGGCGGCGGCGGCGGCGCTGGTGAATCGCTCGGTTCTGGTAGTGATGAGCCACCTGTTCCAGCCGATTCACCGACATTACCGTCCCTCCTCAGTTTAACAATAGGTTCAGTAAATTTCCTAATTTGATCAATATGCCTTTGACAATAACAATTATAATCTTTAAAATAAATTTCATACATTCTAGATCCTACTGCTTTGTTTATAATTCCTGCACTCCAAATGCTTTTTCTCGCTATAAACCACCTCGCCCATACAGCTTCACCTACTACAAAACATCTATTATGTTTTAATGGAGCAGGTTCATTGTGTGCTCTGATCTCGCCTTTATTAGTTTTTGGTAAAATCAAATCTAATCTGCATCTCAGATCACGCCCTAACATTAGCTTCGCCGGCGTGAAACCTGTAGCACAATGAACCGTGTTCCTGTAACTAAACAGAAAACCCTGTAACTTGTCTAAAATTTTTCTTTGACAAAAACTACTTTCTGATAATATACATTTTAACATTTTTTTACAAGTTTCTACAGAGTTCTCTGCTTGGCCATTACTAGCAGGGTGATAGATAGGCGATGTTAGATATTCAATACCATTCATTCGGCAAAATGTGTGAAATTCTGCCGAATTTATTTTTACATCATTGTCAGACACAAGAACATGAGGCACACCAAATCTACAAAACATTTCTTTCAACTTTTGAATAAGCGCATTTGTAGAAGTACCACGTTCCATACAAATACATTCCAACCATTTGGAGTACGCATCTATAACGATCAAATATATCGCCGGTCCTAAAGACATGTAGTCTATATGAAGACGGTGCCAGGGCGCCGACGGGCGCGGCCAGGGCGCGGGGGGCGCCCTCGGTGGCGCGGCGCGGACGGCCGAACAGGCGGCGCACGCGCCGACCCACCGCTCAATATCGGCGTCGATTCCCGGCCACCACATCCTACTACGAGCCGCGCTTTTCGTTTTGACTACCCCAAAATGTGCCGAGTGAAGCTCCTGTAACATGCGTTCTCTAAAAATTGCTGGAATTACGATTCTATGGCCGCGAAACAAGCAACCGTCCATCACTTCTAAATCCGCTTTGCAATGGAAGTACGGCGCAATATTCTTACATTTAATTTTCCTAGGCCAGCCATTGTTCATGTACTTAATTACCATCCGTAATGTTTTATCAGCTGCGATGGCATGTTTCAAGTCTCTGAATAAAACCGGTTCCACACTCTCCTCTAAGAAAAGAAAGTACCTAGAACTAGCTTCCTGCTTATCTTCGTCAGCTGATAAAACTGATAACGGCGCTCGAGAAAAATAATCGGCAACATCGTTACTTTTACCATTTATGTACTTAGGTATATAGTTGTAAGCTGACAATATTATGGCGTATCGTTGCAAACGCAATGCCGCCGTCACCGAGACCCCTTTATTCTTATCGAATATTGATAACAATGGCCTATGGTCTGTTTTCAATATAAAGGGTTCCCTGCGGCCGTAGACATATTGATGAAAATGCCTAACTCCAAAGATAATAGCCGTCGCTTCTTTTTGAATCTGACTATAATTTTTTTCACTCGCCGTCAAAGAGCGAGACGCGAATGCAATTGGCCGCTCGCGCCCGTCCGCCCCCTGGTGCGCCAGCACGGCGCCGAGGCCGGCGGGGCCCGCGTCCACAGTCAACACGAGCGGAGCCTCCGGGTCGAAATGCGCCAGCACCCGGTCGCTGGCCAAAACGTTTTTAACGCTTTGGAAAGCTTCCTCCTGACGCTCCCCCCACTGCCAGCTTGCACCCGCGCGCAGCAGTTCATGCAACGGACTTAATAACGATGACGCGTTCGGTATAAAATTCCTATAATAATTAACTACACCAAGAAACCGCTTCACGCCTAGCACGTCAGTGGGCGCTGGCGACCCTTGGATAGCTTCTACTTTGGTGGGACAGGTCCTCAACCCGTTCTTATCTATAACGTAACCTAAATATGTTACGCTCTCTTCAAAAAAACAGCATTTTTCCTTCTGTAACCGTAAACCCGCCTCTTCTAACCTACCTAATACTTCTCGTAATCTAGACAAGTGCGTCTCTTCGTTAGGCCCGGTTATACATATATCGTCTAGCCAAACACTGACCCCTTCTAACCCCGCTAACAAGGTCTCCATTGCCTTTCGAAATATTGCAGGCGCGCAAGCAAGTCCATACACTAAGCGTTGATAAGAAAATAAACCCTTGTGAGTATTTATAGTGCAGAGTTTCTGAGATGATGGTGATAACTTGAACTGATTATAAGCATTGCTCAAATCTAATTTCGAATAACGCTCCCCTCCTCCTATTTTCGAAAAGACCTCTTCTATTCTTGGTAAGGGATATTTATCGATTTCTAAATCTTTATTCAAGGTACAGGAGAAATCACCCGCGATTTTAAGTTTACCATTTTCTTTCAACACCGGAACCATTGTTCCGGTGTTGAAAGAAAATGGTGGCGTGGCGTAGTCAGAGTAACTAACCGGTTTAAGAATACCTAAAGTAACCAGCCTGTCAAGCTCAGCGCTAACTTTGTCCTTGAGAGCGAAGGGCACAGTACGGGGCTTGAAAAATTTTGGTGATGCACTATTCTTTAGCTTTAAATCTATTTCAAATTTATTAAAAGAACCCAGTTCATCTTTCCAGAGGTTCTGGAACTGTATCGAGGGAATTGGTACTTCTTTGCAGCTTTTATTCACACGGATCATATAATTTTCGGTAGCGAGACAAATCCTAAACTTAGCCATAAAATCACGGCCTAGAAGGGGGGGTCCTCCATTTTCTAGAACGTACATTTTAATATCATGACATGAACTTATGTATTTCACTTTTGCAATAAAATACCCCAACGGCGTGATTTTATGTCCATTGTAAAGACACATTTTTAAATCACTACTAGACAGCTTTTGGTTTGAAAAATACTGCAAAAATAGTCTTTTAGAAATAACTGAACTTCCGGACCCGGTATCTAGTTCCATGCACAAATCTACATCGTTCACGATCACTGGAATTTTAATAGGCTTATTGTCCACATACCTCAGGTTGAATAGTTGACACTCACTGCAATCCTCTTGAGACCTAACCACTTCTTCCGCACCAATATTATGCACATTTGACTTTTTGACCGCACATAACTTTTTTAGGTGGCCTTTCTGCCCACAAATTGAGCACTTGTAGTTTTTAAACCTACACCTGGCCGCGTCGTGGCCTTTTAAACCGCACACCGTGCATCGCGTTTCGCCGTCATCGGCCTTGCGAGCGGCGGTCTGCTGGCCGCCACTGCTACCGACCGCGCCTCCGCCAGCAGCGCCGCCCGTTCGACGGCGATCCCCAGCGTAGAACATCGGCTCCTCCTTGACCACGGCAGCGGCCCCCGCGCCGCCTGCACCAGCGCGTGCCTGTCGTGCACACGCAGCTTTCTGTGCTACCTCCAACGCTTGTGCAAATGTCAGCGTCTTGGAGTCGGTCTCAAAAAGACGGTCCCGCTCCGGTCCCGTTCTGAAACCCAGCACAAAGCGATCGCGCAGCAGCGTGTCAAGCGCGGCACCAAAATCACAATAAACTGCCAACCCACGTAGCCGGGCAGCCCAATCTTCGACACTTTCACCGTCGGATTTTATTGCGTCGTAGAACTTCGCCCTGTCAGCAAAAGTCGACCTTTTTGGTGTAAAATGATCGTTGAGTAACGTCACCAGCTCACTAAATGTCGATTCTTCGAGCTTCTTCGGATGCACGAGATTCCGAACCAGACGGTAGGATTCATCCGACAAGTTCGTAAGTAGCACTGCACTTTGGTTTGTAGCCGAAATGTTATTTAACTTTATAAACTGCGTTAATCTTCCAGAAAAAATGTCCCACTCATGTATTTTGTGGTCAAAAACGCCTAAATTTCCGATGAAATTGGCCATCATCCGGAATTTGCGGGTAGTTTTATGCCTCGTCGTCAGATGGTATGTCGGTGATAAAAGGAAACAACCGTTTAGCTCCGTAGCTGGTTTATTACTGGGGCAGGTACCCACAAGCACACGTATATAAAGTGACAATCGTCTTAAAGCTAGGTACATACAGCACAGCTTAATAACAAATATCAATCATAACAAATTGTTGAACACTAGCTGTGCCCCGCGGTGTTACCCAAGTGGATCTCTTTTTTTCCCGATCCCATGGGAATACCGGGATAAAAAGTAGCCTATGTCATTCCCCGGTCCTTCAAGTATATCCATGCAAAAAATAACGTCAATAGTTGCTCCATTGCAACCATGTAAAAGAATAACAAACAAACTAACACACTTTCTTTTTTTGTAATATTAGTTAGGATTTTATATTCAACAGTGGATTTACCCGTGCATCTGTTTATTTGTTAAATCTTCTGTTACACACACATTTCCTAACTTTCTTTGTATTATAGATTTTGTTTAAATAAAACAAGTAGCTAGTACTTCACTGATTTTATAATTTCATTACTTCTCCTTATCGGGCAGAGTTACCCCTAAGAATTTACTTGAACGACTGAACCCCGTTTTGGTCGGATTCCGGCTTTTTAAAACGTTTGTTCCAACGACTTTTCTGTACTGGTTTCTGACTCCGCCCAATCGACTCGCAAACCAGTTGAGTCAAACCAGTGACTGTTTCCACTACCTGATTATGGGAGTATTAGTGTAGAAATGTTACAAAAGTAAATTCAGCTTCTTATTTACAAAAATGATGGCAAATAAATATAAAAATGTATGCGAGGCATCTAAAATCAGAACAATAATTTTAAATAAGCTAACAACTCGTCCATCCTGATAAAGTGTTCGCGTCCTCGTGAACAATACATTTTTATAGGTAACACAAAAAGTCACATTCTTAGTGTCTAAATCTTAATCTATACAAGATCAATGTGCACATAGCACCTCTAAAGTATGTGAATCCCGTGCACATTGCACTCTAGAAAAGGTGAATCCTGTGCACATTGTCCTTCTAAAGTAGGTGAATCCTGTGCACATTGCACATCTAAAACTAGGTGAGTCCTGTGCAATCTGCACTTCTAAAACTAGGCGAGTCCTGTGCACTCTGCACTTCTAAAACTAGGCGAGTCCTGTGCACTCTGCACTTCTAAAACTAGGCGAGTCCTGTGCACATAGCACTTCTAAAACTAGGCGAGTCCTGTGCACATAGCACTTCTAAAACTAGGCGAGTCCTGTGCACATAGCACTTAAAACTAGGCGAGTCCTGTGCACATAGCACTTAAAACTAGGCGAGTCCTGTGCACATAGCACTTCTAAAACTAGGCGAGTCCTGTGCACATAGCACTTCTAAAACTAGGCGAGTCCTGTGCACATAGCACTTCTAAAACTAGGCGAGTCCAGTGCACATAGCACTTCTAAAACTAGGCGAGTCCAGTGCACATAGCACCACATAATATTCAAGTTGTACATCGTATTTTTTTACATAAATAATAACTGCACATCGCAGTTTATAAATAAAATGATAGTATGATTTAAAACATTTTGTACATAATCAAGGTGGTTTCATAACCGTGATTTTGTTATTTACTTAAACTAAATCATCATGTGCATTTTATATGATTTCATGTGCTCATAGTACTACATAATATTCAATTTGTACTTAAACTAAATGATCATGTGCATTTTATATGATTTCATGTGCTCATAGTACTACATAATATTCAATTTGTACTTAAACTAAATCATCATGTGCATTTTATATGATTTCATGTGCTCATAGTACTACATAATATTCAATTTGTACATAGCATTTCTTACATAAATAATAACTGCACATCCCAGTTTATTAAAAACATACAACAATAGTATCATTGGAAACTTATTGTACATTTCAAGGTGGTTTCACAATCGTAATTATTTTAGTCACAATCATATACCTAAACTACATTTTTCACAAGTACATTTACCATCTGAATTAAGTACAATAACAAACAAGTAAGATTCCAATGTGTTTGTGATACCTACTTATGAATGATTCATTACCATACCAGTCATCAACGTTTTCGCTACCCGACCAATGAGGAGGGTCATGATTCTATGGTGACAAACCTTTGACTAATTTTATCAGTGAAACATATACTTCTTTATTTTTGTAACTGGTTTATACCCCAAGCCGACATTATAAAAAAATTAATAAATAAGACATTTATTTTCAATTTACAAAAGGAACAATATTTGTATACATAATATGTGGTTGGGTATGCCCTCAACATTCTGGCAACAATTTCCCACTTCTTCAGGTACTTATCTATGTTTTGTCTGCTTTACTAACTAATCCTCACATTTTAATGGAGCATTTTGCATTTATCCTCTTTTTATCAACCCATTTCAAGAACCACTAAGATTTCAAAATTATTTCAAGACAGTACACGCAATAAACCTCCATTACTCTAGACGAACAACCACTTCGAGGTTACCTCATCCAACCCTACAAGATACTCAAAAAGCGACCAAATAACATAACACTGTGCAAGATAAACCAATCGGCCTTTTGACTGAATACAGGTTATTATAATAAGGATTATAATATATTTATTTTGTTATATTTAACATGAATAATTTTATTATTATTTTATTCTTATAAGAGTTCATTATTTTTGCAAGACCATACTCATTTTTCGCATAAAAACATGACATGTAGGTAACTCAAAATACTATCAATTAATCGAGCTGATCAAAACTAGCTTCAGCTTCAGAAAATCGTCTTAACTACACTGTACCTTGTCTATTTCGCAAGATAAATTATCCCTTTTTATTCCGACAGGTCTTAGGCCAATTTAATCTTTAGAAGAAGCTAATTGTATCCTAGTTAATGGTGATATGACCCCTCATTGTACTTCTAAGAGTCGGTCGTCCCACGATCTTTACCATAAATTTTGAGAGGCTATCATCTGGATTGGTCCAGTTGTAATTTTCTTTTGACCATTCGCTTATCGATAATATGATGTACAAATATTGCTGACAAAACATCCCATAATTATTAATCGTTTTGGTAACCTGAATGTCCCTCAATTGTGTTTTAGTCATAGTATCTCGAGACAAATAACTAAATAATGGTGAACAACCCACATAGCATTATGTAGACACCCAGGCCCGAAACAATACCCGCAGATCGTACTAAACCTCTCACGAGGCGTGAAACGAACCCGCAACTTCCCGGGTTGCAGGCGGACCTCTTCTTGCCCCACGACTGAGGTCGTCTAGGAGACAGATCTAAAGTTCGGGGTAGTTGATGCGAATTTCGTATTTCATACCTCCCTTCAGAACAATTTTAAGTTTGGAAACAGTCTTTACTGGAAAAGTGCTACTACTCTTTTGAGAATATAACTATTATAACGACAAAACACATCAAGCAGAAAAAAGAGTTGTTATTTAAATTTTAACTCGATATTAGCTATTTTTTACACATGTATTGTGTAAAGTAGGTAAAGTACCTAATTCGTGTTCTAATTTAATTTATTCTGGGTACGTTAATGATAGAAGGAGCTTCCAAAACATGCGCTAAAAGGCTAAAAAACAATCTCTCCAGGTGACTTCTGTCTATTATAAACGTTTATATTACAAGCGAGATTTTTCATGTGTTAAGCGATCAGGTATATTGGGACAGTTACAATTCTTTTCACATCCTGCAAATGAGCTGTTTCATGACAGCATATAACACTACGGACAATAATATTATTTTTCTTTGCTTTCGTTTTGTTTCTGGAATAATATAAGTAGTACGTCGTAAGTAGGTACGTAGTACGTCATGGTTCTTCAATGTCCACCAGCTTGTTTCATGTCTCTCTAATAGCCTAATAATAACACCAATGTAAAAAACCTTTTGCGACTACGTGAGGTTGCGTAATTCTGGTCGAAAAAGTTAATTGCAATTAATATCAAAAAATCTGAATAAAAACTAAAATTTACACGAGTCGAGATAAGGATAAAGTTGTTCTGTTGGTAATATTTATTTAAGAAAGGATCTCAAATCGGCAAGTATAGGTACTTTAAATTGTATTCGATAATTAACACCAAGAAAGTTTATTTTAGGCCAAGTACCCGCGAAACTAACTTTTTTTTTTAAAGGTAATAAAAATAAATCGGTTACACAGTTTTGACTTCTATTCCTTAAAGTCGTAAACAATGCAATTGACGGCATTCCTATTCCTGCCTACAATAAACCATACCAATCTACAGACACCTCAATATTGGTGCAGTTTGTTTGCACGTTCGTTCGTACGGTTACTCGTAATTATAGCATTGGATTATGGAGTTTGTCTTAAATTTTACACAGACGTATTATTCTAACTAAACTAAAACTAAAACTAGAAATGACAAAATAAAATGAATGAAAAACCTAGGAGTTGTTAGAAAGTGAACGAATGCTAGAATGCGCTGATGAAAATTGAAAACCCACGTGTTGGAACGACCTCCGTCGGTCATGGTGATTCAAATAATTGCATTGTAGGTAAGAAAGAGAGAGGTTTACACTGAACAAGTGATTAAATTATTGGTATAAACAAATTTTAATCGAAACTTTATTAAAAGGAAAAAAAAGCCAAACTAAGTCCCCAGCGTTTAACTCTTTTTTTTTTCAATATGATACGACGCGAGATAGAATCCTATCCAGAAAAATATTTAAATATCTCTTTCATTCAAATCGCTTCAACCGTTGAGGCTTTGAAGTTAAAAAACATAACCCGCACCCGGCGGCCAAAAGACGGAGTGCGCGTCTCTTGTACCCACGAATTTTCAAGTTACCTACTACCGATCCTTACCACGACATCCTCATGGATCAGGATGGATAACTAAATAATTAAATACTCCATCCTTTTTTAATTAAATTATCGAAAGGTATGATAATGAATACTTAATAACAATTCATAAATAATAGTATTCGTGGTCTGAGGCTGTGGCGTCACAGACCGAGGTCTCTCATTGCGTTGATTTGTTTATTTTTTTTAATAGAACGTTTACTACAAGGAATCGGACTGCGACGCCTCTGCCTTACTATCAACATCAATAGTTCTATGGGTTTGTTACTAGTCGAGACTTATTAAGTACCTGACGGGTGACGGTATTGCGCTGTGCTACTGATCGGTGGCGGCTGCGTAGCTGCAGCCAGCGATGACTGCGTGGCTGTGGCGAACGACAACTGCGTAGCTGCAACGACTGCGTGGCTGTGGCGAGCGACAACTGCGTAGCTGCAACGAGCGACGACTGCGTGGCTGTAGCGAGCGATGTCTGCGTGGCTGCGGCGAGCGATGTCTGTGTGGCTGCAGCGAGCGACGGCTGCGTGGTGAGCGATGTCTGCATGGCTGCAGCGAGCGACGGCTGCGTGGCTGCGGCGAGCGATGTCTGCGTGGCTGCAGCGAGCGACGGCTGCGTGGCTGCGGCGAGCGATGTCTGCGTGGCTGCAGCGAGCGACGGCTGCGTGGCTGCGGCGAGCGATGTCTGCGTGGCTGCAGCGAGCGACGGCTGCGTGGCTGCGGCAAGCGATGTCTGCGTGGCTGCAGCGAGCGACGGCTGCGTGGCTGCGGCGAGCAATGTCTGCGTGGCTGCAGCGAGCGACGGCTGCGTGGCTGCAGCGAGCGACGACTGCGTGGCTGTAGCAAACGTCGACAGCATGGCTCAGTTGGTGCATCGACCTGAAATGTTTTCAACAGCGAGTACACCATTCGAAAAAACATGTTTATTATTTAGCCACAGGCTTGAGCCCACATCATAATATTTAAAATGCTCGATGTACCATTAAACTACTTCTTGTCTGAAAATCAGCGCTGATACTAGCTTTGGCTTGTAGCGGCATAATGCTGAGACACCGACCTTTTCTCTCCATTATATAACAAATTGTCTAATTGTTTCTGTTTGTACCTACCTATCTGTATTCTTCTTATGTACATTTTTGTTTTCTGTACCTTCCTATTATTTGTAATATGTCGTATTATGTGTTCAAATAAATTAAATTTCTACCGATTTCTAAAAATTCCTCACGCCATCTTATTTCTTGAGCTAACTAAAAGTATTAAACTAGGACTTTTTTAAAAAAGGAAAGACAACGTGGTATTTTTTTTTATATCCGGATACTATAATTGTGCTTTAATACTGTTTTTAATTTGTAAAAGGAATGCAATTAAGGCAATAGGTACTTATTAGAAAAAAAACATGCTCACCTACAAGAAAAGATTATATGAAGGTAGGCATTCCAACGTGGTTATTATTGCTTATGGTTGAAAATTCACAGTTTGTAGGTAAACGATTGCTAAAATGGCCAAAATCATTCTTTGGAAAAAAAACCGTCAGTATTATGGAAAGATTTCACAAGAAAAGGTTTCTATCGCAATTAAATGTAGGTAGCTTAAATGAATTTATCTTTAGTTACTATTACTACTACATACTTTTGCTAAACTTTTTGGAAAACATAATGTCTTTTGTAACATGAAAAAGTTATACTCCAAAATAAGCTAACAATTGAAAATTATATCGTAAATACATATTATAATTGTAAATTACATACCATTGTTTGCCGTGGGCGTACGGTCACACCAAGGTGGTATGAATACACCAGAAGTCCATGGTGCATCCCACTTCTGATTTGTTACACACACTTTTCCTAACTTTCTTTGTATTATAGATTTTGTTTAAATAAAACAAGTAGCTAGTACTTCACTGATTTTATAATTTCATTACTTCTCCTTATCGGGCAGAGTTACCCCTAAGAATTTACTTGAACGACTGAACCCCGTTTTGGTCGGATTCCGGCTTTTTAAAACGTTTGTTCCAACGACTTTTCTGTACTGGTTTCTGACTCCGCCCAATCGACTCGCAAACCAGTTGAGTCAAACCAGTGACTGTTTCCACTACCTGATTATGGGAGTATTAGTGTAGAAATGTTACAAAAGTAAATTCAGCTTCTTATTTACAAAAATGATGGCAAATAAATATAAAAATGTATGCGAGGCATCTAAAATCAGAACAATAATTTTAAATAAGCTAACACTTCATAGCTCAATGACTAATTTCCGTACAATTTAGAATAACCAAACAAATATAACAATTTTTTTTTGATTATCGTTTCTGTAGTATACTACTAGCTTTCATTAGACACCTTATTGAATTAGGTTGATTTTAGAAAATCTATTTATACCCATAATAATCCAAATTATTACATGGTCAAATTTTGATGTCGGAGCCAAATGATGCAAGCTAGGGATTTGAAATTTGGAATAGATGAAGCATGGTTTAATGCTGCATTAGCCAACCACTGCTGTACTAAAAGTATTAAAGAAGAACCTTAAAAAATATTATATGTATCATACCTATAAACACAGGCGGACTTGTTGGTGTTGTTGTTGTGTGTTGTTTGTTGTTGGCAGTAGACAGAACCCCGGGATGAATGTTTTCTACATTTTCAATGTTTTCATTGGAAGTAGATGGAACCCCTTCAATATTCTCAAAACGTTGTATATTTGTGATATTTTGCAACGACTTCCTTCTGAGGACTGAAAATCCTGAAAAATATATAGGTAACACATGACTTGTGGTTTCTGAAATAGTAATCAGCAGAAATGTCAGCGTACTAATTGCTTTTGGAAATGCTGATTATTTGTCAATTTTGTTTTATTTGTATTAGTAATGTTTTTCTAAGCAAAACTCTATTGTTTAAAACAGATGATTTTTTTGACACCATAAGATCAAGTAATCAACAGTCTTGAACCCTCAGCAACTAATAAACTAAATTTCCCTTCCATGTATAAGTATTTATTATATTATGTACATACCTGACAAATTTAATGTAGGCACTGCATTTGCAGCAAGTCTATTACTTGAAGTATGGTATCTGGGCTCAAAATGCGCATGACAAATCCTGCGTAACTTAAAAATCTTGCTATTCTCAAGAGCTACAATATCACCACCAACTGCATAAACCCAAGTCCGAAACCTATCTATTTCGGTGTCTGGATTTGGAAATAAATGCAATATTGTGTTGGTCTTGCCTGTAAATAACAATTTAAAGGTTATGTTTATGTTGGTTACATTTTTCTACCACAGAAAACAGTACTCAACTAAAGTATGTAGATTTTCCTTACAAAATAAGGTTTATGAAGCAATGTACTTAGAATACTTACGAGTGTTTTCGCAGTTAGGTACACAACACTTATGCACCGACATTATGAACAAAAACCAAATCGCAAAGCTAAAAACACAGGTCCAAAATATCGCGCAGGGGTCTAAAATGAAAACTATCGTTATCGGTGTCCGTAAGCGTGCCAGGTCAGGGTTATATCCACAAAATCGCAAAAGAAGTACGTCCATTCACTCGGAGAAAAACAAACGAACAATTTAAATTTATTTTTTTCACATCCAATTGGTGGATAACAGTGGATAGGCTAGTACGTTTCTTTACAAGTTAATCCACAATGTGCCGTTGATCGTCGTCGTACAAGTAAATGAAAGTTTACATCTAGAATAAAAATTCAGTTTGCGTTACTCGGAACGTAAAGAATAACGTCAAGAACAATGCTGCCAGTAACAAAATTTACAATGTTGCCAGTACCTAAAAATTCTACTCAACTATAGCACCATCTCTTGTCATGTACTGTAGCTAACACGAGTAAATAATGCGACTAATTAAAATGGACCTCAAGTGTGAGTAAATAGAACTTGACAGACGATTATATAAAATAGTCGTGTAGTAATCCTACCTAGTACAACGAAGTTAAAAGACCGTGGTCCTTTCGCCCCGCACTTGTCACACGTATAAAACTTATACCGACACCGGCCAGGTGAATGACCTGGCTTGCCGCACCGCGAGCACGGCGGGCGCGCCGCCGCCGTCGCTGCCGCAGCTGCCGCCGGCGCCGCCGAAGCGGGCGCGGGCGCATGCACCGCCGCCGCCTCCTCCGACACGATGTAGCCCCTCATCGGGTGCAGACGCGTCGCTCAGGCCCGCAGCCGGAGCCCCCGCAACGCACGCGTGGCGCTCCGCCGCCTCCAATGCCAACGCGAGCTCGACGCCCCGCTTGTAGTTGATATTCTTTTCGGCAAACAGCCTTGATCGCATCTCCTCGCTGAATAGTCCTGACACGAACTGGTCGCGTAGATTTACTTCTAACGAGTCGCCGAAATTGCAAGTCTTAGCTAAATGTTTGAGGCTTTGCAAATACACACGAATGCTTTCGCCCTGCGTCTGCTTTCTTTGCCTAAAAACGTGTCGCTCTGCTATCACCGACCTTTGTGGTTCCAAATGGTTTTTCACTACTTGCACGAGTTCATCGAACGTTTTCTGCTCCGGCAATTTTGGAGCGCAAAAGTCACACATAAGATCGTAACACTGAGGACCAACGAGCGTCACCAATGTCGACACGTGTAAAGTTTCCTTTATCTCGTTGAGAGTCATAAATTGTTTTACACGGCGCACGTAGGTGTCCAAATTTTGGTCATTTATGTCAAAACACTCTATTTTACCGAGTGGCATGATGCTGACTTGGTAAAACGTACAGGTCGACGTACAGGTCTACCCGCTATTGTAAGTATTAAATTATCTACTCGATACACAACAAAAACGTTTTATTGCACATAAAGTAGCAGGAGGCCATCAGTTCTGAGTTTAAATAAACAGGAATGACAGATTCTGACGTAGCAGTTATTAATCTGTCAAGCGAAAATAGCCCTTCATGTTTTGTACGTGCAAATGATATTCAGTGGTAAACCAATTTCTTGGTCGACTACAGAGAACTTGCGCCACGTTTTTCATTCTGGAGTTTCAAGGTGACCTAATGCCGTATAATATAGGTCATTGAATACCTATGCGGTACACTGTATCCACTGTAACTTACATTCTTTCTTATTCGATCCATTTTTGGCAAATTGTCGGACTTTTGCATGTTCCTAAATTACACAAATTATTACATTTGGTGTTTTGAGTTATGAAGGTTTAAAGTTTTGAAAAACCAATAAAATCATAACTTTGTTTAGATAATGAATATTTCTAATTTTATCAGTCCTGGATTTATAAATAGGCCGCGGCCATAGAAATCTTAATGACATTGTTACCTATATTATACGGGCGGCAGCGTCCTAGGTGCGGCAGATTTCAGAGGACGGTCACTTGATTTCAGAGGATAAAAGTCAAACAAGTCCACTGGCTTCCTAATCAAAAAAGTCGGCAGTCGTCAGTTGCGCGCGCTGCACGTGTACCTAATTGATTACGATGAATGTAGTACGTTCGGGCGTTCTCCTCCGGGAGCTAATACTTTAAATTACCGAAATAGTAACACGTCAGATCTACGCTGTGACCAGTGCAAGTTAGTGGGATACAAATAGTTTTGCTGTTGTTGCATCTTCGCAGTTCCTTACTTGTTTTAATTTGTTAATAAAAGTTTTTTTTGTTTTTGGTTTCGCGTCTATTCCATTAGTTACTCTGAGTAGAAAAGATCAAAATGAAGGTTCTGATGTTGACGTAAATTACGAAGAGGAAAAAGCACAACAGCGTATGCTTGAGTCCAAGCGAGAACTTTTATTTGCTCGCATGCAAGGTATTTATGACCTCGCTAAGAAAGTACAAAGCGATTCTTCGAAGTTTCAAGCTTTGCAACACAGTGCATTTAATATCGACATCTATACTTATAATAAAACTGTAACAGGTCCAATTCTGTACATTGAAGATATTTTGAAATTTTTTTTTGGAGGGCACTCTATTAACGATACTGAAGTCAAAACTGTAATTTTTTTCATTCATGTCTGTCTGTCTGTCTGTTTGTTAAACGCGCATCACGCCGAAACTACTGAAGGTATTGAGATGAAATTCGGAACGTTTTTTGTTCATACTACGAGGAAGGACATAGGATACTTTTTATCCCGGAATTCAGTCAGGTTCCCCTGGGAGAGGGGATGAAAGTAAAATTTCTTCACCGCGCATGACGCCGAAACTGCTGAATGTATTGGAATGAAACCTTGTATGATTTGATTTCATACTACATGAAATGACATGGGATACATTTGATCCCGGAATTCAGTCAGGTTCCCCTGGGAGAGGGGATGAAAGTAAAATTCTTTAACTGCGCATCACGACGGAACTACTGAATGAATTCGAATAGAACTCGGCATAATTTGAGTTCATACTACAAGGAATGATACATTTTATCCCGAAATAAGGTTCCCCTGGGAGAAAGGATGAAAGTAAAATTCTTTCACCGTGCATCACGCCGAAACTGCTGAATGAGTTGGGACTGAATTAGTACGATTTGAGTTCATAATACAAGAAAGGACATGGGATACATTTTATCCCGGAATTCAGTAAGGTTTCCCTGGGAGAGAGGATGAAAGTAACATTCTTTAACCGCGCATCACGACGGAACTACTGAATGAATTCGAATGGAAGTCGGCACGATTTGAGTTCATACTACGGGGAAAAATACATTTTATACCGGAATTCAGAAAGGTTCCCCGTGGAGGGCTATACAAGGATACAAGTTAAATTCCTGGGTCGCGCATCACGCCGAAAGTACAGAATGTATTCAAATGAGCAATACGATTTATCCCGGAATCCGTGCTGTTCCCTTGGGAGGGTGGATGAAAGTAAAAATATGCTACTGAATGAATTCAAATGAAACTTGGCATGATTTGAGCTCATACTACGAGGGAACATAGGATGCATTTTATCTGGGATATCAGTAGGCACGGTTCTCTTGGGAGAGGGGATAAAAGTCAAAATGTGTTCTTATTAAGAATTCATTAACGCGTCGTCCGATTTCATGCATTCTTTTTGTTAGTAATAGTGTTGCAAGATCGAATTTGACTAAATCAGTAGACAGTCAAGTAGAAAATTAATAGATTGAAGAAATAATCTGTAGATTGAAGAAATATATCGGTAGATAAAGGGTAGGCAACTAGGCAAGTTCCTATCTATATATTTTTCCAAGACGCACCCATTAGTAAAGTTCCTACCTAAGTAGGTAGGAACCTAACTAATGAGTGCGTCAATGCCTATTTCAGGCAAAGTAGGTAAATTGTGCAGATGGTCCATGCGATATTCATGGACAGACATGATATTTGGTGGTATAGCTGGTACAGTTAACTGTACCACCAAAGTTTGGTTGGAGTAAGTGGTCCAATTAAACTAACTAGACCACAGAAAAATATTTTTTTCTGTGGTAAACAACCAACTGAGCCTACCTAATAACGAAAAAAAAATTACGGTGGTCCAGTCAAATGGATCAGGAGCCCAATTCTGTAATAAAATGGCTTCACTATGACAATGGAATCGTCGCAGAATCATCACATAGAATCCTTATAGATTAATAAAACTCCAGACTGATAGTGCGTGCGAGATAAATTAATAGTTTCAAACTTGACACTTTGACGCGCGTCTCTCCATCTGCATTCATCATAATTTCTTTCATCTAAGGTAGAATACCAAAACGTGTCATTCTTTGACGATACCCCTGTCATAGTGAAGCGATTAGTTTAGCAGAATACGGGTTATTCCAGTTTTGACAGCCCCAGCTGAACGGAACCATGAGTAAGAAGTGAAACGAGTACGACACTTAACACTGACGCTGGCCGAGTCGTAGCTAAAAGTCGTGTGGATAAAGAATGGGATTGAAGATGACAACATACTATCCCCCGTAGACTCTACACGATTTATACACAATTTAACTAGGTACCTAAATAAAGATACTTACATATGTTAGAAGTGTAACAGGTCCAATTCTGGGCATCGAAGTTTTTTTTGCACGGCGGCGTTTCATAACATGAGAGAAACTGTGGTTAAATGTGAACCTAAATAGTCGCCAGGTATGTCAATCGCGAACGAAGTCGCGGGTACAGCTAGTATTACCATAAAGACTTAGAAAAAATATTAGATTCATATACTTAACGCTGTTTCGCTTAAAATAAATCGTAAACACACTGTTAGGTACCAAGAATGAACTTACTTCGACTTAATGTATTGTCTTATCAAACAAGTCATTGCGACTCATTCGCCGCCCACTAAAATGGAATCTTCGTTGAAAGGTGAACGGCCTAGCCTGAAACTTCCCCCAATAGAATTGCGAAGCTTTGACGGTGATGTCCGAACTTGGCCACTCTTTTATCAATAGTTCAGATGCACTGTTCACGAAAACACTTCACTTTCAGATAGTGATAAAGTGTACTATTTGGTTGGTAAACTGTCTGATTCCGCTGCGTCCGTATGTGCTAGGTTGCCTCCGACCGCTGAAAATTACCCTATTATATGGGAGGCTCTGACACAAAAGTACGATGACCCCAGACTACTCGCTAGTTCATACCTCAATCAGTTGTTATCTTTTAAATCGCTCTCAGCTAATACCGCTACTGCAGGTTTGGAGTTATTCTTAGATAGCTTTGCCACGTCTGGAGAAGCTCTTAGGCAGTTGAGCCAGCGGGAAGAAATTCTAACAACTAACATTGTGACGTAATATAATCTACAACCATCGGCTTGATGTGATATATAATATATATTATATTATAATGATATATAATAATAATTACCTGACTCGCGTGTCGATGTTAGCACACTTGGTCATATACGGAACCTATCTATGGCTGATGATGACTTCTTGGAACCTGGTCCAATTGACCTCCTCTTAGGTGTGAACCTGTATTGTCAAATACTTTTATTTAACAAGGTCACCGCTACCAACATGCCAGTCGCCTTAGAAACTACTTTAGGTTACATAGTCATGGGGAACGCACCCATTGAGTCACCGCACTCCTCATTACGCACTCTCTGTGCATTCACCGCTAATCCGCTTCATAAGCTGGTGGAAAAGTTTTGGTATACCGAGGAACCACCATGTCAGTTATATTTAAGTCCTGATGAAAAGCGATGTGAAGAAATCTATACTTCCACTACAACACGTAATGAAAACGGTAGTTATGTGGTCATGCTTCCTTTTAAAGATGATCCCCAAAAGTTGGGTAACTCTTACATAACCGCGAAAAGGAGATTTTTGTCTCTCGAAAGGAAACTTCTACGCTCGCCTGATTTGTATGAGAAATATAACAATATATTATCTGACTATCTTGACAAAGGCATTGTAACGCGCGTATCTCCGGACGCATGTTCTTCTCCAGGTTATTACCTGCCGCACCAACCTGTGGTCCGAGACGACAAGTCTACGACTAGGGTTCGCATCGTATTAGATGACAGCGCCAAAACTGACTCCGGCCTGTCTCTAAATGACATTTTATATACAGGCTAATTATAGCCTAAAAATATTAAATATATCGGCTTGTAGATTACTACAAGCCGATATATTTAATATTTTATTAAATGTTCGCATACATCGCATCGCCTTTTTTGCCGATGTTAGGCAAATGTATTTGTGTATCCATACACACCCTGCTCATCGTTGTTATCAACGTATTTTATACCGCTTTCCTTCAGAATTTATTAAGAGGGCAGTCTTGTCTGTGACCGCACGTCTGTATGATGTTTTAGGACTAGTCGGACCCGTAATTCTTTACGCCAAATTGCTAATCAGAGAATTGTGGCTTTTGCACATCGATTGGGATGACAAGATTCCCTTTGATATAGCTGCTCTATGGCAAAGATATTTATCTGAGCTACCAATTATTTCGCAACTCAGGTTTCCACGCCATGTTGGAATTGAAGAAAATTACTCTAAAATCACGCTCATCGCATTCTCGGACGCATGCGAAAAGGCATACGGTTGCGTTGTCTACCTACACGTGTCTAATGGTGATAGCTCACCTACGATTTCGTTACTGTCCAAGTCCCGGGTCGCGTCAGCCAAGTCCACGGTAACGTTAGCTAGGCTGGAACTAATTGGTTTATACTCGATCTCGTATAATGCTGCAAATAATGTCAACACAGGGGATACCAGTACAAAATTTACCACCATTGTAGTAGGTAACGATGACGTAACTACGTTTCGTAATAATAAAAATCTGTGATTTTTTATTCTAGTCGAGATTTGTCAAAGTTTAAATAAAAGATGATTCTGGCATATTTTGAGTCTAATACTTCGGTTTTTACAAAGATAATAAATAACAAACATATTTTATGGGTAATTATTTTGCGACACTGGTCACATTATGGGGAAAGTTGGGCACCGCCCCTCAAGTTGCATGGGTACTGCACATTTTTGATTGAGGTTATTTTATTGTGTTTGTGTTGTTGTTTTTTACTTTTATTAAATTTTTAGTATTTGTGGGTATTAATGTTGAACTGTTATCTATAGAAAGTTTCATGCGTCTACGTATTATGGTTCAAGAGATACAGCCTCGATAATCTTAGAGCAAAATAGCAAAAAAATCGTGTCTTTTGTATGGGAGCCTCTTTTAATTTTAATATTTATTTTATTTGTTGTTATAGCGGCAAGAGAAATACACGTTTTGTGAAAGTGTCAACTGTCTAGCTCTTACGGTTCATGAGATAGAGGCCTCTGACACACGGATAGACATACAGCGGAGCTGGAATGTTCCAACTGCTATCATCATTTGATATAAATAATAAATAATACGTCTTTACAAATAGTAAAACCGGTGTGTCCAGAGAATTGCGGCTTTCAATTAGAACATTTCCTGCTCAAGCAAAGCCACGGGCAAGAACTATTACTAATGATCCATATTCAAACAAGGTTTTGTATCAATGTCTTGTCACTTGGATAGTGACATTACTTTGTTTACATTATTACGCCGGTGCATGCGCAGGTTCCTGCACTATGCTTTACTCCGCCTACCGACCCACGCACAAGTAAAAACGAGACGCCAGCATTAACTCCCGATACGAGTGCGAGCAGCGCGATGATGCAGTGTGCCGCGCCTCCAAAGATCCGCCCCCTCACCGAGCCAGTGCAGTCAGTGAACGCTGAGTGCAGCGCGGACGCCGATTCGGATAACTCATTGAACTTTGAATGGCAAGTCGTCCATAGAAAATTACCAAGACAGCAGTGTAGGGTTGTTTCACACAAAGGTTGTGCGTGTTCGTCTCCGAGTGGTAAATTTAGGGCTGCGGAAAACAAAGTTCCTTTGTTTATCTCTAATGTTAGCACGGACACTTTAGAGTGTGACATTGTGGATTACATTAAGCAGAGAGTAAATAATAATAATAATAATAATAATAATAGTTATTTATTTCAGATAATAATTAAATCCATATAATAGTTAGTAACAAATGTCTTAAAAATTATGTTAGTTTATCATAGGAGAGTGAATGTCATTTTACAAACATAGCAATGCTGTGTTTGTATAGCGGCCCATCTAGCTTGTCCGCTATCATCGTCAGGATGCTGTTAGTGGACCGGCGGACCCTGCTCAACAGTGAGGCCGTTGTTTTGCGCATGCAGGCAGCGAAGCCATCTACGCGCGCCTCGGCGAACATGCCGGATGCGCTGCAGAACCGCCGGAGGGTATCAGGACACTTGCGCGAAAGACAATTGCGCGAAGGACACTTGCGCGAAGGACACTTGCGCGAATGGACATTTGCGCGAATGGACACTTTCGCGAATGGACACTTGCGCGAATGGACACTTGAGCGAATGGACACTTGCGCGAATGGACACTTGCGCGACAAAATCACAAAACTCCTAATATCTCTCGAAATAGACGTCGTAGAGAGTTGCGGATTTCACCAATGTGTAGGTAATTTTGCTCTCTTTTTTGTGATATATTTCACTATTCCCTATCCCTCCCACTTCCTTCCCAATAACGAGAAACCTACTTTTACGTAGACGTTCGTAGCACGTGCTACGATGCTAGGCGGGATGCACAAAACTCCTAATATCTCTCGAAATAGACGTTATAGAGAGTTGCGGATATTGGACGCGAAGAGTGTTGACGGCTTTCTGAGTGCAGCTGAACCACAGGCCGCTCGTGTAGAATGAATGACAGAATGATCTGAAAAGACTTATTCATGAAATACCTAGTGTCCCTGAAAAAGATAAACATGAAGCACGCGAAAAACTATAATGCGTATAAGCTATATGTGTCTAAACATAAGGTGGACTTGTATTTAAATGATCAATTCTGGCCAAACTGCATAACTTTTAGACGTTTTGTTCATTATATGTACAGAACGAGCACCGAGCACCATCTCGTCAAAGTCGGATAATGCACCCACCTTATGATTGGACACGATGTTATGCGCTGCTGTAAGCTAGTTACCTAGCTATAACTGTAAGTACCTGCCTACGTCTATGAACTGTGTGAGGAAGCTATGTGAGCGCTCGTACATAGTGGCCCTTCAGGAGACATGGCTACTTCCCCATGATATCCGTTGTGAGAAGTGAGTGGAGAAGGCCATGGAGGACAAGGAAATCGCACTTTGTGCTTTCCTTGACATTGAAGGGGCTTTTGATAACTCACCTACCTCTTTGCTGGTGAACGGGTTGATAAATAAGAATGTCGACCCGACCACCACCAGATGGGTAGAGGATATGCTCACAAACAGGGAAGCAAAACTAGCCCTTCACAAAACAACCATTGAGATATCCACGGCCAGGGGCTGCCCCCAAGGCGGAGTCCTATCGCCTGTCTTATGGACCCTAGCAGTGGACCAGCTCCTGTGTAGACTGGCGGACCTCAATATCGATGCGCAAGGTTACGCAGATGACCTTGTGATTGTCGTGCGAGGATTCTGCCAGTCCACCATTTCAAGCATCATGCAGCGACCTCTCAACGCTGTCAGCGACCTCTCAACGCTGTCAGCGACTAGTTTTCCACGGCTAAGCCTTAAGGTCTTTATTTTCCTAGCACGGACAAGCGCACTGAGCTGCGGCTGGAGCCCTAGTATAGGTAAATGTATGAAGTGCTAAGTCTTCTGTCATTGCGACTCTACCTGACAAATCCTTTTTAAGAGTTTCAGAGGAGTGAATCTTTGAAAGTAAAGCTGCAACACAACCCTCTATCCCAAGAGCGAATTGGGACACAGATTCTCCAGTTTGTTGCCTACACGTTTGTAATTCTAACAGAAGGTGGTTGTAATGTTTCCTTTCACAAAGTTTTGTTTCAAAGAGTCCTTAAGCTCGTTAAAGTTCTCAAAAATTCTGTTCGAACATGCTATCTGGGCCTTGCCCTCTAATTTAGAAATAATAAATTTCAATAACAGGTTCTTTTGATTTGAGATGCAAGACTTTTACTCTTACTTTTGACTTAGGAAAGCAGGTAAAGTGTCTCTTTCTCCCTTAAACGTCTTTATAAAATCACACAAAACTTTGATTGGGAATGTTTCGGAAGTATCGATGGCCTCAGTGGCCTTGACATTAGCTGGCTTATTGGCATCACTTTTTGACGCCATTGTACCTAAAACTAATAAAATATTATTTATCATTATTACGGTTTGTTTATTTTATGTAAACGCAAACAAAAACTCCAACATTTCGCCATGCATAGTTAAGGCTATGATCTACCTATGTAAATTCGTACACAAACGCACGACAGAGTTTCTCTGCGAACCGTTCAGCCTAACAGAAGTCATAAAAACCAATGATATTATATATAAACTGAGGTAGATGCGTTTTACCGAGGTGTGCGCGGCAAGACAAAACCAGGTGAATTCACTTGACTGAACTCAGTCCGCTCTGCGTCGCGCCGCGATACGAACATACGTTGCGGGATTTTAGAGAAAAGTAAAACAAAGGAAAATGCCACATTTTGTGTTTCGAAAGTGCAAAAATTATAGGTACTGGGACAGCTGTAAAAAACAGGCAAGATGTATCTTTTCATTTGTAAGTACTGTTTAGTCTATTTAAAATGGAAAATCATTAATTTTATATTAAAAAATCACTGCCGCGGCGTTGCCGCTTTGCCATTTACACGAACGAGACAAGACGTAGTGCGTTGCATTCATGAGTGACAGAGAGAACGAGATAATGGCGTGCGGTGTTGTCGGTTCGACCGACGCTAAGGGAGGTTAGGGTGATATGGGTAATATGATCACGCAATGCAACAATATTATTTTTCACCACTACTTTCCAATTATTTTTCGTAGTAGGATAATAAAGAGATGGATTTGACTTTCAACATTTGCTTCTATTTTGTTTTAGATTTCCTAAAGACGAATTAATTAGGGAGAAATGGGTACGAGTCGTTAGAACCCAAAGACGAGACCATGAATGGATGCCAACGGCATACTCCACAATATGCTCCAAACACTTTGTAGATACTGACAAGTACGTCACAAAAAAAACACAAACTGATAAAGAATGCAGTGCCGGTAATTAAGGTAAAATAGAAAAAAAAACTACTTTTAATATTCGGTTGTGTGTTCCTATGTTTGATTGATTAGACAGGTAAAATTTCAGCCCGATCCGTTCAGTAATTTTGACGTGAAGAAGTAACAAACATCCATCCATCTATCAAACCAAACTTTATTAAATTATTATCATAGTAACTAGCGACCCGCCCCGGCTTCGCACGGGTGCAAAGCTGATACTAAATATACTACAGAATCGGCCTCCCTGCCGGTACCGCTGCAACCGCCATGTCCCTGCATTTTAATTCTATGATATCTTCGAAAATATTCATTTACTTTAATTACATGCTGTAAAGGGCCAAATGAATCTATATTATATGCACAATGTTAAAATAGCTTCGTAAATAAGCAATTATTTCTCGTAAAAAGTAAAGGATATAAACTGATTATTGTGGGTTATCCCTAAGAGATAGATATATACCACCCGGACTTTTTATAGACCTTTTTAAGGTGTACAATACTGTAGTACATTATTTTGATCTATCTCGTAGGGTTCAGCCAGCGTTTGCAATGTAAGCGCAAAAAAGTATTTATTTACGACATCACTTAAGAAACCTCTAAAATTATCAGTGTTTCTACTATATTATTGTATGATACATATAAACCTTCTTCTTGAATCACTCTATCTATTAAAAAAAACCGCATCAAAATCCGTTGCATCGTCTTAAAGATCTAAGCATACATAGACACAGACAGACCGACAGATACCGACAGGAAGCGACTTTGTTTTATACTATGTAGCGATTAGAAGGCACTTAAGTTAAGTAAAAGTATTTTTTCTAGTGTGCTCACATAAATGTACCTATACTAGGAATGTAATACTATAATTCGTAAATAAACATTTTTATTTAAAATTTACTGTTTATTTTCTTAGTGGTGCCTCGTTACCCCCGTTTCCCCTAGTTCGTTCCTTAGCTGCTAGCCGATGACGTCATAGGCTGTCATTGGCCGTCAGCCCGCTGGCCGCTCGTGTAAAGTGTGAACAGTATGTTCATCTCTTTCTGACAACGGGGTCCTATATATCTCTGTTATCTTTTATCGTACTCGGTGATACAAATAAAGTTCCATAGTCCTATGCAGGTAGCTATAGTAAAATATCGCCATGTTTTTATTTCTTTCTAATGAGTATGACGTCTCTATTGGTAAAATCTCATTGATAAAAACTATTAAAAATATAAAACGCAAAAACTCAAAGGACATAAATGACATGACTACACGGACATTTGACTACCTACCGCCTTTTATGAACGATATATTTTTATGTAAACTTTTCAACCAGTGCCTGCAAGCCGGTATATTCCCAAACACCCTGAAGCTAGTAAAAGTGCAACCGATCTACAAAGGAAAGGGTGAAATGACGGATTGCAAAAACTTTCGGCCCATATCTCTTATTCCAATAATAGCTAAAATACTCGAAAAACTTATGAGCAACAGATAAATGTCTTTTTTCAATGAATTTAGCTTACTTAACCCGCAACAGTATGCCTATCAGCCGGGAAGATCTACGGTAGATGCGACACGTGACGTAGTGCATAAAGTGATGAGTAAGTTAGACCTAGGACAACACACAGCGGCGATCTTTTGCGACCTATCACGCGCATTTGAACTACAAACTAGTGTTAGTGTTAAACTACTAACGAGTGTTTCCGAACCCTATAATTTTGCCATTTTCTTAACCCGAACGACGTAAACTTGTATTGTCTTGTATGGATATAACGCGCGAACTTTTTTATGCACATTGGAGTCATAAGTTTGGTGTTTTTGATTTTAATCGAGTATTCGAATATTGCAATTTCAGTATTCGAATATTCAAACTAATTAGGTTTAGGTTTAAAGATATTTATTCTCAACAAAGACACAGTCACTTACATGAGAATACTTAATTAGTTCAGTGTAAAACAGTTTATAAAATGTGAATGGAGAAGTTATTGTTCGGTCTAAGTGTAAGTTGTAATTACAGCTGTTTAGTATTACATAATGAAAAGATAAGTAGGTACAAAATAGGTAAAAGAACGATAAACATTACATTTCAGATTAGAAAGTTAAACTACACTTTCAATAATTTAACAAACTTATAAAATAGGCCAATTTTCCCTAACATAACTGGCAAGTTGAGTTTTAAAGGTATGTATCGAGCTAACGTTTTTCAAAGTTTCGGGTAGTTTATTATAAAGTTGTGCTCCTCCAAAAGTAAACATTTTTTTGACATAATTCGTTCTGACTTTGGGCAAAACAAGATAACTAGCTCGGCGAGTGTTACGTTTTGTCAATTGCTTTGATTTTAAGAACGATATATTAGTATGAATGGCATTTTTGGTGATTTTACGCACTAAAATGCATGAATTATAGATGTACATTTGGTTAATACTCATTAGATTTGTTTCTTTGTAAATAGTTTTAGTAGGTGTAAGGTAATGATACTTAAAAAGGAGTTTGATTATTTTATTTTGTAGAACTTGCAAGACAGCTAGTTTAGTTTTGGCGGCGTTACCCCAAATTTCAATAAGATAAAGTAGATGTGGTTTAACAAGCGAGTTGTATATTGTGTAGCGAGTTTGGCGTGGAATACACCGAACCAAGTTTCGTAGTGATCCTAATAATTTCGAGAGTTTAGTTCGTATATTTTCTATTTGATTTCCCCACGTCAAACCACTATCCAGTTGTAGGCCTAGGTACTTTTCACATATTTTTTTTTTCAATAATTACTAGTTACTTTCTCAAAAAAAAGGTAGAAACCCTGTAGGGTCACCACCTTTTTTTTGAGAAAATATAGTCTAATTTACCAGGTATGAGATTAAAAAAAAGTACGCCATGGAAACAAGATATTTTTTTTTAATACTGAGTATTAAAGCGGTACTTATCCTTAATGGCAAAGAATTAAACTTAAAAAGATACATGTAACGCCGAGCGGAGCGAGCCACGAAAATGTTTCAGACTTAGGTGGCATTTGTCCAAAATGGCAAGAAAACCATAACCTTAGCCCCACTTGCGCCAGGGTAGGTTAACATGGTTAACTCAGGGCTAAATACTACTTTGGAGTTAAATTCGAATTATTTCTTGTAGCACCAAGAGTTAGGAGGTAACCTTGTTTTAAATATTGAAATTTTTAACCCACTGATGTGGGAGGGTTAGGTCAACTAACTCTGGGCTAGTAATGTCAAAAATATGAAAGCTGCGATGTTATATAGGTTAGGTAATGTTGGTAGAGTTTGTCATATCGGTTTTTTTTTGTCCTGAACAATAAATGACTGGTTGATTGTCTGATGATAGATAATGAAGAGATCATTGAATACATAAGTTGGGATTTTATAATAGAAGAATTGCAGAACGGTCCATTCATATCAAGTAAGTATCTAGCTACATAACGTTTTAATCAAACTAATATATATAAATGTAAAGTTTGGATAGATGTTTAGATGATGTTCCCTCTTCACACCATGATTTCTGAACGGATCGGTCGGGCTGAAATTTTGCATTCATGTAGCTCTAAGCCTGGAATCAAACACAGGCTTTTGATCCCATAAAATAGTTCCAATGGGATAAAAATGCCCTTTAAACGTTTCCATTTAAACAAAGCGTGCGAAGCCGCGGACAGAAACTAATTGGAAAATAAACAACAGTCGATATAATGCGATCAAGAACCACATGTAATTTCAAATCTGACATGAAGGAATAGACTTATTCAAATTACTGTAGAGCGAGAGAGAGCAGTACACTAAAATCATTCAGCATTCGTCCTACTATATTTGGCCGGATGTAAAAAGAATGAATGAATATGACATTCACCTCGGGTTGGTTGACTCTGGGCTAATTTCCACTGCAATTTAAACTGTGAGCTGAAAATTCAAAACATTAACACAGAGTTAGGAAGCCCCGAGTTATTTTTTTTACTCCAACTTTTGGCACAAGTAGGCCGTGTGATAATGGCGAGAGAGCTGTAAAGTGTGCGGAGTGAACCTCATATAATTTTAAGGCTTTGCAGCCACTGTTGGCCAAAATTACAAGCAAGCTAAGGCAAGGCCAAGGCTCTCTCCATAAGGAGAGACCGTGATCATTTTTAAGACTTTTTTGCCGCAGAGTTATTCAAGCTCACTTTCTAAAAAAAGTACCTCGTAGTAACGTGAAACGAACCACCCTAAAACATGGATCCCACACAATAGACTAGCCAGATAATACAATACATCATAGAAGAACAATAAAATACAGATTTATTCAATCACTCTTTCTTTTACGAACAAAATCTAACTTAACTCTAACTCTAAGTACTTACAATTTAATTTAAAGTGCGGGTTAAAGTTAAGATAAAATATCTACCCACCTAGATTTTGAAGACTGTTTTTTCTAAGAATTTGTGGTTGATTGTGCATGTAATGATATTTTAAGTTTGTTCATGCAAAGAACACATAAAACAATGTTCATCTGATTATAATGCAAATATAGTTTTTTTTCTATATTCGAATAGTACCCGAAAAAAATTCGGATATCAAAATTTTCGAATATTTGCAAGCCCTACCGGTAACATATACAAACTAGGATGTCGAAAATTTTTGCGATATTATTTGATTTCTTAGAAGTATCCAGAGTGTGAGGGCTTACGCACTACAATAACCAAATACATACCTGTAGATTGATTACAAAAGTCTGCAGTGCAAAAGGTGCGTTTGTCAACAAATATGTACCAGAAGTACCTACCGGTTAGAGACTTCGCAATTTAACAAATAGGTACCTAAGAATAGTAGGTACCAACCTACATTTCAGATGGATCTCTCTGCATGCTTCGGTTAAATGGGTTAGAAAAAAAATCAAAAGCAACTGCAATCAAAAGTTTCTTGCAAACCAATTACCTTAATTTTTTGTTTGTTTAATTATAACCTAGTTAATGTTATAATCTTCAAAATATCAAAAAGTGGAAACTAAATTTTTTTGCCAAAAAAAAAAAGTTATCGGCATTTTTGTCGCAAAAAATCGGTAAATCGCGTTTTTCTCGCGATTTTGGTTTTGTCAGTTATTTAATTTTCCTTCTACGGGGACGAAATATTCTTTCTATTGATTTCAATGAAGCCAACCGCACTTGAGCGGCGCGGCAACACGTGGTAGGCATGGATAAACTCAATCAGAGGCATTAAAAAGAATCGTTTCACTACGGTTACGCGTATTCTTCCTTCGCCAGAGTTTTGATTGTTTATGTCAGTTATTTAATTGTGTATGCTAGTTATTCATTGTTCCTCCGACAATATTCTCCGCTGAAACTTTAAAAGCATACGGTATATGCTCTTATTTAATTTTCCTTCATCAATGAAATCATAAACTGCCTTCTTTTTTACTTTATAATTCGTAAAACCATCCTATTCATTTGAATAAAATGCAAAAGAAAATCAAATTATTCATACTTTGTAATTTCTTTTTATATATGAGCTTTTACTTCTTTAACTGCATCGTCTGAGGTTTTGAAAAAGATCCCATTTCATTCAGATTTTTTACTGCAGTCTCTATAGGCTAAGTTGAAATTGAGAGGGTGGCCATGAAAAAGGTTTTGCATACTTGGATGCAAAACCTTTTTATTTTTGAATTCATTGTTTTTAATAAATCCGTACCTATTTTCTGCTAGTTGCTCTTTGTTTTTCAACAGGTATGTTTTTAAGAACTCTGCGACCTGCGTACAGGTTTGATAATTATTCGTTTCAGTAAATATTTTTTTTGTTGCTAAAAATCACATAATTTCCAGTACTCCTTACACATTTTTAGTCTTTCGTCATTAGTGAAGTTTACGCTGCATTTGAATCGACATGAAGCATTGCACGAGTTTCTCGGTACCTAATTTGGCATCTTGAATTTTTGAATTTTTAGCCAGGATCATAAAAAAATAGAGGCGCCTATGCATTTCGCGCCAAATTCTTTTCTTATTACCGTTTAAAAATCAATTACTTTTGATCTGTGCTTCGGCCGATTCAACGAAAGTTAAACAAAATACTTTATCTACACTTGCGAGCTTTAAAATGGAATCGCTTTCATCGCGAGTTGATCAAAACAATTTTTTTACAATTTATGTACAATGAACTATAGATTAAGGTAATTTTGTTACCTTTCAAGTGATAACAAGAAGATTTAAAATTAATTAAATTGGCTACCTAAATTTTGGGAATTATTGCAATAGGTCGAAGTTGCATCTATCGGCTTCCATCGGCGCCGGAGCTGGATGAGCTGGATTTCTCCCTCGTATCCGCTGTTTTAGCTCGTCTCACATATGCCAGATTGGGTTCAAGTCAGGAATAAGGGCTGGCCAGTCTAGTGTGGGAATGCCGACATGGAAGACGTCTGTCGGTACTCTCTAGTCACTGCTGCGGTGTGGCAGCGGACATTATTGTCCATTAAATCAAAATTTATCGTCGCCAATAAATCCTGCGTAAGGGAAAACATAACTTAACTCATAGTTCACTGCAAAGAAATTGTAAAAATTAGTCTTGAACAACCCTTGAAGCGATTCCAGTTTAAAGCTCGCAAGTGTAGTTCTGCTTGTCCTAAACTTGTAAAAAACCAGAGAGCTCTAGTAGACAATTTAAATAAATGATTTTATTTAATTTGTACTTTAGGTAAGGGTAGGTTCGCCGACCAGCCCCTGTTGTCGACCATTGCGGTGTAGGCACTTATTAAATTTATTTTATTAGAAGTGTCGATGACAATTTCCAAACAAAATCAAGTTCAATGCCTATTCAAATAGTTACACTATTATGTAGTAGCATTGTCGAGGCTGTAAACATATCCTGTTATTTAAAAAAAAAATGTTACATTTGCGACGGAACTGTCAGGTTGTCGGATTTTTAACAAAAAAAATAGTGGCGCGTGTTTCAGTGTTGTGTTGTTTTTCTACTATAGGAATACTTGTTTTACGTATTAAGATACGAATATTTATGTTTTGTACTGAATTACTTGAAAATTGGGGTGGTCGGATATCTAAACTTGAAATTCACATTAATTTCACATCTCGGCCGGGGGGGGCCGGAAGCGAGTACGAATGTCCCAGAATACTGTTGTCTCGTTCTTTTACTTATCAGAATGTTATTAAAGTATATTTGCATCGTGTTGACTACTGTCGACCTAAGGAATCTAAATTTCCTTTTTCGGCCCCCATTTTAGTGTTATCTAAACGAAATTTTGCCATCGGTTTTTGTGTGGCCGAGAACGGCATCATGTTTAGAATTGTGATTTCGTTTTCGCCCAACTTCAATTTGTTCGAATAAATTAGGTGGTTGGATGCTAAAACCCCTTTCCGTTTTCGGCCAATTCGAAACACTTTTGTAACGGAGAAGAATAAATCACTTCGAAAACAAATAATAATGAGAACGGGCTAAGAAGTGAGATGGGCCTTTAATTTTTTGAGGAAGGTGTTATCGTATCTCCTTTAAATAATTGAACCACCAAGCTCCCAAAGCATGTCTTTGTAGTTTTCCCGCAATGAAAGACGGTATTAAAGGGGATCTGTACCTCCTGTACAACGAGGGCTCTTCCTGCCTTCAGAAGTTCTGAAGTATTTTAGTCCTCACCGGTGGCTTTATTGGCCGGTTTATAAGCCGTCTTAAAAGTAGCTTGATTTTGTCCTGACCGATAAAAATAATAATAAATAATGCTGGCCAATCCATACAGCATCATTTAACCCCAAGATTAGCAGAGCTCGTGTTATGGATAGGTACCTACTCTTAACTGGCAGTACGTCGGTATAGTGGCGTTACAGAATGTTTCTAGATCAAGATCGTCTCGTTGATTTAACGACAAGGAGCATTGGCAGCGTATAAACGGCCATAGAGGCCCTTTGTCTCAGCATTGAACTTGGGCTTTGACAACGGTCCTCCCATCGTGCGTTTTTAGATTCGTCAGGTTCCTAACCAAGCTGCTGTGTGAATACTTTAGACCCTCGGTTTCGCTCTTTTGCCTTTTTTAAAGCGTGTGTTGGATTGGAGCTCCGAAGGCGTCGCACAATCTTCGCATTCCGCTTTTTAAGGTATCGTCTTTTTGTCACTGACCCAAGAGTCCATCCGAGATTTTAGAATTCATGCCAGGGGGCACTGCTTTTGGCAGCGCTTAATACCCTCGTTTCTCAGCGTTTTGACCAGGAGGGAGCTTACGGTGTGGTAAGGCACGGCAGTACGGCTCAAACGTTAGGAAATGAAACGTTAAGGTTCGCGTTCACAGGCTGACATCGGACAATCCGCTGACAGGTGCGTCCACTGATCGGCAATCCGTATGACGTCATTCGCTTACCACACCGTGATCGCGGCCCAGATTGTGTAGGATCTTGTGAGTTCGTCGGTGTCTTCAGTCTTTCAAGGCAAAAACCTATCTTCAAAAAGCTTCTGGAAATTCTCGATACCCACCATTATTTGGATTCTATAGGTCAGAGCTTGGACATCATCGTACGGTTTTGTTCAAGCTTCAGATTGATGTTTGAGCATCGAATCAGTCGGTGACCAGATCTAGTACTGAACCTGTTAATAACTCAGATAGGTATCTCTGAATTCATGCCGAATAAAAGTGAGACATCAAGTCTGCTTCGACCAAACGCTCCGATAAAATTTGATAGAAATCGACCCGAATGGTTTATTAAAAGGTTTAAAAAAATATGCAGTTTCTGTTTTCTTATAAATCGAGGGCATGACTCTTTTCAAGACTTTTCTCTAACTCTCGTGGTTTCCGACTTGGCCATCACCGCCCTTCTCAAAAAACCACCCTGTATTTATAATTTTAAAATGTCTTTTTAGGTGAAGTAGAAAGTATAATGTGGTTGAACTAGTTGGCAACCAACTACACAAAAAAGTAAGGAATAAAAGTAGAGGTACGTAATAATGAGTAAGGATGATGACATGGTTATTAAAAATAATTTGTTTTATGAGACTGTCATTAAATCTATTACCATGTGTTTTTATTAGTTAAGGTAGACTGCTAGGTGCGGTTAAAGTACTAATGAGAAGTACATTGAATTGAAATTGAAAAGTACGAATTTGAAGCGATAAACTGTTATAAGTACAAAAATTTTGAAGGGAAAACTTAGAAATACAAGTACTTACCTTAATTAAAGATATTTTCCACTATAAGGAATAAATGATTACTAGGTACTCGTTTTATTTTGATTCATATTACCTCCTAACACATTTAAGTTATAAAATAATAACAAACATACAACGAAGCAAAATAGATGTTTATTGTCATATTTATTTTTCAGTTCAACATCATCTTCTTTGTTAACCACATCATCATCCAACAAGAGGTTTTAAACAAGTCTTGCCTAGACAAAGCTATGTTGTGGAAGATGGAACATCCCTAGGTGATAAATTCAAAGAAATAAACATAATGACTGACAGTGCCATGTCAATATATTTATGAAAACTTGTTGTACACTCATAGAAATAAATCAGTTCCCTAAAAATAGTGATAAACTAACTTTAATACCAGAAATAAACATAAACTCGCTGTGCCCACAACTAGGCTACACACAATTAATGTATCTTTTAAAGGGCAATGTATAAGCTTCTACAACAAAACTCCTAGTGAGTTGCAAAAATTATCAGTAAATTCAAACAAATTGTCAAGACCTTGCTGTGCAAAAAGGCTTACTATAAAATGTCAGATTATCTAGAAGATAAAAAAGCTTGGGACGGGTTTTGCTCCAACTCGAAAAATAACAACTAACAGGCTAAAGGTTTCCACATTGCTTCTCTACTTTAGTCTACATACGGAAGCGTCAGTAATCAAAAATATCACTTTATTCCCGTGTCAGTGTATAGTTTTATAATTTGACCTTTTCTAAGTGTACATGTATTTTATTTATTTCTAAATTTACAAAAGGCCTCTCAACAACAGGGTTCCTGGTAGCAATTTGAGGCTCTCCACTCTCTAAGTGCCCAGTGCCTACCCCCACCCCCCGCTTAATGTTACATTGATTTGGTGTTTCTCTTGCATTTCAGATCTGTGGAAGGCCAAGAGATATCTACTCAAAACAAATACAATGGATTCGTTTCTTCAAGTATTGACTGTCATGGCCACATTTTATGAATCAATGCAGTTTACGTCCGATATATACTTTTTCTGTCAAAATTTGTACGAATCCTGGCTCGACTTCAATTTATTTTACATTGGGATTATAATTACTTGTATGTCTGCTGGAATGATCCATGGATGTTACAATTTGGATAAGTAAGTATATTTTTTGTTTATGTTAACTGTCTGATTACTTGAACTTGAAAAAACTGTGTCATCCATCAGCAACACCTTATTGTCAATTACCAATAAAATATGAATCTTAAGTTAACACAAAAATACACTATAGTTTTTTTTAAAGGCAAAAGCTTTATTCACTAAGAAAATAAGAATGAAATAAATTACAAATAGTATTTACAATTGAAACAATTGAGCTAATTGCAGACTGTTGCAAACAATCTACAGGTAGCTCAACTGATCCATACCACACCAGTCGGAAGCGTCCCCAAGACGCTGGCTGCAACGCGTCGCTTCGACTAGACGTTCAGATAATTTTTTAAAAACTTAATTATTTATTTATAACTTATCACAGTTATCACTCTTATTTTCAGAATACGGCAAAAGTATCCGAATTTATTTAAAAATCCACGAGATGTTATAAATTACCAACAAACGCATGAACGACAAAGTGGCCGTGCAGATGAAATTGAACAAATTGATGTAAGTTTACAAATTGTTTTGCATTTGTTGGCAAATATAAAATAATAGTAGGGTAAAACACCCATTTTGCCTTTTAGTGAGGACTCGAATTTGATTCAATTGTATTTTAAATGTTAAACACTATGAATAAAAACAATCGCTGCTTTCCGAAAGGTTGTTTATTAAATTTACAAAAAAAAAATACATAACATTATATTTATAATAGATTCATAGAAAAAATCAACACTAAACGAATTATGGCACTTTTCACCAGTAGTCAGCCTCATTTTTCCAGAAGTCAGCCATGTCTTATCTAGTAGTCAGCTCTCTCTTATTCTTGCGTATTTGGCATAGAATTTTAATTATGATGTATTTATTTTCATATAATATGTCCCCAGCGAATAAGTACACTAAGTCATTAATTTATGTGTCTCGCTAGTCAATTCCCTTTCACAGTTTGTGCATTTTATTCTGTTTATTCTACATTATCGTATTTTTCTGCCTCTTTTTACTATGTTTAGTATTAAATTTCTTCAGAAATAATATTAATACCAACATAATGAAATTCTAAAACAAATGATTTTCATGCTAAAATAATCGTGCCTAAATTTAACCCTAATTAAAAGGATTTAAGGTGCTATTTGGTGCAACAGAACTAACGGCTGACTACTGGATTTGTAGACCCATTGGTCGGCCCCTGACATTTCTAAGCGGCTGACTACTGGTAAAATACACTTTTCATCTTTTAAGAGTTAAGCCCAATGTAATGAGCAAAATTGGTACTATCCGCAACGTTAATTTCAACTACATACAAGAGGAATTTGAAAAAACCGACAGGACACATGCGCGAAGGACACTTGCGCGAATGGACATTTGCGCGAATGGACACTTGCGCGAAAAAATCACAAAACTCCTAATATCTCTCGAAATAGACGTCGTAGAGAGTTGCGGATTTCACCTTGTAGGTAATTTTGCTCTCTTGTGATATATTTCACTTTCCCCTATACCTCCCACTTCCTTCCCAATAACGAGAATCCTACTTTTAAGTAGACGTTCGTAGCACGTGCTACGATGCTACGAGGGATCGCCGTAGCATACAAAAGACTTCAACGCGCACGCACCTTCTTCCTACACATAAAATGTAATTTCGTAGACCAACGTAGCAAGTGCTACGATGGCTACAGGTGGCTTAACGGCGTAGCCACATTCAAAGCTGCTAAGGAGTATTCAGTACATTGGTGACTGGTCTTCTTTTAGATCTCTTTTCTTGAACATACGAGTAAGTGAAGTTACCATTCACTCCACTTGACATACCAAAAAAAATGTCGTAGACCTTCGTAGCACGTTCTACGATGCTACGAGGGAACGGCCTAGCATACAAAAGATTTCAACGCGCACGCACCTCCTTACTACAAAAAAATGTTAGTTCGTAGACCATCGTAGCATCGTAGCTACGGGTTAACGTATTCATGTCAGTGTAGAGTCTGTGACCCATTCAGAGCTGTCAATTGCACACAGTAAAGAGGTGACACGGTCTTTTTGTTTACTGAAAACTGGATTAATGTACTGTACTTAGTCTTAGTCGCTTTCAACTAGTTCTAAGGTGTAGATTACGAATTGGCTTATTCTACAAAACCACTGGGACCACTTTTGTCCCAGTAATTCTTGTAGCTAATAAATGAATAAATGATGAACACTTTATTATACAAAATTTATAAAATAATTTATATTTGATTGAAATAAAAACGTTCAATAGGCAGCCTTGTTGTTTAAAGCAATTTCTTCCAGGCCACCCTGCTGTGTGATGTGTGTGTAGTGGAGTTCGCTTTGCTTACCGCAATCCGATTCACGCCAACAGATTTCAGGCTTCGCTCACCGCAATGCTACCCCACCGTCATGAAATTCGAAATCCTATATTAGTCAAAACAATACCTATATCAAATTTTTGGATGAGGTCATAGCATGGCTCGTTTTGGTCGCCATGCTGTTCTCCGTAGTCGCATTGCTCTCCCCGGATTCAGAGGCAGGGGGTTCTGGAGGGGCACGGGTGTGTAAAACCACGGCTCGTTTCGCACACAGCTCCACCCAAAAAAAGGTAAAAACTGGGAAAATTTCGGATTTTTAATAAAAAGGGGTGTTTAGAGAGGCTGGGGGATCAAATTATTTTTTTTGTTCATAATTGTATGTTTTGTTCTATACGACTTTGAAAACTTTTTCGTTTGCGAAATCTCAAAAGGGGGGTGAAAAAAAGGTGAGGGGCTGTGATTTATTTTATTTCACTTATTAGTATGTTCAAGAAAAGAGATCTAAAAGAAGAACAGTCACCAATGTACTGAATACTCCTTAGCAGCTTTGAATGTGGCCACGCCGCTAAGCCACCCGTAGCCATCGTAGCACTTGCTACGTTGGTCTACGAAATTACAGTTTATGTGTAGGAAGAAGGTGCGTGCGCGTTGAAGTCTTTTGTATGCTACGGCGATCCCTCGTAGCATCGTAGCACGTGCTACGAACATCTACGTAAAAGTAGGATTCTCGTTATTGCGAAGAAAGTAGGAGGGGTAGGGGAAAGTGAAATATATTACAAGAAAGAAAGCAAAATTACCTACACAGTGGTGAAATCTGCAACTCTCTACAACGTCTATTTCGGGAGATATTAGGAGTTTTGTGCATTCCTCCTAGCATCGTAGCACGTGCTACGAACGTCTACGTAAAAGTAGGTTTCTCGTTATTGGGAAGGAAGTGGGAGGTATAGGGGAAAGCGAAATATATCACAAGAAAGAGAGCAAAATTACCTACACAGTGGTGAAATCCGCAACTCTCTACGACGTCTATTTCGAGAGATGTTAGGGAGTTTTGTGATTTTTTCGCGCAAGTGTCCATTCGCGCAAGTGTCCACTCGCGCAAATGTCCTTCGCGCAAGTGTCCATTCGCGCAAATGTCCTTCGCGCAAGTGTCCATTCGCGCAAGTGTCCATTCGCGCAAGTGTCCATTCGCGCATATGTCCATTCGCGCAAGTGTCCTTCGCGCAAGTGTCTTTCGCGCAAGTGTACCAGATCCGAAAAAACCAGTAGTCAGCCATAAGTGGCTGACTACTGGAATTACCTTAAAAATTCGAAAAAAGCTTTTAAGGTATATTTTTCATATTTTTCTTTCAGATTATGCTGGAAGAAGGAAATACTATAAGATCGTAGAAAAGATATCTACTATTTACAAATAATTTTACCCTTAAATTTTATTCTATGTCACTGACAAATTCATAATCTAGAAAATAAGAATGTGTGTGGAGCATCATGACAATTCTCGCCTTTCTGAATTAAGCATAATATGAATTAAATTCAGAATCTGAATTCAGAGAGTCATTCCGGTTGTATGGGGGCGACCCTTGTAGCTAATAGCTTTTAAATACATTGGATAGAAATAATATATTAGTAGTACTTAAATAAGAAAATCCTGTGTGCACACATTATGTACCAAACTAACCTTAGCATAATCAAGATTGATAATATACATAAATGCTGGAACAGATGTTCCTAAAGAAAGTATTAATTTATGTCAGTTTGCAGTTTGAGTTTAAAAAGAAATAATTTAGAAAAATAAAAATGTTGACGAAGGTCGGTGCAAAATAAACACTACTGGTACAACATAATGCACGCCTGTTATCAGAACGAATCGCTTGTATGGAGCTGTATACCGAAATTTTCGGGACTGGAACGAACGGGGTCCCACGATCAAAACCTTTAGCTTGTGCCATCCCGACCCAGCAAAACAGGTGCTCGGGCGGGCGCCTTACGAATCAAGCGGTGCTATAGTTTTAAGTAATACCTACTTACATAAGCTAAGGTACGTTCGGATTCAGATAGATCTGAGCGTTCGGTGTAGACAAAAATCTATATAGGTATATTAAATATTATATAAATGAATCCCTACTTCCTTTGGTCATGGCATCGCGCGTGAACGGCTAGAACAATTTCGCTAATTCTTTTTTTGTTGTGTTTATTACTGTCAGGAGAAGGTTTTTAAGAAAGAAAAAATTTAGAAAAGTTGGAAACATACATTTCCACGCGGGCTAAGCCGCGGGGCGCAGCTAGTATAAAAAATAACTTCCAGGAGTTCAATTTTATATAATATGTCCACGTAACCATATTGATCTTAGAACACAACTTCCAACTCAACTTTCTTCCTACGAGTTACATAATTCGGGTACTTGCCCTCTAGGTAACGTTCGTTTGTTCCACCATGTCTTCTGTATACCCTTGGCAACTGTGAATTGATCAGTTTAATTAAATAACTTGTGTCCGTTTTCATCCTTGTGGTACGGAACCCTAAAAATGACATAGCTCCTGTAAGCTAATTATTTTTGGCTACCCTGGAAGCTTAGATCTATCTGTTACTGACGGTACATAACGAAGAAATGTTGATATTATATCGAGCATTCCAGAGATTAAGACAAATGTCAGAGTTGTGATATTGCTATTAGTTATCGTTCAGACGCATAGTACCAGAAACATTCTAGACAAATGCCAGCAAATTCTTAACAACTAGCCACCACAAGTGTTTTACCCGTTTACTGCTTACTTTTTTATAATATAAAATAAAAAAAACGTTATACTTATGTTCAATTACCTTTAGTTATCCTAAAAGTCGGTCCAATATACCGACCGGTATATCGGGATACCGGTATTTAAGACCTGCGTAATAGGCAAACCTAGGAATATAGGTGTCTAATTTGTTTTAAAGAATTTCTTTAGTATTAGGGTCTGTCTCACAGTGTCCGAATAAACACTAACCGCCAGTTAAAATTAACGAGATCCTTTTCTGTCATATGGTCAAATAAGGAGACAGCATTACATTTAACTGACAGATACGTCTATCCGTCGGTGGTGTAACACTTACTGTCAGGAACTTTCTTATAAATATAAATAAATGTGTATTGTTTTATCTTATCAGTTTTGGCAAGGAACGATTCAATCTGGAAAAAATGGATGAAATAATAGAAAACAAATATATCGATATCCATAAATGTCGATAAAAAAATTTAGTCAACCTCTAGTACCTGTCAAGCGTTTGCCCCCAATATTCCCTGGTCTGGTAATAGGTATCTGGTAATTTGCGAAACAAAATCTGTACTAATCATACATACTACTAGTAATCATCGTACCACCTCTATGCAGATGATCTCCAAATTTACACGCAAGCCTCGGTAGACCAACTATCGCATGCTATCTCCGCAATAAATGAAGACCTTGACCGTATCCTTGACTGGAGCAAAAGCTTTGGTCTCAAAGTCAATCCGGCAAAAACGCAGGTTATCACAGTAGGAAGCTCGCGGATGATAGCTCGGGTAACCTGGAGTAGTCTTCCGTCCGTGGTCTTTGATGGGACTCCTGTGGGGCAAAGTGAAACGGTGAAAAATTTAGGTGTCCTCATTGACAGGAACCTGTCGTGGGGACCTCAGCTCTCTGAAATCAGCCGTAGGATGTTTGCTTCAGCTGGTTCCCTTCGAAGACTACGGAACTTTCTACCTATCGCCACTAAAATTTCTCTTGCACAATCTCTTCTCCTTCCAGTTCTTGATTATGCTGATTCTTCCTTTCTTGACCTAACTGAGCAACAACTTGATAAACTTGAGCGCCTGCAGAATGTCGGGATAAGGTTTATATTTGGCTTGTGCAAGTATGACCACGTCTCGGAATTTCGCAGGAAGCTCAAGTGGTTACCTATACGGCTTCGCCGTAATAGTCACATCCTTTCTCTTCTCTATAATATCTTATTTCTCGCTTCTGCACCCCCTTATCTCAAGGAACGTTTCACTTTTCTTCATCATTCTCACGCTCTTTCTCTGCGCTCCACTGAAACTCTTATGCTTCAAGTCCCTGTCCACTCTACTTCTTTCTACGAGTACTCATTTACTGCTCGTGCTGTACAGCTGTGGAACACACTGCCAGTTTCAGTAAGGCGTGCAAAGTCACTACCAATATTCAAGAGTATGTTAAAGGAACACTATTTGTCCTGCTGTCACTGACCACACCCTTGTTTTCCTTTATAAAATATAGATATATTTGTTTATAAATATATATGTATGTATATGTAGGTATATAGGTACTATATTAAGGTATATTTGTAATTTTTGTCGATATTTTTTTTTATTTGTAAAATTTGTAGTAATAATGCACACAGATCCCCATCTTTTATCCAACGATCCTATCCATCCACGGTTGTCTGGTAGAGATCGCTCTTGAGCGATAAGACCGCCAATTGTCACATTTTTTGTAATTTTTTGTTGTTTTTGTAAATTATCTTGATAAGTGTGCAATAAAGAATTTTCTATCTATCTATCTGGGCATTATGCGTATCTGGTAATTTGCGAAACAGGATCTGGTCATACGCGTATCTGGTAATTTGCGAAACAAAATCTGGTCGTATGCGTGCGTATCTGGTAATTTGCGAAACAAAATCTGGTCGTATGCGTATCTGGTAATTTGCGTATTTGGTAATTTGCGAAATCCATTTCTGGCCATCCGCGTAATTTGCGTTTCTGGTACTATGCGTCTGAACGTTAGTTATCGATCGGTGTGTGATTATCAGTAGAAGTACTACTTAATACCTATTTATTGGTTTAAAGATTTGAAATTAATGTATTTAAGAAAATCTACCATGTATTTATCACTAAAAGAAAGTACTTTTTGTGATAGATACTAGATAATTCTCGTACACTTGTCGACTTGCCATATTTACTTAAGGATTAGATACCTACTTACCTATTAAGTATACTTAAGTATTATTGTTACCAAATACATAAAGAAATGTGATAAGTACCAAAAGACATTTATTACTGTTATTTTACTCAGGTATATTAATAAATATACAGGGCTATTGGTAATTCACTGACACTGCGTGAACGATCACTTCTGTGAAGTAGCCGGGTCTTAATTATTAAATTTGGCATTGGTAGTAGTTACCTACCTCCATTCAGTAATCGTTATTTTGAGTCGCTTTATTTAAAACGGCTGTGCCCTACAATCAGAGTAGGTGTGGGAGAGTGGGAGATTTGTCTTTAGTAATTAATTGGGTTCCGGACAATCTTGTTTATTCATTGTGTATCTTAAGTGTATTACGAAAAACTTCAAGAATTAGGACCTAGCGTCTTCTTTGTAAACGGCGAACATTTTTGCGATGATGGGCAAAACCTGCAGTTCACGCAGTGTCAGTGAATTACATATAACCCTGTATATATAGCAAATAGGCTAAATGTGATCTTCGCAGGAGAGTTTTAATTTTACGAAAAAATCATGTGCATTTTTAATTATTAATGAATTTTTGTAACAACTTTTAATACTTTATATGATAGAGATAGAGATATTGTGTGCCATATAGTGGAAAATACTCGGGAAGATAGCCAAAAATAAAAATTACAGAAATATTCTCAAGAATAGCCGAGAGGCGTTTCATGGTTAAAACAAGATCCGTCAAGTGCGAGTGAACTCGCGCGCCGAGGGTTTCGAACGTTTGTCAACAAATATGTACCAAAAGTACCGGTTAGAGACTTCGCAATTTAACTAATACCTAAAAGTAGTAGGTACTAACTTACATTTCAGATAGATCTCTCTGCATGCTTCGGTTAAAGTGGGTAATGGACAATTTTTCAACTTTTTTCAAACTGTATGAAACCTACAGAAATTTGAAAAACTGTTTTGAAATGTCCAAACCGATACCTTTTACTTGATACCCCACTCGGGGTGCCTTTTGAAAATTATTCCTTTATGACCATTTTTCAAAAAGTGTTCTTTTTACAGACTTCTCTATATTTTTCCTGTAAAATATAGTAGATCCATATCTACAAACGCTACATACATTTTAAACGGATCGCTCTGCAAACTTCGGAGATAGGGGGTGGGGGGGCGGGGGATAATGGGTATTTTTCAAAATATTTCAAAAAGTATGACAGAACAAAAATTTCAAAAAATATTTTGAAATGTACAAACTGATACCTTTCATTTGATACCCCACATGACCCTGTAGGTATCTTTTAAACTTTCGGGACCACAATTTGTATGGAAAATATTCATTTTCATTTTTCATTTATTTTCATATGTTTTTCTTTAAATCTGTACAAGCGCACGAAATGTATAATGATTTTAAATTTCAAGTTGATAGCTGCAGTAGTTGCTGAGTTATTAATGAGGGAAAAAAGGACAGACAAAGCGAGACCATAAGGGTTTCGAAACCGATCTTCGATCTTCGAAACCCTACAAACCGCCAAGCTATTGCATTTAGTTCCACCTACCCCAGTTACCGTATGGCACACGTTCTGCCGAACACCTTATATATGTAAAGTTTATTCATCACACATACATGCATAATACACTAAACACAACAATCGCATTAACATACAATTATTATTTTAATGCTCAATATTAAGAATTATAATTTCACTTTGATTTCTACACATGGAAAGTATATTGTACTTTAAAATCAAATACTTTAAACAATTAATAACAAATACATATTACTATACTACTCTGTGTTTATAGACATGGATCTATATTTAACAGGAAAAATATAGAGAAGTTTGTAAAAAGAACACTTTTTGAAAAATGGTCAAAAAGGGGGGGAATAATTTTCAAAAGGGAGGGCTACCTCACAAAATACCCATTCCCTCCCCCCCTATCTCCAAAGTTTGCAGAGCGATCCATTTAAAATGTATGGAGCGTTTGTAGATATGGATCTATATTTTACAGAAAAAATATATAGAAGTCTGTAAAATGAATACTTTTTGAAAAATGGTCAAAAAGGAACAATTTTCAAAAGGGGAGCTACCCCACCGAGTAATCAAATAAAAGGTATCAATTTGGATATTTCAAAACAGTTTTTGAATTTTCTGTAAGTTTCATACTTTTTGAAATATTTTGAAAAAAGTCGAAAAATTTACCATTACCCACTTTAACTGAAGCATGCAGAGAGATCCATCTGAAATATAGGTTGGTACCTATTATTCTTAGGTATTCGTTAAATTGCGAAGTCTCTAACCGGTAGGTAATTTTGGTACATGTTGACAAACGTTCGAAACCCTCGGCGCGCGAGTTACACTCGCACTTGACGGATCTTGTTTATGTACATTATCGATTATACCTAATCCATTTATATAGAATCTGTAACGTGGCAAAATAAACCAATATGTCATCTCACATCACAAAGTGCGAAGTTATTGATAATAATTATTAGTATTTAGTAGTTAGTTCACATGAAGTAAACATAATAATACAACTTATCTGTTGTAAATGTATTCATGTAACAATTATTGGTGGATAGAGAAGTTTTAATTCTAAATTCGATGCAAGTGCCAAGGCCAATTAAAGCTGGAATATCAAAGATAAAAATATTGCTGATTCAAAGCCTGATTTGAATCAGCAATTGATTTTTATGGAATGCAAGGAACATTAATTTGTCTTATAATAAGCACCAACCTCAATTCACAATTTGTCTCGGTAAGGATACCGAGACAAATTGTGATATGAGGTTTGGTGGAAAAAAGAAAAACGTTTACTTGGCCACTTTCTCTTAACATTTACAACAGGCACTACGGTATCAAAAACAGTAGAAGATTAGAGATATCAACTAGCAATCAGGGGCCTTTGGAGAGCATAGACCCGGTAAGAAAGAAATCCGGATGGTTGGGGGGCGGAAGTTACAATAAAAAAAATTGGGCCACCTCCAATAACATATTTATAGGTTAGCAAACAGTTATAGATAAGAAAGATCAACTAGCCATCACGGATTTATAAGGGCGGAGCCCCCTTAAGAAAAACGGGGCGAGGGGGGGGGGCGGATTTACATGAGCCACGTCCATTTACATTTATTTATTTATTTATTTACTACTGTCAGTAAATAAGCTAAAACAGTTGTAGATGGATAGATAGAAAATTCTTTATTGCACACTTATCGATAGAAACAATACAACAAAACAGCATAAAATCTAAGTGACAAGTGGCGGTCTTATCGCTCAGGAGCGATCTCTACCAGACAACCGTGATAGACGTAGATTAGAGAGATCAACTAGTAATCACCAGGGGGCTTGGGAGGGCGCAGTCCCTGTAAGGCAGAAAAACGGGTCACTTCCGCTAACATTTACAACAGGCAGTAAGTCAGCAAAAAAGTTGCAGATTAGAGAGATCATCAGCTAGCAATCAGAGTCTTGGGGGCAGGCAGTAGTCATATGCATAGAGAAACGTTTACTTGGATCACGTCGCTAACATTAACAACATGCAGTTAGTAAGCACTACCTACCATGCTAACGAAGAAGTTGCGGATTACAGTTAATATACAATAAATTACCTAAGACAGTAAAAGAAATTGTCAGTTAAAATTTTTGATACAGTTATCATTATCATACTTTACGTTAGTGGAATGTTTAACGGACTAGGATATTTTGACATAACTATGAAATTAAATATATATAATTTTGACACTTTTCTAATTTTTTGTAAGCATGATAAATAAAATTTGATTCAGATTAAATTTTTTAAGTGTAGTTTGTTTATGTAAAAGTAAATAAAATTATTTTAATTCATTGACATTCGTTTGCTCAGTTTATGGTGACACATTGTATCTCAGGACCAACTGTATAGTATTTATTTCTAAACATGTTCTAAGTGAATAAACGATTTGAGTTTGAGTTTGAGTTGTAACATAATGTCCTAAAGCGTCAGGTCTCAGAGATATTCACTTTTGAAAAAAAAATGGTTATTTTCATATGTCAATATCTCAGAAACCTGTCGCTTTAGGACATTATTTTGTACGGCATTTTTTATTTGTTATGGTGTCCTCTATCCAAATAATTATATAACTTTTATTGTGTGTGATTATATTTACACTAATATTATAAAGAGGAAAGAATTGTATTTTTGTATGTCTGTAACGAATAAACTAAAAACCTACTAAACCGATTTAAAAAATGTAATTATTTTAATTTAATAAGAAGCGAGGCAAATTTACTTTATAATGATATTTAAAAAGATTAGCGATCACTATAAGGTCACTAACATCATTCAACCTCACAGGGAGGCTAGACTAAAGATTCATTTTGCTAGTTTGTTTCCAAAACAGAATTTTGGCTTATTTTTATTTGGTCTAGCACATTTTGTTCTGCATAAATTCATTTTTCAATTCAATATTTATAGAATATATATATAGCAACATCTTATACTAAACGATGAATTATTTAAAACCTAAAATGTTAGAAAAAATAAACTTTTTATCTAACGCAATTTAGCCAAGTTTGAAAATAATTACAATGTAGCATCGATGTGAGTAAAATTCGGGAGATAGGGCACTAGCTCTCGAAAGTGGGACGAATGATCAGATTGAGTCCAATTAGGTCCACCCACCTCAGTCACAGTCGGACGGGCGGCGGCGCTGCCGGCGGCGTACGTGTTTCGCGTGTATTGTTGTCTCGATCGCACTTCGGTCTAGATATGCCTTTCCATCATTGTTGTTCATAAGGTAGTAGGTATATTGCAATAGATTGGAAATAGCGTGTCTTGGCGTTTAGTTGTAACACAACACAGGCCATTTGTTGAAATAGCGCTGGGAGAACGTATCATATCAATAGAATTTTACTTATATCAATGCAATGTTGCAAATTTATTTATAATCTAGTTGGCAATACCGTCGAATTACAGCTTTTGAGTAGGTACAATAACGCAGCAAAGTCTCAAAATCTTTGAGAATTTTTCAGTGTTTGATCATTATTTATTTATTTAAAATATAATTTAATAAATAAATAATGATTGAGAATTCACTCAGCATTATCTAGCTAGCCCCAAGCTAAGCAGAGCTTTTGTTGTGTGTACTCGAAAACTGATAGGTATACTTAATACAATATACTACCTACATAGATATATATTTGTTTTCTTATACATAGAAAACATCCAGAACACCCTGAACAAATTTTAATATCTTCAGATCGTACACTCGCACTTGACGGATCTTGTTGAATACGAGTTCCGACGCGGAACTAACGCGGCAGAAACAGCTCGCAATATCAATGTTGCGTTTGGAGAGGGGACTGCTAATGAACGCACCGTGCGATTTTGGCTTAGAAGAAGAAAGCTTAGAATGATAGTTGACACAAACGAGGTAAATCTAAAAAATTGCGACTTATGGTCGCAATTTCAATTTCGAACCCCTGGTACAATACTACAAATGGCGCAAAAACCATCTCCGCCAAAAAATATAAAAATGGTGTATTGTGCGGTGCGAGGGTAAGTAAGTTAGTAAGTTAATCATTTATTTGTCACATAAAATACACACATACAATTGGTTTACTTATAACAAGTTGGCCAAATTTAACAATCAAAATTAAAAGTAAAAACAGAAAGTAGAGGCACCTCATACCAGTGCTAATCCCGCCCGCCGCTAGGTTCCTTTTATTTACAATTGATTTACAAAACTAACGACGTTTTCGACGTTGACATAGACATGATTTTATAGTAGTTTAAAGAATCCGGGCTGAAACACTAAGTACCTGCTAACAATACAAACCGCTGTTGACTATTTTAAACAATAATACATGTGTGTAGCAGTGGCAAATGGGTAATAGCTCAGTGATAATATTGCTCTATGAGCAAACACTGATTTCCAGCTACCACCTTCAGGGTGACGAGACAAGGCGGGCCCAGCGACACACGTCTGTCCATACCATAACACGCATTTTACCGCGCGCAGGGCCTTACAGATGAGAGAGCATATCGTCGGTCGGATTCATTACCGGAACATTTCCGAAATCACGTTTTTTGAGATAAGTATGCAGAATGGTAGGGAATTTAATAAAGTTTCCAAAGCACTAACGGTAGAACTCAAATGTTGGTTCTAATTGACAGAAAACTACTTATTCCGGTAAAGAAAAAATTTATATTAGTCATCTTTTTGTTTTCAGTATCGGTTTATTTCGAATTGTCCCGCTGGTACTCTTAATTTCAAAGTGCATCCGTGGTTCATCAATAGAATATTTAGAAATGTTCCAGTTTGACTCTGATATTCTTTAGTTAATTATGGTTTATTCGTGTTTTGTGCCAGTCGCGCTTTGAATGATTAGTGTAGTGGTCAGAAGCAGTTTGAGTTTTAATAAATAAAAATTTAAAAAATCTGTTCGAAAGAGAAAATACTGCTTAAATTGGCAATAACCAACAGTTCAGAAAGTGATCATGATCAGTTTAGCGGTAAGTTTTATTGAAATACCTATTTAGCTTAAGTAACTAACTAACTTACTTTCGATTTTTGTGGGAAAGCTTTCTAAAATATTTTAAATAAAAGGGGAATGGTAACAAAGAAAGAAGTTTACGATAGCTTATAATAGTAGCATGGATCTCTTTTTGCTTATGCTAGACCAAGTACCTAGTAGGTTCTTTCTTACCTACTTACTACCTAACTTTAGCTAATCCTAAGCTAACTAATGGTGGGTAAATTGTTTTTCTAATTTTAAAGAAAGGAAGAAATACTGATCAAAAATTTTGCTAGCAATAACTTTAAATTATAATTGTTCTCTGTTTTTGCTTACAAGGTGGTGGTTGTGTGGTGAAATTCGTTCCAGAGACAAAATTAGATGCTGTTCGTAAAGGAACTCCTGCGCATAATGTTGTCGAGCACCAAATTAGATCATGAGACCGAACTGAGGAAGAAAATTAATGGACAAGACTTACGTTTTTGTAAGTACCAACTTGGGTGCCATGCCAACTGTTAACTTTAGCAACTCATGTATTTAGCTTAGGCCGCCAAGTAACTTTACGCAGGGAGCTCAGAGAGGCAACATCTCTGGCAGGACTTTGTCGTTGTTGCTTGGCGGTCTCACTGTTAAAGTCGAGTATTGTTGTGGTGTCCTGATGATGTCTCGTGGAGAGAAGAAACTAGTTGACGACTTACTTTTGATGAGTTTTTTCACTGTGTGGTTGTTGTGGTCTTTTCTTTTGAAAATTAAGTTGTGTTCGTTCTTGGAGTTGGAGGTTAATTTACGGGGCAATTTTGTATTGCGTAAGTCTGTTGTTTACTTTCTCTGATTGCAAGTGGGAGCAATTTGTGGGAGGACGGGCGGTACACGCAAATCACATTTTGTTGGATCTTGTCGGAGGAGGTTTTGGAGGAATTGTTACTAAATATTGTTTTATCCTAATATTATACAATGGATTTCCGCGAAGTAACGCCTGAATCTATTATTTAAGTTAGATTAGAACTAGGCACTTTGACGATACATACCTACCATACTAATAAAGATCCTACCTAGCTAAATACATGAGTTGCTAAAGTTAACAGTTGGCACCTAAGTTGATACTTACAAAAAAGTAAGTCTTGTCCATTAATTTTCTTCCTCGTTTCGGTCTTATGATCTAATTTGGTGCTCGACAACATTATGCGCAGGAGTTCCTTTACGAACAGCATCTAATTTTGTCTTTTGAACAAATTTCACCATACAACCACCACCTTGTAAGCAAAAACAGAGAACAATTATAACTTAAAGTTATTGTTAGCAAAATTTTTGGTCAGTATTTCTTCCTTTCTTTAAAATTTGAAAAACAATTTACCCACAATTAGTTAGCTCAGGATTACCTTGTTAAAATTAGGTAGTAAGTAGGTAAGAAAGAACCTACTACTTGGTCTAGCATAAGCAAAAAGAGATCCATGCTACTATTATAAGCTATCGTAAGCTTCTTTCTTTGTAACCATTCCCCTTTTATTTAAAATATTTTAGAAAGCTTTCCCACAAAAATGGGAAGTAAGTTAGTTAGTTACTTAAGCTAAATAGGTATTTCAATAAAACTTACCGCTAAACTGATCATGATCACTTTCTGAACTGTTGGTTATTGCCAATTTAAGCAGTCTTTTAGCTTTGGAACACATTTTTAAAATGTTTATTTATTAAAACTCAAACTGCTTCTGACTACTACACTAATCATTCAAAGCGCGACTGGTACAAAACACGAATAAACCATAATTAACAAAAGAATTTCAGAGTCAAACTGGAACATTTCTAAATATTCTATTGATGAATTTAATTTCACTAATGGAACATTTCATAAAATTACGGATAACTTAAAAACTACAAATGACAGCTAAACCTTAGCAACACACAATAAACTTGTCTATAATCAGCATATTATTCAAGAAAAAAATTATACTTAAGGCTCTCTAGATGAAGACAACTAACATTTGAATATTTTCAAAAACTTTAACCCTCAATTACTCAGAACAGCATATTTTGAAATGTTCCAGTACTGTTTCCGACCGACGATATTACACTACATACAAGACCTATAATCTATTACATACTAACTGCAAATGTAACTATAAGATGGATGCACTCTCCTCTGAGAGCACCAATCTCATAAGAGTCTGGGCAACATTGGAGAGCCAGCCATCTGAACAGCAAAATAAATAAAATATGAATTTATATTATACGCTTAAATACCTACCTACCCTTGTACGCTGAAAGAAGATCGTTTCGCGCGTAGCCAGCGAGTCAGCGATCGAAGTGTTTAGGAATTCCTTGTTTTTGTTTATTGAGTAAATGTATTTTGAGTTTAGATTTTAACGTGTATTTTGATAAAAGATTTCTAAGGGGTGGGGGAATATTATTCCAGCACTTCGTCGCCGCGTACCGAAAGCTACCAGTAAATGCTGCCGTTCTATGGTCGTGATACAGTAGCGCTGATGTTATGGTTCTTAGCTGTCTTGTGGAGTTCGGATTTGCAAAGTTGAGCTTCGTATATAAGTATTCTGGTTGCTTAGACTTTATAAGATCAAAGAGGAGCCCCGCAAGATGCAGTTCTCTGCTTGAGTCCATGTTAAGCATGGACGCCCTGTTCAAAAATGGAGTGATATGACTTCTGGGAGGGACATCAAAACAGAATCGACAGCATGCATTTTGCACGGGCTGAAATAATCGCTCCGTTCTCCTGAGCAAGCGAGGACCATAAACAACATCTCCATAATTAAGGCGGGATAAGACTAATGATTCGCAGACAGTGACACGTGATGCCTCCGAGAGTTGGTCTCTTATATGGTATAGCACCTTGAGCCGGAAGAAACAGGCTTTGACAATACTAAGCACATGACTCTCGAATCTCAAATGAGAATCATAAATTATGCCAAGGTTACGGGCCTCCTCTACACGGGCTAATGGTTGACCCTGAATTTTCACTTCTAGATCGCCACGTAGTCTACATAACTGTGTCTTCGTGCCCATAACCAAGTATTTTGACTTGGTAGGATTTAAGACAAGTGCATTATGTGTTGACCAGTCAGCGATACTATCTAGATCCTCATTGAGGTGTGTTACAGCTTCTGGGATCTTACCTGCCGCGTCCGACAAGTACATCTGTACATCATCGGCGTAGCAGTGGTACATGGTACAATGGTTTATAGCTTTAGAAAGATCTGCACTATAAATGATGAAAAGTAGCGGTCCAAGAATGGAACCCTGGGGAACACCGCGATTAATGAGCTTCGGCTGAGATCTTTCCATGGACCCATCACACTTTACCAAATTTACCAACTTATAACGGTTGCTTAAGTTACTGCTAAACCACGTGATCGAGTTTTTATCCAAACCGTAGTAAGATAACTTAGCGAGCAAAAGATTGATATTTAAACAGTCGAAAGCGCGGGAAAAATCCAAAAGTGACAAAACTGTGCTAAGACCTTTATCTTGTGCCACTAGTACGTTATCAGTGACATCTAGCAAAGCTGTGGCTGTACCGCGGCCCTTTCGGAACCCTGATTGTAGAGGAGGTAAAAGGTTATTATGACTTTCCACATACTTCGTCGTAGATCTTTGAGCTCAACAGGGTAAGGTAAAGGTGTTATAAGTGCTACTTTCCATTTGTTTGGGACGATACCAGATGTTATAGACTTATTGATAATAGCTGTTATGGCATCCAGGGTGCAAGGTAGTGAAAACAAGACCATATCTCAGCTGATACCATCGCATCCGACAGCATTCGATTTGATGGACATTATATATTTACTGATGTCTGCTGAGCTGAACGGAGCTAATTTAAAAATTTCATCGTGGAATCGATTGAGTTCGAAGAACGATAAAACTGCATCGGGAACTACATTTGCTCCAGGCACATTTAAAAAGTGTTCATTTATTTTATTTGGATCGTTAAAATGTACTAGCAACGATTTGTCTTTAGAAGGGTCAGCAAGAATTTTATTTTTAAGTTTTTCCAGAAAACCTTACTATTATTAACTTCCGAGTATATTAACTTATTAAAATAAGCTATTTTTCCCCCAGCAATACCCTTTGAGACTAGAGTCTTGGGCTCTTTGTAATATTGTCTATCTTTATCGGATCTGGATTTACGATAGGTGTTATGAGCTTTGTTCTGCTCATCAATCATCATTTGCAGACGTCTGTGACCCAAGGTAGTGAGCCCCTGTTTTTTACAGTTATAGTTTTTGAAGGTGCATGTTTATCAAAGAGAGATATCAACATTGAGTTAAATTTATCTACCATTAAGTCAACTGTTGGTAAGTCAGCTATTTCATTCCAATTTTCTGCGTTTAAGTCTTTATTAAAGGCTTCTAATGATATAGTTTTAATTGGTCTGAAAGTGAATGTTCTAGGAGGGGGTATTACTTTTTTTAAAGACATGATCACATCACATTAATCATAGCATGCCCATTTGACCCCGTAATATTGGTAACAGAAACATCGCGCACCGGTGCGTTAGTACATATTACATCTATAAGGGTCTCGGTATGCGATGTGTAGTGTGTCGGCTTATTAACAACTTGACGGAGACTCATATACTCTAGGAATTGTGTCAGCTTTACAGTACTTGTATGTTGCTCTTTTAGAATGTTGATATTAAAATCGCCTAATAAAATAATAAAGTCGTAATTTGAGAAAACATTGACCGAGTCGGTAATCGCGTCAATATATGTCTCTACATTCATTCAAGGTGGACGATATGCGGTCCCTATAGCTAGACGGTAACCATTTACGCGGGTGGACAACCACATTTGTTCAATGATATCATTAGGCCTGTTCAGATAACGTACATTAATACCACGCCTTATATAAAATGCAAGGCCGCCTCCCCTGCCTCCGTGCATGTGCAGCGGGCGCGGGGTGTTGCGCATTCGATAGCCAGGGACGGACGACGACGGCGCGCACGCCTCTTGCCCGCTTGGTATCCACGTTTCATTAATTGCGACCACGTCCGCACTATGACAACTCATTGCTAAAATAAAATCGTCATGTCCGGTATTTAATGAACCCGCATTATAAAGTCCTAACTTAAGAAACTTTGATTTAGGACCCATTATAACTTAAAATAGAAAATGTCTGATTGTTAAATAATCAAAGACAATTTTGCTTGCGGGAATATAGTTTAACGACTAAAAAATCATGACCATAGTAAGATAGACATACATGTAGTGCTACGCTGCGCCATAATAAGCCCAAGACAGTTTATATTGCACACTGATAAACACACGCATTGTTGAAAACGTACTAAACTCTTTGCATTGAATACCTACATCATACTGAAATTTAATATAAAAATAAGATTCATAAAATTTATCAGGGTACATGTTAGGACTTCCGGCAAGAAAGCTTTCATGTGTTATGTTTAGGATAAATATAACCATTGATGCATGTGATTTTGTCGAAATTATGTAAGTACTAACTAAACATAACATTAATAGGATATACAGAAAACACCAATCAAAAAAGTAGGCAAAGAAAAACTGGCTGTAACTTAAACTTAAATAATAGCTTAAGTCTACACTAAGAATAGTTAGCTCGCTTTCATAGTACGAGAGCCCACGACCAAAATTTTTGTCTCATAGCAATACAGCCAAAACCGCATCAAATCGATAGATACGATTATCCTGAACTCGAAAATACCAATATCAGACATTTTCCGCGTAGCGTTTGATCTGACCGACTTTTCAAAATTGTCAATGAATTTTACCGAACTGCATCAAAGCAATATGTCTGATTTGCAGACTGTAGTTGAATGATAGTTCTGAGATACCGGAAACATATTTTTCAGACGTTAGTGGTGTAGCGCAAACCCGTAAAATCACTTAAAAAAATTAATAATGAGACAAAAAAAAATTTCTCATAGCAATACGTCTGAAAATCTTTTTTATTAGTAAATTTTGGTTATTTGATGCGAACAAAACAATTTTCAGACGGAAATTTGAACGCATTAAATTTTGAGACCGTTTTGAAAATGTTAACAAATTTTACCGATCGGTATTATAGCAATATGTCTGAAAATTGTTGGACATGATAAAATAAGTTGTCCACATGTGCAAAAAAATTATATCAGACAAATTAAGTGTAGCACCTTCTCTATCAGACAACTTTTCGATACTCAGATATCATTTAAAAATCGTATTGAGGCATCTTGAATTCTCTGTTACAAACCAATGAATACGTTGCGACCCTGAATTTATTAGATGATAATTAACAAAGAATTTACCCGAAACCGTAACATTGAAGTTGAAGGACTGAAATAAATCGCACAAAAGGAAACTGGGATGAAGTTGAAAAAAAAAAACGGTTTATTCAAAGTTACAAAATATTCTCGTATTCAATCGCTGTCGGATTCGGAATCGTCGTCGTCGTAGTAAGGAGTGTCGTAAACTTCAAAAATAAATTTAAAGCACACTTGAGTAACTTTTACAAAAGAATAAGCAATGACATCTGTCATCTGTCAAAGGGCATATAATAGACAAGGGGATTCTTGAATATCTATGAAGGCTGTAAATTAAAAAAAAAACATTTAACAGAGGCGTCGGCCAGGCGACTCCGAAACGTTATTTTCGTTTTTGGGAGTATATGCTACACTTAAAGTGTCTGAAAACAGGTTTTTGGTAATCATGGCAGCAATACGAAAAGTTAAAAAAAAAAATATCCGTATTGCTATGATACAGGTCGGCTAAATTTGTTGACATTTTCAAAAATGCGCTCAGGCTATGTGCTACGCGCAAAATGTCTGAAAACAAACTTTTTCGTAATACAGTTATAAAATCTATGTACATTTTCACTATCAGACGTATGGCTATAATACCGACTGCCTTTTTTTTTTGACACAGCAGAAATGGCCTCCCACGCAGTTGCTACACTTTCGACCGTTACTATACACACCTAGTCGGGTTCAGAATCATACAATCTAACGATTTTATAGGGTTTTTGCCGTATTGCTATGAGACATGGTTTTGGTCGTGGGCTCTCGTACTATCAAGTAGGCTAATAAACTTGGGTTTAGGGGTGCGAAAACACCACTAATAAGAAAACTAACACTAAAAGTTTTATATCACGGGTAGGTAAGTACTAATAATAAACTTGTAAAATTGCGTAAAACAGCCTTCAAAAGTCATCAATAAATAGAAAATTTTTCAAAACAGTTTTCGTGAAAATATTGCTATGCTTCGGGGAAAAAATACCCCGGTTTGGTACTATGTATAAAATCGTAGATGAAAGGTGTCTCGTGTGAAAGGTAGGAATTTAACTTTCTTCAGATTTACTCATCTAACCTATGAGTAAATCTGAAGAAAGTTAAATTCCTACCGCCTCTTTCTTTTGTCCCCTTATTTTGACCAGTCGAAGACATCTGACATCATTATCATTAAGTTAACATCTGTTTAGTTTTGGTATTTTTATTTTTAACAATGAATAAATATTAAGGGTATCTAAGATTCTGTCATTTTGTATATTTGTTAACTAAAAAGTTAATTTAAGTAGGTATACATTAGATTTTTTGAGTTCTAAGTGTTCAGTAAATAGATTTGTGATTTAAATTAGGAAGGTAGGTATTTTATTAATTACTTCTAGTAGGTAATGTTCAACAGATAATATGATTTGATAGTATTTTCCTATGCTTTGATTTCAATATAAATTTTCTAACTCATTTTTACTATTTTCTATGGCAAATCCAACCTTCCAAAATAATGTTGAGCAGATGTTGACTGTCCGGACTCTGTATTGGTCAAACTAGACAACAAAGAAAAGAAGGCGTGACCTGTAACCTAAACCAACGCAAGACAAAATAGTTTCAAACTGGAAAGGCAGATCCCCAGGCGATAGTACCTACTTAAAGCTATACAGGGCGTCCCACGGATATGCCACATGGAGAGAATTCTCTCCATGTGGCATATCCGTGGTACCTTAAGGTACCTTAAGGTACCTTGAATATTGTAGATGGAACATTTTACTGAAAGAAGACATTATTTGGATTTAAAAAACAATTTAAATTGCATTCATAGATTTTTAAATAATTACATGGTTAAACCGGGAATCGAACCCGTTACACGAGAAAAATAATCAACCTGTACCTTTATCATACCGATCGAAAGGATGCATCATAAGGATATTTTTTGCTAAATAACATACTATCAGAAATAAAAGGAAGAACATGAATTTTAACATTAGAAGTAAAATTTTGTTCAGAAAAATGAAAAGCTGGCATTGCCGTAAGGTTTGTCCTTACAGCAATGCCAGCTTTTCATTTTTCTTCAACTGACATTAACATAAGTACCTATTACTAATAAATGTACCCACTTGAGAAGTACGCATCATTTCCCTATTATAATTTAAGTGCATGATAAAATGATAAAAAGATACGTAATTAGTAGCTACCTGGTTGTATGCAACAAATCGAGCCGTATCCTGAGCCGAAAGACGCGATTAGAAAGATTAATTTTGTATTAAAAATGTTAAAATTCATGATCTACCTTTTATTTCTGACACTATGTTATTTTGCAAAAAATAATCCTTATGATGAAGCCTTTCGATCGGTATGATAAATAAATAAATAAAAAAAAAAATCTGCTGGACTATTCACACAGCATTATCTAGCCCCAAGCTAAGCAGAGCTTGTGTTATGGGTGCTAGATAACTGATATACTTAATATAATACACTACATAGACAGATATTTTTTTATTATACATAGAAAACACCCAGACCATCGGAACAAATTTCTGCAGATCGTACACAAATTTGTTCCGAGGCGGGAATCGAGCCCGCAACCTCCTGCGTCGCAGGCGGACCTTCGCCCGCTGCGCCACGGAGGTCGTCAAAAGCTACAGGAAAATAAAGCTTGATTGTTTTTCTCGTGTAACGGGTTCGATTCCCGGTTCAACCATGTAATTATTTAAATATCTATGAATGCAGTTTACATTGTTTTTTAAATTAAAATAATGTCTTCTTCCAGTAAAATGTTCCATCTACAATATTCAAGGTACTTTCCCTCCATGTGGCATACCCGTGGGACGCCCTGTAAATAAACCGAGGCGGAAAAACATCGTTTTAGTATTTATAAATCACTCGAGGATATTCTATCTATTCTATATGTTCTATCTAGTAATCTGTGGCAATAGACGCGAGTGCGCCTTCACTTGGTTCTTAGGGTTTCGAAGATCGAAGATCGGTTTCGAAACCCTTATGGTCTCGCTTTGTCTGTCCTTTTTTCCCACCTTAATAACTCAGCAACTACTGCAGCTATCAACTTGAAATTTAGAATAATAATATACATCGTGCGCCTGTAGAGATTTAAAGGAAAATAAATTAATATAAATGAAAATTAATAAATATTATCCCGGAATTCCCACGGGAACAGTAACTACGCGGGTGAAATCGTGAGGTGCTGCTAGTATATTATATACTAGTTTCTGCCCGCGGCTTCGCACGTTTTGCTTGTATGGAAACGCCTTATGGTTATTTATATGACATGGGAACTGATTTATGGGATAAAATGTAGCCTATGTTTTATTCCAGGTTTAAAGTGAAAGCTAAAGATGTTCAACTGTGTTACTGAAATAAAACAGGGCATCACATTAATATGGGCTAGGTAGGTATATTCCTTTAACAACATAAAACAATTTTACTATAAAAACTATCGTAGTTTGACGAATTCATTACGGATGTAAGCGGGCTATACTAAATAAAACCGATAATACCCATAAACGGAAACTAGAGCGCCTGACAAAAAACACGATGCAAACGGTAAATGCAAATTGCTCTACAGAGGGGAATGTCGTGATCAATTTTTCTTCTCAACCAATTTCTCAAGATCTGCAACGTGCTCTGTCAAGAGGGCTAAACTGCGCACCTACGCCTCAGAGGGTGCCAGTGGAATCCATAATTACGAGTGTGGAAGACACGATCTCTCGTAACAAGTTGCCACCGCATGATGCGGATTGTCTGCGGCAAGATATCGAAACACTGGTACGTTCGGCGAAGTCACCAAAGCCCAACATGCCGAAAATGGAACTCAATGCCTTGAAGAGCTTACGTAGCAATATGGATGTTCTGGTGCTACCGGCAGATAAGGGAAATGCAACTGTGATTGTAGATACAGAGTCCTATGAGCAAAAGATAACGGACCTTCTTAGTGATGGGTCAACATACACACAAGTCACCCACAACCCGACTAATAGAGTGACCTCGAAGTTGAAGGAGTTACTGCTAGCTATATCTAAGGATCTCTATGAATCGTTGCGACCCATAAATCCCACACCTCCTAAAATCTATGGTCTACCAAAGGTTCATAAACCTAACTGGCCCTTACGCCCTATTGTCAGCCAGATAGACTCACCTACGTACAAAACAGCACGATATAATTATGGCGAACCTACTACATCCGTATGTAGGAAAGACTTCTAGCTAGGTACGTGAAAGACTCGACGCTTTCACGTAGCTCATGGAAGATATCACGCTGCAACAGGATGAACGACTGGTGAGTTTTGACGTGTCCTCCTTGTTCACTAATGTACCAATAGCAGAGACTTCACAAATCATTCAGAATTTATTGAATATGGCAGGAATACCTATTGAGTACATGAAGGTGATAGAACATACCATAACAAGCGGGTACTTCTTGTGGCGAGGTAATTATTACCTACAAAAGGAAGGGGTAGCCATGGGGTCTCCGATAGCACAAACACTAAAGACTGCACTTGGACCCCAAGAAGCAAACATCTTGTGCTGTAAGACCTTGCTTCTTGCCAAATTTCATGATTCTAGGTCAACGGGAAGTACTATAAAGGAAGTACTATAAAGGTTTTATTCCCATGCGAGCATGAAAGTTTTTTTTTTGTAATAATGTAACTTTAAATTTATGGCTTTGGATTTTCCTCTTTATTTGCGCTATCTTTTTGCTAAGTTTAAACGTAAACGGCTGTCACTTTTGATTGCGTTTACTAAGAAGGATATTTTTCACAGCTCCAAAGTGTTACAGGTTACAGACAGTGTTCGATGTTAATTTCAACTTGATACATCCACGCGTTCCTGAGAAAAAGGTATTTCAGGTATAGGTATACCTACAGTCAGTATTCAGTATTCAGTATTTTTATTGTGAAACAAAAATATTACATACAGTAAGTATTAATGTACCCTGTCAGGTAGGGTATGGCAATATATCTTAATCTAGTACTTAAGTTAATTACTAAATTAAGTATTTTGTATTTTATACAAAATTAGGAGTTTCTTTTATTATGAACAATAAATAACATTTGTGTAGTTTAGAATATTATATAAATTTACTTAGGTAGGTACAATAAAACTTTTTAACAAAATAGTTTACTTTTTATAAATTTGTGTGACTAGGTTATACTTAACATCTTATAAATAATCAATATTATAACCTATTATATTATTAAGAACACTTCGAGAGTCAGGTAGACAGACTGAACTATTATAGATTATAGGATAACTCTGTTGATCCTATAATTTATAATATACTCTTTTAATACCATCCAAAGAAGATATATGTATGTATATATATATATATATATATATTTAAGGGAATTGCGTCATTCATGTCCAGAGGTTGACATGACATGTGTAAAAACGACATTATTGTAAGCCTGTTTGACCGTCTGATGTTATCGGACACTTACAGACAGACGGTGGGTGAATATTGCCACCTGACGTACTGAGTACATACTCAACCTAGCACCTTAAATTTTATATTATTAATTTATTATTATTTTTCTTTAAATTTGCTTTTTTATAACCTCAAAAATGGATCTTGTGTCTGAAATTATAAGGGTTCCATTTTCCATTCGAGATACGGAACCCTAAAATGAGCGATTGTAGGCGCTACATGTTTTGGTAAAATAAAGAACTTCGTCGTCAGCTGGGGGAAGTTGCTAGTTGTTGGCTTTGCTAAGAGATGGCGGTAGAGCCGCTATTCTGAAAAAATATGGTACGGTAAGTGATCTTCGAATATACTTAATTAATGAGCTTCAATAATTTAGAAAGTTTATAATATATTATAATAATCATATACTTATCGAAATTTCAGTAATAAATGAACAAAATATGGTGAACAATTACATTACTAAAATGAAAAGATACTTTACTAAGCCAAATTTACACTTCCTTAGCAGAATCAGTCATAAGCTACTGTATAACCGTTTGGGGGGGAGCCATAAAGAGTAAATTTATAGAAGTAGAAAGAACGCAAAGGTCTCTTATTAAAGTAATGTACTCTAGACCATACAGATATCCAACTTATGTACTTTATACGGAATCAGAATTGCTTACGATTATAAAATTATATACCTTAAACATAGTCCTAAAAATCCATAAACATTTAAAATTCATAACTAGTAAAACAACACAGCGAAGAAATAAAAACATTATTAATAAAGTAACTGTAAGATCTAATTTTGCTGCACGACAATATGTATCCCAATTATATAACTTAATTAACAAAAAACTGAATATTTATGGCTTATGTAACTGTGAATTGAAAAAGAAACTAACCAAATGGCTACTCTATTTAAGCTATGACGAAACGGAAGCAATGTTTGATAGGTTATTTGTTTATTAAATGGTTGTCTTCCGTTGCCCGGACTCTTAAGAGACCGGTGTCCTCAGGAGCACCAATCTCAATCACACGCACACACCCCTACACACTCATACACGCACACCTATTTAATTACAAGCGCGCTCACTTTCCAAATATCTAAAATAAACAAATATCAACTTTATTTTTTGTAAATAATAAGCTCAATAATTTAAGTAGCCTTATATATATAATAACCTACTAGCTGAACTTAATGTACGTTCCAAATTCTATTGTTTGCGGCAGAGCAAGATTCCCCTAACACAGGTAAAATACTTTACTTAAAAGGGGTTCTCAAACACTGTTATTTAATGTATTTTAAGTTTCTGAATAAATATTTTGTATTTGTATTTGTATTAGTGATAAAGATAGCTTTGTAGCCACCACCGTGCAATTTGACAGTGGTTCTGGAAAAAAAATACCTACTGTCAAATAGTACAATGTTTCGTTCGTACATTTTGCGAATTAGAATAGAGGTGCCCGTCACAAATGCCGCCATTTCAAGCTTCGTGCCGTAGCTTCGAGTTTTGGTGAATCAGACAGAATACCAATTTGACAAAACGATGCACGCAATTGTCGTTTTCGTAGAATTGTAATAGACGCCCTGGTCCTCCTTTTTACGGTGCCATCGAGCTGGTTTTTCGAACAGCGCCATCTAGCGCTAAGTGGCATGACTTTAATTGCGGCCTGAAATCACTAGATGGCGACAACTGTACCTTCTGAAATCTAAAGCAGACAATTTTCTTTTATTTTATTTCTTGCATTCTGGCAGCACGAGTGCCAACGTTGACAAGTAAGGCTTTGGTCTCTAAATCACTACGTAGTACGTTACGTACTGTCCCTTACCACTGTGCTGACGCAAACCTCGACGGAACAAAAGACCACTCTAGAAACTTTTCAAACGATTATGGGGTTATTTCAGTTTTCCCCCTTGACAACTCCCCCTTAAAGGGGAAAAGTGGAATTTAAAAAAGTGAATTGTATTTCGACCTTTGAAAAAAAATTCTCAAGGGGGAAAACTGGATTTTTTTTCGATTCCAATTTTCCTCCATAATGTATAATCTTCAAGGGGGAAAACTGAAATGATTTTTTTGGATTTCAGTTTTCCCCCTTCGGAGGAATTTCAGGGGGAAAAACTGGAATAACCTGGATTATGTGTCCGGCGCGGCGCCGCATAGCGCATTACGCAGCGTACAGTAGTACCAAAAGACCAAGGCTTATGCAGTAACACTTAACGTTCTCGATTTTTTTTCAGTTTCCGTAGTTTGCTAACTCTTACATCGCTGAGTGTAATCTCCCGTGCTCAATTAGCAGTTTCTATGAACATATTAAACAATGGTGACTTATTCTAGATTTCAATTGACTTCTTCCACGTTCCCGAGTCATGACTCAATCGCTCATTCATCGCCGACGTTACAGCGATTATTGATAATGAAGTTTTATTGAATACTAGTTATTGCCCTTGACTTCACTCACGTAGATGGATAAAACTAGAGCCTCACCTGACCTCATCTCAACTTCATCCTCTTTCTTAATGACGCTGCTTGCTTTTCGCTACGACTCTACGAGTGTCATCTCAACAGCCTATTTTGGTCCACTGCTGGACGCAGGCCTCCCCCTGATGAACGCTCAATTGGCTTTTCAAAACTTTAACGCTCAGGGGTAATTTATGTAATATACCTAAATCCCTTAAGCCTAAGCTCTTGCCGGTTCCTGCCTGTGGCGTAAGAATCAACTTGATTCTTACACCGTTGATTCTAATACCGCGGTGTAAGAATCAAGTGGATTCTTACACCGCCATTTGTATTAATGGGATTTTTTTGCAAGAAAAATTCATAGTAGCACCCCGGAGTCAGGAAATTAGCGGTGTTACACCCCTGTGTCTCAGAAAGCACGTTAAGTGGTTGGTCCTGCGCCTTACCTGTCCCCGGTCGTATTGGTCTGCCGTCTCATCAGAATATGAGAGTGAGGGACAGGAGAGTGCACCTGTGTTTGCGCGCACACTTGTGCACTATAATATATATATTCTGCGCACCTGGCTAGTCTTCGTTGAGACTGGCCGCAGTGGCTGCAATTCAGCTAGAGGGGTTTCATCATTTCAAGAAAACAATTGTCAACGAAATTCACACAGAAAATTCAATGCGATTTCACATAGATGGCGCCTCTCGCGAAATGAGTTATTTCCAACCAACCGTACTATTTCGGAAGGGATTTTCGGAACTATTGAAACCGATCCAAGGAATGTCGTTATGTGCACTAATATCGCATTACCTATGCCGTTAGCTGAGATTCTAATATCAATGGTGTGTATTGTACACTGCTGGCACGGAAACCTGAGCACACCTATTTGAAGTCAGCGTGCATCGGATTTCTGTTTATTTAGAAACTACACTCGCGAGCAAAAGAACTTTATGGTATTTTATGACTGCTATGCAGAGTCCGATGGAATTTAGTTGATAAAACTTTATTTTTACTTATCCACCGTTAAATTTATTTTACACTCACGTGCAAAAATGATTATTTGTCACGCAATTTAACGATAAAGATATGAAAGTTGAATTAAAATCGTAATCTATACACATTTTGCATGTAAAAGTTGGTAGCAAAAGTGCTACGAGAAAATTGTGAATGCACAAAAGACGTTAACGCGCACCGCGCTATGGTAATTTTTGTGGTGAATGTTTGTTTCAAAATTATTTATTTATTATTAATTCTCAATTCTCAATTAAATTTTAATGTTTGCAAAAAATCACCTGTAGGTACAACCTAACCTAGGATACTTATTATGTACCATTCAGGTACATAATAGTACCTATACCTACTAGGGTAAAAGGTGGATCTACAAAATTAGTAACCATGCATATGCCTATAATTATTTATTTATTTATAAAGGAGAGTAGGGTCCACTTTAACTCCAAAAACATATTACATTTATTGTATTTTTCACAAACCCAAACCTTATCAAACCTTAACCGCAGCCAAACACCAAGTAGTAGGCATAACACGCATGTCGAAGACTTTTTTCCTGGGATGTAACGCTAGACTCGAATCATCTCGCCCTCTCGATTCTCCGTCCAATTGTATAAAAATCTCCCATTCACATCATTACCACACGTAACACGCATATCGAATCTCCGATTCAGCCGAAATGATTACAGCTACAATATTTTCACGCTTATCTACCGGCCGGCAAACAGTCTTGCTCCAACCCCCGCGCTGAGCGCACGCGTCCGGTCTTTCACTTCAATAATAAAACAACGATCGATACACTATCAGTACGGTATTGTTTGTGATAACAGCGTGTGAAGCTGGGCCTAATAAGGTAGGATTAGTTGTTATGCTTATTAAGGTTAGATAGATAAGCTAAGCCATTTGTTAGAAGACTTGTAAGCATCTGTAGATAGTTTATATTACCTGAAATTAAGCCCTGAAGAGGTAAAAATATTTCACATTTGATTAGTATATTTAAGAAGAAACTTAGGGGTAATTAAATTACTCCTGTATTATTTAGGTAGGCATGTGGTTAAACCTGTTGAACGAATTTTAGGATCACCTTATGTGGTAGTTTAGTAGAGCATATTGTTCAAAATGGTAAAAGTTGTTCAAAAAGGGCAAAACATGATTCTGCCCGCGGCTATGCTAACGTAAATAGTACGTTGCTTTTATGGCTCAGGATTAATGTGGCTATTGGTGAAAGAAGAAAGAACTTTACCTATATTTAATGTAAGAATAAATTTGAAAGTGACGTAAGTATATAATTATAATAATGTATCTTGAAATGGTCACATAATGTTAATTTTACTTAGGTTGCTATTACGCGCCAGTTACGCTGTAATATGATTGTCTCTGCTGTAAACATCGATATATACATGTAACTCAGTAGCTGCAAATTTTTTTTTTTTTAGATGAATGTATTCATACATGTCTTCGAATTATTCTTGCTATATAGCATGATATATTCGAATAAATACCTCCCTTCCTTGTTAAAAATCTACTATCAACACCTCACCATCTAACAAGAGCTGAAAACCTTTAGCAAGAGGACTCAAAAAGACCTTGAGTCAGTCTTCACTATCTATGTTTAATTATATTTTTATTGCTTTAGGCTTAAAGCGCAGATAAATTGTAAATGCCTACTGAATAAGTCAGTGAGTGGAAACGGTATTACATCATCAGCAGGCTTTTGAACCTTCAAGTAAATAAACTTTGCAGAAATATGCGGGAATATATGTACATCAAGGTAATCACTCTCATGTTATAAATGCTAAAGTGTGTATGGATTACTGAGACTGCAGGCAGATGCTGGATGCGGCAAGCTGAACAGGGCGCTGGCGCTCATTAGGGGAGGCCTATGTCCAGCAGAGGACTAATATAGACTAATATAGATAATATAATAATAATAAAATTAATAATGCTGGACAATTCACACAGCATTATCTAGCCCCAAGTTAAGCAGAGCTTGTGTTATGGGTACTAGATAACTGTTATACAAAATACAATACACTACATAGATAAATATTTTTTATTATATATAGAAAACATCCAGAACGCCCTGGACAAATGTCTGCAGATCGAACAAACATTTGTCCCGAGGCGGGAATCGAACCCGCAACCTCCTGCGTCGCAGGAGGACCTTCGCCCGCTGCGCCACAGAGGTCGTCCGATGATGATGTATGGATTATGGATGGATGGATGTATGTTTCGTTATGTCTTTAATGGCTTACATTTTGAACAGATGTCGGTCTATACCCGGAATATCACCTTAGTTACTTTTTATCCCATAAATCAGTTCCCATAGGAAAGAAATAACCTGTGCGAAGCCTAAGGTAGAAAGTAGTCAAGGATATTTCACCTAAGGAATAAATGAGACGTCACGACCACTTCTCGTTAGCATCGTCAAATAGACACACCCCTTAGGTTCTGTTTTGTATTCACCTCGGTTATATTATAATATTTATAATCTCTACATAGTATAAAACAAAGTCGCTTCCCGCTGTCTGCCTGTCCCTATATAGTATGTATGCTTAGATCTTTAAAACTACACAACGGATTTTGATGCGGTTTTTAATAGATAGAGTGATTCAAGAGAAAGGTTTATATGTATAATACTTTCATAATATAGTAGAGAAACACTGACAATTTTGGAGGTTTTTCATGTGATGTCGTAAATAAACACTTTTTTGTACTTATATTGCAAACGCTGGCTGAATCCTACGAGATAGATGAAAATAATGTACTATAGTATTTTACACCTTAAAAAGGTCTCAAAAATTTCCGTATCAGCATTGCACCTGTGCGAAGCCGGGGAGGGTCGCTAGTTTAACTATAAACTGCGGTTAATAATACAACCATTCTTGACCATAGCCTCCTATGGTCAAGAATGGTTCACACCAGTTTGGTCATTTTGATTGTTCTATGTTTAAGTCAAGCATCTATATTTGGAGTTTAAATTCATGCATGACAATGACTTCACCAATTCCATATTCCCATGATCCTATTGAGATGAAAATTTCATTCATCATCCACTTGTAAAATTCAAATAAGATTCAATTTGAATTACAAGGTGACATACCAGTGCTATTGATTTGTTGAAAACCTTGAAATTTTCAGAAGGAAACGTTTTATTACTGTTATTCAGTAGTTGTAAGCACAGTCAAGTCAACATCAAAAATGCTTTACAGTGAATATTACAAAAGCGCCTAGGTATCTCGTATGCGCATCTAAAACAGTTTTTGGACTCTGGGAGCCTATTCGGAAAAAGAAAAATTACTTATCGTTTTTGTTATCGTGCAAAACCAACTCTTATGTGCTTGTACAAGATAAAATTTTGCATGAAAACGAATCAGAAAATTTGATTTCGTTTTTAGAGTACGCGCCCTGCTCAGTTATTTTCTTCATTTTCGACTAGTGTGCAGTGTGATTATCGTGAATCATTTGCGGCCCGAATAGATAGAGTCCACTTTCGGAAGGGAACATAGCGAATACAATACACCTATCGTTAGAAAACCGACCCTTAGCGTTCACGTTAATATTGATATGTGAATTCGATTTTCATTGCGCAGAGAGTTTGAAATTTTTTTGGGGCTTAATTTTTTTTCTGCGTTTTACACAGAATAAAATAAGCGGAAAAGGAATTTGCCGCAAATAGTAAACCAATATATATTTTTAAGATCATTATTGAATTATAGAGGGTTTAATTAATTAATCAACATGATTAAACATATACTTAATTATCTTAGTATCTACGCTTGATTCCTATTTTAAGAAATTTTAACATAACATACAAATTTTAACATAGCTTCCGCAACCAATGCAATGGGACTTTCAGAATATTTGCTAAAAATCTCTACTTAATTCCGAAATACTCCAAAAGTGCCATTGAATCGAAGTTGCTTTTTCAGGGGTCAAAGATCATAAAACTTTAAATCCATCATGGTTATTATCTAAAGTCATTTACAACGGGGCTCGAAGAAATACGAAGTACTCAAAGCTATGTTTTGAATTACAGGTAATGGTTAATTATTTGCGGCAAATTATAATAATAATAAGGTATTATTTGCAAATCTTACTTAACAATTGACATATTAAATTACAATTTTAAATATATGTATTACATTGAATTTGTGAATAATTTAGGTAGGTAATGTTTCTTAAAATACTTTCATTTCTCAATTATTTATCATGCATTGTCATTTTCATCTAATTTGGGCACCCATCTTCGGGTGAAGGCCTCCTTGCCTCGTGCGACAAATTATTACCTATGCCGCAAATATGGCCTTGTTTGTAGAACGCACAAAAAACTAAAAAAAAAGCATAATACTTGAATCTTCCGCGCATTGTAAATCGAAGCACCTTAGGCGGTTAACACACTGATACGCATCACGCTGCTTCTTGCGTGTCGATTGCGCGTTTACTATACAAACGGAGCTCCGTTTGTATAGAAAACGCGCAGTCGGCCTTAAAGGCCTTAAAATCTCTAGTTGCGGCGATGAAAGGTTCTCAAACCTTCTCAGAAACGATGTAAACAACGATAACATCCATAATTTGTTTGCTTTGCGCTTATGAGCCTTATTTGCATACCTCGACATTAGCAGAACGAGATTTGCGTATGATAATTCTGTAATGTGCACATTTAAAGCGATAAAAGAGTAGGACCTATGTCATCATTAAGCCTATATTAGAAATACCATGGTCCATGTAAACACGGTCTGACACTCCGAGAGTGTAACAAATTCTACGTCATCGGCGTACATATATGGCGGTGCACAAACTTTTTAGTTTGGGGAAAAAAGAAAAAAAATGATTTCAAAGTGATCCTATAAGGGTTCCTATTTTCGATTTGATTTACGATACCCTAACAAGTAGCCCATGTCCGTCTCGGGATATTGTTTACCTCCCTGCCAAATTTTATTGAGACCTATTCAGCCATTTAGGCGTGAATAGACAACAGACTTTTGCGTTTATTTTAGTATGGACGGATTTTGTTAGATACCTACTTACCACCTACTCCAATCCAAACGCGCGTTTTACAGGTAGCTTCCAGAGATTCCTGTTATAACTGTTGCTTAATATTTCCATTAGCAACATGTAAGGATTGACGTCGGAGGCGAGTGAAACCACTGAAATCTAGACGATTAATATCGTTTATTATGGCTGAACGAGTCACTCATCTTTCCAAATAAACGTGGAAGGGTAACTACAACGCTGTTTGATGTTGACCATCCAAAACTAAGGATAATATCAATTTATCTCATCATTATCTATGTCTGTATACAGCGGAAACCGTAAAAAAGTATTAATTATAAAAATCCAGGCTTCTTAACTTTCGTATTTCAACACCGATTTTAGCACAACTTTGGGCGAAAATAAATAACATACGGAGAAAGAAAACTCTAAAATAAAGCCCGTACAGACATAGTTTAGTTATTCAAAAGTTGAAATAAATTTATTTTGAAATGATACTCTCAATAGTTTTTCTATAGTAACCCTTGTGCTAAAAGTCTTTTCCCATTTTTTTACGCGGCCGCTTTACGAATAAATTTATTTGCCTTACATCAAGCGCGCGGGTATGTCTATTATGTCAGATGAGATGGCATAGATTTAGGCCGCGCCCACTGATGAGTTGGACCGAACGACTCGTGCAGCCTTAAGATACGTTGCTACTCTCATGTCACAGATTAGGTACTAACTAAAATATTATACAGGGTGTTTGGTGGAGGGTTAGACAAACTCGGTGGGTGTGTAGGTGGACCTATTTGTGAAATACAAATTGAAGGAAAAGACCCTAACTGTTTTAAATTTTTTTTAATCCTGTTTTTTGTATTTTTTTAAGATTTTCCGAAATTTTACCTCTCTACCCCCTAGAACTTTTTTTTGGAACGTGTTTTCTAGTAATTTTTTTACTTGGTTTCGGTCTCAGATGTATCCTTCGTCTTTTGAAGGCATTATTTATTTGAATGAAAGTGTAAATAATTAGTTATAAGCTCTCAAAGTTAAAAAAAGTAAAAAAAAATAATCAAGAAGGACAACTTTGCATCGTTTTAAAACAAAAATTAATAGTGATCGAGAAGTTCAAATGCTTTTAAAAATTTCTCTAAACATCGCTTATTACAACGGTATACCACATGTAGCCGAAAAATCTATAAACTTGTCAAAAATTAGCACTTACAGGGAAAATGGAGTAAACACGCTAAGAATAAAACATTGTATTAAAACAATTTTGGTTCAAATATCACTTCCCTATTTCTAGGTAGCAACGCAAAAATGATTTAAAAAAAACCTTTTTATCATACCTAGGTATCCGACTAATTCGAAGATTCGAAATTCGAAATCAGAATTTCGAATCAATATTTGTAATCGTTAAATTTCGTTCTTATTTTGGTTATTTGTTATGTTTTGATAAACTGTTTGTTGTTCTGTTTTGTTATCGTTGTTTTTGCCACAATGGCGGAATTCAGCATTGAAGAATACGCTGATATTATTTATGCGTACGGTCGAAGCGATGGAAATACACGTGCAGCACAGAGACTGTACAGAGAGTTGCATCCCAATAGACGTGTGCCACACCATAGCACATTTTCTAATACCTTTCGGCGACTTCGAGAAACGGGAAACTTAACTCTTCGAGAACCACGAGTCAGTGCAACGCAGCAGCATGTTGGTGTGGACGAAGCCATACTCCAAGCGTTCAACGATGATCTGGGTCTTTCCATATGGAAAGTATGGTCTGAATATGATGTCAATGCAGATGGAAGGCATAGTTTCATTTGACGACATGTTTTAGGTATTCACCTCAAACATCTCGTCAAATGAAACTAGGACAAAGATGAGCTACATTAAATTAGATAAATTTAGCAATTTACCTTGCACCGGAGTGTAGTGGAAAGGATGCCTTCCATCTGCATTGACGACAGACCATACTTTCCATATGGAAAGACCCAGATCTCTGGCGTACTGTACGGTAGTGGGATCATCGTTGAACGCTTGGAGTATGGCTTCGTCCACACCAACATGCTGCTGCGTTGCACTGACTCGTGGTTCTCGAAGAGTTAAGTTTCCCGTTTCTCGAAGTCGCCGAAAGGTTTTAGAAAATGTGCTATGGTGTGGCACACGTCTATTGGGATGCAACTCTCTGTACAGTCTCTGTGCTGCACGTGTATTTCCATCGCATCGACCGTACGCATAAATAATATCATCGTATTCTTCAATGCTGAATTCCGCCATTGTGGCAAAAACAACGATAACAAAACAGAACAACAAACAGTTTATCAAAACATAACAAATAACCAAAATAAGAACGAAATTTAACGATTACAAATATTGATTCGAAATTCTGATTTCGAATTTCGAATCTTCGAATTAGTCGGATACCTAGGTATGATAAAAAGGTTTTTTTTAAATTAATTTAGCGTTCCTACCTAGAAATAGGGAAGTGATATTTGAACCAAAATTGTTTTAATACAATGTTTTATTCTTAGCGTGTTTACTCCATTTTCCCTGTAAGTGCTAATTTTTGACAAGTTTATAGATTTTTCGGCTACATGTGGTATACCGTTGTTATAAGCGATGTTTAGAAAAATTTTTAAAAGCATTTGAACTTCTCGATCACTATTAATTTTTGTTTTAAAACGATGCAAAGTTGTCATTCTTGATTATTTTTTTTTACTTTTTTTAACTTTGAGAGCTTATAACTAATTATTTACACTTTCATTCAAATAAATAATGCCTTCAAAAGACGAAGGATACATCTGAGACCGAAACCAAGTAAAAAAATTACTAGAAAACACGTTCCAAAAAAAAGTTCTAGGGGTAGAGAGGTAAAATTTCGGAAAATCTTAAAAAAATACAAAAAACAGGATTTAAAAAAAATTAAAACAGTTAGGGTCTTTTCCTTCAATTTGTATTTCACAAATAGGTCCACCTGCACACCCACCGAGTTTTTCTAACCCTCCACCAAACACCCTGTATAGATAGTTACCACATCTCAACAGCTCATCGGCACCTACATCATATTTTACAATCTATTACCATTTGACGATCTCTGTGGCGCAGCAGAGGTTCGATTCCCGCCTCGGTACAAATATTTGTACGATCTGCAGACATTATGTCCAGGGCGTTCTGGATGTTTGCTATGTATAATAAAAAATATCTATCTATGTAGTGCATTGTATTAAGTATATCAGTTATCTAGTACCCATAACACAAGCTCTGCTTAGTTTGGGGCTAGATAATGATCTGTGAATTGTCTAGCATTATTTATTTACCTTATAAGCTCGCGCTTTTCAAGTGAAAAGCGCGAGAGAAGCTGCGGGTAGAAGCTAGTTATCATTACTTTTGCTATGAAACATGCTACTTAATATGGGCTAGTAAGAGAAACCGGGGGCACACGCTAAGCCCTATTAAAAAGAAGTTTTTCATTGGTATCGGTTGCTCTCAATTTCTTCAATGTGCTCATTGTCCAGCGGTGGCAAGAGCCAATGTGTTGGAAAGCTGTAAATCAATTAAATTGACAGGTTAGGAGATCGTCTGAATTGCCTTAATAAAATTTTCTGTATAAGACCATTGAAAGGGCAGCAGTAGGCCTGTTAAAAAAAGCTTATAAAAACTAATTAGGTCTTCGAGTGTGCATTTATATATTTTATGACTGCGAAAATGACCAGTATTTTGTCACTACTTTGGACCCACGATACCCCTGGCGATACCCCTGGTGGTATCTTGGGTCTTTTAAAATCAAACGATACCCCCAACAAATAATGTTGCGACACTAATTAATGAGAGCTTTATCATCTCTTGAATTTTATATTAACAAAAAAAAAACAAATTATAGTCTTAGTCTTCTTCCAGTTAAATTTCCTTTATACAATATTTAAAATACTTGCCGTCTGTGTTGCATAGCCGTAATACTGTCACACTTTTACTCTCTTGCAGCTTGCACACCTTTTACGCATAGGTGCCTTAGGTGGCGGTGGATAGGTGGTTCAAATATAAAAATAGTTTATTTGGTCAAGTACACAGATACAAGTTGAACGAAGAGACAACTAAAGTTAAACTATTCTAGTCTCTTCGCCCACCTCCTGACACGACATCAAGTAGAGTTTATGTTATTTATTATTATTTACAGTGCTAATTTTGTAGTTACATAATTTAGGTGATACAAATGCTTTAATTCACGCAATGTATGACGTTATGTTCAATTTTGACTAGATAAGTTTTAACTTAGGGTGTGGTGTGTGTGATTTAATTAAACTAGGGACAGAAGACATTAGCACCCTATTCTCAAATTACCCATTGACAAAATCTGACAATGGACGTACCCTGATTTACGAGACAAAACACCAGCTGTCAAAGTCAAGCTGACGTGTTTGCTGACAAATACACATCGCCTTTTATCAACCATCGGCAAAAGGTGGGGTGCAATGCTTGGTGTTAAATTGCAGTTCAAATTACGTGGGAAAAGACTTGTAGGGGCATAAACTGAGCAATTATCATCATCATCATCAGCCTATATTAGTCCAAGGCTGGACATAGGCCTCCCCTAATGAGCGCCATAGCGCCCTGTCTTCAGCTTGCCGCATCCAGCATCTAAATGCAGTCTTTCGCAGTTTGTCATCCCACCTGGCCGGAGGGCGTCCTACACTACCTTTGCTTCGTAACCGATCTCGAAACCCTAATGACAAAATGACGGACTGAATCAAAAAACAAATGACATCGCAATATCAGTTTGACCCTGACGATACCCGAATGATATGTATGATCGTAAAAGTCAGCGTAGTGATAATAAAAATTTAAATAGGCTTCATTGCCAATATTAGCCGTTACCCGTTACAAACAGTCCGTCGATTGACTTCTGAACCAACATTCTTCGTAATGATCATTTAGAACAATCGCGCTATTGATGGGCAAATAGGAAAAGTTTGGTGACGTTATACATGATAGCAAATAAAATTGGCCAATAAAATTTTTAATGTTGCTATCAATACGATTCCCAACCCAAGTATGAACGTATTGAAATATGTTCTTATCACCTTATGTGACGAAAACGTGCGTTACACTTGAGAGCAAATAAAACGGAATACAAGAAATTCAATCTAAAAATTTAAATTGATAAACATACCAGTCAGGATAATGAGCTCCTAACAGAAAAAAACCTGTCGAAAAGTGACGACAAGGTACAAATCAAAATGGCTATAAGAATCAATTTAATCCACTGTGTTTGATGCTCATGATGACACGATGACATACATGACAATTAACATTCAAATCTGACAGGTCAATAAAACTAAGTCGACAATTAGACACACGTCATCTCTCTGTCACTTGTAAAAATACCATTGACCTATCGCGACATGTCATGACGTAATTTCCGGAGCTTTTCAATGACATGTTTTGTCAGTTTTAGCTGTCAGTGATGTCACCTATACCTTGAGTACAATGGGCTGTTAGTAAGATAATCTACGTCTATTCAGCTTTCTAGGAATATAAGGTCTATTGAAAACCATTGTCGATTGTATGCGGGAATTTACCGAACTGCCATCTTCTAATCTCCTTCATAATAGGTATGCTTTTAATGAACTAGTTGAGTTGCCTTATTACTAGAAATATTGACGTGGCCATGGACTATAGCAGCATTTTGCATAACGGCTCTTCCACGTCCGTCCAGTTCTGCAGGAGCAGTTTCTTATTTGATCTCGCAAAAATCATTGGTGTGTTAACACACAGTAGTTTGCATCCTGTTTTTTGTGGTAGAGGAACGAGCGGTTATTAGATCTCATAAGAAAATTCTACCTCTCCCCACTTCCCGAACCCCCTCCAGCAAAAAACGAATGCAGGAAGTGGGAACACTCCCAATAAACTATATAACGTACCTATGTACCTACATACGAAGATAGGTACACATCTTTTTAAATTGACACTCGAGGAATTTAACACTCGGGTCAAACCCCCACGGGCTTAAAGAGTGTTTCTAATTTAGGTCCTATGTAATTATTATAAATGAATAAATACAAAAAAAAATTATTATTATACTGGATTCTGTTTTTTACTGGACAACTGGATCCCGTTTGTAGCGGCAAAACCCAATGTCAAATTCGAACGGATCAGTTTTTTGCAGGATACGCGTGTAACTGCTAATAATTAAAACACCTACACTACTAAACAGGATCCTGCAAAAAACCGTACCTGCAAATAACGGGGTGTTGCCGTGGGAAACTTCTGCAACTTTAGGTCAATTTATCAATTCGCCTGCGGTTGGCAGCGGAGCGGATGCGGAATTTGACTAGTTTTAATGTTTCTTAAAAAAAGTATATTGGCCAGACTGAACAGAGGGCGCTTTTACTTGGGGCTGTCAAATTAATGTTGCATTGACCCTTAATAGGCCGACTCCTCTTCTCGAAAGATTCGCACTCTATTGAGTTCTAAGGTAAATACGATTAGGTATTGCTTTTTAGAAAATGCATCATTTTTTGAAAGCTGTAAAAAGCTGACGCACTATCCACCATAAATGAAATCAGAAAATACAAAGGCATTTTTAATTGCATACGACTGACGGCCGGGCATATTTCTCGATTCTAATGATGATGCTGGTTTTAAAGCAAGTACCTACACTCGCTTAACTTCTCAAGTTCTTCAGTATGCCACACAGCGCCAAATTACTAAACATTACATTCACTGCACATAAGAATTACTCAAACATTTCCATAAATCACAAAGAAAGCATACACGTTAAAGAGAAAATGTGTGACATTCACATTCTAGTCTAGTGCGTAAAACCGAGATATTTATCATCTGTCATCTGTCACTGTCGCTGTCAGAATGCTGCAAAAACGCAGCGTGAAATTGTACTATGCGGTAGGTTGTAGTTGCTACGTTTAGCAGGATTGTGTAGAGACATAGAATGGTACCAGCATAAAATATTGTGTTAAAAAACTCCTGAGTTTATGGTAAGCTAACTCTGCGCGGCTTCGCGCGCTCTTCTCTAGGATTAAAATAACATTTATTCATCCCCGTGATACCGTCTATCTCCCATTTAAATCCTTTAACCGTTAAGGTATGAAAAAGTTACAGACAGACAGAATTATTATCGCTTTTATAATTTTAGTAGGTATGGATGGAGATTTGAATTGAATTGAAAATATTGTTAAAAACTACCTTAACATTATAGTCTCAAATAACCCGTAGCTGGACATTATTGTCTACTTCTTGCATCGGTGTGCCCAGCGCCTTTTGCAATACCGTCGATTTAACGCGCTTTCGGACGTCCTCGACTTCTTTTACATAATTTTGGCCAACAGTGTATTTATATTAAACTAGCTTCTTTGTGTCCGCGGCGTAACACGCATTATTCCGGAATAAAAAGCTAACATGTTATGTTAATCCCTTTCTAGAACTACAAATATGCAATCTATGCAGATCCGTTCAGTAGTTTTGAAGTGAACAGTACCCCGAGTCCGGTTGACGATTTTATCGAAATGTGATCGTGAGCAAATTTTTTTATGGAATTTGCGTAGTTCAATGTCCGCACGATAGACGCGCTGTATCAAATCCTATAGAAAAAGCAGACGTCACGACCACGTCTCACTGCTATCGTAAACCAGACTCGTAACAAATATCGACTACTTAAACTTGTGTATCACACTAATCACACTAATATTATAAATGCGAAAGTTTGGATGGATGGATGGATAGATGGATGGATGGATGGATGTTTGTTACCTCTTCACGCCAAAACTACTGAACGGATCGGGTTGAAATTTTTCATACAGGTAATTCTAATCCTGGAATCAAACATAGGCTACTTTTTATCCCATAAATCAGTTCCCATGAGACAGAAATCACCCTTGAACGTTTCTATAGGAACAAGGCGTGCGAAGCCGCGGGCATAAAGTAGTTATTAATATTACTGTGAAAAGTGTAAAGAGCTACCTACCTACTGCTTATTTAAGATAGGTAGTACAAAACAATGAGATCTTTTAAGACCGGAAAGTCGTAACTTTTACAGAGCTTTTGCAGCTCTCCCCAAAACCGCAAATAACTTGGCGGATAAGTTAAAATAGCTTTGTGGTAACGTAAGAGATACTTGACTACTGATTTTACGGGAAACAAGCTTCTACCCGCAACTTTCATTACGTTAAACTGTAGACTGTGGGTACAGTCATCGACAAAAATAGATGAACAAGCCTAATCTCCCAAAAGCTTTTTTGACCGAAATAGCGATATTAAAAAAAATTACCTATGTTTGGTAGTTTTGGGCTCTAACCAGACAGTATAATAAATCAAACGATATCTTAATATACTACGGTAGAAACGCATATATCGTTTGATTTATTATAACGCCATTTCAGAAGTTTAGCTCTATTCGATCTTTACTGATCAGATCCATGCAGTATTCGCTACCCACAGCCGTAGCGGCACAGCTAAAATAAAAACACGCTGCTGTCACAGATGGGTAGCGGTAGTAAGTTTCGCTTGGATATCGCGTTCGGTTTCGCGCGTTCCGGCGGTTTTTCGTCGAGTATTTTAATGACGGTAGGATAACCGTATACCTATTCGGATTTCGCTACCGCTGTGTAGCGAATACCGTTTAGGTCTGAACAGGCAGTCTCGTTTTCAATCAAGCAGCACTCTAAACTTACTTCAAGAAGTAGGTAGGTACCTATAGGGTGCTGCTGAAATTAAGAAGGAACCTAACTTGACCTCCCATACCTCCTTTCAAAATAATTTTGAAAGGAGGTACAAAGCAATTATTGCTAAGTATTTTAACCTATATCTTAAGTTGTTTCCTCGACCGACCTTTCCTCAAACTCCAGATGCGTTTCGGTATACTTGATCGTACAAAATTCCTCCACTCGAACTAATCTTAGAAAATGTTATCATACGAGTAGAGAAATGAACTATCATCTCAAGGTACAAGGATATATTCAACCTTATTCGAGTGGAGTTGAGATTTACCCAAATTAACAACTAATCATACCGGACTCGAGTACGTTTTGGAGAAATGCTCCAGACAACCTCAGACGAGTCTGAGTGGAGGATTAGTCGAAGAATTGTCGAAAGAAATGGTGGTTAGTCTCGTGCTATCCCGTCCCATGTGATAGTGAAACAAAGTGACAAAGACAGTGACAGGCAAGTGACAGGTGACAGTATAACAGGAAGCGGAAACTGGGCGCTGTATCCCGTTAATCCTGTGATTATCTACATGTTATCTTGTAATTACATTAACTATCAAAAGGAGAACTTGAGCTACTAAAAGCTTTGTTAAAGGTTAGGGTTAGTATAAATAGATAGATAGATATTTAAGTATTGTTTTAAAGTTGTTACAATTGAATGTTAATATCGTCTTAAATCCTAACAAAGATTTATCTAGACACTAGAGTCACTAGAGTTCTCTTAATAATACTTAATTAAAAATATATATAGATAGGTGTCACTCAAATTATTTTCATAGAAAAGAATATTACAAACTTCTGATTTACGTAACATTTTTTTTTTATTGGAGAATAGCTTGACAACTGGGCAATGCGATAAAAGCGGCCTCCAACTCACATGCCTAGTTATTGCATAAGAGCCAATAAGGCGCTTATTAGGGAGGCCTAGGTCCAGCAGTGGACTGCTATAGGATGGTGTTGTTGGGGAAAAACTTGTTCGGTTTGTCTGGTTGGCTAGTTTCAATAAATATTTAACTGCATAAAAAAACTATCAATATAATTTGACAATCACATAGCATGTGTAGGTAGTTAACATATTTTGTGTATATGTATACGGCCTTCCTTAAAAAAAACGTTCAAGGAACATTTATTAATATTTTAGCGGAACCAAATTCATTAGCGGCGATTTCACTGTTTAAAATTTTCATGCAACCTTTGAATGACCTACAACTTGACTGATTAGTTTAATTTTGTTGTTTGTTTTCTTTTTAATTTTAAAAACATTCGTGAAAACCCCTTTCTATCTCTTTAATAACTAAACTTATCTGAAAATCAGAGATGTATTCAATAGCAGCCATTCCATGTAGGTTTAATTAGCGTTATGTTTATTTACAAACATTAATCTTAATTAATAACATTTCTCGGTAGCCACCGTCTGGCTGTCGGGATGGAATGGAATCCATTCATGCCACGATGTCTCATAAGCACGATAAAATACCTTCAGTAGGACCACTCCAGTATATTAATCCGTCCTAATATTTAATGAAATTTCATAATTCTGATGGAATTTTGACTGTACAAGTGCGTTCTATTCGTAGAAGGTCAAACGCAGCGGTAAGACGTGGGTCCTCCTATCTCTAATCGGCAACGAATGGACCCTGTCTTTATCTTATAGTTTTTGTCTGTTTTGAAGTTAAAGTTATTAGTGTATTAGTTTGACGATCAAAATAAATTTACATAAAAAATAAATTGTCGTAGGACGATGGCGAAATTTTCATAGTCCCTAATCAGATTTCCTGGCGTGTCGTCACGTCTCGTTACTAACGCCAAATAGTCTATGTGGCGTTCTTTTTCCTTACAATTTGGTACAGCGCCTCTATCGTGCGGACAGGGAACTACGCACATCCCTATAGAAAAGGAGTCCTACGATCGCGTCTCGTTACTATCGTTAAATAGACTCACCCCTCTGATCTGAAAATAGACCTAATCTGTACTAGGAATTTTCTGGCTATGAATGACGACATTGAAAAATTAAAATAAAACACTGTCCCTTCTGTTCGCCTCGCATGTTGTGTCGTCTATTTGTACCTTGGAATTGTGTTACTAGTTCGCCTTTGATCTTCAATTCTTCAGACTGGATGAAATTAGTTCGGGAAATTGAAAGGAAAAACGTGTCAATGCTCAGGTTATGGGTTTTTAATTTAGCTACTTCAAAAACAGTAAAAAAAGGTTTATTTCGTGAATGTTAAAACTTGTTAAAATTGGAATGTTTAATATGAATCTGTGTCGTGCATCTGAGACGTTTGTATTTCCGTACCAAATCTCTTAATTATTTTTATGTGCAAATCCATTCTTTACAGAAATACCTATGTCTGTATAATTTGAATCTTGTAAGGAAAGAAACGTAATGGAATGTCTTTTACTCAGAGGTCTGAAACAATCAGAATAGTTCCAGAAATTCTATTACACGTTCCGTTCCTCTTATTAACTTTTTATAATAAAAAGTAGGTAGCCTAAATAAGTAGGCTACGTACTTTTAGAACAGTAAATTTTTATGTAGCAGGTACCGGCTTATTTTTCTATGATATTACCTAAAATATTTAATAATCATACATAATTTTCTTTTGAGCTAAAAATTTTGGCGCCTTACTTCGTTAATTAGGATGTAATGTAATATGAAGTTTCAACTTAAATTAAAAAATTTTTTGCATTCAGTTAATTTAACCCAAATTGGTTTTAATGGCTCGCTAAACCCATTAACTAATCGTTGTGCAAGTTGCCATAGGATCATCTGCACCCAGGGCATCTATTAAAATTCTCCGCATCCGACACTGTCGGTCTACAGCAATAGTACGAGATCCGGCTGCAGAAACAGTCCACTTAACACAAATATGCGTAAAAATATGGTTGTTAGTTCTTCTTCTCCTTCTTCTTAGCTCTTCTTCTCTTCTTCTTAAATATGCGTAAAAATGTGGTTCTTAGCTCTAACTCGATGGGTGCACTGATTCTGCAGCCGGATCTTAGACCACAATGACATATAAACGACGCACGCAATTGTCGATTTCGTAGAATTGTAATAGAGCCCCAAGATATGCTTAGTAAGAGTGTTAGGTACTCATGTAACATAATATTGAAGCCTTTTATTTTAAGTAAGTAGTTTTCCACTGATTTACATATCTAGTTATTTTCCTGACACATATAAATAATTATTTTGTTGTGTCAAGTCAATTTCTTGATGTTCTGTAAGTCGTACATTATGAAAAGAATTTATAACGATTATTTTCAATATTCCTTGCTCGATTCCTTGTTTAATTTTCCATCCCACCTAAATCAAAGCCAGACTGAGGAAAGATAGAAAATCTTTTTACTAGCGGATTTGTATCTATGAAAGGTAGAAAACTACTAAAATTAGAACTGTCAATGCTCAAAGTAAAGAGAAAAATGGAAAGCTGTTTGACAAAGCTCACCGACTGAAATTTGTTGTTTTAAGTATGTCTCAAATGAAGAATTCAAACAAATTACCGGAAAAAAAAAACAAATTAGAAACACACAATCATGATGAAGGTATTTCAGTGATTTATATAAAGTTTTACATTGTCGAGCAAATTATGTATCAGTAACATTGATTGTTTTGTAGGCGCAGTGATTACTTGCAACGCCATTGAAAGCCGGACGTACGCAGGTAAGAACACAATGAAATTTTATCCCTACTTACCGAATACTAACTTATGTAGGTACTTTTTAATCTTATAATGTTGTTGGCAGTAACCGTCTCAAAGAAACGATCCCCGACCACTGAAAGACTGCTTCGGCCAGAAGTCCTTCATAAGCATTCACTCAACCGACCAACTCTGTCAAGTAGCCGACCCAAACAACAGCGAGATTACAGAACTCCTTTACGGTGCGAATCTTTGTGCACTAAAAAAGAAGGATGGCGGAATAAGACCCATAGCTGTGGGCACCACCTACCGCCGCCTTGCGGCTAAAGTCTGCTGTCGGAAAGAAGCCGACTATCCAGGCGACTATTTCCGACCAATTCAGCCAGGCTTTGGATCGCGAGGCGGATATGAGGCCGCAGTACATTCCCTTCGTACATTTTTAGACCAAAATAATGGGGACATAATTCTGAAGGTCGACGTCAAAAACGCCTTCTATTCCGTAGTGACCCAAATAAAAATAAAACGTTAAGTGCGAGTCAGACTCGCGCATTAAGGGTTCCGTTTAATTGAAAGACATTGTTTCTTGCCAAATATCACGGTCAACAGGAAGTAGATATTTTGGTCGTGGGAGAGAATCAAACATTATATTTTTTTTGTTAATAAACTACAAATTTACGGTTTTTAGATTTTTCTCGTTATTTGTACGATATGACCTTGCTTCTTACCAAATTTTATGAATCTGGGTACACTAGAAGTACCCTATAGGTTTTGGTCTATAGCAAGAATCAAAAGTTTTTTTTTGTGAATAGAGGGGCCTCTGTGTGAGTTGAGACGGAATTGTTTTTTAACAAACGTGCTCCAGCTCTACGGATCGTGCCCGCCTCCTCGCCGTTTCTAAATGGGAGTCAGGACATTGGTTGCAAGCATTTCTTTCATATAACACTGGTACTTTGTTGGATCCTGTAACTTTCCGTATCGCAACATGACATCGGTTGGATGCAAGGTGTTGCGCGCCCGATCAATGCCAGTGCGGTACTGCTGTGGAACAGCTTGGTCATCACGGATTATCGTGTACTAGGGCCGCCCGGTCGGATATCTCGCCACGCCAGCCTTAACGACATCATCCGTCGGGCCTTTGTCACCGCTAACGTACCAGCTATTCTCGAACCGAATAGTCTGTAACGTGACGATGGTCAGAGGCCCAACGGTAGGACACTAGTCGCATGGGAGTTGCGGAGGCCCATTGTGTGGGACGAAGATGGGAAGGCGCAAGTGTGTTGACGCATGTAGCGTCGACACACTTGCGCCTTCCCATCTTCCGAGGACATCCGTGAGGGCAGGCGCGGCGGCAGATTTGGCCGAAGATCTCAAGAGGCGCAAATATGCAGGTCTCGACAGAGCCTACTCATTTGCTCCCCTTGGAATCGAGACCCTATGTCCGTGGGGTACCGAGGCTCTTCGGGTTTTTAAGAAATTATCTTAGCGTCTGGTCGAAGCGACGCGTGACCCGAGAGCTGATGAGTATCTGGCACAGCGCATCTGCATTGCCATACAGCGGGGCAATGCAGCTAGCTTCTTGGGGATGCTTCCGACTGGTATTGATATGGATCAGTTGAGCTACCTGTAGATTGTGTGCAACAGTTTGCAGTTAGCTCAATTGTTTCAATTGTAGATACTAGTTCTATCTAATTTATTTCTATTATTTTATTGTAATTTTCTTAGAGAATTAAGTATTTTATTTCTGAAAAACAAATATACGAAATTGTCTGAGAGTGGAATACTGATCAAATCAAATAAAGGACACTGTCACGGAATGATCAATATCTGCTCAGCCGGGTCTCGAGGCTAGGCATTGTGTGGACGACATGGTCAGAGTTACAGCGATGCACCCCAAGGTTGGGTGATATCATGCAGCGAAAATTCGTGAAAGCGGGGCGTGGCGTGAGGTATAAGCGGTAACGATTTAATGTGATACTAAACTCCCAAAATGATTAGGTTTTTTTTGCCAAATTCTTGAAATAAATTTATTATTAGTATTTGAAGGTAATCTACACTCATATTCAATGCGCAAAGGCGTAGGTTAAATAAAACGCTGAATTATGTGACTTGATCCTCAGATCGTGTTATGAATATGCCAGTAATATAGTGTCGTCGCCAAAAGTGTGTCAGTGGGATTTACGACCCTGGGACACATTTGTCCGATCGTAAGATGGGACTGTGACATAACGTGTAGTGTACCGTACCATTTTTAACGACCTGGCAGCACTAGCCAATAGCCGGGTCCAGGATATAATAGCGCCTCTGCGCAATGAAGTTCGGCAGTCATTTTAAAATTTTTCTATAATTTCAGATTTACTCGCGAGTGAATCATACCATTTTCGCCGTTTTATTGATTCTTTATATGTTGTTTTTTATTCGTTATTAAAATTCAGCAAAAGAGAGGCGAAAATAATATGAGTGATACACTCACTAATACATCTGAATTGACCAAATGGCCCGTAAAGTGAATAAATTAACAAAAAATCATTTATTGCCCATAAATTTCTAAACCCAAGCTAAAATTATACATAAAAATAAATGACTAATCACAGGCAAAACCCACTCGGGTAGTGGCCCTGCCTTCTATATGAAGAAGAAATATAAACTATATTAAAAATTCGACTTAGGTATAAAAAAGCATAAAACCAACAAATGGAAAGCGAAAACAGTAACATGGCGGTATTATGCGTAGCCAGATATTCATTTTTTCCAACAACAATTCCAGAAATCAATTTTTTTTTATCTTTTCTCTAATACCTATCAACCTAAATCATTCAATCATTTTATTTATTTATTATACAAAATCCACAGCCCTTAAAAGCAGAAAAATACAGACTTACAAATTAAACATACAGCCAATAAACGATTACTTTTTATAAATTATTTAATCTATATAAACACTATACTCTAGCCAAACTCGATGTAAAATGTTTATTAACAAACCGCCACCCATACTTCACCTAAAATTCACTTTGGGGCCGCGTTTTTTTATACGCACTTTACATTACTTGTCGATTTGAGATCGTTCCTTCATTAAATATTGCATTCAACTATATCTTAAACTCGACGCCGAGTGACTTTTAGTTATTTGTGTCGTGGTTTGTTTACAAAAATTCTAGATCGATTTTGGCTAGTGTATAGGTATTTAGTCTAGAGACATAATTTCTAGGTAAACTTATGAAGATGACTGATCTTTAAGATGTAGGTTAAAACAGTTAAAAAGCTATAAAGTTAAAAGGCTATAAAGTTAGTGGCAATAGCTTGGGCAAGTGATACCGCTGATTTGTTTTAGTTGGCTGGCTTGACCCTCTCAATAAGTCTTTGGCTGGTGATATTTTCTCAGAGAGTGTACTACCTACCCTACATATTCTTAAGAAAAGGCAGGGTTTCACAAGTTTTTGTCTGATCCTAACAGACATCCAACGAATGTATCCGATTGTGGTCAAATAAAGGTCTAATATCTATAAAAAACAGTTTCCATATCAAAACTTTTCCCATTCGCGAATAGTAGAACGATCGCGAACAGTCGCACCCCACCCCAAATGCCATCAATACCCGACATTCCCAATTCCCCATGGGTCATGAATAGAAAGCTCTATGAATATTGAAACCTTCGTGTTTATTCTCTTCCTCAGTTTTGAACAGCGGAACTATTTTATTTAACTTTTCCGACAACAATGCGAGCTGCGCATCTGTGTCAACATTGTACTGTGGCAACTACTCTACCAGGAACAATGACTTTGAAAATAACTGTCGACCTCTGTGGCGCGGCGGGCGAAGGTCCGCCTGCGACGCAGGAGGTTGCGAGTTCGATTCCAAGATATTTGTTTAGGGTGTTCTGGATGTTTTCTATGTTTAAAAAAATTGTGTGTTTGTAACCTTACATTCGTAATGAAGTCAAACTTCGATATTTTTTATAGTATGTGTATCTGTCTGTGGTATCGTAGCTCCCAAACGGATGAACCGCGGATAAACCGATTTTTTTTTGTCATAGATAATTTTATCACGAGTGTCTTAGCCATGTTTCAAGAAAATCTGTCGGTGGTCTGTTGTGTTTTTAAAATTTAAAATTTTGTTCTTGTCATTGAAGTTTCACATATGGGTCGGTACTTTTTACACTTACTTAACGCATTCACTGCCCAGCCTCCACACGGGATGGAGAAGGGGATCTGTGTCTTGGGGCATAGATGTGTCAGTTTAACTAGCCTAGGCAGGATCCTGGATCTTTCAGGGTCCAGGGCTCTCCTTTTAATGTTTTAAACATCGTCAACCCCAACAGCCTACATTAGTTGAATTAATCATAATTTTTGGCTTTAGTTTTGGCGAAGGAACACAGACGGAAGCTGCAATGCTGCCCTCTGGTAGGTTCCACGGCGGTTTCAAGAATCTATGTCAAGACCAAAGCTATAAACTGGCATAGGCATCGACATTCTTTGTTAATTTGCACACTAAAACAATCAAAGCATTGTCCTGCCCACGATAGCCCATCCCACATTTTAATATGGTTTTTCCTATTTTAGGACTTCACACTTCCCAAGGAAATAGTAGACTTTTAGAAGGTCATGGTCAAAATAATACTAAAATATTTTTCAATTTGGATTGCCATCAGCATAACTAAATACAATAGAAATTAAAATAGATACAGAAAGCTAATATTAGGCATTCGTTAATAGAATTATAATCTATATATATAAGAGAAAGTCGCGTTAGTTACACTATTTATAACTCAAGAACGGCTGAACCGATTTGGCTGAAAATTGGTGGGGAGGCAGCTTAGAACCAGGAGACGGACATAGGCTATGTTTTATCCCGGAATTACCACGGGAACGGGAACTACGCAAGCGAAGCCGCGGGCAGCAGCTAGTTACATATAAATACCTAACTACTTAAGTGTGAAAAAATACAACCGTATTGTTAAGCAGTAAAAAGCATATTTTACATTGAAGTAGTTAGGTATAGCATACCTACCTACCATACACTTCCTTGTATCTATTCAAGAAAGAAAGAGTTTATAGGTACTGTACAGGTAAGTAAGTACCTATCGGAAACTCCCAGCGGAAAGCAGATCTTTATTTCCTTATTAGAAGGTTCAAATTTATTGCTTCAAATCTATTAAAGATCAATATCGATGCCGATGTATAAAACATGCGTGAGAGAATTATGTTATCACATTAGCATGACAAAGTGTCAAGATCAATTTACAAGCCCGGTGAATCATGACATAGGATGGCATTTTAGATGAACAAATACGGTTTAGTCGTTTTATATGGAAATGCTATCAAAATTCAAAGTTAGGTAGGTATGTTATTTTGGCTGAGGACGAAGTGGGAATTGGGACTGAGCAGGAATGGTTTTGGTTAGAGTCCAACGCAGTAGAACATAGAATAGTTATTTTGTTATACAAAAGTGCATTTTTAACCGCGTGCTCAATTTTAATGACCGAGCAAGCGAAGGATTCTTAGCGAGTGATTCAGAAATTAGAATCCTGAGCGTTAGCGAGGGATAGAAAGAGCACGAGGTAAAAATCATTGCACTCGAGTGCAACACGTAACTTTTCATCAAATGACTAAATGCAAAAAAAAATGGCGCGCGCAATGCAAATTAAATAAAGGGTACCTACACCAAGAAGTTTCCAAGTCTGAGTTTCAAATTAAAAAAGGTTGTATATATTCGGCACCATGGAGGTTGAAGTAAATAGGTTTTAAATCACAAACGTAGTGCACACGATGTTCTAAATTAAATTTTACTTGATCCTCTAGCGGATAAAACTGCTTTTGCACTCAGATATCGAAGAGCAAAAATACTCTTTCCGAGATGGGGGGATGACAAATACTTTATTGCACACTTAACTTAGAAATTATTTACAAAAGAAACAATTATAGATTAACATGATGCTAGTCTACATCCCCGTGTCGCGGCGGCGGCGAATGCGTTAAGCGATAATTGGCGGTCTTCGCAAATAATGAATCAAACCGTAAGGTTGAATCGAATTAACAAAGAAATATCTCATAGAAGATTTGTCATAAAATATACTTATGTATAATATTTTAAAGTAATTTTTTTTTCCCGACTGGTTTTGATATGGATCAGTTGAGCTACCTGTAGATTGTTTGCAACAGTCTGCAGTTAGCTCAATCGTTTCAATTGTAAATACTAGTTCTAATAAATTTCTATTAGTTGATTGTAATTTTCTTTGTGAATAAAGAAATTTTTATTTAATGATTAATTGTTTATTTTATACGCGCTCGCTGATTAACTATTTAGCTAACTTTGAGTTTAGCTTACTTTAGCTTTTATTAATAAAATAAGCTCGACCTACACAAGACCGTGACCTACATGCGGTGACGTCACCACACCATGCACTACACACTGCCACCTGAGTCATCGAATCGCACTCGATTTCATTACCGTATCATACAAACCAAACTGATAATTGCTTGCGTTACGGGATGTAGAAAGTTTGGCACTTTCACTCCTTTTTATCATGGGAACAAGAAACAGGTTAAATTTTGAGCCGTACGATAGAAATCCCCTTCACATCTGGACAAGCCCAATGTTCCTCCGGATCACTCGGGCCTGTTTGGAAGAAGTCCACTCCTCTTACGGTAGACGCTGGCCTTGTCTTGCCAGTTCAGGTCATATCGGGCCTAGCCTAATGCTCCTACTGATTTCTCAGTTTGTTTTGGGCAAGTCACTGCTGCTACGGTATATTCTTGCCTAGTCGGATCTGTTAAAGCCATACCGGGATTAGCCCAATACCTGTTTCGGTCCATCCGAAGAACTAACCCTTGCGGACTACTCGGGGCTTGGCCATGAGCGGGACAAACCCGCCCATGCGGATCGCTCTCGCGATTACTCAGAACTATGAAAAAAAACAAACTGCCATAAGCAGTTTGTTTTTTTGCTCATGTTCTCTTCAAGATTAAAAAAGTGAAACGATAATGAAATGGGGCTGATGATGATGATGATAATGAAATGATGATAAGTAGTGAAATTAAAATTATATAAATAAACACCCAAACACGACCTGTACCTACCTGTAGTAATAATCTAAAATAACGAACCTAAAATAATTATGAAGCCACTCTTCTTATCAACAAAATAAAATCATCAAAGTGAATTTCCGTAGAAAACTACAAAAAATTCAATATCCCGGCCTATAGCACTTGCCGCGAATAAATTTGTTTTTTGCGCATAAAAACGTCGCACCTGTTCGCCTCACATTAATCACTGGGCTGTTTCATTGACTCGTACAGTCAGCATATCAAATGCTTTGAAAGCGATTATATTTTTAGTCACAGTTTTACTAAAAACTACTTCGGGCATCATCGAATTCCAGTTACTACTATCATATAATTCGTTACTAAATAAATTACATTGAAAAAAAAAAACTTTGAAATTACTTTTACATTTTGTATTTTGGACTCAAAAAGAAAATAGGCATAGGTTTCCGGTAGTCTAAAAATCAGTAATTTGTCTTGAGTGCCATCTTCACAAATAAGGAATGTTTTCAGTATGTCCGGCAGATTCACTTCTTCCGGCCTAAGGAACCTGGTTTTATCAACTTTTAGGATTCTTTTGCGTTGGCGATACAGGGAATTCTTTTTTGATTGGAACTGTGGTACAGAAGCAACCAGATTTGTTCCGGCATCGTATAGGGGACGAAAAGTTTCCTCAAAAATCTTCGACGTAGATCCAAGTTCAGTAGAAACTCTTTGCTTGCAGTGTTGTAACTGTTTATCAATTTCTATGAAGCACGGGTACATTTCGCAGCTGCGCGTGTGTCTACTTTCTCTCACAATTGTATTATTATCACTACTTGTGGTAATAGAACCACTACACTTGCGATCAACACACGTCCATCTCTTTGTTCCATCTTTATTTTCAATTTTGAAGTGGTATTTGTGATTGTCCACAGTTATACACGCTTTATTTCGCCCGGTGGTAAAAACTGTAACCCGATTACTTGAAGTACTAGGCTTGGAATCAGCCATTATGGAATGTCTGCGTCCGCGTGTAATGAGACGTCTTATCTGTTCCTTGTTTGGCAAAAGACTAATTAGGTCACTGTTTAAGTTAAGGGCGGTAAAGCAAACGATCATACTAAACCTTTTGCCAACAAAGAAAGTGTAATTGAGACTGAGTTGAGTACTACCTATTGTTTTTTACCTGTTTGACCAGAGGCGCCCAGCCGGCTTATCTGTGCGACATAGGTGCGGATAACCCAGGTAGGTGATACACAACAAACACCTGTTAATAAATTAGGCTAATAATAATGAACAAAGGGTCATAGCAAATAATGAGAATTCTTTTAGTGATTCAAAATGTTGAAATTTTAGCCTTTGCCAATTCTGTTTTGTTTATGTATCTGTGGTATTACTTGATCAATCTATTAACAAGTACTCGACGCACGAAATGCAACAAAAGGTTTCTGTATTTTTTTCGCCGGGTAGAAGAACGCACGAAATGAGACTTACTTGGTTGTTTACTCCAAAATTTCGACGCACGAAATGCCACTAATCCAACCGAACATATTGATTTGGGAATTACCTTTTTGGTACCACCAAAGTATTTCCCAATTCGTAATTGCCACTATACCAGCTCTATTGTTAACTTTTTCGTACCTACTCAACCTAGAAAATGTTTTATTTCCATAACACTGTCATCATCGGGTCGTGTCGTCGGTTGGGGTAACTTTTTATACAAATGAATAAAAATTTAAACTAAATTTTACTAGGAAATAAAGTGCTATTTTTGGTACTTTGTCAACGTAAGCGATGTCAATAATTAATATCTATTTGAACTTTGAAGGGGTATCTTATTTTACTAAATCTTACTTTTTGTTTAAGTAAATAACTCAATTTATATGTTATATTTGACTTAAGTATTTTGGTAGTCGCCTGTACTACCTCTAAGGACATGTTCCGGATTTTCGGAAGATAACGGTTAAGACAGATGGCGGCAGCTTTTGGTACCTGGATGCAGGTTTAATTAAGAATGCAAACTGCGTTTTTACATATGATTATTATAGGTTATATGAAGGTGCAGGCAGATGTTGGATGCAGCAAGGGGGAGAGGGAGGGAAGGCCTATGTCTAGTAGTGGACTAATATAGGCTGATGATTGACGTTTAAAAGTCAAAAAATACTTACTCTTGTGTGGGACTAACTTCGATAGATAATAAGATGTTTGGTACTTACTTTTCGATGACAATAAATATGAATGAAATAGTTAACACTCATATAAAATGCCTGGATCTACCTTTTGATGGTATAATGAAAGTACATAATGAAACAACAACAAGTTGTATAGGTGTCGTTTTTATTCTATAGGTACCTACCTACTTACTAGGTACACAATGGAAAGTATTTGTTTAGTGCAGATATACATCGATTCTTTTACTCAAACATCATACGTACTTAGTTATTATTTTGACAACCTTCTTTGAGCAAAAGTCTACTTACTCGAAAAGGCGCCAGCAATTTCCCTACTGTCGTGTTTTGCGGCCGGCATTTTTTTTCGGATTTCGAATCGTTTGGAAATAGTCAGATGCAAAGAGGTTTTATGCACAATAAGCAGGAAGAGCATCATTTGGAGTATCACTGACAGATTAGAAAAACAAAAAAACGCGGGAAACTGATGAAAGAGCATCGCAGCAAAAATATTTGCATGACAAGTTTTCATCAATTTGCGTGTATAAATTGTAAAATTGAGCTCTTCCAGCGACGAATCTTCCAATTCAATGTGTTTTACACCATCGGAAATTCAAAATGAAGCGAAATTAGTGGTCGAAAATTTACTGATACCAAAGTCAAATGAAAAATACGAACTTTCCTACAAAAAGTTTGCGCATTAGAAAATCGACAGAAATTTGAAGTCTTTATTGTAAAACGTTTTTCTTGCTTATTTTAGCGACTTATCAAAGAAAAAGAAAGCCCTCTTCTCTTGGAAACTTGCTCCATGTTGAAGAGCACGGTTTTGGTAAAACATAATTTGAACATAATGTAAATTACTTAAGTAAATTACTTATACTTACTTTAAATAAATTCTTACGATATGCACTTATTTTATGTAGTTAGTTTTATTTTCATTATTCGTATTGTTTCAGTAAAGCACTGAATTGTGCTTTATTAGTGCTGCGTGTAGCCTTGGTCCGCAATGTCTGCACTGCTGGCCACGCTATGATGGCATCAAGCTAAGGTCTCGGCCTTCAAGCTAAGTCAGTGCAGCCCTTGCTGTCCGCGCTATAAAGGTATCGACCTTCGGTCTCGGTCTTCACTTCAGCTGGTCCATCATGGACTGCAATGCTGACCGCACTGTGATGCCGGGATCTACGGTACACTGCGCTTTCAGCCCTCAACATCGCGGCCAGCAACTCAGCCATTACTGGCCACAGACGTAATATTCATTGTACCTATAAATGTTAAATGAGAAAAATTATTTACAATCAAGCATTCATAACATTCCTATTTTAATTGCTTACTAATGATTGCTCACAAGTTTTCCTTAAAAGGACTAGATCAATTTATAAGGCACTTGCCCGTAGAATCGTTCACATACCGCTCGGAGATAACGTAGCTATTATCTACTTATTTGTAAAAGATTTTTTATAACTAGACAAGTAGTTCCTTCCATTCAAACTTACAAACTTTTCCTCGTGTAGATTAGAGACGTCAGCCTCAATATACAGGGTGTTCCATTTGCTTCCTGAGAGGTCAAGTGCAAGCCTATTATGAATAAAAAATGTGCGACTTCACTTCGTTTGTAACACAAGCTCTGCTTAGCTTGGGGCTAGATAATGCTGTGTGAATTGTCCAGCATTGTTATTATTAAAAAAATTTGATCGTGGACGGAACAGCCTGTATAAACAATGAAGTTGTCAGTGTTTTTTATCCGTGTGTGCTAAGTAATTGCATTTAATAAATTCCAGTATTTCTATGGTTCCACGGTAAAGTATTTTATTAATATAATAAAGTGTAGTAAATGTTTAATAATGTTAAACCTAGAATAAACGGGTAGGTCATTTGTAAAGTGGCGTGTAATTTGCAATTGTGAGTGCTGGTTTGAAATTATGATTGGCTGTGTCCAAATCCGCAGCACGTGTGCTTAGATTGAAGATATTGTTAAACTATTCAAAAGTAATATATGGGGCAAAAGTATTTCTTGCACACTATTGAAACAGAAAAAAAGTGAGAAATTAGGGAGTAGAGTCGCACAAAACCACACTTTTGTGTGTCAGTGACGAATTTTTGACAAATTCTCATTGAAAACTGTCAAAAAATTGCGATTTGAAACGTGCTTAAATCGGAGTTTATCCGGGGGATATATTACGCTTCGTTATTGTAAGTCAGGGGTGCTCAAACGGTCGATCGCGATCGACCGGTCGATCGCGAAAGCTTTTCGAGTCGATCGCCAGCAATATACTCATTATGCCTACCTAGTACCTACTCTTGCCTAAAATAATAGGTAACATTAAACGGTGCGCGGCGACGATCGACGATCACACAGAATTTGTAGTTCGTAAGTTACGTTAAAGTGAAGTGAGTCCCAAAACCCACGTGGGCAAAAAAACATTGATTTTTTCAATTTTTTGACTAGCATCGAATGTTTAGGATACTAGTTTGTAAGTTATGGGCGAAACACGATTGACAAAACTTGACTCGATACAAAAAAATCGCAAAGTTTCCTTCATCTTCATTTTTGCACAAATACTTCAACGGAAAAAGCAGTTTCATTTGCTAGTTACTTATCATATTTCAATAAAATTTAGTCTACGTGTTCCGTAAAAAGTACTTTAGGCGATTATGGTTTAATTTTTTTGCGAAAGAGTGTTATTATAGTGCAAAAAACAAATTAATAACAAATGGCCAGTGAAATTGCGCGCGGGCTGGCCATTCCGCGTCTCTCGCCTTCCTTTCTCACCTTCCCAGCGCGCGACGTTCGCTCGTCCTTGTCTCGCAAAACCGATCCCACTTCGTCTTAAGATTCCTTCATTTTGTACATGTTCAATTTTATAGTGTATTTAAAAAAGCACGATATTTAAAAACAAATTAACCCTACCTACATAGTAGCTTTGTCGATCTCTTGCTTTCAAAATATTTTTTGGTAGATCGCAGACACCTATGTCTGAGCACCCCTGTTGTAAGTACACTTAAAAAAATGCTTGTCAATTTATAAAACGCAAATAGGTACACCTAGTGTTCCAATAAAAACGCTTTCGGAAGATTTACCCAGTTCACCGCTTTTTGCCGCTATTTTTACCTACGGAGGAATTTTGTCCCTTTGCACACAACACTGTATAAAATTGACAGAACAGAAGTGATTGCGCACGTGCTTGAACAAAAACGCGACGTTTTTTGCAGCTTTTAACTCGAGGGTTGCCTTAACAACTAAATATGACTCGATTCTTTTGTGACGCTTTGATTTTTATGCCTTTCTATCTAATATTTTTAGTAATTGTGTGTGAGTTATAGTATCGTATTTTAGAACTGTATTTAGTCGTCACTGTGTTGTGTTTAATGTGTTTTGACTCGAATTTCACTTAGGCAAATTCTAAATTGATAAAATTTGTTCGAATTTCTATCGAGTTGTTATGATTTGTAGTACCAAGGTACTTCTTTTTTGCGTTTCTTTTCATCTATTAAAACGAAAAGTTTTACAACCAACATCTTAGTAATAGTTCGTTGCTAATTGTTCTAACGTGTCTCAAACTGGTTTTGAAATTAAAGGTTTAAACTTTAATCGATTTAACAATTTCCACGTCAGTCAGTTTAACGCTAATTTTAAGGAATATTATTCATTTGTGGCCTACAGGTTGTAAGATTGTGTGATACGGAAAGTACAGATTCAAATAATGGTTATGTTATGAGTTATGATATGTTATATTGCAAAATTTGACAAGCTATGTACATATTTATTTAGTAGGTTAATATGTTATATAAAAATTATGTATAATGGGGCCAGCAATCAACCTGCTCAACCTCAACCTCAACAGCCTTTATAGATCCACTATGGGTAATGCCCATAGCCATGCGGTTTGAGGGTCGCAGTTTAGTGGTAGAATTGTTCTGCAGCAGGCGCTGCTGCCTGCCCTCCGGTGGCCCATGGTGTCGTAAATGGCAACTAATATCCATTAGTCGCCATTTACGACACCCACGGGTAGAGTTGGGGTGGTGCAAATTCTAAGCCCACTACACGACCAGCGTTCACCTTTTCATAAATTTAAAAATAATTAAATCTTGATGAGATTAAGTGATTCTGTAGTGGAGCTAGATTAAAATTGTTAGTGCAAATTGTGCATTAAGATTGAAGGAATTTAATACTTAAATTAATATTTAAGTCGTATAATAGTGACATCATCTTGAGAAACACTGTGTCATAAAAATACAAATTGCCATATTTATGAGTCATGAAACGAATCATCAAATCATCGTAAGTCTAACCTACTCGTTTATATGTAATTAGGAAGGTAGGTTGGTATATGGTACCATGGTGGGCAGTGGGGCACCTACTGAATGCACTTGAAGCAAAGCCTATTTTAGGTTATGGCCGTGGCGATCGGTTTAAAAATCGACCCCTCCAACTTTAATCATAATTAATACTTTATTTGCTTTATGTACTTTATGCTTTATGTACTTTATGCTTTATGTATTTATATACTTTACTAGTATTTTATAAGTGCGCGAGCTGCAAGCAGCTCGCGGCGGAGGGGTGGGCTCTGGGGGGGCAAATCTCAAAAAGTCTGGATTTTCCCCAAGTCACCCCCGACGATCCCCCTCTACCCGATTCCGCAAAAAAAAACATACCTTCCCATCCACCATCAGGGAGAACAATCGTGTCAATGAGTCAGTCAGTCAGTGAGTCAGTCAGTGGTAATCGAGCTTTATATATTATTATATTATTATCAGTCAGTGACGAGCTTTATATATTATTATGTCTCCCTACATTTTGCTTCAAAGTGCGTGCAAATTTAACAAAGATACAGCATACCATGCAATATAAAATAGGTTGAAATTTTTTCACATAGACTTACACACATTAGCAATCAGAAACTCTTTAGAAAAACAGCTTACGAGCAACAAACCCAAACTAATTTAAAATTTGGAGTTTAAACTGGTTATAATTTTTAACAAGAAATTACAATAATGTTTTAATAAACTTAGAACAATATTAGGGACATCTTTATGGTCTTCGCGTGGCCGGTTATTGCCGTTTTTATCTATTAATTTTAAGAACCAGGCGTCTTCACGAACGTCTTCGTAATGGTGGGCAGAACCCTGTAGAGTCGAGTTACCCTTATATTTTCTTATCAGCAATACCTTACCTACTGCCTCTGACTGCACATAAATACTATTTGCTTAGCTCAACCTAGTTTATATAGGTGGCTCTACATTTTGTCATAGGATGACTGCATTCTGCAAACTTGTTACTTAGTCATGGTAGGTATCAGGTTGTGCGATAACCACCTACATTGCTTATGAGATCAGAATATACGTGCCTCGAATGCGTTTTGTGCAGAAAACCCAGTTATTCGGGTCACTATAGGTACCTAGAGTACCTATACCGCGTAGTCTGAATCAAATAAATAAAGTTTAAAAGCTCCTTTTGTAAAGTAGGTTTTATACTTTACAAAAAAGCTTGAAAACACTAACCTACTTAATCAAAGGTTTTTTATTTTCCTAAAAGTTTTAGCACTTAAGGCCAGGTAGTCCTGCAGCAGTAGGCGTAAGGGAAAATGCGCGCCTGCCAAGCCTCGCGCTCGTGTTTTTTGTAGTTATTTAAACATGGTGATTAAGAAAATCATTTTATCAAGTCAAACTCTGCAAATGTGTTTAGAAATATTAAGTGTCCTTAGTTGAGTACAAAAAAAATGTGATATCAGCTAGTATTGAAAAAACGTTAGAAAAAGGTGTAACTTTGGGATTTTTTTCTATGGAGTGAAGTTCATTATATCTTGTAACTGAATGCGACTTTGACTAGACTAGATTAAGTAATATATATCTTTTCTTCAGAATTTTAAACACTATTTTCTAAGTCTCAGATGGTTTTTAAAATCACAAAAATGCGGCCTCTGCTGGCCTACCAAGCCTTAAGTAGGTAAGTTCTTTATTCAAGAACCTCTCTGGTCGAAGGTGAAGGCCTCCTCAAGAGATTTCCCAGGTGTATTCTATCTTAAGCTGTGTTCATCCAGTGCAGGTCTGAATAGTCTACCTTATTCGTAAGGTGCTGGCTAAATAAAGATGAACCTTTACATTAATAAAATTTGATTCTTTTTATATTCAAAAATTCACAGTAGCAAAAATTTACAGCTGGCGGTGTTACATCCTCGTGCCTCGGAAAGCACGTTAAGCCGTTGATCTGCGCCGGACCTCTCCCCGGTCGTGTCGGTCTGTCGTCCCATCGGATTATGAGAGTGCACAGACTTGTGAACTATAATATGTCCTGCTCATCTGACTAGTTTTTGATGAGGTTTATAGGTAATATTTTTGCCATGTTGTGACTCCCTCTAACTGAGAGTACACATAGATTTTAGGATAATTCTTAGTTTTAGTTTGTAAAATGTTTTGTAATCCTAAAGTTTAATAAGTCCTAAGTCCTATTTAATAAATAAATAAATGAGACTGGCCGCCGTAGTCGAAATTTGGCTAGGATGAGATTATAATACAAGCCAGTAAGCCTTCCTAAAGAAAGGTAAGGCATACTGGCTTATTGGCCTTTAATGTCCTCCTAGCTGAGCCCTTAGGTCAGCATCATGCATCCACTGCTGGATGCATGACCATTATAGGCTGTCGAGGAGGAGGATCTACATCTCCTCCTAGTAAAATTATTTTTAAATTCTGGATGTCATTCATGTGAGAGCACGGTCGTGATTTGAATACTCAATGAACACGTAAGCGAAGCGTTGACTCAACGGACTGGCCGAAAATGAGTCAAATCCTGTCGCAATGAGGTCGAACATCAAGAGATTTCGCAATGTTACGTGTAAGTAAATGTTTATACATTTTGTTTATGTTTTTACCTTTAGTTAAAAGCTCTGAAATAATGAAGAACCTAGAAAAAGAACAGAATAGTACGAAATAAACGAATTACTCAATTATGATATGCAAATTATAGCATGCTGTGTCGGCCTGTAAGAGGTTGGTGCACTTAGCATTTCACAAGTTTTTCTCTACCATGTAAGTTTTAGTGTACTCGCTATAAACCTAACTGTATAAATAAAATAAATTAGCTCAATTGTAGAAACTAGTTCTATTTGGTAGGGTTTATGATTGTAATTTGAAACTCAAACATGTAGGTTTTTTCAAAATAACCTTTAAGATGTATAGTACTCTTGTCCGGATTTCGGCGCGGCGGCTCGTTCAAGCCATGCGTACATCGCATCTTATAGTGCACAACTGTGTGCGCAAACACAGGTGCACTATATTCCCTCATCATAATCCGATAGAAGAGCAGAACGACGCAAGTGGGGGTAGAAGTCAGGCGCAGAACCAATAGCCTTCCAATAGCTTATTTATTCCTTTGATATAAAACCTTTGTGAAAGCATGTTGAAGTCTTTCTGAGCTTTTTGGAAAAGAAGTAAACGGATTTCAAAGTCAAAGCTGACAGCTTTCAAAGGACATATTGCGCCCTCAATGCTAAAGTTCCATTGAAAAATAAAAAGTTATATCTACCATGATCCGTGTTATTTTGAGTTTTTCAATAATTCGGTGTAGCATGCTATACATCTCAAATTAACTTATAAGTTTTACCATTGATAACTGTTTAAAATCAACTTCCATTCCCGCTGCCTACGCATCCTTATTGGCTTACCTTTTACTGAGGCAAAATAAGACCCTAGTTTCAATCTAAATTATCATAAATTAAACATAACCTGACATTCTAATCACGGAATACCAATAGGAAACGGCCTCAGATGCAATCTACTAATCACAACACACGCTGAGTGTTTTATAAATACAGAAAATAGGTCGCATGCAATGATGCGTTTTATTTTAAACTGTGAATTGCAATGTGTTCCGTATATCGGGTTATATGCTAATGTAATCAAATGTGTTGGGAAATGAATGAGAGATGGATTTTTTAAAGAAAACTTGGTAAAAGTTTATTTGAGAAAAGCTCTGAGTCTTGTCAGAGCTCCAACATATTAACTGCGCTCTAGGCTGCCTTAAAAGGAACTTGAAGGGAATCTTTCAGCCGTGAACAGCCAGCCAGTGAACATATTTTTAAAGGCTTTCAAAAAGCTTTCTTATAGCTGGTCCAATACCTAAAATACGTATTGGTAGGCAGTGAACGTGTCAAACGAGGGTATTAAGTTTCCGCGATTTTTTTATTGAAAACTGTCTAAAACCCGAATGAACCAAATAAACAATCAAATCAAGTTTTGCTAATGTTTATGTATGTCAGACAAGAAATTTGCAAGTTTTTATTTTTACACATTTTTCGTCAAATTCACATAGGTAAAAGGCAATTGCCTGCTTTAGTAATCTACAAATATTTAGGTCTGAAGTATGTAGTATCTGTAATATAGAGTTATTTATGGGCGATAGTTTGTAAGGTAAAAACAAACTTACGTTTTCAGATCTGCCTAAACTTTCGGCTTTAATTATAGTAGGATGGGTATTCAATAAGTACCGTGATCTGTTTAATAGCTATATTTCTAGGTGACTGTACTCAAATATACTATTTCTTGAAAAGGTTTCCAAACGCGACGAAATGTATGAAACATACAAATTTGCTTCAGTTGTTTTAAAATGTTTACGAGATGGGAAGGTTACGAAATGTGAAGGAGCCGATTCAATTGTGTGTGCAAGAATTTAAGAATTTATATTTTCCTACTAGTTTCTGCCGCACTTCGCAGGCTTTGGAAATTAAATGTTTATTTATATCCCATGGTAACTTTGTATAGGAAAAAAAATTATAGCCTATGATTGATTCTAGGCTATTATATATTATTCTATTTAAAGCTAGGCACATCCATGCAAAATTTCAGCTCGATTCGTTTAGAAGTTGTGGCGTGATGATTTTTTTTTTTTTTTTTTTTTTTTTTATTCTTTATTAAGGGCTTTGTCGCACATGCGATTATGACGCCCTGGTGAGTTAAACAAAGAAAAACAAAATTAAATCTTATAACCTATAACAAATCAACTTATTTCCCTAACATAACCAGTTTGTACAGCGTTCTAGCTGCGTCCGAAACAGGCTCAGCTAGAACGCTATGATTTGCAACGACACAATTCTTGCGGCTCCAACTATTCTCAATTAGCTTATTCATAAATCTCAATTCAAGCAAAAAAGTGTCAAGTTCATTCATCATAATCATCATAGAACAAAACGTTAAATAATAGGCGTAACACTCAATTAACTCAATAAAGACTAAAAACAAACAGGTTTCAATGAAATCTTGCTATCAAATGGTAATCAATCAAAATGATCCGAAGACGTAATGATGTCGGCGCGTCAAGTCACTCGACTGAATGACTTTGTTTTGTTCGGTCATCTAGGGTTGTTACATGAAATTAAATAAGAAATATTGAAAGAAAAGTATTGCTAAGCGTACCTACCTTCCAAAAGCGAAAAAAATAGAGCTTTAAAATAGAGCTTTAGTAAACTAGGCACTTTTTTCAAAATGTTTAATTCGTTAATCTACTTGAGCTAACGATAGCAAATGCATTGAATGGTGTTCTTCAAACACAAACTAGGTTCGTAGTTAACCCGCTTACATTCATAATGCATTGAATGTAGTATTTGTTTATACATTATGGACTCTTAGTACCTGTTTCTTACCCTTGTTTTAAATTTATCTTACTAAACATATATTTTTCAGGCTTTCCAGGCTCTTAACCATTGTGTTTTGGTTCTATTTTGATCTCTTGTGTACATAGAGAGAGTAACTACCAGATTCGGATGTAGGCTACAACTTTCCTTCTCCCTGTTTTTAGATAGTGACAGCCCTAGCAGATTGATTTGAATGATTGTGTGATTGATAAGTTCATTCATCAGAGCTGTGTCGAGTGTCAATCAAACTCATCTCGCTGGACACTGCAGTGTTTACGGTATTGTTTGATATTTCGAAACTGTATGAGATCATTCTGAGTGCATTTCTGTGTTATTGAGAAACTGCTGGGGTGATTTACTGATAATTTATATTCAGTAGTTTAGGTATACCAAGTAATGGTATGAAGCTAATTCATTTTTTTTGTGTTTTTTGTGTAGTGAGGTAATAATATATTATATGCATTCTATAACTCGCGTAGCTAAAGATTGGGATTTAAAATGACTGCCTCTCTCATGCTACCCCCTCATATAGATCATAATTGATCGAATACGATCTTTAGCTAGGTACCTACTCGATTTACTTATACCTACAGTCAATGATAACAAATCGCTGTTAACTTTCCGAAGCCGAAGCGAAAGCCTTTCTTCGAGTTTACCTAGAAGGCGCAGTAGCTATTTTACCTTTTGAAAACTTGCAATATTTAGCAATTTACGATGAATTACATCGACAGTCAGTATATGTTATTTCCCTTCTGTTTTAATTTCCCCTTTCCTAAAATATTACATTATTGCTATCGTTTATTAAACTTATTGCGCTTTAAAGTTCAAACAATTGGAAAGTTAAGCTGACAGGATACTTGCTCTTTAGAGGCAACCGTACATTCGCTTGAAAGTTGCTTTCTGCGAGTCTTGATTAAAAGCCTTTTAATCTGATCGTATGCACTGCTGGTTTAATTAATTTGACCAAATAAATTGCAGCTCTTAAATAGTTGTATCGAACTTTCGCAATACGTTAAAGGACGAACCTAACGGGTTTGGTTTTGATTCGAATTACATAAAAATTTTCATTTTTTCTGTGGTTCCTTGAAAGTGAAACAAGACAGAAAAATAATTACGTCAAAAAATCATGAAAGTGCACTGTTTCGCACATATTTTGGTCAAGATTTTGCAGGACTCCTGAAATTTAATTACACGATAAGTCGTTGGTCATGCGTCTGAACGCTCCCTGATCGTGTCAGTCTGCCGTCCCATAGGATCATGAGGATGAGGGAATAGAGAATGCACCTGTGTTTTCGCACACACGTGGGCACTATAGTAATGTCTTGCGCAATTGTCTAGTCTCCGTTGAGACTGGCCGCCGTGGCCGAAAATTCGGCTAGGACACATCATCATCATCACACCTAGTATTCTAATTATCTGCAGCTTGTAGGACGAAGGTAACGACCTTCGTATACCGAAGTGCCTTGCCCTTTATCAAGAAAGCATTAATTTGATTGATCATCGTAAAAGCCTCATCAGTGTACAGATAAAAAAACCGTTAATTTTTCGAAGAAATCATGACTTTGCGAATTTTTTTAGATGGTCCACAGGAGCGAGGGTGGATATTTGGCAGTTTTCTATAGAACTTTTACCAGCCGCTCACGATTTTTCTTTTTGCAAGTTGTCACCTTTATCCAGTTTGTAACTTGAAATAAACCGAAAATGCAGCCCGGTGCAACTAACATAAAACATGTTTATTTGCAGCAAAAACAATCATTTTACAGCCTATTTAGGCGCCTACTAGATAGGTAGAGTTAAAATTAAATTATGACCATTCTGAGATACATTATGGCCTATTAACTAAGAACAGAAAGTTCTCGATATAAATTGGTTAATCAGAATCAAAACGGCATTATAATTTATTAATATAAACCTTTGAATCAAAAGCTCCGCACAATATTGCACTTCAGAGCCTGACAGCCACTTATCTCCAGTTTGGATATGAACACTACTCTTTTTGTGCTCAAAGCTGTTCAGTTCAGATTATTACACTTTAATGCCGTCATATATTATCCTGGCTTTAGAAGATGGAGCACGAATCGAGTTAAACTGGAGTAAATTAGTCGGTTCTGGTGTAAAAGGTATGTTTGAGTTTTCTACTTCTCTAGTAGAAAATTCGGGACTTGGCGGCAGAGCATAAGAACTGCATTGAAAATGAGAACCGATTCATAAATCAGAAATCAAAAACATAACTGGGACAATTTAACCACCAGTGTATACACGGAGGTAAAGCTGGATATTGTGTTTGCAACATCCGCAGGTAGACGCTATTGCCAAATAAAATAGAGCAAAAGAAAATTGATTTAAAAAAAAATGTCACGCACTCTTACTGCTGCCTAGTAATTATAAATATGTACTTACTATATTCAAAGCAGCACCTCAAAATAGATCCTGTATAACGGTCGATAAATAAATAAGGTTCTATTGAACTCTTCTAAAAATTCAACACACACATTACATTGTTTGATTATACTCAGAATACTAAGCAGTTTTTTGCGTAGGAGTCCGTATAATTGCTAATAATGTCGGTCTAAGTTGAAGAGGCGCCGATTTGCATGATTATTGTAATAGATACACCATGGTATATTCTACCCACTCGTGGCGTCTGTTCCTTAACAGGGCGAGTTTTTTATATAATTTGGCATGTTTTAAAACACTAAACCGACTTCAAATTCCTGAATAATGAAAATGGGTTTGGAATTACATATGTAGTTTTAAACCCAGAACACTTCGATATCGCGATAAAAAAATTAAGTGGCGACATCTAGTTAAAGATGATTGTGTTTAATTTAGTTTGATAACACAAAGGATGAAACGACGGATTACTTAAAAAAACTAAATACGAAGTTTCTGTTGACTGATCGCATGAAACGCGTGCAAACGTGCATTGCTTCCGATGCGTCACTAATGTAATGACACCTTTGATTTCAGATGTATAAAAAATAAATGACAAAATAATTTTCATAGAAGGGTCATAGAAGGATCGATTGTGCTTCGTTTTATACGAACAGCCATCCGTCAACTTTGTAATTTGTTAGGTACTTATCAATTCACTCCTAGAACAAACTTTCAAATTACAACAATTATATAATGTGTAGTATAGATGAGTAAGACGTAAGGTGATTTAAAAAATTTGTGATATGCCATAATTTTTATAGGTACTGCATCTACCCCTATTTCTTGAATCTTCATTAAGTAATTTCTTAGGTCAGGAGTTTTTTTAATAATCTATATATCGTCGTTGTAGTGCGAGAACTAACTAAGTGACAATTTTAGCCCGAATTACTATAGACGTGAAAGTATTTTTAAACCCAATATGTACCTTATGAGAAGGTTAAAAAGCGTCAATTCAATTCAATTCCTTTCAATTTTAAATTCAATTATTTATTAATACCATAGGATCACAAGGAACACTTAATCAAGTCAAATATGTACAAATAAATAGACAAAATTAACAAACTAGGTACCTAACTTTTTACTGTGTATCTCAGTAACCGTAAAATATTTACATAATTTATTTCATTTATGTAACTATAAGCCTAATAATGAGTTACACCGTTTTGTCGCACCACAACGACGATATTTTTAAATAAATCCCTATTTCCCTTCGTCACGGCATCGCGCGTGAACGGCTGGACCAATTTCGTTAATACTTTTTTGTTGTGTTTGTTATTTTCAGGAGATTTCTTATGAATGAAAAAAATTTGAAAGTTGTGCGGAACATTAGAAAGATCAATTTCCAACCCGAAGGCGCGGGGCGCGCAGCTAGTTTACAATGTGAAGCCATTCTGACGTTGGCCGCTGCAATCATTTAATTCCCCTTACATTACCCCATACATTTAATTCTACTTCCTACTTTATCCCAGTTCAAGTCTGGCATTAGACGACCCCACATTATGCACCGCGCATGCGTGCAGCTGCTCCGAAATTGCAGTGTTTACCGACATTACAACCGGAGACCAGGTTGCAACTCCGGTTAGCTATGTAAATAAAGATCAAGTTCTCAAGTATAAAATGCTTTATTGACAAAGAAAATTACAATCTAGTACTTAAGTAGGCACACGATGAATTCAAACTGAGTTCAGTTGTAGCTACCTGCAGCTATTGTGGGTATTTTTCACGTACTTTTCGTTATTATTTCCCAACGTTTATGCGGCACTCATTGGTTCATTTTCTTTTGCTTTTTATTCATAATCAAAATGCAGCGACGTAAATATATATTACTAGCTTCTGTCTGCGGCTTTGCACGCGTATTTTCAGTATAATAAGTAGCATATTATCTAAGTTAGGCTTTGTTCTAAACGTTTGCCAAAATTCATCTTGATCTGTTCAGTAGTTTTGGAGATGTAAAAAGTAAGTGTGAAGTAAGTAACAAAAATTCAGTTTCAGCCGTGGACTCTGATGATGATGATTAAAAACTGTCAAATCCGCTTCCGCTCACGCTCGAGCTGTGCACAAAAACCGCGTCTTAAACTTAAGAACGCTTAATAAGCGTCCCAAGCCGTGGTAGGTACAAAGTAATGTAAGACATTACTTTGTACAGTGGCGGTCAAAAGTGGTGACCTGGATCCTAAAGACGTTGTTTTCCAGCCATTCGTGGTGCTTCCGACCTTTTTCAAATTTATTATTATCATTCATAGATCATAGTTATTTGTGTCCTTTCCTTTTTACGCGTTCATATCCACAGTCACTTAATGATAACCCTAACAATTTATTAAGTACTAGTTTATGCCCGCGGCTTCGCACGCGTTGTTTCTATGGAAACGTTTTAAGGTTATTTCTATCCCATGGGAACTGATATGTATGGGACAAAAATTCGCCTATGTTTCATTCCAAGGTTAGACTTACCTGTATGCAAAATTTCAGCCTGATCCGTTCAGTAGTTTTGGCGTAAAGAGGTAACAAACATCCATCCATCCATGCTTTCGCATTTATAATATTAGTGTGATGTGATTCTATAATATTTCGCTTATGCATACCGTGTAGCAAAACAGTTAGAATGTTGGGCTGATATTTGGAATTAGATGAAATTTTACTATTTTAAATCGTAGTAACCTTCAAGCGAGTATGATCTTTAAGGGATGTCTCCAACTATGACCGCAACTGTACCTATTACAGCTCGGGATGAACTGATTGCTGACATTATAAAATTGCGCATCTAGCCAATCGAGTAAGTAAACAAGTGTTTATTAAACTGCTTTTGGAGGAGAGTTTATGTGCGGGGTTCTAGTTGGGGCACTTTATCTACAAAAGAACCTGTCTACTTAGATACAGTCAAGGATGAAAATAGCTAGTATATATTACTCATTTCAAAAATTCGTGTAGCATACACCTTAAATTAATTTTGGAATGCAGACCCTGATAAGCGATTTTTGTCGTGGACTGTACCCACTTTTGTATTAAATAAGTCGATGAGATTTACACTATCTTTTAATATCGGAAACTTCAAGAACCAAAAAGGACTGATGTTGATGTCCTCTTAACCAAATTGGGGGCCACGGGCGGTGGCAAGTCTCAACGGAGACTGCCATGGCGCAGGACATATTACAGTGCACAAGTGTGTGCTCAAGCATATGTGCACTCTCCTCCAACTCTCATAATCAGATCGGATGGCAGCCCGACACGACCGGGAATAGGGTAAGACTCCGGAACAACGGCATAACGTGCTTTCCGAGGCACGGAGGGTGTGATACCGCCAACTTCCGGAGTTAAAAAGGACTCATTCATGGTTGAGAACTTGATGGAGATTTGATTTAAGGACTTACCATACGCATGATCCAGACAGCATCTGGTGTAATATCATTTATACTACACCTGCTCGGAAAGTTGCCTATTCCTTTTCCATTAAGACAATAGAAAGTATGTCTTTGCAGGCCTATAGGAAACCGGGAGGAAAAACTCTATGGAATTTCATTTCTCACGTGTTTTAGCGGGAGGAAAAAGTGTATGGAAATCCATTTCTAACGTGTTATTTTTTTTTAATTTCCTAAAAGATCGGCCGGTAGCTATGGTTATTTTCGTTCGGTCAAACTACAAAAAGTTTTTACTCCAATTCCATTAGACCTCCTCCGATTTCCGAACAATATTTTGAAAAAAGAACCCAAAGGCTGGCGCTATCAATGAGGTTTTACCAAAATCATTGGGCGCGGTAAGTTATTTATTATTAATAATTAATTCTGCTTTTTATTTTCCTCGAAGGTGTAGTATAAAGCACTATTTATCACTCGGCAGAAAGTGCGATTCCTACCTCGTGTGTTTAAAGGCCCTCGGCTGCGCCTCGGGCCCAAAACGACACACTCGGTAGGAATCGGTCACTTTCTCGCCTAGGTGTAAAATGTACTATTAAATACTTGATGTTATTGAACCTAAGTACTGTTTCTATTTCTTACATTTTATAACACAGGTTTTGAACGCAAATAATCATTGCTTTTGAGATAAGTATTACTAATTCTTCTTATCTAATTCGTATTATTGGTACCTAAGAATGTGTATGACTTAGGTATCTAGAATAAGTACCTACCTACTTATAATCTTTCTAACATAGAACCAATTGAATGTAAGCATTTTTAATTAATGACAATAATGTGCTTAATTTAATAAATTTTAGAGGCCTTGATAACAGCGTATCTCGTTATGTTGCCATGCCACGTTCAAAACAAAACGATAAAAATAAGTAGGTACCTAGTTACTCTTATAATATAGTAGGTACCTATTTCCGTCAGTAAGATTACATAACATGATTACCTACCTATTTAGGATAACATTCGTACCAAATACTTCTTCAATATTATCACCACAAAAATAGAGGCAATCTTGATCGATCATAATATAATCACTCGAATGTATAATCCACTAGAACGTAATAAAACGTGCTGTAAAAATGCAAAATGAGTTCAATAAACTGTAGCCTTCGCATTTAAGTTTTTACGATATACGATTTAGCGTACACTAGCTAAAAAGGAGTTTCGTAAAATATGAGCGATATAAAATATGTTCATGCTGTGTGCTACCGGCTGAGAATTTGCACCACCCCAACTCTAACCGCGGGTGTCGTAAGAAGCGACTAAGGGATATCCACCGGGGGCGGGCAGCAGCGCCTCATGCAGAACAATTCTACCACCGTACTGGGATCGCCAACCCACATGCGTGGGAATTATATACGCCAATAAGGCGCTTATCAGGGGGAGGCCTGCGTCCAGCAGTGGACCAATACAGGCTGTTGAGGTTGAGGATACCTACTTATTCACATTTCGATGAAACTAATTTAAGATTGCATAAGACGCACAAATTAACCACAAAAGAATAACTCGTTATATGACCTTCGAAAAACAAGGAATAGGTTCCTTTTATGGTACTTTATGTTTCAGTTTCAGTTTATTTATTCATAACGTTTTGGGCTACAGATCAGTTCCTTAATATATTTTACAATAACATTGTATACATTTATACATAGGTATTGCAAAAAAAAGTAATAATAATAATATAAAATTGACCGTCTTATAAAATATCATTATAAAAAAATAGAATAATAATAAAAATAGAGAATAAAATTCAATCATGTGTATTGTATTATATTATGTAGTAGTCTACTTAATTAGTGGGTTAAAATAAAATCTTATGTCCTCTATTTATGCACATGTACCCAATTTTATAACTTTGTCTCCTAATAAGTTTTGCTGGAAGAGATTTCTTCTTAGGATTAAGCTCGCCTTTGCCATTATTTTTCCTGGTTATTGTTTTACTTGTACCATAAAGGATCATATTTATTATTCAAGGAAATTACAGTAAGAGAATAAAACAATTACAACTAATATATACACTTATATCTATTTCTTAAAAATCTAAGCCGTCACCAGAAGGCAGAGTGCCTAGAATGCTGGCAGCATTACCACGTTGAATGGCAATGCTAATTCGTTGACCTAAATACCTTTATCTACATGTTTTCTTTTTAAGTAGGTACCTATATTTTATGTGCAATAAAGAATTAAGGAAGCAAGCAAGGTTCTTCAAAAAGTATCTTCTAAGACATTTAAAGATGTACAATGTCCCTGATGTGCAGGCGTCCATAGGCTGTGGTAACCGCTTTCCATCAGGAAGGCAGAATGCCTGTTTCAAAAGAAGCTACAAAAACGAGCGCAAAGTTACAATAGCACTCTTCCTATCGAGCCAACCCAATAGCAGTGAATTGCCAATTCGTAGGTAATGTCGTGATTCCATAATTTTACATTTCAAAATATATACTTGCCTTCTACGTGACGTAGTTATGAACGCTTTGCTGTTTATCAAGACATTAGCGAGTCGGTCTTAAGCCATCGTGAGTGATGTCATTGATGAGGTATTTCAGACCTTCGTGGAGCTAAAACTTGAAAGGTTTAAATTTATATGCTGCAGTCTTCGATCAGGTATGCGCCGCCTGTAGCTGGCCGGCGGATACATTTCGATGGTTGCAGTCAATCACAAATATAATTTCTGGACTGTTGATGATCAGATGATACTTGAACAAAATTGTCAAGAGTAAAGCCGACATGTGGCTCTGACGGAAGATCAGCGTTGCTAGCTAAGCTTGCTAGTCAACCAACTCATGCTGAGACAGGGCCATTTTGTTACTGGGTTTACACCGTGTAAGTTTATTCTGTATTTTAGTCTAAGTTTAGTATGTGTAAGTCTTTTAACAAATAAATTTATAATCTATTCTTCTAACGCTATTGGAAGATTGACCTTATTCAACTATTTCTGACGTTGACTTTACATAAATTAACTATAATAATATGCATTGCAAGGATTTTTTCCTTCTTTTTCGACGGATTATTCAGGTTTTTTTTAAACACAACAAACGACTATAATATGTTAACCTTAGTTTTAAGTTACATATGAATCTTTATTAACATAGTAAATTACAATCAAATAAAATAAACAAATTTGAACTAGTATTCATTCACAATTGAAACAATTAAGCTCACTGCTACTGTTGCAAACACTAGCCCCGCCGCCTATTTTTGCTTACAACGTATAGGTACGTTAAACACAAGAATTATCAAATATCAAATGTACAGTTTGTGATACCTATACTTTTTTTTTAATATTAATCCCTCTGAAATAGTTTAGTTTCGTACAATTTAGACAGAGAAGCGAAAACAGAGTTCGGTGTCCCCCAAGAGCAACTTCGCTATTCTGCATCCTCAACCTCAATAGCCTGTACCACCACTACTGGACGCAGGCCTCCCCCCGATAAGCGCCTTATTGGCTTTTATCACATGGGGGGCCCCCGGTGTAAATCCCTTAGTCGCTTCTTACATACGACACCCGCGGGAAGAGTTGGGGTGATGCACATTCTAAGCCACCACACAGCTATGCTGCATAAAGGAAATAAAATAATACTATTTTATGGGCATTTAAAACAAGGTTATGATAGGTATCATGAACTATACAATGGAAAAAAATCCTTTGATTAACGTAATTATAAGAAAGAAAACGCAGTGGCGCTAGTTTGAGTCATACAACTGCCTTAAATTACACTCCCCAATTTTTTTTTGTTCATGTTCATGTTTTTAACACGCGTTCATGTTTTTAACACGCGTGCTTGTAATGAGGCGCATAAATGAGGGGTTATTTATATATTCCCAGATAATTTAAAATGGGAAGTGGTTAACCACACAATCCACAAGGGTTGATCCAATTATTTCTTCGGCAATGTTTTGGTTTACGAACTAGGTAGCGCAGTGGGCAATGGTTCACTCGAGACACAGAAGGACTCTACACTACACTACTTGCCGAATTCGCCGACATAGCCTAGCGCCGGCAAGCTGGTGTGACATTTCAAAGTGTTTTAATATTGTTAGGTCGCCGATAGTGTTTTGTTGACATATCGGCGGGCTGGCGACTTTGGTGAGCATGTTAGGTAGACTAATTAACACGCGCTCTGTTATCTTAAGGATATACACTTGCCAAAATCGATGTGGAAAGTTTGTAAACAAACCACGACACAAAAACTAAAACTCAGTTGCTTGGCGTCGCGTTTCAGATATAATTGTAAGCAATATTTATTGAAGGAAGGATCGCAAATCGAGAAATAATGTAAAATCGTTAGATAGACGCGGTACAGAGTAAATTTTAGGCTATGTATGGGCAGTTTGTTTATAAACATTCTACATCCAGTTTGGCTAGTGTATAGATATTGTGATGCTGTATGAATTTTCAGCATACCATCACAGATATTATAATACTATACCTACTAGTAAATCTAATAATGTTTGTTTTTATTTCAGGTAATTACCAAGAGATGGATGAATAAATGAAAATATTTCGGTGCACTATGTTTATCTCAGGTAAGTAGGGCATGTCGTGCGCTATCTACTTATCATTGTTTGCTGACGTCGATGAGAACCACGAATGATTATCGTAAGGACAGTGATGCAGGGAATTTTAAGACCATATTGCGAAAGATCAAGGGCCACCCAGGACCAGACCCCTTATAAGAGAGCAGGTGTTAAAGACAGCCACTATAGTCGTACCTATTGAAAGCTAAAGACGTTCAACTGTGTTACTGAAATAAAACAGGGCATCACATTAACATGGGCTAGGTATATTCCTTTTACAACATAAAACAATTTATCCAAATCAACTTAACTTATTTACCACGGCGTCAATGACAGACTGAGTATTGCACTCTTATATCAAATATTTTACAATCTTTATAACAAAATTATTTCCGACTCTAAACCTATTTTTTGGTAAGCTTACACTATGCACTAGCTAAACTCGATGTAGAATTTTTGTAAACCAACCACGACACAAATAACTAAAATTCACTTGCTTGGCGTCCACTTTCAGATATAAATGTAAGGAATATTTATTGAAGGAAGGATCTCAGATCGACGAGTAATGTAAATTGCGTATAAAAAAACGCGGCAACAGAGTAAATTATAGGTTAAGCATGGGCGGTTTGTGTACAAATATTCTAGTTCGAGTTTGGCTAGTAAGAATAAGAATAGATTATGAATAAGAAATCTTTATTTGTAGCATTACAATTTAAAAATTATCTAGTAAATTAACAAAAAAAACTTTAAAAAATTATCTGAGTGGTCGAAGCGACGCGTGACCCGAAAGCTGGTGAATATCTGGCACAGCGCATCAGCACTGCCAAACAGCGAGGCAATGCAGCCAGCGTCTTGGGGACGCGACGACTGGTATTGATATGGATCAGTTGAGCTACCTGTAGATTGTTTGCAACACAGTCTGCAGTTAGCTCAATAGTTTCAATTGTGAATACCAGTTCTAATTTATTTATATTATTTTATTGTAATTTTCTCTGTGAATTAAGGCTTCTGCCCTTTAAAAAAAAGTAACATATCATAGTGTATAATAGTGGTATGAGGAGCCGCTAAAGTCAATAAGCTTTATATAATACAATACAAAAATACAATACCACATACATTACATAAAACACAAGTACAATGGGCGGCCTTATCGCTTAGAAGCGAACTCTTCCAGGCCTCTTTGTACCTATTCATGCCGTTATGGTTATGTCACGCTATTATGACGACATCTTGCTTCTGGTCACTTTTATACGTCTACACAACACTCACTCTCATGGAACACAGTTCATTCGATTCAAAACCTTAGTTTTCTCATGAGAGACTAATGTTACCTAAGTAGAAAAGGCCCCTGTTTTGTTTTTTTCAGGAAATCCATAATAGTCTGGCTGGACGCTTATCAGATTATGTCAGAGCTAGATACAGTTTATCGGTCGATTGATACATTTAGCATATTATCTACATAACACAAAACATGCCTACTAGGGATTATAAATAAAACTTTATTCACAAAGAAAATTACAATCAGATAATAGAAATAAATTAGAACTAGTATTTACAATTGAAACAATTGAGCTTACTGCAGACTGTTGGAAACGATCTACAGGTAGCTCAACTGATCATGTCTATACCAGTCGTCGCGTCCCCAAGACGCTGGCTGCATTGCCCCGCTGTATGGCAATGCTGATGCGCTGCGCCAGATACTCACCAGCTCTCGGGTCACGCGTCGCTTCGACCAGACGCTCAGATATTTTTTTTTTATAAATAGATCAGCAACATCGAGTTCGTCCCCTCTTGTCAAATTACTGCTAGATCCTTGTTGTGAGGCACGTGCCTCTTCAAGGTTGTTCATGGGTGTTGGAGCCAAAACTGTAAAACACATTTTATCTAGGCTTTGACGTCACGATTTTTGATAACCAGACCTTGGTTAAATTGTAGGTATATCCATAATTTGCTGAAACCTATTAATTCAACACCCGTGTTTCCCTGTTCTTATCAGAACACCGGAGCAATGTGGGTAACTAGGTAAGCACGGTAGGTAGATAGTGTTATCAGATACAGTCACCTAGATACTGATAACTTATCGGTGGTTCTTAGAACTAGGATTTTATGGTCTGTTAGAATAGATGAAATTATTGCTGATGAAATTTGCCACGCATTGTTTGAAACGCTGGAACTGGAATACATGAACGTGGAATGGAGATAGAACTGTGTAAACAACGAGTTTTAGCTGTGGTTTTCAGATGGCCCTGCTTTTATCAAAATATCCAGACTTATCGACGGCACAGCTAAAACAAAACAAGTGACATTTAATAACACAAAGTTAGGCAGATATACTGAACTATGAACTCCTACGTTCGATGCGATAACTTAGAATATAACCGCTATGAAAAAAGATTTTAAATTAGAAATGTAGTTTAAAAAAACGTCCAGGGCGCTTACTACGCAAAACGGTTTCGATATTATTCAAGATTAAGTCTAATTTAAAGTTGATAATTTAATTGAAACTTTAAGGTCATAAAATCTTTTTTCTACAACAATTAACCATAAACATTATTTCTGATCCTGATTCTTAAACTTGTGATAAAACGCATAACAATAAACATCTTGCTTGTAAAACTAGGTACAGCAAAAACTTAGCCTCTTTAATGGTTCACCAAAAGGGCCCAACAAATATGTGCACAAGTATGTAAACATTATGAAACATGGCCCAGAGCATGGCAACACCCACGCCCTCTACGGTTTTATGCAACATTCTCACTTTCTTGCTCTTCAATTTTACATTTTTCTTTTCGATTATCGGTTTTGGCATCGCTAATTAGAGCCTACACAAATATTTTTTTATATCTTATCAAATATTGACATAATTATAATCTAGTTCACCCACGATTTTGTTTTCTGGTCTTGAGAGTACCTAGACTAGGGAATTGAACAGTAAAAGAGAGCAAGATCCGTCAAGAGCGAGTCACACTCGCAGTATGACTCGCGCGCCACATAAACAAATATATATTATATAGTAGGTACATACATTCCTGATGAATCGCTCTTCAAACTTCGGAGATTAGGGGGTAATGATAAATTTAATGTATTTCAAAAAGTATTAGTCCTAGAAAAAAATCAAAAACTATTTTGAAATATATAAACTGATAGCGCTCATTTAATACCTCTCTCGATGGGATAGCTCTCCCTTTTTGAAAATAATTTAACATCTTGCAAACTATAAATATGCAATGCAAGGTAGCGTAGAAGTTTACCTTCTCCTCTACCAATAAATTTACGACGCAGAGTTTTACTTAGTATTTGGTAAGTTACATCGAAAACGTGATTGAATTTTTATGGATATCTAAGAAATCCTCCTGATTTAAAGTCAATACAAGAACCTAAAAAATCAATAAAATAAAATATAGCTCGTTCTCACAATGTCATATATAGGCGTAAAAGTAATTCTTGTGCAAATTAGTTTTATACAACCACAAAATAAATAATATTCATAAGCCCTTAGATCACGTAAGGAGACCCCAATAAGCCTAAATCCGGGTTATTAATAAGCAGCACACGCTTTAATAAACATGAAGATTCGTGAGCTCTTTGAAATGGTATTAAACCTTGTAGATAAGACAGTGTGAATTTTAAAACGACTTAATAGGTGGTCTTATGTCAACTTTAGCATAGAGCTTTTTGACTACTACGTTTTAAACAATTGTGAAACTTTCGTAGCTCTTCGGTCGCCTTTGGTTTATTTCGAATATATCAAACAGAAAAGAAAAATGCGTGACTTAAATTTGATGACTGTAAGAAGTACGATACCACATGGATCGCTTTACAGTTCTAAAGTCTTAGTCTCAATATAAATCTTGTATTAAAGAAATAAATAACTATTGCTGGACAATTCACACAGCATTATCTAGCTCCAAGCTAAGCAGAGCTTGTGTTATGGGTACTAGATAAATGATATGCTTAATACAATACACTACATAGATAGATATTTTTTTTAAATTATATATAGAAAACACCCAGGCCAACGGAACGAATTTCTGCAGATCGTTCACAAATTTGTTCCGAGGCATTATTGTAGACTTTATTACTGAAAAGCGTCCATAAACTCCCTTTACTTCATTAGCGTTCGGCTTAAATATATAAATGTCTTTATTCGTATAAAAGGCATAAACCCAGAACGTATGATCCAGTATTGTGACTGTATTCATTGAATATTGCGAGACAAAGCCCCGTTGCGCTATCTCGATCTGACCCTATAACGGGCCCTTTCGCCGCGGTAATGAACAACTCCTTTATCTACGGACATGATGCATTGCGTCTTTAGTGAAGGACGATACACGTAAAGGTTGGACCATTATAAGGAAACCTTTACGTGTATCGCATTTTTTTTTTCCTCTCTAACAAACTGTCTATGTTCTTTTGTTTTAAATTGTTTGTATGAGAAATAGAAACGTTTATTTTTGTAACTCAATACAAATAAATGTTTCTATTTCTAACTTACACGATCAAAGCCCACGGCAGCGTGTTTTTAGGTAAATCTGATGAATTTGTTAACTCTCTCGTTTTTTGCAAAATTATGAATTAGTTTTTGAGAATGTAGTGCGTAAGCCCTCAGTCAGAGTAATTTCTTAGAAAGCAAGTTTTTTTTATAATACATATTTGATTTCTTAGAAATTACCCTGAATGTGATTGCTTGAATTGACGCGACACCTTTCGTTAAACGAACTAAATGTAAATTTAGTCTTTGAACAGGATTAGTTAAACTTCAATGTTTCCACTGTAGGTGCAGCCTATCGGCGCTAAAGTTCGAAGGAAGTCGCAAAGTTTTTCGATTTCTACGTCACTTAACCTCGCGGTGTAATTGGTTAGCACATTCCCATACTGAGTGAAGGATGCGGGTTCAAGTTCCGTCGAAGTAGACTTTTTTTGGGATATTATTTGATTTCTTATGAATTGAGTTGTCTGAAACACAGAATTATTATAATGAATTGCAAAGCTAAAGCTAATTATACCTTATAACTTCTAACAGTTCTAACTTTTAAATAGTCTAAGCATATCACACGTAAAGCACACCGATTCACACACCCCTTTCATCACATCACAGAATAGACGGGAACGGTCGGAGCTATAAAGACAGAACTTCTGTGGTCACAGGGTAATTCACCACATCATGCCATCGATGTAAGTAAAATTCAGGAGATTGGGCTCTAGCTTCTTGAAAGTGGAACGCTCAAATTGAGTCCAATTAGGTCCACCCACCTCAGTCACAGTCGGACCCGCTACCGGCGTACGTGTTTCGCGTGTATTGTTGTCTCGATAGCACTTCGGTCTAGATACGTCTTTCCATCATTGTTTGTTCATTGCGTAGTAGGTATAGGACAATAGATTGGAAATAGCGTTTAGTTGTTACAGAAAACAGGCTATTTGTTGAGATAGTGCTGGGAGAACGTACCATATCTTCAGAATTTTACTAATATCAATGCATTAAGCTATAGCTGCGTTAATTTAGTAGATAGTACCGGGAAAAGCAGAACTCAAAAGTACCTAACTAATTTAACGACTTAAAAAAGCTTATTTATTAATCTTCTTACCCTAATCTCTGGTGATACACAGAGCAGAGGAAATGATCCCGCGTAACCAACACCACAACCACCAAGTAAGGCGGCATGTGGGCAGTGCACCAGTCATTAGGCTATCTCTCGCACACATTAATCAGACCAGCAGCCGGGGGGCAACTCGTAGGAGGCTGCAATTGGACTGCGAATATTGAATAGGTTACGCTGTTCAATATTTGCAGTAAACCCGTTTTACGAAATTTTAAACGCGAGCGATGATCCCGGCGTGCTTTATCTTGTTTACAAAAGTAGCTAACCAATTTCCAATTTCATGCTAAACTTAACAAAATCTAGCTTAGGATTCAAAATGTTGATCGTGCTGTTTTTGTTGTGCTGTTTTGTAGACTAATAATGAAGTTACACAGCATTTAACGAATTGGTACCTATGCTTGATGAGCCTTAATCCCAAAGTAAGCGAGCACAAAACTGAATCACGAGTCACTAATGTTACATGGCAGATTGGCAAGGCATAATATGTACAAATGTCAACTAAAGTAAAAAGTGGAGCCAGCACGTAACATTTAGCAAGTTTTACGTACCTAAAGACCGTTGCTAAGAGGTTATGCTAACAGTTCATTACCATGCTAACTCGTAGCGTGTAACGACTTGAGAAACACTAAACTTTTCACTTTCCTCATTATTGCACCTTTGCCTTTTCTTACGCGTTGGAATTTGTTTGTCTGGTGTTCGGTGTCTGGCACAGGATATTTGCATTGTAAGAGTATACACACGTGTCAATTGCAAGCATCAGGTATAAAGTAAGCGATTGCAGACTGTATGCGTTTCCTTAACTCGTTAAGAATGAGGTGTTTTCTAATTTGTCAAAAATAGTTCGCCCAGACTAAAGGACGGCACTATGAGTTTAAGGACACTGCAAATTCACTTATAGAAAAACAATAACTAAAGTTATTTGGTCCACTCGCCGTACAGCTTTCTAGGTAGAGTTTGGGTCTGTGAAATTTAAATGGCATAGACCATTTAGAGGCTTAAGGCATAACATCCCAATAACGACCTCTATTCTACCGCGAAAGATCCACGGCATCTATTGAGATCGAAATTAAATACGTGTTTTTATAATTTATCGAAAAAGCCTCATAAGTGACTGCATTCTTACTACCCGTTGTCCTATTACCCGTTTTCACGTAGGAATGAAGTATTTTCCCGCTATAAAAAGTAGCCTATGTATCAGGAATAATGTGGCTTCTAATGGCAAAAGAATTTTTAAATCGGTCCAGTAGTTTCGGAGCCAATACAAACAAACAAACAATCAAAACTTTCCTCTTTACAATATTATTATTATTAGTGTCGTATTATAGACAACACCGAACCACTAGGAAAGTCTTGATTAAAAGGTACTTCTTTACCTTAGTGAAATAGAGAACTTTGCTTCTGTCATGTAGGTACCTACAGCAGCGGGCGACTATGTCCTATAGAGACATCCAAAACGACAAAAATGTTTATCTCAACAAGGTTTCTTGAACAACTCAAAAATAAATGCAAAAAAACGTTTGCTTTTAGTTGCCTTATTGGATTTTGCATACCCTACCCACAGCAACATCTAAATACTAACTCGTGAATGGAATGTTTTGCATTTTATTTCCATTTAGTAATTATTTTTTATTCGTTTGTTTATGACTTGTTTAAATTATCTGCGTGTTATTTATTATTCATTTGGTGTGTTCGTCGAAATGTTCATAGATTTCAATCATTGAGTTTGGCGATCTTTGCAAATGCTTTTGGTTGTTTTGGTTCAGCATTGAAATAAAATGGCAAGGTCGTTGTGAAATTATCTGTAGTAAATTAATAAGAGACTCGTTCACTCAAAAGTTTTCGACTAAGGACTACTCCAAGGGCGATACTTCCGAAATTAGGAACTTCAAATTCGAATATTTTAAAATAACAACCACATTACAATGTGCAACATTTTAACCATCAAAGAGCTTAGTAACGGGTCGACCTTGGTCTGCTTTTGAGGCTTTTTTCGCATTTTAAGAAACAAAAGTAGGAATGACTCACGGTCTAGAAACGTTTGCCGTAAAAATCTCGGCATGGCTAGTGATCCCTGGATCATAACTTTAAAAAAAAATATATGTGTGAAGATAGGTAGGTAGGTACACGTACACCAATATCCAGTTGGTAACCAGACAAATATATGGTGCAATAATCCTCATCATCATCATCAGTCTGTATTAGTCCACACCCACCTGTCCGAGCCACCGTCATCCCACCTGGCAGAAGGGCGTCCTATACTACGTTTGCCGAGTCGCAGTCTCCACTCAAGAACAAGTTTACCCCAGCGGTTGTCGGTTCTTCGCGAGATATGGCCGGCCCACTGCCACTTCAGCTGGCTAATTCTTGGAGCTATGTCGATAACTTTGGTTCACTGTCGGAGGTATTCGTTACGAATCCTATCCTTCAGAGAGACTCGAGCATAGCTCTTTCCATAGCTCGCTGAGCGACTTTGAACTGGTGGACCAGCCCTGCCGTGAGTGTCCACGTCTCAGCTCCGTAATATGGTGCAAAGGAGAAGCGAAATGGAAGTAAGTGAAAGAGAAGGACTTTTGTTCACTTTTGAAATTTCTACTGAATTATCATAGAGAACCGCGCAGGACAAAGCTGGTAGTGATCTATTGTATCGTGTGGGTGAAAACCTACATTGGTGGATAGTGACTGTTTAAGAATAGAGGAAGGTAGGGAGCTATAATTTAATTTGAATTGAATGTAGCATAAATTTCAATAAAAACCTTGCATAGTCAGAGCACAGACTAGCGTTCTACATAAACGCTTCGGCTGTTTTCATTTGGTCGAGTATTCACAAATAACGTTGTAAAATGCGTTAATTGCTTCCTAAACATAAAATTCATATAGTGTAGCAACCTTGAAAAATAAATAATTATTACGTAAGCTTTATGTGCGTTATGCATAGTGATGGGAAGATTCGCTCCCTTTTTTTTCAATTCGGTCTAAGCTCATGTTTCTTGGTCACTGAAATAAGTTTTGCTACGATTATCCATGTTTTCAACATCATTATATGCTCGCCTACGGCCTAGGCTTTGCATGTCTTCAGTTTTTTTGCTTGAAATTCGTTAGTATTATTGCTTAAATTTAATACTGCTTTATCCCACGGTACTTTTCATAGGCAAAATCAGTCCAGATGCCACATGTACTTACACAATTAATGCTGGCTACAAAATTGTGATTTAAACGGAGTAACGATGCTCCCTGGTATAGTTCCTACACGTTTTAGTTAGGTATTTGAGCCTGTCGTTAAAGACCTGTAGAATAGTAAGCTGTTTACAGTGCCCCATTTAAATTGTAAAATATTAAGCCTTTTACCCGAATCGCTTTCGGCTCAACGCTGAAGCCGAATTCCCATCCCTATTCTAAACCAAATGGGAACCGGCGTTTACGATCGTAAACTAATTTGAACAATGCCATTGGATTTGTTTGATGCCCCGCGAGATTCGCAAATGTATCTAATTAGATGTACAATGTGAAGAGTTGTAGGTACCATAATGTAGGTTAGGTAGGTAGGTCGCTAATCTCGTATCGAGGTCAGAAAGTGTGGGAATGGGAATCAGGGATGATTTCCTTGGATGGATTTATGAGCAGGCTTAGAATCGAAATTAGAGTGTGAATAAAGGAGTTAGAAATAATAATTTTAAGTAAATATGAATAAATAAAATATAAATATAAATAATGCTGGAAAATCAACATAGCGTCATCTAGCCTCTTGTGTTATGGGTACTTGCTAGATGACTGATATACATAATACAATACATTACCTACATAGATAGATATTTCATATAAAAAATACCCAGAACACCTAGAACAAATATTTGCAGATCTTACAACAATTTGTCCCAAGGTGGGAATCGAACCCGCAACCTTCTGCGTCACAGGCGGAACCTTCGCTCGCCGCGCCACATTGTCAAATAATTAATGCTGGAAAATCCACACAGCATCATCGTGTCCAAAGCTAAGCTGACCTTATGTTATGGATACTAGATGACTGATATACTTAAAAAGACTTAAATACAATACATTACACAGATAGATATTTTTGTTACACATAGAAAATGCAATGCAAAATGTTTTAGGTCTGCTTCGCTCGTGAATTTTATTCATTTTTTCGATATAAAATTATGTGAAAACTTGAACATCCACAAGGTGTTTCACATTCCTAATTTACGATCCAATTTTCCAGATCTTTTACACTTCGTTCGGCCAGTCGAATGCAAGATGCACTTGAATCATGGTTCTGGCCAATTATTGCCATAACCTCGTTTTGTGGCCAAAACCGTTTTTTAACTGGCTGTCATGTATAATCCGTGAAAGTAGTTTATTATCGGTTTAATTGAACCGAAAAGGTGTGATTAATTAAGGATTTACATGCAGCTGTTGGCAGATTTCGGTCAAGACTTTTGCCTCGAGAAGCACGCTCTCTTGGAAAATATTACTCCATTTCGATTGTATAATCTGAAAAGGTGCCCAATTTTTTTTTCATTCATTCAGTAGAACAAAACAAATAAGTGTGACTGTATAGTGTTTAATCATGGCCCTAGCAGCCATGTATTTCTTAGTTTGACCATCTAATTTAATGTTTTCCTAAGCGATGTAGCCTATTGTCGGAAGAGTTAATAAATAAAATTGAAGAACTTTTAAAAAATGAAATTCTAAATCACTTGTAGTATTTCACATGAATTTCGAAGTGGTCACGATTTATAACTTTACACAGATTTTTGACCTTATTAAGTTACGAGCATTCTTTTGAAGTAAAATTTATCAAGTTATTTTGTTGCATTGCAAACGCAAGCAAAAAAGATACCTGTGTAGATTTAAAGGTGAAATACAGGGTGATTTTCAATAATATTATAATATCTCAGAAACCGTGACACGGAGGACATTGAGTCTACTGGAGAAATGTAGCCCGTGACCCAATTCCTCAAATTTTTTCCTTTTTGTCAGTCCAATACCAAACACCCATGTTTATGAAAATTTACAAAAAGCTTAAAGTACAATAAATATATTTCTAAGCGGACGAAGTCGCGGGCAACAGATATGTATATGTAATACATTACTGTTGCGCACGACTCTGTTTGCTTACTATTTTACAGTAGTTATTTGAGTCACTGATAGATAACGCACAGTAAGGTAAGGTAATGAGTGAATGGTATTAGAGATCTGAAATTTGAAGAGATGATCCGTCTTCCTCTCAGGGTGGTATACTAAGAAAAAATTTAGAAAAAATTATAAGTATTAGTGAGGTGCAAACTGTTGTATGAAAAATCGTGCTTTTGAACTAACACACGTGAAATTTGACAGTTATCGCCGTATATGCTAATGGCCTTATCTTTCCAGTACCTATCATTCAACGCGCTCGTGAACTGTTTCGTGCTACGACATCCTGTCTCACTCCTCTGCGCAATTGGATGGGCTAGACTGGTGGCCCTGTACTTGGACACTTATGGTAGCGGCCTCGTAGAGACATCTCAGCACCTCGATATAACGATAGTCTACTTGGCATCGCTGTAAGAATTCCAGAACAGCCCAGGTTTCGACGGAGTCAAAAGCCTTCTCATATTTCCACAAAGGCACAGGGCTGATTATTCTCTTCGGACTTGTGTATAATCTGCCTCACTATGTGAATCTGGTTTATGGTGCCATATCCTCCATGGAACCCCGCCTGTTCCGGTGGCTGGAGCTCATCGAGTCACCTGGCGAGAACAGCTTATAGACGTGGCTCAGGATTGTGATGGGTCTATAGTTTTAAAGGAACGCTTTATATATTCTTAAATAAAACGTCAAGTGCGAGACATACTCGCGCACCAAGGGTCCCGTATAATTTTAAGACGTTGTTATTTGCCAAATTTTATGATTCTAGGTCAATGGAGAGTAGGTAGGGTACCCTATAAGTTTTGCTCCCTAGCGGGACGAAATAAATAAAATGTTTATAAACTACAAATTTACAGTTTTTTAGAGTTTATTTTTACTAAGTAGTTTAGGATGCCTGGTTGGAGCAGTCCCTCAGATATGCTGTTCGAGGTCTGCTAGTCTAGGTCTTTGAGTCTTCCCGTGGTCTGGCATTGTTTTGCTTTTCTTTGGAGCTTTTTCTTGTGTTCTCTCCGACTTGTATTGTATTTTTTTGTGTGTTTGTCGATTTCCATGTCATATATGTGTATATATATCATAATGATCAACACTGGTTGATCATTCCTGTCCTTTCCTTTCTTGATGACTGTGATAAATCTTGTGGAAAAAATATGAATGACGGGACCGCAATGTCGACGCTGCACTGGTGGGGTTGCCACCTCTCTCCTGCATGACTGCATATAAAGGTCATAATTTCTAGGACAAGTGATGTCATTCCGACCCCAGTGTTCAGCTTGCATAATCATCGTAAATTTAAATTATATCAATACAAAACGATTAAACTGTTGGCTAAATATTTGCATAAATTGATTAAGAATAACAGAACCAAAATGTTTTGTATGAATAAAATAACAGATCATTCATTTTTGATAATGATATAGGCTAGTCTAAGTGGGTGTAGAAAACTTTCGACTTGGGACTTTGCAACTTCGGAACCATACAACGACGACCTCAGTGGCGCAGCGGGCGAGAGTCCGCCTGTGACGCAAGCGGTTGCGGGTTCGATTCCCGCCTCTGAACAAATTTGTGTACGATCTGTAGAAATTTGTTTCGTTGGTCTGGGTGTTTTCTATGTACATTATTATTCTACATTATTAAACAAACGAATATCGATATGGATATACTCACACTAATAATTTTATTATGAATGCGAAAGTGTGGATGTTTAGATGTTTGTTACCTTTTCACGTCAAAACTCCTGAAAGGATCGGCCTGAATTATTTTTAGATGTCTGTCTGGACCTGGATTAACTATAGGCTGGCTTTTACCTCGGAAAAACAACGTGCGAAACCGCGGGACGAGCAGAAGCTAGTTCCAAAATATATCTTTGCCCGATACCGGGCCATAGAATTAGCTTTGTTGATTATTTTTAGAAAGAAAGCTAAATGAAAACATGCTATGCAGACGGAATTTCCATTCGGCTGGTTTACAAATAATTGCACCCACGAAAGCATTAGTTCCCATCAATGTAACGTCTCGATATTTCACGTCTAGCAGGTGGCTATTTTCCGCGATATACGATATGAAACAATTCGCACCAAGGTCTTTGGTTACTATTCTTGTACTAATTGAAATAAATACACAATGTTTTATGTGGAGCGAGTATAATTTTGATAATGTTTGAACCAAATAATACTATACGGAGAGTGAAAAGTTTTCTTAAAATTCTAGCGTTTAATAACGTCAAATAAAAACGACTTGCAGTAATAATATTTACGGGGTATCACAAGGCACTTTTTGGGCCCTATTCTTTTCTTTCTTTATATAGATTGTCATTACAATGAAGCAGTTCAGTTAGAAGATCACATGTGTATTCAAATTAAGATTAAAAATATTTGCATTACCATGTAGTATATATATCATAATCTCAGTGATTATAATACTGCGAAAAATTACCATGTAGGTCGCCTTGAACTTAACAACCCATTGAAAATAACGACAATGACATAATATTTCAATCCTCTAGATATTATCAATGAGGTCACAGAGTGAAGTGAAAATGTCCTCATCTGAGCTGAGAACTGGTCGTCCTACTTTGGTTTTGGCGCCGGCGATTCGGTTGGGAATTGAAGTATTTTACTGTAGAAGAATGTAACTGCAATGTCACATAATGATGTTATAATGTTAACTACGTAGTCCTAAGAGGCAGCCTTGAAGTAGATCGTAACGTAGGTGGTCTCAAATACAAGGAGAGAAATAGGATGAATGAGACAGTGGTTAATCAGATTTACTATTGAAAATCTCTGTCGAGAAAACAAACGTGAATCATAAAGTTATTTGTTTATACAACCCAGTCATGTGGAACTGGCAGAGAACCGATGTTGAGCATTATGACATTATTTTAGGGTTTGTCAAGGGAATTCACTAGAAGATTATAAATTTTCCCAACTTTTGATTGTGTTCCGATTCTGCTAGAATGCATCTAGATAAGAATCTACGTAGTATTAGGTATTAGCTTGCATATTTTTTTTATATTACCTACAACGATAATTTTACTATTTAGGTCAGGTACCTACGTTTCGAGGGTATATTTTGGATTAAATGTCTAGAATGTCAAGGTAGACAGTAAGCCTAGATCGCGATACGACTAAATCTCGATTGGGATTGTTGACATATAGTCTATTTCTCGAAACGACTTTCGCGATACAATAACTTTCACGGTATGAAGTATGAACATGAAAAACAATTATTTTGATGAAATGATGAAAATATTTCTACGAAAACCTTGACCAACGCCAACGTAAGATTCATATCTCTTTATTATTTTGACGTCTTACTGCTATTTTAATGGTTTTATTACTACTTCATTAACAGAATTATCATTATTTTGTGTTATTTATGAATGCTTCTAGGAATGACGGCTCTTTATTTATTCTGATCTGTCATCGATCTTTAGTGAATCCAGTGTCATCTGAAATTATATTGATGTGTTCATTCAATTGGTTCAGGGTCGCATTTCTTGGTCAAGCCAATAAATTACGGTTTGTAGAGAGATTAAACAATATTTTTTTTGAAGTTCATTGATTTCGATTATTATAAAACAAAACAAATCTGCAGGTTATATTGAGTAAAACTGCACTTCTCAATTTCATGTTTTCCTTACACTTCCATAAAAGGTAAACTAGTACCGGAAATTATAAAAATGCAGTCAATGTTTTTATGAGGCAAAATTGATTTATTGGTAGGTAATTTACAAAATTGAGGTTTACAAGGCGAAACGTTTGACCTACCTCATACCATACCTACTTTTATCTGAGAAGGTAAAATGCTTTTATTTTATTGAGACCAAAATTGGCTTGCAATTTAACATTATTAAGACAAATTTAGCGGTTGCTAATCTTTAAATAAATAATGCAGGACAATCCATGCTCGCGTCAAGCAGTTCTTTAACTTGCAGAATACAATGACGAACATTTATTCATCTGAAATATACAGGGCATCCCACGGGTATGACACATGGAGGGAAAGTACCTTGAATATGGTGTATGGAACATTTTACTGAAAGAAGTCATTATTTGAATTTAAAAAATAATTTGAACTGCATTCATAGATATTTAAATAATTACATGGTTGAACCGGGAATCAAACCCGTTACACGAGAAAAATAATCATCCTGTACCTTTATCATACCGATCGAAAGATTTCATCATAAGGATTATTTTTTGCTAAATAATATAGTGTCAGAAATAAAAGGAAGACCGGCGGGACGCCCTGTATATCTAGGTAATGTATTGTATTGTATTAAGGACCTACCTATGTATATCAGTCATCTAGTATCCATAACACAAGCTCTGCTTAGCTTGGAACTAGATGATCCTGTGTGGATTGTCCAGTATTATTATTTAATTATTATTTATCTTCTGGCACCAAGCACTACCTATGTTCCGTTTCAGCATATTTCTCTGCTTAGTTTGTGGTTAGATGATGCTGCTTGCAAAGTCCAGCATTATTTATTCAAAGCATTATTTATGATAAATGATAAATGATAAATGAATTTATTGCTGTGTAACTAGGTGGTAATGAGTACATTGGTCTTAGGTCAATCTATAGTAGGTATCTCTAGTCTACCATGCTCAGGTTTACAGCATTGACATGCAAAATGAGAAGTTAATAGAAGAAAAAACAAAAAAAATAGAGATATGGTGAAGTTAAACAAATCCAAAACAAATTTTTCAATGTAGGCATAGTCAATGATTACCACAAAAGTAATTAAAATTAAATAAAATGTATCTATTTTAATGAATGTCAATGATAAATTATGTTAAAGAAAAAATAAATTAATGTCAAAAGTAAAATAAAATAAAAATATAAATAGGTAATTACAATTTATCATTAAGAAATTCATCCACCGTATAATAAACTTTTTCCTCCATTAATTTGTTCAACTTATATTTAAATGCAATCAAATTACCTTCGGAGCGTATTGCCAAAGGGATTTTATTATAGATACTAGGTGCCATGCCAAACAGACTCTTTCTAAACAAGGCGGTTTTACACGAGTGAGAACGTAGAGTACCTTCACGGCGAGTGCCAGCCGGGTATAGATCAAATCTATCTAAATTCGTTCGAACAAAGATTCCGACTTCGTATATGTAGAGGGAAGCAAGAGAGAGTATTTTCCATTGTTTAAAAACACCCTTGCACGTGTCGGTCTGTCTTAGGCCGAACATTGCTCTTATGCATCTCTTTTGAGCTCTAAATACTTTTTCTCTATTTGTTGAGTTTCCCCAGAAATTATTTAAGGTTAACTCAAAAAGAAGCTCCTATAGATATTTGCGCACTGCCCTTTCAGTGCGCATCCGAAATAGAAGTTCATTCATAAGTAAACAGGACAAATGTTTACGGTATCGAGAATGACGTAAATTCTCGAACCTCCCTAAATTTAAATCGGGTAACGTGAGAATGTATCTGAACTAAATTATTTTGTGACTTGGCCATTTTTAGGGCTGCCTAAAATGTTTTTGACATTGGCTTGGCCCTGTACAGACAACCTACAAATAAACCTTGCTCAACTTGAGTAATTAGTATATACAACGAAAGATTTGATAATAACGCAACGAAAAAAAGTATTATTTTATTTTTATGTTGACATATTTACTAAATTTTCTCAGACCGAACTCCCTCAAAAAATACATATTTAACCATTACGATAGAACCACTGAGAAAAAATAAAAGATTTTTATTTTGATTTTACTATTTAATATGTTAATAGATACCATACCTAACGTCATAAAGTTCATTCAAGTTCATGAAAAATACACGACTTCGAATTAAAATAAATTGCTTTAGCGATCATTACTACCTATAGCTGCTACAGATGGTGAATTCAGAAGTATTCGTGAAGGTATAACTAAAAAAAAATCAACACACATTGGCTACATTTTGATGACAAATAAAAAATAAAAGAAGATGAATCAATGAGGGCAGTAAATAGTTTGAACGATTCAACCGCGAATCCATCTGAAATGACCAGCAGAGTTTTATGACATGCGTGTGCATATACAATTCTGTCAACCCTACGTACGATGCGTCCATGTGAGTCAAGTCGTATGATCTGGTACGCGCACGCCCTTGAAGGCCGTGGGTTCCGGCTAATTGCGGTTTACGACAATGATGGCGGACCCCGAAATACCCGTGACCTATAGGATCACATTCATATTCTATGGAAGCCAGAATATGAATCTGGGGCTATCAAAGATGTTTATACAGGGTGTCCCATATTGAGTGGATAATCCCTTTGGTGCGCGTGCGCCTGGCAAGACCAATTAGACACAAAAACCAAAACCTAACCAGGGAAAATCGTTCGGGATTTATCTTTCAACACTTTTTCCGAGCCTTGAAACGCCTTTTTCCGGGATATAATCTTGTTCTTGTCTGTAGTTCTAGAAATACATATATGCAAAATTTCAGCCTGATCCGTTCAGATGTTTTGTCACGATGACGTTACCAACATCTAAACATACAAACTTTCGTAATTATTAAAATGATTGATTCTAATCTAAATTTCGTCCATCCGTAGGATGTTTGTTTCTGAGTGTATCGTTAGACCAGCCAACGGATTTGAAGTTTGTGTCATCCAACACGATTATCCTTGTATTGGATGACACAAACTCGGAAAGCCTTTTATAATACCCGCAGTAGGTAAGTCTGGCCGCAAATGAAAATAAATAAATAATGCTGGACAATTCTCACAGCATTATTTAGCCCCAAGCTAAGCAGAGCTTGTGTTATGGGTACTAGATAACTGATATACATAATACAATACACTACATAAATAGATATTTTTTATAATGCATTGAAAAACATCCAGAATACCCTGAACAAATATCTGCAGATCGTACAAACATTTGTCCCGAGGCGGGAATCGAACCCGCAACCTCCTGCGTCGCAGGAAGACCTTCGCCCGCTGCGCCACAAAGGTCGTCAAAATGATATTCATAAATGCTTTTCATTCTTGCTTATTTAACTATAGATATACCGATTAATCGATTCGGTTGTCTATTGTGTAAAAACCCGAAAGATCGCAATAGTGTCGCTCGTTAAATTTTTATATTATCACAAGACAGCGTGTTTTCTGTACCCGCTTCAAATCGAACTCAAAATGTTTCTGTATCTCTACTTGCGAAAGGGCAACAAAAACAACGTTTAATTTTCAATAAAATAAAACCCTCGGAGAGTTTATTGTTGTAGGTGATATCAGTTTTCGTAATATAGCAATTCCCGAAATGAAACTTCGTAAGAGCTTATTATTTTTGCGATAACGCAACACTTATTCACGGCGTTGATAAAGTTCTCTTGAAACTGGCGACCGCTATATGACTGTAAACTTTTTAATAAATAATTTCTATAAACTTTTTAACCAATTTAGAGTGGAACAAATTTCCTAAAATAAAAGATTAGATTCTTGCAATCTTCGGATTAAGTATAATTTCATTATAGTCTCTATTAATTTTATCGTTTCTAGTTTCAAAAGTTTTATTAAGGCACTCACAAAAATTCTAGTAGCCCACAAGCTCGCAGAACAAAAGTCTAGGTAACGATTTTTTTACATATCTTCTGGAAGGTGTGGTTGCAACAGCATCCTCTCAGAACCAGTGTCCCTGGATGCCAGGGTGGTGATAGAAATAAATCGTGCAGTTCTTAAAAAAAGATCACAATCGGATTAGTAATGTAAGACTTAATTCATAAGGGCGACGTAATTCTGTCGGTCTGCAATTCTGGGGACTGACATAAGCTAGGTACGTGAAAAGCGCAGCCACGGGCAGAAGTTATTATTTATATATTTAGCCTACCGCTTTATTACAACCGATTTTTTAAAATGATAAAACTATGAATCACTTCTCTCTTATATCATCGGTTGTAATAAATTTATTTGCTTGTTTAGCGATCAAATAAATTATTGATGCGAAACCGTTTGTTATTCCACACTCTGAATAGATTCATTGAAACATTCATGGAATAAAATAAACAGTGTATAGCAAAAATCTATCTTCAGAACCTTGCTCTATAAATGTTTATTTGTAATTTACGTTTAATCGAACAGATCTTTAACCAGACCGGACCCAATCTTTAAATTCAAATTTAACCGTTTATTTACGGAAGACAAAAGGGTTCGCGGTGGTGACCTTCTACTCGACTTAGCCGCGGCCCCTGATATCATTACTTAACTTAGTTACTTGAATCATGAAAATAAATCATGCTATAAACCACGTAAAAGTACCAATATGTAGGTAGGCATAAAGTAAAAATTGTTTTATTGACATATTACAGTTTTACAGACAGTAATGAGTCCATAGGTAGGCTCCTGAACTAGTTAAAAATTGTGTTTCTAAGGCCAGTGGTTTTTCCAGCTTATAATTATGTTAAGTATGTTAAACCTAAATAAATTATAACCAACCTTAATTTTACTGAGCAAACAAATAATAAACAAACATGCAAAAATAACGATTTTGATCTTGTAAACACTTACAAAACTAAATTAGAATATAATGTAGGTATGTATGACAATGTGCAGAAAAAAAAATCTTTTACATAGTTTTCTAGTGTGTGCTTCCTACTATACAACATAACATAATTTAAAAAAACCCCCGACAGATTTTCATGAAACATGGCGAAGAACCCTCGAGATAAAATTATCTATGACACAAAAAAAACTAAACGAAAATCGGTTCCTCCGTTTGGGAGCTACGATACCACAGACAGATACACGGATGCACAGACAGACACGTTAAACGTACAACACCCTCTTTGCGTCGGGGTTTAAAAATATACTATCTACTTCAAAAATCTAAGCTTATATGTATTTACATACGTTCGAGCAATCGCAGGCATAGCTTTACAGATGAGGCTTCTATATTCTAAATTGAAAACACATTATTTCTGTTTATGATCACGATATCTAGTGTAGACTGTAGAGAAAGCCCACCTTCATTTATTACTGATTTATCGCATGCACTTCTGCAATACCAGTAACGGTGACCTCACGGTTTCAATGCTGTGGGTTAGGGCTTGTAGATATCTCTCAGTGGACCGTTATGTAAGGCAAGAGAGGAATTTTGAGATTTATCACAACAGTATGATATATTTTGATTGAACTACTATTATTCTAGGGATAGAAAAATGGAAAAAGAATGGAAGAGAGTTTTATGACCGAGCTAACAATATTTTTTTAGAACCTCGATAAAAATGCCATAGCTACAAGGTACATGCAGAGTCATATAAGTTTTGTCTTTGTTAGGTACACTTATTAAAAAGAAAATTACAATCTATACTTATAATAAAACTGTAAGAGGTCCAATTCTGTACATTGAAGATATTTTGAAATTTTTTTTTGGAGGGCACTCTATTATCGATACTGAAGCCAAAACTGTAATTTTTTTCATTCATGTCTGTCTGTCTGTCTGTCTGTCTGTCTGTCTGTTTCTTAAACGCGCATCACGTCGAAACTACTGAAGGTATTGAAATGAAACTCGGCACGATTTTATCTATACTTATAATAAAACTGTAAGAGGTCCAATTCTGTACATTGAAGATATTTTGAAAATTTTTTTTGGAGGGCACTCTATTATCGATACTGAAGCCAAAACTGTAATTTTTTTCATTCATGTCTGTCTGTCTGTCTGTCTGTCTGTTTCTTAAACGCGCATCACGTCGAAACTACTGAAGGTATTGAAATGAAACTCGGCACGATTTTAGGTCATACTACGAGGAAGGACATAGGATACTTTTTATCCCGGAATTCAGTCAGGTTTCCCTGGGAGAGGGGATGAAAGTAAAATTTCTTCACCGCGCATGACGCCGAAAGTGCTGAATGAGTTGGAATGAAACCTTGCACGATTTGATTTCATACTACAAGGAAGGACATGGGATACATTTCATCCCGGAATTCAGTCATGTTCCCCTGGGAGAGAGGATGAAAGTAAAATTCTTTAACTGCGCATCACGATGGAACAACTGAATGAATTCGAATGGAACTCGGCATAATTTGATTTCATTCTACGAGGAAAGATACATTTTATCCCAGAATTTAGTAAGGTTCCCCTGGGAGAAGGGATGAAAGTAAAATTCCTTCACCGCGCATCACGCCGAAACTACTGAATGAGTTGGACTGAATTGGTAATATTTGAGTTCAAGGAAGGACATGGGATACATTTTATCCTGGAATTCAGTAAGGTTCCCCTGGGAGAGAGGAAAAAGTAGAATTCTTTAACCGCGCATCACGACGGGTCTACGCGTCGTCCGATTTCATGCATTCTTTTTGTTAGAAACAGTGTTGCAAGATCGAATTTGACTAAATCAGTAGAAAGTCGAGTAGAAAATAAGTAGATTGATGAAATAATCTGTAGTTAGAAGAAAAAAATTAGTAGATAGAGGGTAAGTAAGTTCCTATCTATGTATTTTTCCAAGACGCACCCATTAGTTAGGTTCCTACCTACTAAGGCGTCTTGGAAAAATAAGTTAGGTTCCTACCTTACATGATATATGGTGGTTTAGCTGGTCCAGTTAACTGTACTACCGAAGTTTGGTTGCAGTAAGTGGTCCAATTAAACTAACTAGACCACAGAAAAATATTTTTACTGTGGTACACAGCCAACTGTACCTACCTACTTACGAAAAAAAATTACGGTGGTCCAGTCAAATGGATCAGGAGCACAATTCTGCAATACAATTGCTTCAGTATGACAATGGAATCGTCGCAGAATCATCACGTAGAATCCTTAGATTTATCAAACTCCAGATAGTGCGTGCGAGATAAATTAATAGTTTCAAACTTGACGCACGTCTCTCCATCTGCATTCATCATAATTTCTTTCATCTGAGGTGGAATACCCAAACGTGTCATTCTGTGTCGATACCCCTGTCATAGTGAAGCGATTAGTATAGCAGAATAGGGCCCCAGCTGAACGGAACCATCAGTAAGAAGTGAAACGTATGACACTTCTTAACACTGACGCTGGCCGAGTCGTAGCCAAATGTCGTGTTTATAAAGAATGGGATTGAAGATGACAACATGCTATCCCCCGTAGACACTACACGATTTTTTGCACGGCGGCGTTTCATAATATGAGAGACTATGGTTAAATGTGAACTTAATTAGTCGGCAGGTGAGGCAATCGCGAACGAAGTCGCGGGTACAGCTAGTAAAAGAATAAAACGATTACAACCAGTATTTACACTCATATCCATTTCCTAAAAATCTAAGCCGTCACCAGCAGGGGTATTTTAATTCATCCGATTCGTTTCCGAATCGAAACAGACGGATTTATAAAACGCTATTTGATTTCGCCTCGGGTTGATGATCGAAAATACGAAGCGAATCTGTTGACTAATGGTCATGTCAATGAGGAGGAGCTCTTAGAAAGCTCTAGAAAAATCGCATAACGAAACATTGTTATTAAAAATTTAATAACGAAAACCGCCGCCAAAAATGTAAACAGAAACAAAACCAGAGACAACAGATTAGGCGTTTCTTTTTTCTCATCTCGTAATTTAAACCAGCGTCTTCAAAGCGCGTGTATTAAGGTTCCAAGACAGTTTCAAGTGGTCTCAAGTGCGTTTCGAGTGCATTGCGGTTGTCTTGCGTTTACTTTGCCGAACAAGTATCCAGTTACAAGCTTTGTTCAAGTTAACCACACCTTTTCTTGGTCTGACAGAAGAAACATATGATGAATTCCGAAACCACGTGTTGTTTTCTAACGTCTTAGTATTGCTTGGTCGGTCATGGAATTTTGAAAATTGATTTCTATAAATCCTCACCTCAACAGCCTGTATTGGTCCACTACTGGACGCAGGCCTCCCCCTGATAAACGCCTTGTTGGCTTTTATCTCATATGGGTAATGCCCATAATCCCCACACTGGGCATGCGGGTTGGGGATCGCAGTTCGGTGTTAGAATTGTTCTGCAGGGGGCGCTGCTGCCCGTTCCCGGTGGATATCCATTAGTCGCCTCTTACGACACCCGTCGGAAGAGTTGGGGTGGTGCAAATTCTAAGCCGGTACCACACAGCTATTATATAAATATATCGAATCAAACTACCACTTGGGTAAGTTTCCTTCTCGTAGATTTGGCAATTTATATTTAGGAGGCCTTTATTTGCCCAGCAGAGTGATTTAGTTAGATTTCGCCGTTGATTATTTTAAATACAACAGCGCGACCAGCATTGGCGTGTCGCGTCACAACAGACGCGTCACAAGCAATCATAGTGCTAACATGTACATAGAAGTGATGTAACTGCAAAGGCATCTCCACGTTTTCCCAATCAGTTGTCACTTGCATACAAAGTGGGATGCAATGACTGCATTGAATGACTCAATGATTGAGATGAGCCCTGCCTCTTGTCGTTCGTCATCACGATTCGATGATAACTGTGCAATCAGATGATAGATGATTTTGATTAATCTCTAGCTTATAACGCGTTTATAAGCCTGGTTTTCAACCATTCGAACGATACGCAGTATCGCATTTGTAAAACAAACAAAACTTTTTAGGCGGCCTTTTACCTTGTTTTTACCCAAACCTATTCACAAAATTATATCTGTATTTGATATAAGAAGAAATGTTTTAAATATGCTCTGTTTTTACAGGAAATACCGTGGGTTTACCAATATACCTAATAGACTACCTATTATTTACTGTCCTTTCTAGTGTGTCCTACAGCAGTTTTCAAAATGAAAAAAAATTCAATCATTATTATTTGAATAATTTGAGTTACAGCTCCATCTGGTTGTCACATAATTCATAATTAATCGGTTGATATTCAGATATTAGTGTCGATTGGAAACTAGAAAATCATCTATTTGAACTTACTCGTTCTCAAGGTCGGGATGTTAATCAAAACGGTTAATTTGTTTTTTATTTCGACGAAATGTCGTTTAACTCGTCTTAGTAGGTCAAAAATAAGAGATGACCTAACTGCCGAATGCAAATCAAATTCTAATACGATTTTTTGACAGATTTACTTCTTGAGAACTTGAGAACAAGACGTAGAAAAAAATGCCCTGTTCTCTGGTAAATATCCAAAAATTTATATGAAGTGTAGAAAAGCTACTGCCATTCCCAGGTTTGATTCTAAATCGTCTTCTACAACAGAAGAAAGAGTCCTGCTATAGATACCACCAGATTACTTACTTCTGTAATTCGATAAATTATACGTCACATTAGTACTTATCGAAGCATATCCCTTAAGTGTGGTTAATATCCTTTAAGTTTCTGCATTTCAAGTCTTCGACAAATAGACAAAGGCAACTTGTCCAGACATACCTACATCAAAGTCCTGATTGCGTCCACCTGAATGCATTTGCGGTTTGTGCAGCCTATCGGGTTTCCTAGGACATAGGGCATTATACCAGGGACAGCGGTACAACTTTCTGCTGTTGCACTGGCATGCTACACCCAACAAGCAAGACATTGTGTTGTGTCAGACACACTTAATATCAAGAGAATACTGAGTTGTATGCAACGGTTTTTTTTTCTATGCCCCTTACACTGTGTGAATTTAACCGACGTTGATTTAGTTAGGGACTCGGCAAACGAAGTTTAGGACGCCCTACGGCATCTGGCCCATCTGGGCCAGGTGGGACGACCTGCGAAAGCCTGCAGGCAGATGCTGGATGCACCAAGCTGAAGACAGGGCGCTATAGCGCTCATTGTCATTATTAATGGGGTGGCAGAATTGGACTACTATAGGCTAATGATGAAGTTGATTTAGGTTAAGAATAAGTTTTTCTTCATATGCAGGGGTATCGGACGCGAACTACAAAGGTGTTATATCAGTCGATGCCTCTTCGATGCACTTGTAAAGCTGTGATCAATCAGGTGCTGTGAATTGTCTCATGGTATTATTTATTATGAGTATCATTGCATATTTTTTCGGATTTGCTATTTACACGGAATGGCTGCCGATTTTGTGTTTATTGTTTTTTTTTCCGAGGCTTTCCTCACTGTACTACCTTTTTTTATTCGGCGAGGTAATTCGTTTACGAATAAACTGGTCTGGGGGGGGACCAGAATTATGTGGGACTCGACGCCCTGAAAAGGACGGAATACCCACTAAAAACCTCTCCGGTGTCCCTCTCTCGCCATTTTCGCCGAACCACGGGAACATTTAAAACCTAAGTAGGTACCTACTTGACTAACGTAGCTCATTAGAAAAGTTTTAATTTTTATAAAAAAATATAGAATTAGAAGCTTTATTCACAAAGAAAATTATAATAAAATAATAGAAATAAATTAGAACTAGTATTTATAATTGAAACAATTGAGCTAACTGCAGACTGTTGCAAACAATCTACAGGTAGCTCAACTGATCCATATCAATACCAGTCGGAAGCGTCTCCAAGACGCTGGCTGTACTGTATTGCCCCGCTGTATGGCAAAGCTGATACGCTGCGCCAAATACTCACCAGCTCTCGGATCACGCGTCGTTTCGACCAGACGCTCAGATAATTTTTTTAAAACCCGAATAATAATAAAAAAAATTATAAATAAATAAAATAATCTGTTTAAGAGCAGTGTGAGATGATTCTAATTTACCAAACTAGTGCTCCAAACAAAATAAAAGACGAAAAGTTAATAATCCCCGCCACGTGCAGACTTAACACATCATAATGAGTTCCCAAAAGCGATCCCAGGTTAATTATACGTGCTAAACTAATTTAAGCTCAATAGCATTTACGTTTAACGACTATTTTACGACCGAAATCTAGGTTTCTCTTACCAGGTGCCTCTAGAACTCTAGACTTTCTACAGCAACCCAAATACGCGACTCATTTTATAGTTTCCGGTGTTTTCATATTTCGTGGTAGAAACAATTGGCTATCTTTTCTAATGTATAATAAAATATAAATCATTTATTTCAGACTCACAGAATCCATAGATAATACACATTTACAAATTTCAAATTTAAGTAAAATAAAATAGAATAACGCACAATGATATAATTCAAATAAAATTAAAATTAAATTAAATATTGCCCTGCACTGTTGCCGGTTAAAGAAACACAATTTCTAAATTTTAGGTTACAAAATCCAAGCATACTAAAACGTAACCTACGTTCAGTCAGTAATATTTCGTCGCTCCAAAAATTTTAGATTGTTCAATTTTTAACGAGCTATTTGAAAATTTGTAACTTATGTAGGTACTTAAATCCTATAATGTGTGAATTAATCAGCATTATTTATTAATTTATTTAGCTATTTAAAACCACCGAATACTCAAACGGGAATTTCAATGTGATTTGCACTTGCGTCTTCGAAGGTTAGCCTTACTTCCGCTTTTACTTTGATTTTTGAATGTCTAATTTTATTTTAATTTGACATACCTATTTGGATCTATAGTTTGACAACACACTAATCAAAAAGTCAGTAACGCCGGAATATTCAAACGCAGTTGTGTGTGTTACATTGACACAACTGCGTGTTACATTAACGCAAAACTGAGATTTGAACACGTCTCGATTGACGAATTTTTGACAGATTTTCATTTTAAACTGACAAAAAACCACGATGAGACATGCTTAAATCTGCGTAAAGTTGCGATGGAGTATTCGGGGGTAAAATATCTATGCAAGCAGGACTTAATCTTCACTAAATTACATAGCAGCAAGCAGCTATAGGTATATTCCCTTAGGATATAATAATCAATCATTTAAATATCCTCCTTCATACCTACTTATTCAAAGTAAACTTTTCACTTTTCCTCGTCAATTCACTTAGTTTTTAGTGGCAAACTAAGTGACAAGCTTAGTAAATCTATGCTCTGAGGCTCGATAGAAACAATTACGCGTAATAGGCGCGGCGAGCTCAAAGCTTAGGAAATTACGATTTCATGGTTTATGCATGGGAACAGAGTTGCCTAGGCAGGGCACACGTGTTTACTGACCCTATTCCGCTGTCAATATTAGCATGGTGTTCTTACAAGACGACTATACTCTGAGACTCTTCTAGAATACAAGATATTTTATGCAAATTTAACTAACATAATGTAGGTACGTAAAAATCTGAGTGACTGGAAGGGCTCGCGATGTAGGTACATACTGCCTTTTTGGTGGCACAATTTTATTTCAGAAGGACCCAGAAAGTTTCAATGCACACAGTTTCAAGCTAATATTCTTGAAGAAAAACCCAGAAAGCGTCAGTCTTTCTATCTATTTTCTATATTATTAGTTATATCTTTCTGGGTTTTTATACTAAAACCCTTAGAGATTCAAAAAACCCAGAGTGTTTAAGTTTGAAATTTACGCTCTTTTAGAATCGAATAAGACTTACTTCTTATTCTTGATTCTAGTTGAAATTAAACATGCCCACATTATCTTCACCGTCAATGCGAAGGCCACCCCGATCCGAACTGCAGCGTGATATCACTATCATTCCGCGCTTCGTCGCCGGTCGGGCAACACCGCTTTTCGCTACCGACCTCTGTACCTTTTTGTTTCGAAAATTAAACCCTTCTTCAGTTGCTGACAAAAAAACTTGTTCGTATAATTTTTATTTAACGCGTAAGATTCTTTTTGATTTAATTTTACCCCGTTATCGAAATTATTTCTATTTTGCATCTCAAAATTAACAAAACATTTCTAATATTTTCTTTCATCCAGTTACCTACGTCAAATCAATATGTACCTATTGAAAAAAGTTTTTATTTAATAAGTGTGTTTGTGTTTTAAAATAAATCCTCTTTTTATTTCAGGTACCAACACCAGCCAGTGACACAGAGAAACGTTCTACGTTCGTATTTCAAATTCCTGTGATGAAAATATGAATTCAAAACTAAGAACACAGTGACAGTGATTTCAGTGTGAAGTGAATATTTTCAGTAGAGTGAACTTAAAGACTTCAGTTTTAAAAATGGAAGCACTGGAGCGGCGACGATTACTGGCGGGACTTTTCGTCCTGTTGTGCACATTCTGTGAGTAATTTTATTTTCACTTTATTACAAAAGCTTTACCCACATTTAAATAAGTAACTCTATTCGTCTTCACGCGGGTAAAAATAACAATGATAAATAGTGATGTTTGTGATAATTTTACCAGCTACTAAAACGTGTTAAATTGCGTATCTAAATATTTATTTCCAACCGCCTGAAGCCCAGTAAAGCCCAAAATAGGTTCAATGATTGACCTAGGTATCTATTAAATAACTACTGAAACGCAATTTTTAAAATCAATTTTCAGATGATATTATAAAACTTTCTCATCTAACATATTTAAAGAAAGATCACTACCCCATATTTAACCTAAAAATCATCTTGTTGATTTTCTGACAGAATTGACACTATAAGCTCTTTCCTACCATTAGAAGCACTCATAACGGTGATTTTATTTCGAGACATTTGGATGTTTTTGATGTGAGTTGTTTACAAATAATTATTTCTTGTGAATGGCTGAGTATAGGTATGTCAGCACTAAATGACTATGTCACCGTATCATATCTAATTTAAGACCCTTGATTTATCGAGGTCTTGTTCATATTCCTAGTAAATATCATTCAGTAGGTAGTTTATTATTAAATCTCCTTACAATATTAATGCACTTGAGATTAATAAACAGGCACTCTACTTGAAATCGATTTATATTTATCTTCATATGAATTACCTATCTATGTATGTATTGCTTATAGGTGGTGGCTATAGGTACGTAAAATAAGTCTTTCCGCATCCGTCTGTCTATTTGTCCTCAACCTTAACCTGAACAGCCTGTATTGGTCCACTGCTGGACCAATACTTTTATCACATGGGGGGTAATGCCCATAATACCCACGCTGGGCATGCGGGTTGAGGATCGCAGTTCGGTGGTAGAATTGTTCTGAGGGGGCGCTGCTGCCCGCCCCCGGTGGATATCCCTTAGTCGCGTCTTACGACACCCGCGGGAAGAGTTGGGGTGGTGCAAATTCTAAGCCGGCACCACATAGCTAATAGGCCTGCCTATTTGTCCACTCACTCCTAAACCACGTAAAAACCATACCTACGGTTTTCAACAATTCACGGATAGATTCTTGATTGATTAATTGTTGAGAATGTCGAAAAAATCATGAGAACAACTACATAATATTAGGTCCTTACATATGAAATTGGCGTTTTGTATGGGAGGAACAAAAAGTCGAATATTTTTTAATATAATATATTTAATTAATCAAAGTATGAACCATTATTTTCTATGCACTTTTACCATCTTATAGGTAGTTCATTGATCCCTTTACTAAAAAAACCAGTCGGACGGGAATCAATAAAATCTTTGAAGGCGATTTGGACTGCCCCATCGGAGTTGAATTTTTTCCCTTGCAAGAAGTTATCCAAATTTCGAAAAAAGCGCTTCCGATTATCGTAAAGAACCCATTTTTCATCACAGGTAATGATTCGGTTTAAAATACCTTCATTATTGTGCCGGTTTAGTAATGTAACGCAGCAGTCGACGCGCGTTTGCCGGTTTGCTTCAGTCAATTCGTGAGGTACCCACCTTTCAAGCTTTTTAATCTTCCCAATTTGCTTCAAGTGAATTAAAACAGTTTTATCACTAACACCGCAGCCTGCAGCTAACTCGGACGTGGTTTGCGATGGATCCGCTTCCACAATAGCCTTCAACTCTTCATTATCAACTTGAGTCTCAGGCCGTCCACGGGGCTTGTTCTGCAAGTCGAATTTTCCAGAACGAAAACGTTGGAACCAAAAACGAACTGTGTTTTCTTTTGCAACACGACCGCCATACACATCATTCACCCTTCGAGTTGTTTCCGCAGCACTAGTGCCACGGCGGAACTCGTACTCGTAAATAATGCGATATTTTAAGTTTTCCATTTTGTAAAATGAGTGACGCAAACAGAAAAAACAGAAGAAAAAAAACAAATGAATGACGATCATCGAAGCACAAATACACGAGTCTATAGCTGTACAAATTTGAATTTGGAATTCCTTACCAAAGAGGAGAAATTTGTGATTAAAGTGGCCAGTACGAAAAACGCCAATTTCATATGTAAGGACCTAATATATTAAAAGCTATGCTGGCGTGCGCGTAAACAGAGCTCTGCTACACGTGTGAATCTGCGGCGGGTTGCTAGATACATATAAATAAATGAATAATAACGAACAATTCACACAGCAATATCTAGCCCCAAGCTAAGCAGAGCTTGTGTTATGGGTAGTAGATAACTGATATTCTCGTTCGTAATGGGAAACATTACGTACATAGATATTTTTTATTATACTTACATAGAAAAGTGAAGACATAAGACATACATATAAAATAGGATAGTGAGTGATTTGGTTCTTACACTGTAAACTTCTATCTTCTTTAATAAATAAATACTTAAATAAAACATCCAGAACACCCCGAACAAAAATCTGTAGATCTGGAATCGAACCCGCAACCTCCTGCGTCGCAGACGGACCTTTACCCGCCGCGCCACATCGGTCGTCGATGTTAAATGTTTGTTATTCATTTAAATGATTTTCTAATGAATAGGGACATACAAATTTATTGATTAGTAATTAGGACCAAGTTATTTTTTTATCTTATGTTGTATGTAATTTGATTGTTAATATAATTTGATTTGCAATTTATTATAAAACTACTGACCTATATTTGCATGCCTTAGATTAGACTTAGGTAGAACATGTTCATATTTTAAACTAATAAACATATTTATGACTCACTAGCTGCATTCTTACTACCCGTTGTCCTATTACCCGTTTTCCCGTAGGAATGAAGCATTTTCCCGCGGTAAAAAGTAGCCTATGTTCATCAGGAATAATGTGGGCTTCTATTGGTAAAAGAATTTTTCAAATCAGTCCAGTAGTTTCGGAGCCTATTCAATACAAACAAACAATCAAATCTTTCCTCTTTGTAATATTAGTATAGATGTTCGCAAATAAATGACTTTTTGAACTTTCTTGAACAAAAATTCTGTTTTTTTTGCAAAAGCTCCATTGTCAACTTGTTCTGTTGCAAGCAAAACTCCGTTTTATTATAACACTAGCTGTACCCGCGACTTCGTTCGCGATTGCTTTACCGGCCGACTAATTAAGTTCACATTTAACCATAGTCTCTCATATTATGAAACGCCGCCGTGCAAAAAATCGTGTAGGTTCTACGGTCGATAGCATGTTGTCATCTTTAATCCCATAGATGAAAGAAATTATGATGAATGCTGATGGAGAGACGTGCGTCAAGTTTGAAACTATTAAATTATCTCGCACGCACTATCTGGAGTTTTATTAATCTAAGGATTCTACGTGATGATTCTGCGACGATTGCACTGTCATACTGAAGCAATTTTATTGCAGAATTGGGCTCCTGATCCATTTGACTGGACCACCGTAATTTTTTTTTCGTTAGTAGGTAGGTACAGTTGGCTGTGTACCACAGTAAAAAATATTTTTCTGTGGTCCAGTTAGTTTAATTGGACCACTTACTCCAACCAAACATCGGTAGTACAGATAACCGGACCAGCTAAACCACCATGTCATGTCATGTAAGGTAGGAACCTAACTTATTTTTCCAAGACGCACCACCTTAGTAGGTAGGAACCTAACTAATGGGTGCGTCTTGGAAAAATTAGATAGGAACTTACCTACCCTTTATCTACAATTTTTTTTCTTCAATCTACAGATTATTTCATCAGTCTACTGATTTTCTACTCGACTTTCTACTGATTTAGTCAAATTCGATTTTGAAACACTGTTTCTAACAAAAAGAATGCATGATATCGGACGACGCGTAGACCCGTCGGGTTGCGCGGTTTAAGAATTCTACTTTTTCCTCTCTCCCAGGAAAACCTTACTGAATTTCAGGATAAAATGTATTTCCATATCCTTCCTTGTAGTATGAACTCAAAACATGCCAAGTTTCATACCAACTCATTACCGATGTAGTTTCGGCGTGATGCGCGGTGAAGGAATTTGACTATCATCCCCTCTGCCAGAGGAACCTTACTGAATTCCGGGATAAAATGTATCTTTCCTCATAGTACGAACTAAAATCATGCCGAGTTGCATTCGAATTCATTAAGTAGTTCCGTCGTGATGCGCGGTTAAAGAATTTTACTTTCATCCTCTTTCCCAGTGGAACCTTACTGAATTCCAGGATAAAATGTATCCCATGTCCTTCCTTGAACTCAAATCGTACCAATTCAGTCCAACTCATTCAGTAGTATCGGCGTGATGCGCGGTGAAGGAATTTTACTTGCATCCCTTCTCCCAGGGGAACCTTACTAAATTCAGGGATAAAATGTATCTTTCCTCGTAGTATGAACTCAAATTATGCCGAGTTCCATTCGAATTCATTCAGTTGTTCCGTCGTGATGCGCGGTTAAAGCATTTTACTTTCATCCTCTCTCCCAGGGGAACATTACTGAATTCCGGGATGAAAGGTATCCCATGTCCTTCCTTGTAGTATGAAATCAAATCGTGCTGGGTTTCATTCCCACTCATTCAGCACTTTCGGCGTCATGCGCGGTGAAGAAATTTTACTTTCATCCCCTCTCCCAGGGGAACCTGACTGAAATCCGGGATAAAAAGTATCCTATGTCCTTCCTCGTAGTATGACCTAAAATCGTGCCGAGTTTCATTTCGATACCTTCAGTAGTTTCGACGTGATGCGCGTTTAAGAAACAGACAGACAGACAGACAGACAGACATGAATGAAAAAAAATACAGTTTTGGCTTCAGTATCGATAGTAGAGTGTCCTCCAAAAAAAATTTCTAAATATCTTCAATGTACAGAATTGGACCTGTTACAGTTTTATTATAAGTATAGATAGATAGATCAGAATATTATTTACGTTTTTTTTGCGAAAAATGACCGCTATGTCCTAGAGTAACCTTGATCGAGAACTCGCTAGTACCTACTATATAGTTATTCTGTGTTATTACTTCATCCACCCACTGTTATCTAAGGCCTGACTCAGACCATGCGGCGAGGCGTGCATCCATATCTAAAGATAGACACCAGACCATGCATCTTACTTTGCGTCGCTAAAATTAGGTTCCATCGACAGAAAGTTCTTGAAAACTTTGAAAGCTTCTTGTTTTTTATTTAAAGGAAACTGTGAGATTGAATTTTAGAAAGCTGAGACGGGACTTTTTAATAAAGGCCAAAATTTAAACGAAATAAATGAATTATTCAATCCAACTAAGGTTTATACAATAATAATCATTAATTTGAAATATTTCTACAACTACTTGTTAGCTAAGTTACGGCGCGATAGTAGGCAAACATATTCGCGATATAATGTGTTTTTTCCTTCTCATTATATAATAATTGTATATATACTTAGGTAATATTAAAGGTCGCCTGGAAGAAATCGCTTTTAGCGATAATGCCGCCCATTGTGCAACTGTTTTTGTGTTTGTGTTTTCTTTTCTGTTTTTCTCTATCTTGGTGTGCAATAAAGAGAATTTGTATAGTATTTTGTAATTGCTGTTATTCACGTTATTTATTCGCGTCGTGTGTAATGTCGACGTTTTACCAGACGGTCTAAACTAGGTTTAATAAACGTAGGAAGAGCTTTTGTTCGGCTTCTGTTTCTGATACAACCAGATGTAACTGAGATTACTGTGACAATAGACAATTTAAACAAAGTCCCACCTCGTTTACCAAAAATGGCTTTGAATGGGAATCCCGGGTACCTATTATCATATATTCTCTGACCCCGGTCGGTGAACTCGGAATCTATTAGTACGTAGCTAAAATGTTTTGACTGGCGCTTTAGTATAGAGAATTTGCACGGTTAGGTACCTACTACCTTTTGTTATAGAGAGCATGTTTAGAATAAATCAACAGATACAAAAGAAGAGCAAGCGATACGAAATACATACTAATAGATTGAAGTTGGGAAAACCGAAATAATTTAATGTCTATAATCAATATAAAATAAACAAATAGTGTTGGACAATTCACACAGCATTATCTAGCCCCAAGCTAAGCAGAGCTTGTGTTATGGGTACGCGATAACTGATATACTTAATACGAACACTCTGAACCAATACCTGTAGATCTTACAAACATTTGTCCTGAGGCGAGAAACGAACCCGCAACCTCCTGCGTCGCAGGCGAACCTCGCCCGCCACGCCGCGGAGGTCATCAAAATACGAATTTATATCATTAAGTCTTATCATAAGAACATAGGTACATTTAAAATCAATTTGTATTAATTAATTTATAAATGGTTTTTATTGATGAATTTATTAAACCAAAAGTAAACGCCTAAACAATGGCGGAGAGTTATAGGCCACGGGGATGGATAAAGCCTACTTTTATCCAGAAAAGCACGTGCAAAGCCACGGACAGCAGCCAGTTCTAAATATAATATATATATAAAAGCTACAAAAACTCTTACTCACACTCAAATCCACAGTTGTGTTAAATTCGATTGCTTAAAACATCGTTAAAAATACCAAACTAAAAATGTTTACTTAGCTATTTATTTTTGTATTTTGTAGTTAATTTTAACGATGACATAACTAATCTCCATACAAATCTTTTGGGAACAAAACATTCCTCACCTTCATTCATGTCTTCATCTATAAATTACAAATTAAAATGCGCGCTCGTCACTTCTAAAGTTGAAGGAAAACATCGTGACATCTCTTTTAAACTATGTGATTTATAGAATCTCTTAATTTTAAAGGCTTAAAAAGAATAAAGCAAGGAGATAATAGCTTTTATCATTATCAACTTTATAGCAAAGTCGGCTGGTATTTCCCGAAGCGCTATAAGCTGAGTAAGCTGAATTTACGAAACTTTTATTAGCTTTATGAGATCGTTAAATATTTAGCAAGAGGAATGCTTAAGAAAATCCTCTTGAACTCGACAAATGTTTTTAGTTACAAACTTTAAGTCTCAATTTTATCATGCTATGACTTCAACAACATTTGTAAACTTTAGCAAAGAAAGTGAAGTTTAAATGCTCAAAGCCAATAAGTAGAGAACAGAGGGGTGAGCCTATTTGACATTTGTAACGAGAGTGATGACGAGAAAAAAGATACACAAAGTTAGACATACCAAGATATAGAAAATTACAAAGGTAACCGATGCTCTCAACTTCGCTCAAAAACTGAAATGGAAGTGGCTGGCCACGTGGCAAGAATAGAAGACCAGAGGTGGACAAAAAAGTGACAACATGGAAGGGGCCACAAGGCAAAAGACACAAAGGAAGGCCTCATGCCCGATGGGAGGACGATATCAAAAACATAGCAGGACCACACTGGATGCAACTGGCTCAAGAGAAGAATAAATGGCATACTTTGGAGGAGGCCTTCACTTTAACAGGGGTTCTCGAAAATGAAACCTAGGAAATGTTTACCTAGATAAAATTATACTAATAATAATTAAGTAACTTAAATTTAAATTCTTATTAATGCATGTACTGATAATGATGATAATTTCAATAGAATTTTTAACGCATGTTAATAAGATAGGTAATGATTAATCCAATTGTATTTCGAGAAATAAAAGGGTTTTTATTATATTTATTTTTATATCGAGATACACAGTCTCAACATTAAGTGCCCATAATGCACACGTACATGTACATTACCAATAAGAGCAGCGTGTAATATCTATAGCAAAACCTCGGGAACTTTGCTCTTTGACATTTCATAGACCCATCTAACAAGCCGTCGTTTTCCAGGTCGCAGCGCAGAAGGGCAGCGCAACAGCACTCGCATGTCGTACGTGTGTCCTCCGATGTTTATCCGTCTGGGACACAGCTGCTACTACTTCAGCGAGAACAAGGCCAACTGGCATAACGCACTGTTTGCTTGCAAGGTAAGTGCAAAACAGTATATTCCAACATACACATACCTGCACAAGTGCAAACAACGCTATTTATCTATTGTATCAGGGACGATGGGAGTAGGGTATGAACCGCGTCTCATTTTTCAGGATGGTCTGCTTGTTGTGATTGTACTTAAATGGTATTGTTGTCTGTCTGCCACTCAGAAAATGGAAATATACAATGAAAAATTAAATCCCCATTATGATATATGGAAGAGCCCTATCGTAGGGTTAGTATGACAACTTCTTATTCCATAGCAAAGTCAGTCTGAGCATGTTTCGTGGTAAAGAATTTTCCGTGCTCTATGGTTTTATGCTGTTTTGTATCGAGTTTTGGGGTAGTTCTGCTGTCAGTATTTCGTCGGTATACACGTAAATTTCATAGTTAAGGTCTATCTATAGACCATAGATCGATGGCTATATAAAAAAAAACAAGAAAAATATACTATATTATATAGGTCTACGCGTAGGCCATCGTTTCTTGTCAAAAATTGGCGTATTGACAGGCAATCGCGCAAAGCAATAACGACAGCAATCTTTAGAGATAGAAAGCATATTTCTATTTGCTTGTTTACCGAGGAAACACATCCAAATCAAACTCTCAACAAATAAGTACCAATACCTGAATGTGGCACGCTGTCGTTTTGGTAACTTTATGTATTTTCTGGGAGAATTACCATTGCAACAAGCAGATAACGTTAAATCAACGCAAACTTTCTACTATTCCAACGAAAACTAAACTCAAATGTCGTAAAATTTATTACAAGTAGCCCCAGTAAAACCAACTTGGCATGTGGAGAAAATTATTTCTAGAAAATCTCTTGTCCAGTGCCTTAATAAATCTATAGATTCTTGACAAATAACATGTCTAGTGAGATGTTAATTACAGATGGATGGCCATATTGAGATAAATCTGGTGTGAAAAATCTCTAATTGACTTTCCCTGTCGGTTCGGACGAAAATGGAAAACAGGTTATATGAAAAAGGGTAAACAACCGTTACAAAGAAAAAAACAGACATATTATTTAAGACTTAAAAGATATTTGCAACTCTGTCAAGAGTAACAGTGATAATATTGGTGATATCAAATGTTACCCATGGAGTTTGAAATAGTTCAATTGACTCATCTGAATATGTAATGCTAGGTCACTTGTCAAAACATCATAATGAATTTATTGCTAGACAGCAGTAAAATTCAATTAAAATGTCCTTACCAATTATCTAGAAGTGTATTCATTCAGTAGGTATTATGTTACTTTATCTATGTCTAGGCTAGAGCTTGTCTACACTTGAACTTCATAATTGGAACATACAACATATACACATACAGACAAATAGTCTGACTCGAGCTAGAACAAGAAAAATTATAGAAAGAATTATTAATATTAGCACAAAAAGTAATTATTAATAGATATTATTCTATTTATAACACATCTTCAAAATTATTCCTTTTAAACTGTTAAACATTCCCCACCACACATTCATTATGCAACTGATACATGTCGATAAATAATGCATCTCAATCGTTTTACACTATGCCGGGCAAGGATGTAATTTCTCACATTGCGCCTTCATTTACATGCATTACCCCATATCACCACGCCAGTCAGGTACCGCTTAGAATCGATTCCTAAAATTAAACAAATAAGTATTCGATACACAGTTTAATAAAAAAATAAAGACACCGACGAATCTTTTCTAGGAATTATTAGACAAAGAACTTTACGCACTTCACGAAGATATTTGAAGTCCAATATTTGGTTGACGCGCCTAATTTGCTATGTTTGGCAACATGTAAATCAGTGAATAATGGACTTAATGACTTCTAAATAAGGTATTTTGGTAGTTTATACGAGTTATTATTGTCTATATGACCTACTCCCACAGTGATCTATCGTTTTGACCATATTCGATGTCTGCGAAGTTGCTAATTGATTATTTTCTGACAGTTTGTAGCATTAGTTGTACATTTTCCTATTCGCCGTCATCCACAACATTTCTTTAAACTCGTGCTGTTCTTACGTTCGAGTCGAATCCCGATTTAGGATATAAGTCTTAAATGCCTCTCACTTTCCCAATATGGTTCTTATCTAACGCAAGAGAAGGCCCTAAGCTCTGACTCACAGACGGATTTAGGAAATCTCTTCCCTAATAGACTGAGCAAACAATGCAATAAGATTGACCCACTAGAGTCTGTTACAAATAGTGCAATGGGCCATTGATAGCTTTAATTGACCCGGCAATTCGGTGCCGCAGTTTTTCACACTTGAGCAAGAGTGGCGCCTCTTGCTATCTGATGATTTATGATTAAACATTCCTGATCATTTATCTCATAAACGTCATGTGCCTTATCATAAGACCATCGTGAGTAGCTTCAACGTTTTTCAATAAAATAACTAACTGGTCTACGCTGTATAGCCATTAAATGCTTTATTTATGTTATAAACTCTTCGTAACTCTATATTTATTTTATTCTTTCTAACATAGTATCTATGTTAGAATATAAAAACACAGAGATACTTCTAAATGCCATACACCCCAGAAAACTTTAGCATCTTACAATAGCTTCATTTACTCAGTCGGATTGCAATCTTCCTTCAAGCACACGAACGTGTAATTAGAATTCACTTCCAACAGATATTTACATACAAATATATCTGTAAGATGACACGTAATGCGATGCAAATATCCCATTACACAAGTTCACCGTACTAGACATGGAATTAAGTTACTAAGAGAATTAGCACTAAGTGATAAGAAGACACAAAACCGCAAATATTGCGACATTGCAACTGCATTTGACGAAGGAAGGAGTGGTGCAGAACTGATTCATAGATCAAATAGGCACTCTGCAAATATCAATGAAACTAAACATGACTGTTCTAAACATTTGTCATCTGTAGATTATAACGTTTACGTGTGTTAGGTTGCTTTGAACTATTTATTGTATTGTTAGACTTCAAGTGTTTCTTCGTCGTTATCATGATATCTACATTCAATAGATTCGTTTATTATGAACCAGATATAACATTACATATATTGCTCATCATAATGAAGGAGGTATCTACTACCTAGTCAGAAAAACTATGGCTGAAAATTAGAAATTAGTCAAACTTTTTCATTAGTAAAGTATTGTGAATAATTATTCCAAATGGGCAAAACGCAGTTTTAAAAAACAACAAGTATCATTTAGCCCAATGAGCGAAAATAATGTGCGGAACAAAGTTTCACGAAAAAGCTTGTTAAAGATACACACATATAAATCTACACGCAGTTGACATGAAATTCGTGGCAAGTTCTCAAATTAGTCTTCACTGAGGAGTAAACATCTAGTTCAAGAGTAAATGCATAAACCAAGAACTGCAAATCAGAAACAAACACGCAAGATTGGCAATACTTCGCAGAGAGCTTGACATTTTCATGTTCCCTAGGCGCAGTCCTTGCCAAAAACCGTACAAACAAATACAAACCTAACCAAAACATGTTCCGTCTCCTTTTCATCGCATACGAATTAATACCTACTAATAAGTACTAGTGGGACAGTACTGGCTGAAAAAAAAATTGTGGTAAGACTTTAAGCTTTTTTCTCTACATAATGTCCTTTGGAGTGACAGCTAAGTTTATTGCAATAAAATAATAGAAATAAATTAGAAAGAGTATACACAATTGAAACAATTGAGCTAACTGTAGACTGTTGCAAACAAACAGGTAGCTCAACTGATCCATATCAATACCAGTCGGAAGCGTCCCCAAGACGCTGATGGCTGCATTGCCCCGCTGTATGGCAGTGCTGTGCTGATGCGCTGTGCCAGATACTCACCAGCTCTCGGGTCACGCGTCGCTTCGACCAGACGCTCAGATAATTTTTGAGATTATTGCATTATTCTTGGGGCAGGCTTACTTTGTTCTATGTGTGGCCAAGTACATATAATGTTCTTATCCACATTCAAGAATATCTCATCAATACATCGATCTCATTTAATTTTTGTCTATATCACTTTCCATAGTAACACCATTCGCAATGCTATCCGTGTAATTATACAATATGGGTCGTGTTACACAATATACAGAACAATAAAAACCCGACGAAACCTAAAACAATTATGTTTTCAGCAAACATAATTTAAACAGCAACTGGAATTTTGAATCGCCTCTTAGGTATACTCAAACAATTGTTCAAGGTTTTGTTCGCAGTGGTGTGAAAAGAACAATGTCGTCATCCAGGCTAATATTCTATACTACCATTTGGTTCTCAAGTTCAATAAATCACGTCTTTTTGATTTTTAAATTGAATGTTTTAATTATATATTTGAATTATCTACTTGCCTACCTACCTAAGAAATCTGTAAATAGGTAATGTTTGCCATAATGTTATTTTCTTTAGAATGGAATTCGCAGCAGCTATTCTGGTGCTTAATAGATCGTAAATAATAGATTAGTATAAATATGTAGTAATTTCTATTACTACATTAGTATTATTTATGATTGTCATATAAACTAGACTACATCTCATTGACACAACATGCTTGCGTCATCGACTTGTTTGTTTTCTCCGCTATCCGTATGTAATTCATCTATTCTTCTGTCTTTCTTTTCTTTGAACTATACGATCGCAGTTTCAAAGCTTTTCGTCTGACTCATAAAAATCTAGACTCGCATTAGACGTCTAAATCTGTGCTACATACCTACGTCCCGCAGTTATTTGCAGAGTAGATACGCAAAACATGCCGACAGACACCGGCGCGCGCGCCGATCATACCATTGAACTTAGAGACTGAATTTAATACGGGATTATTTATAGAAATGTCCCAGACTTCCAGTTTTAGTATAACATTAGTCCAGCAGTGGACTGGTAAAGGTTGTTAATGATCTCATTATAAACGTAAGAGGGAGATAATAGCCTTATGTTATGTTATGGTTCTTTTGCGTTTAAAATCTATGCACAATAGAATTTCCAAATTACTTAAGTCTTAACTGAAAATGAGGCTAGAATTGGAAACCTGTTCAACTTTTAATCCTGTATTGATTCTGTAACATTTAAAGCAGCGCACATCATGTCGCTAGATTGTGGACCACCCTGCAATGTAGAACACATAGCTCTATCAACAATCAGCATTGTTTGTCTGAGCACTATTTCTGCTATTATCTAGCTCGCTAGTTTAAATCTAGACGCATTATGACCGATGGCCCAGCTGTGTGTAAATAGGTAAGGAAGGAGACTAACGTTTTCCACGAATTTCAAATTTAATATAGGTACATATCAAATTATTTATATTGTGAAAAGGGAACTCGCGTGATTTTGTGTTCTTGGTGTTATATCAATATATAACATACTGCTACAACTAATCAATACATAACAGAAGAATTAATCTAAGTTTAAAATATTTATGTTAAATTTAACAGTAGGCGTATTTTAATAAAACAACGAGAAAGCTCTGTCTATTCTAGTTTTAATTTATAACTTCTTGATGTAATCACAACACCCACAATGTTTTTCTCTGCCCGTCCGCATAAATTTTTCATACGTAATAATATCTACTATGCTGAAATAAATTGATGAAAACTGTTAGAACGATACAACATGGTTAATCTCATCTTTATCCCTCGACCATTTATTAATCCTCTCCGAGTAGCCATCTGTATCATTTTAAAATTCAGCCAGTGGATTCCTGTCAATAGCCTATCAATTTCTATTGTATTACCCATTAATGTATATTGTGCCGATGGTTTCCCTGAAATAAATAAATATTTATCTTCAGTTTTAACAATCCTGCTAATAAAACTTGAAAATGATAATTAATTCTGTGTGAAATGTTCAGTATTATATTGGTTGGTTAATATTTATCTATAGACTGAAGTTTTGTCCACGGTCAAAGCCCAACATCGGATCAGAAATTTCTTTTTATTTCTGTGTCTTTTATCATTTTTCATCGTGGCCTGGCCTGGGATTTTTGATCTTTTCATCATTAATTTAGCCGCAGACATCACACGAAAACCTACCCACCAATTAACACTTGAATCCACATTACGAGGCGTTAATGAGCAAACCGATAATCAGCCATGAAATTAAAAACGCACATAACTTTCCTTTTTTACTGAACCATCTCGTACTAGTTCTAGCCCATTTGACTTCCCACATATTACTGGAATAATTGTAATTTATCGGAAATCTGGAAACGGTGCCAAAATTGTGAATAATGATGTAATCGAGTTTTGCACGTAAATACAGTTTTGAGTTTAAAAATAAAGGAAAAACCTACACTACTGACTGTACAGATGCAGAAGATCGATGCATCCTTATCGACGGCCAAGACACGCTTGGCTTTGAGAATAATTAAAAAGCCCAAGAGCTTGCAACTGGTGCATGCAATGACTCAGCAGCCGAAGCGGCTATAGCAATTAATAGTTGTGACTCGCTTAGGAAACCTGCCAATACTTCAGTCGAGAACACAGCATTGCATAATGTGAACCAGTGAAATATTTCACGAATACTTATTACATTTCAAAAACAGTTGCGTTTATAATAGGGTTACCATACCTATCGAATAACAATAACTATGAATAACGAACCGCACTAAATACCTACTTTTACGATGGTAACTAAATTGCCAGTTTCACAGATGTTGGCGTTATGAAATGTTTGTATATCGTCAGCACCTGTGTAAGCGGCTACATAAGCCGCAATGGTGTTAAGACCCATATTTTGTAGCTAAACTATCAAAATCTTTAAAATTAAACGTGAGTAATAACTAATAACCTAAATCGCATTATTACGAAGATGTGTTTTTTTATTCGGGCAAACAATAAATTCACCACCCTTGATCGACACTTGAATAAGTATAGGAGTTTTTTATTGTTTCAACTTTGTTACATAATTGGTTTTATGAACTACTGGACTGGAGGTCATACAAACAGAGCGGAACAAAATATTGCTTACGCATAGGGTCAAAATATTACCTACCAATCTCCTTTCTGAGGTGTGTATCCGTTTTGGTAACAAACAAGTCTACCGTAAATACAATGAAGCATTCAACATTTCACAAGTTGTCACGACCCAAAATAACCATGCTATTAAATTATGTCAAGAACCAGATAAACACAAGCTGAGGCTTATTCGGTGAGCGATGACTTCAGCAGTTTGTTAGTAGAACCAACCCATGATGTCAACGCGTCACCACGAGTTGATCTCAATCATAGCAGACACATTTATGGCTCTTCAACTAATGGGGCAATAATCGCTTCAGTAGGTAATAAGGATGCCAATTAGATGCTTATTGAAGTGTTGATTGATCAACAAATTAATATAACTGGCTCAATTGCCAATGGAGGGAGATTGGGTCGTGCGAACTCATTTCCTAATTGGAGTTCAAATATTATTGATTGAGTCTGTAATCTGTTAATTGATGATATCAATGTCATATTCATATGTATACGAAGCTGATGACAGTATGGTCATATTTTTCAATCAACAATACTTAAGCGATTGAATATGATAGAAACAAGGGTCCCAATCATGACTATGTTAATTTTTAATTCGTTGAGCATACACAATAGGCTAAAATAAATTTGGAACCAAAATACCGACTCTAATTCAATCGAATTACACGTGGACTTTTAACTGCTCCCAAAAATAAAATTTATCGATGAACCCAGTATTATTTTATATAGTATCGTAAAACCAGACGAAGACAAGTTCATCTTAGCTAAAGACCACACCTGGAGTGTAAACATTCACGCGCTCTGTGGCTTTTACGATATCATTTCATGGGCTATGAAATCGATCTCCTGGTACAACTGAAATGGGGTTACACTCACCTCGATTGCAAACAAACACACCTTTTTAATCTAGTTCATTACACGTTGTCGACAACTTTCATCAGCATCATCAGCATTTTTCTCATCTAAGCTTTTTTGACGTCAAGCTAACAAAAAATGTCTCTTTTGATACGGATGGGCCCTCTTATTAAACTAAACTTTTGATCCCAATTTCGTATCCTTGAATGGTAATGAAATAAAATTAAACCAATTGACTTGCACTTGTCCACATAAAGTTCGCGACAATGGATTGTAAGCGACGTCGCGAGGTCGATTCCATTGCAATGTCTGTGAAGGCAATAAAGATCCAATATTCGTTAAGCGGAAGTCGTGAATTGTGTGGGATAGAATTACTCCTGGGAAGCTTCTGTAGGTTATATTCGTAGAAAGGGACTTAACAAAGCATCAACAAATAACTCTACAGAAGCCTTAGTGCAGATTTTTAATGCTCAATATTTGTTTAAGTTTTGTTTTACTCCCTAAGTTTCAAGATTTTATTGGTAAATAAAAATTTACACTCAAATAGAATAACATCACATAGTCTTTGAACTATTCTTAGCCACTATAAACAGTTAAAAGTTTTTTAAACTTACGCGATCAGAACATATTATTATAATTATTCACGGGTATTTATCGGGTATAATGCTGCCCCCGCTTCGCAGAGGCGGTAGCTCCAGTACTCCAGTCATCCCGTGACCACGACAGAGTGTAAACCTGTTGAAATGAAACGTCGGGAAAAATAAGTAAATAAACGCGATAAATACCCGTGAATAATTATAATAATATAAATAGTTACATAATCAATGAACATTTTATTTCTTTTATGAGATTTTTTTAAACTTACGAGTATTTTGTAATCTTATTTTTTAGATAAGAAATGTTATTGACCAACATCATTTATTTTATTATTCTTGCAGGTAACCTAAACATTTTGCTTTACATAAGGCACGGGGATTGTATGCTACATAGAGCCTAACCCCGAATACATTTTCAAGCTCTCCGCAGTTCTCAAGTCGCGTTTTTTCTATGAAAATATGATAAAATTCGTCTTTTGAAACTTGCTTAAATCTGAGTTACGTTCAGGTAACTCTAAGAACTCACCGAAGCAGTCGAACACCCTCTCCAGTACTCGTTTTAAATCGGTGCTTGAATATGTTGCCAATCTTGCCGTTCCGTTATTCCGTATTTCGTACCAAATATACTATCTGAGGCATAAACTGTTTTCAAATCACTTCATTATTTAATTAGGAAAAGGATAGCAGTTCAATGAGCATATTTTTTCCATCAATTACTAACTTTGTAACTTCTTGTAGTTAATTATAATGTAGAGTGCGTATTCTAGCGGTAAAATTTTTACAAATCTTTTTCTAACTCAACCATTTCAATTCTAGAATCGTGCAGCTGAGTGCACTACGCATAACTATAGCCTGATTTGCGTAAACATCTTGTAGGTTGGTAAATTATGTTAAGGCGAGAGTTGTGTGATACTGGCTGATACAACCAGCTGCATATAATAGCCGGTACAGCTACTATATAGTACCTACTTAAATATTAGATCATTTACCTTATGCACCATTACCTCATTGAGACATGTTTTAAGTTCTTATGCATTAAGTTATTCACAAGTTTTAATAAGATTGTCTGAAACAGAGACGCAGAATTATTTTCTGAATACTCGCAACTAATAAGCGTAGATAGAAATGTTTAATAGTACTGGATGACAAATAACTGCAACACTCGCCAACAATAGCTGCACTCTTACGATATTTGCTACTTCTATTTGTGTTCAGCTCTATTTTTGCGATCTAAATAAAGGTATCAACAATCTTTTTGCAAGGTTTAATTAGCTGAGCTAGAATGAGTCATGTGATTGAAAGCTTTCAGTTGCAACGCTGATAGACAGGTTCGACAGAAAATAAGAGAAGCTAACAGGTTCTTCGTCTTGTAAATTAGAAATTTATTTATCTATATGTCAGTGATAGTTACCTAGTTTAGTTTACAGAGGTTCTGTTCTTTTATCTTCGCTTGCAACGCTTCGACTCCTAGCTACGTGCGTTTATCCACGAATCTTCTCGCGGTTGCCAGCTTCTTAGACCAATGCCGTTGGCAAAGCTGCATCAATTGTGATGTGCACATATCACTGTTATTGATGGGGTGGCAGAGTGCTTGCTCTAGATCGCCCACTATTCTTTTTAGTTGGAATCTGACATTCATCGGGTAGCTACATTTGATTTTGAATCTTACTGGCCTTAAATTTATTTTGTGAAAACTTTGATGCTTGTAATTTTACGTTGCAGATAAAGATATGAATAAATATCGTGTCTGGTTAAATACATTTTGTAATGGTTAACATAACACAATATTGAAACTACAAACATAAGCTTTATCTTGACCTTATAGGAGGCGCTCCAAATCCGTCGGTTTAAATTATCTCGAACAAGATGAAAGAAAACATTAAACATAAACCGATGATGATAATTAATAAAAATTGATTGGTAGGCGAGCCCAAGCCAGAAGTCAATAATTAGACTTATTTATCATAATTTCATGTTATAGGCCCACAGTTGGATAAATCACTCCTTAATTCCCTTCACGGAAGCCGCATTATTAATTATTGTTTGGTTAATTGCCCCTCTGAATGTTATCGTTATGTTTTGATTTATGACAGCTTTATCTTTGTCTGGACATGTGCCGTTATATTTAGTGTGGCTGCTTTTATCCAACAGGTTAATTTTAACTTCAACTTTGATTTTATAATACTAGCTTGGAGTTAGTACAAGCGCATTGATATCTGTGGTAGGTCTGTGGAAGGTAATAGTCACGATTCAAATAACTTCATATTTAAGGCATTGACTGTCAATCGCTCAAGTGGTCACAAAACACCCCAATAAGGCTGACATTATAGCAAAAGCCAATAAAGCTCTTATCAGGAGGAAGCCAGCGTCCATCAGTGGACCAATATAGGCTGTAGATGATGATGAGATGATAGCAAAGGAATTAGTTTCTCTCTGAAACTACGTATTTAAACTAACACAAAACATCTGCCAGCATCCAACAATAACAATAGCATCTGTCATATCTGAAACAACATTAATAAAGCCACATTAGATTGATCTCATAACAAGTTAACTGAATCGAGCCGTAAAGAAAGCGATCCATCACAGCGTGGATGAATTAATTGGAGAATGTGTTAATGTGTGCCCTTAACGAGGTTTCTAATTAGCCGAAGAAGCGGTAATGATGGTTGACGCAGTCATTATCGTTTGTGGTGACAACAGCGGCTCGCTTTACTTCGAAACTGATGGTAATAGGGGCTCTTGTGTAAATGAAGATGAACTACCTGTCATACCATTCCACACTATCTCTAATAATAAGGCTAGGCTTTTGATGATTGAAGTTCAAGTCGATTTTTATTTTCCTGAGCTTTTAACTGAAAATAGCAGAATCGCAACACAATGTGGGTGACGTAATATAAACAAATTTTAGGGTATGATGCCTAAACGTATGTTCAAAATGCCATTCCCAATAAAAGCAATTATCATTCCATTGAAATCAATTGATTCCAGTCTATTATTATACGTCACACCCAATTCTTTTACATCTTCATTTGCATGAACGAGATTGGTTGCCATAGCATTTATTTATACCTATCCATCTTTTGATCCATGCAGTATATCGTTCGGTGTATCTAGTCGATTATCTTGATCTAGTAATAGAGTCTGTATGACGTCTTCTGGTATATTTATCTGTTTCCGTTCCTAAGCCGTGACCGTCACACAGTTCCCTGGTTCGGCCGTGATCTTGCTCCCATTTGGATACAATTACCCCGTCTATGTCTATCACATGAGTGGATTGATCGATTGATTGCCAGTCTATTGTTTTCTTGTTACGTGTTGTCGAGGATGTCTCACTTTGATGTCAACTCCTCGCTTTATCCTAACTTTATCATTAATCTATTATTCTAATATACCTATAACTAAAGCAAGTTTATGCCGTTCAAATTTACGTCCTTTTAAGGCTTGGTAGGCCAGCAGAGGCCGCATTTTTGTGATTTTTAAAACCATCTGAGACTTAGAAAATTGTGTTTAAAATTCTGAATAAAAGATATATATTACTTAAGGATCTAGTCTAGTCAAAGTCGCATTCAGTTACAAGATATAATCAACTTCACTTCATAGAAAAAAAACCCAAAGTTACCCCTTTTTCTAAAGTTTTTTCAATACTATGACTAGCGAACTACTGATATCACACTTTTTTTTACTCAACTAAGGACACTTAATATTTCTAAACAAATTCGCAGAGTTTGACTTGATAAAATGATTTTCGTATCCACGATGTTTAAATAACTACAAAAAACACGAGCGCGGCGGCTTGGCAGGCGCGCATTTATCCTTACACCTACTGCTGCAGGACTACCGGGCCCTAAGTTCGTTAGACTATGTTATTTTTATCGGTAATCGATTAATTAAATTGTTAGAGGTACTTTAAGTGGTTTTCCTAAACTTTAGGATACGATCGCTTAGAGCTATTACAGCGTAGATTAAACTATCATTTTATTGTCGTAGTTTTGAAGATTTACACGGCTTGTCTATGAAGTTAGGGGTATCGTAAAATTTGAAGTTTATTAGGCAGGATTCGTCAATTGGTTCATTTAAAATTGACTGTGGCTATTAAGCGGTTGATTAACAAATCGTTTTAGGGTACCTAGGCTATTAATTTCTAACATACGTCTACGTAACTGCTGAATATGTCTCCTAAAAACAAGGGGGGTTCGACTGTGATCTAGTCTAGACCTTACTCTTTATTTACATTTTCATATCTATTTTGGTAAAGCAAAAGAGTAAGTACTAACAGAAGACTCAGGGTCTTCTGTTAGTACTTACTCTTTTGCTGCAGCTACTATAAGATTAGGGTTACCTATACATAAGCAACAAAAAAATTGTCTAGGATTATGTCTTAATCTGGGCATCTAAACCTCTTATCATAAGACTTCTAATGGTGATTAACCATAGATATTCATACACCTTCGATATGAGAAACCCTTAACAAAAGATAATCTTATCCAGAATTTTTATTAGCATACTTCCATGTCCTGAAGTCAAATCCACAGTCTGAATAAATGATCGACAACACACCAGTCAGTATGTCAAGTGCGTCGTTAGTGAATTCACCAATCCGTAGGAATTGGAGGCAATACGTGACGGGGGTGTCAATGGATGCAGTTTGCAATTTGCCGTTCGCATCTGTCATTCAGGCTGGGCTTTTGTTATTCACGACATTCATATGGAAATGTAATGTTGTCTGCTTTCAAGGATGAGAAATATGAATTTAAAATAGTTTAAACATTCATCATTCAGAATTTATTTCAGCACATTTTAAACTCGATGGGTAGTCTTTTCGTTTGAATGTCATTGGCATAGACATTGATGTTTGAAATGTTAGTGACATTTGCCAAGCAACGTTTGACCCAATTCTAAATTACGAGTAGGTATTATTTGTTCGACAGAATTCTAAAAAATTGACCTGAATACGTTTCACGAAATATAAATGTCACTCACTGTCCCAATTGATGGAATCTGTTCAAAACTGATGTATCATGCCATCTCAATCAGGACACATCTGGCACGAGGATTTATGTCATAAAGGCTGACGTCGACTGAGCTTGCAAAATCGCTACAATCAATCTTAAAAATTACAGCACAATGTCCACTAAGGACAGACTGGAAGAGTCGATGTCTGTAAAAATGATCGACACTATCCTTAAATTGGAATCATGGGCCGCACCACATTGCAAATGATAGTAATATTATGTTACGCGTCAACGTCATATCTTCATTAATCAAACGCGAACTCGTTGGTGGTCCCTCTGTTACTCTGTATTCTGTGCACTGTGACTGTACATCTGAACTCATGAAGGGTTAACGTCATTTGAACTGATTTGAGGTTAGATCCTTTCACAAGGCACTATGGGAAAGGATTAGTGCATTCATTAATCCTTGAACAATCGGGGAAACTCCGTTAACTCCACAGCCAAACGCACTGGTTGAACAAAATAAGTATTGGGAAAGCCAGATCCAGAACAAGGTGGAAAGGCTAGGAATAACGTATTTTAGGAGTGTTGAGGAACGTCGAAGACAGAGTAAAGTGTAGGAGATTAATCAAAAAAGCTGAATCCACCAGCTGATATGGGACAAATATGTAGTTGGGATGAGAGTTACGTAAGCCGTCTAAAATGTCCCGCGATAAAAGCTGACTGCAATAAATCGATTCGAACAAAGGTCCAAGAGAATAGTAATAGATAAGTTCACCTCGAAATTGAAGCGTGTTTTCGCACATACCCACTACATTGTTGCGACTTCTATGTATTGCTGACAGAAACCCACATAATCTCCATAATCGTAACCTATTCTAGGACGGCGCCGGTGACGGCATCGGTACAATAACGTACGACTGGTTGATAATGTTAAATGGGTCACGTCACACCGTGCTTTTAATTGAATGAATGATGGCCTGAAGCTGGGGCCGTGGTAGGGGCGAAGATTTTCAGGGCTAACTCTCTTCTACTCCTATGGCTTAGTGACCCAAGATTTCTACAAGTATGAGCTGTCTCTCGCTAGTATCGTAGATCGTGAAGATCGGCTTTTATTTCAACAATACCTTGTTCTAAGTCACTTTTTATCATGCTTTCGGCATCTGCACCAAATCAAATTTTGCATTACAAATGACCTGCCAACTCTCAACACATAATTTTCTTTCAAAGGTTAACTTCTCCTTCATCTTGTTTTTCAAAAAAATTCCTTTATTGATCACGCTCAGTTTTGACTCGTGTCATTATCCGAGACCTTATTTGATAGCTCTGTTGACCTATAGATAATTAGACAAGCGATGGCCATGGCACACCCATTGCCCCAGCTAAGGTGTCTTGAATTCCGGCCAATTGACAGAATTAGGAGTGCCATCATACTGATCACCATTCATCATAGCAGCCTGGACTATATTCTAATGTCTTCCTCTAATTATGGAACCGCCAGAATTGAGGGGCTTATACCAACCACTTTATGATTATCTACTGTCGGATCCCGTAGGTATAATTAAAAGGTTTGAGATAATAACAGGGTTAGTCGACCTGTTCCAATTTAAACTAAGTCATTTTTAATTATTAATTTCATAAGCTTGCATTCAAAGCTCAAAAATGCAAATGCGTGTATTTTTTAAAGCATCAATCTATGCTATTCACAGACTTCCGATGCTATTTTTATATTGTGATGTGTAAAATGTTACCTGACGATGTTATTTTAACAATGTTTGAGTGGGTTCATTTCCTAAATGACCTGCCCAAACAAAGGCACAAACAGTTTATGCAATGTATGTGTATCAACACGATATCGAATGACACGGAACGGAACACTTTAGGCCGATGCCACAATCGAGCTGCGTGCATCAACGTGTTAATCTCGCTCTAAGGGGTTTCAAACACAGGTATTTCTCATGTTATGTAACTAATGTAATTGGTTAATATAATCGTGTTAGTTGCTAAATAAATAAATAAATAAATAAATAAATAAATGTTAATTTTCCCTTTTATCGAATTAAAAACCAACACAATCTTAGCAAAAAGAGTAGTTATTATTAATCGACTTGGAAAAAAGGAAGATCTTCGACTGTCTGTATGTTGTATGTTCGTCGATTTCTCCGTCAATTCTGGACCGATTTTGAAAATTCTTCGCTATTTTATAGAAAATCATTCCGAAATGGTCCCATAAAAGAGTTATTCTCGAAGTATTCGTCCCGCAAAACTTAAAACAGTGTAAAACTAAGGGATTTGAAGTCGATTTTCAGTTTTTTCAAAACAATCAAATTATTCTATATGCCTTTATTTTGTGTACATGTTTCACTAAACTACAATATTAATTGTAGTTTTTTTTTGTGAAAAAACGTTTATTTAAAACATACTGTTTTTCAAGCCAAGATATCAAAGTGGTTTTACGTGATCCCAGTGTGACTGTATCTTTATCAGAAAAGTCGATATTATCGGCAAGTAGGAAACAGGGGCAGGCGTACAAAGGCGCTCCTTGATCGTTGATATTAATAGCACTAAGTAGCTCACTTCAAAGGAGCTGTGGAATGCATAGCGAGGTGCCGAGGCTTGTCTGCCCGATCGTATATATTGATCTGATTCACGGAGTTCTGAAGAAGTATTTGCCAACTATTTATATTTATTTCTTGGTATGAAAATTTATCTCGGAAATACGGGAAACTGTTTTTTTAACGTAATATCAAGTATTAGGTTTTTAAAAAAATATCAGTGCGTCTGGTCGAAGCGATGCGTGACCCGAAAGATGGTGAGTGTCTGGCGCAGCGCATCAGCATTGCCATACAGCGGGGCAATGCAGCCAGCGTCTTGGGGACGCTTCCGACTGGTATTGCTATGGATCAGTTGAGCTACTCAATTGTTTCAATTGTAAATACTAGTTCTAATTTATTTCTATTATTTGATTGTAATTTTCTTTGTGAATAAAGAGAGCTGTAGATTGTTTGCAACAGTCAGCAGTAGTTTCAATTGTAAATATTAGTTTTAATTTATTTCTTATACTTGATTTTAATATCCTTGTTAATAAAGCATTAGATATTCAATACGAACACGAATACGGAGTGGGTCGTTCTAAATGCACACATTCGATGCATCAAATGCAATAAAATATTTTCCTCAGAATTGAGACAATTTTGGCATTTAATTGGCAATAAAATACATTGATGTTAGTCAATCCATAGGATTTCCTAGTATCTGACGGTACACAACAAACAAATAATAACGCAGGACTTGAGATAGAACATTTCACCAGTCCTTCATGTTTTTATCTCCCACTTTACGATGCCAGTGCAAAGATCGAAGCTAAATACAAAACGAGAGAAGAGAGACCACAGCTGCTAATTAGACGTGGACTACAACACACCGACTTTAAATAAACCCAGTGGTGGTGGTTTCGAAGTAAGTCCAGCAATGTATTTTACCGTAAGAGCAAATCCGCCTGCGTGTAATCTATCGTCTTAAATAAGTCACAGTGACTAATGCGTTAAAGTTAGCGGCAATTTCTCTTGTCCCCGTTTGGATGTCTGTCAGTAACGTGCTTAAATCGGGATCATGTGACGCATCACCTGGTAATACCAATGTAAGCAATAACCAAAGGAATTTAACGACTGGAAAGCCCACGGCAATAAGTAGATTGTAAAAGACTAAACAATGACAAAATAGCACACCCTGTGAATGCCTAATGGTTTATTATTTGTAGTTCATACACAGATGTATGCTAAGAGCACCTATCCTACAGGTTAAATAAACTCAAACAATGGACCGATTTAATATTTTACCGAAACCCTCACGCATCATAGACACGTAATCTGTCACCTAAATATCGAGACTCGCGTTAGTTCCGATAATTTTTGAGAAGACAGAGTCGTATCATATTTATAAAAAGAAACAGAGACTGAAATATTATCCATTCATTCAGTCAATGAAAATAAACGCGTATAGTCAAAAACAATCAGGCAAAGTCCCGTTATTTAGCGCTGGGCAGAGAAAGGCCCAATGGTTATCATCAGTAAAGTTTCTATCTTGTTTCTTACCACCGACATTAAAGCCAGAACTGGAACAAGGGCCTATAAACGTGACTGAAAGTTGAGCCAGTTGGGGCGATAAATCTTTGTCATGATACCTACAGGGCTATTGTTCTGAGGATATCGCGTTTCTTGTTCAAATCTTAAAACAGAATTTTGCGAGAGGTATAAGATAGCTGTTAAAGCAGCTAATAAAAGTTTTAAAGCTTCTTAAACACCTACATTTATTATAATGAAAACCTTACCGAACAAATACAGAATATGGACATTCTAAGAGAAAGCGAAATAAAAATCAAGAATTATGTTACCTACATTACTTTCTGGAACCATTTTGCAGACCGTTGGGCAAATCGTAATTGGAATTCCACTTTCCGAAGATTAAATTCCATGCAATTCACAATATTTCACCAACGAAAATGAACGTTCAAACAAAGCGGCTTGGTTCAAAATTGCTAAACAAGTTTCAGATTACAATTATAAAGGGGAAACGTCTAAAGCCTACCTATGGACTAGGTGGTAAACAAGGAACATGTTATGGCCGAGACATCCTAAATATTGATTTTGCCGCGGGCTATAAACCAGTTGAAATTACATTTCCTACTTTATGTCCGTGCCACACAGCAGGAGCTATGTGCTTGTCGGTATAGCGAATCGGTGGGCTATTTGCAACTCACCCGTTGACGTTTATATTGAGAATTTTAGACAAATTTATATCAGTATGGGATATACTGATTTTCTATCTACTGTTAAAGATATAATTTATCAAAATTTCATGAACCTACAGGTTTTACCCATAATGTTAAAGTGTGTATTTTAATATTTTTTGTAGCTAGACAAAAATACCTCTATTAACCAAGAAAATTACAATCAAATAATAGAAACAAACTAGAACTAGTATTACTATAGAAACAAATGAGCTAACTGCAGACTGTTACAAACAAGCTATATAGACAAAACAATAGATTGATGCAGGATGTGCATACAAAGGTGGATATAGCACCAGCTAGAGCCACCTTCTATGTACGTTCTGTATCTATTACTACACTTCTTTATTTTATATGAACACCAGATCATATGGTGCGGAAGAGAAATGTTGGGAAGTAAATGAAAAACAAACTTCATGTCGAACAGCGTAGATGAAATCTAGTAACCCAGTTGGCAAGGAAATCTCACTGTGTCACAATTTATATCAGCCAGTAATTTATAGTTTCCCACGCGACCACAGTCTGTCCATAGGTAAGCTCATCCCTTGTCGTGGTTTTTTAAAGGAGATAGGCAGGTTGAGATAAACCATTCTAAAAATTAACGCCGTTTTCACTACACGTCACACAATCGGTGTTCATTTTTAGAATGGTTTATCTCTAAAAAATCTAAATCAAAAACTCTTTATTTCCATAAATACAATAAATGTACACTTTATTGTATTTATGGACGATATTTTGATTTCTGTCGCTTCGGTATGTAGACTAAAGTAAAAGAAGCAACGAAAAAACCTTTAGACTGTTAGTTGTTATTTTTCGAGTCTAACAGAATAGTATCGAAAAATTTATAAACACAAAAACGCTTTCACCTGTCACGGACAACCGACATCACGGTGTAAAAAATCCTGAAATGAAGCCTCGTCATCAGAGGGCTTACTTTGAAACACGAAAAACTAAGTTTTGGGTGAAGGATCGCACGAAACGAACAACCTTACCACCAAGTTGGTTCGGGAACGTCACCTTTCGTTTCGGATCTCTAAGAAAAATCGCGTCAAAATAATTTTCAGAGTAGGGTCATCAAAAAAACGGTTCGGCCGTACGTCAACTTTGTAATCCGTCAATCCGTCAACTTTGTATTTCAAAGTAGACCTCCAGCACACATACGTTACCCTTCTGCTGACCATGTGTCCTCAGCTCCGCCAGGCAAGGGGGATGTTGCCATAATCAGTGATTGTGATGTGATTATTAATCACCACGCCTTTGCCAAGCTTCCGGCCTGTCGGCGTACTGTACGAATTCATTAAAACTAGTGTAAAACATTGCGCCTATACGAATTCAATTTGAGGAAATTGATAAACGTTTTAGGCTAACAACACAATTAATAAAGTATTCCAGCCATCTCCAGCTCAGCTATTCAGTTCTGTGTAAACAGTTCGCTCCGTTAGTACTAAAACACCGAGCTACTACACTGTACATCTTCAAATTCTTCATCGGTGGGTGGTCACACGCGAACCAAAAGCTTTTTCCCTCGGTAAAATCTATAATCGCTACAAAACTCATTTAAACTAAGTACTACACTATTGATGGGAATTTGAGAGTGACTTGATGATCAAACTTGATTACACTTCCCTCATTGTACGACAGTTCAAAGGCAATTCTCCCGTGCAAGATTGAAAATAGACCAGCAAATTGTGTTTTTCAATGACGCTATTGACGTACAAAAACAGATTGAAAGTCATTAGGCCTAAGGAATTCTAGGCTATTGAACTTCAAGGCTAATCCCGATACATTATCACAAACAACATTGATCTTCGCCAGACTACGTTTGGGTGCCAAATACGTTGGGAACGGAATGACAGAAGCTATTTACCACGCGCCGCCGCCGCCGTAGTGAAAGACTTGAAATTATACATAAAACGTAGGTAATACCTAGTAGCTAAAGCTAAGCTGGACGCACACTTTTTAGAACCAAACGCGCGAAGGTTTACATTTTGATTGCATTAAAATTTTCTTGAATTTAGATTTGTTCGATTAAAATCAGTCTTTTTGAAGGTAGAGAAGATCAACACCGAAGAAAACTTATCAACCTTTAAATACGTAAATAAATAAATAAATAACCTATATTCTACCGATATCATGACGATATAATATGATGAACAGTTATAGCTTTGCTTACCCACATGGTACTGCAAAAGCAAAGGAAATCGAACTGTCAAAATACGGAAATGCACCGAATATGCACGACCGATTTACAGTAAATACACTCTGCAACTGACTTCCTTCCGTGATAAGACTTTCTCAATTTAATATTAAAAATAAGTAGGTAATTATTCACAAAAAAAGTAACCATCGAATAATATAAATAAATTACAACAAGTACCTATTTACAATTAACATTTAAATAGTAAATATTTTTAAAATCAACATTTATCAATATCTCTTGACTTGTGAAGTCGTGAATTTCCACAAAATCACGTTTTCGTGGTAATAAAATAATTTGCAGAGACGTTGATGGTTTTTAACATATTTTTCAGGCATTTTATAAATTAAACTCTGTCATCGCAGATAGTATTTTATAAGCAGAAGGAAAATAATGGCTAATAGTCAGTGAAAATGTTCTCCTGGATGTAAAATAAATGAAAAACGAATGAATGGCTTTAGGTAGAATCAAAGCATATTAAATAGAATAGAAGCCCGCTGGATCCCACTATTAGACCAAGGGCTCTATTTCCTTCTTCCATGCATATAAGATAGCTGTAAATACTCTAAGCAAGTATCTCTCAAACAAATAAATCAGACTATACATTTCCTAAAGTCCCGCCTGGATTATGGATGATCCCATCACTGAAATTATTACGTCAGGTTTGATGAATCTCAGCCGCCCATCTATTTCACGTCAAGTGCATTGCAACTATTGCAAGTGCATCAACCTGTATTCCAAAATAGATCTTACTAGAATAGTACCAAGAGTTAGTTTGAACCTGCAGTTGCCATGGCATTTGATCTGAAATAGAGCTTCATATTGTGTTGTCGGTAACAGGTGTAAGCACTCATGTTCGCTATTATCGCAGTTTGAAGTCGTGTTTGTATTTTATGAGTGAACCAATTTCCGATAGTTCCTTTCAGCGAGAGTTCTAAGAGATATCGTGTCTATTCCAGCTGTTTAAGAACTTTTCTTTGAGTTCTGAAGTGGTGAATAACTTTTTTTGATAAATCTTTGTCTTTATCGTCATCTATTTTGGTTAGTTTTGTATTTTCGTCCTCTTTTAGGCATTTACGCTTCTCACTAGCTTATTTCTAACTTTAGAACTGTCCCCTGTTCTTGTATGTGTTTGTGCAGTGTGCATTCTAAAATTAGACTTCGTGATTGCACATAAATTATGGTAGAGAGGGAGGTTTTATGCCTTTCGAAATATATTTTAAAACTTGCGAACATTTTACAAAGTGCAGACATCGCGTGACCACAAATCTCAGCTAAGTCTAAAAGGCAATTCCATAAACCACCTTCTAAAAGCTTTTGCGCATCTCGATGCAAAAAAACGAGACTCACGGATATAATTTACGAGCTGGTTGGAGAAGCTCTTGCATTCCTCGCGGGTGGAGCATCTAGGCTATTTAGATGTCTACACGATGGTTTTGTTGTACAACCTTGGCTTTATCTTCTACTAGCTGTACCCGCGACTTCGTTCGCGATTGCCTCACCTGCCGACTAATTAAGTTCACATTTAACCATAGTCTCTCATAACGAAATGCAACTAATCCGTTTCACTTCTTACTGATGGTTCCGTTCAGCTGGGGCCCTATTCTGCTATACTAATCGCTTCACTATGACAGGGGTATTGACACAGAATGACACGTTTGGGTGGAATACCTCAGATGAAAGAAATTATGATGAATGCAGATGGAGAGACGTGCGTCAAGTTTGGAACTATTCATATATCTCGCACGCACTATCTGGAGTTTTATAAATCTAAGGATTCTACGTGATGATTCTGCGACGATTCCATTGTCATACTGAAGCAATTGTATTGCAGAATTAGGCTCCTGATAAATGGATCAGGAGCCCAATTCTGCAATACAATTGCTGACACAATTGACTGGACCACCGTAATTTTTTTTTCGTTAGTAGGTAGGTACAGTTGGCTGTGTACCACAGTAAAAAATATTTTTCTGTGGTCTAGTTAGTTTAATTGGACCACTTACTGCAGCCAAACTTCGGTAGTACAGTTAACTGGACCAGCTAAACCACCATATATCATGTAAGGTAGGAACCTAACTTATTTTTCCAAGACGCCTTAGTAGGTAGGAACCTAACTAATGGGTGCGTCTTGGAAAAATACATAGATAGGAACTTACCTACCCTCTATCTACAAATTTTTTTCTTCTAACTACAGATTATTTCAGCAATCTACTGATTTTCTACTCGACTTTCTACTGATTTAGTCAAATTCGATCTTGCAACACTGTTTCTAACAAAAAGAATGCATGAAATCGGACGACGCGTAGACCCGTCGTGAAGCGCGGTTAAAGAATTCTACTTTTTCCTCTCTCCCAGGGGAACCTTACTGAATTCCAGGATAAAATGTATTCCATGTCCTTCCTTGTAGTATGAACTCAAAACGTGCCAAGTTTAATTCCAACTCATTACCTATGTAGTTTCGGCGTGATGCGCGGTGAAGGAATTTGACTTTCATCCATTCTCCCAGGGGAACCTTACTAAATTCTGGGATAAAATGTATCTTTCCTCGTAGTATGAAATCAAATTATGCCGAGTTCCATTCGAATTCATTCAGTTGTTCCATCGTGATGCGCAGTTAAAGAATTTTACTTTCATCCTCTCTCCCAGGGGAACATGACTGAATTCCGGGATGAAATGTATCCCATGTCCATCCTTGTAGTATGAAATCAAATCGTGCAAGGTTTCATTCCAACTCATTCAGCACTTTCGGCGTCATGCGCGGTGAAGAAATTTTACTTTCATCCCCTCTCCCAGGGAAACCTGACTGAATTCCGGGATAAAAAGTATCCTATGTCCTTCCTCGTAGTATGACCTAAAATCGTGCCGAGTTTCATTTCAATACCTTTAGTAGTTTCGACGTGATGCGCGTTTAAGAAACAGACAGACAGACAGACAGACAGACAGACAGACGGACAGACAGACAGACATGAATGAAAAAAATTACAGTTTTGGCTTCAGTATCGATAATAGAGTGCCCTCCAAAAAAAATTTTCAAAATATCTTCAATGTACAGAATTGGACCTGTTACAGTTTTATTATAAGTATAGATTTATGTAACAGATACCTTAGAAAACTCTACCTAAGCTATTTTCAGGTTGCGCATGATGAAATGATGATGTAGGTTCGTTATATTTAAACCATTCTTGTGGTCGAATCCTTTTATTTTTACCTTCCGCCATATGTTTCTCAAGCATTGGCGACGTCAAGGCTGCGTTTGCCCACCGCTCAGCAGTTTGTTTACGCCATTTCTGCCCACTCTGTGAATATTATAACTGAAATTTGTGGATTACCCTGCATTCTTGGCATTGTAGGTCATTTCTACAGTAGTTCAATTTCGTGCTAGTTGTGGTTTCGTTTGAAATTTATGTGGGGCAGTGGCACGTTTCATCTGGAATATTCAAAGAGTCAAAAAAAGACCGATTTTTGTAATGTTTTGCATTGTTTCTGTCCTTAGATTGAAAGTTCTGAACTAGATCCTTTGCCAATTTCCTACGTCAACAGGAGTAGAAATCTAACCGCAATAATTATACTCATCGCCTCGTCGCACATAAAACTTGTTGAATGCTTAACAGAGGAAATGTCTTGTGTTACGGGACCATAATGTTCTACTTTAATAATTGTTTTAGTATCTAGACTTGTAATTGAGAGTTTATAGCCAGAAAAATATAGTGCTCAACTGTTGGTTCACGGATGTCAGAAAATGTGAAGGTCACTGCTGGGAACAGATAGGTGTCTTTTAATTAGCTTTATTATGCAAACCGCAATAAACCAAACATAATAAAACCTTAGATTTCTGCATCCTTATCAGAATCTTCAAGTTTAATTGCTGTGTAGGAATAGTACGTGATATTTATGAGCTTCTTCCTGGACGTTTGTTTGACCTACGTCTAATGCGTTCCTCATACCTTCGATAGCATCTTCAGGACCTGGAGTGCTGAAAGTGGAAGATGGTATCGACTGTTATATATCATTTAGTCAATAGAAATTCGCATTGAGGATAGCATTATTTGTTTTTAGTTAATTTCGCAAGTTCTAGAAGAAAAGTACAGTCAACTAATAGAAATTCATTACAAGTAGTATTTACAATTGAAACAATTGAGCTAACTGCAGACTGTTCCAAACAATATACAGGTAGCTCAACTGCTCCATATCAATACCAGTCGGAAGCGTCCCTAAGACGCTGGCTGCATTGCCCCGCTGTATGGCAATGCTGATGCGCTGCGCCAAATACTCACCAGCTCTCGGGTCACGCGTCGTTTCGACCAGACGCTCAGATAATTTTTTAGAAACCCGTAGAGCCTCGGTACCCCACGGACCTAGGGTCTCGACTCCAAGGGGAGCAAGTGTGTAGACTTGGTCAATAGTTTTTAGATAATGCACACTGGACTTATAAAGTTCGGAAAAGTCTTGGTTCTGTAGTAAAATACCACCGCTATTCGTGTTTCTTGCTCCTTGTAGTACGTGGTACTAATTACTATACGATCTGCGGCATGCATCTGTGTGCCTATTCGTCTTGCGTTCAATCTTTCCGGCTAAACACCAGAGATGTTTGAATACCATCTACTGTTTCTCGGTATTGCACTCCTTGAGGATTTGTGGGTTACATCCTTGTACAAGGAATTAACTAGGATAGTTCCAATTTGAGTATAGTTAACGAAATTGCTTGTTAAGGTAAAGTTCCTTGAAATAAGTTCCTTTTAGATTTTCTTTGAAACTAAGAACTAATCAATGATCTAGGTTCAAAAAGACAGCAGAATATATTTAGTATTTAATAATTTTGTGAAATTATTCAGGAAATGCTTTACCTACTTCTACAGCTATTCCAGGTTTATGGCTACTTCTGCCAATATGTGTAGTCAACAAGTAGGTAGGTGAACCTCCTGAAGCATTTTTGGGGCATATTACAAGCAATTGTTTTTTTGTCAGTTTGAACATTTGCCGTAGTTAGATTGCGAAATATTGTATTATTTGCGTCGACAGTACCTAGTGATCAGTTACTAGAGCACTATCATAAACCATTAGCCAACTGAAATGGTTCCGTTTATCAGAAAAGGTCCATTACAATTAATCTCCACCATTATTGTTTCCATACAATTACATTCTCGGAATTCGCCAGACTGACAGTTGTATAGAAATGGGCATGTTGGCACAAGTGTTGCAAAGTGGGACAATTGCCAATGGAGCTGCTCCCGATGACTTCATGACAATTCAGCCAGACTTTGCATACGAAAGGCTTTTGATTCAATTACTGATGAATATCAAACTTGATGAACTGTTAACGGATGGCCTTGTATTCTTGGTAAGAGAAAACATTTGAACGGTCTGCAGCTGCTATATTTGTTCCGGGCTTTGGTGTTTTGTTACGTTCATGGTGCCATGAATTCGTCGCACCAATTCGTTGTATTTTGTTTCAAATATAAATAACTGTAATCTTTCATATATGATGCCAGTGTGCCATGAAAAAATGTAGCTATGCTTAGCCGAAGACGGGATTATTCCGTACCTCTCGGGAGAGCCAACTTTTGTTCTATCTGACTAACCACCAATGACTTTAAGAAATTTGAACAAACGAACTGTGTATAAAATTTTAAAGCTTTTGCATGATCATGTGTGACATGTTTCTTTTATTAATGTAAATTTTATTTAATTTGTATTTTCATTTGCAACCTACCATCATTTATATTCTTATATTATACTAGCTGTACCCGCGACTTCGTTCGCGATTGCCTTACCTGCCGACTAATTAAGTTCACATTTAACCATAGTCTCTCATATTATGAAAAGCCGCCGTGCTAAAAATCGTGTAGGGTCTACGCGGGATAGCATATTGTAATCTTCAATCCCATTCTTTATCCACACGACTTTTAGCTACGACTCGGCCAGCGTCAGTGTTAAGAAGTGTCCTACTCGTTTCACTTACTCACAGCTGGGGCCCTATTCTGCTATACTAATCGCTTCACTATGACAGGGCTATCGTCACAGAATGACACGTTTTGGTATTCCACCTTGGATGAAATAAATTATGATGAATGCAGATGGAGAGACGCGCGTCAAGTTTGAAACTATTAATTTATCTCGCGCGCACTATCTGGAGTTTTATTAATCTAAGGATTCTACGTGATGATTCTGCGACGATTCGATTGTCATACTGAAGCAATTGTTTTGCAGAATTGGGCTCCTGATCCATTTGACTGGACCACCGTAATATTTTTTCGTTAGTAGGTACAGGTGGCTGTGTACCACAATAAAAAATATTTTTCTGTGGTCCAGTTAGTTTAATTGGACCACAATAATTAATTAATTTAATTATACTATTGTACAGTTAACTGGACCAGCTAAACCACCAAATATCATGTTAGGTAGGAACCTAACTTATTTTTCCAAGACCCACCACCTTAGTAGGTTGGAACCTAACTAATGGGTGCGTCTTGGAAAAATAAATAGATAGGAACTTACCTACCCTTTATCTACTAATTTTTTTCATCAATCTACTGATTTTCTACTCGACTTTCTACTGATTTAGTCAAATTCGATCTTGCAACACTGTTTCTAACAAAAAGAATGCATGAAATCGGACGACGCGTAGACCCGTCGTGATGCGCGGTTAAAGAATTCTACTTTTTCCTCTCTCCCAGGGGAACCTTACTGAATTCCAGGATAAAATGTATTCCATGTCCTTCCTTGTAGTATGAAATCAAATCGTCCTAGGTTTCATTCCAACTCATTGAGCACTTTCGGCGTCATGCGCGGTGAATAAATTTTACTTTTATCCCCTCTCCCAGGGGAACCTGACTGAATTCCGGGATAAAAAGAATCCTATGTCCTTTCTCGTGGTATGACCTAAATTCATACCGAGTTGTATTTCAAAACCTTTAGTAGTTTCGGCGTGATGCGCGGTGAAGGAATTTTACTGTCATCCCCTCTCCCAGGGAAACCTTGCTGAATTCCGGGATAAAAAGTATCCTATGTCCTTCCTCGTAGTATGACCTAAAATCGTGCCGAGTTTAATTTCAATACCTTCAGTAGTTTCGGCGTGATGCGCGTTTAAGAAACAAACAGACAGACAGACAGACAGACAGACATGAATGAAAAAAATTGCAGTTTTGGCTTCAGGATCAATAATAGAGTGCCCTCCAAAAAAAAATTTCAAAATATCTTCAATGTACAGAATTTGACCTGTTACAGTTTTATTATAAGTATAGATTATATTCATACGCCTAAAAAGGCAGGTTTTGGTTATAGTAACTATAATAATAATTGTAAGATCTATGTATAAACCTGAAACTTTATGAATAAATTAATTATGAATTATGAAAGAAAATAACCAACGGTCCAACAAAATGTATTTTATGTAAACAGTCATAAAATGACTTCATCCGCATAATTTTCCCATGAACGAAAATCCAGTGAAATTCTTTGTGTAGGCCGTAATGAAATCTATCACCATAAAAAGATTACGATATAATGCGATAAAAATTTGATTGATATAGATTGTCTTGAAAAATGAGATAAGCTCAGCAGCTTCACCATTGACCTAGTTTCTATTCTATCTACGAAAAATGATTTATAACAAAATACAATGAAAATTCGTCAAGCATTATACCAAGCAGCGTTTAATAAAAGTACAGTTACAGTACCTAGGTTTTAAGGTACCTTCTTATAGTGCACAAGGGCTAGTCTCTTACTATGCATATGAAGGGGAAGGTACGCGAGCGCGGGGTAAATTGAAAAATAACATATTTATAAATATGTAGTAAGGCTACCGTTTCCCAACTAGCTAACTAACCTAGCTAACCCATACATTTCTGAATTGTTCCAGGACCGCGACAGCACCCTCTCTGTGCCAGCGAGATGGGAGGACAGGAACTTGCGGAAGTACCTCAACAAGCCCAAAGTTGGTGAGTTAGACAAAACTTACCTACCTGAACAGTCTGAACACGCCACCAACACATTTTTGAAACGCGGCGGGACGCAGCGTGCCGACACCCCCACCCCTATACACATTTCGTCACGTCTGGTGTTAATAATGTGATTCTGGTCATAGAAAATAATACGATTTGATTTAGCTCAACACGCATCGCGTTTTGTCGGGTCGCGTGGCTTTTCGTAGGTATTTCTAATTAAATACCCTTATTATCAATGATTTATATCGCACTCATGCGATTACGATTTATGTATTACGCTCACGTCGAAAAGATTCTTTGAGCTGAACGCACATGTACCCATCCTACCGCGCTGTGGGCAACCAAAGAAACCGACATAAAACAAATGAGTTCTGATAATTCCTTCAAATAAGCGAAGAAGTGTGCAATCTTTATCAAATCTTTCTATAGGGAATCCGAAAACGATTTGTTCAATTGCCCAGCCTGTTTACGTCATTCAGCTTCAAAACTGACCTACTTTAGACCTACTTAGACTCAGTAAAAGTTTCAAGTGCGAAGAGCGTCCCGTGGTCAGCAATGCTAGCAGAATGCGAGCAGCTGGGATGCGGCAAGCTGCAGACAAGGCGCTATGGCTCTCATTAAGGGAGGCTTATAACCACAAACCTTCGCCATTATAATATTTGTAGGATTGTAATTTATAAACAAACTAAAAATATATATTCAAAGTGTCCTAAAGGCCTGTGTATCACTTCAGATAAAGAAAGCCGATGGATCGGTGGTATCTACGACCAGGGGTCGCGCGCGTGGCGTTGGGGCGGCGAGCTGAGGAAGATGCACTACCAGTCCTTCAGCAAGATGAAGAAGATGAGCCCGGAGGAGCTGCAGTTCCACTGCATCGCGATGATGCCCGAGTTACTTTACAGGTAACCTCTTACAACTTTTAAATCGCAATTGGTTCACCTATTAAATAAAAAGTTTGTAAAAAAAAACTAAAAGCCGATTCCAAACTCCGTTATATTTACAAAAAAAAATTAAGTTTGCCAAAACAAATACTAATTCTGAGGTTTTTTGATATTATAGTGCGTAACCCCACATCAAAGAGTAATTTCTAAGAAATCAAATAACCTTAGAATTAAGCAACGCGACACCTCTTGTCAAACGAACTAAAATGTACTAGACGAGACGGTAGGAAGTCCCAAAGATTTTCAACTCCAACATCACTTGACCTCATGGTGTAGTTGGTAAGCACATTCCCGTAATGAGGGAAGGATGCAGGTTCAAATCCCGTCGAAGTTTTCGTCGTCGAAGTTCGTCGAAGTCGAAAATTTTTGCGATATTATTTGATTGCTTAGAAATACTAATTCCTCGGGAATAAAGTTTTAATGAAAATATCTCAGGATCATTCCCTATGTCTTCTAGTAAGATAATCATTAAAATCTGTCCACAATTGACGGAGAAATTGGCGAACATTCATAAAAAAACAGACGTACAGCCGAACATAGAACCACATCCTTTTTTGAAGTCGGTTAAAGATCGACTGCGACCACAATCGATGCAACGCGATCGGAACGTTAGAAATTAAAAGGAATTGAAAGCATTGCGTACCTCTACTCGATATACTCAATACCTACCTACATAGATATAAATAACCTCAACCTCAACAGCCTGTATGGTACACTGCTGGACGCAGGCCTCACCCTGATAAACGCCTTATTGGCTTTTATCTCGTGGGGGTAATGCATAATCCCCACGCTGGGCATGCGGGTTGACGATCGCAGTTTGGTTGTAGAATCTGCAGGGGGGCGCCGCTGCCCGCCCCCGGTGGATATCCCTTAGTCGCCTCTTACGACACCCGTGGGAAGAGTTGGGTTTGTGCAAATTCTAAGACACCACATAACTATAAATAAAGGTTCTTGATATTGCGGATCTATCGAAAAACCCCCTGGCCTAACTGCTTCTCTTCGGCTTGTCTATTTTCTAGACAAACTGCATGAGAAACTTGCGGTTTGCCCAACAAAAGAAAACCTGAATTAATTATTCAAACACAGCACGGTATGTACCTATTAGTTTAAACAGTGATATTTATCAACAATCAGAAACCTTCAAACACTATAATTTACGCGCCAACATAAATCACCATAAATCAATCACCAGTGCGAAATGTGACATCATCACTCGAAGCTTCTAGAATAGAATCAATGGATTATTGCCATCAATCAGGATTTCCCAATAATCTTCATGGAACTGTGTCCGTGCTGCGCATACGTCGAGGGAACTTATTTATTCGCCAGGGGACGCTTTGGACCCTAAACTTTGGAATTCAATCTAAATAACAATCCTATTGGAGTTCTGGGCTCAAGTTTAGAGATGAAGCGAGATTAGAAGACAGATGTGAATATCCATCTCGCAAACTACTAACCTAAATCAAATTAAATCAATCGTTTATTTTCAAAAATACAAAATTCACATACACACAATATGTTATATTTTATAACTATTTTAGTAATTAATAATTGTATTCAGCATGCACGCCGGCGTTCAAATATTATGTGAGTCATATTTTTATAATTGTATTACATTATATTAGTCATGTTACAATTCAAATTTCCAAATATTCGTTCGCCGTATAAAAACATTTTTCAAGTATCCATCCTCAATCCATTTTTCAAGTAACTTTTTCCTAAATATTCCTACTTATTTCCATTTAGTTCGTTTAATTCCGGTAATTTATTGTAAATAGTGATACATATGTTATAAAGCCTTGCTCCACTGTCATTTGTGTTGCATTTGTCTAAGCAGTGTTTGGTCATAAGGCATGAAGAACATAAGACAAAACACTGCTAATGGCTTTACTGCGGGCTTAATCTTAGTGTATTAGCAACTTCGTGTTAAAGTTACGAGATGTTTGATTATTTTAAATCGTATTCCAACCATCAAAACTGGAGTGGGATCGGTGATGTGTGAAAATAAGTAAAAGCCTTTACTTCGATCAAACTCAAGATACAAAATATTTGTAAACATTGGACCCATACTTATCCTATAAATTACTTGCTTGTTGATTTTTTGACAGAATTTGCATTGCTTGCCGATTTGATCTTTTCTGCATTAATGCTGACAGTTATTTTTCGAACTAATCGCCAAAAAAAATGTACCTACCTTAAGAATGTCTTGATTTTAACTAGATAATTACCGATTTGTGTCAAAAGCTGCAACAATAAAAGCCGCTACATCTTCTGATGTAAACCGCAATAACGATATTGGAAACAAAGATCAATACCACGAAATGCAATAATCTTTACGATTTGGCGACCCCATTGTGTTCCATTGTGCCCGCCACCATAAACCAGATGGCAACGACATAGTGCTACAATAAAACCATCAACAACTGACCTTGGATTAACAACAAAATCAATACGAAACATATTAAATTCCAAAATATATGGCCCCTCAATTTGTTTTACAAGATAGATGACGTTTTCACAGTGCCACTTTTACTCATAAGTAGGTATTATGATTTATTCTTAGCTTGTTCGTAAAATGAGGTGTGACGAAAATATGACGATAACTGTCAGGTAAAACATAAAATAAAGATGTTAAAAGATTGTGTTGGAAGGTTTAACTAACGAGATGATTAAACGGAACCTACGCAAAATATTAAAATTGTATTGCATAACATTTCTTTTTGATGTAAGGTGGAACATGGTATACATATATTGAATTGGATTATATATAATTGCATGCAATTTAATTACATATGTAGGTACCACAATATTCATACACGACTTAAAAAATGTTTTTGAATAAAAAACTAAACTATAAAATAATTCTACCCACCAATCGTCGAAACACTTGTTGGTAATTGTATGTATAGGTACCTACTACAGCCATCTTACCAAACTTACTATGATTGGCCTGAATTAGGAGTTCTTGAATTTCTATTACCTTGATTAGAAATCGAGTCCATCATTTTGTCTATATCGACTTTGTTTTGACAAGCAGTTTTATAAACATTTCCGCGAAAGCTTAATCGTCCTTATTTTTGTTTACTTCACGACTGTAAGTAATAGTAATTCTAATAATATTAATAGTGGAGCAATTTTTTTCCGACATTATTATTATTTCCAGGCCCTTTTACAGCAAACCATTTGTTATTTCATAACATCACTGACTATTTTTTTTTCTTCGCTCTTCTTCAGCGTGTAATCCCATATGGTGTTTCCTTCCCTCCTTATGTGTGTTTTATAAATAGTCCTAATTGAATATTATGTTTAATTTAGCAATACCTAGTAAATTAGATTTCAACGATATCAAGTGTAGGTATATAAACATGTACATACGGTGGAATAAATGCAAAGAAATAAAAAAAAACATATTGGCATTTACACAAGTTGGCAGTTAACTCAAATATTTCAATTGTAAATACTAGTTCCAATTTTTTTCTATAAATTGATTGTAATTTTCTTTGATAATGATATTACTAAATCTTTGGTAATATGCAACAGAGTAAATGACCCTTCAGAACTTTGAAAGTACATAGACCCATGTGCATTTACCACATACACTGTTTTAAGCGCTAACATCTCAGACCACATTGTTACTGTTACAGATGGGCACCCCGAAACTGCATAGAACCGCGCCGCTACATCTGCCAGACCAAACTCCGCAAGGTTCCAAAGACAAAAGTCAAAGACTTGAGGCGTCGCTGGCAACGCATGGGCAAGATCAACGAGATCACCGCGCCCAGCGTCAGTCGCGAGCTCGATGACCGGATGGTGAATGACGTCACGGGCAACCCGGTCCTCAACCCGAAGTCTTTCGACCTCCGGCCGCAGAGGAGGGCGCAGCACCCGAACCGCAGTCCGAAGAACTTCGCGCACAGACCCAATGAGCTGATGAAACGGTCGCGCCCTGTCAACAGCCGGTTGACTAGACCTTTCCCTGGGTAAGTTGGAATCTAATTAAGTAAACGTAAGTTTCAGATTTCATTATTTTCTCGGTTCAATCTATCAGTCAAGTGGCTTGATAATTTATGATAAGCTTTGGCAAAGTCGATACAGGAATGCTAAAGCGGTCTTGCATCCTTCTATAATTAGACCATCTAATATATAAATTGTCACTTAAACAGTGTTTTATGTTATGCTACACAAAGTACACAATAGTAGGTACATCATAGTCATTCAACCAAAAACTGTCCATTTCTCTACGCCACAATTTCGCCCAAATCCATATTGCCCAATTACGGCAATATTTTCAGCCTCAACAAACTTTGGAAATTAAAGAAACTTTTCATATAACCGCCGAAAGTCTTGATGAGAAAATTCTCCGTATGGATTCCCTACAAAAGTTTCGAACCAAACACGAAAAAAGCGATTTTATTACTTCTGTAAATCATTACAATCGTGCAAGTAAATATTTATTGCACAACTTTCTGTTGCAGAAATATTTATTTTTTTCAAGCTCTGCTTACTTTTAGGCTAGATGGTGCTGTGTGAGGATGTTCATAATATAATTCGGTTTGTTTATTATTTTTCGCCCAGAATATTTCACAATCTTAGCAATCGGTTATTCTTATGGAATTTAGCTAAAGTATGCTGATGAGTTAGTCAGAAGTAATAACGCAAAGGTCACGAAGCCGATGCAATTCATTACAGACTTTATAAATACAGCTGGCCATTAATTAGCATATGAACGTACAACGAATATATATAGCCAAAATGTTTTCTCAGAACACAATAGGACCATAAACTGGCTAGCTAATACCTGCCTACGGAATTAAATACATCCTCGCTTGAATTTAAACCGGAGATGGAAGGATTATAAGTGTTTTATTTTTTTTTTCTTTTATTATTTTTATCGTCTTAAGATTCTCATATAACCGTATAATTATAATGTGTAGGTAGAGGTACTGCTTCTGAAAATGTGTTTCTACTTATTAGGTCGTTTCAAAACATCTCTCCCATCTTATTTGTTAGTTTTTGTCTCATTCTATGAGATCTAGATGCTTTGAGTTTCCCTCCGATTATTTGCGTACAGGAATCCCCGTTTGTAATCGAAATGTCGAATTAAATACATCAATTTGATTTATTTTCGATCTTACTTACTCAACCTACTCAACAGCCTATATTGGTCCACTGCTGGACGCAGGCCTCCCCTAGATAGGCGCTATGCTGGTTTTTATGTCATGGGGGGTAATGCCCATTATTCCCACGCATGCGGCTTGGGGATTGCAATTCGGTGGAAGTTTTGCAGGAGGCGCTGCTACCAGCCCCCGTGGATATCCCTTAGTCGCCTCCTACGATACACGCGGAAAGAGTTGGGGTGATGCAAATTCTAAGCCGGCACCACACAGCATTTGTTTACTGCCTAACTCAATTAACCTAACGTACCACTTCCATTCCAGCTACACGTGGAACAGACGCGACCCTGAAGGTTCGTACAAGCGCAACGCCGAGCTCCTCCGCTCCGGCCGCACCGGCCTCAGCGCGCAGCAGATCAAGGCTCACCTCGCGCGCCTCCAACACTTGAGGGACAAGCAGATCGCGCGCCGCCGCCGCCTCCGTGAAAGAGACGACTGGCTAGTCAACGAGCCCGCGCAGCCTCTCGCTCACACCCACGCACGAACTTATACCATCGACAACAACATCTCCGCCCTTCATCCGAAGACGATCGTTGAGGAGTTTGATGTTTTCCCCCAGCCTATAGTGGTAAGGCCGGCGCGCGGTGCTGGATACGGCTAGTTGGGGTCAAATGAGTGCAAAGTTTCGGATAGTATTTTTGATATTAAGTCTAAGTTCCTCTCCAACTTCTTTCTTACTTGAATTCATCGCACCCACACCTTTGACAAGAACAACCCTGCCCTCCTTCCGAGGAAAATCATTGTATGATGTGAATTTCCCTCTGTGTATGGTTAGTATCTGCTTGTTGTCAACGTTACTGATAGTATATTCGATATCAAGTCTAAGTTCCTGTCCAACTTCATTCTTACTTAAGATTCGCAAGAAAACCGCTAGGATGGCTTTTACGGCTTTGGTGCAAGATTATCGCGAACTATATTTCCCTGAATCTTTACGACATCGGTTATATCGATATGATTGCGAGTGTTCGAGCATTCCTCGATATTAGATATAAATTCTTTCGAAATGCCATTTTACATGTAACCTAGACTATTTATAGCTTAGTCTATGTATATCAGTCTCTGAGAGTCCTAGTCTTAGAATTCTTTTAGTACTGTTAAATGTAAAAAGGTTTCTGTTCTTCTTCTCTTTCTCTTCTAGAGTAGCCAGAACATAATGTTGTGTTAGTCTTTAAGTCCGTGTTAAATAGATCCAGTGAGAGTCTTGTTAAACTTTAGGTTTATTATAGTTACCACAAGAAAGATAATTGTGAATTATTTAGAGATCTGAGCAGTTTTGAAATTAAGGTCTAAAAACTCTTTAATAAAAAGAGATTTTGATTCTTATTCAACGAACTAGGGAGTTATTGTTGTAAGTCTTAAATTCCAATAAAGTGTTGTGTTGCCTATAATACCTAATGATAATAGTTTTAAATATCATTGTTTTAAATTCCAATTTATTTAAATAGTTTATGTATTATCAAAGCTGTACTTGTGTTAACGAGTAGCAATGTATTTTCATGTAGTATTTATAAAGTACTAGTCAGTAAGATAAATTCAGGAAATTATTTAATCAACGTAGATTTTATCTGTTAAGTAAAAATTACCCACTTTATTTTTTAAATAAATCTTATGCCTTTTCGTAAGTAGGTATTAAAGATTTTGTGCCTCTACCATCTGTTGTATGAATAACTTAAGTATTTTGAATTCTTAAATCCAATCTCACCGCATTAAATGTAATTTTAAAAATAATGTTGTATTCTTCAAGCTGTAGGCACCTTTTTTATTAATAAGTATTGTAATTATTTATCGTTTACGATTAGGTTATCATTTAACCAGCAAATATAAGTAAGTTGATTTTAATGTAACCTTTTATTATTGCTTACCTATTATCATATTGCCTTGGGGACGCTTCCGACTATTATTTATATGGATCAGTTGAGCTATCTGTAGATTGTTTGCAACAGTCTGCAGTTAACTCAATTGTTCAATTGTAAATACTTGTTCTAATTTGTTTCTATTATTTGATTGTAATTTTCTTTGTTAATAAAGTTTTACTAATACTGCTTACACATTTGAATGTTTTTATTAAAATATTGTGTATTTCCAATCGAATTAAAATTATAAAGGTGTCGTACAACCTAATTGGCATTTCATGTGTAGATTTTAAGTTATCTTTAGTATATTTCAAACTCTTATTAACTTATACTTAAACATACTGCCAATAGGTAGGCAAATTAGTCCTCGCATTTACTAAAATCATGTTTTAAGTTTTGTATTAAAGTTAAGAATGTCAAAAATAATGTGTTTTATTGTCGACCCTCTTTTCTTTTAACTAGGTATGTCTCATGGAAATTCGTGAAAACTAAAAACCTTTTTGTAGCTTTTTAGTTTTTTCGAATTTTCAAATTTTACGGAAAAGATAATGTTTTCTTTCCCTAAGAACAATAATCCCCTTTATCGGAACTGTGTAAAATACCTAAACTGGATGTCTTCTATCAGAGAATATACAGGATGTCCTCCGAATAACTGCAATCCCCAAAACAAATGAAACCAGAGCAAAAATTATCGACGCATATATTTTAAAAAGTGGCCAGAACCTCAAATGGCAGCCATTTGAAATTTGGTTTTCCAGGAGTGGTTACGCTCGTACTTGACTTGTTATAGCTTTATTTTATAATCAATAGACCTTCAACCTCAACCTCAACAGCCTGTACTGGTCCATTGCTGGACGCAGGCCTCCCCCTGATAAGCACTTTATTGGCTTTTATCGCATGGGGGGTAGTGTCCATTATCTCCACGCTGGGCATGCGGGTTGGGGATCGAGTTCGGTGGTTGAATTGTTCTGCAGGAGGCGCTGCTGCCCGCCCCCGGTGGATATCCCTTAGTCGCCTCTTACGACACCCGCGGGAAGAGTTGGGGTGGTGCAAATTCTAAGCCGGGACCACACAGCTATATTAGCCCTTCGTATAACCGCAATCTCACCTGATAGAAAGTGAAGATGTGTCCGACGATGTATCACGAAGGTCTAGACTAGAAGATACTCATTCACTCTTGACTCAAGAGACTCAGAAGAGACCCAGCTCGTCAAGTAGGTATTAGTCTCAATGGTAGAGTACACAAGTTACATCTAGTTTTACCTGTTTTGGGATAACAGTTATTCGGGGACACTTTGTATAATAATACAAAATACTAATCTTTTATAGGTAGGTACCACCTTCGTCCTAGCCAATTTAACAATCATTCATGACAGGGGGCGCCATCTAGTGTCGAGTAGCAGAAGTAAAGAGTACCACCTTCGTCCTAGCCAATTTAACAATCATTCATGACAGGGGGCGCCATCTAGTGTCGAGTAGCAGAAGTAAAGAGCTTAAAGCTTGAAGTAGAGTTGGTAGAGCCAATTAATAAATTGAAATTAATTAGTTTTTTATTTTAAATTCAGAAGATTAAAATAATTAGACCTTATATTAATTTTTTTCTATGAAGTATTAATGTATGTTCTCTACCTAAGAACATTACAAATTTAGTATGCGAGTATTTTTGCCTCTACCATATGCAAGTGGCGCCTCTACAGGACGCATCGGTACTAAAATATTAAATACGAGCGTCGGCTCGTGGCTTCTCTCGCAAGCTTAGACTTCTTACTAAAAGTTTGGCACTAAGGGATAGATTTAGATTTACTTAAAAGTAAAATAATAACAATATACATATTTCTTCATTGTTTAAATTGTAAATACTAGTTTAATTTATTTCCATTATTTTATTGTAGTTTTCTTTTTGAATAAAGGCGTACCTATTTGAGACACAAAATCCAAAAAATTAAAAGTAGAAAGTTGTGGATTGTCCAGCATTATTATAATTAAGTATCAAGTACACCAATTTCCATATTATAAAAAAGCTACATATAAAATTAAAAAGTTAGGTACATATTGTACACAATATAAAATACAGAATTAATTAATCTTATACTAATTAGGATGCAATTAGCACCCATCACTTAAACATATTTGTCAATTATTTAATTTTTTGAAAAAACTAAAACCGACATCTTTTGTTTTAAACAGTTTTTTAAGTTTTGCGGAATCACTAATAATATAAATTCGAAAGTTTGGATGGATGGATGGATGAATGGATGGATGGATGTATGGATGTTTGTCACCTCTTCACGCCAAAACTACTGAACGAATCGGGCTGAAATTTAGCATACAAGTAATTCTAATCCTGGAATCAAACATAGATACTTTTTATCCCATAAATCAGTTCCCATGGGATAGAACTTACGTTTCCATAGAAAAGACGCGTGCGAAGCCGCAGACATAAACTAGTAAATACTAATCCCTCGAGAATAAACTTTGTGAGATCATTCATCCATAAAGAATACACCATCGCCTTGTATAATTAGTAAGTCTATTTGATTAATCCATTTGTTATTGGCACTCTTTGTCGAAATAAATGATATTCTATTAAATTATATATTCTATCGTGTGGACAGGGAACTACGCAAATCTCATACAGCAGACGTACCTAACGATAACTTTAAAACCCCCCGCTAGATTTTCGTGAAACATGGCTAAAAACACTCGGGCTAAAATTATCTATGACACAACAAAAACTAAACGAAAATCGGAACATCCGTTTGGGAGCTACGATACCCCAGACAGATACACAGACAGACACGTTAAACTTATAACACCCCTCTCGTTTGGCGACGTTAAAAATAGACTCACTCCTCTGTTGTAGTATAAACACAACATTTTCTTTGTTTTTTAATCTACTGCTACTATCTCTAATTTCATAGAGCTGACTATTAGCCGAGACAGGTGAATCCTCGATTCTAAAATAGAATATAAATAAAAATTATAATAAATCCGCAAAGGTCAACAAACTGACCGAATCAGCATTTCCACAAGAGAGATGTAGCGATACGGTTGCCATGGCGACCGACACCAAACAACCAGAACATGACACGTGATTTTACTACAAGCGATAACAGACCTTCTATAAAGTTGATTAGGTTTATTATGAGGCCTATTAAAAAAGTGTCATTTTGTAGCACCTTGTAGAAAAAAACTCGCTTCTGCTAAGCAAGGAAAAAACTTAACGTATAGGTCCCACGGCCACCCACGGTTCTAACTAAATGAACGGTTTTTTACTGGATCCCCAAAAATCAATGGTGTCTTCACACACAGTAGTTTGCATCCTGTTTTTTTCGAGAGCTACGAGTGGTTATTAGGTCATCTAAGAAAATTCCACCTCTCCCCGCTCTCCGCACCCCATCCTGCAAAAAACGGTATACAGGCAGCGGGAACACTTCGACTAAACTATACGTGTAATTCAACTGGATCCTGTTTTTTACTAGTCGACAGATACAGTTTGCAATGGCAAAACCGAATGACAAATTCGAACAGATCGGTTTTTTGCAGGATAACGTATATAGGATAGGTACTCGTGTGAATGCTAGTATTGAAACACGTATCTAAACGGGATCCAGTATAAATCATTCCTGCAAAAAATGGGATGTTGACAGCAACATCCCGTTTTTTGCAGGTTTCCGGAAATCTAAAAATATGTAAGGATTTCCGGTTTTTGCATGATTCTTCTTAGTTAGTGATTTATTTAGAATTTTGGTGATGGTCGAGACTGTTGTAGACACCTACCTACGTAGATTGGAGTTTTCAGATCACTCGGCTGACCTAAAGAAGAAAGGGCATCGTTAGAGCCTTATCTATCACACTGGCGATTTGCGAGCGATTTAAAGGCGAGTGCACAGCGAGCGAGCTGCGATTACTAATCGAGGCGTGCTCGCTGAACACTCGCCTCGCTATGAAACCGCTCGCAAATTACCATTGTTAAGGATCTTAGGGAAATAAAAGCAAAACAATCAAACCCAAGTTTTAGTTTTTCAGTATTAGTTTGTCAATTAGTCAGTCACGCAACGATTTCCGATTTCCAGGTCTTTTGCCTCTTGCCTAGATCCGATTAAATCGCTAAATATTTCATAGGCATACCAAATTGCTAGTAAAACTTTTATTTGCATAAAAGCATAAAAATGATGGCTGTATTTTCCACAAATCACGATAGAGATCTCTCGTGCTGACCGCTAGTTACCATGATGGACGGATCGATGACCACCGGATTGCGATACTTTACCTTACCACCGTGGTGCGAAATAAATCGGACAAACTAACTTGGATGGTGGAGTCAGAGATACCTGGCCACGAACATTGCAAGAAACTTGTATTGTAGCCTAAAAAGCGTTTTATGGCGTTCACTGCCCAGCCTCGACGGTACCACCCGAAAAGATGCGCCCCGTCTCGTGTCGCGTCGCCAAGAGCACCTTTATTTCCGCATGTGCGTCGTGGGCATCCAATGAGTTAAAAAGTTGTGTTACGAAGAAGAAATTACAAGTGGGTGTTGTAAGAATTAGTTATATCCAATTCTAGTCCACCGAAAGGCTTATAGATACCGGACATTTCAGTTGAAGACATTTGCGCGATAAGAAACTTGCACGAAAAAAGTACAAAACTGCAGCATTTCTTTAAACTTAAGGTCGTGGATATTTTGGCTTCTTTTCTCTGATATATTTATCTCTCTCTTTCTCCTACCTTCCTGTTCATTCACCATGAAGATAAACATTATCTTTGACGACCGATGTGGCGCGGTGGGCGAAGATCCGCCCTCTGGGACAAATGTTTGTACGATCTCTAAATATTTGTTCCGGGTGTTCTGGGTATTTTATTAAGTAAGTATTTCAGTCATCTAGCCCAAGCTAAGCAGAGTGTTATGTGTACTAGATGACTGATATACTTAATACAATACATTACTGTGTAGATTGTTCAGCATAATTTATTTATTGATATTTTACTGTAGATCTTCGTAGCCTCTGCTACAGACCCACGTAGCATACAAAAGACTTCAACGCGCACCGACATATTTACAACAAACTTAATTCCTCATAGCTCCTAACCCAGAAGACTTCCCTTGTTGCAGTTTTCTTTAAGATATAGAAGAGTTTATTCTCTTAATTATCTCTCTTTTCCCTACCCTCTCCCTACCTTTCTAATAGATAAAGAAATATTTTGTTAGAGAGCTACGTAGCATGTGCTACGAGGCTACGCTGCACCTGCCCTGGCAAGTAAAACAATCCAACGCGCTTGTGTCTAGTTGGCTGCACTTATAGGGAAGAAAGGTCTTACAACAAACTAGATTCCTTATTTTACAAGCCAAAGTAATAAGCCAAATGCATGAGGCTGGACCTAATAACAAAACACGAGATTATACTGAATTTGCTTATTTTCTTTGTTAATTTACAGTTTTACGATTACTAGACCTTGAATACGAACCAAGGATTATAAAACCCTTATCAAACTCGCGTCATCATTCCGTTTGAGACTATAAATTAGCCCTCGACTTGATAAGCCCAAGTAGTTCGTTGGCATTTGGAAACCGTTTAAGAATAAACATGAGGGTGGTATCGAAGTTTGTAAACTGCACGCTAACCGTGTCGTTTACCTTACGGTAATGAACTTTCTGAGGCATTGCATGTCTTTACAGGCATACGTTTTACAATCTATCCAACAATCGGAATTGCCCAGTTTAGTTGAGTTCCTACCTCACCTATTTGGTAGTGATAATGGTCACTGCTGCTTGGACACTTTACGGTTACCTCACTTGACCTCAATAGCCTAATATTTTGGTCCACTGCTGGACTTACGGCTAATACTGGGTTACTAATTTTAGCATCCTCAGAGAAGCAAAACATAATAGTAAACTAAGTAAAAATCTTAATTAATTAATAAAATAATAAATAATAAATAATGCTGGACAATTCACACAGCATTATTTAGCCCCAAGCTAAGCAGAGCTTGTGTTATGGGTACTAGAGAACTGTTAAACTTAATACAATACACTACATAGATAGATATTTTTTATTATACATAGAAAACACCCAGACCAACGGAACAAATTTCTGCAGATCGTACACAAATTTTTTCCCAGGCGGGAATCGAACCCGCAACCTCCTCCGTCGCAGGCGGACCTTCGCCCGCTGCGCCACGGAGGTCGTCTTAATATTAGGTATCTGCGATCAAAACAAAAATAGTAGGTACATTTTTGATACCCATGTAATATTGCAAAATTAAGTTTGTAAATCATAGCATAGTCATAACTTTATTTTCTAGGGCAGGGGTCGGCAGACCGCGGCTCGCGAGCCGCATGCGGCTCTTGCCATAGGAATAAATGGCTCTTACAACTCACTCACTGCGTAACTGCGCCGCCTTAGCAGAAATAAAACACCTAAAAACGCGCGCGGAGGGTTCCGATCCGAACGTTTGCCGATTATCATACATGTAGTAAAGGTACAGGTTAGTTAGAGACATCGCTATTTGATGAATACCTACCTAAAAATAGTAGGTAATACCAAACTATATTTTAGATGGATCGCCCTGCGAGATTAAGCCAATTTATTGACTTAATTCAAAATAATTCAAAAAGTGTACTCTACAGAAATTTCAAAAAATATTTTGAAACGTGCAAGCCTTTCATTTGATAACCCACTCGGTGAGGTGGTGAGGTAGGTATCACCCTGTTTTAAAAACAACCCCCCCCCCCCTTTTGACCATTTTAAAAAAATGATCGTTTTACAAACTTCTCTATTATTTTTCCCGTAAAATATAGATCCATTTCTACAAACGTTACCATCCATTTCAGAAAGATCTGCAATCTTTGGAGATAGGGGGGTGGGAATGGGTAATATTTCGACTCTTTTCGAAATATTTCAAAAAGTATGAAACCTACAGAAATTTCGAGAACTGTTTTGAAATGTACAAATCGATACCTTGCATTTGATACCCCACTCGGTGAGGTAGCCACCCCTTTTGATAATTATTCCTCCGCTTTTGACCATTATTCAAAAAGTTTTCTTTTTACAAACTTCTCTATATTTTTCCTGTAAAATATAGATCCGTATCTACAAACGCTACATACATTTCACATGGATCGCTCTGCAATCTTCGGAGATAGGGGGAATGGGTATTTTTCGATTATTTTCGTAATATTTCGAAAAGTATGAAACCTACAGAAATTGCAAAAACTATTTTGAAATGCAAAAACTGATACCTTTCATTTGATACCCCACATGACCCTGTAGGTATCTTTTAAAATTTCGACATTACAATTTGTATGGAAAATGTTCATTTTCATTTTTCATTTGGTTCAATGTCTATATGTAAATAAATATATTTTTCATTTCTTACATGTTTTATAACTGTAATAGGTAGTGTCATTATATTTTTATTAAGATTTGTAGTATGAAGCAAATTAGACTCTAATTATTAGACTAATAAAATTCATGTTGCGGCTCTTTGAAGGCATGGGAAAATCTACGAACTTGATATTTGGCTCATTTGGTTGGTAAGTCTGCCGACCCCTGTTCTAGGGCAATCATTTTAGCAAAGCTTTAAGTCTAAGCACAGTACCAACGTGGCGTTTGGCCTTGCTTCAAACCGGCACTATTAATCAAGCGTCATAAAATGCAGCCCTATAGGTAAACCACACAACTGGCGGATCTCTGTAGAACCATGTCACAGTAACAAACGCCAAAAGTGGCGTTTTTTACTGTGTTTGGCGTTTGTTTTCTTATTGTGACAAGGTTCTACAGAGATCCGCCAGTTGTGTGGTCTACCTATAGCTCTGAAACTTCACCTAATGAGCTTTCTCTTCAATCTTTGCATCAGGAGGAAATTGCCCAGTAATGGCTGACTGGGTGACTGCGAATCGATGGGGTCAAGGCCATCCTACGTTATATGCTCAATCACCCCAAGGACAGAGCTGTTTGTCCGGCAATCACGATGGCTACCTATGCACCGGAGCTGCAATTATCTGCTGCTTGATGAAAAATAGATGAAGCTGGCATGCTTCTTACAATTAATGTTGAATAGGTGAAGGTTGTTAGATAGGTTGCTGTTCAATGATTCTTTGGACATAGACGAGCAAAGTGACGTGAACGCGGTATTCTTGAACGAGGGGTTATATCATCAAATGAATCAACAAATCAAATACTTTGACCTACTGAATCGCCAGCCTGATCTCTATGATCGAACGAAACCGACGCATAGAAGAAGCAATTTATGACGAAAGTGCTATTTCAGTGATTTTTAATCGCCTTCACCAGATTCGCAAAAATCCTTACTTAGTGTGTCCTCTGAAAGGTATTTTAAGTTACAGAAATGTTTGCAAAGTCGCTCTTCAATGCAACTTAAATCAGTTTCTATTTTCTACCATCAATGCTACAATGCAAACAAACATAATCAATTGACGTTTACGACTAGTGAAAATTGGTAGACTAACGTATCTACTATTGGACCAGACTACTAGGACCCGTCGTCGAAACGTAAAGATAAACCTAGGCATGTTGAAACGAGGAAACGCTAAGTGAATCGTCTTGAAACGCGTGGGTCAGTCCGCTTTGGTCACCATGGGTTTCAGCGACAATAACAATGAACAAGGAGTTAGTTTTAATGGAACGGACATCAAGTTCATAATACATTTTAGTTAACAAAAGACTAACGAAATACCAGCTAAATTTGATGCGAAATGTTTGTAACCAAACATTAACAGAAAATCTAAAACTCACGTGCTTGCGGCGTCTAATTTCAGATATAATTGTAAACAATAGGAATTTATTGAAGAAAAGATCTCAAACTGACAAACAATGTCAACTGCTTTAACAAATACAAGGCAACAGATATAATATTTGTAGTTTGATTATTTGCAACATTTTGCCTGAAAATTCACAGGACAAGGCGATGCATGACTCTTAACTTCTTTTGCACATGATGTAGTTTTACGCTTACTTGTTTTTTATGTTATTAATTTAAATTGGTATAATTTTATTGCTTCATTATGTAGTTACGCAATTGTCGACGGAAAAAATTTAGTGTTCACACTTAAGTAGTTTATTATAATTCTATTAGCGAATGCCTATTATAGCTTTCTGTATCTATTTTAATTTCTATTGTATTTAGTTAAGCTGATGGCAATCCGAATTAAATAAATAAATAAATAAAATAATGTGTTTTTGTTAAATTTTCCAATACATAAGACAGATCTAATCAGAAGCTCGAACCATAATTAATTTCAATTGTTTTATAAGCACTTCCAGCCACCCCATAGCGAGGTTGGAGGGGTGGCTAGTGGGCAGTTAGTGGAGGGCAGCGGTCAGTCATCGACCACCGTCATGGCCGGCATGTAGCCATGGCGGACACTCCGCGAAAAACTATCACCGGTTGAATTACGCGAACACATCGTTTTCCACGAATTTTACCTTCTTCATCACCTTTTGCCTACTTTGGGAGAAAGCAATTGGTTGTTTCTTTAAATTGTTGAAACTTCGTGGTAGAATGAGTAAAGCTCTTATTCGAGCTTCGAAAATAAACTATTGTTATCTCATTATGTCGTTTGGAATAAGGTTTAATTGAAGCTGATAAATACTGAAACTTGAAAGGTTATCGTGAATACTGTTGGTTCATTGACTAAAGTGATCCAGAAGGACATTGAATACTTCCTGGTTTAGATGAAAGAAGAGCCATGACTGAGGATATACCAGGTGATGTCATAGTTGAAGACCGCATCAATCAAAATAAGTTTTAATATCTTTAAAAACCTTTTTTCATAACAAGCTTTTATTGAATTGTCATCCAAACTAAAACGTGTACCTACACAAAATTTCAGCTCAATCGGTTGAAGATATCGGCTTCATAATTGAGTGACATTGCAAGTTAAATAAAAGCTTGTAAAATAGAACCTTTTCAGAGTTAAGACGGCATGATGTTATAAAAATAACATCGCTCCTTATTAAACTGAAAGTAGGGCAAAAATATTGAAGCTAACAACTTTGAACTACGGCTGCTTAGGCCTCTCTATACGAGTAGGCATTATGTAGGTGAATATGTAGATCACTAATACGAAGGGCTTTAACTAGGGCATCATCGACCGATACATTACAAAAGCTCCCTTCCAAATTTAGGGCGACGGGCCATGGGCATTTCTTATACTTACCTATGTGAAGTTATGTGCAATGGATACAAAATTTGTGATCAGTAAGAGTTATCTATTAATATCTAGACACAGGTAGAAATGAAGTACCTATACCTACCTATGTTATAGTTATTGGTTCTACTGCGTCGACGTCGTATATCATGTTTTTCAAGCAGATAAATCCTAAACTTCGCCTCTCTACTGAAAATTGCGTGTATCGAAAGTTAGGCAAGGAAAACTCCATGGAAAACAAACTAAGCTAAACGCTGTTTTCAAACTTGCACACTAACAAGCTTATGAATATGGAAGAAGAGAACACAGAACAAAGCCAAACCGTTAGGAAAAAGACATTAGACAAACTCACGTGCCATTAGGAGCCTTATCGATAAACGGAGGAATTTTTCAGACAAATAGAATTCTGGCGAATTTACGCATGATTTATTTCGTGACGAATTTACTTTGTGGCAAATGTACAACAACCTAGCATATCACAAAGGCGATTTGCGAGCGATTTCAAGGCGAGTGCACAGCGAACTCGCTGCGTGCCCGCGTCGTCGCGGCGTGCTCGCAGCGCACTTGCCTCTATTTGAAAATGCTCGCAAATCGCCAGTTTGATAAAAGACCGCGAAGTTTCTAATTCGATTGCCTGCAAACGCTATACCTACTTATGCTAGCGACATAAGAGCGACACGACAACGAAAACGAAGCTTCGATTTTCCTTTATTCGAACCTGGGGGCCCGAGTAGGCTCCCAGGTTCTACATACGTTTCCATAACTACACTGAAAGCTATTCATATCCGACCTTTTCAAGTCCATTAGAAACAGTGCAGGTCACGTGCATTCAGACAGGGAAGATGTATTATTTCCTGCATCGTTCGTAATTACCATAATAACGGAGTGCACGGTGGGTAATGTTGGCATCGCATGCCAGGGATGCCTCACAACCACGAGCGGTGGATCGTTTCTTGCTTTGCGGGTTTAGGATTTAGGATATTTGATAAATAAATGTGTGGTGTTGGCTTAAAATTTACACCACCCCAATTCTTCCCGCGGGTGTCGTAAGAGGCGACTAAGGGATATCAACCGGAAGCGCGCAGCAGCGCCCCCTGCAAATCAATTCTATGCCCAGCGTGAGGATTATGGGCATAACCCCCTTGATAAAAGTAGTATATCAATAGGGCGCTTATTCGGGGGAGGCCTGCGTCCAGCAGTGGACCAATATAGATAGGCTGTTGAGGTGAGGAGGTGATAAATAAATATTGCTAGACAATCTTAAGATTTTATCTGTTTTAGTTTTGATAAATAATTGTGGGGAAGTTTATTCGTTTAGGTAATTTGGGATCGATTCTTTTGCTTAGTCTTATTGAAAAGTCAAAATTGCTTCTCAATCTGAAATACATTTGACGACCGATGTAGCGCGGCGAGCGAAGGTCCGTCTGCGACGCAGGGGGTTGCGGCTTCGATTCCCACCTTGGGACAAATGTTTTTATGATCTGCAATTATTTGTTCCGGGTGTTCTGGGTATTTCTATATACTCATAATTGGAAATATCTAACTATGTAATTTATTGTATTAAGTACCTATATCGGTCATGCCCATAACACAAGCTCTGCTTATCTTGGGGCTAGATAATACAGAGTGAATTGTCCAGCATTATTTATTTATTTATTTATTTTTATCGAGATGCTCTACATTGCTACAGAGTTAGGTACTTTACTTCGTGCTAGCCAGACTGGGTATACCTAGGTTCTTTTGCACTTAGGTCCTAAATCACTAGGTAAGGCAATTAGCTATTTCTAGACCTTACACCTAAATCTGATTGGGGTTACCCGAAACCTGGCAAGGTCGACGGAAATTCGTGTTTCACCGTAATCGCCCATAACATTCACTTGATAAAGAAAGTGGGTGGTACTATGGTCATTATAATTTCGCTGGTGACGTCATGATTGATGTAGGACTAAAGGCTTTGTTCTAGGAAAAAACGTGATGCGTGCTTAGTTCTATGGATATGCAAATGGAGACAAATAGTTTGGCACCTACTTGGCAAATAAAGTTCAAGGCTAGATTCCTTTGTTAGAATTAGAAGTAATGACCATTAAACTATGCTACAGGAAATTATCAGCCATCCTAACTATGCTAGAATGTGGAAGGCCAGGCCATGCAAATTTTGGTGTGACGAACTAGACATGTTTGATATAGCATTGTAGGTATAGGGTGATAGCTGGTTAAGAATCGAGATGCCTGGATGTACCAGGGAGAAATATTTGCCCAGCAATTGGATACGCAAGGATTTAATTATAATCGTAACGAATACAACAAAATCACTTAGATCACAGATGAGCTCGTTTCACCAATGTGTTAAATATCTTTGGACAGGCTTAGGTACCTTACCTACTTATTGGATCTCCCTAAGTCTTGAGTGTGCAGAAGTGTAGACAATAAGGCCCGTATCATGATAGCTTGCTCAGTACATAATAAGAGCGAACCCAAAATAATTGTAGCGCCCTGACAGGGTTTTTATGCATTGTGTACCCACTGTGTGGTACCCACTAATACCTACACTTAAGAAAAATACCTGCATGCATAAAGTCACAATAAATGATGATTGTGAATATGAATAATTGAGTAACACTTACGCCTTACAAAATCGTTACTCAAGGAAAGAACGATGACTGAGCAGGCTTTAATAAAACGGGCCTAAGACTAGGAACAAGACAGTGATTAACCATCTCTTCCTACAGACACAGGGGCTGTGTTCACATTCGGCAAGTCCCACTTCGCCGAGAACGAGCCGAGCCACTTCTTCATCAAAAGCGACCCTGTGGTCGCCATCTCTTGCGGTGACGAGCACAGCGCTGTTATATGCCGTGAGTTTGGAATAGTTTTAATTCTAAGAACTAGGAACGCAGATTCTTTTTGCGCTTTTTCTGAAATTACTCTACAAACTAATGTCGACCAGAGTTCGATCTTGTTGCAAAATCCAGGTACCTACCTACTCCCTAGATTTTCCAACAAGATGGAACGAAGTTATATCAGAACAAACTTTGTTTCACCATACCTACTACGTGAAAATTTAATTTGACGTCTGGCTTCTGGCACCTACAACGCCGAGTACTTAACATGAAGTAAATTATAGCACTTATACGGCAAAAGATTAGGGTGCTGCACTGCTTTATAATCCTTGACCTGCAAACCCAAACTCAAGCCCCCAAATAAAAGCATTCCATCATTCCTCAATCGAGAACTAGAATGTGAGCCACGTCTGATATTCCAGAGAATGGGCGAGTGTTCGTGTTCGGAGGCAACGCCTGGGGCCAGTTGGGCCTCGGCCATAAGGACGAGACCACGAGGCCGAGCTGCGTCAAGTGGTTGAAGCCCCATCGGGCCATGTTCGTGGCTTGTGGCCGCGCGCACACTATCTTTGTCACAGGTCAGGTCATAGACAACACTTACCTAAGCAATTGTGTTAGTGGAACATAAGGTGAAAACACTGAAACAGCACACAGAAGGTTGCTGAACAGACTGTGCTGAGGAAGTTCCTCAAATTACGGGATAATGCTAAATTTGTGCTATGGAAACAAATCCTGGGGAAACAGGAAGTGCAAGTGAATCTAGAATAACAGCCTGCTTGATCCAAGCACTGAGAACTCTACGACTTCGGAAGATGCAGCAGCGTAGCTTGCGACGGCAGAGTCGTTTGCCAGGTAAATCCCATTCTAATTTAGATCCAAACAGAATCCAAATAAGTACCTATTTATCCGAGAAGGCGTCGTAATCTTACAGATACCGATGATGATACTCATACACTCTTATGTGAGATAATAAGTCAAAATCTAGCTGCATCTCTACTTTTCAGTGAACAGCGAAAATCTACGGATTTATAACAACTTTCAAAGAAAATAACTGGCTTCCGCCGACTACTGTAAAAGCAACCCAAGAATGTCGACCTCCGTGGCGCAGCGGGCGAAGGTCCGCCTGCGACGCAGGAGGTTGCGGGTTCGATTCCCGCCTCGGAACAAATTTGTGTACGATATGCAGAAATTTGTTTCGTTGGTCTGGGTGTTTTCTATGTCTAATAAAAAATATCTATCTATGCAGTGTATTGTATTAAGTATATCAGTTATCTAGTACCTACCCATAACACAAGCTCTGCTTAGCTTGGGGCTAGATAATGCTGTGTGAATTGTCCAGCATTATTATTATTATTATTATTAATGTCCACCCCAATCACCAATGAAGACCTAGTCTTCCCTCATAGCTATATAGCCAGTATATATACGAGTGTTAAAGAGACCTTAGCGAATCCAGTTACTCCGCCAACACACAATGTTGAAGCGCCCCAACGGACTACGGGGTTCACGTTATAATCTCACTCCCTAAATCATAAGAACCTGAAATGTACACATGAAACAACTGAATAAATAAAATTTGTTTATCATTTAAGGCTTGGTAGGCCAGCACAGGCCGCAATTTTGTGATTTTTTAAATCATCTGAGACTTAGAAAATAGTGTTTAAAATTCTGAAAAAAAGAAATTTATTACTTACCTAAGGATCTAGTCTAGTCAAAGTCGCATTCAGTTACAAGATCTAATTGAACTTTACTAGATAGAAAAAAATCCCAAAGTTACCCCTTTTTCTAACGTTTTTTCAGTACCTACTATGACTAGCGAACTACTGATATCACACTTTTTTTTGTACTCAACTGAGGACACTTAATATTTCTAAACAAATTCGCAGAGTTTGACTTGATAAAATGATTTTCTTAATCACCATATATAAATAACTACAAAAAACACGGCACGGCGAATTGGCAGGCGCGCGTTTTCCCTTACGCCTACTGCTGCAGGAATATCTGGCCTTAATGATAAAAGCAGACGCTAATGTGTTCTTCTTCGCAGATAATAACGTGATCTACTCCGTGGGATGCAACGACGAGGGGCAGCTGGGGACAGGCGACATGGAGCACCACACGGTGCCGCAGTCCGTGGAACTGGAGGGAGCGGGACCTATCCGCCAGGTGTCGGCGGGGAGCAACCATACCGCTATACTAACGGGTAAGTATAATACTTATTGCAAAAAATGATCCTGGCTGATTTGAGTGGCGTAATATATGCCACCCCCTCAGATATAATAATGGTGCGGTGCGAGCCATGTGCGTTATGGGTGCTCCGTGTTCTGTACTTGAATACTTAGATACTTTGAGTGCCTTGCGTGAGAGCTAATCACCTGCAGTATGAGAGTGGCGCATAAGGTGTGCGTGATAAAAATACTGGCAGCTTCAGAAAAACTAAATGTTCGTCTTAGGCCGTGCCAGGCTGTTAAAGCTGACGCTCCCATATCTTATACCTACACAGGAGTTGACAAGCTCTCGGACGAAGACTAAAGTATTTCAAATTGAAAATTTTTGACCAGATGAAGGTCGCGTGTTCGTGTGCGGCTCCAACTCCGAAGGGCAGCTGGGTCTGGGCGAGGACGTCCGCTCCAGCGTCAACTTCGCAGAACTCAAGTTTATGGAGAAGATAGCCTTTGTTGAGTGTGGGTACTATCACACAGTCTTCATCACTGGTGAGTTACCTACTACTTATTACAGTCATGATTATCATCAACTAGAGTTAGATTTTACCCACTGCTAGGCCTAACAGGCCTCCCGAATTTTATGTGATCCACTCATTGAATTACTACTGGATCCACTACGTCCGGTCCGATCGCAAAAATCAAGTTCCTGCTGGTTATGTGAAGAATCTGCGGAAATCACACTGCAACATGATGGCTTGTCAAAGATTTGAATCGTCAAATTGCTAGTAGGTAGTAATTTTTGCAATTTTATGTCACACACACCCTAAAAACGAAACATGCGTAGCTTTTAAAAAGTCCATTTGTTCATATTTGTATTATTTGCTGCAATAAATATGTTTTTTACTTTTTTTTTAAGGGTTGACTGCAAGGATTCTATCTTTAAAAGTGACCTAAAATGTTTGCATTCCAATAGCAAAAGGCGCCGTATTCGTGACCGGAGACAACGAGAACCAGAAGCTAGGCATCAAGAGCCCTGCGACCACTGTGTACGTGCCTCAAGTCCTGCCCCTGGACATACCCATTAAAAGCGCGTGTTGCGGCGCTAACCACACCTTTCTACTGTCCATGGATGAGGCCAAGATACTCGCATTTGGCTCCAATGAGAAGGGCCAGCTGGGAATGGACAAGGAGGTGGAATTTGTCGCAGATCCTACAGAGATTGACATGGAGAAGATGTTCGATGGGTACCAGCTGAAGCTTGTCGCGTGTGGCGCTATGCACACGGCTTTTGTTACTGGTAAGTCCAAAATACTTATGGTCTTATTGATAACATTACAACCACGGTATTTTAAAACCATTTGTAGTGACGCGCGTAATTGGAGCTAGAAGCTCACACGGTCAATTTACATTTTATCGATCGTCTGCTCAAATAGTAATTTATTTTTACCTATGCTACTGATTGCCTAATAATTGCCTCTAGCACGGCATAGCTTATCGAGGACTCGGCCGGCGACCAGTACCCCACATCCACTTGTTGGGAAAGGCCGTTCTCGCGACTAACTAAATAAAAATATTTTTCAGACAACGGACTGCTTTACACGTGTGGCGAATCGAGGCACAATAAACTTTGTTTGGAGGATATCGATGACGCCGACAACTCGAACGAGGTCCCCAATCAATACCGGCCGAAGCGGGTCACAGCTATGAATGGCCACATCGTAGACAATGTAGCGTGCGGCGGCTGCCACACTCTGCTCACCGCGACGAAGGGCTCCAACGCAGACTTTACTAACAACGACTTCAATATCGTCAACGGAGAAACTAGAAAGCTCTCAGTGACGGAGCTGCCGCCTCTGCAGAAAGTACCCGGCATGAAGCCCGAAGAAGTAACCGTTGATGACGTGAATAACTCTAACGCGGAGGCGCCGTCGGCCGCAGACAGCGCTAATGGAAACGTCAACGAGGACGCTGGCTCAATAGACTCATTAGAGGCGAACGTGAGCGGCTCACATATCGTAAACATCAATGACCTTGACGACCATGGACTCACACCTGACGTCACCGATACCAATATGGACGAAACTGGATCATGCCTCGCTCCTATCAAAGCGGAAGTCAAAAATGCGATCGAAAAAATGGATACCATGGCAGATGATGTTAAAGACAAGATCGATAACGCAGTCGGCGATGTTGAGCGCACGGTGGATGAAAAAGTAACAGATGTTAAAAACAAAGTGAATGAAAAAGTAGAAGTCGCCGAAGAAGTTCTGAAGAAAACCCTGGCTGTAGGGCCGAACATTCTCGACGGACACAAAAAGGCGATGAATATACCCGGCAAGGAATTAAAACCGTTGGATATACCTGGCAACGAAGTAGCCAACTCTCCTCCGCCTAAAACGCCTATTCTACCAGAACTTTTACACCTTCCAGATCTTTCTCACATCAGCCCGGCGTTCAGCAAACATAGCGACGACGGCCAGAAAAGTGAGACAGGGCAGTCTGAGAATGAGACCATTCCGTGCAGCTCTGACAAATCCAGTCCACATACTGGCAAGACCAAGACTCAAGCGGTGATGCCGATAGTGCGGAGTGAGGATCACATCGACGCGCATTACGAGAACGAAGGAGTGGTGGTGAAGGAGAAAGGTCGCTTCGCTCGGCTCTTCCAGACGATTAAGGATAAGGAACATTCCTGTATGGGGAAAGGGAAAGTCATCGAGGAACATATTACGGGTAAGTTCAGGTCGCAACTGGGCGTATTGTGTTATGAACCGACCTAAACACTATTTCGCGCAATCTCGAATCGATAATATCGATTTGCGTATATTTTTTCCAATGATTTATTTATTTTATTCGGATTGCCATCAGCTTGACTAATTACAATATAATTTAAAATAGACACAGAAAGCTAATAATAGGCATTAGCTAATAGAATCCTATTAAACTACCTACCTAAGTGTGAACACTAAAATCTTTGTCGTTTAAATAAGATAAACCCATAATCTGCGTTTTACTAGGAATAAAATTAGCAGGGAAGATGTCAATCGTTTGTTAGGTAATAATTTTGTTATAGGTAATAATAGATTGATTCCTAAAATATATTCGGCAGGCAAGTAGAAATGGGTCAGACCGAATTCGGTAAAATTAAACATGGGGGAAGTGGTGTAGACCGTACCAACGATTGTCTCGACAGAAAAAGTCGAAGACGATGGTCTGTCAACTTTGTGCTATTTTTATTTATGTACCTACCTATCGTAGATTACAAAAAACTTTTAAAAAACAAGATGCCTACCGTATCACCTTACGAGGGATTTTTGTCGTTTTCAGAGGACATCCATAAAGGCATCGAGGGTGCCGAGGAAACCGTCCACAGGGTGGAGGAGACGGTCGAAACCGAGATACGGAACCAGACCAACTCTAGAACCTGCAATATATTATAATCAATCAATCAAGCATTTACATCCACGAAAGTATGGTTTATGAAGTGTCGTCTTGCGGCACTTACAGATGACTTGTAAAGCTTGTCGCACACCTGGAAAGCACCGCTGGCGCACAGCATAAAAATGGGCATTCAAGAAATATTTGCTTTAGTTACCTATCTCGTAACATACCTTTAGGTGGATGCATTTTATAATGAAAGCTCATCAGATGACAAACAGCTTCGCGGGCCACTCGTTTGAAGCTTGTGGGAGCCATTCTTTACAAAATTCTAAAATAAAAATTAAAAACAGACGTAGGTACATAGTGATTTCTGAGATATAAGATGCATATTCTCTCTATTCTAGGGGTTATACCGGTTTAATTTAAGTTTTACAAATTGATGGACCTTTGCTTCACGTTTTACAATGTATACTATTTACTATTCAATTAGATTTGCAAGGATTTCAAAACTGAGTTCTCAGTCCACACGCACATCCATTTTTTCACTGTAAAATGTAGGTATACCTATCTAAAGATAACAAAGTATAAGCCCTTTTTGAATGCACATTTTTGTGGTGTGTGGTAGTGGTATTGCATTAATGTGAGCAGAGCCTAAGGCATATACGGGAAGGACAGATTAAAATCACCAACTTGTTTCAATAAACGTTTTTATTAATCTTTTGTTTTATTACATCTTATGTATTTAAACTTAGTAACAAAAATACAAAATACCTATCTAATCGACTTAGGCACTTAAATGCAAATACCTACACCGGGCAGGTAGGTTTGAGATCTCGCAGTAGGATCAATAAGCACTGGACCACACTGTACGCGAAATTTTGTTTTGTGCTAATTCTTATAATTACACGAAATGCACAGAACTTTAACCTTCGCTAAGGGTGCTTTTCCACTGCAACTAATGCGTAAAATCAAGCAATAACATAAATAAATCAAGTATTTGAGATCCCTTGGTTGATTTTATACATTTCAGTCGAGCTTAATGAGCGTGTTAAAGTATAAAATTTATATGTATTTAGTGCTCAAACAAAAACATTTATGTACAAAACGCTGAAGGTGTAAAAGTGGAAACCCTCGCACATTCAAATCCCAAATCGTATAATTGAGGAAAAGCACCCTGAAACTTGACAGAGTGGCCCGAGAGTTAAGGAATTTTAACAAAATACGTAGGTTCTAGGTACTTACGTAACATACAATTTAGAAACTTAAATACTTTGGTAAAGAAAAATTTTGGTTAAAGTGACCACACATACAAAAAATATGATGTTTGGACGCTACACGTTCAATATTTATTTAATTTCGATAACGCGATCTCCGCCACGTTAAAATAAGAAAGATTCACTACCTAAGTATTAAAAAGTAACATGAGTTATGCGTACATATTAATATTAAAATATTTTATTTGTGATAAATTCTTTGTGTGATAAAGTTTGACAGGGCATCCTTGCCTATTAACCTCAAACCGAAGTTTGACAGCTATAACTTTCGGCGCAAAAACAACTAAATAAAATAATGAACGTGTAGAGTTGTCCTAAAAATTTAGAAATGTTTGATCTCAACGTCAAACTTATCAAATTTTATACAAAATTATCATATTGTCCAGCAATCTTAAAAAAGTACCTACATAGCCGTGGAAAACATAAGACCGATTAATAAATCACGCTGTACAAGGAACACATTGAGGAGGGATAAAATAACATTTAAAAGGGGCATTGATTTCAACAGGCGAATCTCAAGCCAGTCTCTAGACTTAAAAGTAGAAATTCGACTCGTATTTGACATTTATATAAAATGTTGTCTAGCTCGTATAGCCACTATTGTACACAGAAGTAAGCGAGACGTTCTGTCCCACTAGTTCTGTGCACCAATAATAGTTGAGCCCGAGCAAGAATGGCAGACGCTTTGACAGATGGGTCAAGCACTGTCAGTTCAACGTAATTCAAAATTCAGCTGAGCCGTAGCTGTGTAAAACTATAGGAAGAAGTATAATTTCAACAACCACACATTTGTCATTCGGCGGTCTTTCACAGTAAGCATTCGCCTGTAATGTAACATTCAGATTCGAGCATTACATCAGTGAGGGAAGCGAACCGAGCAGAGCGTAACCCGTAATGACCGCTTAGTCTGATATTGTAAAAGCAACTGAATCAACTACAACAGAATGTCCAAAATCTAATCTTTTTGGACTGTTGCATTACAGGCGAATGCCAGTCGGTCAGGGTATACATAGATACTGCCTAATATTGTAACGTAATGCTCACAAACAAATTTTGGATATGTTACATTTATAAACATTACATTCAAATGCTCCCGGTGAGAGACCGCCTTTATTGGAAGATTTGGTAGAAAACCAGGATTATCTTAAATATAATAAAGTGCGTGGTTAGTTTTGTGATCCATAAACTGCAGTCTTAGATTCAGTCCGAGTATTCCCTTTAGTTTCCTGCCGATTTCCATGTTAGGCGCCTCGTCCTTGGTTCTGGTCCAGATCGCTGGAAAGAACAAGATGTTTAAAGCCTACAATTAATACGACTAACTACAATGCAATTGACAAATCAAAACTTAAAACTCGCTAGACATATTCGCAAGCTCGGAGCAAGAAATTAAGAAAGAAGACATACATGTACACACGGGCGCAGCAATTCAAGGCGCTACAGTACAATAATAATAAATTATTATTAATAAATAAATAAATAAATAATGCTGGACAATTCACACAGCATTACCTAGCCCCAAGCTAAGCAGAGCTTGTGTTATGGGTACTAGATAACTGATATACATAATACAATACACTACATAGATAGATATTTTTTATTATACCTACTTAGAAAACACCCAGATCAACGGAACAAATTTCTGCAGATCGTACACAAATTTGTTCCGAGACGGGAATCGAACCCGCAATCTCCTGCGTCGCAGGCGGACCTTCGCCCGCTGCGCCACGGAGGTCGTCATTATATATTATTAATAATAATCAATAATCATTCAAGAATAACACGTCATATTTGTTTTTTTTACATAACACAATGTTTACATAATGTAAGTACGTAAGTACAAAACTTCCTTATTCACCTACTGCTGAACATGCCATACAAGAAGGGTTTTCCATAATCACCACGCCTGGCAGGCGTATTTGTGATCAATGTGATCATAGAGGCGTTGAAATACACAGAAGAAAGTCAACTCCTACGACCTCCAAGGGCTGAGTTGGAAGGGTCGATTCTTTGGTCAAAAGGCCACAAAAGGGGCAAACCGCCAAGTTATCTCCTTGTATAAAACTAAAATCAAATCAGTAAGCAATATTCGTGTTAAAAGTGATATCAGTGTTTACCATAATCATTTTAAACGTTATCTTTGCAAAATATTATGATGAAAAATATTTAGTAACAATTCCGCGCAAAACTTTCTCTGATGAGATTCAACAAAATGGCCTCCCACAAATTGACATATGCAATCAGAGAAGGCAAAAAACAGACTTGCGCAATAACAAATTCCTAAAAAGTGATGGAAACGAGGATGGACGGTGTGATGGACGCAAAGAGCTCAGAGAGGCAACATCACTAGCCGGACTCATTGTTACTTGGCAGTCCCAGTGTCAAAGTTGAGTATTGTGATATCCTGATGATGTCTGGTGGAGAGACGTAACTACACTTGCGAGCTTTAAACTGGAATCGCTTCAAGGGTTGTTCAAGACAAATTTTTACAATTTCTTTGCAGTGAACTATGAGTTAAGTTATGTTTTCCCTTACGCAGGATTTATTGGCGACGATAAATTTTGATTTAATGCACGATAATGTCCGCTGCCACACCGCAGCAGTGACTAAGTACCGACAGACGTCTTCCATATCGGCATTCCCACACTAGACTGGCCAGCCCTTATTCCTGACTTGAACCCAATCTGACATATGTGGGACGAGCTAAAACAGCTGATACGAGGGAGAAATCCAGCTAATCCAGCTCCGGCGCCGATAGAAGCCGATAGATGCAACTTCGACCTATTGCAATAATTCCCAAAATTTAGGTAGCCAATTTAATTAATTTTAAATCTTCTTGATATCACTTGAAAGGTAACAAAATTACCTTTCAAATGATATACCACAATCTATAGTTCATTGTACATAAATTGTAAAAAAATTGTTTTGATCAACTCGCGATGAAGCGATTCCATTTTAAAGCTCGCAAGTGTAGTTGACAACTTGATTGATTTTTCCATTGTGTAGTTGATGAGTTTTTTTCTTCTACAATTAAATTGTGTGTGTGCTTGAAGTTGGAAAACTAACCGCCGAATACTCAAAAGCATCTCAGATTTAAGCTCGTCTCAAATGACGATTTTTTGACAGTTTTCAATGAAAATGTGTCAAAAATTCGTCACTTGAGACGTGCTTATATCTGAGATGCGTTTGAGTATTCGGGGGTAAGTAACTTGGCAATTTAATACTGCGCAAGTCTGTTTTTACGTTCTCTGATTGCATGGCATGGCAATTTGTGGGAGGGGAGGGCGGCGCACGCGAATTGCATTTTGTTGGATCTAATCAGAAAGGTTTTGCGCGGAATTGTTTTCTACCCTAATATTTTGCAATGGATTTCCGCAAAGTAACGCCTGAATCTAATAATTATGTTATACCTTGCTTATGTTAGGTCTATTTTAAGATCTCTGTGGCACAGCGGGCAAAGGTCTGCCTGCGACGACGCAGGAGGTTGCGGGTTCGATTCCCGCCCGGACAAATGTTTTTACAATCTGCCGAGTTTTGTTTTGGGTGTGCTGGGTGTTTTCTATGGACGATAAAAAATATCATCTATGATATTGTATGGATTGTCCAGCATTATTTATTAATTTTACTTAAGACTCTTTTATGTACTAAAGGACAATAACAATTAGAGTATCAAAGCAAGTAGTAGGTACATTACTTACAGACTCTATGCTTGTTGTTTTGCTTGATGTTCACAACTGCTCCGCATATTATATTCGAGTTCTCGAAGTTTTGCCCAATCATTAGGAGAACCTGAAAATTATAATAATAATAATAATAATGCTGAAAATATTATCACAGTATAGGTGACGGCTTAGATTTTTATTAAATAGAGTGTTTATACTAATTCTAATTGGTTCATTCTATTATTCTTATTTTCTATGTGCTTAATAAATGTCTAGGTATTCTGATAAAAATAAGTAAAATTATGCAATGAAATAAGCTTAGCAGAACAAGAGTAATATCATAATATTAGTTAGAATGGAAGAGCTTTGTTGACTTAGGAGAAAGGACCTGGAAATCTTGGAATACAGCAAGGAATACCATCAGCTCAGCCAAATTGGTGCTCAGAGTGGAATACCTACATTAGACACAAAATAATATGCTAGTAAATGGAGGCACACTAGGAAAAAATAAAATACAGATCAGTCAAAATTGGTGCTTAGAGTGGAATACTCAAGGCTAAAAATCTAGGACTGAAATTGAGGAAAAAACTCTGTCTTATGCTGCTACCGATTTCTTCGGGTTATTAAAAAATATCTGAGCGTTTGGTCAAAGCGATGCGTGACTTGAGAGCTGGTGAGTATATGGTGCAGCGCATCAGCATTGCCATACAGCGGGGCAATGTAGCCAATGTCTTAAGGACGCTTCGGACTGGTATTGATATGTTGATATAAAGTTAAAATCAGTCCCCTATACATATAAGGGCAAAGGCAAAAAATCTGATCCAAAATCGTATCGTCCTATTTCGTTAGTACCTGCTATTAGCAAGGTACTGGAAGTAGGCCTTAATAACAGACTCTTAAAGTTCACTGCCGAACGTAGCATCCTTTCAGAGCGGCAATTTGCGTACAGAGCGGGCCGCGCCACGACGGACCTGGTGCGAGAAATAGTTTGGCGCGTGCTGAGCGCGCGCGAGGCAGGCCAGCGCGTAGCACTGCTATGCTGCGACCTCTCGCGCGCGTTCGACACCGCCGACCACCGCCTTATAGTCAACAAACTCCAGTTCCATGGCATACGTGGCCCCGCCTTATCCCTATTAACCTCTTTTATGTCTAAAAGAACGCAAGTAGTGGTAGGGGACGGGGGCCGTGTCGTCTCGTCCGACCTCGAGAATGTGGACCCCAGGGATCCTGCTTGTCGAACACCTTGTTCAGCCTGCTCCTCAACGACCTACCCGGCACCATTGATAACGCAGAGATATACATGTACGCGGATGATGTAGCGGCGGTAGTAACCGCACCTACGGAAGGGGAATTGGAGCGCAGACTGAACATGGTTATCCGACAACTTGAATCGTGGTTTAGATCAAACGGCCTTGCGCTAAACAGAGAAAAAACCTGCCTCATTGGCTTCAACCTAAACGGAAGAGCACCCCCTCTTAATGTAGCAGCTGGAAACACGGCGCTGGAACAAGTCCACGCCATAAAATTACTGTGTTTCCACCTGGACAGTTCCCTCGTATGGGACAAGCATATAGAAAAACTCTGCGGTAAGCTGGGAGGGTCTTGCTTTGCACTACGAAGGCTAGCGAGCACCGCGTCGCGCGACGTAGTCCGATCCTGTTACTACGCGACCGTCCATAGCGCGCTCTCCTACGGGATAGAGCTGTGGGCGCGGGCCGCCGACGTACAGCGGGCCTTCGTAATGCAAAAGCGAGCTCTGCGAGCGATGGCAGGTGTCCCTAACGACGTCTCATGCAGGGAGCTGTTCAAGGAGTACAACATCCTCACTCTCACCGGTGAACTTATCTACCAGGTAGCTGTTCACCCACAACAATGTGGACCTGTTCCAGCCCCGTGGTCGAAACGCCACCCGCGCCCTGCGTAGTAACAAATACTACTACCACCTGGTCACACCTAAACACAAGCTAAAAAAATCTGAGAGGTCGGTATATGTTATGGGTCCTTCAGTATATAATCGGCTGCCCGACTGGATCCGCAATGCAGCTTCCATATCTATTTTTAAGAGAAAATTAAGAAAGTGGCTTATAGAATTGGTTCTGTTTGACATACATGAATTTTATAATTTGCCCTTATCATAGGGATAATATTAAATAAATAAATAAATAAATAAATAATGCTGGACAATTCACACAGCATTATCTAGCCCCAAGCTAAGCAGAGCTTGTGTTATGGGTACTAGATAACTGATATACTTAATACAATATACTACATAACATAGATAGATATTTTTATTATACATATTATTTTTATATTTAAGTGTTGACATGTAATAATGGTATTATGAATAAAATCTGTATCTGTATGGATCAGTTGAGCTACCTGTAGATTGTTTGCAACAGTCTGCAGTTAGGTCAATTGTTTCAATTGTAAATACTAGTTCTAATTTAATTCTATTATCTGATTGTAATTTTCTTTGTGAATACAAAGGTTTTTTGTTTAATATTTAGGTACTAAGTTTTTAGGCAGACTATTACTCTGTTCTGTTAGTACATAACTACCAACTTTTGCAATTTTGTGTAAATGCAAGTAAGTATACGATCAAAACTTTTAAATCCATCAATGGTTATTAACCAACCGGGCCGCGTTTCCTCACTATATGATCTGGTGCTCATATAAAATAAAGAAGTGTAGTAATAGATACAGAACGTGCATATGAAGGTGGCTCTAGCTGGTGCTATATATATCTACCCTAATATGCACTTCCTGCATCAATCTATTGTTCTATGTATAATTCTAGCTTGTTTGCAACAGTCAGCAGTTAGCTCAATTGTTTCAATTGTAAATACTAGTTCTAATTTGTTTCTATTATTTGATTGTTATTTACTTTGTTTCAATGAACCTGATATTAACTTTGTTATTTTTTTTACAGAATTTGCACTACTTATTGATTTATGCTCTTTCCTTAGTGCTGTGCTGACAATTACGTTACAAAGTTGACGCCAGAACGAGAATTTGGTATTTTTGTGTTGTGATTGTAAGTTGTTTACAAATATTATTTCTTGTGAATGGCTTGACTTGGAAAATGATGGAAAATACTTAAAATTTTCTAATTAGAACATTCAGTAAGATGCCAGTCCACAAATTATATTAATTTATATGGGTAGGGTAGGCTTTTATTCCCTTTATAATCTAATATGTATGTATTACCTATCACATAAAGTCAAACTTAAAGTACTTGGAAGATAGGAACTGAATAGATTCCAAGTTCCAACTAGAATATTTACTTTTTTTGCTTCAAATTTATTTAAACGCTAAAGAGCTAGTCTCGTATTACTTACCACATCAAGCCAGATCCTATCAACTTCTTGTCCCTTCCTCTCCAAGTTGATGAACCACTTGCCCCCGTTGTGGTTGGCGGAGTCCTCCCACATGGGCTTGATTCCTTGCTTGAAGACACCATAGTCCTGCCCCACAAGCAGCTCAGATGGATGCTTCATGTAGTGGTATAAGCTGGAAGCAATTGGATGCATTGTAAAGACTCTAAAATTATTAACAACTAGTTTATGCCCGCGGGTTCGCACGCGTTGTTTATATGGAAATGTATAGGTTACTTCTATCCTATGAGAACTGATTTGTGTTATGAAAATGTTTTATTCCAGGCCTAGAACTACGTCTATACAAATATCAGCCCTATCCGTTCAGTAATTTTGGCGTGAAGAGGTAACAAACATCTATCCAAACATCCAATTAATGTGATTCATCCTTCATACTAAAAATGCTGGACCAATATTTAAAGTGCACTAGAAAAGACTAAGCTATACTTGAGACAGCCAGTGTATTATTATTGCAAACTAGCTGTTGGTTTGATTCACTCAAAACTCAGTATAAAGTAAGCTTTAAACTGAGTTTTGAGTGAATCAAACCAAGGAATAATAATTTTCCAGAGAAACTTTATCACTCTTTAAACCCCCTCAGAGGTTAATTTTTTGAAAATTAGCCTATATGTTATTCTAGAACCTAAACTATCCACAATATATAGAATACCAAATTCCATCTAAATGGGTAGAGTAGTTTCGAAGATACATGTTAACAAACTCTCACATTTATAGTATTAGGATAATCGTTGCCTGTCATTCCATATACCTTGTCACGCCTAAGCAGCTCAACGCATCATAATGCTTAACAAGAATAAATCAAGGTATTCCGGGGAAGGACATACATAGATATAGCCTACTTTTCATCCTAGTAAAATGAGTGTGAAGCCGCAGGTGGATGCTAGTAGGGTGACTGGGCCGGTTCACGACCACTTAGTCGACTTGGATCCTTTGAAGTAACTTATTTCATGAAAATGATAGTGTTCTAACATTAAAAATTATTGAAATTGATAGAAAAAATATGGAATCAACGAATGTTCGCTAGATTGATCATATTTTGTAATTGTAAGTATTAAATAAATATAGATTTATCACAAAGTGGTATTTTCTCAGTTCCCGACCGCTTGCGGCCAGCTTGCGTCCATCATTTTCGTCAGTTGGTGTCCACTAAAGCTTCATTAAGAAAAGGGCTTTAAATAGTGTATATAGGGTCTAAAATTACAAAAGCAATGTAGGGTACAAAAAATCACACCATTTATTACTTAATTATTTGTTATTAATAATTTGTTATTAATTATTACTTATCAATTATTTGTTATTCATTGTTATAATTTTTTAATTAGTTGCAAAACTGACAAGTAGGCAAAATTTTCATTCAAATAGTATGGGATAAATACATGTTCGGTAGCAGGCCGATTGCCGACCACGAATAATGCCTTTTGAAAATGGACTGCATTTTATATTTTATCAACGTTTTGCTGGTCGCATTCTAACATGTAAGTAAACCATATGTATGGTCGGCAAATGACAAAGTACAACATGATATACCATGCTTTTTGGAGGAGAAAAATCCTAAAGAAAATTGTTCGAAAACAGTCATTTGCCGACCATGTGGTCGAGAAACGATGGAAGCGTATTTTTAGTAGGTTAGTTTGGCGAACACCCATTAATTTAGTTAAAAACGCATTGAATCATTCAACTTACTGGTTACGAGATAAATTACATATTTTTTAAACGTTACAAGCCACATTTCCACCCATAAATCTATAAAAGAAACGGTTTTATTTACGTTTGAAAAAGTGTCCTCTCACTATTTATTTTATAGAATTGCAGATTAAAATCCGATGCTCCCGCTGCGGCTCTAATTCCGAAGATAACTGACATTCATCACGTGCCATAGGCGAACAAATGGTGTCGCGGCTGGGAAGGGGTAGATTGCTGTTTCGTTCAAAAACAAAACGAACTTTAGCGCGTTTCAGTTCAACTATTTTTATTGGATTTACGAAAAAGTGGTCGTGAGCCAGCGGTGGTCGGCTATCTAACCGGTTTACCCTAGGTAATAAATTCTTAAGTCTGAGCCTTTTGTTTCTGACACTGATAATTGATAACTATTTTGAAAAAATTTTAAAACCATCATGATTATTGACGCTAAAGTTAATGGCCATGATGGTTTAGTTATTCCGTGGTCATGGTGTATGAAACTGTGCCGAAATATTGGAGAACTCAAACCATGAAAATATCCATTGTAAATGACTTTAGTGGTTTGATAAAAGTTTTAGTCTGGAGAATGTATCTTAGCAGATTCCAGTTGGGAGGAGAGTTGCAAGAGATCTAAAGCAGTGAAATTTTTGCAGTGAAATATTGAAGGCCAAGCAAGAGGCAAAAAGAAAGATCTGATCATCTTTGAAATCGCATACAGCATAATGAAATAAATAATAATAGAAACAATCAAGGAGTATTTATGTAGGGAAGGATAGGATGGGTAAAGTAGTAGAGATAAACCATTCTAAAAATGAATGCCGATTTTATATGACGTTTAGTGGAGGGGGCGGGCATTTTGGCATGCATTTTTAGAATGGTTTATCTCTACCTACCTACTTGTTTTTTTTATTGTTGATGCAGTAGTTCTTATGAATGATAATAGGCTCGTAACTTAACACAGAAAACAAAGAAAATGAGTCAATTACTCACTCAACAAGTTAGATAACTAATCATCTAGATGCCTAAATAGATAATGATACTTTCCAAGAATTGCATGCAGTTGTTTGTTTTGCAGTAGGCAGTATGTTATGTATATCTTACTGTTACTTCATCATCAGTTCAGGGGCTTTGTAACAGACAAACATAATTGCCTGTGTAATAAGTACAATTTTAAGACTCGATCAAAGGTGAATGAACTCCAAAAAGTCTAGAACTCACCACCAATAATCTTCTACAGTGTTAAACACCGTCAGTTCCTTCTGGTTTTCCGTCCAGTTCTTCTTGTTTTCATTAGTGTTCAACCAGAAACCCCAATTATGTTCAAGAGGATGCTTTATACCTTCTATCACCTTTGGAGCATCTTTGATTGCAGATTGACTTTCTGAGGGTATTGCAGAAGTTTTTACAGCCTCACCCTCTTTACTAGGTTTTGACAACACTGGCATCTGTGCTGACACCTGTGCAGGCATCTGTGCAGCTTCCTCAGAGATTTCTTGCACTTTACTTGTTGTATCATCCCCTTTACTGAGTGCTAATATCTCTGTATTGGATGATTCCTGACCATTGCTAGGTATTGTTTCTATACTTGGTGGCTCTTGCTCTTGGATGGGTATGTTTTCCTCTATAATTTTTGTCAAATTGTTTTCACTAGACAAGTCTATTTCAGTGTTAGGAATGGGAATTTCAATCTCTTTGCTGACCGATTCTGCATTTGAACTGTGTGTTTCATTTTCTGTACTGGTAGGTTCGACCGCCGCTTGTCCAGATTTTCCTGCTCTATTACGACCGGAGCGAGACTGAAATCAAACACGATGGAATAATACCATTTTTCCTAAAATAAACAAAAGAAAGTTTCTGACGGACGATATGCTTCGAAATATAAATTGGCGCGTGCGAGTGAGAGACCATTGACTACTTTACAGTTTTTTAGCAAGTCACGCAAGGCGCTATTCAATAAATCTGTAATCGCACACTATAATTATTCGTGAAATCCAATTTCTGGGTCTATTAAATTTTCATAAAACCGAAAAGTTGACGTACCTTGTTCTGGCCCTTTTTCTTGCTTTTCATGATTGCAACTGATTCCAGGAACACTACCACGAGTCACTATATATATTTGTTTGATAGTGGATAAATTCCGGGAAATTCCCTTGTAAATCAAGAAATAAACGGACGACACGACAAAAATACGAAAAACCGCAAGCAAAGCGAAGCAATCGAAGAACGACGAACGATGCGCCCGAAAGCGCCGGATGCGCGATGATGACGAGACGAGATTGAGGGGCAGGGGCGAACGGGTGCGGGCGGGCGGGGGTTTCCTCTTTAATCTATGGTCTTGACGGAAATCGAGACGCGACTCAGAAGATTATCATTTATTACACAGGCAACACTGTGGGCAACACTATGAAAGTGAGTATTCTTTGAATAAAGTTCACGAATTGCGTTGCGTTTCCGACGGATCTACTATTTTATTTAACGCTATTTTGTTTCGCCTCGGGTTGATGATCGAAAATTCGAAGCGAATGTTGACTGTTTTATAGATCCGACGGATTCGATTCGGAAACGAATCGGTAAATTATAATACTTCTGCTGATTTGGGTTTTCGAAAATTATCAGCTTGTGGGTCATTGTTGGTGTACTTTATACGTTTTGCTTGAGCCCGTCGACGTTTTCGACTTCCGCAATTTATATTTTCGACAATTTGTTCGTCCCTAATTTCAATTTTAATTTATTTCAAAATAAAACAAAACTCAAACCTACTCAACGGACAACGAATGACTTGACATGACCGATAGACCCACCAAAGACAAAAACGTCGCCTTAAACCGTTTTGACTGAAACTCTGGTTAACATCAAAAAAGTTTATATTTTTATTCGTAAATAACCACTTTTGACTTAGAGCAATAAATAAATAAATAAATAATAAATAATGTTGGACAATTCACACAGCATTATCTAGCCCCAAACTAAGCAGAGCTTGTGTTATGGGTACTAGATAACTGATAAACATAATACAATACACTACATAGATAGATATTTTTTATTATACATAGAAAAACATCCAGAACACCCTGAACAAATATCTGCAGATCGTACAAACATTTGTCCCGAGGCGGGAATCGAACCCGCAACCTCCTGCGTCGCAGGCGGACCTTCGCCCGCTGCGCCAGAGGTCGTCAATTTAATGCTCTAAGACTTTTGATCAAAACCATCCGATTGAAAGTCATTTTTAACCCAGAAGTGGGCTGTTTTGATCAATTCTGACCACAGAAATGGATGCTATTCAGAAATATGAGCCCGAATCGAAAAAAAACAGAAATTATCTGAAACTGTAAATGTTTTAAGTTTTAACAGACACTCCTCACTTCACTTCTAATAGTAAAGAGATTGTAAAGAGGAAAGATTTGGATTTTTGTATAATAATATGTATGTCTTAGGTATTATAAAGAGGAAAGATTTGGTTGTTTGTTTGTTTGTATTGAATAGGCTCCGAAACTATTGGACCGATTTGAAAAATTCTTTTACTATTAGAAGCCCACATTATTCCTGATGAACATAGGCTACTTTTTACCGCGGGAAAATGCTTAATTCCTACGGGAAAACGGGTAATAGGACAACGGGTAGTAAGAATCCAGCTAGTAACGAATAAACTCAAAAACTACTGGACCGATTTCAAAAATTCTTTCACCATTTGAATGCTACATTATTCCTGTCCTTAGTAACAAAGTTTATAGTTATTAATAGAAAAAATTAGGGATCTTAACTTAAACTTCAATAATGTAACGCAAGTTGTAAAAAAATTAGACATACCTACCTAAGTTGTCTATCATCGCATGCGCTGCGGAAACTATTGATGATAGAACCAAAAAATATTGTACAATATTAAAGGACATATCAATATCTACAAAAACCTTTGCAATACCAAATACCATACGTCCGACTATTGTAGTTATGTCACTATAACTACTTTTTTACATTTTAAAAGTTGATACTTAGTATCTTAGTAATGCCGACAAAATCTGACCATGTTATCCATACCTTTGTATTAATCCTTATCCAAATAAATTTCGTATGTAAAACTGTTTCAATATCTACCTGTAGATTAATTTTTGAATTATTCAAATCGGACTGATAGAAAAATTAACGCCGCCGCCGTGCTGCGCCCCGCTGCGCCGCCGCACCGCCGCCGTGGCCGATACGTGGTATGGCCCCGTGCGGCGAAGCGGGCAACGCAGTGAAGGAGGTCGATAAAAATAATAATTGAATGTCCTCCTAGGCGAATTTCGACCACGGGGCGACCAGTTTCATCGGTGACTTATCAGATGCACAGGACATTTATAATGCACAAGCTTATGCACAAACACTGGTGCACTCTTTATTCCCTCACTGTCATAATCCGATAGGACAGCAGACCGACACGACCGGGGAGAGGTCAAGCGCAGGACCAATGGCTTAAGCCGTCTAACACCGCCAACTTCCTGACTCCGGGCTGCTTCTGTGAATATTTCTTGCTAGAAAAGACCCAATAACACAAATCTTGGCCCGACCCAGGATTTGAACCCGGGACCTAATTATCAGAGATCTAAAGGTCGTCACCAGTAACGCGAGGCTGGAAGAAGTCCAAACTACTGGGTTTCACCTGGACAGTTCCCTCTTGTGGGATACCCATTCCTATAGACAAGCTGTGCGCTAGGCTAGGTAGTGCCTGCTTTGCACTACGGAGGCTGGCGGGCACAGCTTCGCGCGACGTGGTTCGGGCGTGTTATTTTATTACGCAACAGTACATAGCACCTTGTCCTACTGCGTGGAGCTGTGGGCGCGAGCAGCCGACCGCCAGCGAGCATTTACTATGCAGAAACTAGCCGTGCGCGCTATAATTGGTGTCCCGAGTTATGTATCGTGCCGTGCAGGGTATTGTTCAAAGAATTAAATATTATGACTCCATCTGAGCTCATAATAGGTACCTACCAGGTAGTCCTGTTCACATGCACAAGAATTTTTTAAAAGTCTTTGTGGAACAAAGCCGTCACACACAGAAACCGTGGCCGGGCCGCCGGAGGCGAAGGCGTGCTAGTTGTATCATACGAATCTATATGAGATGAGAGACTACACACACGCCGCGTGGCGGTGTATGTGTAGTCTCTCATAAAAATTCACGCATTACAACCCGCACGCCTTCGCCTCCGGCCCGGCCATGGCTTGTGTGTGGACGCTTTTACACTTGGCCGATTTTTTGGGTTTTTCCTCGGGGCCAAGCTCGATTGCTTAACTGGATTTATGGTTGGGACTTTCCCTGTAGATCTACAACTAAAAGTTTTTGTGTTTGGTTGGGCCCTTTACTCTTTAGGTACATACGCTTTATCTATTGCATCGGAAGCTTGTACTATACCTACCTGTACCCTTGTACCTAATTGTAATAGTACAAAATGATGTTTCAAAGAAAGCTGAGAAACATAATTATTGTCTGAAAAATGTTACTAAACAGTGAAAGATTTTACTAATGAAAAGAACTTTGACAAATAACTTTATAACAACTTATTATTAAATCTGTTAAATTTATGTCAATTCTATGTATGTCAACTTTATTAATTCTATTTATGAACATTAATTTTAGTTTATTATTTACAGTATTTTTTTATTTTAATTACCTATAGCATGACAACGACCCCTAGGGGTCGTCTAAAAAACTTAACTACCTTAGAGATTATTTTTTAAAAATTAGATTAACCTATAATTATGTTATTCCAGAACCTAAACTATCTACATAGATACCAAATTTCATCTAAATCGGTTAACTAATTACGGAGATACGTGCAGGCCCCAAGACTTTGGGGGTCACAATTGGTCACGGCCGTAGCCAATGCCCCCTAGTAAACGTTATCAGCGAGCCGCGAAAAATTAGGTTTAAATTTTTCGTGGTTGTGGTCAAACTCATCTTAACGCATCCATTGCCCAGCTCGACACGGGGATTGAGAGGCACGTCTGCGTTTTGGGCCATGAAGGTGTCAAACGGGTGTCGAGCACTGGACCAAACATTTCGCGAGCCGCGAAATGTTGTGGGTTCGTTAAATATTATATCAGTGTTTTTCATATTGACCGCAAACCCGACTTCCCGCCCGCCCCTCAACCCCTAACCTAGTAAGTATAATTAATGGCGAGTGAAGCGAGCCTCGTTATTTTTTGAGATTTTTCTGATGTTTGGGGAAAATTAAGTAAGAGAGACCTAAAAATGAAAAAAAAGTAGCAGCTAAGCGGTCAGCAAAAAAACCTGTGGTAGACATAGGGAGAGCGAAGCGAGCGAGATTAACAAATGCATCAGACAAACAAAAAGATATAAATGAAAAATTTATTTTTTCTGTTTTGGGAATAGTAAGCAAGAAAGAACCTACCTATACCAAAAATAAGTATAACTAGCAACTTTAAGGACTTTGCGGTGATAGGACGAGCGAAGCGAGCGAGACTCAAATAATTAAGAATATAAAAACAAGTAACGGCGAGCGGAGCGAGCCGCCGAAATTTTCGTTACTTTTTCGGGTGGTCACAAACTGATTCAAAAGAGTATGAGAAAATAAATAAACACGAGCCCTGAAAATTTTAGAAATTTTGCGATGCTTAGAAAATTTATATCAGCAAATGGAATGAGTTGCAGCCTTTTTAGAAATTGGTGGGGCATGCGTAGCAAGACAAAGAAGCTAAATAATAACCTAAGAACAATTTATAATAAAAACTATTGCAGTTTGATGAATTTATTATGTCTCTCAGTAAGGTAAGAAACGTTGGTGTTTTTCCAACACAAATATGATTCGTATTTCGCTTAAATCCCTAATGAACAACTTATGAGGTTGTCGAATATCAACAAAATACGACGACAACATAATATACCCTATAGGAATCAACGGCGAGCAAAGTGAGCCTTCAAAATTTTTATGCTCTGGCTGTGCGTGTGAGTTGTTTGGCGTTAGATTTCTTGCCGTTGCAAACTCACCTGAAACGGAGGTTGAGTCCTGAACAAGAGCAAGCCAGAAGCTTTATGAAACAGCAGAATGTTATCATCCATCGGCAAGCAGAGCATGCTGCGAAAATTTGTTTGATTGTTGGAGTATTTTGCAAACTGACCTACAACGAGCGATGAGTCCATGACCAAATACTAATACTAATAACGTTGCCGGCGAGCCGCGATATATTTTTTTATGTTTTCGCGAAAATTTGTTTACTTCGATTTCTTTGCGCTGGTTGACAAAGTGACCTCGCAGATTATTTGTTACATTTTTGTGCTATTTACTGTGGTGGTTGGATTGATACAATCTGACTTTAGCAGACCAGCTAGAGCACTCAGGTTCAGTTCAGTTCTAGTCTCAAGTAAAGTTGTTTGTTTCTGCAAAACGAAAAGCACAAAATCCCAGTAATTACGGCGAGCGGAGCGAGCCGCTATTTTTTTGGTAATCTTAATCAAAGTGACAGAAATAAACAGGAATAAATTATCAAGCTGTGGATTCAAATTTTTTAAGTAGGTACCTAAACTAAGATTTTGGGGGGGTCACGACCCCCGTGACCCACCCCCTGGGACCGCGCCTGGATACGTGGTAATAAACATTTACACAAGCTCTTGCATTTATAATATTAGTGGGAAGTGTGATAAACGGACTTAGTCACCGAAATTTAAAAAAATAATGAATTGAATATGTAGGTAACACAAAAATGAAAATGCTTCAATCTTGGTGTCTTTCTTTTCTGCTAGTACTTCGTGTGATTAAACCTCCTTTTCGTACCTACCTACCAACCTATAAAAACCTTAAAACTGGATTGATCCAAAGATCCTATGACTACGTTCCGTAATATCTTTATGCTTTGGATTGATCAAACAAAGCGATTATCATATAAACAAAAATAAAACCGATCACATTAATCGTATTTTCGTTTTCAATCACGATTTTTTCAACCGTGGTATCTGTAGTATACACAAGTATATACATTATAAGTAGATGCCTGAAGCATGAAGGCAATCTGTTGTTTCGGTGTGGCGTGGACGAAAGTCATGGCAGGCTGGACGGATCACTTCCCTTGTGTCCGTGGCCGGTGATAAACGTTGCACGACACCAGCGAACCAATATTTAAATTACGTGTTAACAGTTGTTATTTCCCTCATCAAACGGGACAATAGCAGTACACTACATTTTGGCGACGAGACAAACGGTGAGTTTTAGAATTTAATAAAAAAAAATGAAAAGAGACAAATATAAAACCTTATTTTAGCCACCCGTCTGGTTCAATGACAAAATTCGGTAGGTACCTACATACTGATTTTTACAAAGGTATTTGACAAGTACTCTATTTTATTTTCTCAGGAATTTGTAACTGTTAATTGCAGCTTATTATAAAGAGAGCCATAAAAACAAGGAAGGACTAAGGTACCCTGCCCTTACATTCGTGTCTCAGAATTTTAAATATAAACATTGATCAAAAGGCACGCCATTGTTTAGGCCAAGCTTAAGCCAAGTACTTAAGTTACGTTACTAGCGGGGCAGGGTGGCAACGTGCGTCGTAGCCGTGGTATAATGAATTATTGTTCTTTCAAGGGCGACGCCTACATACCTAATTATTGTTGTGTTTATTTGAAGGGGTACTACATGGTAACAGTAACAGATTGTAAAACTAACCAGGGGTTTAATTCTGTAAACTAATCAGTTTTACTACCGTCAACAGTCAAAGACAAGTTAAGGAAAAAAGAAGAACGATGTAAATGGTTGGTTAACTAAGGCCTACCTACCTACTTGTGCCAAAAGTTGGAGTTAAAAAAATAACTCGGGGCTTCCTAACTCTGTGTTAATGTTTTGAATTTTCAGCTCACAGTTTATATTGCAGCAGTGGAAATTAGCCCAGAGTCCACCAACCCGAGGTTAATGTCATATTCATTCTTTTCTTTTTACATCCGGCCAAATATAGTAGGACGAATGCTGAATGATTTTAGTGTACTGCTCTCTCTACAGTAATTTGAATAAGTCTATTCCTTCACGTCAGATTTGAAATGACATGTGGTTCTTGATCGCATTATATCGACTGTTGTTTATTTTCTAATTAGTTTCTGTCCGCGGCTTCGCACGCTTTGTTTAAATGGAAACGTGGGATCAAAAGCCTGTGTTTGATTCCAGCTACATGAATGCAAAGTTTCAGCCCGACCGATCCGTTCAGAAATCATGGTGTGAAGAGGGAACAAACATCTAAACATCTATCCAAACTTTGCATTTATAAATATTAGTTTGATTAAAACGTTATGTAGCTAGATACTTACTTGATATGAATGGACCGTTCTGCAATTCTTCTATTATAAAATTCGAACTAATGTATTCAATGATCTCTTCATTATCTATCATCAGACAATCAACCAGTCATTTATTGTTCAGGACAAAAAAACCGATATGACAAACTCTACCAACATTACCTAACCTATATAACATCGCAGCTTTCATATTTTTGACATTACTAGCCCAGAGTTAGTTGACCTAACCCTCCCACATCTGTGGGTTAAAAATTTCAATATTTAACACAAGGTTACCTCCTAACTCTTGGTGGTACAAGAAATAATTCGAATTTAACTCCAAAGTAGTATTTAGCCCTGAGTTAACCTACCCTGGCGCAAGTGGGGCTAAGGGACCTATTTCACTACATTAAATTTAATCGCAAAAATTCTAGGTCTTGAATTTTTAGTTGGGGGACATTTTGTAAGTAATTAATTACCTGAGCTTTGAGTTAATTACGTAGTACAATTAAATTAGTACAATTTGCACTGGGCATTAAATTACAGGTCTTATTAAATTACGTGGTACAAAAGTACCAGGCATTAAGTTGCGAAAGTCGTATTAAATTACGTGGTATAAAAATACCAGGCATTAAGTTGCGAAAGTCGTATTAAATTACGTGGTACAAAAGTACCAGGCATTAAGTTGCGAAAGTCGTATTAAATTACGTGGTATAAAAGTACCAGGCATTAAGTTGCGAAAGTCGTATTAAATTACGTGGTACAAAAGTACCAGGCATTAAGTTGCGAAAGTCGTATTAAATTACGTGGTACAAAAAGTACCGGGCATTAAGTTGCGAAAGTCGTATTAAATTACGTGGTACAAAAGTACCGGGCATTGAATTGCTAAAGTCGTATTAAATTACGTGGTACAAAAGTACCGGGCACTAAGTTGTGAAAGTCGTATTAAATTACGTGGTACAAAAGTACCGGTCGTTAAATTGCTAAAGTCGTATTAAATTACGTGGTACAAAAACTCCGGACATTAAGTTGCGAAAGTTGTATTAAATTACGTGGTACTATTTGTACCGGGCATTAAATAAAAAAAAACTATCAAATTACGTGGTACTATTTGTGTCGGGCATTAAATTGCGAAAATCGTATTAAACTACATGGTACAAAACTGTTTAGACTGCTAAAGCAGGAGTCCGATGAAAAATTTAGAAAAATTCCTAGTAAGGCTATGACAACAAGCAAAGAAATGTCAATTTGAAAAGGACTTTTAATAAAGTTCATACAGAGTCATGGAAAGAGAAACAGTGAAACAGAAACGAAACAAAGAAAAAGAAAACGGTTGATAATATCAAGGAAGGTGTAAAATTTGTTGGCAATGGACAAAACATTGACTATATTTTCAACATCGAAGATGACGCAAAAGTATCATGAAAGATAGAAGGAAGTGAAGGAACAGTAGTAGAAATGTTTGTAGATTCTAGTTGCAAGCACGATTTGATAGCAGACCAGACATGGAGAAAGATTAAACAGGATAATGCACAAATTAAAAATCAAAATTCAAATTCATCAAAATCCAAATCCAGACAAACTATTTGTAGCATGCGAAAGCGAGAAACCACTAAAGCACTAAATCATTGGAAGCGGATATAAAACTGGCGAATAAATGATTAAATCATTGGGGGTATACGAGATCAACTTGGGTGTGACTAGTGTACGGACCGAAGAATTTCCAAACTTGGAGAGATCCGGTTATGTTTCGACATGCGACTTTTGCTTATTCTCTTAGTCTTTAGTCGCATCTCGGCTGCGAGCTAACGCGGCTATCAAACGGGAGAATCAACCATTACCAACAATGGACCAACTGCTACCGAAAATGAGAGAGGCTTCAGCAAATTTAATCTAAGATCTGCTTAGCTTTGGGCTAAATAATGCTGTGTAGATTGTCGGGAATAATTAAAAAATTCAGAAATAAGATGCAACATCACAATTCGCTAGATCCCGATTCAAGACGTACCTATTACTAACTTCATAACCACCAACAAGGGAATCATTCAGTACAAAATATGATGTTTGGAATAACATGTGCGCCTGAAATTTTCATACATTTTGGTATTTGGCAAGGATGTGCCATGCTACCATGCCCTAAAAATAGCGACATACATAATATAAATACTAGAAATAAGGATAAACTCGCTGTGCCCACAACTAGGCTACACAAGATAAATGTATCTTTTAAAGGGCAATGTATACGCTTCTACAACAAAACTCCAAGTGAGTTGCAAAAATTATCTATACTTATAATAAAACTGTAACAGGTCCAATTCTGTACATTGAAGATATTTTGAAATTTTTTTTTGGAGGGCACTCTATTATCGAAACTGAAGCCAAAACTGCAATTTTTTTCATTCATGTCTGTCTGTCTGTCTGTCTGTTTGTTAAACGCGCATCACGCCGAAACTACTGAAGGTATTGAAATGAAACTCGGCACGATTTTAGGTCATACTACGAGGAAGGACATAGGATACTTTTTATCCCGGAATTCAGTCAGGTTTCCCTGGGAGAGGGGATGAAAGTAAAATTCTTTAACTGCGCATCACGACGGAACTACTTAAGGTATTGAAATAAAACTCGGTACGATTTTAGGTCATACCACGAGGAAGGACATAGGATACTTTTTATCCCGGAATTCAGTCAGGTTCCCCTGGGAGAGGGGATAAAAGTAAAATTTCTTCACCGCGCATCACGTTCATGCCGAAACTACTGAATGAGTTGGACTAAATTGGTACGATTTGAGTTCAAGGAAGGACATGGGATACATTTTATCCTGGAATTCAGTAAGGTTCCCCTGGGAGAGAGGATGAAAGTAAAATTCTTTAACCGCGCATCACGACGGAACTACTTAATGAATTCGAATGCAACTCGGCGTGATTTTAGTTCGTACTATGAGGAAAGATACATTTTATCCCGGAATTCAGTAAGGTTGCCCTGGCAGAGGGGATGAAAGTTAAATTCCTTCACCGCTCATCACGCCGAAACTACATAGGTAATGAGTTGGAATGTAACTTGGCACGTTTTGAGTTCATACTACAAGAAAGGACATGGAATACATTTTATCCTGGAATTCAGTAAGGTTCCCCTGGGAGAGAGGAAAAAGTAGAATTCTTTAACCGCGCATCACGACGGGTCTACGCGTCGTCCGATTTCATGCATTCTTTTTGTTAGAAACAGAGATGCAAGATCGAATATGACTAAATCAGTAGAAAGTCGAGTAGAAAATCAGTAGATTGATGAAATAATCTGTAAATTGAAGAAAAAAATTTGTAGATAAAGGGTAGGTAAGTTCCTATCTATTTATTTTTCCAAGACGCACCCATTAGTTAGGTTCCTACCTACTAAGGTGGTGGGTCTTGGAAAAATAAGTTAGGTTCCTGCCTTACATGATATATGGTGGTTTAGCTGGTCCAGCGAAGTTTGGTTGGAGTCTTACTCCAACCAAACTTCGTGTACAATTAAATTAATTAATTATTGTGGTCCACTTAAACTAACTGGACCGCAGAAAAATATTTTTTATTGTGGTACACAGCCAACTGTACCTACCTACTAACGAAAAAAAATTACGGTGGTCCAGTCAAATGGATCAGGAGCCCAATTCTGCAAAACAATTGCTTCAGTATGACAATGGAATCGTCGCAGAATCATCACGTAGAATCCTTAGATTAATAAAATTCCAGATAGTGCGCGCGAGATAAATTAATATGTAGTTTCAAACTTGACGCGCGTCTCTCCATCTGCATTCATCATAATTTCTTTCATCCAAGGTGGAATACCAAAAAGTGTCATTCTGTGACGATAGCCCTGTCATAGTGAAGCGATTAGTATAGCAGAATAGGGCCCCAGCTGTGAGTAAGTCAAACGAGTAGGACACTTCTTAACACTGACGTTGGCCGAGTCGTAGCTAAAAGTCGTGTGGATAAAGAATGGGATTGAAGATGACAATATGCTATCCCCCGTAGACCCTACACGATTTTTTGGACGGCGGCGTTTCATAATATGAGAGACTATGGTTAAATGTGAACTTAATTAGTCGGCAGGTAAGGCAATCGCGAACGAAGTCGCGGGTACAGCTAGTCAATAAATAAATTCAAACAAATTGTCAAACATATCCTTTGTAAAAAGGCTTACTACAAAATATCAGATTATCTAGAGGATAAAAAAGCTTGGGACGAGTTTTGCTCCAACTCGAAAAATAACAACTAACAGGCTAAAGGTTTCTTCGTCGCTTCTTTACTTTAGTCTACATACCGAAGCGACAGAAATCAAAAATATCACTTTATTTCCGTGTCAGTGTTTAGTTTTATGATTTGACCTTTTCTAAGTGTACATTTATTGTATTTATGGAAATAAAGAGTTTTTGATTTGATTTGATTTGATTTGATGAGGAAGAACATAAAAAAAATACTCAAGGTAGTAATGAAAGTACTAAAGGACCAGAATGTTCTACTCAGACAAGAGAAAGGCATTTTCAGAGTCACTAAAGTTCATTTTTCAGGGCATGAACTTTCTAAACTCGGTTTAAAGCCACTTCAAAAATATATTTCAACGATAAAAGACTGAAAACTCCTGCAAATATAGGGTGTAGGCTCTTCAGGTGATTCTCTTAAGTTGTATTATGCGTCCTTTACGAGAATAATCCTTTTTACAAACTGTATACCTTGCAAGTTCTGCAATTAATTTAAATATGTCCTTATCTCACTTTTTAGAGGGGATGACATTATTAAAACTTTGCATTCGCACCACAACACAACACTACTAACAAAAGACGCGCACTTACTCACCTTATTTGTACAAAAATGCGCTCTAGGCTTTGGGCCTTCGGGTTCCATGTTGCGACTCGAAAATCACCATTGAAAATCAGCATCGATCAATGCGTATGCTGATGTCTAAATTAATGCTGATCATCAGCAGATGCTGTTGCTGATGCTGATATTCGCAACAACCTTGTTAAAGACTATGTTCAAGCAGTTACTGAGTGTGCTCGAGGACGAATCAGTGAAAGGTAATAAAATTTTCCAGAATGAGCTTTGCTTTCATGAAGACATACTTCTGAGAGGAACAAAGATGATACCTAGCGTATTACGCGAGAGAGTTCTGAAAGCAGAACATGGAGGCCACCCCAATATCGTTGCTATAAACGGAAGACTAAGAACGAAAGTATGGTGGCCAAAAATGTGATAAGGACGCTGAGACCTTATGTAAAACCTGCAAAGGTTGCATCCTGGTGTCTGCTCCTAATCTGTACTCCTAATGCACCTTGCCCATTAAAGAGAAGAGATTTGCCAACAGAACCATGGATTGATATAATAGTACACCTCATACAGTCACAGGAAAACATCAGCTGAATTGTTCTTTCGACAACAATATGCTAATAAGCTGCCGATGATCCAGGATTTCGCATATCATTCCGATGACCTAGAAATGAGCGACAGAGTCTAAGTACAAAAAGAGAAAGGAAGAGAGGATGCGGACAGAAAACAGACACATAAGAGCAACGGACACCAGATTAGAAGTTGGTGAAAAGGTATATGTTAAAACATATGGAAAAACATGACAAGCTTAGTTTAAATTACGAACCTGATCCTCATACTGTCGAGGCAGCCAAGGATGGAGGCATAAGTCTTCGAAACGATGAAACTGGTCAACAGATCAGAAGAAACATATTACAAGAATAGAAGGTCAATGAAAGATACATGACCGTGACACAGAGAAAGAACACGGCTCGAATTCCGATGAACACCAATTGAATGAAGATTAAAAGTCAAACATAATAAAAATTATTAAGATCATTTTGTAATTACTACAAAACAATATAATATCGATTAAAATGTTTTTTTTTATTTTATTTCCCTCATCAAACGGGACAATAGCAGTACACTACAGTATCTATTAGAAATGTTAGCTAAAGCTTTTATTAGCATCACAAAATTACTCTCATCCTTGTAGAGTTTATAATTATATTTGCCTGCAAAATAGATTCAGCCGATCCAAAATGTCAATGTCACTTATAACAGGGCGACTCTCGAAAAAGAAGTTGAAGAATTAATAATGGAGATTATTGGGAATTATTTTAACAGAAGAATTAGAAATGTTAAACTTAGAAAAATAGGGAAAAAGGCAAAGTTCTAAGGTCAACTGATTATAATTAAAGTAATGTATTACTTGAGATTTGTGTTTGAACTGATTTGCTTACAAATCAGAAGTAGAAAAAACTTACGCTCACTGGATCTTTGGTATGTAGACTTTTACTATGATACCTGTTGAATAATGGTCCCGCACACATTATATACAACAAGGTTAGGTACTTTTCAGTAAGTAGGTACCTAATTCAAGTAAAACAGCCACACAGCTCGGATCACAAGTAAATTCGGCGTCAAGGTTAATTGTCGATTCCCTTGAAAACCTTTTGAATAAGTAACAAACATACCTAGGAAGTTTTGTGTTCTGTGTAAACAGTCACGAGATCACTCCTTCATTTCCAACATGATTGGATATAGCAAGATGCAACGCCAGAGTATGAATCAAGCAATGAACCCATACCTATGTATATTCATGGAGTAAAACTTATGTACTTACAGAGTACCTAGACGCAAAGCTCATCACATACTGTACAGGAATATGAAAATGTTATGGTAATAAATAGGTAATAATACCAGCATCAATATAGCATAACCAATAAATCTAATAATACCAGCAACTTCAAAACTTATCAGTAAGTAACTTGTCCATGGTCCGCTCACTACGGACATACCAACTTTGTACTTAAAGTAATATAAAGGAATCTAATAACACCAGCAACTTCAAAACTTATCAGCAAGTAACCCGTCCGGGGTCCGCTCACTACGGACATACCAACTTTGTACTTTGACTACTTTTCTATCCAAAAAAAAAAAAATAGTCAGGATACCTATTAATATTTATCCTACTGCTGATCAGATTAGATACTTAATGGTGAAAAGAAAAATTTTTGGTTATGATAAAAGTTTCCAAAGACTCGGACAACACATCAGTATTATTACCTACATAATTTAAATACTATTTAGTCTACCACTTTGGGCAGGTATCTCAAGATCAGTTATCAACTCATACAATAAACTGAGTGAGGACAATTACATTATGGACTTCAGAAAATATTCAATTTATTGACCATTACCTACATTACCACTAATATTGGTACGTCAAGGAATAAGTACTGTATAAAGAATAATCTTAAACAAAACCCTAGTTATTATAATTAATATATATAATATGATTATAAGTAATGTATAGCAATAAGCAACCTTCTCCCGTTCTCAAGTGTGTCAACTTTAAACCAACTTTGGTTTAACTCGGTCAGTGACAAAACAACTTTACCTCCTACAGATCATGAATCGAAAATCTATAAATTATGAATATTGTTTAGTCAACTACCTGCCTAAATAAACTTGCATTACCTACACATTCAAAAAATCACTTGAGTTAATTTACAACATTATTAACACTGTTACCTCAGCGCTTATTACCATTGTAGTTGTTATGTTACCATGCACATGATCATGAATGGTTTTCAAACTGCTATCCTTATCCTGAAAGGCTGTTGGTTCCTACTATGTATTTCCTATGTATTCAATAATTATTTCAAAGAAATAAAAGAAACTAAATTTATTAACGATTTAAAAGTTTATTATGCTAATTAAAAATCTGTCTATATTTACTAGCCTTGGGCATTATGATGAAGAGCATGGAGGTATGTATATACGTACTTTTTCCAAATAACTCTATTCATAACATTACTAAAGTACTAACTATGATTTTTATAATTATTATTTAACCAAGAAGAAAAAAAGACATTTCAGGAACCCTAACCTCCTTAAATTATCTATTATCATTCTCCTCTATGTTGAACAAAATTTATGCGAAAAATTATTTAGTATAACTACTTATGTTTCAAAAATATTATTTTAACCCCTACTAATGCACATTATTTTTATTAACCCTAAATCACGAATATTTAAATCCTCAATTAGTATCATAATTTTAACCCTGATTATACACAGCACTTAACCCTTAATATGCTGCACATTATTTTATTAACCCTTAATGATGAATAATTTAATTTTTCAATAATGCACATAAAATGTCGCTCACACACAATGTCTACACACAAGTTTATACTTAGTTAGAGCAAGGAGTTAATGTATCACTACACATAGGTTTTAATTTGAAGTAGTATCTTACTTGTTATTTAAAACACACATAGTAGAGCACTATGTACGTAGTTACTCTACAACTCTTTTATCTCCTTATTTACTTTGTTTGTATAAATTAGTACCCTTTCATTAGTCTCAAGTAACTTCATAGTTTTACCATAGTAATTATAAGATAGGTAAAACTCCTACTTTGTAAAAACCACTCAAAATTAAATAAAGTTTTATTATTATTATTATTATAATGAAGCGTTATATTAGGTCCTAATCAAGCACATTTAATATGCAGACATAAAACATGGCATTAATTATTTTTTAAAAAATACTCGGTTTTATTTCTGCAAACATTATGCACCATTATAATATACAGATTACTGATATTTTGATACTTTACATTGTTTATATTTATACTTGCTACACCAAGTATACAAACAAAATAAAAATCATACAAGTATAGAGATAGTTCACTACACACAGGTTGTACGAGTGTACTACCTGTTCAGCTAAACTCTACTAAATTGTTTCTACACTAGAGCACTCTCTAAAAGAGATGTGCATTTATTTCTCTCTGATAAGGTCCTCAACATAATAGAGATGATATTTTGCCCAACGATTAACTAAAACCACTAAAAGTTAAAAACGAATTTGTACATACATAATATAATTATGTACATATTTGATTTATTTATTTATTGAGGTATTTATTCATGAACAAAACACCAGCTCTTAAAAATATATTTTTTCTTATAAATCACCAACAGCCAATAAAAGGATTTACATTATTATAGTGAAAAAAAAAGAACGATCTGTCAATATGTACCTAGGTCATCCAGTTACCCTTACTAATTCACACCACATTATGGTTAGAAATTTAGATGGACTAAAATGCAAAATCAACATTTTTAGTCCAAAAGTAAACTTTATCTTATGCATAATATACCTACAAATTAATTATATAAATAAAAACTAATACTTAGTTAGTAAAAGGAAAGTAAATAAAAATTTGTATTGTTTAAGTAAACATACTTTGTCTATTTACATGGACTATAATACCACTATTTATACATGAAACATGACACATAGACAGAAAAACATAAAAAAAAAATAACAGATAAAATAATACACTGACATACGGAATTAATTTTAGTGTCAGAAATAAAAATTAAAAAGAAATAAAATAGGTGTAGCTTAATAATAAAATAAGAATATTAATTTAAATCAACTGGTTATTTGTCAAGAATCTTGTCATTTGTAAAATACTACTATAAATAGGTAGTTACATAATAACTTCAATAAATAATAGTAAAAATATAAATAAAAATAATAAAAAAAATCTTTCGTTACAAATACTTAAACATAAATCTGATAATAATTGAAAATATCAGGCATAAAAGTTTCAGTGTAAAAAAAAGAAAAAACATTATCTAATGTTAAAGCTTTTACCAAACCAAATGTCAGGTGAGTATTCACCATGTGCATATTTAGTATTGTTGACATGAAGGCATAAAGTTTTGTTGCTGCATATCCAGTCCTGGTCCGCAGTGTATTCAGTCAGCAATTTGGACGACAAATTTTTACAGTTAATATACCTGTTGCATATACAATCATATACCAAAGACAATGTCTGCCATAACTCTTCGGTCTTCGAGAGTTGTTTAGAAATGGTAAACACATGCTTCTTGCATTGGTGTTGTAATTATTAATTAAAAACTTATTCTATTTTTGTTAATACGACAGTTTAAAAGTTTCAAACATAGAAGGTTTGTCTAGTGTAGTCATTTTCAGTGTGTTGCCACACATTTGGCATGAAGTTATAGATAAACATTATTATTCTAAGTCACAGTCACACACGTAATTCACTAAGTCTAAGTGTGTACCTAACATTATCAGTAATTGAAACAAATATTACCTACAACCCTCCGTACCTTGATTGTCATCAAAACCTATGTAACATCTATAGTTAAGATGTGAATCGAACTAAAGCTAGTCCTAGATCTCAGTATCCCTATGAGAAAACAAGATCTGTTCATAACGTTGTGTAGTTTTAGTGTAAAGAAGCTAACACCTGATTTTCACGCTTACAACGTTCCAAAAACGTGTGCTCCGTCCCGTTCCCGTAAACGTGGAATCCTATGCTTATCCGTTTCATAAAGTGGCACGCAATCGAAGTAACGATGCAATACTCTAAAATTTTCCTTACATAGGACTAGTTTAGAATTTTTTACACAAGCTACATCAGAGAATGGACTTACCTTTTAGATAAACCTAAGACTTTTATATGGTTTATTAATGGTGGCATCTCTGTGTTCAGAGAACAGTCCTTTTGAGTCAATAATCACGCCAAGGTTCCTTACCGAGGGTACTTAATTTAGTATAAAAGAATTAATTTGATAGTTAGACTAAATCAGACAAACTTTTCTAATAAAATAAATAATAAGAACATTAATGGGTGTACCTAGTTTTTATTATTTTCAATTTGATACCTATCTAATTATATGCATGTACTTGTGCTTTGACTAAGTAATTTTGACTTGCGTAATCTATTTATTAAATGTTATCACCTGATCATTCTATTAATTTATTTGACTAATTTTAAGGTGTAACAATGATTTTAATATTTTATTTAATTTTTAATTTTATGTAACTAGTGTAATTGGTTATCTTATTCGTATTATATGCCCAATCAAATAAATAAATAAATAATGGCTTATAATAGATAGTTAATTACCTGCTTGAACATCACTGTTTTATCTGCAAACGTTTAAGTTTAAACAGACTGCAATGTGGTCTAATTGCTAGATGGTGGTTGCTACTCTACAAGAATACAGTTTTTCTATTGAGTATTGGCTCAGCTTTGAGTATCTACCGGTTTTAATAACTTCCTGGTTTTATAAATCACAGGGGTAACTGAGCTATGATTAGATCGAAAAAAATAAAGCCAGTTCTTATGAGAATCGAGTACTGGTAGTCCAGGTCCAAAAGAGACAGCTCTTAAGAAGTCAGGCGAGTAAAGAAGTTTGCTAAAAGCATGGAACGCGCGTTAAAGCATTACTATATATATAAAAATAATATATAATTAGTTAATTTATAAACCTGTGATATACAGGTATCACAGAGATTTTCAAATTCAAATTTAATAACACTATGATCTACCATTAGATGTTTAAATTTTACATTAAATTAAAATTTTAAAATTAATTTAATAAAAGTAAACCTGAAAATAAAGGATAAGGTAAATGAATTTAAAAAATTGTTTTTATCAATTCAACGTTAAGTAACATGCAGATCACTACATAATAATTTAAATTCCATAATCATTTATTTATTTGCAAAAAAAAAATGTGGTTCTGTTCTTACTACATAATAGATTTTCACACATTTTCTATTCCATAAATATAAACTGCGTCAAAATATTAATGCAAGCCATAAAATATGTTATATGTATATGCATATTTAAATATAACAATGTTTATCACATTGTTTAGTGCTAGTTGCTAGATGCTTTAAAATACATTTAAACAACTAAAACACAAGAGTTGTCTCCATGTTAGTCCAGAGTTGCAAATAGTATTGTCGTCACCTGTTGTCTTCAAAGTATGGTGAGCTCTCACGGCAGCACAAGAAGCAAAAGCATTAAATGTTCACGATGCCGTCGAAGTCACAATAAGAACGTGAGATAAATTACAAAATTTGCACCACACCATTCATTAAGGGATTTGCAAATGATTATTATAGCCTACAAAAAAAAAAAAAAATCAGTACACTTGCACCTATAAGAGGTTTATTATAATTTACAAAGAACAATAACAATATTGGTGCCTAGTTACTTTAGATTTAAATAAAAGCAAAGATTTTAATAAAGATGTCGGTAGCGACAAATCAAAATGGTGTCTGTCGATCTCCTGCTCAGATGTCAGACCGTCAGACTAGCTAGAACCATAGACATTGCATTTTGAGTATGCTATGTGTAGTGTAGTAGCGACTGGTTACCGAATTTATCCATGCTTCAACATCATAAATTACAGTCAGTACCTACACATACAGCTAACTTAAATCATCTACTCATCGACTTGAAAAGTAGTAGAACTACATTACATTATCGACATGGTTATCAAATACATGAAGATGCTACTAATAGAAACCCGATCTCGAGTACTAACTTGTACAGTGTGGCGGATGTATGCTGATTTGAAATAATAAATATAACAGCAATAATTATAGCCAAGCTCTTAATAAAAGGGTCTTGCACGACGATACCAATTACAATTATTTTATTCAATAAGTGAACGATCACACAAACGACCGCCTACAATAATAATTAATTTGAATAAAATAATAAAATAAAAATAACTACACACAACCAATCTTTAACACTGGGGATCCTATTATGATCTCTAACCACAACACTGTCCTTGTGATGGTAAAGTAAGAAGCTGTATTAAAGAACCTTGCAAAGTCACATCAATTCTCAAAACAAAATATCGAAATAGCGAATAAAAAAAAAAAAAACAGACTACTTCGATATACAAAAAAAAAAAAGAGAAAACCTATTTGAAAAGCGAAAGTTAAAATGATAATGGTATTTCATTGGGGGATGACCGAACGAAATGATAATATCTGATCCCAAATACACTATTAAAATATTATTATACTTCTCTAGTATTTGTAAAGAACTAGCTCCAATAAAAAATTGCTTAAGTGAGCTTACATATACATCAAATTTCATTATATTGGAGTATACAGTGTTGATATACATGTGATTATCATTATGAGCACAATGTGATATCAATTATTGACAATTTTACCGCATTAAAATATAATAATAAGTAAAGTTCACTGAATACGAATATATTCCACTCTCAAAATACAGAGACACTGATATCTTATGTATTCGTATGAATAGATCCTATTCCCACAATTTGTTGCAGAGGGAAAGAGAACAGATGCATTTAATAGTTATAAATAGAGCAAAATCTAAGGCCACCTTGAATAACTTGAAATAAGGAAATGTGGGTCTATATTTAATATTTTTATCATATTTACAGATTCAAGTATTGTGAGTTTGCCCGATTACGAGGACTCAAATACGCATAAATGAGTTTGCCCGATTACGAGGACTCAAATACCTGTTTGTGAGTTTGCCCGATTACGAGGACTCAAAACAAAATAATGAGTTTGCCCGATTACGAGGACTCAAATACCTGTTTGTGAGTTTGCCCGATTACGAGGACTCAAAACACAATAAATGAGTTTGCCCGATTACGAGGACTCAAATACCTGTTTGTGAGTTTGCCCGATTACGAGGACTCAAAACACAATAATGAGTTTGCCCGATTACGAGGACTCAAATACCTGTTTGTGAGTTTGCCCGATTACGAGGACTCAAAACACAATAATGAGTTTGCCCGATTACGAGGACTCAAATGGTGGTAACATTTACAGTTTATAATTTTGCTATTTAATCACTCCGAAAAGAATTATCTCAATAATGAGAAATTACAATTTGGATTCTTCAAATAATTTCAAATTATAATAATACATCAAATAATTATTTCACTTGTATACTATCTTTAATATATCATATATATATAAAAACATGTTATATATTGTTATTATTATTTACAACTCTACTAACGTTTTCTTGTTTTCTTTCACGCAGACCCTGTATCATTTTGAAGTCTCTGATCGCCTGCTGAGCTCTCCACTGCCATTGCATTACCCACTGCCATTGCGTTACTCGCACGATGATGAAGATAATTATGCATAATATTCTTTCGGCCTATTAGTAATAACTTGTGTCGCTCAAGATAATTATCTACTTTAGTTATATTTCAACCATACGGTATTGTTTTGTATTCGTTGAGTAGGAGTAAGAAATTGTATAATTGTAATGAGGACATACAACATAAATATCTAATGGCCGGATCGGACTGAGGACATTCCGGATCGGACTGCGTTCATTCCGGATCGGACTGAGGACATTCCGTACTTAGGATAGCCGACTATTAGCATCACAAAATTACTCTCATCCTTGTAGAGTTTATAATTATATTTGCCTGCAAAATAGATTCAGCCGATCCAAAATGTCAATGTCACTTATAACAGGGCGACTCTCGAAAAAGAAGTTGAAGAATTAATAATGGAGATTATTGGGAATTATTTTAACAGAAGAATTAGAAATGTTAAACTTAGAAAAATAGGGAAAAAGGCAAAGTTCTAAGGTCAACTGATTATAATTAAAGTAATGTATTACTTGAGATTTGTGTTTGAACTGATTTGCTTACACTTTATTACTTTTGATCTGTAATTTATATAAAATTTTTAGGTCCATGTTTTGTCCCCTCGTTTGACAAGGCTTTTCTTGCTAGACGCACAGATATTATAATACCCACTATAGCTAGACGTGACTGAAGCCAGCTTCACACACTAACGCAAAGAATACTTACAGCTTTATGTAACATACCTAATAGCGCATAGATAGGTAGGTACTTTAAACGATACCTATGCCATAAAGGAAGTGAAATACACTTGCGAGCTTTAAAATGGAATCGCTTTCATCGCGAGTTGATCAAAACAATTTTTTTACAATTTATGTACAATGAACTATAGATTGTGGTATATCATTTGAAAGGTAATTTTGTTACCTTTCAAGTGATATCAAGAAGATTTAAAATTAATTAAATTGGCTACCTAAATTTTGGGAATTATTGCAATAGGTCGAAGTTGCATCTATCGGCGCCGGAGCTGGATGAGCTGGATTTCTCCCTCGTATCCGCTGTTTTAGCTCGTCCCACATATGCCAGATTGGGTTCAAGTCAGGAATAAGGGCTGGCCAGTCTAGTGTGGGAATGCTGACATGGAAGACGTCTGTCGGTACTGTCTAGTCACTGCTGCGGTGTGGCAGCGGACATTATCGTCCATTAAATCAAAATTTATCGTCGCCAATAAATCCTGCGTAAGGGAAAACATAACTTAACTCATAGTTCACTGCAAAGAAATTGTAAAAATTAGTCTTGAACAACCCTTGAAGCGATTCCAGTTTAAAGCTCGCAAGTGTAGTTCTAAATAGATAGATATATTTTTTTTATTATACATAAAAACACCTAGACCAATGGAACAAATTTCTGCAGATCGTACACAAATTTGTTCCGAGGCGGGAATCGATATCACTTGAAAGGTAACAAAATTACATTTCAAATGATATACCACAATCTGTAGTTCATTGTAGGTACATAAATTGTAAAAAAATTGTTTTGATCAACTCACGATGAAAGCGATTCCATTTTAAAGCTCGCAAGTGTAGTACCCATTACACAAGCTTTGAGTAGCTTACTTTGGGGCTAGATGGTGCTGTGTGGATTGTCCAGCATTATTATTATTATTTTATTTCATACAATCCGGATTTTCCCAGCATAGATAGGTCTCCACATCCTAGCACTCTACATACCTACATAGGTAGTTAAATGACGGTTTATTTACTTACCTATATGTAGTAGAGTAACTATAAAGTATCTTTTGGATTTCAAGAGTAACTATATAGTATCTTTTAGATTTCAATAATTGGTGGGCTGGTGACCCAGACATAGAGAAAAAGAATACCCAATAATAGTTTTTACTATTTGTATATAAAAAACCAAAATGTTTGACATACAGAGACAACAGTTACCAAAATACAAACTGGTTTTATTTTATAATTATAAGCCTGAAGAGTACATAATCCTTAGCAGGAGATGCGATGTGAGCTTATAAAATGTAAATCTAAAGTGTGACAAAATAGGTTAGATAGAATTTTAAAATAAATTTAGGTATTTCTAGGCAATTATTCTGCATTCTAGCCTGGAGACTGATGGTAATATAAGTTACATTTATGTGATTTCAGCAAACACTCAAGCACAATTTACAGCTAGATAAAGTATTTCTATATGAATTTGTTTAAAACTAGCACAACTTATCAGCAAAGTCATAGTAAAATAATATAGATGCCAATAGTGCACTCTATTTCATAAAACACCATGTACACTCTGGTTCAGACTTTTATTCCACACAATCATCCAGTTGTAACAAAAGCAGAATGTTTGTCGAATAACACAAGAAACTACCAAAACAACCTAAACAATACTACTTCTGTTAAAATAAGAACTTTTAAATTTAATTAAAACAGTCAACCAAATAGTTTTTATCCCCATGATCAGTTTAGTGTACAGCCCAGTATAATAAAACATTAATTACCAAATGCTCCAAGAACATTGGTAATAAAGAGTACCATTATTATTAAATCTGGCTTATACTTAATATAATCATGCTCAATATGTGAAACTATCTGTATGACTGTTTTATGGAGAGTAAATATGATTAAACAGTGTAAAGATTCTTGGTAGCCGAACTGTGCTTGACCATGGTGTCTCTGTGGACCTGGAAGCCCATTTTGCCGTGGATACCGAGCTGCTCTTTTAGTCTTTTGCCGATTTCAATAGTAGCATGTTGCTTTGTAGCATCAGCAGTCCAGATACCTGAAAATAAAAAGGGATTAGTAAATGGTTAGAAATAACAAAATGTGGTAATTTGTTTTAAGTTTTTTTAGCGGCACGTCTTGGCTTTGCACAGGTGGACATTTCTTTTTTAAATATAGCCTACGTTACTCAGGGATAATGTAGCATTCTAATGGTTAAAGAATATTTGAAATTGGTCCGGTAGATATCAAGTTTATTCATTACAAACAAACAAACATACAAATCTTTCCTCTTTATAATATTAGTGTAGATTAATAAAACTTACCAATTTTATCAAGTTTTTGTCTAACATTTACTACAGCACCACAGATCTCATCAGGGTTTTCAAAATTCTCTCCAATAAGTAGCAACACCTGAAATTACATTAAAATTATAGATTGCTGCTACTAAAAAGATGTAAGTAATATTTTTTTAATCAAATTCCTGTGCGCCTATGAGAATCAAAAGAATATTTACAGTGTCCAGCCAAAAGCGATCAAGATCAGAATTGCGTTGTTTCTTTTCTAGACTGACTAGCCATCTGCCTCCCATTTTGTTAGCATCATCCTCCCACATAGGCCGGATTCCCTGCTTAAACACGGCATAGTCATGTCCTTGACGGAGCTCAGATGGTAGCTTGATGTGGTGGTACAATCTGAAAGCAAGGTATTGTTGACAAATAATTTACTCACTGAAAAATGGTTTCTAATTTTAAAATAAGCTAGATTCAAAGGGTTATCATCATGTAGTTGGCATAACGTGTAAATGCAATAGATAAAAGTACAAGAATACCTCCAAAAATCTTCAACAGTGTCAAAAGTAGTGAGTTCAATCAAATTCTCCTCCCATGTTTTGTTTCTATCATTATCATAGAACCAGAGACTCCATGTATTTTGCAAAGGATGCTTGATCAAAAACTCTGGCGGCACTTCTGTGGTGCTGTTGGTCTTAGTATCGGCAGCAGTTCCCTTGAAAACACAGGTCATTTTACTCCAAACCTAACCTTATCTAGTATTTTTACCGAAACAATTATATTATTGTAACCACTTTTATACGACTTTAATCACTATTAGATATTTATCAGAACACGCAAACAGTTAATTGCATGAGAAATACAGTAAACATGAAACAAATGCAACAGTGAAAGTTAGTCGAGCCACATCAGCAGGATATCTCCGAAAGTAACAAAAGTTCATGCAATTACGGTTTATAGGAAGGTAGTTCGAGAATTGTGTACTTGAAACAATTCTGTCTACCCACCTCTACTACTTCTTCAGAATTATTTCCAGCCATTTCACAAGAATCTCACGATGCAATTTTTACTAAAAAGAATGACAGATGTATTTGGTATTGCCATTTGATAGGCCAATCCTGATTTTTTTTTCTTTGTGGCCAGTATTTTCTGTCAGATAATGCAGTTTAATTTGAATATTCTTTTTCAAGCAAAGTCATTGGTTCGTCGAAACTATTGATATTCTAGTGTATATGCATTATTATGATGTTTTTGCAGATTTATACTTTTAAAAGCCGTCACACACAGAAAGAGACTACACAAACGCCGCCGCCCGCCGCCCGGCGGCGCGGCGGTGTATTTGTAGTCTCTCATAAAAATTCACGCATGCAAAAAATTCACGCACAACTCACACGCCTTCGCCATCCACCGGCCCGGCCACGGTTTCTGTGTGTGGAGGCTTTTATTCCACATTTTATTCATTTTTCATAAGTACCTAATTTGTTTTTAACTGGCAATGTTGGATAACATTCGCATTGTTTTCGCTTCGAACGTTTTGTCAATGTCTCAGTTGACACTGACAGATAGAGAGATGTCCAACACAAAGAAGAAATATCGATAAACCAACATTTTAACACACAGGTGGTAGTTATTTTTAGCATATAATTTTGCGAATATGTTAATTTATAACCTTATATCTTATATTTTCCCAGATGCTCTAAAATACCAGTAAGTAAGTTTGTTTTTTCATAAGGTTATTGAAAATCCTTTACGAATTGCGGCAAATTACTTTTCCACTAGTTTAATTTCTCGTAGAAACCAAAAGAAAAAAAAAGTTATACTCAAAAAATATAGAATTACGCGCCAACATGGAACGATCGAGCTTAACTTTTTGTTTGTCACAGACCGACCACTTACTGTTTTGAGATGAAAAATAAACAAGCCGTAGCAACAAATTCACTGGTAGGGGCACCGAGCACTGCAATCATAAACTTTACCGGCGAGCAAAGCGAGCCGCTAAAATTGTCTGTACCTTATTATTAGTTAGTTTTTTATGTTATTTGTTTATGTGGGTACAATGACCTTAATGTGGGCTAGACTGTAGCCTTAATCAAAAACAATTTTTATGTATTGTTATGTTATCGTGAGCGGAGTGAGCCTCGAAAAATCTGACCAAAACAGAAGTTTGGTCAGATTTTTGTGGTTGGCAAACATTTACTGAATCAGACAGAAACGGACCAGGCCACAGCCACACCACAGGTAAATAATTGGTTGCTTTGAGGTTGAACTGAACATAAAAAGTCATGTTTGAGTAAATAAATAAATAAAATAAATAAATAACATGTAATACAGGAAGGAGCCAAGTAGAAGTAATATCGGCGAAAGGCGTATTTGTTTTTCTTATTTGAAGGCTATAGTCATAGTCATAGTCAATGTGATTGGAGCTAACAGTAGCATACAAATAAATAACCTCGAAAAAAGCGTTGAGAGACATCGTGTTGGATGATACATTTCGGGGGGGGGGGGGGGGGGGAAGGGGGTTAGTTAAGGATGGCTCAGCGGACTACCTACTTCTTGTGCTTTGCCTTGGACCAATTCGGATGTTTCCAGGGACCACCGGTTAAGAACCACTGGGCTAGAGTCACAGAAATCGGGTTTGCGAGTGAATACCAAAGCACAGATAATTATAATACTATACTAGTACCAAAGTACCGAGGAAGAAAACATTGCATTGTGTTTGTTTTCTCTAACTATTAATTTAATAAGTTTGCAATTCGTTTTCTCGAATGCTACGGCTCCACCTGCGTTAGCGTTGACGTCATTGTTAATGTCCATTAACGCGTTATTTAAGACGCTAAAAATGCACCTTGGGTTCTAAGAGTCAAGGTGCATTTTTGGCGTCGTCAATAAAAGAACACGAAAATACCTTGGCCACATCTGCGTGACGCCCAAATTAGCGCGTTAAACACGTTAGAACGCAGGTGGAGCCGTAGCATAAAAATATGGTTAGCATAGCAAGCTCGTGTTGGATTAGAAGTACCTAATAAAATAAAATTAACTTTTCGATATCGACGGTCATAAAATGCGAGTGTTTGTCCCATCTCTAATAACAGAAGAAAATTTAAAGAAAATCATTATATCAAATCAATTCAGTTCAGTTGCCGAAAAGAGAAGGAGAATAGTTTTGTTTTGTGTTGTTCTCGTTGAGCTGAATCTGTCCGGCGGCGAAGACAAAACCTTGGCGAAGCGAATATAGACAGCGGTAGTTGAGAGCAAAAATGTCTGCACAAACAATATTACTCGATTTTTCGTTGGATGCCGCTCGTCTGGGAGATGAAAGTGGCCAAAAAGCTGTGTTCGGCCAACTTGAGACAGTCCTGAAGGAATATCTCCCGAATCTCATTTTAGCCGCTGATATTAAACTAGACGGAGGTTCTATGAAGATCCTCACAGGGAGAAATGGATCTACTGTGTCAATTAGAATGTTCGACCGCGGCCTTATTACGCTAAACATAGAGTTCTACAAGGAAGAAAACCAGGAGCCATTGATTAATCTCAAGGTGAGTTCTTTAATTAGCTTATTGCCAAGTTTCCATTAGGCTTGGCAGCTGGTTTTGGCTGATTAGTTACTCTTACTGATGCTATTGAAGGGAGTCATAGCCTGTAATGATCATAACGTTTGAAATCGTCATAGTGTTTCCTACATTTGTAGTTGAGTAGTACTTCAGGTGCAATGTTGCTATAAAAAAATGTATCACAGATTTTTGGTAGGCATCAAACAAAGCTTAATGATACAAAATACCTACTTTGCAAAAAAAAAGTTTTCTACTAAGCTACAAGGATAACCTATAGATATAAGAACTGTAGGAAACAAACAAACATACCTACTCACCTTTTCATAATATTTCTAGATTGCTCGAGTTCTGGAAAATCACATGAAAAAATACATAAATGTTATCAAATCGCAAGCCTATGCTCCACTGAAGAGATGTCTGTTTGGAAGATATTTTCCTACATCAGGTATTTAAACCATTGAAAACATAATTATATCTATGTCGTGTCAGTCAGTTGGGATTAAGTATATCAGTCACTAGTACCCATAACACAAGCTCTGCTTAGCACTAGATGATACTGTGTGAATTGTCCAGCATTATTTATTTATTAATATAGACCATTCAAAATTATTCTGCATTTCCATTTATTCACATTTCACATGTATACATCAATTTATCAGCTGAAGTGAAATGAATTTTAATTTCCAAGGAGATGCCTAGATATCATTGGAAAAGACATTAGTTCATTTTTATTCTTGAAAAATATATGCAAAACCAGTAATTTTATATATTCTTTGTTGTTTTCAGATGAGAGACTACTTGAATATGACATTGACAAGACCATATTTGATGAGCATTCTGAGTTCCAGAGGATTCAGATTGTGCACTCCAAGAGTTTGGGGAACATGCTTGTTCTGGATGATCTACAGAGTAAGTTTTAAGAATTATTAAATTCACAAGTGAAGGTGGGTTTTATTCTTCAAGCAGGCAAGGGTGCATTCATTTGTAATGGCAGTGGCCGTGCATAATTGAAAAGACTTATGGTATATCCTACTAATTTTATAAAGCCGAAAGTTTGGGAAATGTGAAATTTTTGTTACCTAGGATCTCCAAAACTACTAAACAGATCAAGATGAAAATTGGCGTACATTTAGAACATAGCCTAACTTAGATATAAGGCTTATTATTATACGGAAAACATGCATGTGAAGCCGTGGGCAGAAGCTAGTAATAAATAACTAAAACAAACAGTACCTAATTAACCAATAATCATTTATTTTTTGTACAAACAAGTTACTTAACCTCAGAAAAAAAAACAAATAAAACTACAATAACTCAAATAAGTACCTAACATAGACATGTGCATAGGCCATGAAAATAGTCATGTTATCCTTTACTGGTCAAATTCCTAAATACCTAGATCACCTAGCAATTTCTTGCTGCAATTCTAGCACTTACTGTCCTATTTTTATTTAAATTTGTGTACGATCTGCAGGAATTTGTTCTGTTGGTCTGGGTGTTTTCTATGTACATATAATAAAAAAAATATCTATCTATGTATATAATGTATTAAATATATCAGTTATCTAGTACCCATAACACAAGGTTTGAGTAGCTTACTTTGGGGCTAGTAGATGGTGCTGTGTGGATTGTCCAGCATTTTTTTTTTTTTTTTTTATTTACATGATGCAACTTCATGAGTTGTAATTTGCAGAAGGTAACACAAGTCGGCAAACGTAGTGTAGGACGCCCTCCGGCCAGGTGGGATGACGATCTGCGAAAGACTGCAGGCAGATGCTGGATACGGCAAGCTGAAGACAGGGCGCTATGGCGCTCATTAGGGGAGGCCTATGTCCAGCTAATATAGGCTGATGATGATGAACACAAGTCCCAAAATGTTTGGACCTGGCTTGACTACCTATTAAACATGGTACTCTTAAACATTGGCACACCCTGGATTATTCGTCATAGTAAACAATTCAACACAGATGACAGGAAATCTGTGTCATTTAAGATCGAGTGATTCGTTTTGCACTTCGCGTTCGATAAACATTATGCATGCGTTTGTTTATTTTAAATACATTTCACGCCAATTTAAACGGGGTAGACCTTTAGCACGTTTAAGTTCTACTTATCTATATAGTTTCCCGCGGCTTCGCAAGCACGCGTCGTTTCTATGGAAATGTTTAAAGGTCCTGAATCAGTTCCCATGGGATAGAAATATATCCCATGGGAACTGATTCAGGACAAAAAGGGTAAATCTTTATTCACAAAAAAAATTACAAGCAACTAATAGAAATAAATTACAACTAGTATTTATAATTGAAACAATTCAGCTAAATGCAGACTGTTGCAAATAATCTACAGGTAACTCAACTGATCCATATCAATACCAGTCGGAAGCGTCCCCAAGACGCTGGCCGCATTGCCCCGCTGTATGGCAATGCTGATGCGCTGCGCTAATTACTCACCAGCTCTCGGGTCACGCACGCGTCGCATCGACCGAAGGCTCGAGATAATTTGAAAAAAAAAGTGGTTAAGGTGATTTCTATCCCTTGGGATCTGATTAATAGGACAAAAAGTAGCCTATGTTTGATTCATGGATTAGAATTACTTGTATGCAAAATTTCAGCCCGATCCATTCAGTAGTTGCGGCGTGAAAAGGAACTAAACATCCATCCATCCATCCAACCATGCAAACTTTCGTATTTATAATATTAGTGTGATGTTATGTGATAGTGTGAGTGTGTTGATTATGTGATGTTTTGTTTGCAGATATATCCGAGGCTGACCTGATTTACACTGAAACGCTAATGCAGAGAGGCAAGGAGAATTATGCGGGCAAAGAAATTGTGATATTAGGTGAATAACACTTTCTTCTATACTCAAGTAGGCTTCCGTTATTTTGAAGGTTAATGTGACGACGTCGACAATCGCGCAGCGGGCGCTGGTCCACTTGCGATGAAGCGAGAAGAGTTCGATTCCCGCCCCGGCACAAATATTTGTATGATCTGCAGGTATTTGTTCTAGGTCTGGGTGTAGTATATGTATTATGCATAACACAAGCTCTAAGACACATCAAATTTCCCTAAAGTGTTCTAACTAATGCTTACTTCGGGGCCTTTTGAGTTTTGAGGCGTGTGCGAGTCGGACATAAACGGCTGTACCTAACTTTTGAGTGCGTTGACTTGGAAGTTTTATTTATATCGCAGTTCCAAGAGGTTACGGACTTGAGTACCTATTTACGGTTAATTTCAACTCGATATGTCCACGCGTTCCTGTGAAAAGGGTGTTGACGGACAGACAGACAGACGGACAACAAAGTGATCCTATAGGGTTCCTTTTTTTGCTTTTGAGGCACGGATCTCTAAAAACGTATGAGTCGTTTGTTTATCTAGGCTTTATCATTAAACAAAGAAATGTATGATATTGCTTGCAATCTTGAAGCACATCTCAGTGTGCTAGATTTTGCAACATTGTCACAGCAGTAAATCAATAAATTGCAATGATGATTGAAGGCAATTGAGCACGACACTTATTCAAACAAATTGGATACAATTTGCCGGCACGACACTTAGTTTGTTAGCAGATGGGGTCTTTAGCAGGGTTGATGATAGATACCGCTGGTTTTCACATCAGAGAAGCTCCAAAATCTGAGTGGAAAATCTGGAAATAGAATTTTGAATAGGTATAATGTCTTCATCACAACATTAAATTCATACACAGTATAAAATTTTTAATTGCGTCACCTCACTCACAGACCCTTCATGTCCTCGACCTCGACGGCTTATCCACTGCTTGTCCACTGCTGGACGCAGGCCTCCCCCTGATAAGCGCCTTATTGACTTATCCCTTAATCGCCTCTAACGAAGAATTGGGGAGGTGTAAATTCTAAGCCACACAGCTTCATGTCTTATTGGCTATTTTTACACAACCAAACTGACCTTTATTACTACAAAAATATTTTCATAAGCCTGTTGTACGGTAAACCCGGATTTTGAATAAGTTATCGAGAGGTAGACCGTCAACCCCCTGAGACTTGTGACTGTCTACCTCTAGGCCTAGCACGGGGATTGTTGTTGTGTGTGTGTAGGGTTGAATAGAGAAAAATGACATCGTCATACATTGCGTAAATTATTGCAGTTGAACATTGATATTAAAGGGCAGTTGAAGTTGCAATTGAGCTAACTGCAGACTGTTGGTTTGCAACTCAATCAATGCAAACAAATCGACAGGAAAAATAAAAAATGAAAAAGACCATAGGAAAGAAAACAGTTTGCTTCAATCCCAAATTTTCTGCACGAGTTGGTTGTATGTACGTACAACCAACGCTGCATGATCTTCTATCTTCTTTACTATTCTTACGGGGGCCAGGGTAGAGTCTATTTGACGTTGATGATTTGATGTGATCATGCGTGACGTCTCCTTATAATATGGAATTTGCGTTGTTCCATGTCCGCTCGATAGGGGCGCTGCTGTACCAAATGGAATGGAAAAAGGAGACGTCACGATCACGTCTATTGTTTGACGTTAGTTTCAATCTTCCAATTCTACGAGATGACAGAAGGAACTGGAAGAATCAGCTAAGTGGAATTCTAGTTCAATCATCGTAGCTGAAAGTACTGGAAAGTCATAGAAATCATGAGAAACGGTCTCGCGATTCTTGTAGTTAGAGGCCCTAGCCTTGTGTCTGTCTTTCAGTCCTTGTTCAACTGACATTACCCAATTATGCACATAAGTGAGACAGATAAAGTACCTGCTCCGTTAAAGTCACTCCTCAGATGAAGCCTCCACGGCCCCGATTTTGAAGCGCGTCTTGTGTCGCGCGATTTGTAGTGATATTGTAACGCGCAGCGTTTTAGTAAGCGCGATTTCTAGACGCCGCCGCGCGCCGCATGCGAAATTGCAGCAGTGTTTAAGATCGTATGCGTCTTAGTACAAAATGTACTGCAAACAAATATCGCGACACAAGACGCGCTTCAACATCGCCGCTGTGGGGTGGAGGCTTGATGCTGTATGAGAAAGTCCAGTGTTTTATGTATTTTTATTTGTAGGTGGCGGTGACGGAGCGCTCCTATATGAGCTACTGAAAGAGAAGCCCAAATTCGTGTGGATGTTAGAGATAGACTCTCTCGTGATGGACGCGTGTAACAAGTACATGAAAACCATCTGTGGAGACGTGCTCGAGAATATGAAAGGACCTAACTACGAGGTACTTACCTTTATTTAATTTAGGTACTTGTAGGTCAAGTGCGAAAGTCGGCACTAAGCTCCGAAATCTCTTAAAGTACTAAAACTAGTAAAACTAAATTAAAACAATTATTAGTAAGTAAGTGCTATTATAATATTAATGGCTTTTTAGTTGACAACTTGAAACTTGGCCACTTAATTATATGAACAAGTTATGTACCTATATATAATCTTAGAAATTTGCATGCCTAATTTTAAGGTAGAACATAATTGAAACATTTAATATATTTAAGATCTACAACTGTTACTTACATTATGTTGAAGCAAATAAATTTATCTTTATCTTGTACCGATTTCGGAGCTTAGTGCCGACTTTCGCACTTTGCCGACTTTTGCAGTATTCAATACAGGTAATAGCGGAGTGGCGACTTTAGGAAATTTCCATGCAATTAATCGTCTAACGACGACTTTTATAGGAACTGAGGGGCGAGTCTATTTGACGTTACTAATTATCTAAGGAAAGCACAAGTTTCTGCCCTCGGCTTGGCACACCATTCCCAGATCACAACTAGCCCATAAAACAAGTCTGAACTTTTATTTTGATATAATCCAGATTTTTTTTTTTAGATACGTAACACACACCTTCTCTTTTGTCTTTATAATATTAGTAGGAAAAGCGATCGCGTAATTCCCTTCCATTGCAGGTAATAATTGGCGACTGCATGGCAACTGTCGCCAAGTTCATAAAGGAGGGTCGCCGAGTGGACTACATATTCGGCGACCTCACCGATATCCCGATATCGGAGTCGGCGTGCGGCGAGCTCTGGGAGTTCATGACTATGATCCTGCGGGCCAGCTTCCAGATACTGCGGCGCAGCGGGAAGTTTATGACGCATGTAAGTTTAAATCATCATCATCGTATGTTAGTCCACTGCTGGACATAGGCCTCCCCCTTTGAGCGTTATATTTATCGGCAAAAACAAAACAATTGATCAAAAAAATTAGAAATTGTTAGATTTTTAGTAACTAAATTTCATAAAAATTGGCAATAAGTCACGTGACCGTGAACCCAATCAGAAAGTGTGAATTCACTTCTCTAGAAACATCATTGTTCAGGTGGACCATAAAGATCGACACCGGCAACGTGCGGATCTTTTTGGTCCACTTAAAAGATCCGCTCGCGAAAGAGCGTAGTAGTGCGTGTATCCACGCACTACTACGCTCTTAATCTATACTTTAAATAAAACTGTAACAGGTCCGATTCAAATTGTCCATTGAAGGTATGAATTTTTCTTGGGCAATCTCTTATACTGAAGGCAAACTGTAATTTTTTCCATTTTTGTCTGTCTGTATCTTGGCCGCGCGTCACGCCGAAACTACTGAATGAATTCAAATGAAACTTGGCATGATTTGAGTTCACACTACGAGGAAGGATATCGGATACTTTTTTATCCTGAATTCAGCACGGTTCCCTGAGACGGGATGAAAGATAAATTTCTTGGCCGCGCATCACGCCGAAATACTCAAAGAAATCAAAAGAATGTACTTAAAAAATTGGATGTTTGAATTGTCCTCCTATCTCTTGTTCAGGGTAGCGGCGCAGTATGCAGCATGTCCCTCAAGCTGTACGAGCAAGAGCTGTGCAAGCTCCAGCCAGCGGTCACCTTCACCAAGTGCGAAGCATTCATACCGTCCTTCCTCGAACAGTGGATCTTCTACCAGATAGCCTTCCTGCACCAGGCTGATGGGGACGTGTAGGAATCAATCAGTAGGTCAAACTAATCTTCTTGGCCGATGTTGAAATTGTTGTGTGCAACACTTGAGCAAAGTTGTTTTTTTTTTGCTGCGAGTACGTATATTTTGATTTTGAATTTAATTATAAATATAATTAACAGGTGGGCTAGTCAAAAATTGAGGCATTTGCTCTCGTGTGAAACACAACTTTATAAGAAAAATAGAGTTTTTTCTAGTGACTGAAATGTTGTTGGGCGAATTTATTTCTGGCGTTTATCAGTGTAATTCAATTCAATTCAATTCGCAATGATGTCAATTCAGATATCACTAAAACGAAAATAATTTGACAGCACTAGTTAATAGTTCATAACAACTATGTTACAGGTCACAAAATATAAATTCCATAGTGTAAGTAAAGGTACATCGACAGTGGACTAATATCTTCAAAATACATCAACAATAACATAAAAAATTATAACTAGGTAGGCACTAAAAATATGTCATTGAGAAACGCGCTAGAGCAGAGGTTCCCAACCAGTGGTCCGCGGGACCACTGGTGGTCCCTTGAAGCATCCGAAGTGGTCCGCAAAGCAGTTATTTATATGCCTACTGATAACTCTTATCACATTGATTTATAGCCTTCAACCACGATAAAAAGATTGCTGCTCTCTCCGCTCGCCGATATTACTTCTACTTGTCTCCTTCCTGTATGACCTGTTGTGTCAATTCAACCCGAAAGCAATCAATTATTTATTTAAATTAATAAATAATAAATAATGCTGGACAATTCACACAGCATTGTCTAGCCCCAAGCTAAGCAGAGCTTGTGTTATGGGTACTAGATAACTGATATACTTAATACAATACACTACATAGATAGTTTTTTTTTATCATACATAGAAAACACCCAGACCAACGGAACAAATTTCTGCAGATCATACACAAATTTGTTCCGAGGCGGGAATCGAACCCGCATTTACCCGTGGTGTGGTAACATTTACTGAATCTGACTAAATGTTTGCCAACCACTAAAAAATAAAACAAAAATCTGACCAAAACATAATGTTTCTTTCGAGGCTTGCTACAATCACCGATAATAAATAACACTACCGCACGAAATAAATGACGAGAAAATAAAACAATGCGTATAAATTGTTCTTGATTAAGGCTAGAGTCTGGCCTCTGATTTCACTGTACCCACCACAAAAATTTAATAACACAAAAATTTAACAAATCACATAATTTTTTCATGTCTTGTAGTTAACATGTCTCTTTGGTCTTGATTGAGGTCAGAGCCTGGCTCTCATACAAAGTCACCTTCTCCACGTGGAGGGGAAAACCCAACAATATAAAAAAAAAATCGCGGCTCGCTCTGCTCGCCGTTAACAAGTATTTTCTGCTTGGTTTAGGCCAGGGCCCCCATTCAGGCATTTCAGGTCACCTTCTCCACCACCGCTAACAAATTACGAAAATCTAACAAGGTACATACAATTTTAGTAAATTGTAAAATTGCACGGCGGTAAAGTTTATGAGTACGGTGCTCGGTGGCGACACTCCCTCCCCCTACCAATGAATTTGTGGCTATGGCTTGATATAGTTTTCATCTCCAAACAGTTTGTGGTCCGTGACAAACCAGAAAGTAGTCAAGTGGTCCCTCATCACAAAAAAGTTGGGAACCACTGCGCTAGAGCGTCAGCCACGTTCCGGAAAGTCCTTTTTGCTTCGATTATTATGAAAGAGATTTGACCTTTTTAGTACTTACAACAGTAATCCTAATAATATTATAAACGCGAAAGTTTGAAAGTATGGATGGATGGATGGATGTTTGTTACTCTTTCACGTAAAAACTACAGAACGGATCTGGATAAAATTTGGCACAGAGCTAGAGTATAGTCTGGAATAACACATAGGCTATATTATATCCCAGAATTCCCAAGGGAACGGGATCTACGCGGGTGAAACCGTATCTAAGGCAATGCTACGCAAAAACTACTGAACGGATCTGGCTGGAATTTGGCACAGAGATAGATTATTGTCTGGAATAGCACATAGGCTATATTTATCCCGGAATTCCTACGGCCGTTCCCGTAGGAATTCCGGGATAAATATTATAACTACGTGGGTGAAATCGAGAGGCACTGCTACGCAAAAACTACTGAACGGATCTAATGAAATTTGGCACAGAGATAGATTATAGTCTGGAATAGCACATAGGCTATATTTATCCCGGAATTCCCACGGGAACGGGAATTACTCGGGTGAAACCGCGAGGCGCTGCTAGTACTTTATAATTTAACAAAATTAGTTTCGTTTTGGAGATTTATCTGACTCGACAAAAATGTCTGTACTATAGATACCTAAGCTAAAGTAAGGCAATTTCATTTTGCAATAGGAAATCTTCTAGGAATATCATGTATTGGTTACTTTGATAGGTAGGCGAAAGACTATGAGAGTGGGGTTAAAAGAAAGACATTTTATGGCATTATAGGGTTAAGAATAGACATTTTCGGTTGACTGATTAAAATTATTAGTTCATGACGTTGTTATTCATTCGCAAATTGATATTTATTTTGTAAGTTGAGTTATTGTGTTACTTTTTATTTTATTGTGACTTACGAAGCCCATATGATGCTGCAATTATGCCAAAGGAGAAATGTATGAGACACACAGTCCAAAAAGCTGTGTATTTAGTTCATGCATTACTACATTACACGGCACGGCAACCGTGCCGTGACCGTATGTATGTGAAAAAGACCTAAGTTTGTTTGGTCTCAAAATTATTAGTTTCTTTTGTTAAAGGTGGTACAGTGTATCCTTGCTGATAAAAACAGTATTATTAGATATAACCAAAGAATTGTGTATATTGGTTCCTATTCAATTGTGATGTCACTACATAATCTCACTAATACTAAAGTAATTCGACAGCACTAAAAATTAAGTCATCTTTTTTATTTCGATCATTATGTAAGCATCATTTTTGGAATGATTTTTTTGAAAGGATGATTGAAACATATAGGTATTATACTATTTGAAATTAGACAAATAATAAGTGTAATAGTCTACTTACAACAGTAAGTACTAGTTAGTTTATAATTTAACGAGATTAGTTGAGTTTTGGGGACATCTGACTCGACACCAATGTCTTTTACTATATCTAAAGTAAACTAAGTCAATTTCATTTTGCAATAGGGAAACGTCTAGGGATATATATATACATAATCTATTGCAATGGTTACTTTGACAGGTAGGCGGAAGACTTTGAGAGTAGGGTTAAAAGAAAGACATTCTATGGCAATGTAGGGTTAAGAAAAGACATTTTCGGTTGACTGATTAAAGTTATTAGTTCAAGACGTTGTTATTCCTATTCGCAAATTGAAACATATTTTGTAAGTTGTGTTACTTTTGAGTTTGTCGTGAATTATTAAACCCCTTTTTCCATACGTACGGTCAAAGGAGAAATGTATATGGGAAGGGCGATACACTGTCTAAAAAAGTTGTCTATGTAGCTTATACATTTCTACTTCACACGTGCCGTATGCATGTGAAGAAGGCCTAAGTTTGTTTGCTCTCAAAATTATGTTTTGTTTCTTTTGTTAAAATATAGGTGGTACCTACAGTGTATCCTTGCTGATAAAAACAGTATTATTAGATATAACCAAAGAGTTGAAATTTATATTGGTTCCTTTACAATTGTGATGTCACTACTTAACTTTTAAGTTATTTCTTTTAAAATTAGTATAATTTGTTGTTTAATCTTTTATTTTTAAAATATTTGTTAATTTTGTAACATAATATGTCTGTATCATTTGAAGTACGAAGAGTTTATTTCAACTTCTACCAAAGTTAGACCAAGTGGTAATCTCCAGTATTCCAGGCAACTAAACACGCCGAATCCATTTAGTTTTTAAGCCAAAGTAGTGTGACTACGTTTTTTTTTTAATTTTACGTTTGTATGCTTGTGTTTATGATTCCTTTCCAATAAATATTTAATTTGTGACGATGTTGTTTCTTTGTGTACGGGAAGTGTCTTCTAGTGTAGAAGATAATTGGACGATTAGGTATTTAAACAGAAATTTTCATACATTTTATGTGAGTCGAAGTTAATCAACGAAGCAGCTGATCATCCGATTATCTTCCGGAGAAAACAGTTGATTAGACCCTAAACTCAACCTATCTGTTTTGCGACAAAATCAATGAAAATGTCCGCTCCTTGCCCGCGGTCCCGTTGACTGGATTACCGAAAGAAAATTTTTCGGTAGTCCACATAACTGTACCACGGAAGATTCTTTAATTCCGTGGTCCAGTTGACTGGATCACTACCATTTTGTGTTGTCGCCGTCTGAAGCAAACGTTATGGCGCCTCGTTGACTATCACCGATTATAAACGATTACACGGAAGAACGAACGTGTCACGAAAAAAAACGAAACGAATTGAATTGAAACATAATAAATTTAATAGTGTGGAGGCCTATCCATAATACAAGCTCTGCTTAGCTTGGGGCTAGCTTAATAAAATAATCACGGACGATCGTGTGGATGCTTGCATGATGCACGTGACGATTAGGTACCTTGCTGATGCAAGGCGATGATCATACGAGTAACGATCATCGGCGATAGTGGACTTCACTACATTATCTATCTTATCTCTATCTTCACGGCGGCATTAGAAAACTGTGGGTACTTATAGTTTGATCGAAACCCCTGTACCGCGCCTGAGGTATGCGCGCGGCGAGAAGGGGGGGAAGTATCGGCCGCTCCGATCCATCAGTCTGCCAGACAACACAACAGACCATCAGCCAGACAATATCGATCTCATGTGTACCTACTCTTGCTCTTTTTTCCTCGGCCCCCACCTCGCCGCACTTTCTTATGGAGCGGTACAGCAGTTTCGGTCAAACTATAGTAAATTGCCACCGGCAAGACAAAACAACTATCGCTGAAGGAAGGATCGTGGGCCTACTAGGGGATCAGGTTATCTTAAAAACTGAAAATAAAAGATCAAGATTAGGTACATTTCATAATATAATAAACTTTATCAGTTATTTTACAAAACATTACACATATCTTACATGAACGGTTGTTTGAACCGTTGTTGTCCAAAACAAAATTGTAATCACAGTAGCTTATAATGTAAGCGAGAATAAAATGCGCTATTTATATCATAAAGAATAAGAAATAAAAGTTTCAAATCACTTTTTATAACTTATAGGTACATAGCGAATAAGAAATATCTCTCAGTGACTCGTAGGAGATTGGAACCCAAACAATACCAAAAGTTTTTTCTTTTTCTTGGTTATTCAGGGCAACTATGGTATGTTGACCCATTATTGTAGCACTTTATACTAGAAAAGTATAAATTGGTCTGCCGCAAATAGGGACTTTCGGAGAAAAGTTACAACATTATTACAGCCACAGAAATCTTCAAGCTTCTGTATTTACATTACACCAAAGGTTCGTAGTCAAACTAAAAATGTTTTAAAATTTTAAAAACAATCGTGGTTCTTAACACAAAATTTGGAAAAGGGAGAAATACTCAAAAGAGATTCAACATTTCGGCAGTTTTAGGCGCCAAGATCAAATTGTTGATATAAAAAAAACCCCTTGTGCTTTTTTTTACCTACAATTGCGTTGTCGCGGCCTGTCTCAGAATATAGGTTGTAACAGCCGGTTTCTCGAACGGTTGATCAATGATTTGACAAGCGCCATAGAAAAATGCATATAACGCGTAAGCATATTTAGCGATCAATTAATCATACTGCAGCTTCGTTAACTTTGACGTATAATGTATATGAAACTGTCAAAAACGTCAATAATGTATGTAATTGTGCGATCTTTTTGAAAAACACCACCTTATGAACTACAAGAGATTTGGACCATAGATTATTTATTAGTACAGGCAGAAAAGTGGATTTCAGATTTAATTTGGTGGCAAGTCGGACACATTTTGCCATCAACTAACCCCCGAATACTCTAATGAAATTCAGATTTAAGCACGAAGGTTGATTGTTTAACGTTGGCGTGAGATTTTTTATTTTTTTGTTTTTTTTAATTGCGGCAAATTATTTTTACAACGCAGCTACGCGCAGAAAAAATTAAAAACCACAATAAAAATTTAATCTCGTGCCGACATGAAACGATTCACCTTAAGTTAGTTCAATCTACGTATGAGAAACTGGCGGAGGTACGCCTCCTAATTTAGCTTATTTACAATTACAACATAATTACACCAGTTATCTCGGTTATTCGGCCTGCCGTAGCCTCGCAAGGCGCTGCGTTAGCTCGTCTTGTTCTTGCGAGACGACAGTGGAGGCTCCGACGGATGTGCTCGGGATTCCTGACGGTAGTTCCATGTTCAGCTCCAATCTGGAATGGAGAGAATTAGAAATGAGAACTCATATTTACAGAGGAAATTATAGTGATAATGTCCTCCTAGCTACATTGTTTGTTTGTACTCGCTCTGCTTGCTCTTGATAGCTGAAAATTTGTGTTTTTGCTTTTAAGAAAAAAAAAACACTAAGCTATGGCCTAATTGTCGTGCTCCAGCCAGCACACACAAATTTACCTACCTACCTACACAAGCCGAAATTCGGCTACGGCGGCTATACTCAACGGAGACTAGTCATGTGTGCAGGACATTATTATAGTGCATAAGTGAGTGCGCAAACCCAGATGCACTCTCTATTCCCATCTCTCTTATCCCCTATTAATATTTTATTTGTACTGGCGATGATTGGCCTGAGTGCGCGCCTGCGCCTCGATGTAGAATGTTTGTAACCTTAACTTAAAATTCACTCTGTGGCCGCGTCTTTTCATAAGCAATTTACCTTAGTCTTGTTGATTTGAGATCTTTCCTTCAATAAATATTGCTTTTATTGAAATCTGAAACTCAGCACCAAGCAACTGAGTTTTAGTAATTTGTGTTGTGGTTTGTTTACAAACATTCTACAACGAGTTTGGCTAGTCTACAGCTTTTTCTATCCTCAGCTACAAGGTCTTGAACAGCCTCTTTATTATCTCCAGCATATTATCTTACCCTGGTTTGTACGACAGGTTAAAACAAAGACAGGTCAAATGATGTGATCTGTGGGCCTAATTATAATTCTGATTGGGGGAACTGAGATCTGATGGACATCTCGCATGGGAGTGTATTGTGCATTATCTGGGAGCCTACTTGGGAAAAGAAAATCTAAGTTTCGTTTTCAATCTTGTGCAAAATAGAGTCTATGTCGCTGGCATTAGATTAGCATTTGCATGAAAAGAAATCAGAAACTTCGATTTCGTTTTTAAGAGTATGGGCCCTGATCACTACAGTCTCTTGCAAGCCAAACCAGAACAGAATGCAACAGAGTTCAAAATCCAATACATACCCTGCTTCATCAGCCACTTGCTGCAACAAGTTATCCACATCGCCTTGCGGTACTGAAGTGGTCGTGGTCTGAGACATAGCATTCTCCATGTACGAAGACTGCACATCTAGATCTTCAAACTGGCTCTCAAACTTATCCATGAGTCCGGATATCTTCTCCAAGTTCATTGACTTCATGGCTGCGTCCATGGCTTTTACTACACCAGCCATGGAGTTTGTGACCTGAAAATTAGGAATAGGGAAATATTACGATCACATTGTAAACTGACTTGGGAAGGATGTGCACTGTACTTTTAGCACAAAGAAGTAATAAAAATACTCTCACACATCCAAATTTTTGAATTTATTAATATTTATGAGTTAGTGTGACAGTGATATGATCCAACTGGTAAACAAAATATTTGATCAATGATTTGAGGGAAGTTAGAGCCACAAATCATTATTGCAGATCATTAAATAACAATAACAAGGTAAATAACACATTACCAACTTGATAAACATGCTCAAATCTTACCTTTCTAGTAGTGAGTGCAGTTTGTACCCTACTGGATACTGCATCCACTCTTGCTGACATTCTCAGGTAGTTCAAGGCCTGGTTCTTCTGACGTATTGCGTTCTCCGCATGTATTCTAGCACCCTCCATATTTCCTTTCTGAATTGCCTTTTTGGCCTTTTCTTTCTCAATCTTTTCCTCCTTTTCACATTTCTTTGAATTTCGCTCTAGCTCTTTGACCGCAAATTTTAGGTTGAACAAATGCTCTGGTTGTAAATGTTGAGGAAAATTTATAGAAAGTGGAAGCTATAGCTTGTAGAAATAAGCTACTGTAAGTAATGTGCTAAATATTAAGTAATTTATAGAATGCTGAGAAGCAAACCATATTTTTTTTTAAGTGGAGCATAAGAGCTTCTAAATGCCTTACTATACAAATACAAACACAACCCCACTTTATACTAAATCTTGTTAAGAGTGAACAGTATGAATCAGTCGTTGATTTCGGATGGTATAACTATTTTATATGTACCTATGACACAGGTTACCAAAGCAAAACACAATTTTGCTATTCACATTTTGTTCACATGTAAATATAATAATCCAGTGTTTCCAAAAATGTATTCTACTTACCGACCTCTGAATTTCTAATAGAAGCACATTATTCTTACTCAGGTTTCTTGGATATACAAGCTTTATAGGAATTACCTACATGACGAAATTCTAAAAGGATACTCTCCATCGCAGACGATGACATTTCGTTCCCCATTGATCGGCTTATAAAAACAATACAAAATTCGGGCGTTAAGCCTTTACGTTATACGAATTCAATTAGATTATCGAGTTTAACTCGTGAAATACAAATTAATTTAGGCAAATGGGTGACTCACTAGCGCAAAACAAAACACTTTTGGATTAAAGTGAAGTTAGTTGCTAATTACGAACAATCAGCTGTCATAAGCTGTCAAAAAATAGTTGTTAGTGTTGCCAGTCGTACTGATTTTGTTAATGCCAAATCGATCGATTAACCGATTTCAAAAGAGGTGAAAATCAATTTTATAACGCTAAAACATCGTTCGAAGAAAACAAAAAAACAATGACTAATAAAAAAAACATGGATTCAGCTATTTTAAATTGAGTTGAGGCTGACATTAGAAATTTTTCACTGAAAAAATAAAAAAAAATCTTTCTTGACATTTCCTCATCGAGGCAAAAATAAAAATAGGTAAGGTCCGTAAAATTGACTACACTATGGTTTTTTTTCAAATGTTGGTATAAAACATACCTGAAGATAGGCACAAAACGAAAAACGTCATTGAAAATTCAATGGTTGAAGTCTCCGCTTTCGCTCTGCTCTGTCACAAATTTATTTCGAAGTGAATTACCGTCAAATACCAACAAAAATCCCTCGTAATTCGAGGGATCCTTTTTTAAATTTACTTAGGAGTACAATTATATTTATTGTGAACTAAGTGCTAGTATAGGTTTATATATATTTTGGAGAAACAGTCAGTGAATTTATAAAATCATAAATAAAGGAAAGGTACATCGAACAGATCGGCTGGGCGTAAAAAGAAAATGGCGTGCGCTACACTGAAGAGAAATTTTGACTGGGGCGAGTCCTTGGCACAGATGCCTGCTAAGAGACGCAGGTGCTCTCCCTTAGCAGCAGGCTCGAGTACAAGTCCTGGAGGTTGCAAAGCTGAGAACAGATCTGCATTTGGTGATGCCGTTAGTGCACCTGCGATGACCCAAGGTTTGTTTATTTTTGTGTGTGCGTATTAATGCTATGCATAAAATGGTTATTGCGCATAGGTATTAGTTCTTCTAATTGTAGGTTTCAGGGATAAATGTTTATCAGCTGTAAAAACGCCATTGTTTTGTGCTATCATGCTGAATATTTTTATCGCGACAGAGCGAGACAGGTGATGCGTGAAGACCGTTGCGTGGATTTTTTCATGACCTTTTGTTGGTTTTTGTAACCAAGCACCATTCCATTTGTCCGTTTTGAAGAAGTCTTTGTTATGAAAGCTTTTGTGTGCACTTAGTAGGTATTTTCATTTCAGCTTCAGTAAAATTCTTGGCAGTAAAATCAGATTTGGAAATAACAACCAAACAGTTATACCTATTGATTAAACTTATCAATAAAAAAAAACTCTTGACCTGCTTAAATAGATCTATTTTGGTTGATCTGTACTTGCACTACCTAACCAGTAAAAAGTACCTATGACAAATGCAAGGCATTGTCATAGGCAAAAGGACTGATTAATGACAAAGATCACCAACACTGACAATAGTTATTGTTATAAAATTAGTCTTGTACACAACCTTGAAAAAAATTCTTGAACAATGCTTGTGTCTGACCTGTAGTACATACAATAATATCTTCTGCTGAAAATTTATTTAAGAAAGCAATAGCTAGGTACTATGTTTTCTTGTGTTGTCTGAAAGTTTCAACTTATTTGATAATTGCTCGATACATAGCAGGTGCCTATTCTTATTCAGTATCAAATTGACTTGGTAAAAGAAAGTGTATGTATTTATAGTATGGCTATACACCAGAACAATGGACCGACTCTGAACTACATGAATAACCCTTACTTATTTCTAATTTGTCAAATCATATTCATGAATGAACAACTGAACAAAGCCTGAGTAAGAACCCAGCTGTTGGTCTAAACCCAAAACGAATCCACACAAAAACTACAGGTAGTCTCCATTTTTTGTATTGGGCTTTTATTGCTTTCGAAGTTGTTTTTTTATTTGTACTGGCTTTAAGATTTCCTTAATCAAATGTTCTGGGGATTGAACACCTTATTTATTAAAAAAAATAGGTAAAGATTATTATGTTGTATTTTTTGCAGGTGCTTTTATTTCCCAACCTATTAATTTATATTAGAAATTATATGATCGAAATTTTTAAAATCCTTCTATTTCTAAAACCTTTTTTTTTTAGGGGGTATGTGGGACTCGAACCCACTAAAACCCCCCCGTGAAACGTCCACCGCCGTCATGGGACGAGATGGGGTCGCGTTGGCATTCACCATCTCGCTCCGGCGGGTGGCCCGGGAACCGGTCCGGGCCTCGGCCTCAAGGAGGAGCAACCCTTTCACACAGGTCACCCCCTCAGACGCGTGGAGCCGTGCTAGCCGGCAGAGTCCCCGACTCTCCACCAGTGGCCTCACTACGGGGGCCGAAGGAGGCGGGCGAACCGCCCCCTTCTTCTCCCTGGACGTCTGCGCCGGAGCGGGTCAGATTGGGCATCATCCTCCCTGACCCGCTTAGCGGCCTCCTTCTGCGACATAACCTCTTCGCAGAAGGAGACCATGGCCTGCCACTCCCTTTCGCCGTCGAGCATGGCGCTCACGACGCTCGGCAGCGAAAGGTCCCGGCCCAGGAACGCTGAAACCGTCTATTTCTAAAACCTAAATCTATGCATGTTATGTTCCCATAAGTAGGTATTTAAAGTCTTGCAAAACTATGCCAAGTATGTTGAGTGATATGATAGTGTATCTTCAAAATGATTTTACTGACTAAAGCAAAACTTTGTCCTAGTTTTGACTGTGAACAAACTGACAATCATGTCTGTTCTTGCAGTTTGTTCTAATTTATTTTGTCAGTCTCTGCAATATTGTGCAATTTAATTATTGTTTGTGTTCATCTGAAATTGTTTTAATTTCTTCTTTTTAAACAATCTATTAAATTTATCAGTTGAGGTAGACCTGGAAATTGTGTAATTGTTTAAATGTCCATTTAAACAATTTTTAATATAATCATGATCTTGCACAGAAATCAATAACTGTTATTTCTGTAGGCTAAACATTACACATTTAAAAGAAGACACATTTTATGAAAAGTTATCATTTGTGTGTTACATTAGCTTCTGTTCAGTCAGATATAATACACCCTGTCCAACTTGGCTACTCTAAAATCAGCATCCTGTGTCCTCATTTGGCATTTTTTTTTCATACCTACCTATTTTCTGTGTTCTACATGGAATAAAACTAACAGAAAAGTAGTTTCCCTCAAATTGTAAACATATTTCCTAAACTGTTTTCTATGAACCCAGGTTGTCAAAACCTTCTTCTCTTATCTACATGTACCTATTCACATTTTGCGTTTTTGGTCATATTTGGGGTATACATACCAACATGATGCATCCATTTTGAATGAGCATTAAATGCCGAGAAGGCTCTCGAAAGACTTGCTGGTTTAATAAAAGCTGTATGCGCTAAGCCAAGACAGAATCATTGGATTAACGCTGCTCAGGATCACTATTTGTGATGTTTTATGGGGGAGGCTGATATCCAGCTTTGGTGTATGAGAGTAGACTATTAGTTCCAAAAACTTCCAGTCTACTGTCAAACTAAATTAATCCAGCTGATGGCATCTATGTTTTATTGTAGAACTAGTGACCCGCCCCGGCTTCGCACAGGTGAAATGCTGATACTAAATATAATAAATTGGCCCTCCAGCCAGTATCGTCACAACCGCTGAGTCCCTGCATTTTAAATCTGTAATATCTTCGAAAATATTCATTTTAATTGTATGCTTTTAAGGGCCATATTGATCTATATTAAATGCACAATGTATTTAAGGTACCTACATAATTCGATAAGGATTAATGCTGTACTGCTTAAAATCGCTTCGTAAATAAGCCATTATTTCTTGTAAAAAGTACAGGATATAAAATGGTTATTTGTGAATTAACCCTAAGAGATAGACATTATACCATTGAGGACATTTTTGTTGACCTTGTTAAGGTGTACAATACTGTAGTACATTATTTTGATCTATCTTGTAGGGTTCAGGCAGCATTTTCAATTTAAGCGCAAAAAATGTGTTTATTTACGACATCACATTAGAAACCTCTAAAATTATCAGTGTTTCTCTAGTATATCATGCATGTATTTTAAATATAAACCTTCCTGTTGAATCACTCTATCTGATAAAAAAAACGCATCAAAATCCGTTGCGTATTTTTAAAGATACCTACATAAAAAGGGACATACAGACAGGAAGCGGCTTTGTTTTATACCTACTATGTAGAGATGCATTGAATACGCCAAGTGCGCAGTGGGGAGTTCGTAATCGAAATACGAGGGTGGATTGAAAAGTACTCGGCCTAACCAAGAAAATAAACACATACTAAATCAGTTATATTTTTATTTTTCTACATAATAAAATCACCATCAATTTCAATACACTTTTGCCACCTCCCCTTCCAAGCATTTAGTCCGTTGAAAAAAAATGATTCTTCATTAGACTCAAAATATGCGTCTACAGCTGCTTTGACCTCGTCGTTTGTCGAAAATCTCCATAAAATCTCTGACCTCCCAAGTGCTTTTTTAGGTTAGGGAACGGAACAGAAAGAAGTCAGATGGTGCCAGATCAGCTGAATAAGGCGGATGCGGTAACAGTTCAAAGCCACAGTTGTGAATTTCAGCCATTGACTGTACTGACGTGTGAACACGGGCGTTATCTTGATGAAACAGGACTTTTCTTCCGAGCATTCCTCGACGTTTTTCTTTTATTTCCTCTCGTAAACGACTTAGTAAGGTGCAGTAGTAATCAGAGTTTATAGTCTGAACCTTTTCAAGATAATCAATCATAAATCACACCTTTCGAGTCCCAGAATACTGAAGCCATCACCTTATTTGCCGACAAAATCGACTTAGCCTTTTTAGGGGGTGGTGAACCAGGTCTTCTCCACTGTTTTGATTGTTGTTTTGTTTCCGGTGTACAGTAATGAACCCATGTTTCGTCCATAGTAACAAAAAGATTTAAAAAATCATCTGCATCGGCTTCAAATAACTCCAAACAGTCACGTGAAATAGTCAATCGCGTCCTTTTTTGTTCAACTGAAAGCAGTCGCGGAACCCACCTCGCAGACACCTTGTGGAAATGGAAACCCAACTCGTTGACTATGATGTTTTGAGTTCGTTCATAAGAGATGCCTATAATCTCGGCTATCTCTCTAATTTTTAATCCGCGGTCTCCCATTATTAAATCAAGTACTTTTTTAATATTTTCGTCAGTAGTGGACGTCGAAGGCCTTCCAGAGCGGGGTTCATCTTTCACACTCTCTCTACCACGCTTAAATTCTGCTATCCATTTTTTGACGGATGAATATGACAGAGCACAATCGCCTTATGTACTGACCATGTCATCATGGATGGCTTTTGATGATAGCCCCTTCTTATGGAGGTACTTAATGACGGCACGCTGCTCAATTTGCTCCATTCGCGGAAATTATGTCCGATTGCTTTGTTAATAAATTTATAAAATCACAACTAATTATCGCACACGTTTCGAACTTCACACAATGAACTAGTCTGAACTGAACTAAATAATGTGGGTAGATTTGATTTTTAGAATTGAATGGATCTGTGTTAGGCCGAGTACTTTTCAATCCACCCTCGTACCTATGCATAATCTACAATTTAACCGGGATTTTTTTCAGAAAAGATAAAAGCTATTTACCTTCTATAGATGGCGGTGGTGATTATATGCGGAGAAGAAAGGATTTCATGTCGAAATAAGCGCGGTTTCTCAGACTAAGCACGCGTCAAGTGACGAATTTTTGACAAAAATAAATCGCAATTCGTGACGTTTTTACGAAAACGCCCTCGACTTTCTGCTAACACTTCCTGTTCTGTTACAGAGCGCATAGCCCAATTCATCCGCGACGACATAAAGCGGCTGCGGCGGCGGCAGCAGCTGCGCATGGCGTCGGGCGCCGCCGCCTGCTCCTCTTCCAGCGGGTCGGAGGGCGACGCGTCACCGCCACACCACGCTCACCACCACCATATGCAGACGCCGCGTCATGCTGCGCAGCGCGCGTTGTTCACGTTCAAACAGGTAAGCTACACATAGGCCCAACGACACACACCAAGTTAATAAATCTCCTTCACCATGGAGACCGCCACCTGCAAGCATGAGTTAGTCAGGCGGACTGACTCCCTGCATTATGACTCCCATGTTAAGTCGATTCTCGCCACTTCTAGTGTACCGACTGATGACGACTGTAAGAAGAGTCAACGTCAGAAATCACATAATTAAGATTAATTCTTAATTATGTAATCTCTGACGTCGATTAACACGCGCTTGTCGTCGAATCTCTTTCTAACATAGATCCTTCCTGTGTTAATCTGCTTCAACATCTGATGATAACAACCTGCAGCCCAGCTAGGCTTAACAGAGCCCTCTACGGGTATTCTTGCAAACGAAAATCTAACCCAATCCTTATACCCAATGATCACAATGGTTTTGGCTGTTTGGATAATTCTCTATTGTTACTTACAGGTTCGCATGATCTGTGAGAAGATGCTGCGCGAACAAGAAGCGGCGCTTCGCCAGGAGTACGACGCAGCACTCAGCAGCAAGCTAGCCGAGCAGTATGAGGCCTTCATCAGGTTTAATCTGGACCAGGTAATGCTCCACCGTTATCTATAGATCAACTCGGTCCAAGCTGTGCCCACTGCTGTATAAGATGCAGGGAGCGGCGCTTCGTCAGAAGTCGACGCTTCAGTAAGCCTCAGAAGTACCTACTTGTGTTGTAAAACAAATATTTGTCGCGAAACGGAAATCGAACCTGTGCATCGCAGGCGGTACTGCGCCACAGAATAACTCGTCTTTTACAAAATAATCCAACTCGTCTTTTACAAAATAATCCAATTTTACCGTTTTTTAATTAACTCTTCTTTTACAAAATAATCCAATTTTACCGTTTTTTAATAGTTTCTGCCTGAGGCTTCGCACGCATTATTTCTATGGAAACATTTAAAGGTTATTTCTGTCCCATAGGAACTGATTTACGGGATTAAAAGTAGCCTATCTTTTATTTCAGTTAGACCTACATACATGTATGCAAAATTTCAGCCTGATCTGGCAGTAGTTTTATTTGAATCTAAATTTATAATACGAATAGTGTAATTTTTAATAGTAGTACTATGTAATGTTTCAGGTCCAGCGTAGACCCCCGCCGTCCACATGCATGCCTCTGGGCATGGACTCCGATCATATGCATCAGGATCTTGTGCCCAGTTGTAAGTATTCACGCAATACTATTCCATCCATCAGTCCCAATAAGACCCCACCCAGCCTCATCCACATTCTTCCAGCAATTGTTTTCCTGCTATAATATAAGCCTTTTATTCAGACAGACCTTTTATTGCAATTTTGTCTCTGAGATTATTTCTTTAGTTAGAAAAAGTTTTAAGCCTAATTAATCACTGATTACAAGATGACAAAAACAAACTAAAAAAAGTGACTCAGTGACTAAATTCAACACTGTGTGATATAGACACATCAGACACAGGTTGCTTGTCTATTGTTAATAAATAAATAATCTTTCTTTTGCAGATCTGTCCTAATATATTGGAGCGGCGGTGCAGCACTGCAGTATATCAAGACAAACATATTTTGGTATATGTGAATATTATATTCAGGAATATAAATCCTGAAACAATCAAGACATTGTGATTGCTTAGAATTTGGCCTGCAAAACATATTGTGTTAGATAATAACTTGCTCAGTCGGAACTAACCTTTTAATTTTGACTTTGTATTAATATCGAGTTTTATAGTAAAACTCTGCCATTACTCGACACTAAATAGTGCAATTAGGTCACATGTACCTTATCTCATATTGCCTTAAAAATACGCCAGAAATCTGAAGTATTTTTGCGCTACTGTGCGCATTACAAAGGCAGCTTCGCATGGCGATTTGTTGTGTTGAGCCCCTTGTTTGTTAGTGTGAAACACTGAATAGTCTTTTGACGATATCCATGTATTGGTTCCATTATACAATATGCTTGCGGCCAAATTCGAGAGTTTAGTTCATGCCACATTACACATAATTAGCTTGTAATGCTTTAGATAAGGTTTGCTGGTAATTGTGTTCATAGACTGAGGGCCTCGGTGCCTGAGTGATGCGGAGATATTTACTTTGGCCATGTTTCGTAAAAAATGGATGACGAATCGACAAACAATACAGGAGCCTATGTCTATTGATTGTATTTTGTATATTTCCTAAAATAACGAAAGAACCTCTAGTATCCTAGTATTTAACTGATTAAAATTCACGCAGAGTGCCTCAATCATTGTCCTCAATAAACGCGACTTAGCCATAATTTTTTTGATTTTACGATTAATTTTTACTCTTTAGTGTTGGAATTGTAGTTGTAGATGATAATTTATATTTTGTTGTCTCTGGTGAGTGAAGATTATAGCCTCATGTATCAGACATTTTGGAACCCTTTCTTCCATTACTCTTTACGGTATCTTAGCTGAGTTTAATAAACTATACTTCTTTTTTATCCAAATTAACTCACTGATACACGGCTTTTATTAGACATAAATTAGGTTTATATAAATTTCTAAGTTGTATTTTCTCAATAATGTTTGGAATTGGAACAGTCGACATCAGCGGAGTAGTACAATGGAGCTTATAATGGTGGCTGTCGCAAACATTATTGGGTCTCGTTTTAGAACTATTGTTTAGTTTTATCTTTTTATTGAATACAAAAACGTATAATTTGTTACCAAGCATTATTCAATAAAATTAGGATAGGACTTTTTTAATTGTATTATCGGCTCATTATTAGTAGGTTATTGGCGATTAAGAACTGAAATAAATTAGCTAAACATACATTTATGGATTTTTTCTCGTTAAACAAAATTACACATTCACATAAATCACCTAATTGAACTAGGTAGGTCCTTTATTTACCCATGGTAAATTATAATAAATGTTTACCATGCTAAATGCATACCTTCGAATACTCAAACGCAACTTAGGATAAAGCTCGTCAAATCGTGGTTAAATAAAAACCTGTCAAAAATTCTTCACTGAGAAGCATAAGATGCGTAAGCCTTATCACACTAGCGGTTTGCGAGTACAAACGGTACAACGGTACAAAATGGCGTCCACGCTGCTGTCCGCGACGTCTTCGCTGCGCAGCCGCGGCGTGTTCGCGACGCATTCGCTGCGCGCCCGCTCCGCCCCGCAGCCGCTCGCAAACCGCTAGTGTGATAAGATAAGGCTCTTAGTATGTATTCAGCGGTCGGTAAGGCTGCGTGTCCATTGACCCGGTGCGAGGCAGCGGAACCGTGTTTATTTAAGCCATTGGTCTGCTGAAACAGCTAATGTCTACGTAGCTCCTACATTTCTACTTTACATGGCACTAATTGAACCTTCGATCGATCAGGGAGACTAGATTTTTTTCTCGATGACTATCTTGTCAAAAAATCAGAAATACTCGTGCGAAGCCGCGGGCAGCAGCTAGTACTTTTGTAGTACCTACCAGAGTTGTTGGAATATCAGCATCAGCATCCGCTGATGATCGGCAATTAATTTAGACATCAGCATCCGCATTTATAGATGCTGATTTTCAATACTGATGTTCGAGTCGCAATATGACCGAAGGCGCGAGGCTCAAAGCGCATTTTTTTTACAAATTAGGTAAACAAGCACAAACCTGTTCGTCGCACTACACATTGCGTGGAGGTGAAATACAGTTTTAAGCCGGCTTTTCACTATGGGATATAATATAATATACAGGGCGTCCTACGGCCATGCCACATGGAGGGAAAGTACCTTGAATATTGTAGATAGAACATATTACTGAAAGAAGACATTATTTTAATTTAAAAAACAATTTAAACTGCATTCATGTTCCTTTTATTTCTGGATCACCATGAATTTTAACATTAAATGTAAAATTTTGCTCAGAAAAATGAAAAGCTGGCATTGCCGTAAGGACATTTTTTCATTTTTCTGAACAAAATTTTACATCTAATGTTAAAATTCATGGTGTTCCTTTTATTTCTGATACTCTGTTATTTAGCAAAAAATAATCCTTAAGATGAAGCCTTTCGATCGGTATTATAAAGCTACAGGTGATTGTTTTTCTCGTGTAACGGGTTCGATTCCCGGTTCAACCATGTAATTATTTAAATATCTATGAATGCAGTTTAAATTGTTTTTTTAAATTAAAATAATGTCTTCTTTCAGTAAAATGTTCTATCTACAATATTCAAGGTACTTTCCCTCCATGTGGCATGGCCGTAGGACGCCCTGTATATTACATCTTGAGCTATAATAATTTATCGCTCACCATTCACCATACATTTTGTATGGGACCGTTTACACTGTGCTATAATATATATTACATCCCAAACTACATGTATAAATATTTTTTCGACCGAGTGAGCGATATTTGAAGGTCATTTGAAGGTGTATATTTTACCTCACGTCCCCGGACACCGCGCCTCCCCCCCTGCCTCGCCCTCAGTTTGAATGTTGGCGTTCGTGTGCAGACGTGTAAACTAATCATGTGCATGTGTGTTCCAAAATATATATCTTACAGTGTGAACAGCAATCGCGGGATGTAATAAAAAGCTCAAGATGTAATTTATATTATATCCCATAGTGAAAAGCCGGCTTTAGTGCTCGTTCGTTCGTATTTCACGCCCGCCGCCCGTAGCACACCTCCGCTGCGGAATACGAGCAGCTAAACCGCTGGATGAATTCGGCTGCGATCAAGTAGGGGGAGTGGGGGAGGATTGATACAAACAAATGAACTCAAAAGCATACATAACGCACTAGGTACGTAGTTACGAGTGTGACCAAACCACAGGACCAAACGATGGCTCTTGTAGTTACTCAAAACATATGAATGGCGCCATTGTATCGGTGGCCATGTTTTTATTTTATTTGATCTTCGTGTTTTGAAACGTCGCGGTAGTATTTTTTTTGGCGCTTGGAAAAAATTTACTACTAATGCCTTTTTACGGATTTTAACTAGGTAAGTGTTATTTCTAAACCGCGTAGGTGTATTTTAGCTGAATCTAGGAATTTTATCAATTAAGTGTGCTTGGTACGTAATACGAATAGATTTTATTACTTAGGTTGATTGTGGGTAGCATTGATACAGATAACCAAGGGGAGGGATTGATACACTGTATCAAGTATTAGAAAAAAACTTCAATGACAGAGTATGAAGTGTCTTACTTGCGAAAACATCGAGGCTTCATAAGAATCATGTTTACGGTTCTGAAAGAGCCGGTTATGGCTTTAGCCATCTTTAAGGAAGTCGCGTTAAAACTTACTCCGTAAAATAAAATTCTGATCGTATCGTACAGCGATCTCATTTGTACAGTTTTGTGAAGAATCTAGGATAGATTCTCCATTTAACATGGAGTGAGTGACGGTTTTGCTATAATTATATAATAAACAGTTTTCATATATTATAATAAAAATATCTACTGACTAATTTATCTTCGTTTCTTTCCTATCCAACCTCTGTATCAAACCACCCCGTGGCGGGGGAGCATTGATATACTTTCAATTTTTTTTTCAGGTCAATGTTTACATCTCTACATTTTACTATATCACCCACATTAGCTTGCTAAGTTTTACATAAAGAACCAGTCTTTTCAAGGAAATACTTTTCATTCAGATTCATTAATAGAATGATTCTTAAAAATGGCACGTTTCGAAATTCGTATCCATCCTCCCCCACTCCCCCTATACCAAGTTCGAGTAGCGGAATTGGGCGTCGGAACGTCTAGCAAGTAGAAATAAGTAATATTATTGTGGACTTTAAATCTGAAAAGGATAAATAGAAAATAGGTCTATTTATGAACTCTTGAATAAATGAATCTGTAAAGTCTACGTCCGTTTTATAAAAAAAAATAGTTTCGCTTTTTATTTTCGTCGAGTTCCACAAACACGTGCGAAAACAACGCGGCGGCGCGGCACCGCAATAAAATAGCGGCCGAAACGCAGAAGTGTGGTTGACGTCCGCAGAGCAGATCGGCGAAACAGTGCGAGGAAAGAGATAGAATAATAAAATCTATGCGTGCGTTAGAACATTGTTTTGCTAGTGTTCCACTTCTCTTACATACGTACGGACAAGACATGGCGAAATTACTGCGGTTCCGATGTTATAGTTTCGCAGCGCAGGTGAGCTACGGGCGTCAAGTAGGGGAGACTGGGGTCAATTGAAACACGGGTCAATTGAAACAAGTTACATAACTCTAAGACGGTTAGTAATAGGGGCAAGGTCTGGAGGGGGGAAAGAAGCGCGCTACGAGTCGGAACGTGTCTCTAAGTACGCATGGCCGCTCCTAGCGCGCTGGACATTTTTACGTGGGTGCATCGCTTTTTCGACTCGAAAAGTAAGTTTTTTTACTATTTTTGTTTTGTGTATTGCACTGAAACTATTTAGTGTTCTGCAGTGTTGTTTACTATCATTGTTTCTATGAATATTCTAGTTGAATGCTTCGTGGTGAATGTCCACATATCACATCTGGTTTTTTTTTTTGTTTGATTAAATATTGAGAGTGATGGGATGGGGTCAGTTGAAACAAACGGTTCAGGGTCAATTGAAATGTATTTTTGACACCAAACCGTTTTTTTAATACTTTTTCTAGCATATTACGCATATTATGTCATATTTTTGTCAACCTCTATGGCGTGGTGGACGAAGGTCCACCTTCGTCGCAAGAGTTTGCGGGTTCGATTCCCGCTTCGGGACGAATGTTTGTAAAGCATTATTTATATATTTTTATTTATATTTTAGATGCCAGGAACCGTCCAAAAACTACCAACCGCGGAGAGACTAGTATTGATAAAAAGCATATGCCGAAGTCGTTACGAAAGGCACTCCATTGAGACAGGCGGCCGAAAAATATGCTATAAATTTTACATCCTTGTTCAGATACAAAAAAAGAGACAACTCCAACGATTAGACAGCAAAATCAGTGAAAAAGGGATATTCGCCACATAACAGATTATTTACTGACTACGAAAAAATAACGCTAGCAAAATATTTACCACGATGTGCTGACATTTATTTTTGCCTTTCCAAAAAGGAAGTAAGGAAATTAGCATATAAAGGTTGAGGATAGAGAGATTTGAGGTTGAAGAGGTAATGTGGCTGATACTTAGTGGTGATAAAACTTAAATAAGTATAAGATTTAAACCACAAAAACAATAAAACTTATTATTTTTGATTAAAACATCTTTTTCTCACAACAAACCTACTTTACCTTGTCACTCACAACGTCAACTGTACATGAGGCTAGTTAAATAATTTGTAGAAACACTTGTTTCAACTAACCCCAGGCACCGTTTTAACTGACCCTGACACGGGGGCAATTGAAACATTTTCCAAGGGTTTCTAAATAGCTTCTATCTAATTTGAAGGCGTATATTATGCCAAATTACTAGGTTAATTATATAGCCAGATAGTCTGGCTATGATTAAAACCCATTATTAAACAAATAGGGTCATAGAATGAAGTCACACGACCAATTTTCTCAAAAACGTTATAATTGACCCCAGTGTACCCTAAGTAGTAAGCGCGCGTCTTTTGTTAGTAGAAAGCTCTGTGAAAATCACAACTGTCTACATTTTACGATTCATAAGATACAATCCGCGGCCAGACTGAAAGACAGACAGACAGCGGAAGCTTATTAATAGGGAGGGTCCCTTTGACACCATAGGGGGCGGAACTGTAAACGACATAATTTATCGAAACTGGGTTTCGATGATGGAATGACCATCTACATTATAGAATTGCGTAAAACTCGGTTTGCGAGTCAGACACGCACTTGGCCAAAATCCGCATCAGCATCAGCATCCGCTGATGTGTCTAAAAACTGCATCAGCAACAACCCTGGTGCCTACTCTTATTTTAAAATAAAGTTTAAATAGTACCTAATCAAACCAAAAGGGACCTAATTGGTGTTAAATTCCCACCACCCCGTGTGAAAAGAAGGGTAGATAGGTGTAGGTACCAACTGCAGAAAAGAAAAAGTTTAAATATTTTGTTCGTCGTTCGCGCGAAGTACAAATATTTGCTTACCTATACCTAAATATTATCTGCGTTCAACAAGAAATTATAACACTAGCGGAGAGTTACCATTTCAGCTGTAGTCGCTGCATAAACTGCGTAGGTTAGCGGCCATTTTTCTAGTTCTGAACCAAAGTCAGAAGGAAGGAGCAAATGCTATCGGCAAGCGGATCGAATCGCGATTTTTTGTGACAGAAGGTTAAAAGCCTCCACACCCACACAGAAACCGTGGCCGGGCCGGAGGTGAAGGCGTGCGAGTTGTATCATATTATAGAATTTATATGAAAGACTACGCACACACCCCAAGTGGTAGCTAAACGGTGCACGGGCGTGGCGGGCCGGCTCAGCGACACAAACAGTGTCGGCGTGGGCGAACGCGGCGCGGAGCCGTGGTGGGGCGTGGTCGGCGTGGTGGCATGGCGAGGCGGAGGCGTGGCGTGTTAGCGTTGTATTTCAGCCAGTCTATGGAGTGTTTTCACACAGAGCGCACCCACGCGTCGCGGTGCGGAGGCGTGCTACTAGCGGAGTTGTACTTATTCAAAATGTTTAGCTTGTGACCCGAATAAGGAGCTTAATAAAATGAATTAAATCGAAAAAAATATAGTACCAGTTCAACCACATCGTTGTATAGACGACTGCCGTTTAGAAGATTATAAAAATGAGATCTGTACAATAAAATAAGGACATCTTTACAGTAGAGCGACGCCGTGTCCTACAGACACAAGGCTCCAAAACGCCTCCGCGACGCCACGGTTCTCGCACGCCTGCAAGCAATGCAATGTGAAGACATCCGCACCGCGAACGCCACGCCTGCACGGCTACCTTCCGCCACCGATCCGCGCGCCGCCGCCTCCGGCTTCAGTGTGTGACGACTTTTCGTTGGGGTATTGAATCTGTGGTCCAAATTAGTTTTTTTTTTTGTTGTCTGTAGTTAACTAATAACTAACTTCATGGCGTGCCGTCAAATCAACATTAGCTGTCAAAGTTGAAATTGGTTTTGTTGATGGTGACCCGTGAAATTTTCGCATTATTTATCATTTATCATATTGTGATCAAGTTATACTAAAGTTATAATGAGCTTCGATAATAATACTCCCAACAACGCAACCGAAACCATCGAAAGGAAACACCATGATCGAAAGCAGCCTGACGACCTTTACATATCGCGAACTGATATGAACATGTTGATCATGAATTATTTAGTTACAGGTAAGCTAATCATAAACCACGATGATATTTAAGACCTTTTTCCTTTAAGGCTTCTAAATATCCGTCACCCTAAGGTGAAATGAATTGATAAAACACGCATTCAAATTTTCTTTGTTCTGAATGATAAGCACCTGTAAAAACACATCTAATCCTTTCATACGTACTTAACTAGGCATCTCATCTTACCGACTAGCACTTATGTCATTCTCTTACCACAGAGGGTTTCAAAGAAGCAGCTCTAAAGTTCCAACAAGAGGCTGGTCTTCAGGAGCCGGCGCTGTGCAGTTCCCTGGATGAGCGGATTATGATCCGTGAGGCTGTGCAGACGGGCCGCATACCCGAGGCCATTGCCATGGTCAATGCTCTACATCCTGAACTGCTGGACAATGATAGATATCTGTATTTCCATTTACAGGTAATATCTCTAACCTATCCTAACATGTTTAGAACATCCAGGCTGTTAACACTGTTATGTTCTATTTGTAGCTGGACAAAAATGAAAGGCATGGTAATTATGTTTTTAACAATTGATGTTGTTTCAGCAACTCCAACTTCTAGAGCTAATCAGAGCAGGCCGTGCAGAGGAGGCTCTGGCCTTCGCCAGCGCCACCCTGGCTGAGGCAGGCTCCAATGACCGCAATGCGCTCACTGAGCTTGAGAGATCATTAGCACTGCTGGCTTTCCCTGACCCTCATGCTTCACCATTTGCTGACCTTTTACTACCCTCACACAGCCAGAAGGTAAAGATATCCAGATTTTAATGTGAATTGGCATTTTGGTTATGAATATTTCCAAACTCTCAGATCAGTGCCCTGCGTGAACTGTAAAATATTGCCTAAACTGGTCTTAAGTTATTCATTCATCAGCTCCAAGAAATGTACAGATCTCTTGTTCATACAGCCATATTAATCTAAATTTTAGCATTTTAATTTTAGTGAATAGGCATTTTAGTTTCGAATATTTCTAAGATCTATTCACTCAGTTGAACTCTTTAAAAATAGATTAATCTAATCTGATTTTAGTTAATCCTACATCAACAAAAAGATCATCCTACATCCACCAAGAGACAGACAGACATCTCTTTGAGCTGATGCTTTTTGCACAGGCATATAATAAAGAACACTTATGTTGGATTTTTGAGATGGGACAGTAAGGGGAGGTACTGAAATGTATGGTAAAGTTACCATTTTCTTGCTGACTGTTCATTTTTTACAAAATTTGTGAATGCAGTTCAGAATATCTCAGTAACTTATAGATGGTCTTCTAGGAACTTTCCTGTAACTGTAACGGTTTAGGTACCTGCCCTTATTAAAAATCCACCCTGTATAGCACATAGCAAACTTATTTTATCTCCACAGATTGCAAGTGAACTGAATGCAGCAATTCTGAAGATGGAAAATCAAGAGTACACCAACCCCAAATTGTGCAGTTTGCTACGCATGATACTCTGGTCTCAGAGTGAGCTGGACAAACATAACATCAAGTATCCTAAGATGACTGACCTAGCTAATGCTACCATTGCTTTACACTAGTTTACTTACTGACACAACATTACCATGTTGCTATGAACTTTAAATTTTAGCAATTAGATAGTAGCACAGTTGCAAAAACCTAGATTATGAAAGCTAGATGGATGGGATATGCGCCATTGAAAGAAAAATTTCTATATTGATCTGTAATGTTAAAAATCCTACATTTGTTGAATGAAACATCATACACAATTATTTATTTTAGGGTTGTAGGTTATAGAACAACAGAAGCTAGTAATTTACTTTGAATAAAGACTTAAAAGATAACTAACATAGAAATTGGGTCACCATTTAAATTAGCATTCAAAATTACTTCAATATTTTTGGTCATGAGTTAGTTATGAAACAGTGCAATACAAGGTATTCATTTCTATACATAGCCTATTATGTGTAGCCATGATATTTTATAAAGTTGTTGAAATCGCTCAGGCTATTTTAGTCCTCCAGTAAAGAAAATAAATTAAGTGATTTTAACTAAATCTCTATTATTTTAAGGTTTTTATGTAATATTTAGAAATAAATGTAGTCTATTGTAAGATATTAATAATTGTTTTATTTAAATAAGAGCTTATCATCCTTCTTCTCATCTTTAAACTAAAGAAAATGGGCCTGATTTTTAAAAAAATAATCAACATTAGTTTAAAATTACAAATGTTTATGCTTTGAATAATATTTCATTGAACTTATTTACAAATGATCATGCAATTACAGTATTTTATAATCAGTCTAATTCATAATTAGGTACTACCTATGTCCTTATTTATTATTGACAATTTATTACCACCCTAAGACATAATCTAAAGCCTTAGCTATAATCCCGTTAGATCTCTGTGGCACTGGTGCATTGGCTATCGGAGTAGGGCAAAGAGATCTCATATTTGACAAATGGCTGAAAGAAAAAAGTATTTATTTAGTTAAAATGAAACTTAAAACAATAGGATCTCAAGGTGATTGTGGCAAGTACCGTTCAGGTGATGCTAGTCCAGGGCTGACAGATATTCGTGGTGGTTCCCGGCACTCTATCACCCCCACCATGACTCCAGGCAACACTTGTCTTCCATTCAAGGCCATAGCGCGCTCTTTCTCTGCCCGGGTTGCATATCTAATGTGAGCCCAGTTGCCTTGGGTGGGATATTGCTTATCTGTGAATATTTAATTAGGATTTTTGTAGAATAATTCCTTAAATTATGAAAAACAGATGTAGGGCAGGAACCTTAAGATTATGATAAAATAAAGAGGTTGATAAAAAAATAAACTAACATAATGATTAAAAATATAAATTAACTTACCTAAAATGGCACCACAATTGCTAAATCTGGCTAAAACAGTATTGGCTGCATTAGGGGGGAATCCAAACACAGTAATCCAGTACTCATCAGTCTCCTGAGACCCGTAACCATCCTGCCATGGAGCCACCAGCGACTGGTTGTGCATAGACATGTTCCCATTGGCATAGGAATTTTGCAGAACAGAGTTATTATTATAGGCGCCAAAACTATCTTGGAATATTGATTTGTTTATTGAAGGTTCATTGCTCTTGATTGTGTCAAACAGATCTTCGATGGGAGGTCCGTTTGGCTTGCTGGAGTATGACATGTTGGGCGATGCAGGAATGTTGTTGTACATGTTTTGCTGGTTGTATAGAGCTTGTTGGTGCATGGACATCTGCTGGGCATTCTGCCGGTAGAGCTTCTGCTCCGGAGTCGATGTTTGACCAGGACTAGTTGGAGATCCTGTAGGTAAATATTATGTGACAAGTTTGTGGTTAGGTTGGAAATTCACCACTGAGTATGTTGTATGATAGGCTTACCGAATGCTAGATTGCGGCCTTTAGTAGGAGAAAGACTATTCGTTCTTGGAGTGGTTGGAGGATTTATTTCACCAAGCAGAAAAGGTGGCAAGTAGACATTTGGACTCCCTGAAGGCGAGTGCGTAGGGCTGCCCAGAGTCATTGGCTCCATTTTATATTAGGGAATAGTGAAAGCGACACTAGCGTTTACCCTAATAATAAAAGTGAAAAAGAAGGAAAACAAACTAGGAAAAGAAACAAACAAACACGTACAGGCGATCACGGACTTGATCACGGATCAACCGTTTTTCACAATTTTTTTAATTTACTAGACTAGGCTTGTTGATGTTGAAAAATTTCGAAACATCGATATATCGATTTTATTTTTTCGATGTTTCGATAATGTTGAGCGATATTTAATGTTTCGATATATCAATTTGATTTAAAATTCCAAGTATCAAAAAAGGGCAGAAGCCTTTATTCACAAAGAAAATTATAATATAATTGGTATTTACAATTGAAACAATTGAGCTAACTGCAGACCGTTGCAAACAATCTACAGGTAGCTCAACTGATCCATATCAATACCAGTCGGAAGCGTCCCCAAGACGCTGGCTGCATTGCCCCGCTGTATGGCAATGCTGATGCGCTGTGCCAGATACTGACCAGCTCTCGGGTCACGCGTCGCTTCGACCAGACGCTCAGATAATTTTTTGAAAACCCGAAGAGCCTCGGTACCTCACGGACCTAGGGTCTCGACTCCAAGAGGAGCAAATGTGTAGGCTCTGTCAAGACCTGCATATTTGCGCCTCTTTAAATATTCGGCCAAATCTGCCGCCACGCCTGCCCTCACGGATGTCCTCGGAAGATGGGAAGGCGCAAGTGTGTCGACGCATGTAGCGTCCCACACAATGGGCCTCCCCAACTCCCATGGGACTAGTGTCATACCGTCGGGCCTTTTACCATCGTCACGTAACAGACAATTCGGTTCGAGAATAGCTGGTACGTTAGCGGTGACAAAGGCCCGCCGGATGATGTCGTTAAGGCTGGCGTGGCGAGATATCCGACCGGCTGCCCTAGACAGCAGCACCGCACTGGCATTGATGAGGCGCGCAGCATCTTGCACTCAACCGAAGACATGTTGCGATACGGAAAGTTACGGGATCCAATAAAGTACCAGTGATATATGAAGGAAATGCTTGCAACCAATGTCCTGACTCCCATTTAGAAACGGCCAGGAGGCGGGCACGATCCGCAGAGCTGGAGCACGTTTGTAACAAACAATTCCGTGTCAACTCACACAGAGGCCCGTCCCATTGCCGTTGGGACAAACAAAAGTGATTTTGGGGGAGCAGCATCGGGGCAAGCATTATGCCAAGCCGTTCGAGCTTCGTCTAAAAATTTAATTTTTAATGACATTCCAGGCGGGACCAAACGAGAAGGCTTTATTGTCAACTAAAGAACTAGTGCTGTAGACAGAAGACAAGAACGCTGGCAGGGCTACACTTGAAATTTTGCGTATACCCGCTGGAGTAAACGAGTCCCGCGCGACTCGCGCGCGTCTAATCAACACGCGGCGACCGTTATTTTTTCGGCCGGCGCGCGATTCGACATCTGGCACTTAGAGGCTATTTACTACTCAACTCCTTGGAATTAGACCCTTCTTGTGTGTATGTTTTTTGTTGAGACTGAGTTGGCGCTTTGAATGACACATAGTTTGTACGAGTTGTACGAGTGTGAAAGTGTATTACGAAATAAAATAGATCAGAACTTTCAACTTCAAAAAAAAAAAAGCATATTGTATACAATTATTTTTATTTTAAAAATGAAGGGATAAATTATGTTTTAGATGTTTTATATGAATAAATAAATTCAATCTGAAGCAGAAAAAAACAAAACAAATCATTCCATTGTAAAAAAATATTTATTTACAAGCTTTCAAAACCAATACAAAATTGTCAACCGGCAAAATGGACTGTTTTGTTTATTTTTTTCCGTGACGTTTACGAACCGTTTGTTATGTTGGCATGACTTGGAATGAAGTTCAAATAAGTGCGAATGGGATGGAACTCCTTTAATACGGTTATTCTTATTAGAAAAAGCAGGATAGAAGATTTACGACAAGTGGCGGTGAAATTCAAAATCGGGTACTATAGTACCCACGTTGTTTTTGAGCAGTTTTTTAAACCGGGTACTATAGTACCCGCGTTGATTTAAGCGGATACCTAAGCCTCCCAATTTGACAGGCAGGGAGGCCTGTGACCATGCCTTGTCATCTAAATCAATATTCAAAACCGATGATAAAGTATTCTTTATTACGTAGAAAGAGTATGCTATAAAACACGCGCAAATGCTATCGCATTCACACATAAAGAGAGAACGACTTATGCCTAAAACCTAAGAAGAAATGAGATAGAGCGAATGGCTTGCTATCACTTTCTCGCGTGCCGGTTTTTTCATTGTTTAGCAACTCTAGTTGCTAAACAAATTTCCTACACATCGACGGAGCTCGACACGAGAATCATCGAAATTGTTGTAAAATTTTGATTTCTAAGTATAAATGTGAATAAAGTGTTCCTGTGGACATTCCCGCACCTAAAAACAATAAAAACTAAAGGCAACAATGGTGCGGTGCTGTGTTTTCGAATGTACCTACAAGTGACAGTGAAGCAAAAGTGCCGAATTTATCATTCCACTCGTAAGTACAAGTTCTTTTGACTACAAAAAGGTTCAAAATTTACAGATTCATAGATTTACATGAACAATTAAGAGGTACAAGGCTCAAAAGTTATGTTTTATGAAAATTTTAATTAATATAACCTAACATTGCGAAAATTTAGGGTTGCCTGCACTCGACAATAAAATTCCCCAAATGGCGCGTTGAAATATTTTTGAATACGTACATAACGAGAAACATTATCTTAAAACTAGTTTATGCCCGCGGCTTCGTACGCATTGTTTCTATGGAAACGTTTAAGGGTGTGATTTCTATCCCATAGGAACTGATTTATGGAATAAAAAGTATTTTAGAATTAGATACCTGTATGCAAAATTTCAGCCGATCCTTTCAGTAGTAAGTAGCGTGAAGAGGTAAACATCCATTCATCCATCCATCCAAACTTTCGCATTTATTATTTAAGTGTCATGTTTTTATTTGTTACAGATTTCCAGCAGATAAACATCTACGTTTGCGTTGGAAAGAAGCAATGGGTTGCAAAGATTGGGGACCCAAAATATAGTCCAAAATTTGTAGTAAACATTTCTATGAAAATTTATTAATAAAAATGAAACAGCGAACTTATCTTTTCCCTCATGCTGTTTCAAGGCTGGTACGTAATATATTTAAAAAGAATGAAAGTCTGTTTAAGACTCTGAGAAAGTTTGTCATACCTACTTTGTATTATAATCTACCTTCCAAACAAATATAGAAATAACCAATCAAAATATTCAAATATTGGGTAGTATTACTTTTATATAGGGTGTAACAAAGAGTAAAGACCAAACTTTAGCTTCGATCAAAGAACACAGGAAAATATGAAAATTTAAAACAAATAAATAAAAACGAAATTATCACTAGACTGGGTAATAAATGAATGACTGTTGTCATTTGCTTATTATCATAGAACCGAGGAAAAATGCATTTGTAAGACCTACCTATCACATCTAAGAGGCGTTGTCCGCTGCGATGACGTCGCGGGTCGTTGAAATTCACGGTCAACGACCCACGACGAAGGTGTTTTGTGTTTTAAAGGAGTTGTAAAGAGGTACGTAGGCCTTTTTAGTTTATTTTACCTGAAAACAAGCACAACATTTAGTTTACTTTTTTTTCGAAACTATTCGGGAATTTTTCTTCGGTTCTATAATCAAGTCGGACGGAACCCACCCATGAAAGTTTAGTGCTTAGTTTTTGTTACAACCTGTATATTATTCATAATTAATAATTATGATTCAATATTCTTACATACCATAATATAGATTTAATTTGAGAAAATTAAATCTGAGAATGTAAAAGAAATGCAATCCAGTATAAAAAATAATAAATTTTATTTAACTAAAGACTATGTGATTTGATTAAGAACATATTGAAATAATCGTCTTAAAGACTGATCATACATACTTATTAATTATAACAGAATATAAATATTTGGATTAGTAGGCAGGAATGTTGGTAATATTGTGGTGTAAAAGTGTCATTTAATTTTGTTGTATTTGCACTTTTTTCTTTTTAGCTGCATAATAATTTTAAAAGTGCCATTAAATTTCGTATTAAAGGTTACCTTAGCAATATCTAAACCGTAAGATTTAATTTATTAGGAGAAAGGTGATTTCGAAGTCTGTTGTCTAAGCCTGGTTAACGTGTAAGAATTTAATTCCCTAATAAAAATGTTATTTAATTACTATTACCATAAAACTATTGATATTATTTTTCTATATTCTAGTGTTTAAAATTATTTCTACTCGTATCGTAATAAGTGCCTATACCTACATAACAAAACAAAATTGATAGGTACCTAACTAAACGTTGTTTCCTTTCTAGGCTTAGTTAAATTAAATGTTTACCTATTCCCACATTCGTACTTTATAAGTACCTACTTATATATTTATTTACTAGAAAACTAATAACTTTACTGGAACTGGAACAATTTAACTTAACCAAATACACAAAAAAGTTAAAAGTTTGCTTTAAATCCTAACAAAACAGGATCAATAGGTTGTAAGTGCGCAAGTAATAAAATAAGACCTACCGGACCGAGGAATACCTGCAGGCTGTAACAAAAAGTAAGGACCTAAACACACCAGTACTTAAAACATTCACTACAAAGGTCAACCAAGGTTTGGTGGAATTTCCTGTTCTGAATTTGAACACCCAAATTTATGAACTGGAAAATCGCAAATCCAATCCACCAACAGAGACATGAAATAAGAAACCTAAAATCGGGGTAATAAAATTGCATGGCAACACTTTCCCCCCACCACCTTGCAATCTTTGGTCTTGCTCATCGGCACGCTTGCCAATCATCTGGTTATATATAATCTGTGCTTTATTATGTTGTCTAAGCCTAAGAGCCCTAAGAGCTCGCTGTGTTTCCACAGTTGACTACATCTCAAAGAATACGTAAATTTAGGTACAAATAGACAGAACCGAATAATTGTAAAAGCCATATGACTATTAATTTTGAGCAATCTATCCGAAGTTTTATTGAAATTTTGAATTTTCGCATCTACAAATGACTGAAAAGACTCATCAAGAATTGGTGAACCAAGGAGTCGAAGTGAACATTTATCTACAACTGTAATGTTGGGGGCTAAACTATTGAATTTTCCAATGATATTGTTTTTGTCTACACAAGAGTCCGAAATAAAAAGCTCGCATTTTGAAAAATTTAATTCCAAACCTATTTTGTGAAATTCGTCTGTGATTATTTTTAGATCATCAAAAACTGTGTTCACCTCTCCACCTAATGTTCCATCATCCAAATACCAAACATTGAGCTTGGATTGGAGACGTTGAATGATTGGTTGGATGGCAAGGCTAAATATGGCCGGACCAAGAGGGTCGCCCTGCTGACAGCCAATTGCGGACGAAATTACTTTGTTCCTGTAAATTAATTTTGACGGTGAACCATAACATTGCCAAAGGAAAGGTATCAAAAATTTATACAAATCGATATTATACTAACTTTTTTTTAAATACATTTTATGCCTTTTTTTGTTATTGGTCGACTCGATTCGCTGTTTTTTAATTTGGTACATAAGTTGGTAACTCTGTCTACTGTCTTGTCTGTCAATGTCAATTTCGACTCTCCGTCTCCGTATGACTGACTGAGACTGACTGTGACTTATATGTTATAACCTCAACGCGCGCGTACGGATTTCTGCATTTTCTGTAAACTAACTAATATTAAAAACATTTTAATTCGTTGTTCTTGATTTATTAAAAATGATGAGTATTGATTAGTATTTATCTAGTAATTTAAGATGATTGAAGTAGATGAGGCTAACGGCAACGCTGTCCACTCCTGGACTTTACTCCTACTTTCCATGAGGTAGAATCGAGTCACTTATGCAGGCTTACTTAAAAAAAATGAGCACCAATATTCTCTGTCAAATCATACCGATATATCGATATTTTTTTATAAAAATATTAATATCGATTTTGTCATTTTATAAAAAATCGATATTTCGATATTTTTTCGGTCGGCCGAAAATAATGGTCGCGCTCAACAACGGCACGACCGGCGCGCGGGGCAGGTACCGCAAGCGGCTAGTAATTTGGTCATAACTTCGTACTTAATTAATGGTCTGATTTGGATAATGTAAAAAGATATTATCATTCATATGTCATAAAAAATAACTTGGATACTAGTTCTATTGAAATTGCTATAGCTTTACTGATCCTCATTATCTCTAGGAGAGAGTGGCCAAACTTACAGTGCGACCGAAAAGAGTAGAAAATAAATGAGGGCGCTGCTGTCGTTTAGATGGCAACACGAATACTACGACGCAAACGGTCTTGATCCTTGCGTTCAGCAATAAAATTTTGTTAAAAACGTGGATGTCAAGAGGTACAAATCCGACCAAAAATAGTAGAAATTAATAATCAACGAACGAAAATTTAATGTAAACTGGCAACTCTTGATGAATGTTGTTTGTATTGTATTGCTGTCTCCTCTATTGCGAGAGGGATGGATGATCGATCATTATTATTATTTTATTTCTTGTTTAAATTATAATGAACAATTTAATCATGCATAATTTTAGTCTGACATTTTTATTAAGTTTATACCATTTTTATGTTAGTTTTATAAGTTTTATTGTTTGCAAGTAATTTTAATTTATTAGTGTAATTGGTGTTTTCGCCGTTCTAATTAATTATTAAATAAATGGCTAAAATTACATGTATCGTAGAACAAAAGTTGATCCCCCAGGAGTCGAAAATTACCCCCTTTCGGTTTAGTATAGTACACATAAAATCAAAACCTCGTTATTTACATAATTCAATAAATATACCTACACATAGAAAAGGTCAAACTATAAAACTAAACACTGACACGGAACCTTAAGCCAGTTCGTTGTTGTTTTTTAAGTTGGAGCAAAACCCGTCCCAAAATGTCCGTTACACCCCGTATTATACTAATTACTTTCCTTCAAAAAGGGACAACTTATTTTTTTGTCTCTTTATAGTAGCTGATATAGCTGGATCAGTTTTATGTACGTAATAGACTGCATTAAACTGATCCAGCTATTACGTCACAATATTTATCAATCATAACTCGCAAAAAAAATTAGCGATGATTAAACGTACCTAGCAAATTAATTGATGTGCAATATTTTAAATTTACTAAGAAATTATTAGACAATTATAATGCAAATCATAAAAATTATTATGCTGACGCTACCTACGCACGCCGACTCGTAGAGTCGTCCGTTTAACTCACACCATCAATCTTGTCCCAACTGGTATGAGCTGACGAATCGTAAATATGCTCTATGCTTCACTGGGCAACTCGCACCACTTTTACTATGGGTGTATTTTAATATAGTCAACCAAAAATATGTTACTAAAATAATAGGCAAGACATACATAAACACAATATAATGTGGAATAAATACAAACAATAGAAAGGTTCCACATAGAATTTAAAACTTTAAACGGTCTGTACTTATTGGAACGTAGAAAAGTCAGGTTTTTCGGTGATTGTACTCGATGTATAAAAGGGTGGCGCGAGTTGCAGTATGAAATTAATATCATTTCTCCGATTTGTCAACTCACACCGGTTGGGACTAGATTGATGGTGTGAGTTGAAGAACCACTCAACTCGCAATAAGACTATTACTATCTCTTTTTACACGCCTATGTTTCGTATATTTCTATCCCTGTCTGCAAATGGCGAAATAAGGCAGTAAAAATGTCAGTTAATTTAAATTTTTGTTGTAAAAGAGATGCCTTTAGCTTTGTTTTTTGTTTTGGAGCTATTTGTATACTTAGTAAACGCACACGAGGCCATTGCTATAGTCTTTTAGTCAATAAATCACACAAAAGTACGTCGTAGCCAGCACGCGTATCACGAACGCCCGCGCCGCCGCGCCGCCGCCGCCGCCGGTCTGACTACGACTGAGGTGGGAGAACACAATTGGACCTAATTTGAGCCTGCCACTTTCGAGAAGCTAGTACCTATCTCCCCATATACCTATATCAATGGATTTGACATTGGTTGCGTGTTGCAGAGCAAAGGTTTAGTTTAGTTCCATTTTAATTACTTTCTACTCTTTTCGGTCCAGCTATATCTGAGTGGCTGTGACCGCGGGATCACAGCCCCTCAGAGGATGGAGGCTTAATCGCACGATGAAAGACAACCATCAAAATCTCTGTTGTGGGGTAGAGACTTAGAGAAAGAAGAAGACGAACATCAATGTTTCGGAAACTCGGTTGTCGAGTCGTTTTATCGATATTATTCACAGCACTAAAATAGATGTGAAGTTAGGCACAAACAAACACAAATGTCAGACCTGTGGAGACCAGACCAAAAATTAGTCAAACAAACCCACGATTATGGATTCTGCTTCTGCATCAGATTATCGCAAGATTTATAAAAAGAATGAGAATGTAGACGCTAAATCAACACTTGGAACCGTAATGGATAATCGTAGTAATATAGTTCACAAACTTTTTAACAGAGAGGTAAGAAATATCCCGATAAATCGCCAAAGATGCGATCACTGGATGTAAAAGTTTGAATTTTGGTTTTGTTTTCTTTTGCACGCCTATTTTTCATGTTTCTTGAATAGATTAATTCAAAATTTACATAGATGGTTGTACTAATGGCTGTTCCCGAATATATATTATAACTCGACGTACATCGATCACCTCCAAGCGCGACGTCACTGAGTGTTTATTTTGTGCGAATAACTGATGGAATAATGGAATTTATTCCCTGCACTAGCTTCTACATAGGCTGCGAAGGATATTAAACAAGTATTTATTATGTTTCAGTATTTCGGTAGCACGTCCCGCAATGGGCGCAGCCGGAAGGTTTTCGAGCGAATACCGCCGCGATTGCGTTTCTGCCTCATGGATATTGTTCCCATGAACTTTCTCAGACAACATGTGTTCATGGGCTTCTCTCAGTGCGGACAGTTTCTACTCAGCTTCACGTTTGAAAATAACACACAGGTTTACTTCAGAGAGAGCTCTAAATTTACGTAAGTATAATCATTAAAAGATTATGTCTACCTGTGTCCAACTAGTAAATTTATTCTGCAAATAGAATGCCAGGGAAGGAAGGAAAAAATAATAGAAGTGAACCCCTTCTATACATAAGTACACCCTTTGGGTACTCAGAGTGCAGTATCTAGCTTTTAGTTCTTATACTTACCAATTAGCAAACCTTTCAAATATAGAATAAGGCATGTGCTTCTCAAAAAGATAATTTGTTAGAAGTTTGTCAAAAGTGTCAGTATTTTCAAACAGTAAAACATTATAGTTGGCCAACATAGCTGATAATTGTCTGATTATTTTATCTTTTGGAACACCAGCCAAATTTGATAGTAGTAGAAATAAGAGGGCAATACTTCAGCAGATATTAAATATGAAAACTACAAATAACAGGGTCAAGATCATTCTAATTGTCTGTTCTCTAGTACTGACACAACACTTAGGCCCACTTGCGCCAGGCTAGGTTAACACGGTTAACTCAGAGCCAAATACTACTTTGGAGTTAAATTTGAATTATGTCTTGTACCACCACTGATGGGGGAGGGTTAGGTCAACTAACTCTGGGCTAGTAATATCAAAAATATGAAAATTGTGATATTATATGTTGGGTTATGTTGGTTGAGTTTATCAGATTGTTTTTTTTTTCTTGAACAATAAATGAGTGTTTGTAGTATGATGATTATGAAGAGATCATTGAATATATTAGTTCGGACTTTTATAATAGAAGAATTGCAGAACGGTCTAATCATATTTACTCACAAATAGATACATCTGTCAAGATATTAATGGAAGATTTCGAGTAAAATAGAAACTTCTTTTTATTAGATTAAATTTAAAATAGAATGCAATGCAATATACAAATACGAATGAAAAGTAAGTAGGTATCTAGCTACATGTGTTTTAATCACACTAATATTATAAATGCAAAGTTTGGATTTTTGTTACCTCTTCACACTATTATTTCTGAACTGAAATTTTGCATCAAGAATCACATGTTATTTCAAAACTGACATGAAGGAATAGACTTATTAAAATTACTGCAGAGTGAGAGAGAGCTGTACACTTTAATCATTCAGCACAGCATTCATCCTACTATGTTTGGCCTGATGTAAAAGAATGAATGCATATTACATTAACCTCGGATTAGTTGACTCTGGGTTAATTTCCGCTGGTGCAATATAATCTGTGAGCTGAAAATTCAAAACATTAACACTGGGTTAGTAAGCCTCAAGTTATTTACTTAACTCCAACTTTTGGCTCAAGTAGGCCTTACATAATTTGTTAGGTACATTGTTTAAAGTAATTACACATAAGAAATTTAATCATTGAGGTAAGTGCTTATTCTAATTAGTTTATCCTTGAATATATTATGTTTATAGCTAATGGCTAGTTTCTAAGCAGCCATAATCACATATTAAAACTATTTGATTGGTTAATATTTTGTCAAACATAAACTACAATGAACCTCATCTGTACTTGGGTTTGGGTCCAGACCTTAAGTCTAATTCTTATTGCTTTGGGTGGGAGAAAGTGATCTGTACGGATATCTGAAGGTCGGCCTTATGGAGGAGGTTACAGATTCAATTCCCACCTTGGGACAAATGTCTGCACAATCTGCAAATATTATGTTCTGGGTCTTTTCTATGTGTAATAAAAAATATCTATCTATATAATGAATTCTATTAATTATATCTGTCATCTAGTACCCATTAACACAAGCCTTGCTTATCTTGTGGTTAGATGATGCTGCGTGGATTGTATACACAATACACTTCCATGGCATAGTATGGTAAGGCCCTAGCCACCAAAATGTCATAATAAAGCAGAAAATATCTTTTGGTTGTCTAAGAGCCATGATTTAACATCACTGTATGTTAATGTTGACAGAGAAGTTGACTATTCACACATTTCTTTTGTCTAGTGTTTTGTGACCTTGACTATTCAATGAACAAACAAAACATCATGCAAACGAACTTTGTTTAAATGTAATTACATTACAGGCAGAAAACTGCTTGAGGCATTGCAAACTTGGTGCTAAACACTAATATTGTTAAAGCAAATTTTGAGTGTAAGTTTTGTCACTTCTTCAGTGCCAAAATTACCTAATGAATATTTATTTTGAAATTATGAATAGTGTAGTTAAACCTGGAATATTTTTTAAACTAGTTTTTATCTTGGAAAATGGCGTGCAAAGTGACTTGCTTGGTAGTCTATTTTTTGGTGGTTTTCGTGCCACTACTACAGCCATGATAGGCCTAATTGTGATCGCCACTTTGTGTTCATCCCTAAAGCTGCGGCGTTCATAAGACACCACTTACCCTTGCAGCTACTAGGAACTGTAGGATTTTCTTTGGGTCGTCATCATCATCTCGTAGATCGTCTGGGCTGAGCAGGTGAGCCGTGTGGTGTCGGCTTAGAATTTGCACCACCCCAACTCTTCCCGCGGGTGTCGTAAGAGGCGACTAAGGGATATCCTCCGAGGGCGGGCAGCATCGCCCCCTGTAAAAAAATTCTACCACCGAACTGCGTTCCCCAACCCGCATGCCCAGCGTGGGGATTATGGGCACTATACCCGTGTGATAAATGCCAATAAGGCGCTTATCAGGGCGAGGCCTGCGTCCAGTAGTGGACCAATACAGGCTGTTGAGGTTAAGGAGCAGGTGATTGCCCAGATGTAGTACTTCATTTTTGCATCATTGCCCCGCACTCTCCTAGCATATGGAGAGGCTTGGTAGTCAATAATATTACTATAGATGTTGAAATTTCCATTCCAGCCTGCACTTCCTATCATGGGTGCCTGGACAGAGCGTGCGGCTGGTGCACAGCGCGCCTCTGTTCGGAGGCGACGCAGTCGACAGCAAGGTGGTCATCTCCATGGCGCAGTGGAAGCACAACGCTAACGTTATTGTCGTCTATGGTATTGCGTGAGTACTACACATAATCTCTTTGTATGTTTATCTATGGAATGTAGTGCTATATTCTACTTAAATAAATAAATAAATATTGCTGGACAATTTACACAGCATTATCTAGCCCCAAGCTAAGCAGAGCTTGTGTTATGGTTACTACATTTATCAGTAATCGTTAACGATTACTGATAAACATCATACAATAAACTAGTACATAGATAGATATTTTTTATTATACATAGAAAACACCCAGACCAACGAAACAAATTTCTGCAGATCGTACACAAATTTGTTCCGAGGCGGAATTCGAACCCGCAACCTCCTGCGTCGCAGGCGGACCTTCGCCCGCCGCGCCACGGAGGTCGTGCTTGGTGCATAGGTACAGACAGCTTCACAGTTAAGTACCCCCCCTCTCTATGTATGTGGGTTCTAATCCTGCCGCCGAACGTTGGACATTGGGAGATTAAAACTACATGTTATTAATAATTTTCCATTTTCTTTTGATATTTTTTGACGATTCCAACAAAATTGTTTGTTTTGTATCTCTAAAATGCAATGTTTTTATAATTGCTAATTTTATTTCATTTTTGTTTTGGTAACTGCACTCATAATTTCGAGAAGGTATATAGGTAACATTGGCTTAGCGGCAGTAACAGGCAAATTAATACAAGATTAGAGTGACAGGGTTCGAATCACGTGAGCGATGTTTCGTTTTGATTTTTTATTTTATCAAATGCTATCTATTCTCGTTGCATTATGCAAGAGTTTTAATTAATATTATTCTTTATGGGCTTAATGACAAGTTAATGAAAAAAACACAAATTATTAAAAATATTTTTATTAAATAAACGCCTACAACATTATACAATAAATACTTAGTATATAGGAGATTAAGTAACGAAATAATAGTTTTAATAACAAAATAATATTTGTAAGTAGTGAAAGGTTTACCATAATAGATAGTTATGTATAAAGAAATAATTTGTTTACTCGAAAGAACAGACATGTTAACTAGTATAACAATTTCGATCTTTCGTTGGTAAACTAAAATTTTTAAGGAGAATGTGGGGCCAAATGTTCATAAATATTTTTTTAATCAAAATGCTGTGTTCTTACCTACGCTTCTTTGTTGGTGAAAACAAAATGCTTTAATAACGGTTCGGATGACCTTCGTTTAAAATAATTTGCTGCAATCTACTTTTCATATGGTTGACCATATTCCAGCTTGCCTCACTACCACGCATTATTTCCCAGGTCCTCAGAACTTCTTCTTGTAATTTAGACTTTGATCTTACTTCACTAGAGTCCCAATTGAGAACCATTTGACCCCACATATTTTCTATTGGATTCAAGTCCGGACTTTTAGATGGCCATGCAATGACAGTTATGTCAGATTGTGAAGATAACCGCTCCTTTACCATTCTTGAGCGATGATGCACGGCACAGTTATCGTGGACAAAGTAAATTTGTCCCTCCGGATAGGCGACACGGACAGACGGCAACATTATGTCTTGCAACACTTCTAAATATTGCTGTCCGTTCATGCGGCCAGCTACTTCCACCAATTCACCTGGTCCCATTGACGACATCCATCCCCAATAACCTAAAAAAAGATGAGAAATAATAATTCCGGCCACAGAAATTTTTTTTGGCCACGTGGCCAAACTTCTCTTTTAATAACTAAGCATCGAGAAATTGACATAGCCTCTAAGAAACTAATTTATCTTCTTTACAACGTCAACTAAAAATGTTAAAGAAAGCGTCAAGTCAATATCAACAATTAATTTTACTTGTCCTTCTGATTTATACATTGCCCACTAATTTACTAAGTCGGCCACGGAATTTGCAACTCATCACCATTTTACGTTTTACAGCTTCAATACAAGCTCCTCAAAAATTATATATTCAAGCTTCAATAGACAACATCATATAATTATAACTTAACATGTAAAATAATACTTCATATTCTTATAATTTGAAAATAGCCTCTGTACGATTTGGCGCGAGTGCGCGACAAGACAGCAGCAACCGGCCATTTGCACCAATCAGAGAGCGCCATTCGATTCTTGTACCGATGCGCCCGTGTTTGTTTATTGTCGTTCGTGCGTTCGTATTGCAATAGTTTCATCTGTAATTAATTAAAGTTTTCGAAAAGATTTAATTAGTTATGACATCTAAAAGTGAAAACGAAGTACCTTTGTACTGTTCTGACGAGGAATCGGAAGGAGAAGGACAGCCGTGGAAAAAAAAGCGGGGTGAATCTAAGAACTGGATATTTATGAGTAAATTTTCGACTGTGAGTGCCGCCAATGAAGCCGTGAGTGCAGAAAATGGATAGTTAAACACACTCGTGTGCCAGATAACGAGAACGAAGATTTTGTAATAGCCTATTATATTTTGGAAAGTGATCCGCCTAGTTTCCGCATCGTATTATCTACAAAGAACTTGTACGTAAATAAACGTAATATACGTAAATATACGTGCTTAATTACTATAAATAATTGTATTTCAATACATAAATTGATTTTTATAAATAAAGTGTTTTATTTTGTCTGTCCTCAATAGTTCATATGTAATAATAGTGGCTTTAATATACTATTTGATGACAATTTTAGGTAAATTTATCGTTCGATAAAATGTAGGATGACTTACATTTTAAACATACTAAATTATATAATTAGAAGCTAATAGAATTACTATTTTGGTGTCATATATTAATATTTTAGAAGTTTGCTATTTGAATGCATGCCACAAATTTAGATGCTAAAAAATAACCACCATGCTGAGTTATATTTACAGTGGCTTACTTATAAGATAACGAGTGGCTGAGATACTATTATTCAGACGCGCGTTGCTTGTGGCCGACTTAGTAATTTAGAAGGTAACTTATATTTTCTGAGGCGAATAATGCTATTAAAAAGAAGCTTGTTTAATTAGTACCCAAAAAAGATTATTTTTTATTGATTTACTACGATAGAGTAATCGTTTAGTTTTTATATTATGAAGATGAAAAAGTCAAACTGTTACTAATATAATAGCTCACCTAAAGTTATTCTACCACTTGCCCTTACAGGCTGAATGTTTTGTGGTAAGTATCGCTCATTTGGTTTCCTCCAGAGTATTCTTCGAACATCTGTGTCAGATCTGAATGTTTTTTCGTCACTGAATATGACTATATTGTTCTCCCAATCAAAGTTAAGGTATTCATTTGCAAAATTAATTCTTTCCCTCCGGTGATCTTCCGAGAGCTCAATTTTTCTTGCTGGCCGATAATTGTGTATATTCTCCGCATGCAAGTGTCGCCTCACAGTTGACAGAGATATGCCGTACTGCTGAGCAGTGATGCCAGTTGATGCAAAAGGTTCCATTGCATGATGATTCACAATATCTCGGTGGCGTTGTGAGGTATAAACCGTTGAGGTGGGGCCGGGTTTATTAGGTTTCACATCACCAGTAGACAGATATCGGTTCGCCCATAGTCTTACTGTTCTCACCTAAAAAAAGCGTATACTTAATAAAAAATCTGTCACTGAACTGTTCAAACAAATAATAATCTTGATTAGAAAATTACACTTACTGTAATGCCAAGTTGTCGTGCAATTTCTTTCTTGCTGACTCTCTGCTCATAAAGAACAGCAATTTTTGTTCTTATGAAGTTACTCAAATGATGCATCGTTAAAAACACTCAAAACTCTCGGAGATACGCACAAAGCAAACCACACGAAATTAGACGAGTGACAATTACTTTGTTCGCTACAAACGATATCAAATCAAACCCTACCCGCATTCGTAAAATAAATAAAATGTTGGTAAGACTTGGCATTGAAACTGGGGACTAAATTAGACCTGTAGACAAAATTGGACACTTTGTTCAACAGCCAAATAGCTCAGTTGGTTTACTGTCGAGAATTCGAGTCTATGTATACGGGTGGGTGGTTCGAGCCTGAACGGCGTGATTAGTTTTTGCATGTGAAAATTGGTTACAAGCGAGTAGAAGCTATAGAAAATATTTTGTAGACAAGGGGGATACTTAATTCTGATGCCCACTGTACATGCATATTAATTTAGCTCTAAAGGTGGCGGTTTCCGCGATACTATTCTATCTGATACTATCTATTTGACCGCCATAGACCATATTTGGCTCATTTGCGAAGTGTCCACTAGCAATAAAATTTGCGGAAGTAGACTTGCGCGAGCGACTTCCACCACCGTGTAAACGCTCATGCGACTCAGACTTCTCAGACTCAGACTTTTGCTAGTTTTAATGACTGGCTGAACTTGTTTCAAGACCCAGTTCGGCAACAAGTCATTATATGTTTTATCTACACTAATGTTATAACATTCTACTTATGTTTCCAATACTTGACTTATAATGACTACTGTTATAGCGCAGTTAGCAAAACACTCAATTTAAGCAATTTCACATGATGTTATAATATCCACATCGATATCGTAAAATCTCATTATAACATCAATAAAACGCGACCAATTAACCTGGCGAACCTTCTGTCAAAATCCTCGTACAAGTTGTATAAAATTTTGATATTAGGCTGGCTTTTGAAAACAGTTGGGTTATACGTGACAACTTCGTCGAAACTACTAAACTTACATACACAAAAGTCTTTGGTAAGATCTTGTGCCAATTAAATAAAAAAAGAACAGCGCGCGCTCGTTCCTGATTGGCCCTGCGCGAGCAGCTGCGCTCTCATTGGTTAGATATTAATGGCGGCAAGTTCACTGTGACAATACACGTACGCGTGAATTTAATGTTTCGCAATGTGTTTTGTTTTTAAAATACAAATTAAAAGTTAAAAATGGATAGCGAGGTGGGCTAAATATTCTATGCTCAAGTCCACACTGAGTATCTACAACAATATTGATATCACGAAGTATTCAAAAGTCATAGCGTTCCTGAAACGCAGTTCAGAAGGACACAAGGGAAAAAAGTCCTTGACGTTTACATCAGGTCAAATAAAGATGTTCCTGGAAGATTCACAAGATATTTTTTATCTTTTTGAAAAGGTAAGTGTATTTTAGTTCTGTTATTTAATCTACCTAGTACTTACGTACTACACACGCAAATTATCTAGACACTCCGTTTAAGCGCTTTGTGTATAAATTTGGTAGTAGGTACCTACACTTTACTACTTCATAAATCATAGTTTTTGCCTTGGCTATGTACCTCAAGCTTATATCGTTTATTGTTACAGGTTGCACTAATCTTCGGCATAATGGGGGCATGCCGAAGGCAAGAGCTATACAACATCCAGTTCGATGAAGTCTCTAACATAGACGACAGTACAATCATGGTGAAAGTTTTATATATTCCGACTCCGTCTACGAGCTCTACTGCTTGCCCCGCGGCCGCTACAGCTGCTGGATCAATAATTAACATTAACTTTCAAAATTGTACCATCCAAAATTTTAACAATTATTATAAATAAACTATTGTCAGCTTTTACTCTTGTTGTTTGATTAATTGCATTAGTGAAGATAAAGTAGTGTATGCAACTGCATATAACACGGGTATTAAAACACTCGTTACTATTATGAAACTCGCTACGCTCGTTTCATAAACTCACACTCGTGTTTTAATACCCTTCATTATATGACAGTTGCATAAACTACTATTATCTACACTAATGTTATAACATTCTACTTATGTTTCCAATACTTGACTTATAATGACTACTGTTATAGCGCAGTTAGCAAAACACTCAATTTAAGCAATTTCACATGATGTTATAATATCCACATCGATATCGTAAAATCTCATTATAACATCAATAAAACGCGACCAATTAACCTGGCGAACCTTCTGTCAAAATCCTCGTACAAGTTGTATAAAATTTTGATATTAGGCTGGCTTTTGAAAACAGTTGGGTTATACGTGACAACTTCGTCGAAACTACTAAACTTACATACACAAAAGTCTTTGGTAAGATCTTGTGCCAATTAAATAAAAAAAGAACAGCGCGCGCTCGTTCCTGATTGGCCCTGCGCGAGCAGCTGCGCTCTCATTGGTTAGATATTAATGGCGGCAAGTTCACTGTGACAATACACGTACGCGTGAATTTAATGTTTCGCAATGTGTTTTGTTTTTAAAATACAAATTAAAAGTTAAAAATGGATAGCGAGGTGGGCTAAATATTCTATGCTCAAGTCCACACTGAGTATCTACAACAATATTGATATCACGAAGTATTCAAAAGTCATAGCGTTCCTGAAACGCAGTTCAGAAGGACACAAGGGAAAAAAGTCCTTGACGTTTACATCAGGTCAAATAAAGATGTTCCTGGAAGATTCACAAGATATTTTTTATCTTTTTGAAAAGGTAAGTGTATTTTAGTTCTGTTATTTAATCTACCTAGTACTTACGTACTACACACGCAAATTATCTAGACACTCCGTTTAAGCGCTTTGTGTATAAATTTGGTAGTAGGTACCTACACTTTACTACTTCATAAATCATAGTTTTTGCCTTGGCTATGTACCTCAAGCTTATATCGTTTATTGTTACAGGTTGCACTAATCTTCGGCATAATGGGGGCATGCCGAAGGCAAGAGCTATACAACATCCAGTTCGATGAAGTCTCTAACATAGACGACAGTACAATCATGGTGAAAGTTTTATATATTCCGACTCCGTCTACGAGCTCTACTGCTTGCCCCGCGGCCGCTACAGCTGCTGGATCAATAATTAACATTAACTTTCAAAATTGTACCATCCAAAATTTTAACAATTATTATAAATAAACTATTGTCAGCTTTTACTCTTGTTGTTTGATTAATTGCATTAGTGAAGATAAAGTAGTGTATGCAACTGCATATAACACGGGTATTAAAACACTCGTTACTATTATGAAACTCGCTACGCTCGTTTCATAAACTCACACTCGTGTTTTAATACCCTTCATTATATGACAGTTGCATAAACTACTATTTTGTATACGTTATTGTTGAAAAATCGCAGTCAGTGGAAACGGTCGTCAATAGGCTAGTGTCCTAAAAAAATCTAATATGCCGTCATGACGGACTGACGCGTTAGTTAGATTATCAAAAAATATTGGACACGTATTTTTTTTCTTTTGTCGATTACACAAAAAAAGATGGAGATATATCCAGTTAAAGTTCCGCGTGACGTCACACCTAGCGACACTGTTTTTAGCAAGGTGTGACTTCACTAGCTCCCACTCCTAAACTTTGACGCGCTTTATTTTATCATTTTTAGTTTGATTGACAAAAGAAAAAATATGTTTCCAAAATCTTCTTTTAACCTAATACAGTAATATTTTTTCTACCAAAGTACCACACACATTACCCTATTGACTTCTGCAAGAATTTGCGGAAGTTACTTCCCAGTGGACACTTCGCTTTATTATGTGTAAAAGACCGAGATAAGAGACCGCTACACAAAAGACCGCGAGACAGACCTGGGTCAGGATGGGAGACACTTGTCTCAGGCCCCTATTATGACACTAGCTCACTCAAGCATGAATATGCTGGAGTAACGATTTAGCCACAAAAATCGTTACTGAAGCATAGATCGATGACAGAGCAGGCTTTTATAATACGGGCCCTAGTCTCCTGTCTTGGTCTCAGGGTTGCTTTAAAGCCACTTTGAGATGTTATTTTTAGTAAATATAAAACTTCCTTTTCAAGGAGCCTCTTTTTATCTCACTGCAGTACAAAGACAAATGCAAAGGACGCCTTCCCCTTGTAATAAAAGATTATAAATGCGAAAGTTTGTGTACTACTTAACCGATTTAGATGAAATTTGTGTAGTTTAAGTTCTCTATTAACATAAAGGCTAACCTGATTTTCAAAAATTACCTCTGGGGGGGTTTAAAAGGGTTGGTAAAGATGGCAAGGAAAATTATTTATTTATTCCTTGGTTTGATTCACTCAAAACTCGGTATACATAAATTATAAAGTAAATGATAAAGTACGTATATATTTTATTTTTACGAAACCCCTATCACCCCCCGTGTGCAATAATTCTGAATTTTCCACGCGGGCGGAGCTGCGGGGCGCGGTTAATTTAAAATAATACGTAAATGTATATAAAGTAAAACAAGCAAATATTCCATGTGTGTGTTCCACAAAAAGCCACTTATATTGCCGCTTTCTTACAGAGATATATGTTCGGAACGTTCCTACCTCAGCGTGCTCGGCGTGCCCAGGCTGGGATGCAGAAAGTGCTCTGCTTATTCCAAGAATGAAGGTAAATATTACCCATCAGAAGGGTGTTACGTGTGGGTGCTGTGTGGTGCCGGCTTAAGGCTAGCGTCCACTAGGCGGATCGGGTCGGGCCGCATCGCAACGCAAAAATACGCCTGGCTATGTTTTGTATGAAATATCGTTTATTAGCGACGGATCGGAGCGCGGCGGGCGGTTGGTATGGTATCATCTCGGAATTACACATTTTGGCATTTTACCTTTTATTAGAAACTAGCTAACTACCTAACTAACCAAATGGAGGGACGCGTGTCAAAAACGTATGAAACCAACATAACAATCTCTGCCAAAGCACCGCACGCACTATCTATTTCTTTCATCTATGGATGATTCTGCCACGATACCATTGTCAAGCGACCGGTTAGCAGAATTCGACCCCTGAATCCTAGCATGGAAACTGGACAGCCTCTTATATGCTTATGTCAGGGCTGCAATAAAGAACGTTTCATACTTTACGTAAATTTTTGAAGATAACATTAACAGCATAAAAACATCAGCCAGTCAGTACGCGAAAAACAAGCCATTTGAATGCATTACCGACGTTTTATAGAGAACCAAAGTTATCAATATAGCTCAAAGAATTAGCAAGCTGAAGTGGCAGTGGGCCGGCCATATCTCGTGATGAACCGATAACCGCTGGGGTACCTAAACCTGTTCTTGCGTGGAGACCGCGACTTGGAAATCGTAGTGTAGGTCGCCCCACCTAGCGGTGGGATCTGCGAAACACTGCAGGAATTAAATGATGATGACTGAAACAAAATCACTATTGGACAAATTAATTTGCTTTTTATCACGGAATGCATCAACTCTCACTTGATTTTTAACTGCATGTATTCCATTTCAGATGATCTCCAGTGGGGCAAGCGTTGCCTTGAACACAACTTCGCCATCCACACGAAATTCTTCTGCACATCCGACTCAAGCATGTACGAGCCCGTCGTCCAACTAGCCTACTCCAACCAAATCATCATCTACACCGACTTCATACACATCCTAGAAATAGACTTCGTCGAACCACACACAAGGACGGAGATAGAGGAGAAGTACTCGTTAGAGAGGGAGATTGAAGTCAGCTCGGTTGATACGTACCCGAGTACGCCGGCTTCGGATGTTTCCGCGCCGTTCCAATCGCCGAAGTATCAGAATAATGTTGTGCAGAATATTCTAGCGGATTTCTCTGATCTTGAGATGGAGCCCTATCAGTTATCTCGTCCGGTGCAGCTGCCTGATGTGATGGGACAAGAGTTGTGTATCCAGGCTTCGTCGATATCACATAACTTGATGGAGGAGTGGGAAGGCCCGTCTCCGTCCATCCGCACGCTCATCAGCCCCCCTCTAAGGTCCCCCCGGAGACGGCCCGCAGAAAGCATGTCGCGGTTCAACGAAACGCACAGATTGAACGCAGAAAAGGCGTACGAATTCGTGGAGGAAGCGGACACAAAATGCGAGAAGCTCAGCATGTTTAGGAAACGACGCCTCGCGGATAAGAAGTACGAATTCTCGGAAGATAATAACGAGAATATCGTCCCGTTCCGAGTGTTGCGAAGTAATCGGAAATACTTCACCGGGTCTACGAGTAAAAATCTACGGCGGGCGAAGTCGCCTCCCGTAGAAAGCGTAGTTCTAAGAGCACATAATCAAATAAGCAGATCTCACTCCCCCATTTGTGATAAACGACTCTGTTCTATAGATAGTGAAGCGACCAGCGAAGCGGAATACAGGATTCAGGAAATGTTGGATGATGGTTCTATGAAGACGATCTCAGTGCACGATAATGCCTCAAAGACGCTGTCGGACTGCCCCGTCGATGCACAAGACCCTTATTTAGTACATTCAGGGAACTCAAATTGCAGTAAATTCTTCACGAGATATTTTGTGGAAAGCGACGATGAGATAACGTCTATAATCACGGATTCTGAAGGTTAGATCGTTTCCTACTATGTGTATCCCTTTGTTAAGTTTTCTAACTTAAATAATCTGTATAAATTTTTGTGAAAAGGCCAGAGCAGCATGTTTTTTTTTCGGAAATGTAAGTTTTTTTTTTAAAGAAAAAGACATTAAAGATGTCAAACGGACCCGTAACATTAAGAAATAACTAAGAACGCTGGGGACAGCAGGAGACGAAGTGTGGCTTAAGTTTAAAGAATATTTATTTTCTCAAAAAGAAATACATTTCGCTTATCTGAGAAAATATCTCAAAGTTAAGTATATTACATGAAACTTCGAAATCGCTTTCGAATCAATGGTATATTAGGTTTCCCGTAGTGCCGTGTGGTGCCGGCTTTGAATTTGCACCATCCTAACTCTTCCTGCGGGTGTCGTAAAGGCGACTAAGGGATATTCACCGGGCATCAGCGCCTCCTGCGGAACAATTCTACCACCGAACTGCGATCCCAACACTCTTGCCAAGCGTTGGGATTAAGGGCAGTACCCCCGTTGAGATAAAAGCCAATAAGGCGCTTATCAGGGGAAGGCCTGCGTCCAGCTGTGGACCAATATAGCCTGTTGTGGTGGTGGTATAGGGTTTGCGGCAGTCAGTGGGAATAGGAGCGCACCACGGTCCAGTACGCATCCTAATATCTTTGTACCCTTCAGATGATTGCATCTCTGGCTACCACGTGGCGCTCCACCTGTCGGCGCACGGCGCAGGCTACGCCCCGCTGCAGGGCGTATCCGCGGCGGCCTGGGAGCGGCTCTGTGCCGGCGCCGCGCCGCCGCCGCGCGCCGTCACCACCCGCCAGCGCTCGCTGGACACAGAGCTACTGTGTAATGAGGTAACTATGATTGTAGCTCTCCACTAACAGAGCAGGCTATACGCACCGCTTCAGGAGTATACCCGCGGCGGCGCCGTGTAATGTGTATAAACGCATTTTATTGTTATTAGTACCCACTTTTTGGTTCTTTTTATTGTATTTTCTGTCACATTTCTGTCCTGGATCCTGATTTTAAAGACGTTCAGTTAAAAGACTGCCGTAGGCGCAAGCTCTAAATTGGAACAACGAGCGTATGCCTACTTGTTTTGCTTTGATTTAGACTAGATCAGTGGTTCCTAACCTGGGGGTAATTACCCCTCCGGGGGTAAAACAGCTATTCTGCGTGGGTAATCATGCTGCAATTTTTAGTAAGTATTAGAAAATTTGTATCTGAAAATTTTTAACTGATTTTCGGTGAGATTAACAGTCTGGATATCTCATTACAAGAAAATATTACGAACATTTTGACAGTACAGGATAAAGTTGCAAGTTTTCTGCGTAAATTGGAGCTTTACCAACGCAGAGTTGGCGATATGTCGATGTTCACACAACGGTGTGAGCAATTGGTATGTGATGAATCTGAAAAATCACGTTTGATAATTCCGTGATTCACCATTTATCTTCAGTAGTAGACTCACTGAAGCAATATTTACCGGACATGGACTACCGCCGTCAGTCCCATACTTGGATAATAAGACCATTTTCAACCGATGATGAAATTTTTAAAGATGAAGACGTATCGTAGCCGGGTGAAGACCAGGTGCGTCGCTTTGTTTAGTTTGGAAAAACAAACATTTTAAAAGGGGGTAAAACCAGTTTTCCTGATAGGCCAAAGGCTAGCCAGACCAAAAAGGTTAGGAACCACTGAGCTAGATGGTGCTGTTCTGTGTGAAATCTACAGTATCGAGACGTGATCGTGACGTCTCTTTTAATATGGGATTTGCGTAGTTTCCTTTCCGCACAATAGAGGCGCTGTAACAAATTCCATAGAAAAAGGAGACGTCACAATTAACATCTCGATATCTTCAACCGAACTCGGGGCTCTCAGCACAAGTGCAGAAGCCTGGGTGAAACCATGCCGACTTCATTCAGGCTCCTGCAACTCTTCACGCCAAGGCTTCTCACTGATGAGTCGTGTTTATGTCTCAGGTGTGCGGGAGACTATGTAAGCTGACCGGCAAGAAGTTCATCTACTGCTTCGACTGGGGCTGCCACGTGATAGACGTCTGCCAGTCTAGCGGATGTCTCTCCGGGGTAACTTGCACAACTTCCAACACACTTCAAACCATAGCTCGGAGTCGAGACCCTAGATTCGTGGGGTACCGAGGCTCTTCAGCTTTTTAAAAAATTATCTGTGCATCTGGTCGAAGCGACGCGTGCCACGAGAGCTGGTGTGTATCTGGCGCAGCATTGCCATACAGTGGGGCAATGCAGCCAGCGTCTTGGGGACGCTTCCGACTGGTATTCATATGGATCAGTTGAGCTACCAGTACATTTTTTGCAACAGTCTGCAGTTAGCTCAATTGTTTCAATTGTACATCCTAGTTCTAATTTATTTATATTATTTGATTGTAATTTTCTTTGTGAATAATGGTTTTCAACCATAGCTCAATTATTTTCTAAATTAGCTTCTGCCCGCGGCTTCACACTTTTGGTACCTGAATAAAACGCAGCGTAGAATTATCGTATCACACTTTACTTCTACCGCTTTATTCCTCACTGTGTAGTTCCTTCCTTACTGAGATCTAAGAGACATAATCAGAAGAATTCAGGTGACCTAAATCTCAACACAGCTGATTAATCGACTGAGAAGAATATATAATTCTGGTGGACTTTTTAAGAAATATCCCTCGCGTAGTTAATCACCCATGATCGCATGTCATTCCAGATTCTAATTGTACAAGTCCTAAAAAATTCTAGTAAGTCCGTCAGTTAGATTATCAGAAGATATTGGACATGTATTTTTTCTTTTGTCGATTAAAAAAAATTATGAAGTTATAGCCAGTTCCGCGTGACGTCACACCTTGCGACACTTATTAGCAAGGTATGATGTCACTAGCCCCCACTCCCAAGCTTTGACGCGCTTTATTTTTGTAATTTTTTGTTTGATTGACAAAAGAAAAATAATTGTGTCCATATCTTCTGATGGACTAAATAGAATAATATTTTTTACCCAGGACCCCACCCTATTTATTTACAAAACGAATGTGATCTACTTGAAAACCTGCCCTAATTTAAGTATTCTGTATTAATTGATTGATTATTCGTACAGCTATGTGCAATGTGGCTATGGGCGAGCGCTGAAGAGGACGCCACTCAGACAGTTTGCGAGGCCTGCAATGACGCGAGCGCCGGCTGTCTGACACATAGGCTACAGTACGCGGCTGAGGTAACATTATTGTCTGTGCAGCTGCTACAGGCAAGACTCAAACTAAAACTTTTGAATCCATCATGGTTATTAACACTAAAGTCATTTACAACGGGATATTCACCATGATTTAAGTTTTGAGCTTTCCAATATTTCGGTACAGTTTCATGCTTGGAACTGTGCCGAAATATTGGAAACAGTTCTTCCGTGATCATGGCGCATGAAACTGTGCCGAAATAACAGAAAGCTCAAAACTCAAATCATGGTAAATATCCCGTTGTAAATAACTTTATGACTCACCACTCTCATATAAGAGGTAACGTATCGAGGTTACTTTTTGTATAAGAAAGATATTCGTTGCCTACAAAAAAATGTGAAAGAATTGAAAGTGGTACGAGTTATACACCGAATAGTATAGTTACCACTTTTATGATTGGTCAACTCACACCAGTTGGGACAAGATTGATGGTGTGAGTTAAAGAACAACTCAAGGACTTGATGTTTATAAAATCTAAGTGCTATTGCACTGGACAGCTGAGCAGTAAGTCAGTGCGTTAAGTTGCGCTAAATATGCAATACTATTATAGTAGGTATGTTAAGTTGTTGTTCTGCCAATCATGCTTATGTGGCTTTTCTCTTCAGTGTCTATTCGTGTGGGACCTCGAAAGCGGCGTGTACAGAACTGAACGCGCCTCCATGACTGAAGACTCCAGCCAGGAAGGTAACAGAGGTAAGATACCTAATGCAGAGCTCTATTCTGCGAAACGAATGGTTTCACTATGACAGTGGTATCCCGACTGAAAGACACATTTTGGCATTCTACCTTAAATTAAACAAACTACTCTTACGACTCTATGACTTAAAAAAAAGAAGTATTTGCGACGGAACAAGTAGGATTTAGAAAAAACTAAGCGATTAACCAAGCGGTTTATAGTTCTGTTTATAGTATATATCGTCGCCGTAGAGCGAAAAGTCATTAACTCGCTATTTGGCCATAATCGAGTTATAAATGTATTTGTTTCCTTTTCTTTAAGTAGGTATCTATATATTTATTCAGTGCCACCGTCTATATTGTTCTTTTATTTCCAGCCCATCCCAAGGTTGCCTGGAACAGATCACTTTCACCGATAAGGCCGCCCTTTATACTTCCTTTTTTCTAAGCATTTTCTCTGTATTGATTCCTGTGTTTGTGTGGTACATATAATAAAGTGTTTTCTATTTATCTATCTGTTTTTGTTTTTTGTGTAAAAAACATTACACTAAATTAATTACATAATTAATTTGTTTGTTTAGCGTCAGGCGTGGAGCGCGCGCGGGAACTCGCCAAGAAGCTGGGCCCCGTCAGCATGCCGCCGGGCAACGAGAACCGGCTGCTCACTACACTCACCGGTAAGCGACACTACTGGTACCAATGTCTCCAATCAGTAGGCCAAGCACAGCGATTGTTGTCTAGGGTAGACAAAAATACATACATACATAGACAAAAATTCTTATAACTGAGAACTTTATAACTCCTCTTAAACAGGGTGGACCAAACAGTGACGTCATAAAAAAAAAATGCCTCACCCTCGGGGGTACCCAAAAATATCCCACATATGTTCCCCGATTTTTTCAGATTTCAAATCGAGACTCGTCGGTCGGAATTTTCAAATAGTCTGGGTTAGGGCATGCAAAATCGGAAGAATACCCAAAACCGGTTTTTGTTCGATTTTTGATTTTTAAAATCGGTTTTTTCGGTTTTTTCGATTTTTTCGATTTTTATTGTTTCAATACAAATAAAAATACTTGATTATTTTTGTAGTCATTTAATAAAACATGAAATCTAACCCCGCGCTTGCCGAAAATACGATCTCAAAAAGCTCTTGATCAGACAAATTGTCAAATCGAATATCGCGCTCCCAATCTTCATCTATGATTTTTTTGCACTTATCAACCACATTTTTCCAGTCCTCTGGCGTGACATTTTCACAGGCATTGTGCAGTAATGTGAGCTTTTTAATTGCCGTAAAAGGAGGTTTAGTATTATGTCTGGCTGCGTGACCTTTCACGTAGGCCCATATCAGTTCAATCGCGTTATATTGACAGTGATATGGTGGCAAACGGATGACTGTATGGCCTTTTTCCTTAGCGATCTCATCTAAAATGTAAGTTGGCGTACGGGGTTTGTGTATATTATTAACTAATTTCAGTAATTCATTTTTCAGCCTCGTCTCGTTGGCTTCTATGCCTTTGCTTTGCAGATATGCGATTAGTTCCATTTTTAGGTTGGTGGACGTCGGCGGTTTGTTTTTTTGCACTGAGTGGTACGGAGCGTTGAAATCAAAATCAAAATCAAAAACTCTTTATTTCCATAAATACAATAAATGTACACTTAGAAAAGGTCAAATTATAAAACTGTACACTGACACGGAAATAAAGTGATATTTTGATTTCTGTCGCTTCGGTATGTAGACCAAAGTAAAGAAGCGACGAAGAAACCAGACAAATTGTCAAATCGAATATCGCGCTCCCAATCTTCATCTATGATTTTTTTGCACTTATCAACCACATTTTTCCAGTCCTCTGGCGTGACATTTTCACAGGCATTGTGCAGTAATGTGAGCTTTTTAATTGCCGTAAAAGGAGGTTTAGTATTATGTCTGGCTGCGTGACCTTTGACGTAGGCCCATATCAGTTCAATCGCGTTATATTGACAGTGATATGGTGGCAAACGGATGACTGTATGGCCTTTTTCCTTAGCCTGTTAGTTGTTAGTAGTTAATTTTCGAGTTGGAGCAAAACCCGTCCCAAGCTTCTTTATCTTCTAGATAATCTGATACTTTATAGTACGCCTTTTTGCACAACAACGTTTTTATAATTTGTTTGAATTTATTTACTGATAATTTTTGCAACTCGCTAGGAGTTTTGTTGTAGAAGCGTATACATTGCCCTTTAAAAGATACATTAATTTTGTGTAGCCTAGTTGTGGGCACAGCGAGTTTATTCTTATTTCTAGTATTTATATTATGTATGTCGCTATTTTTAGGGAATAGATTGATATTTCTATGAGTGTACAACAAGTTTTCATAAATATATTGACATGGTACTGTCATTATATTTATTTCTTTGAATTTATCACGTAGGGATTCTCTGGGACCCATATTATAGATTGCACGAACAGCCCTCTTCTGCAGCACAAATACGGTGTTAATATCTGCAGCGTTCCCCCACAGCAGTATACCATAAGACATAATACTATGGAAGTAGCTGAAATAAACAAGTCTAGATGTATCCACGTCTGTAAGATGACGGATTTTTTTGACTGCATACGCTGCAGAACTAAGTCTCTTCGATAGCTTATCTATGTGTGGGCCCCATTGAAGTTTATGATCTAAGGTGATTCCTAAGAATACGGTACTTTCTACTATTTCTAACGTTTCTCCTTTAACGTATACATCAGCCTTCACTTGTTTAACATTAGGTAGAATAAATCTAATACATTTTGTTTTGCTTTCGTTTAGCAAAAGATTATTGACACTAAACCAATGGACTACTTTTGAGATTGCATTATTCACATCGTCGAAATTTGTGTTTTGTCGTTTCATTTTAGAAATTAATGAAGTATCATCAGCAAATAATACAATCTCGTGATTATTCTTTACTAGATGAAGCAGGTCGTTAATATAAACTAAAAATAGGAAAGGACCGAGGATAGAACCCTGCGGTACACTCATTGAAACTACAGACCCCGAAGACCGTTTCCCATTAATGTCAACTCTTTGTATCCTATCACTCAAATAAGAAGTAAGAAGATCCAAAGAGGTGTTTCTTATTCCATAGTGATGTAATTTTGCTGTCCATGATTATCACATGCGGCTCGTTTAAATTATTTAATAGGATCAAAAACCATTTCTTAAATTGTTCGAAATTCATTTCTTCATGATATTCTGTGGTCTTCATCGACTCGAATGCCAGAAGGTAATTAGGCACAAAACCTGAAGCAGTCCCAGCATGAGCAATTATGAGTCTCTGTCCTTTGCCTTCGGGTACTTTGGTGGTAAATTCCGCTTTCTCATCTGTCCACAATTTTGATACTGTGTGGTTTGCGTTGAGCCATGTTTCGTCCAAAAAACCACTTACTCCCAGTCTATATTATATATAACATAATATAAACATATTATTAACTACAACTTTTTAAATAATTAAGTAACTAGTTAAATCAAATTGCTTCGATTTTCACATTTGCATAATCGATTCATTATAGTCTGTGGTTAAGATGACGCACTACTCTATGGTAAACCAACCCCTACCACCAATAAAGTATGATTATTGTCTTGCGTACATGTTGAAGGAATAAAAATATGGAACTTCATGCGCGTGATCACTACGTGTATGTCAACGTCAATGTCCCGCGTATCAAGCTTTAATTAACAAATAATACATAGAATAAATTAGAGTGTGGTGTGGTGTTGCCACTGCCGGAGAATTTATAAAAATGGTAAAGATCGGAAAAATCGAAAAACACCGATTTTGACTTTGAAAACCGGTTTTAACAATTCCAGGAATATTGACCGATTTCCGATTTTTTCGATTTCCGGTTTTCCGATTTTGCATGCCCTAGTCTGGGTCTTCCTGAGATCTCAGGGAAATTATTTCACAGAAAGCAACTCGTTAGCAACGTGGTAAGCGTGGTACCTTACTGGAAAAAAAACTTCGTAAAAGTCACGACCTGGGCTAGAAAAAGCTAAAAAGTTAAAAATGGTTTTATTTAGTTATTCTAACATTTAAGCTAAAGCACAAATACAGGAATATGTGGAAACCAAATTTTTTATTCTGTTGCAGGTAAATCACTGAAAAGACTGACAGACGTGGACAACTGCATCGAGATCACAAAGAACCACTCCGACACCTCCGGCTCAGATTCAGAGGCCAGTTCAGAGGCAGAGGAAGACAGCTATTCCGACTGAACGCAACGTAATATACCTTATGATAACCATCAAGGTCTATTTCCGGTCACAACTTGCAGCTAGTTAAAGGAACCGTGCGGAATTCACCTTTTGAGAATGCGTCAAGGCCTATTGTGTGGTCACAACTCACAGCTAGTTAGAGGAACCACTTAGAATACACCTTTAGAGAATGCGTCAAGGTCTATAATGTGATCACAACTCACAACTAGTTCGAGGAACCATGCAGAAAAAGCCTTTTGAGAATGCATCTAAGTCTATTTTGGGGTCACGGGTCAAAGCTAGAACAAGAAATATAAAAGGAATACGAGATATTTGAAGCATAATACTAATGCATGAGAAGTCTTAGTACGATTATTGATTACCCTGGATAGCCATTTGTCTATACGATTATTGATTACCCTGGATAGCCATTTGTCTAGGGTAGAATAGACAATAACAAAATGGCATCAAAAGTGTAAAATATTTAAAATCCGTTCATTCAACTTCAATAATACGCATTGTATGTCATTTTTCTACTCTATGTTCTAGCTTAGACATAGGGTGTTAATAATACCGGTGGAGATAAACCATTCTATAAATGAACGCCGATTGTATAACGTTTAGTGGAGGGGGCGTGCATTTTTATAATCGTTTATCTCTACATAAATGTCATTGCCCCCGTGTTAAAGCTTCATAACCAGTGTTTTGTTCCCTTCTAATGATATTCTTAAGAAAAAGACAAAACACTGCTTATTTACGCTAATCAAGGGTAAATATTTATTTCTTACTCTGTGTATAAATGTTTATATTCTTAAATGTAAATTGTATGAAACGACCAACGAAACGTTTTTAATGTTAATCATCAAATTATTCATAGTAATCCCTTTCTGAAATCTGAATGTTTATTAATGTGTGCTTAGATTGTAGTGAGATCATTTATAGTCAGTTTTTTAAGCTCATATTCCACCAAAGTGGTTAAGATATTGTGGTGAACAACCAAAAGAATCTTGAATACATGTCGTGCCGGTCATGTGACGTTTAAGTATAGTTGGTTCCTTCCTCATCAGCCCGTATGGCTACTGCTGAACATATCCGCAAACAAGGGGGGTTTTGCCATAATCACCTCGCTTGGCAGGATCGGTGCCCGCATTGTAGGTTTTACAATATACAGAAGGAAACTGCTGTCCATTCTCTGGTAGGTTCCCTTAGCCGACTCTTACGACATTGGGCTGAGTTGAAGGGGGTCTATTCTTACGCCGCGGCCGCCACGGCATGGCTTAACGATTTTTTTACACAACTTTGGTGGAAACCTGCCCTTTATGGTGCTCTTTATTTTGACTGACTTTTCGATAAAAATATTCTACCAAATAAGCTAAGGTTATTTCAACTTTATTTTAGAAGTATCTTGAAATCTTATGAATTTTTAACAGTTGTATTTTTATCGGAATTTAAATTTAAATTGTTTAATATGAATGAATACGTAACAAAATAAGTAAACTCTAGATTTATGCACAAATACATACAATAGGTACATACATGCACATTACAAAAAATCTAATAACTTCAACCAAATCAAATGTCTCTAAATGTTTTAGTTTGTATAATGTAAGCAGAGATGCGAAGTTGCTCTTTTATGCCACCACCATGGTGGCCAAAAAGAGCAACTTCGCATCTCTGCCTAAAGTATACAAAATCAAGATTTACAGACGCATTAAAAAAAGACTTATGATAGGTATTATAAGCTGGCTAATCGATTTGTCAAAATTCCTTCGTTAACAGAATAATAAGATAAAATAGGTGGTGGTGCTGATTTGGGTCGGGGTAGCGCCATATCATGTTTTTTTACAAATTAATCTTTATTAAAGACGTGATTTTAAAATGGCCTTCAAGGCCGTACGTCACGCACGCGTAAAATTACGTTTACGTACGACGTTTATGAGTAATTTAGATGAAATAATGATGAAAATAATTTAGATGAAGAAATTTGTTCAAAGCAGATATCGCAAGAAAAACCGAAAAATGTTTGAACTAGCCTCACGTCCTTAGGTAATTTCGGTAGCTACGCCGCCGTCCGTGAAGTGTATTTCCATTATTTATTTGGTGGAAGCCCATGCCTCTAAAAAGCCAATATTTTGTAACAATACCTATATGTATAATAACTTACTGAACCACAAATTATATTAATAGTAACTGAACTAACTGTAAGATATGCTATGATATTTTTGTTATGGGGTTCGATTTACATTGCGAAGCAGATTGAAATTGCGGGTTTTAGTTTTTTTTCTGCTGCTGGACTACAAAAAATTTGAATCTCCTGCACAATGTAAATTACCAATTCTTGGCTCATGTAAGGTTGTGATTGTTTGAATGTAGTTTTGTGTAAGAGAAGTGCCTGAGATATACTTTCTAATGTACCTATACTTTATGATTTAGCTATAACCCATATCATATTAGATAGTTGTCTTTAACAGGAAATAAAGCAATGAAAACTTTCAATTAGTTAACCACAAAAGTTGATGAGAGGTTTGCCTCCCGTTAACACTTTCATTGCCCATGACTGAAGTGCATTCCCATCTTAAACTCATTCTGCCTACCTTCTTTGCAGCTGCGATTGCAGGGGCAGGGCAATGAATGTGTTAATGGTCGAGTTTAGTTATAAAGTAAATAGCTAGGTACCTACTCAGTGTCTACTAGTCTCTTGTTCTCTCTTCCATAAAAATAAGTTGCATTTATACTTCTAATGACTTATAGGCACAGGGCTGTGCCAATTTGCCATGAATTGTATTATAGTTAGGAATTGTATGTATGAATAAACAAAATTGCAATTTATTTGGTTTTATTTTAAAAAATTCACAATATTTAGCCCCTTGAGAGCCTGTTTACCTTGTACTTAATAATTTAATACATTACACAATTGTAAGTAATATAGCACAAACAGAGTAAAAATATTTAAATCATGAAGATATATTTAGTTTTAAGTATTCATCTTTCATACAGTCTTCTGCAAGTCTCTCAATATCATCCCAGGAATACTTCTTGAATCTTTCTTCTATTACTTGTATATATTTTTTAGATTTAATACTTGCATCTTCATCGGACAAGCCTAACTTTTTAAATGTTCTGTATGTGACTTCATAAAGACCCACAGTTTTTTCTAATTTCTTGGGTTTCACTATCAAATTCAGTTTGCTTCCTTCTTTTAATGGGTACGACTGTACAACCAGATCATCAACTAAAGCCCGTCCATTGAAAAGAAGCTTTTGATCTCCAACAGGAATTAACAGTTTCTCAGCTACTTGCTTTTTTAAATCCTTTATTGTCATTGCTGGTGTTGCCTAGAAGAGAGATTAAACTTTTAATTATAACTCCCAAAGTAAAAAACGAATAGATGAACACTGCAATATATTCAAAGATTGCCGTGTTCAAAGGTTAGATTAAAATAAATAAACTTTGGATACTTACATCTACGGTACATTCTCCGCCTTGAAGCTTTTTTACTAACAATTGCATTTTGATGAACTGGTTAATTTTCTGTGCTTGGGAATACTATTTATTTTCAAACAAGATGATTTTTTGGAAATTTGTTTTCGATTTTTTTTAGAATTTGTTTTGACATCTCACTTGTTTTTTGACAGTGATAATGACAACAGCACGTTAGTGGACGTTCTTGCTGGAGTAGAGATGCGACATGCATTCATGACCATCGAATATAAAATACATTTTTTTTTCACGAAAAAAAAGCCAACTCCTAAATATTTTCCACATATTTTCACTGTCCCTGCCTGCGAACAAACTTCTAACATAAAAGGTTAACCCGCGCCGAGAATGAGTCATTCTCTACACTACACAAATGCAAATGAACCAACAAAATCAGTCCTATCAGCTTTGGAAGCATCATATAAGAACACTATAAGAACGTAGGTTTATTTATTAATTTATTGAGCACTACCAATGGAGGATATACATAAAAACACAAAAAAGAACAGATTGCATCACCTGTTGTTATCCCCCAATTAAATGTAGTTACAGCTATCACATAGAAATAGATTTAGTTGACAAGGCAAAACACATACATACCTAGGTACTTAGAAAATTATAGGGCAATAAAAATAAACACATGAATCAGAGGCAGAGAAAAGATTATTACCTAAAATCGTTTCTGAGTTAAAAATAAAGGAAACATTTAAGCATCTTATGTTGACACTATAGAGTTACATCCTTGGAGAGATAAGCTCCTTTTTCATTTATTTGCGTAAAGGAAAAAATAAATACATCGCATCTTTTAGAAAGAATGTTTTATAATTTACTAATAACTACACAGTCTGGAAATGACGGTGGGGCAGAGTTTGGCTAGAGTTTGTTCGAGAAAAGGAATTGAAAACAATTTGTTAGCTTTCATCATCCTAGATTCTAGGTAACCTGGTTGAGATAATATTATAGGTACTTGCGTGATGCACGCATCTCTATTTAGCTATTAGTCAGCCATGAAAATATTGATGATCAAGAAAAAGTTAAAGTCGAGTTGAAAACAGGTCAATGTACCTACTTACCAAATTAAAGGAGTCGTAGGTCACATTGCCAACCTAGGTACTATAAAGGTAGGTACCCTAGGTGGTAGATAGCATAGAAGAAAATAATGATGAATATGGAAGGTATTATAGTAGGGACATAGGTTGCTATACGTACTTACCATATAGGCCGTAAAAGCCTTTCCAACGCGATTTCACGCTGATAATCGGCGGTGGCGGGGCGGTGCGGCGCGGCGGCGGCGGTTCTCGTAACGTAGTGGGGTGATAAGTCTGAAGACTTTGAGTTCGTACCTATACATAATATTTATCAGTACAGTAGGTACCTAGGTACACTAAAGTCTGAGGACCCTTTACCCCGCACCCATGGGCCGAAGACTTTAATAAAAAACCTCATTCCAATAAGTACTTGACCATCGCGATTCCTCAAAAAAAAAAGTACTTTGAAGACATGTCACATGGTGTCAATATTAATTTTTCTGTGAGTAAACTAAATAAATAAAATTAATTACCAAGGTGATTTACTGAATTAAACAGATGAAGTTAAATGCGTAGTAAAATATAAGGACTCTTCATCGGTAATCAAATCAGTGGATACCGTAGAAACCCTACCTACTTAGCTAACTATTAAGTAGGTAGGTACTTTTGTTTCCTTTCTAACCAGTGACTTGCAGCTTCTTCGATTTTGTAGAAATTATCGGACTTCTGTATAAAAGAAAGACGTTCACCGACGTTTAAATGAATTCTAACATAGAATTTGATAATTCGACTGATTCGAACAGTGAATTCTTTATTTTCGAATTGAAGTGCCACCCCTCAGAAGAAGAAGAAGGTGGGTGGTCGTTCATGTTTCAAGCCGAGAAAAATATTTAAGGTAGTCATAACTACCTAGAGGTTCCTTTCCTATCTATATAATTCTGGCCGGTGTCTTAAAATAGTCACCCGGTGCGAGCTTCGATATCAGCGCCCTAGAAAACATTTCCGACCTAGATTAGCGACTTAAAGTGACCGGCGGCATCTACCTAGTTACCACCGTTTGTTGCCCATGGCACATAGGTACCACAAAATATTCTGCTAGCCTACATACTGTGTAAAAGCCGTCACACACAGAAACCGTGGCCGGGCCGGAGGCGAAGGCATGCGAGTTGTAATGCGTGAATTTATATGAGAGACTTGTGTAGTCTCTCATATAAATTCACGCATTACAACTCACACACATACACCGCCGGGCGGCGTGTGTAGTCTCTCATATAAATTCGTATGATATAACCCGCACGCCTTCGCCTCCGGCCCGGCCTGCCCGGAGGCTGTTATTCTGTGTGTGACGGCTTTAATCTATAAAAACACTCAAGGAATTGTTATCGGTGAGCTAGCAAATTAGATCTGCAAATATTTTGTCACGGTCATTCAGGGTGTTTTCTAAGCAACGGTAATTAAAAATATCCCTCTTTTTATGTGATGTATTATGTAGGTATATCAGTTATCTCATAGGTACCTACCGCAGTTATTTGCCGTAGGAGCACAAGCCACACTTGAATACGTCAATTTACAATAATATAGGTTACAATACAAAAGGTGCTTACATTAATTTATAATTCAAAGCCATGAAACAGACAAGATAGGAAAATAGTCAAAGAACTTAGGAACCACAGATTAACGTTAGGAACATAGGTACTAAAACAGGTATATCTAGTACCCATAACACAAGCTCTCCAGGCGCGGTCCGCGTAAATGGTTGTTATTCGACAAACTTAAAAATTGTTCTTAGCTCATTATTTACCTTCCTAGTCTTATGGTCGCATGCCTCCCTAATTTCAAAAAAGACTGCGGCTCATTCCTCTCGTTCATATTTATTGTTTATTAGTTTAAAAAAAACTAATAAACAATAAATATCAATCATCACAAAACTTTTTTAACATACTTCTAAGAGCCGCAAACTTCCAAAATTTTCAGAGCTCGCTCAACTCGCTGTTATTTATTTTCTGAACCAGTTTATGACCACCCGAAAAAGTAACAAAAATTTCGGTGCCTCGCTGCGCTCGCCGTAACATCTTTTTCGGGTGGTCATAAACTCTTGTCGGTGCCTTTTTTGCATTCCAATTTTGTTTAATCTTCTTTGCTCCGTTCGCCCCTATTTATATTCATAGCTTTATATCTACCACCGCAAAGTCTCTATTTTTTCGGGGCTTGCTTCTCTCGCTATTATTTATTTTGTTATAGATACCTATCAATAACAAAATAAATGATAGCGAGCGAGAGTAAACAAGAGTACCTACCTATTCTTGCTTACTTTTCCCCAAACATCAGAAAAAATCTAAAAAATGACGTTGCTCGCTTTGCTCGCTATAACGCATACTTGCTATTGTTGGGAGTAGAGGGAAGGGATGTCATGTTTGCGGTTAATATGCAAACAATAGCAAAATTTTTATGGTTCCGCTTTATTTTTCAGTGTTTTGCACACTGAAAAATATAGCGGAACCATAAAAATTTTGCGGCTCGCTTCGCTCGCCGATAGTATTTTGTTCTTCTCTGTATTTGGTTTAGTGCTTGACACCCGTTCAAAATCACTTTGTCAGCCACCACAAAAAATTTACTTTTATTCATTGTTCTAGAACGCAAAAAAAAATGTTTAAAACCGCTAACTAACGTAGTAAACAAGGTGTTACAAAAAGTAAGGACCAAATATTAAGGGATGGTTCAGAGTCGGTCATGTGGATAGAACTTTGGGAAGTCGAGTTTATTTTCGAAAAACTCCCTGATCAATTTTCGAAAAAATTAATGAAAAGTAAATGAACACTATACAAGGCATTGACTGACGCATGTGATTATTATAATTTAAAATAAATTGAAAAGGCCGACGTGCTAAAGGGGTGAGTCTATTTGACGTTTGTAACGAGATATATGATCGTAACGTCTCCTTTTAAACGACTTCAAAAAGAAGGAGGTTCTCAATTCGTCTGTACGTTTTTTTATGTATGATTGTTAGGTACTTGATATCTCCGCCTGTGGTTAACCGATTTTACTAATTCTTTCACTAATGTATAGAAAATGATCCCATAAAAATGTTATTCCCAGGGGATTGGTATTTATCCCGTAAAACTTAAAAAACAACATCGTACTTTTGAAAAATCACGACTAGCTACAACAGTTTTGTTGATATCTTCGCCAGTTCGTACCAGATTTTGATAATTCTTTCTTTGTTTTACCTATAAAGGTTGATTTTTAAGTGGTCTTCTAAAAGTTTATCTTTCGAGGAATTGATGATGTGCGCCGTAAAATCATCACCACCATGATAATTTCCCAATCACTGGAAACTAACGGATCCATGGCAACGGGCGCAGATAAGAGCTCTACCTACAAAAACAAATTCCAACGTTGACGGATGGCAGATCGCATAAAACGAAGGATGACCGATCCGTTCGTTTTTGATTTTAAAAGGCCTGGTCTGGTGTAATTAAGTGTCACGTCCGAAGTAACGTACGCTAGCAACGTGCGTTGCTTTGGACGTGAAATTCAGCAGTAAGGTTGTTCGTTCTGTGGGATCTGCCTACCGAAACTTCGTATTTCGTGTTTCACAGTAGGCCTTCTTTCATTCGTCGTTTAATCCATTTGTTTTGAAACTAAATGAGACTTGGATTTTAACTAGATGTCGCCACTAGAAGAATTTGAAGTCGATGCATAGTTTTACTAAGTATGTAAATACCAAAAGGATCTGTCTCATCCGTTTGTGTTCTGTATCGTGTTGTGTATTTGCAAGGAAATCTCCTTTCTAATACACAACGTTGACCGCCGCAGTCTACGTCCTGTGACTGCGACATCATTTGAGCGCGCGATGCGCCAGATTCGGTAGGTACCAGAAATGCATTTTCGGTTCTATGACAGTACCTAAGCATATGCATAGTGTCATTGCTTATTTTAGTGATGATTTCGTTTTTATTTATTTTTTAGATAACTAAAAGTCGAGATTCTGTGATCGATGTTAGACCCCCCTGAAAGTTTAGTCGTTACGTTACTCTTTGTTACACCCTGTATAAAAAATATATCACGAATTGTGTCACCTTATGGTTGAAGGATTCACATCAAGCGGCGAGCCGCAAACTTCTAACTTCAAATAGTGTTGTTTGTGCCCAAAATGCAACGAATAATGCGACCTACAGTTAATTAAGGCGAGCGGAGCGAGCCACAGTAATATTTTTAGTGTTTAGCCAGCTTGTGGCTATGAAATTTAAAGTAGGTAGGTAAAATAAGTCAACAGTATTTTTGTTGCGTACACTGCAGTGATGGACGTGTCCTCTGTAACCCGTATCTACCGTAGGTACATTATCAATAGGTAAGGTACAGAAGATACGGTACCTATAATAGCTACATCCTGCCTCTTGCAGGATAGAGGAAAGAGGTGCATAACGTTTATAAAATAACTAAAATATTCTTATTTATAGCTTTGCTTTTGGGAAATAGCACGGTTTCTCAATTACCTACCTCGTTTTTATAATTTTTACAACAATCGATTCCATTCCATTCTAATTTTGACAGGAGGGCAAAATCAAAAGTGCACGCGCATCGATCGGGTCGCATCTCTAGTTTACGTCCAGCTGAATTTTGGCCGGGGTCGTCTCCTTTTCCGTAGCCAAGGAAACGGGCGTAGCTACCGAACAACAACATTGATACCTACCTTCCAATTCTTATCTTGAAATAGTGAGATTACCCTTGATTGAGCAATCTTACCTATTTTAGTTCTCAAATTTTACCCTTGGAAAAAACTGAAACACGGGGGTTCGTATCGGGTGCGGTATTTGACAGATCGAATTATATGGCTGGCAGGTGAGCTCTAATTTCAAATGCATATATCCGAAAATAACTTGATTTATCAGACTGATAAGAGCGATAAAGCGCCAGGATTGTTTTGTAACGACGCTCCCGTGTGCGATCGGCGGGAGTATGCTGCATAGCCAAACGTGCTCCCCTCGATCCCGTAAAGTTATCAAGGGATAGAGGGGCAGAGATTGTGGTGCCTGGCACGGCCGGCGGCCCCTCCGAATATTCCCCTAGAAAAGAAAATCGTTAGGTTCTTACCTACTTATAAAATTGCTGGTTTCCTTGTATCTTGAGCTTATAATTAGCCATAGCTACCACCTTTATAGGTACCTAATTCATAGATCTTAAATTTTAAAAGATGCTTGGGTGAGATTTTATGATTTTACAGGATGATTTTTACTTAATTTTAACCCACCTTTACCAAAAAGTCTGAAAGGTTCAGTTAAATAATTGAAACAAAAAGGTCACAAATACAATAAATTAGTACCACAAAGTTTAAAAATTCTGTTACACTAACAACCAGAACAGTATTCACCAAATTAATGTATTGTGCACCCATGCATTACCTCACATAGCAGGTGGCACTATCCAACCGTGACGCCACCTGCACACCCTCCTATTTCCCTATCACACAGCCAGACTGCCCTCTACTGCGAACAGTTGTACATAATGCCCGCCTAGAGACAGTTGTTTGATCAATACTCAATATCACAAAGCTCAGTGTTCCATCACAACTATGAGTATCAACTCTGTGTAAATCTTAATTTGTTACATCAAAATGTCCGAGATGGGCTTTGAAAATGTGTTCTACTTGGAGAGTGAGTATTAATGCTTGCTTTGTGAGAGTGAAGGTACGGAGGGATGAGGTGTTGCCTGGATACACCACTCTCTGCCCGGGACAGATCAATAAGATCTCCGAGTGGCTGGGATGGTGTTATGCAACCATTAACAACAATATTTGTTTATTTGTTGCTGTACTACAGCTTGTTTGGCGTTGTTTTCAGTATTTTTGCTAGTTACAAATGGTTTTTATACTTTTCAGTAGTTTTCATACCATTTGGTGCTTCATTATTAAATGCTAATGGAGTTAGACATAGGATTGCATAATCTAGATGCTTGTAAGTAGTACTTAAAAACTTGCAATTTATAAAAATTACTCTACAAACAAAATCTGCAATGAAAAAAAAAATTGGAAACAAATAAATAATACCTATTATGTAAAAATTGCAATAATATTTCTAAAATCTTTTCCACTATCAAGCTATAAGGTTTCGCAATTAAGTGCAGTGCAGGTAACTTAATCCCCATGATAGGGTGCATCCCCTTTCAAATTATTTTAATTGCTATTGGCATGATGGACATAATGGGGCAGGTAGATTGAAAAGGAGTACCTATTATTTTGCATCAATGAATAAAATACAATTTGTATGAGTATAAGATAAATTTTTTTTTGCTTACGAGTAAAAAAAAAATGCTTATCTTCATTTTCACCAGCACCCTTCTGATTCTGATTCTGAATGGGGGAACTGGGATCTGCACTGACATCTCGCATAGGAGTGTATTGTGCATTGTCCCCCTGCCTATCCAGGCCCTAACCAGCCCAGCTCCTTAAAATATCGGAGCAGGACCTTTGGTGATTTGCAGCTTCGTTTCAGCTTTTCTGTAGGCGTGGACGGGTTTGATTCCTCTATGAGAGTCTTCAGTCCCGTTTTCCGTCTGGCGTCCTCTGTGGCTGTGCAGTGTACCACTACGTGTTCCACAGTCTCTTCTTCCTGGAAGCAGCCACGACACAGGCTACTGTCTGTGGCTCCAGTTTTAAGAAGATGATGGTTCAGTTCACAGTGACCTGTGATGAGGTCCACCATTGTTCTTAGGTCCTCGCGGCTCATCTTGAGCAATGTGTTTGTGGTTTTCCTATCTTTAGAGGGGAGTATTTGTTTTGTATGTTTGCAGTCTGTTCGGCGCTCCCATAGTTTTTGGTGTTCTTTTTCTGAGTATAGTTTTAGTCTGTTTCTGACTTCTGCTGTGGGTGGGTTGGACAGACTGATGTCCTGTTTTGTTGGGGTCTGTCTCGATCCTTTCTTTGCAAGTCTGTCTGCATTTATGTTACCTGGATCGGATCGGCTCTCCGTCCATTCTATGCTGACTTTCATTTGTTCAGAGAGACTTTGTAGAGCGCTGTGACATTCTACAATTGATTTTGATCTTGTTTCTGTCCTTTTGAGTGCGTTTATTAATGCCGCGCTGTCTGTCTTGAAGACCAGCTGTATCTGGCAGGTCGGTTCTTTGATAGTTGTTTCCAGCAGCATGTGTTTTGCCGCCAGTTGTAGTCCCAGTGTTTCCGCCTGAAAGGCCGTGGTGGCTGAGTTTAAAGGTTGAGCCCTAGAGAGTCCGGTTTCGGGACAGAAGTAGCCGCAGCCAGCTCCTGTGTTGTTCTTGGCTCCATCAGTGTAGATGTTATATGTGGTAACATCATGTGAGGTGTTCGCAACTGCACACTCTTCGTGCGTTGTTGCGTAGGTCTTACCGGATAAGTAGGTGGACGCTATTCTGTCAGTACCATTCGCCGCTTCTGGAATTGCAGCTATTGCTTTATTTAATATTCTGCAGTGGTTTGTTAGGCCTGAATCGCCTTTCCATTGGTCTGTTGATTTAATTCTTAAGGACGCTGCCATTGCTTCTTGCTGTATGTGAACGTGCAAGGGCGTTAGTCCTAAAATTATGTCCAGTGCAGCAGATGGGGTCGATTTCCTACATCCGCAAATGAGTGTGCATGCCAGTCTTTGAACTTGCTGCAGTTTGTTAATAGTGGTGACTAAGTTTGTTCTAGGCCACCAAACTATTGCACCGTACGTTAGCACCGGGCGTACCATGACTGTATACAGCCACAGGCATAGCTTGGGCTTTAGGCCCCAGTCCTTGCCTACCGCTCGGGTGCATTGCCATAAAACGTTTGTGGCTTTGGTTATGATATGGTCTAGTTGCTTGCCCCACAGTAGTTTACTGTCTAGCCATATGCCGAGATATTTGACCTCTTTGCTTAGTGTCAATGTTTTACCTAATAGTGAGGGTAGTTCTAGTTTTGGTACTTTAGTTTTGCGAGTGAAGAGTACTAATTCTGTTTTGTTCGGGTTTACTGACAGACTGTGTTTGGTGCACCATGTTTCCACAGTCCGTAGCGCCTTTTGCATCTTTTCGCATAGAGTTGTTTCGAAAAGCCCCGATATCATGATTGCAAGGTCGTCTGCATATGCTATCGTTAGAATACCATCTTTGTTCAGTGAGTCCAAGAGTTCGTTCGCGACCAGTATCCACAGGAGCGGTGAAAGGACCCCGCCCTGTGGGCACCCCCGCGTCACCCTACATTGGGTTGCTTGCCCCGGTTCTGAACTCTCGATTTTGGTCGCTCTGCTGGATAGCATTTCAGCTATCCACTGATTCAGATTTTGATCAACTCCTTGCTTTCGCAGAGCGTTTTCAATTGACGGGAACGTTGTTTTATCAAAGGCACCTTCTATGTCTATGAAGGTGACCAGGCACGATTGTTTATTTTCAAGCGCACATTCAATCTTGTGGACGACTTGATGTAGAGCCGTTTCAGTAGATTTACCTGATTGATAGGCGTGTTGGTTTTTGTTTACTGGGTTTCTAAGCAGCGGCCCATTTCTGATGAACTTGTCGCATAGTCTTTCTAGTGTCTTCAGTAGGAACGAGCTTAAGCTTATTGGTCTGAATGACTTTGGCTGGGTGTAATCTGTTTTGCCAGGTTTTGGTAGAAATATTACTTTGACCTCCCTCCAGGCACGAGGGATGTATTTCCATGCAATGCAGCTTCTAAATATAGAGGCTAACCTTGGTGTGATTCTTGTAAGATTCCACTGCAGAAGGGCGGGGAAGACACCGTCAGTGCCAGCTGCTTTGTACGGTTTAAAGCTTCTAACCGCCCAATCAAGCGCTTCTTCTGTTACTATCTGGTTTGCAAGTTCCCAGTCGTTGTTATGGGGTTTTTGATGATTTCTTGCTTCCCATCCAGTGTTTTCCTCCAGTTTGCAATCTGGAAAATGTGTTTTCAACAGTAATTCGAGCTGTTCCCGCTCGGATTTTGTGTATGATCCATCTGGCTTTTTTAGTGAGCCGAGTTTGGTGGATGTATCCTTGGATAGAATTTTGTTGAGCCGAGCTGTTTCGCTCTGAGTGGCTATGGAGTTGCTGTAGCGTTTCCATGAGTTGTTTCGGCTACTTTGAATCTTCCGTTTGTATTCTTGTCTAACTTTTTTGTAGTTGGACCAGTCTTGGTCATCTTTAGTGTTCATCGCCCTGTTAAAGTGATGACGTGTTTTCTTTCTGAGTTTGGTTAGTTCTTTGTTCCACCATTTGTCTTTACGATGAGCAATCTTGTTGCTTTCGGTTATCAAGGGACTCGCTTCTTCGTAACTGGTGGTTAGATGTGCCGTCAGTTCGGTCAGCGTTTGTTCAATGTCTTCTGGAGTTAGCTGAGGTCCAGGGTCTGGTCTCTCCAGAGCGTCCAGTTTACTGTTTAAGGTTTCCGCGAATAGTGCGGTGTCAGTCTTCTTGGGATTTCTGTATGTGCGTGGAAGGATTTCTCCTGTCAACAGTTGAAATCTAATCCGCCTGTGGTCTGCGCATGATGCTTCTTGTGTCGCTACGTGCCAGTTTTGGATGTACTCTGCAATGTCATTGGTAGCCATTGTTAGGTCTATAATGGTCTGAGCCCAGGATGTTACGAACGTTGGTTCAGAGCCTCTGTTTATAATATTAAGGTTATGTCGGAGTACAAAGTCTAGGATATCTTTGCCTCTATCGTTTGTATCTGGGGAGCCCCATATGGTGCTGTGCGCATTAGCATCACAGCCTAGTATGCATTCCGTACCGTGAGTGTTGCAATAATGGAGTAGTGCCTCTAGTTCTTCCGGCGGCGCCTCCACATTGCAGTCCAGATATGCCGAGGCAATAAAAATGGTTTGAAGCTTACCTTCCAGTCCAGTTTCCAGCTGCACCACGGTGAGATCGTCCGTGCACAGGTGTGTAACCAGTGAAGCCTTCATTTTTTTGGGTACGTATATTAGCGTTCTGGTCTTATTGTTAACGGGGGAGGTAAATACAGTGCCCGGTAAGGAAGTGAAACATACCCTTCCCCGGACGATGTAGGGCTCCTGGACCAGTGCAATGGTGTGCGGTTGTTCTTCCAGGGTTCTTCTTAGCGAGGCGAACCCTGTGACGCTGTGTTGGATATTGGCTTGGACTACTGAGATTGTTTTGATTTCGTCTAACCTATTTTGAGTTATAGTGGTTCGAGTATTCGAGTTATTATGGTTATCTAGAGAGGTGAGATTTTGGTTATTTGGTATCCCATATGTGGGATTGTGGGGAGTTTGTTTCGATACCTTGTGTTTGACAGACATTATTAGTCAAAAGCGAAAAAGGGGGGTATAGGGGGAAGTAGACAGCCTTACGCTGATCTACTTTATTGCGGTGGGAGGGAACCTGCCGGGGATGCCATAGAGAGCTCCATGTCCATTTCTGGCGCAGGTGAGAGTAGATTTAGGCCTGAAAGGCCTCCTAGCTCATCACCCACATCATCCAGGAGCTCGTCTATTGCCTCCTCTGAAAGTTCCCTCTCGCCTGTACTGGGGTCAGAGTCGACCCCCATGGCGGCACCGCCCACAGCTCCAGGCACGCCCGCGCTAGCGCAGGGTGTCTCCGGGGCAGCAGGCGGCGCCACAATCGGGGTCTTGACGTCTGACGCTCTGGGTGCTCTGACAGTGATGTGCAGATTGGCCAGTCTGTATTTGAGCTTATTTTTCCTGGCCGCCACAGCCGAGAGCTCCTCCACCGGGATACCGAACACCATGACGTTATCGGTCATGGCGTTGTTCGGGGTCCGTTTGTGGGCGAAGATCGGCCATTGGTCTATGCGCAGGGGTGGTAATCTCCGATTATTGCACCAAGCTAGGATCTGTCGGATGTCTTCGGCGGATTCGTCACAGTCCGGCACGAAAACGACGCCTTTGTGATACTTAGGCAGCATGTGTTGTGGCACCACTACCAGTCCACTCGTCCCTGGCCACAACGGTGGCAGGCTAGCGACCGTAGCAGTGAGCCACTCCAGACTGTGGTCGTCGGCTGCTATCGCGCTTAGGCCACCGTGTGCCGGTTTCGGCATGGCTTCGAACCCCGGGGCCTCATGCTCGAATTTATATCGGTCGTCCCGACATAGAGCCGCGAAGCACACGTCTAGGTGTCTGCGGAGAAGAGTCGCGCGTCCCTCGTCCATATGTACGCCGTTTTTCTCCATGATCACCACCTTTAGGTGGGATCTGGCGGACGCTGCATACGACGAGGTCCCCTCGACACTTTCCTGTACAGCTCCAGCAGCCAAAACGACACCGTCCTTCTCAATACACGCCCTCTTTTCCGCTGTCGCAGAGGAGGGCGAGACTGTTTCCGAACTGCGCTGCCGCTTGGGCTGCCTGGAGCAGTCTATGTCCGTGTTCCCAGTGGGCTGGTGGGACCCGGTCCGTGGGGTGTCACGGTTCGTTTCAGCAGCTACTAGCGGGGCCGTGGCCCTGCGTTGGCTCTGTCCGTTACCGGCGCCCACGGCCGGGGCTCCCTCCGCCCCCGAGTATAGTGAGGTAAGGGGATGGGGTGTGACCGGAAGGTTCATTACCGTGCTGACCGCCGGCGCTATGGCCGACAGGTCAGCAGGGTACACGTACCCCTCGATACGATCGGTCAGCACCTTTTGCATGAGTGCGGAGGCTTTCAGCCTCCTTTCTTTTCTCTGTCTGTGATTCAGTGGACCAACAGACAGTTTACCTGAAGCCGCGGTGCCGGTTTGTGCTGAAGGCGTTCCTAAAGCTCCGCGACCGTTCCCTACGTTACCCGTATCCAACACAGCGCCGCCAGTAGTCGTCGCCGTGCCTGCAGCTGCCGCCTTCGCCCGCGCTTCCTTCGCCGCCAGTCTCCTCCTCCTCCATTTACCCATCTTGGGCAGCACTGGTCCATCCAAGGTAGGCCCCTGGGATGACGAAGAGGTGCCTGGGGTAGCCGCATGTGTGTCTTTGTTGGCCCCAGTAGCAGCTGCGGAAGGCGGGGCCTGGGGTCCCGCCCCACCTCCGCCTTCGGTAGCCAACTTAACACCCGAGGGCCCGGAACCCAACGGGCGCCGGGTGCTGGCCGGGTCGCATAGCGTCTCCATATCTTTGTTTATGTTTGTGTTTTGCATTTTATATTTATGTTCTTTTAAAGCTGTGAACGAAGCTGTTAGTTGCTGTGGGTTTCCCCTCAGCGGTGACAGAGGGGGGAAGAGGGTGCACGAAGCACGCGCCCCCTCCCCCCCCCCCCTCCCAGTGATGATGATGGGTCGATGTTTTTGCGCCCTACGAGTGTAAAGCCCAGAAACATCCACCCCTTGCGCCCCGGATCACTTAGCATCTGCAGCGCTGTACGTCCCCCCCTTCGTGCCACCGCCCGGTCTTGCGCCTTCCCGACTCTTACTGTCGCAAAAAAGCAAGGGAGGTCGCCAGACCGCGGCGCAGGCTCCCGACGAGGGCGAGGTACAGTTGGCGGTCACATGATGTGGCTGCAGAAGTTCCCAGGGAGGACGACTGTGGACGTGGATCCAAGGACTGGCTAGAGTCTGCGAGGTAATAATGTGTCCCGCCATGTGACACCGCAGATAGGTCTTTTAAGGAGGAGGAGGATGCCTGTCCTCATCATCTGCAGACAGGCACCCTCCCCGACCCTTCTCTAGCTTTCCCCCCCTACTCCCTCCTCCCCACCAGCACCCTTATCAATGCTAGCATGCAAGACCTTATAGAAACTGAAGTTAAACATTCAATTGTATAAACTGAAAACAACTTAAATCTTTTTTCTAATTTTTTTTCAGTTAATTCGAATAGGAGGGTTTTTAAAATGCACCAAAATTATTTTTAATTAAAGTGAACTTACATTATCATTATTTTAGCCTTATGTGTCAGTACAAGGCAAAGGCCTCCCTTCATTTCCTTCAATGTTCTTCATAAAGAAAAGCCTTGAACCTTATTTAAATGACTCCACATTTAAAAAGTCAAGCTTAACCTAAGTTAGATAAACAAAATAGACTGACTAAGTATTTCTGTAACTCAACAACCTATAGCTTATCTTGCCTACAAACACTTAAGACTTCTCCAGGCATCTTGTGTTCTGAGCTCTCTCAACACCTACTGGTTTTTTTTTTTTAACTGCTGAAAAAAAATTAATCAAAATACAATATAACACTAAAAATAATTAAATAATGCTGGACAAATTCACCCAGCATTACCTTTAGCCCCCAGGCAGAGCTTGTGTTATTGGTACTAGATAGATAACTGATAGTATGTAGAACTCAATATATGACTTATTATACTAATATGCTAATACTAATATTACATAGAAATTATATTCTTACTGTTTAAATATCTGCAAATTGTACAATAATTTATTCCAAGAATCCAGAAAAAGCGTATCATTTTGTTTATACGTCGAGAACGCTTTCTGTTTTTTAAATCTGACCGATAACACGCGGCCGACTGGACTAAGCCCAAGTTTTCTCTCAGACGCCTTCTTGGGCCTCCACTTCGTCAACCCAACGAAACCGACCGGTGGCCGACTGTTATACAACCCTATAGTTTCCCATTAACATGCATTATTGAACTTTCACGTGAATCTATGCCGATGTGATCGGGACAAGGTGTGTAGATGACTTGGAGAGTCGTGAGTTACCCGAGTCGCTCATTTCTCGCAGTTTCGGTCCGTAGGGCTGGCAGAACCATGGGAAGGTAGAGGATTGGTCCTACCTAGCCCTGCTGGTATTCCTTCATATGAGTACTTTCCTTTCTTGACAGCCCAACTCATTCGGACTCCTTGATGTCGAATATACCCAACGGCTGTGTTGACAGTAAGTGTGGTGTTACAGATTTTGAGTGCGCCGGCGACGAGGTGTTGGTGGAGTCTTCGCCGCCCGCCTCCCCCGACATGGCGACGCGGTTGGCGGCGCCCGCGCAGGTTAGTAGCCTTCATTTAACACTTGAGATATTGCGGTATTTAAACCAAACTAAACTAAGTAGCGGTTTAGGCATGCCTAAACCGCGTGCAATGGCACATAATAGAGGAGGCCTATATCAAAAGACAACTTGACTTACCTACAACCGGTGTCAAAAAATTAGTAAATAATACATTTATTATGTTTTATAATTATAGATATAATAATTAAGTAGATTACAACTATAATAATAAAATATTGATAACTTGTAAAAGTCAGAGAATAAAGGTTATTTTTATTTTATTTTATTAAATACGTCGAGAACGTTTTCTATTTTGAAAATCTGACCGATAAGACGCGGCCGACTGGTCTAAGTCCAAGTTTTCTCTCAGACGCCTTCTTTCTTGGGCCTCCACTTCGTCAACCCAACGAAACCTAAGGTGGCCGACTGTTATATAACCCTATAGTTATTATATTTATATAAAATTTTGAAAACTTGTAAAAGTCAGAGAATAAAGACAAATTTTATTTTATTTTATTAAACTAACTAGCTTCAGCTCGTTCGCGTTCTTGCAAGTTGCATTGCAGGGAATCTTTAGATATTATGTAGTGAAGACGCTAGCAGACGCTAGTCTGCTCGCGTCTGCTCGCGTCTTCACTCACGGTCACGCGGAACCTTGAAACTTAGCTAAATCGTCGAAAAATTAGTCTAAAATATCATTATTATCATCCTATATAGACCTCCCCTAGTGAGCGCCTAGCGCCCTGTCTTCAGCTTGCTGAGGGGCATGCACTTCAGATCGAAATTGGAGCTGATGATATCGGTAAAACACCAATCGACGAAAACACCGTTAATACTTAAGTACAGTAAAACGGGGTGAATAGAGACTCCAGGGTGAAAATAAATGGACGAAATACTGGAGCAAGACATCCTTTTTCATAGATCAGATCGCCTGACACAGTAGGTGAACAGTCACGGACTAAGGATACTTCCACTGCTACCAGCCAGGTTATATCTTGCTCCAGCAGTTCATCTATTTCTATTCACCCTGGAGTCTCTGTTCACTCCGTTTTACGGTAGCCCCTTCATGTAAAATGTTGTTTATCCTGTGTGCAGAGCGGCGCGGGTGGAGCTTCGCCGAGCACAGTGCGCGAGCTCATCGTGATTCCCGAACTGCCGGAGTCCATACACCTGCAACATGCTATGCAGGTGAGTGTTGAAATCAGCTTTAGCTGGCTAGTCTTAGGGTTCATTTTACAGTGGGCATCGCCGAATTGCCATACTCATACTCATACTCATAATCATTTATTCCGTGGGAACACAAGGCACACTTGGAAATGTCACTTATAATTCAAAGCCATAAAACAGACAAGACAGAAATTAATCAAGGAACATTATATACATACAAAAATAAGTAAATTTATAATTAGATCAGCTGTAAATGGGCATCGTCAGAGTTATGTAAACAAAATACGTAAATAATAATTAAAAATTCATGGTGCTGCTGTAAAATGGCATTGTCTGAATCAATTAATTCTAATAAAATATTAGATAGGTAATTACTGTACCTAGGTGAAGTGTAGCTGCTAAGGTGCATTGTCATTTGTCATTTGTGGACTAGGCTATGATAAAATAATTGTGTGATCTAACATAATCAAAAACTTATTCAATGTCATTCATTAGCGTTACATTATATTGAAATAAAGCAGCTTGATGCGCATTGTCCGGTTTACATAAAATAGCATGATTAGCCTAGCCTGTCGACTGACTTAGGTCCCAGATGCATGACTCTAAGGTTGATGTATGTGCCATACACTTGCAACATGCCATGCTGGTGAGTTGTGGAAACTGCCTTGCTACTACTGCTAGTTTTTTGGCGGCAGTACCCACTCGCCGAGACGCCCCGAGACATGTCGAGCACTAGTGGGTACATGATGCACTCGTCTCGCCTCAAAGATCCGCGTAGGCAACCATGGCCGAGACGGCCATGGTTAAAAATAAAGAATTTCTCGTGTATAATGCCCATTTTTAACCCCCGACGCAAAAAGAGAGGGGTGTTATAAATTTAGCGTGTCTGTGGTAGTTCCCAAACGGATGAACCGATTTTCGTCTAGTTTTTAGGGTTTTGATGATCGAAGATCGGTTTCAAAACCCTTATGGTCTCGCTTTGTCTGTCCTTTTTTCCCTCCTTAATAACTCAAAAACTACTGCAGCTATCAACTTGAAATTTAAAATAATAATACATTTCGTGCGCCTGTACAGATTTAGACAAAAATAAATGAAAAATGTAAATGAATATTTTCCATACAAATTGTGATGCCGAAATTTTAAAAGATACCTACAGAGTCATATGGGGTATCAAATGAAAGGTATCATTTTGTACATTTCAAAATATTTTTTGAAATTTTTGTAGGTTTCATACTTTTTAAAATATATTGAAAAATGTCGAAAAAATACCCATTCCCCCCCCCCTATCTCCGAAGATTGCAGAGCGATCCATGTAAAATGTATGGAGCGTTTATAGACGTGGATTTATATTTTACAGGAAAAATATAGAGAAGTTTGAAAAAAGAACACTTTTTGAAAAATGGTCAAAATGGGGGGAAATAATTTTCAAAAGGGGGGGCTACCTCACCGAGTGGGGTATCAAATGAAAGGTATCAGTTTTTACGTTTCAAAACAGTTTTTCAAATTTCTATAGGTATCATACTTTTTGAAATATTTTGAAAAAAGTCGAAAAAAAACCCATTCCCCCCCCCCTATCTCCGAAGTTTGCCGAGCGATCCATTTAAAATGTATGAAGCGTTTGTAGATATGGATCTATATTTTACAGGAAAAATATAGAGAAGTCTGTAAAAAGAACACTTTTTGAAAAATGGTCAAAAACGAATAATTTTCAAAAGGGGGGCTACCCCACCGAGTGGGATATCAAATGAAAGGTATCGGTTTGGACATTTCAAACCAGTTTTTCAAATTTCTGTAACTTTCATACTTTTTGAAATATTTCGAAAAAAGTCGAAAAATTTACCATTACCTTAACCGAACCACCCATTTAACCGAAGCATGCAGAGAGATCCATCTGAAATGTAGGTTGGTACCTACTATTCTTAGGTATTCGTTTAATTGCGAAGTATCTAACCGGTACTTTTGGTACATATTTGTTGACAAACGTTCAAAACCCTCGGCGCGCGAGTTACTCGCACTTGACGGATCTTGTTTTTTGTGTCATAGACTATTTTATCCCCAGTTTTCTTAGCCATGTTCCATAAAAATATGTCAGGGGGGCGGGGGTTAAATTTTTTAATTTTGATCTTGTTAGGCTTCCGTACCTCTAAAGAAAAAAAGGAACTCTTAGGGCCTTCAAATTAGCCGCAAACTGTCGCGCGTAGGCAGCGCGGCTGCAGCGCTGCGGCCGTGCTGCTGTAGCTTGGTTCGAGAATCATAGTGTTGTATATTTAGTTTCACGATGGACTCTGACTAAGAAACATTGCTATTAGTGTTACTATTAAAAAGAAAAAGGATTTTGGACAAAAAACAAAATTAGAAGCCCAAGAAAACGTTACCGTTATTTTGTATAACTAACAAACTGAATTTTATAAAGTGAAAGATTACAGTGACAAATAATTTCAGAATTAGGTACTTAAGATTATCAAGAAAACAATTCTACGAATTACTTCCCCGTTTGGTACGTTATATTGGAAAACAAAATACAACCTTCAAAAATACTATTTGTGCTGAAGAAAGACTATTTAATAACCCTCAGGTGAGTAACAAGATCCGTCAAGTGCGAGTGTAACTCGCGCGCCGAGGGTTTTGAACGTTTGTCAATAAATATGTACCAAAAGTACCGGTTAGAGACTTCGCAATTTAATGAATACCTAAGAATAGTAGGTACCAACCTACATTTCAGATAGATCTCTCTGCATGCTTCGGTTAAATGGGTGGTTCGGTTAAGGTGGGTAATGGAAAATTTTTCGACTTTTTTCGAAATATTTCAAAAAGTATGAAAGCTACAGAAATTTGAAAAACTGGTTTGAAATGTCCAAACCGATACCTTTCATTTGATACCCCATGGGGTAGCCCCCCTTTTGAAAATTATTCTTTTTTGACCATTTTTCAAAAAGTATTCATTTTACAGACTTTTCTATATTTTTCCTGTAAAATATAGATCCATATCTACAAACGCTCCATACATTTTAAACGGATCGCTCTGCAAACTTCGGAGATAGGGGGGGGGGAATGGGTATTTTTTCGACTTTTTTCAAAATATTTCAAAAAGTATGAAACCTACAGAAATTCAAAAAACTGTTTTGAAACCTACAAACCGATACCTTTCATTTGATACCCCACTCGGTGAGGTAGCCTCCCCTTTTGAAAATTATTCCCCCCCTTTTTGACCATTTTTCAAAAAGTGTTCTTTTTTCAAACTTCTCTATATTTTTCCTGTAAAATATAGATCCATGTCTATAAACGCTCCATACATTTTACATGGATCACTCTGCAATCTTCGGAGATAGGGGGGGGGGGAATGGGTATTTTTTCGACTTTTTTCGAAATATTTTAAAAAGTATGAAACCTACAAAAATTTCAAAAACTGTTCTGAAACGTACAAAATGATACCTTTCATTTGATACCCCTTATGACTCTGTAGGTATCTTTTAAAATTTCGGCATCACAATTGGTATGGAAAATATTCATTTTCATTTTTCATTTATTTTCTTTTTTTTTTCTCGAAATCTGTACAGGCGCACGAAATGTATTATTATTTTAAATTTCAAGTTGATAGCTGCAGTAGTTTTTGAGTTATTAAGGAGGGAAAAAAGGACAGACAAAGCGAGACCATAAGGGTTTTGAAACCGATCTTCGATCTTCAAAACCCTAAAAATTATGACAAAATTATGACTATGCAACTGACGGCGACATAAATTGTCATCTCATCTCACGCGTGACAACTCTCGTGGCCGACGTAGTTCAAAATCACCTAAAAGGTAACAAAAGTCACCTTCTGGCAACGCTGGTGCGCACCGTCACTAGTCGATCGATGAACTGATGCGCAGCCGCAGCGCGGCTGCAGCGCTGCAGTCGCGCGTTTTTAATTTATATGGATTTAGACAGCAGCGCGGCCGCAGCGCTGCAGCCGCACTGCCTACGCGCGACAATTTGCGGCTAATTTGAAGGCGCCCTTATAGGATCACTTTGTTGTCCGTCTGCGTCTGTCAACCCCCCTTTTCTCAGAAACGCGTGGAGGTATCGAGTTGAAATTAACATCAAATACTAAAGTCCGTAACCTCTTGGAGCCGTGATATAAATCAAACTTTTATGTGAACACAATCAAAAGAAACAGCCGTTTATGTCCGAATACTTTGAAATTGCCTAGGGAATCACAGGACCACAAACCTATAAAGTACTTCCCGTAGACCTAAAATCATAAAATTTGGCAAGAGCAGAGAGAAAGGTCTTATAGCACAAGTAAAGAAAATAAAACGTCAAGTGCGAGTCGAACTCGTGCACCAAGGGTTCCGTTTAATTGTAAGACCTTGCTTCCTGCCAAATTTAATGATTTATATTTTTGATTCTCGCAAGGGATCAAAACCTATAGGGTACCTACTTCCCGTTGACCTTCTTGCCAAATCATAACATTTGGCAAGAAACAAGGTTCTACAATTATACGGAACCCTTGGTGCCCGAGTCCGACTCGCATTTGATGTTTTTTTGCTGACTGTAATTTTTTTTAATCTGAGAATGGGGATGAAAATTTCTCTAAAATATAAAAAGGTCATTTTCTTGTAGCTACACCTACTGCCCCGTCCAAAAAATCCCATTATGCTATGTGAATTGTGTAGCATTATTTATTGATTGCTGGATTGCGTCCTCAGGTTTCCAGCACCGTGGTGGAAGTGAGCGGAGACAACTCGGGCCAGTCCAGTCCCAACGGCGAGCACCAACACACCTTCATCACTGTCGCAAGTAAGTCATCTAGTCTTCCAACGCCAAAGACCATCTTCCAAAAGCGTTTGTACGAAGCTTATGTCAGTTTTTAAATCTGTCTGTATAGCAACTTTTGGTATCGATGCCGTAGCCGTAACATTCTTAAATTTCAGAGATGAAAGGGCTTTTCCTCTCTTATAAGTCGGCTTGATTAGTGCTCACAAAACTTTCGCTCCAAGTTGTAGTCTTCTCGGAAAGCTAGTTTATTTAGTAAAATCAGCTATATACAGGGTGCCACGGAAAGGGTGTACTAACCCGAAATGTGGTGATTCTGGGCATCGGTTTCAGCGTTTGTTCTACGATTTTTTGAAACACGAAAATTTTCTAACACATTTAAAAAAAATATTGAGGATTTTTTCTTCTTATTTGTGTTCTTCTACTGTGGGTATTCTTACATTAATATTATTGTTTTCAAATTTCAAATGATTTACATAATTTTTTTGTAATAATTTCATGACAAAACTCTGGTTTTGAAGAAAAACCAGCATAAATATTTGTGAAATATTATTTAATGTAAAGTAATGCACGTGTGTGTACCTAATTAAACTTATTTTCCGCAAAAAAGAAATATATGCGAATTTCAAAAAATCTAAAGTATTCACAAGTTGTCTTGGGGGCCAGAGTCACCCTCTTTCGTCTTAGTACACCCTTTCCGTGGCACCCTGTATAATATTTGTAGTTTTTGGAGTAAAATGACTAAGCATTTTGTTATTATTTTGTTTATTGTTATTTAGGTCATCATAAGTTCTCGTATTGATGCAAATTAGAGAAATATTTTCTGTAACATAGACTAGAGTAGATAGCAATGTATTTTGTTTTGGTACCTCATTATTATTTTAAGAGAGTTTAAATTAAATATCAGAAAATGATATTTAAATACATAATTATTATCGTAGTTTGTGTACTGTCTGTTGAATTGAAACTGCATGTTCATTATGTGCACACTGCACAACACCAGAAAATGAGCTAAGTATCAAATTGACACAAGAATATTGGATTTAGGAGAACTTTTTGTTCACGAAGTTGCATGTATTTGTGAACCAGCACAGGCCTTATTTATAAATAAACCGGTCAAGTGAGAGTATACTCGCACACGGAGGGTTTCGTCTCATCGTTCAAACATATTTCTCAAATGAAACTCTAAAAAAACCAACTGTTTGGAGACCCCCTTAAATTTTCCACTTAATTTTATTTTTAGTATATAATTTTGTTGGTATTAAAGTTGAACTATTACTTACTTCTAGAAAGTTTCATGTTCTACCTATCAAGAGATACAGCCTCGACAAACTTGTGTTCAACTTGAGTGTTTTTTTTATGGTTTTTTCTCTTTAATTTTAATATTTATTTTCTTTTTAGTATTTGTTGCCGCTAGGCAAGAGAAATACACAATCTGTGAAAGTTTCAACTGTGAAGCTTTTCATGCGTTAGAGCCCTCTGACAGACAGACAGACAGACAGCGGAGGCTTAGTATTAGGGTTTCGTGTGCACATTTCGGGTACGGAACCCTAAAAATCAGACCTCATTGATTAAATTTAATGTAACTTCTATTCCCTTTGGAAATTGATCAAAAGACGGGAAATTCATATTTATAGGTAAGGCTGTTTATTTGCACTATATTGATATTTATTTATGTATTTGTGTTGTGTGAAGTACCTTCGATAAAAGAAGAAGTGAATGAAGAAGAAAATCGACTGAAACGGGAGCTCCACGACTCTGAAAGCAAGTTTTTTTATTTTTTTGCTCTATCTCATATTCAACAACGCATTAGGTGCCAACTTACTAGATTTTTTTTGTAGCGTTTTTTTCAAAAAATGAAGGGAATATACTTTTTAAAGTTTACTGTACCTACGCATACCTAATGTGTTGGTGAATTTATGTCTCAATTCATCAGACTGGTTTGAGTGGCTACCAAATAAATGTACCTACATTTGTTTACCATATTATTTTCTAAATGTTTTTCTCATGTTTAAATGTTGTGGGAACCGGTTCCCCTTTTACAACTGTTTGGTCGCCTCTTGCATGAATAGTCTAAGGCCAACTTTCCATCAGATACAATCGACGACGATATGAAATCAATAGATCCTTCTTCGTCTCTGGTGGAAAGACAGCATTATACTTCCTAAGCCTCGGTTTGCAGTTACTAACACAATAACAAATCTTCAAAGACTTCAGAAACCTTTGATGACCAAACATCACCCCTGACATCTCCCAATCTGATTATCCGCACCTGTCCAACGGCCATATTAAAATAGGATGTTTTTCACCTGCAAAAATGAACCCTAACTCTTTGACGCAGGAAAAAATTTAATATCGCGGGATAATTGCGAATGCCCCTATGGATTATCTACCTGAGTGATCATTATCAATGGTGCATTATCAAGGGGGCCGTTTTAAATCACAATATGCCATTATCTGTTAGAAATTCAACTGCTTGGTTACCTTTGGTGGATGGTTTTCTGCGCGGCGCCTTCTTATATACTTACATATCTGTATTTCCTTTGTGTACTGGGTACATAGGGATGGCTTTTGGCTAGACGCATCGATCGACTGAAAGGGAAACTGCGCAGCCCTGGATATCGAGCTGAGGGAGCTTCGGTAAAAATGTATTATCACTATATTTTTCTGTGGTATATGGTTTCTTTCTCCTTATATAACTTGTAAGTTCTAAGAGCTGTCTTATCCTCCACCATACAAAAAGAATAAGACAAACAAAACTCGTTGGTGGGCTTAGTTTTATTTTAATTGTCTACAGCCAGTTCACGCAAGTTATAGATAGATTAGTTAATGTGGTATGTCGTTACCAGCTCATTGGTACTTATACTCTTTAATTGAAAAGGGCCAAATACTTCACCACCTTTACAAAATTTCCAAGCTATGCTCTTTGATATTAGCAGGGAGAGACTACTATAGCCCGTGTACTAGAAAAAAATACGAGCCGCGGTAGTGAACAAAAACACAGGGCGTTTTTGCAACCTATTGAAAAAAGTTGTCTCTAAACTTAGTGACTTTTAAAAAGAAAAGAAACTCAAGAAAACAAGTAACGCCAATAATTTCGCGATCGTTCATCCATACTAATAATATAAATTCGAAAGTAACTCTGTCCTTTTGACGCCTAAACGGCTCAACGATCTTAATAAAAATTGGCAGTTATGTACCTCAGTACGGTATCCCAGGGTCGGACGTACGTACTTTTTATCCCGGCAAAATGCGTGAGAAGCCGCGGGCAGAAGCTCTTCAGTCATATAAAAATCAGTATCATATAAATTTTTCGCTATCAATTAGTTTGAGCGTGTCGACTTACCGGCACGTGCCTATCAATTAGCGTCTATAATCCCTTCATCAATTCAAGCATTTACCGGTGGATCAAATTAATGGAGAAGTTTGCCGTATCGCTTTGTATAAAAACAGGTGGGGTGCGCGTGGTATAGAATATGTAATACTTACGTTAATAAAAAGGAATCATTCACTTGTTCACTTTAGTCCTATTTTGATCACTCATAAATTTACTAAAGAATCTCCTCTGGGACAGAATAAAAGGTGACAACGCCATGCCAGGAAACCTTTTTGATATTCTTTAAGACCGTAAAACAACCAAAAGTACAAAGATCTGGCGAAACGGTTGACAAAAACTTTTGACTAAATATTAAGCTTTTCATTAGCGTATTATCTGAGGTATTGCTTTTTTAATTCTGAATCTTATAACCTCGCAATAAAGCTAACTCTCCGTCCAAAGCCAAATCACAGAGGCATAGATCCAGAGGAGGCGGGGAGGGCTTATATACCAAACCGAGAGGGTACCCACATAACGAGGGACAGAGAAAGCACATCGGATGCTGTGTTGCTCCGGGAAGCAAGGCGAGTTGCCTGGGAGACCTCACGGACTATGGAGGTGCCCCGTTACCGGTCGTATTACCCCTGTGAGTTGCCTAGGCTTCGCTTCAAGCATTTAGTTTCATCTCAGCCTTAAGCCATTGTTTTGCGCGCCCTTGAAATTTCTTTTTGAACCAAATTCTCGATAAATTTGCAAGGTATTTCTTTGTTACCTGAGAAGTTGGTTGTTGACGGGTTGCGCACCTTTCGGTTTGAATTTCTTTGTCCTTGCGTAGGTACTGACTGAGGTAGCTATGTGTGGTTTGCCTCTGTATCAAATTTGTGTTATCAAAATTTGTTAGCATACAAAATCTTTCGGTTTGCATAAACTATCTTTTAGACCGTTTTCTTGGGTCCTTTCTTCTGTTCTGAAACTTACCATTGTGCTCTAATTTACAACGTTCTACGATCATCAGTTGCCTACTTAATCATAACAGCATGAAGCAAGGAAAACATTTTCCATACATAAGGGATGCCTAAAATTGCATTACAACCTCATTAAATTTCCAGAACATTTCTGATGTTGTTGTTGCTATAAAAATGGGATTGTTTCGATTGGTTCCGATTAAACTGTTTTCATTTTCTGACTGTGCTAACACTGCCTGCTCTTACATGGACCTTGGTGGCTGTAGACATTTTCGGGGTCATCTTAGCTTTAAATTCGACATTGTAAGTATTTTATTTGGTGCAGGTGAGGGAGGGAACGGCGTCAACTATCACGTGCAATATGTCACCGAGCCACAGGAGATATACACCCAGGGGCATCAGATGTGAGTGTTTACTTATACTTCTTACTTCCTTTTACTTTCTCACCATTTGAAATAAATAAATTATGACTTTGCAGGAATTCGTAATTTGATGCAATTAAATTCGGATAATTTGTAACATAATTCTTAGAGATGCGCTGTTATCGTAAAAAGGGTAATTATTAACAGAACCACGCGTGAATTTATCTCTGAGGTTGTGTCCCCAGTAGGCAAATTGTTACAGTCCACAGTAAACTGCGTAAAGTGAGCTAACAGTTTGCCTACTGGGGACACAGCCTTACTGTCTTCAGAATTAATTTGTTATTATCTGAAACACGAGATATCAATTTATTTCCAAAGTTGAATTAGTATTATTTGGAGACAAAAGCGAAGCGTTGCGCAGCTTCAGCATTTACTACGCAGTGGGCGTAACAGAGCGGCCATTTTGTTTTCAGGAATTCATCTCGCGAACCTATGCCTTTTATAAATCTCTGAACCCCAGTTATCTGATTTACCATTTGAGTGTTTATGCTCACTATTGTTAAATTTTCTAATAATACTGATGATTGTAATAGGGAAACTCTTCGTTCGTACCCGGTGTACGGCGTCGCGACGGTCGCCAATGGAGGCGGCGACGCGGACGGCGCTTGGGGCGGGGCTTCTTCAGCGGATTATACGACCTATGGCGTTGTGGTGAGTTAATGAAGGCTTTTGACTCTTCAGGTCCAAAAACTTATTTTTGATATAAGACTATTAAAGTGATAGCTATTCAACTTGGTAGCATTTTACCTACATGAGAATGCTCTCGAAAGTTTCGATTCCGATGGCCGGCTTTAGGTAGAGGTGCAGGGACGAAGCGTATCTCAGCCAGAGTTACGCTTCCGACGGCTTTTAATCATATAATCAAATTCGTTTATTTTGCAGGAATATACTTAGGTGTGCAAAAGGTCTTATGATTAAACCTGATCCTATACATTCTACCTCGTCATAAGGCGTGTAAAATTAAATTTAACTTTAAACACAAACAATAAAAAACTTTAATTTACGCGGCATGTGGTACCTTCTAACAAATTATATTGCTTACGAACAGTTGAATATTATACATAATCGCTTTGAATCATTAAATAAATTATATAATAATGTACTTTACCTTACCACATAATACATCATACTAAACAAAATCCCTCGATTGAATGAAAGATGGGAACATTTACCGGAAATCACTTCCTGTGTTATTGTGTTACTTATAATTATAAGATAAGCAAGAATAGAGGCTGAATCGATTTCTCTTCGCGAGCCACTCGACGATGGTATCCCTATGTCTGCTCAAACATTACGCTCAATTTACCTTTAATTTATCAGAACAGATCTCTCATTCCGGGCGTATGCTAGGTACGCGACGATAGACGCCTTTGTCTCTGCTATGCTCAGCAGAATTTCACGCTTGTATCTAATGTATACCACGCTTCGTTTGACCCGTTATTTAATCCTACGACTATGCCATGCTTAACCCTTCTATGGTTCTTAATCGTCTGTCTTAGGTGGCAGGCGACGAGGCCGAGGCGCCCGCGTCCCCCGCCACGCCGGCCACGGGCGCGCCGCAGCCGCCGCGCATGCCGCCCGCCACCGTGCAGTGGCTGCTGGACCACTACGAGACTGCGGAAGGTAACACAACTAGCGCCTCCGACAGTGTACGATATAGGACAGGCCACGGGCGCGGGCCACCGTGCAGAGGAGATGCTAACTGGAGCCGAGTATACCCGATTCAGCGAAACCGACCCGAGCGTGAGCCGTGACGGCGTGTCGGTTCATTTTCCTGTGCATCAAAGTGCATCATACAATTTTTTACTTCAAAAATCTGGTAGAAGTTCTTACTTGCGGTCTAGTCTCGCTCCTACAGATTTGAAGCATTTTCCGTACACAATATTCCTAAATTTATTCACAACAGCTAATTTCTTAAATAAGATGGTGGTCAAACGCGCTAAAAAGCTCTTGTTCACAGGCGTCTCTCTCCCCCGTTCAACACTCTATGCCCATTATCTCCGTCACTGCTCCACACACCACTTGGAGCCAGTCAATGCAGCCTCCTTTGGGAAACTCATTCGTTCCGTGTTCGTGGGGCTTCGCACACGGCGGCTGGGGACTCGAGGCAACTCAAAGTATCACTACTACGGGATAAGGGCTAAGCCTAACTCGGACCAGCCACCTGATGCCAGTGATAGTGCGGATGACAGCGCGCAGCTCAGTGATAAACAGGTAACATTTGCAAAAACTTGAAAAAAATTAGGCGGCAATTTGTTTTAATTGAAGCTGTTTATTTTCCAAATAAATAAAAATTTTATTGAATAAATTCGGGTTGCTCAATTTAGATCCATATGAACACGAGGTAGGCCCACGGGAACTAGAAAGTTTCACTACTAGGTACTCTCGTATAATGTATTTTTTTTTAAATCGGGTAGGCTGTATCAGGTACACCGCCGTAGTGGAGTACGTACGTGAAACGTTTTGTGCGTGTTAGAGCTCGCAGTTCGGCTCGCTTTACTCGCCTCACCTATAGGCCTAGAGCCGTCTTCACCTCTACATACGTAACTTTGATCGCATCAAGGTTTGACCGATTGGAGACCTGGACAAACTCAGTATGGGACCACTTCCATTGAACAGCTATCGAATCAAAATGTTCTTCCGTGCATTTGAGACTCTTCTTCAAGGTTCCTTTGATTTTAGGAGTCAACCGGCAGCCGCCGCAACTCCGTCAGCTCAAACGGCGCTCGTTCCCCGCTCGGCGCCGCGTCAGCGTTGCATCGGCAGTACCTAGCCTGCGTGTCAGCGCCCGAGCCGCCCCTCATGGAGTTGCCTTGCGGGGACCTGCCGCCGCAAGCCTTGCAGCTACTGAGAAAACATCACCGGTAACTAAGACATGTGTAAAATATCGGTCAGCGCAGCGTCAACGTTGCATCTGCAGTATAGCCTGAAAATGAGTATTTTGAATATCTATATGACTATTCTCTGTAATTTATGTTACAGCGAGCACGGATCCATGTTTCTGGAAGCAGTAGCGGCTTTAGACACGGGCGGCGTCGAAGCTGCCCGACGTGCCTTCTGGCGACGTTGCGCCGCACACGAGCCGCTAGACCGGCGTGCGCTTGCCAAGCTGTGTGCCAGGTAATGTGCTGACGACTAGTCATGTCGTCTTTATAAACAAAAAATAAGAACGGTCCGAGTTCAGACCCTTGCGGTACACCCATTGTAAATCTATCTAGTCTAGCATAATAAAGACAAGACCCTGAATTACGTTTTCCAATAATGCAAATTCTTTGCATCCTGTTACTCAAATAACGAGGAAGAACATCCAACTAAAGAGATGTTCCTAATTCCATAGTTATGTAATTTCCTGATGAGTTATTCTAGATTTACAGAGTCGAATGCTCTTGACAAATAGCGCCGTAATGTGGACATAACGGAACCAGGAATAAGGTGGACCATATTCCTGGTTCCAATAACACAAGCCTCACTGATCATGCTTTGTTAAATAATCATCATGATTATCCTGTGTTAGTCCCCTGTTGGCGGCGGCCTCCTTCAATGAGCCAAAGAGTCCTCCTGTCTTCAGCATGCCGCATCAAGCATCTGCCATCAATTTTTCGCAGATAATCATCCCATCTAGCCACAGAGAGTCCCACCAGCTACAAAACTACGTTTACTGAGTCGGGGTCTCCACGTTTACATAAACATTTGTCAGGTCATGACACTAGTTATATCTTCCAGAAAGGACGTATGCGCCTGGCTTCGGACGGCAGACACAGCGTTGTACCAACGCGCCGTGGATATGTTACTGCCGGATGTGCTGCGACCGATCCCGCCGCAACTCACACAGGTACAAACAACGATGTTGGAAAAGGAACCAGACATTTTTATAACAAAATGAGCCTGAGACTATGGATGTTGTCGGTATGAAAGATTGTATGCATCGATGAAATATGAGTTAATTGAAAGCTTAATGTTAAAACTTTAGATAACTTAGCGATTTGTTAACATAACTAAATATTTTTTTTTTTTTATTGTAGTCTAGCATACATTTCTAAATACACTAGAATAACATTACAATCTAGCCATAGATTTGACTAATGGGTAATTTTGTTTTAACTTAATTTTATACATACATTACATTACACTAAGAACGTGTCCATCGGCACTTTTCTTATTGTCTCTATTTAAGGGGAAGACACTTGGTTCATGTGTTCTTTAAAATTAGCACTTATGCACTTTCACTATAACTAAAACAACACTAACTCGAAAGGTTTAGTTCTTTTGAGCCTTCTCACTATGTCCGTGTTGTCGAGGAGCTGGATAGCCTCGACGTTCACATGATGATGAAGCCTCAGTTCATGTGCCTCTGCGTATTTTTGTATTATTCTATCGACGTTTTCAATCTTCAGGTCCCGATGAAGATCGCCATTTCTTACATACCAGGGAGCGTTAACGATTGCCCTGAGCACTTTATTCTGGAATCTTTGTATAATGGCTACATTTGTCTTTTTGGTACAACCCCAGAGCTGTATGCCATAGGTCCAAATTGGCATAAGGACTTGTTTATATAATAAAACTTTATGTTGTACTGCTAGAGTAGAATTTCTTCCAATTAGCCAGTACATCTTTTTGTAGCGAATCTCTAGCTCTTCTTTTTTCTTTTTGACGTGAGCTTTCCAGCGTAGCTTGGCGTCAAGGGTCATGCCCAAATATTTAGCTGTGTTAGCATATGGTATTACGACTCCGTTGATGAATACGGGATGATAGTCTTCTCTTTTATTTGTGAAGTTGATATGAATAGATTTAGATTCATTTAGTTTGATTCGCCAGGTTTTTGTCCAGTTGTGTATTTTATTCACTGCCACTTGGACTTTTTCGGCGGCTTCAGCTTGAGTTCTTCCTGTGGCTATTATAGCAGTGTCATCAGCAAATGTTGCGATGGTGCTGTTTTCAGGTTTTGGGAGGTCATAAGTGTATAAGAGGTAAAGGACCGGACCCAATACACTTCCTTGTGGCACCCCTGCTTTTATTTCCTTTATTTCAGAGAAGAATTCATCTTGTCTTATTCTAAAGGCTCTATTTGCTAAATATGATTTGATTATTTCAACGTATTCTATGGGTAGAATTCTTTTTAACTTAAGTACTAGGCCTTCATGCCATACTTTATCAAAGGCTTGTGCGACATCTAGGAAGATTGTAGAGCAGACTTGTTTGTTTTCTAGTGTTTTTTCGATTAACGTGGTAATTCTGTGGACTTGATCCACCGTGGAATGTCGTTCTCTGAATCCAAATTGATGTTCTGGGATAAGTTTTTTAGTTTCTAGTAATGGCTTAAGCCTTTTTAGAAATAGCTTTTCGAATAGCTTCGACATTATAGGCAGCAGAGAAATTGGCCTGTAGGATGTTGTTTCCTGTGGTGAACTAAATAAATAAATAAATAAATAATGCTGGACAACTCACACAGCATTATCTAGCCCCAAGCTAAGCAGAGCTTGTGTTATGGGTACTAGATAATTGATATATTTAACACAATACACTACATAGATAGATATTTTTTATTATACAAAGAAAACACCCAGACCAACGGAACAAATTTCTGCAGATCGTACACAAATTTGTTCCGAGGCGGGATTCGAACCCGCAACCTCCTGCGTCGCAGAAGGACCTTCGCCCGCTGCGACACGGAGGTCGTATAACTATAGATTATTAGATTATTTTATCGGGTTTATCACTGTAACGCGATGGAAACGTAGGGGATATTATGACAAAAGCTTAGTGTTAGTTCTTTTAAATGTTATACAATTTGTAAACTTATTACAATAAATTGTTAGAAACCATTTTTCTCTTGTAGGAGTTTGCAATAATTCTTCTTAGACTATAAATAAAAAATTACGTAAAACTACGTGTGCCTGAAACACTAGACTAGCATAGATTATAAAGAGGTTGCTGCATTGAAGTTCATTGATCCTATGTCCTATCAAGAGTGTTAATCCAAAAAACCAGAGTCAAGAAGTGTCTGACTCAATTCCACCCTTGCTATATCTCCAGGCTATCCGGAACTTCGCAAAGTCAGTGGAAAGCGCCGTCTCCGCCGGGTCAACCGCAGCCCCAGCTGGGGGCGCTCGCGCAGCCGCTCGCGCCGCCGCCGCGCTGGCCGGAGCCCTGCGCCGCTACACCTCGCTCAACCACCTCGCGCAGGCCGCGCGTGCCGTGCTCACCAACCAACACCAGATACACCAGGTATAAGATGTATATACTACAAGCTTGCAAAGTAAGTTGGTCTCTCTGAAATCTAGCCCCTAGATCCTATCGATCATCCCTTCCTATATCACTGCCAACTAGGACGCTGCCTATTTCCCCGAAAACGCTGCCCCTTAGACTCTTAAGACTCTGTCTTAGAGGAGACGGTAGCTAGATAAGGAGGGACCGCAGTGTCCTAAGGGTGAATGACAGCTTCCCCCCTTAAATCAATACCGATCCCCTAGGTCGCTATTATTATACCCCTCTAGTTCACTGCCGCCCACCCAGGACTCTCACCCTAGGAAGCTTTCCCCCTTGGATACTGACGCCACCCAAATCTCTGACCTTATAATAATCTTAATAATTCGTGCAGATGGTGTCCGATCTGAACCGCGTGGATTTCCGTGTGGTGCGCGAGCAGGCCGGCTGGGCCTGCGCCTGCCCCTCGCCCGCCGTCGCCAACAAGCTAGAGCAGGACTTCAAGGTAACACTACTCAACTCGCACACTACTCATACAGACAGATGGTGTCTGGACTGAACCTCAGAATATACTTGTCGACCTCCGTGGCGCAGCGGGCGAAGGTCTGCCTGCGACGCAGGAGGTTGCGGGGACAAATGTTTGTACGATCTGCAGACATTTGTCCAGGGCGTTCTGGATGTTATCTATGTATAATAAAAAATATGTATCTATGTAGTGTACTTAATACATTATATACATAGATCGTTTTTTTTTTATTATACATAGAAAACACCCAGACCAACGGAACAAATTTCTGGAGATAGTACACAAATTGGTTCCGAGGCGGGAATCGAACCCGGAACCTCTTGCGTCGCAGGCGGACTCTCGCCCGCTCCGCCACTGAGGTCGTCTAATATTAGTATGGATTCAGAGAGTTACTTTCGAATAAATATCAGTATGGATTCTTGGTCTTCTTGGTTCCTCGTCTTCCTTGTCCAGTATTATTTATTATTATTTATTGGGATCCAGTCTCATAAGTATTCTATTCTATTCCTCTCCAGGCGACCCTAAGCCGCGGCGCCACGCTGGAGCAGTGGGCCGCCTGGCTCGAGCGCTGCGTGGAGGGCGCTCTCGGCTCCAACAACAACAGCGCCGGCAGCTCCAACGGACGCGGCGACTTCGTGCCGCGCGCTCGGCGGCTGCTGCTCGACTGGTCCTTCTACTCCTCGCTCGTCATCCGCGAGCTCACTCTCAGGTACTGTTACAGGTCTATACTTCTTTCTTCCACGCGTTTATTTCTTTTAGTTTGTTTTAGTGGCGACTCTGTGACTGAAAGTGTGTATGGCTCTGAAGAGCCATATGTTAAGTGTTAACACAAAAAAAGGTTGGACATTTTTATGAATGGATATTTTTAGACTATTTGTCATTTTTAGGGTTTCGAGATCGAAGATCGGTTTCGAAACCCTTATGGTCTCGCTTTGTCTGTCCTTTTTTCTCTCCATAATAACTCGGCAACTACTGCAGCTATCAACTTGAAATTTAAAATAATAATACATTTCGTGCGCCTGTACAGATTTTAAGAAAATTAAATGAAAAATGAAACTGAATATTTTCCATACAAATTGTGATGCCGAAATTTTAAAAGATACCTACAGGGTCATGTGGGGTATCAAATGAAAGGTATCTAATTTTTAAAAATTTTTGTAGGTGTCATACTTTTTAAAATATTTCGAAAAAACTCGAAAAAATACCCATTATTTTAAAATGTATGAAGCGTGTATAGATATGGGATTGGTTTCCCCTGCGTCGATGTGGCTCTGCGTCGATGCTTAAAATCTATTGATAAGCAAGTTGAATTTTATGCTAATTAGTTCCTCTGCGTCGATGTACAGTCAGTTTAAAATGAAAGTACGTATTAGTTTTTAAATTGTGGTTTTCACAGCAGAAGTCATGACCCCCAAAGATCAATAGTTTCGGAGATATAGGGCAAAGAAGTTTGCCTTGATAATGTATGGGAAAAGGACAGAGAATATTTTACAGGAAAAATAGAGAGAAGTTTTTCAAAAGAACAGTTTTTAAAAAATGGTTTAAAAGGGGGGGAATAATTTTCAAAAGGGCTACCTCACCGAGTGGGGTATCACATGAAAGGTATCGGTTTGGACATTTCAAAACAGTTTTTCAAATTTCTGTAGGTTTGATACTTTTTGAAATATTTGAAAAAAGTCGAATAATTTACCATTACCCCCTTTAACCGAAGCATGCAGAGAGATCCATCTGATATGTAGGTTGGTACCTACTATTCTTAGGTACCTATTCGTTAAATTGCGAAGTCTCTAACCAGTACTTATGGTACATATTTGTTGACAAACGTTCGAAACCCTCGGCGCGCGAGTTACACTCGCACTTGACGGATCTTGTTCATAATTGGGTCGATTCTTACGCTGCGACCGCCACGGCTAGTTCTTAGCTATGTTTGATGAAAATTCGTTCTTTTGTTATGTTGGTAAATAATCGCTCTCTCAAAACAAAGAAAAATCATCAAGTGTTTCTCGAATAAAAAAACCAATTTTAGGCACCAGTCGCTCACAACATAGGTCATAGTCATTGAATACAATGTTAACAATAGTGTTTACCTTTAGTTTAAGACCTTTGTGAGAGACAAATAAACATTTTGTTTAGTTATTTAAAAGTTTGATTTTTAATACTAGGTAATTATTTCCAGATCCGCCGCGTCGTTCGGTTCGTTCCACCTTCTCCGCCTGCTGTACGACGAATACGTTTCGTACCTGGTGGAGCGCCGCGTAGCCGAGCACCGCTCGGAGCCGCCGATCGCAGTGATGCATCCGCCAATGGTAACGGGTTCACTTTTTTAGTCTGATTGATAAAAAAGTCGAAAGTTTGCAAAGACGAACTCTGTGGCGCAGCGGGCGAAGGTCCGCCTGCGAAGCAGGAGGTTGCAGGTTCAATTCCCGCCTCGGGACAAATGTTTGTACGATCTGCAGATATTTTTCCGGGTATTCTGGGTTTTTACCTATGTACCTTTAGTAAAAAATATATATCTATGTATGTAATGTAATAAGTAAATCAGTTATATCCCAAGCAGCAACCAAGCGTAATGAACACCTAAAAAGCAGCCAATATAGCACTTAACGCTGTTTTACAGCTGTATAAGAACGTTGAAAAGACATTGTAGTGTTATAATGTCGGTTGAGGAGTAAGTACTCAGCTCTAACTGTATTAAGTCTGTACTAAGGAGTCAAAGTACGCTTAAAGTTCTAAATCAGTGTATGATAACTGTCATGTACAGCTTTAAGTTTCCTGTAACGCTTTAATCTCATTTTAGTATTAAAACTGTACAATAGCTGCATTTTGCATAACGTCACTTACTTAATACAGCTTAGAGCTGTATTATGGTGGTCCTCAAATCTTATTTCTGTATTATGAAGTAGGCAAACTCTCTTCTACAGCTTCTTTTTATGGTGTAATTGTACACCATTTTACAGACGATAACTGTCTAATTTCTGTCTTTGAAAGTAATAAACAGCAATAAAACTAAATGACGCCTATAGTACAGCCTTAATCTGTATAAGTGACAGAGTCGCCATTTTGAATTATTGTGCATTTGTATGCTGTATTTTGTGATTGTTTTATAAATATGTGGAAAAAGAGAAAAAGATTTGGTGCTATTAGAAGAAAGATTGAACAGGAATATTTAAATATTACAAATTATCAACAAAATGAAATTACTGCCGAGGAACATGGAGATATTGCAACAGATCAGATCACCTACAGTCAAGCGTCAATACCGTCGACATCTAATGAAAGTGGTTCCGTAGAAAATATTGTGAATTATCATAGTTATAATTATCAGGTGTAACTTATTAGCTTTACCTTCTGCAACTGATGATGACATTTTATTATTTAAAAACTAACTGCACTACATTTCAAAGACTATAAACTGTCACCAAAATCGAAAGATAAATATTTTATATGCAACGATGGTCAGGTTCTCGAGGTAAAGAAAATATATATGCTTGAGAAAAAAATTAAAATATGCGCTCTTATAATTACAGACTTAGCAAAAGTTTTTGAATCACCAATAAAATCGTCATATTTGAATATATTCAAAGCCAAATTCCATGCCTCTGGGCAAATTATGACCATTGTTAATCCTGAAGATGTAGAAATGAAAGTAGTATGTATAGAACATAAAAACCAATTATATTTTATACCCCTTTTGCACACAGTTTGATAGAGAAATAAAATTCATTCTAATTTATATAGATTTTTTATTTTTTACCAGTTTTCGCTAATAGAGTCATACTAATACAATTGCAATACTCATTGCAAAGTAATTTTCGACATATCATCTATAAACCGTGAAATTTAAGTATTTATATTTATATTTATATTATTGCAGTTGAAGCGTCCAGATCGGGATGTAAGGGTTCGAGTATTTTGGTTGAAGCTGATGAAGTGGATGGTAGAGTTGGTTTATTAAAAACCTGAAACCAAAAACATCATGAAATGTTATCAAAACTGCAAAATATTTATAAGTCTAATACGGAATGTAAACATTTCAAACAAAATATTCATATTGAATCTCTCCGTGGCGCAGCAGGTGAAGGTCCACCTGCGACGCTGGAGGTTGCGGGTTCGATTCCCGCCTCGGAACAAATTTGTGTACGATCTGCAGAAATTTGTTCCATTGGTCTGGGTGTTTTCTATCTATAATAAAAAAATATCTATCTATGTAGTGTATTGTATTAAGTATATCAGTTATCTAGTACCCATAACACAAGCTCTGCTTAGCTTGGGGCTAGATAATGCTGTGTGAATTGTCCAGCATTATTTATTATTTATTTATTTATTATTTTGGTTTTTCACTTAATATTACGTATCCCTAAAAAGAGTTACAGGTTATGTTCGAAACACTTCTATGCAACATTAATTGTAAATTTATTCGTTTATACAGCCCATCAACCGCTAAAAGCTGAATACTAGTATCCATTACCTACATAGTACAGCTATTAATGCTATAAGACCATCAAAATAGAATTTAGGCTGCATAGCAAATTGTCGCCATTTTATCAATTACAAATCGAAGATTACGAACATGATTTCATAAAAATTAGACTAATGTTTTTATGTTTTTCAATATTTTCAGTTTGTCCAATAACCTACTATGCACCAATGAGGCTCTACGTCAATTAATTCAAACATTTTTAAATTCTAACCTATAAAAACCATATTTACTTACTTTATTTAATATCTCTTCCCTGGTTATTTTGCGGGCGCGTTTATTTTTTATCACAAAACACATATATGTCCACAATACATTTATTTTTGCACGATAATGCACTGTATCCAGCACCTATCGAATCTCCAAATCTTTAAACACAAAGCGTTTATAATAAAATGTCACTTTGATCAATAATGCTATAATTGAACGCCATCATTAAAATATATCTTCTGTTTTGTTTTAATTCTTTTGTAATTCTGTTCAACAGACTTTTTACAACGTAAAGCTTAACAAGTGAGTTACAATGTAGTAATTGGAGTGTATTGGTTTCCTCTTACACCATAGTACAGCCGCAAAACAGCTATTGTGCAGCCTATTTTATGCTTATACAGCTACTGTAGAGCTAATAAAACGCAAAACGCTGTATAATTTGTGCCCATTTCAGGGGTATAAGGGCTGTATAAGCGCTTATACAGCCTTTATGCGGCCAAGAAATACAGCATTAAGAGTATAAACGAACTTTAATACAGTTGTTATACAGCTTGTGATGCTGCTTGGGATAGTACTTTGGTGCTTGATGATGCTGTGTGGATTTTCCAGCACAATTTTTTTCTGTGTATGTTTGTAACTCCTTCACGCTCAAACGGCTGAACGGATTTGGAAGTGTGGTTCTGGTACCAAACCTAATAGCTTATAATTACGTGGACGGTAACTTAATTAATATTTAACGAATTTTAATTAATTCATATATCATATGTGCACCTAGTCTCTAATAAGAACTGGCAGCTGGGCAAACGCCTTCCGTATCCACTTTCACACATTCCGGTCTTATATGAACGTTATAAACGTTCATTGACCTGTCGAGCAGCCAACCCTTAGGGTCTTTCGTTTTACAACGAATTTTAGTAAGTTATACTATGTTAGTAACTGACATCAAGTCTTCATGTGGTGTACTTACATACAGTGGAAGTTAATTAATTAAATAAAATGAGTCTAGTTCATCTCGCTATGCGTCTTAGGCGGTTCACAGAACACACAATAATATTGCGCAATACTTTTATTGTGCAATAAAATTTAATACCACATTGAATCCAGACGTTCAATAAACTTTCTTTAAGTTTTCTTTTCATTTCAACCATTCCTTAACCCATTTGGGTTAAGGAATGGTTGAAAAGAAGACCAGTGTACATTCACGTAAGGCTTTTTAAAAGATTTGACCTTAACTAAAGAAAACGATTCCAAAAATGTATATGAAAATGGATATTGCACATTTCGAAGAATTGTTACAGTTAGTGTGACGACTGCTTGCGCCCACTCCAAACAGTAAAGTGAAAAATATTGTGCAATAGTACGCCTACACGCTGCAATGAATATAACGCAACAAAATTTGAGTCAAATTAAATTTTTCTTCAATTCTTGTGCAATCTTTCAATACTACCCAACTATACCTTCAATAATATTGCGCAATATTGTTGAAGGTCTGTGGGCCACCTCAGTCGACTGTGTGTACCTACGACTTTAAGGATTTGTAAATGCCTCGACAAATGCGACGTTACTTGTTAGAACATTGCTTATCCACCAAACGGAATCCACATCTGCTTTCCCTTTCTTACTTGTGTTAAAAAAATGTTTTACTGTGGTCCTTTCTTCCTGATATATTTTAGAAAAAAACGACATGTTTTTGTCGTTAACTTCATGCCCTATATGAACTCCTCTCTAACCGAGGATCGACTAACCAAATCCTCTTCTCCCCAGGACGAAGAGGCAGAAGAGAACGAAGAGGTTCTCGAAGAGGCGCGCCCTCTTGATGACGAGCGTCCTCTCGAGGACGAGCGTCCTCTTGAGGACGAGCGTCCTCTCGACGACGAACCGGACTGGGATTGGGAGGACGAAGACGAAGAGGACGAACCGGACAATAAGAGAGTCAAGAACGAGTAGCTCACCTCACAGATAAGGCATCAACGATCTAGATTAAATTACAGTGTTAAGCCACAGCCCTACTAGGGCGCACGCAGTGCACGCTGCGGCTTTAGCCGCTGGCCCACCGCCGTGCACAACGTGTGCCGCAGTGGGCCAGTGGATTTATTCAAAGCTGGGCGCGATTGTCATTTGTTTTACGCTGTCGTGACGCGGACCTAAAATCTAAAGCAAAAGACGATTACGCCAGCTTTGTAAGAGCGAGTAAGTAAGAGAGAAAAATCATACGATGTGTAAATTATTGTACCTTAGATGAAGGTATGAATTTTTACCAATTCTTCCCAAGACAAAACTTAGGCACTGCTTTCTAGGGTGACTATGCTTTGCCTCGAATTTTATAAGACGCAACTAAATTACCAAAAACTGATGCCTGTAGCCCTTGGAGTTTAGAAAACACAGTCAAATTATTTAACCACCACCGTGAGACCAAACAAACTGTTGATTGATCTTTATTCGCGTATTTTAATAGAATCAGCGCAAGGAACTTTGTAAAAAAAATCTTTTGTGAGTATTTTCACAGTCATGAGTAATCTCTAACTGTGTATTTTTATTGAAGTATGAATGAATGAATGAATGAACACTTTATTGTACTCGTCAATAACATTAATATGAAGTGTATTTGAAGTATATGATACGTCTATAAAATATCTCTAAACTTGCTTCCTTCTCTTTACTTAATTTTAAAATGCACACCCAATTTAAAATCAAAACGTAATTTATCTTCTCGATATAAATCGAACCATGTAAATGCTTTTCTCAGCAAAATTCATTGTATTTGTAAATAAGTAGTGTAATATACTTAGACATAGTAATAGCTAAAAAATAAAATCAATTAAAAAACATTAATGTTATGTAAAAGATGGCAACACTTCGTCAAAGTCAAAAGCGGGACTCGTACATTTCGTATCAACCAAAGGTAGTATATTTAATGATGAATTAACTGAACGATATATCGGCCTTAGGCCTTATTCGGTCTTAGGACCGCGATTAACAATGGTTATTGTTACGCTTTTTAGTGCTGCTAAAAATTAAGGTCTAGAATGGATATTTATGTTAAAGTTAAGTCAGGTATAGTTGCCGCCAAAGATCTTGTCCGGTGACAGCGACAGTGGGAAGTTTGCGCAGGTACACTCACGCATATAATTCATATGCCAACGACAACGCAGCAATCGAAAGAGATAGGTACGGCTTCGTATAACTGTCTCGCTCTTTTATTGTTTGAAAAAAAAAACTCGCACTGAATAATCGACGCGACATTCCAGAAGGCCCACCAATTTGGCCTAAGAATTGCGTACTGCGCACCTTTGTCACGTGGTACGCCAGTGGACAAGAAGTTTGACGATTATTATAAGTTTCATTCTATTTTGACAAGTTGTCCTTAAGGGTCCGGCGACGGATGAATTTCCCATACAAACGTAGTACCAAAATGATTTGTAATTTGAGAATGTTTTCATCATGGTTTGCTATTATTTGTGTTCGAATAGTATTTATACAGGTTCCTGTCATAAGATTTTTTCAAAATACTTATCTACACAAATACTAAGACAACATTCATTCTTTGATGTAAAAATGCGATTAGGTTTAATTTCATTTCAGAAAGGTATTTTGAAAAAAAATTGTGACAGGAACCTAGATAAATACTATTTTAATACAAATAATAGCAGACAATAGTGAAAATATGCTCAAATTAAAAATCATTTTGGTATTACGTTTGTATGGGAAATTCATCCGTCGCCGGACCCTTAATATAATTATTAGCAAGTTTAATAGTTGTATGAATATTACCCTAGTAGATTAACGTCTAGTATTTTTAGTAGTAGGGACTTAGTAGTCAGTCTATATGTAGATAGATTGACTACAAGGATACTAGTCCATACATTGTATGGATAATTGTCTGGTAGACCATCTAGTGAAGGAAGTATGTAAGCAAGATGTAAATATAATAATGTGGATTGCACTTCCAGTGATCAGGGTCTAAGTAGGATTCTTCGTCTTAATAGAATAGGAATTACGTGTAAATTGGATTGTAGTCAAATACCCACGAAAACTCGAAAATCCGTCTTAGGAATTACATTATTGTCTTAGTAAGCTGCTAGGTAACACTTTTAGGTGGTACATGTTTCTTATACAGCCTATACCGGTCCACTGATGGACTCTGCCCGATAAGTCTTATTGGTTTTCATAATATGGGGGGTAACGCCCATAATCCCCACGCTGTGCATGCGAGTTGGGGATCGCAGGTCGGTGGTAAAATTGTTCTACGGGAGGCGCTGCTGGCCGCCCCCGGTGGATATCCCTTAGTGGCCTCTTACGACTCCCGCGGGAAGAGATGGGGTACAAGTTTGGATGGTTAGAATTTTGTGACAATAAAGTCATTTATAACCTTGACTTGATTCAGTGTTAATATTAATAACCATCATAGTTATTTTATGGAGATGCTTTTTATTCGTTTAGGTATATTCTTTTTTTTGGAGTTAATATATTTTCTTACGTTTTCGTTATTTCGAAAGTTCTATAAATACTTCTCTTTGTATATTTTGTTATTTGTTACTTCAAACTTATAAATAACACCTCCATTATGTACATTAATATTGTATGTAGAATTGTAGATACGCCATGTTTATCCTAACCGAAGTTTGTTATTATGAATTCTTAAATGAAGTCACATACAATTTACATCAATTAAGTTTATCTAAAGCACATCGCGTTTAAATTAAAACGTTAAAAATTAATAGTTAATAACCCAAAATATAAAATTGTTATCCTTACCAAAGAAAGTAGAGAATATTCATGAAATTGAACATGAAAATTTATGTTCTCCACGATCTCGAGATAAATTATAACGTGTGTCTGTTAGGTTAATGAATCACTTTGTAGAGCTACCATTGTAATGCACTTTACGTTTAAATTACCAAGTAAAATGGAATAGATTTGATGTACTTGGATAAAAATAACTACAATTCATCAAAAATTTTACTGTAAAACATTTATTATTAGAGTTAGTTCGTATTTACTTATGTATAAGCTTATTGAACAGTGCAATTATATGAATTTATGTATGCACACACTTATTTTATAACTTATATAACATATACAGTCAGCCATATAACTATATACATATATAATTACATTAATGGCCTAAAATTAATTGGTGTTGTAGTTAAATATTGCATTATGATAGTATACGAATATTAATAATATCAGTGTATTTAATATTTGATGTGCTTATGTATTATTAATTATTTGATTTCGGTACTTGAAGCTTCGTAATGACTTATCTATGGACGCGAACAGATTCCTAATATGTAATTATTTTCATAGTTTTCTTTCATTACCAATTTTGTTATCTACTAAGCATTTCATTATACTAGTGTATTTATGTACTATGTTGATGGACCTTCTTATGACAAATTATGAGAAATATTTTGATTAGGTAGGTATTGTCGCGTTCATAGCAAAACCAATATCTTTATCAATAATTTTTCTGCATACCAATTTAAGCCTTACGTGTTGCCTTAAAGTCAGTAACGCGGGACTCAACGCAGGTTGTGTTTCAAGAAAATAACTATCATTGTTGTGATTAGTGTAACGTAACAGAATATTTTGTTTGAAAATCAGATACCAGATAGCCAAATTAAATAACTGTAGTGGTACAGTAAACTAAACGACAAAGAAGCTGGATCAATTTCCGAATGCGTTTTTAGATCAGTATTTTGTCTTTCAGAGTATCTACTTTGAGCGAGTCTTTGAAAAAGAGTCATAATTAACTTGACTTTGGCTTTATCTTAGTGTCTGATTAGAAAACGCCCTTTTCGTCCATGAAATGGTACCTTGATTTACGATATTCTTTTACAATCGATATTGATAAGTTAGCGTTATTGAACTTCATTTTAAATCTTACAATTCGTCTGTAATGCCTTTCATTGAATTTTAGTAGAAATCTATATTTTTGAACTTATCATAATATTTGTGTATTTTTATCGATGTTAGGTAAGAGGTTGATGTTGTAAAAATGTGAATTTCACTTGATAGATTCACCAACCACCAGAGTTTACCACGAGAACTTGTATCGGGTGAGGTTCGTGTTCTAAGTAAATGTTATCGGGTGAGATTCGCGTTCTAAATGTTATTTATATGAACATTATATTCGTTTAGAAACTAAGTTAAATGTGTAGCTAGTGTCTTATTGTTATCGGCGGACTGTAGCTAACCCGCTAGTCATTGTTTGTTAGCGCATATTGATGTGTGATGTGCACTTTTGTATCTATTCCTGCAAAATAATCAAGATTTTCTCTAGAACACTAGCAGTGCAGTAAGCTTTTGCAACAAGGTTCATTTTGCAACAAAAATTGCGAGTTCTTCTAACAGAAGTGGCACACTAAATCAGTTTATCACTTTCTATTTATAGCTATATTGTGGTTAAGTCTATCTATTTTCCTAGATGTTAATGGGAATGAAGAAAGTTTTTATTGGAAATATTTTGAAGAAATTCAGCCTTAAACTTTCAAAGTAGGAAAACGGATATAATCTTGTAACGCTTAGACTCTAATGCTGTGTGTCTATGATTTATTGATAGGTACTTAATGTAAAGTACCTATGCCCGGATACTGGGGGTGGTCGTAAGCAAAACTAGCACCTATAGGTGGTCAGAATATCTATAATCTGTGCTGTACAGGGTACCATGGAAAGGGTGTACTAGAAAAGGGGTGATTGTTGACCGCGACTATTTTTTTGCGTGTGACTATTTTTTTAATTAAGTACGAATATTTTTTGTGCAAAAAATAAAGTTTTTTTTCCTATTCGTGTTCTTTTACACGCACTCTTGCATTATTCGGCATTACAAAATATTCCACAAGTGTAAAAAACATTTTTTCAGCAAAACCAGTGTTTTGTCATGAAATTATTACAAAAAATGATGTGAATCCTTAAAAATATGAAAACAATGATAAAAATGTAAACGTAAAAGAAGATGAATATGAAAAAAGGTCTCTAATTATTTTCAAAAAAACTTAAAAAATCTAAAATTAAACAAATGTTACCCCCTCGGAGTCTAGAATCACCCTCTTTCTTCAGAAGTACGTCCTTTCCGTGGTACCCTGTATAATAAGATTACGAACGTTGTACAAAGATCGCTAAAAACCACAAGTTGGAGCGTTCTAAGAAATCATAGAAGCACAGCGTCGAGAGTCCAAAGACCACATTGGCTACAGTAGTGCAGTAGCAACCAGAACACGCGAGCTTATTTTGTAACTCTTAGATAAGCTTATTCGTTTCACTATTAACTGTCTAGGCATGTTTCGAACAACGAATTGGCGAGGGTCACAGTCCTGTGAAGTATTTCTTAAACTATTGCAGTTACCGTAAAAGGCCGAAAGGTGACTTTCGTTTATTTGAAAGTTTTATCGCGGGTCCTCACACACTGGATGCATGATCTAAATAAATCTATAACAATTAACCTACTAGGTAACGGTTATCTGAAGACTTGCTATTTCAGGCATTGTTTACAGTTACGAGTTACCTAAGTATAAGTTGCTTTCTTGTACCTTTTCAATGAAATTTCAACCAGTTTTATGGTGTAATCACACCACAATGTTACTTTTTGTCGACAAACGTACCATGTTGTTTAAGGCGCTACCCCGACCCAAATCAGCGCCGCGCCCCCACCTCCTATTATTCTGTTCAACGAAGGAATTTTCAAAAACGATTGGCCTGTTTGTGATACCTATCATAAGCTTATTTTCAATGCCTCTGTAATAGTACATTTTACACCTAGGCGAGAAAGTGATCGATTCCTACAGAGTGTGTCGTTTTGGGCCCGAGGCGCAGCCGAGGGCCTTAAAACACACGAGGTAGGAATCGCACTTTCTGCCGAGTGATAAATAGTGCTTTATACTACACCTTCGAGGAAAATAAAAAGCAGAATTAATTATTAATTGAAATTTAGAAGAACTTACCGCGCCCAATGATGTTGATAAAACCTCATTGACCGCGCCAGCCTTTGGGTTCTTTTTTCAAAATAGTGTTCGGAAATCGGAGGAGGTCTAAAATGGACTTGGAGTAAAAACTTTTTGTCGTTTGACCGAACGAAAATAACCATAGCTATGCCGATCTTTTAGGAAATTAAAAAAAATAACACGTTAGAAATGGATTTCCATACAGTTTTTCCTCCCGCTAAAACACGTGAGAAATGAAATTCCATAGAGTTTTTCCTCCCGGTTTCCTATAGGCCTGCAAAGACATACTTTCTATTCTATTAATGGAAAAGGAATAGGCAACTTTCCGAGCAGGTGTAGTATAAAAGATTTATTTTGTATACTTTATGCAGAGATAGGAAGTTGCTCTTTTTGGCCACCATAGTGGCAAAAAAGAGCAACTTTGCATCTCTGCCTACACTTTACAAACGACTTATAAAGAGGCATTAAAAATAAGCTTACCTATAATAGGTATCACAAACAGGCCAATCGATTTTTGAAAATTTCTTCGTTGAACAGAATAAGATAAATTAGGTAAGGGCGCTGATTTGGGTCGGGGTAGCGCCATAATAGGTATTTATTATGATATTGTTGTACATTATAATGTTGTATGATATTACAAAATTGAATTTGAGTGTGGTGTGAATGCATACATAATATGACTTACCTACATAGTACTACAAAAAAAACACTTCTTCCACTAGTACTACAAAAAAAACCAATAGCACCTAATTTCATAATAAAAATTTGACTTGTAGAAATGCTTATCTTGTAAGCCTAACTAAACAAAGTAATTGAAATGTGAAACAAAGCAGGCACAGGATTGTGATCCAGGGAGTGTTAGCGTAAGATAATGTATTCGTTGTTGAATAAATGTTGTGAGGAGCGATTGTAAGGAGTACGGAATTAATGTCTGATAATAAACCTAGTCATGTGTTTATATTTGTGTTTTATTTCATTTCATTTTGAAACCCCTACTACTAAGTATCAGATTAGAAGTTCATAGTAGGTAGTAGGTCTACCTGCACTTCGGTTGAATCGCACATCAGTGGCGCGGCGCTGCAGATTTGGGTCCGAGAGAAAATATTTTGTCGTGGCCGAATTCGACTTAGCGAGTGAGCAGGACGTAAGCGCGATGGACGAAGAAAATTTTTATCATTTGTTAGTGGTTAACCGGATTTAGAAAATTAACATACGAATCAAACCAGAAGAAATAATATTTGGTTGGAAATAAGCGCTTTATTGTACTTATTTCACTCTATAGTGAAATCTTGCCACGTCGGCCTGTGCGCCGCTCCGCTGCCGCGCAGTGTGTTTATGAGAGGCCTTGCCGCGCCACTGAACTGCGATTCTATAGTCACTTATTGAAACCTACTGTGCTCTGGCTCTGATCCACCCATCAAACAGTACCATGAGAGAGCAGAAATTCACAGGATTCATACTTGATGATACATTGTCACTTTCCATCAGGTGAGATTGCAGTCAAACAAAAGCTTTAAAAAAAACTGCACCACAATCAGTCATTTTGACCATTGTTCAGACTAAACTGTTTTCAGGTAGATGTGGAAGGAATTTCATAAAATAATACAACGAAATTGTTCTCATAAATATTATTCAACATTAAGTACAGCCTCGTTACAACGTCGGCCATAACCGAACTAAAAATAATATTTACAGAGAAGCTTAAATATAAATATGAGTCGCACTGTCACGAAACTATCAATAACTTTCCACTCCGAGCATAACAGTACAAGTCATCAAAACATTATAATTTATCAACTGTTAAAATAACCCTTACTCCCCAGTTTGATCTCCCAAAACGGAAATAAAATTATAAAATCGGGCTTTTAATAAACCTACTCACAAAACTGTCAATCTATGTAAATACAAAAATAATCTTTAACATAAAATTAGTAAATAATTTCCTAAGGGGCCCGCACAGGGAGCCGTGGTCTAGAGACTTACGAAGTGAAGGACAAGGCTTTTGGGTGTTGCTTCTAGAGATGCTAGACCAGGGGATCAACTGCAGGCCCAACTCGTCTACACCGAGCGGCAGTGACGATAACAAACGAGACGAAAACGCCAAGTCAGATGGAGTAAGAACGATAAGTATTTACAAAATGATATGAATTACATATTTTATACAAAACAAAGCCGAATCATAACAGTGTTACTAATAAAATAAATGACGAAACGGTTCCAATTCGAAAAAACATTTCTTTGGTTCGAAAAGGTAGCACACGCTAACTTTCTGTCACTACACGATACGCCAATAATATCTCGACAATTTTGTCTTCGGCTAGTATCATACAAAACAAAAATAAGAAATTAGTTTATAATTTTCTACAAAATAAAAGCACAAATACATGATGTAATTCTATACAAAAATCAGCTCGGTATAAAAATACGATTAGTTTAGGATTGGCGTACCGTATAGCGACTTCGCCAACCGCATTCCAATTCCGATCGAGTTGCTCACACCACCACCTAATTCTATCTTATCTAATAAGGCGGTGTGGGTCTAGCGAGAACTAGGCGACTAAACTAAATCGTACAACTAAGGTTATTCAACCAACCGATTACTTTTTATCCCTCCCGGGTAAAAAAGTTATCGTTTTATGTTTTTTGAGTATTTATCTCGAATTCAAACGTAGCTATCAAGCTATCAGCTACCAAATGTAGCTATTTTAATAGCTTTATTTATCAAATTCGCTTCAGGAATTTGATAAATAAAGCTATTAAAATAGCTACATTTGGTAGGCCTTTGCTCTTTCATTTTGCGAAATAAAGTTAGTTTTTTTTTTATTTTCTCTCAATTACTGGTTATTATTTTTTTACGAGTATTTAGTTGTTGATCTCACGTGATATGATGTATAAGTTGGCGAAATAAAGGATGGAAAAAATATAGAGATCATTACATATCGCGACAAATTCTATGACGAATTGGGTGACACTAAAACTGATGAAAAAAAAAATACCACTAAACATTCAAGTGTACAACTTCTTATCCGGAATTATTAGTAGTAACTAATGTGGACTACTAATTTGTATTGGTCCTCTATCCTGTGGTCATGTCAGGTCAGGGCTTGTAATGTGAGAGAAAGCGTACAAAAAGTACTAAGTTGAACCAGTATGTGTTACAATGATCCTCAAAACAGTAACATAATTGTGGTTGTATAACCGAAGGTGTAGGTAATTTAGCAGTCGACATTCGAAGTGTGTGCGCCGCGCTGGTGACGTGATCAGATAGCGAGCGCTGCAGAGCGTTTGTCGCGGTTCTTGCCGCGGGCGACCGTGCGGGCCTTGTCAGCTGCGTTGTTTTGAAGGTGCTGGAACAAAATGTGGATCTAAGTTAATATTGTAGTATACTATCAGCACGCGTATGTCCACCTTTAAACCTGCCACCCAATCCGCCTGCCAAGTGTGGTGATTATGTGAATACCTGCTTGGGATTTTGACATAATCACCATACTTGGCAGGAGGATTGGTGATTGCAGGAGAGGTTTCAGTTAACAAGGTTAAAGTGTGGGGAATAGGGAGACCTATGCCCCGGAAGGACAATGCTGGCTGATAATAATCACAGCAAACCATCACATGCCACATTCTAAGAGAATATGGTTATTTCCATTCTGCAAACAGCAAGCTATCATCGGTCACTTTTTTTAGTTAGATTGTATTATGCAGTTTCTTCTATAGCTCGAATATACTTTATTACATTCCCACGCTAGGAATCGAGCCTGTGAACCGGGTCCGAGGCGAATTTATGGGAACCCGGGCCTGCGCCACAGAGGTCGTCATATAATATGAATATTCTGTAACATCTGTTGCAGCTTGTTCATGTAGTAGCAGGCGGAGGCACTCAGTCAGTTATCATGATCATATCAGCCTGGGATTAGTTAGTTGGCCTGTCATCCTACCTATCCCTCCCCTACATAGTGAGATAAACACTACATACCCGTTGCAACTTGTTCATCTTGGTCTGCGGCGGGAGCAAGGCGGGCGGGGGAGCGTCGCTCAGACCGAGCGCGGCCCGCAGCGACGCGCAGTGCGGCGCCAGGGCCTGCAGGCCGCCCCCGAGCGCGGCGGCGGCGGCCCCGTACGCGGCGCACGCGCCCCATGACGCGCAGCGCACAGACTCGGTGCCCACGCGGACTGAGATGCTGGGGACCTCGTCGTCCTGGAAAGTTCATAGAATTTATTAATAACATTTCAAGTTATCTTCGAGGGCCTGGATCGGCGGGCTGCTTCGATGGCAGCTAGGCGCGTGGCCTAGGGTTCAAAATCCGGATCTGTCATCGATCATCCGGGTTCAAAATCCGGATCTGTCATCGATCATCCGGGTGACTAGCTAAGCTAAACGCTTGCAGTGTGATGTGTCAAGTTGTCTGTTTTCGGATTTTGAACTCTAAACCACGCGTGTTATACGCGTGGTTTAGAGTTCAAATTCCGAAATCAAAATTTTGAATTCATATTTCACATCGTTTTTAAAAAATGAGCAATTGAAAACTGACATTGGCAGCATTGTGTCAAAACAAGATGCAGAGCCAAATACAAAAGAAGAAGAAGAAGAATTCATATTCGATTGAAGCATCCCGCCTCCCTAGGGGCTCGAAGTGCGGTAGTAACTGCTCCTGTAGCCCGAGAAGGCACATGAGTTGAGGAGCTGGTAATGTAAAGCCTAAACCAATATACCATAGATATAAATATGAAGCTTGTTTAGCTATAAAATAGTTAGATAGCTTTCATTCACAAAGTTGACGCAGGCGACATTTTTGCGTGTTGTATGTTTATTTTTACCAAAATTGACTAACCTCAAAGTACTTGAGTATATCTCTAAAGGTCGCTCGCTGCAGCTTCCTGTCCCGCTTGGCGCGGTACTTGTGCGAGTCCCTGGACAGTTCCTCGAGTCTGGGCAGCATGGCCTCGATGGCGGCGGCCACGTCGGCGTCCTCGGACTCCTCGGTGACGCGCTCGTGAGCGATGGCTAGGGCTCCGCCGGCTGCCATTCGGACCTACGGAAACAGGTATTATTTAATCATCATCATCGTCATCAGCCTGTATTAGTCCACTGCTGGACATAGGCCTCCCTTAATGAGCGCGATTATAACGGGTTTAACGGACGGACGGGATTATTTAAGCGGACGATCAAGAGCTGTCCTTGGCCTTTGTGCAATTGAAGCTGGCGTAAATGGCACCGTATTCGCGCGCGTTGCACGACGCTTTCTGAACTAAAGTTTGCATTTCGCACGCTGTTATCATTTAGTGATTTCTTATCAGTGTATTGATCGATTCGAGCGAGGGTGGTCGAGGTGGCCTTTGTCGAGAGTTGATAAGTATCCCAGTGCGGTGAGCGAAGAGAGCTACAAATTCTCTCACACGTGGCGAGCAAAGCGAGCCATACTCCTTTACTCAACGTAGCGCGCTGTGTTCTGCTCTCTAGTACTCGCAAGATATTACACATACTAAACTGCGGTCCCTGAAACCTCACCTCAACAGTCGACGCATGCATCTCCCTGATAAGCGCCTTACTGGCTTTTATCTCAAGGGGTAGTGCCCATAATCCCCACGCTGGGCATGCGAGTTGAGGATCGCAGTCAGGTGGTAGAATTGTTCAGCGGCGCTGCTACCCGCCGCCGATGGATGTCCCTTACGACACCCGCGGGAAGAGTTGGGGTGGTGGAAATTCTAAGCCAGCAGCGTTTAGCACTGATGGACCCTGATACAGTCTACCCAATGTTATTTCTGTTGTTAGTTACCTCGAGAGACACGGCCTCCAGTAGCTCCGCGAGCTTGGCGAAGCTGGGCGCCGAGTTGTTGAGCAGCGATGCAGCGTGCGAGGGAGACAGCAGAGGCAGCAGTAGCGCCCACCCGTCGAGCGCAGCGGCGTGCAGGGCGCCCTCTTCTATCACTGTACCGGACACTTTCACGCTGCCGTCGCCCTGGGGATAGATGAGTTGGTTATTCGTTGGTTATGAACAGATGAAAAACTAAGATTATATTATCTCTGAATATAGGTACAGTCATAGAAAAAAACTACTAAATATTTAAACTTTTCAACGTTATATGCACCAAAGCACCTTGTTGACCTTGTACAGCAATTCGTCGCACAAAACAAGGATCAAAAATGCCAAACACAACAAGGATCAAAAAGCACAAAACAAGGAACAAACAAGGATCAAAATCAGACTATCCAATCCAGTTTTGAAAACAATTTTGAACCACTCGAAATTGTATATTAGTAGACTGAAAGTTAATTTCAATGCCTTTCTTCTTTTTCAAAGAGAAAAGGATGACGGCTTTTCTTTTTAAGTTAGTTGCTTATCATAAGAATGTTACCTTGAGATAGCTCCCACTGAAGATGGTCTCAAACATGCGCATCACCTCCAGGATCTCCGAGAGGTCCTCCTCCAGCAAATAGCACAGCAGTGATAATGATGAACAAATCTGAAAACAAAACGTTTTTGTTAGCTTAGTCTAGGCTAGTATAGTATTATTAGAACTGTGGTCTAGGCAAAGAAAATCTATGAAAATAGTTGCATCATTGACACCTTGCTTTATATGATTTTTTCATACCACCAAGGTGGCAAACAACCCTTTAAATGTCTTAGAAGACCCTTTTTGAAGAACCCCATGTTGTAGTTCTGAAGGAAAACTCAGCAGCAAGCTTATTACACTTGTGTAACTTAGTACACGTGTGTTTGCGTGCGTTTTGGCACGTGCGTTTATTAGTGTAATAAGCTTGCAGGGAGATCATTCCACAACCCGAGTGTTCGTGGGAGAAAATTCCTCATTAACCTTACAGTCCGCGAACTAAGCGGTGCAATGGTAGAAGGGAGCCGCTGGAACCATGTCAAACAGTTCAACAGAACACGACCCGTTGTACAAGTGGATGTTCATAATAATAATAATGTATAATCGTTTTAATATAAATTTTAATTATTAATGTAAATTCGGTCTTTATCATTTAAGTTTGTCCTGCCGAGCGCTTCTAGGAAGAAAATAGTGGTCAAGGGCGGCCAGGCGATGAAAGCGTTAGCAGGACGACCTCAGAATTTTCCTGTAAGTGACTTCCTAGGGCGGCGTTGAGGTAGATCAAGTGCGAGATTGTTTAGATAGGCGGATAGATGGATTGCACTTGATAGTGACCGGTCTAAAGGTTTTAACCAGCCGTAGAAAATGAGCTGCATTAAATCGAGTTGGCGACTTTTGCAAGTGTGTAAGTTACCTCAGCGCGTGTTTCGAGCGATGCGGACTTGTCAGTGGCGGCGGCGACCAGCGCCGGCCGCACCTCTTGCACAAACTCTTCTGCGCCATCCTCGCCGATCTGAAGAGAATAGGCATTGTTAGACATAGGCTGTTTATGATTACTGCAATATCGCAGATCAGTGCTGAGACTTATGAGTTGGCGATCTATTAGAAATTTTTTCGGCACGGCGTTCTATACCTATCTGGGGCCTACCGTTCTATACCTATCTTCTAAATCATTGCGTGGGTATACCTATCTGGTATACCTACGCAAAAATAACATGTTCAGGCGATTTCGTCTCAGTGACAGAAACTCAAACATGAAAATATTCGTTCTTTTGCCATTGCAAGGCTCAAGTTCGATTTACTGTTACTACAATCATTTCCTCGCCGTTTTATTTGCAGGTGACAGAAAATTCCATGTTTAATGAAAGTCATATTTTAAAACAGTTTAAAATCTCACTACGGATGTAGACGGGTTGGCAACTTTATTTGTGTTGGAAGAATACCAACATTGTTGAACCGCACTCACCCTGAAGATATCCCTTGTTAAGGGATGAAACGTTGGTTCTTCCAACACAAATAAAGTTCGTAGTTTACCCGCTTACATCCGTAATGAATTCGTCAAACTACAATAGTTTTCTTAGTTTACAAACTGCTGGAAAAACCTCTGATTCTAGTAGTAAACATGCAACAATTACTTCCAGTCAAAACGACCTTCCAGCTGCATATAATTATCGCGTGATCTTCAATGCAATAAACACGTGCGTTATGGCACGGCATTGAATTGCATTTCCGCAATCGTGTGATAGGGTAAATCTGGTGTTGGTTTAATTATCAAAGTTGACGACCTCTGTGACGCAGCGGGCGTAGGTCCGCCTGTGACACGGTTGCGGGTTCGCTTTCCGGCTTTGTACGATCTGCAGATATTTGATCCGGGTGCTTTAAAAACAATCTATCAATTCAATGTGTGTATGTATATAAGTTATCTAATACCCCATAACACAACACAAGCTCTGCTTAGTTTGGGGCTAGATAGTGCTCCGTGAATTGTCCAGTATTATTTTGAATGGAGTATAGAAGTGTGATGATTGATATTGAGTAGGAACAAAATTAGACCGCCATGAAGTAACGTAGGATTAAAACGCTTACTCATACCACTAGCTAGATCTAGTCTAAGCGCTGTCTAGCACTGTTTAATGATGTCATCCAGGCCAATTTCGTTCGTGTCATGTCCTCTTTCTTATTATATTACTATTCTGACAACCTCAGTGGCGCAGCGGGCGAGAGTACCCCTGCGACAGAGGTTGCGGCTTCGATTCCCGTCTCGGAACAAATTTGTGTACGATCTGCAGAAATTTGTTCCGTTATTCTGGATGTTCTCTATACATATTTAAAAAATTATATCTATCTATGTATACATATAATGTATTAAATATATCAGTTATCTAGTACCCATAACACAAGCTTTGAGTAGCTTACTTTGGGGCTAGATGGTGCTGTGTGGATTGTCTAGCATAATTTATTTATTATTCTTATACACGCTGGATACCAGCTTGGTATTAGTAAGCCCTTTTGTTGTGGTAGTGTTACATTCAACACTACTACAACGAGAGGGCCATATAGACATTCTTTAGTCCATGGCATATGACCTCTGGTAACAACAAACTTAAATTGACTGGCTCAGGACCATGGGGAGGGGCACATAAGTTTGGAGGCCAATACCCAGCAGTGGGTGAAGTCGGGTTGCTGATAATAATGAGGCCTAAAAAACTGCTAGCTCTGTAGCACCTCTACTACTAACCTGTAGGGCCAGCAGCGGTGCTAACGCAGCCGCCGCCTTCTTCTCGCCGTCCCTGCCTCGCCGCAACGCCTTGCTGACATGATCCGCCAGTGTAGCTCTATGTGAGAACAGCACCCCAGCCAGGTAGCGCCGCTGTAAGGCCGCCCGCAGTGACACGAGAGCGGTGGCGCGGGCTGCGTTGGCTCGGGCGCCGAGACCGTCGATCAGTTCCAGAACTTTCTCTTCTAGTTTCTCTATGTCTGTTTCTGGAATTGAGAGTGTAATGTTGAATGATAGTTTGTCTACTGGGACATATTCTAGGTAACGATTGGCTTCTTTAAGGTGAAACAATTCCTATTGTTTTATTTCGTTTTATCTTCTCAAATTTAAACAGCAGAAATGTTTTAACATGCGCGCAATGAACTAATATGAATGCTACACTGACTTCTTTTATTCCCTGCTTTTAATTTTCATTGGATATGATATTTCCATATCATCCAATGATCAACTAGTCGTGACTAGATAGTCGTCGAAAATCCAGACTGAAAGCGCGTTAAACTTATTGTTTAATAACAAAACGTACGTGTTAAGTACCCGATAAAATCATTAATTATATTAAAGTTTAAAAAGTTTTAAACCTATTGAACTTTTGATTGGTTACCGTGCTAGATAAATTTCTTTTAACGCATGTCTCGATTCGTTTTGGGTTTTACAATCTTTTATCTGAATTCCAGCAATAACATGCAGCAAGATATTTCGCATATTTCAAGGTTAAATGTTTGCTTGCTTCAACTCTAGCATTCTAGAATAATTCTATACCATTGGAAATAGAGGACACGCTTATTCTTTGTTCACATGTTATGCTAATCGATCAGCTAACAGACAGAAAGGCTAAAACATTCCGTTGCCATTTCGGGAACATGATTTACGAGTCTAGAACTAAAGCAATAAAATGTTCAAGGTCCTTAGTTACCTCACTGGTAGCTATTACTTAATCTACGGCTTATCAGGTTGAGATAACCTTGCTGCTCTAATACAATTTAAGCGTGATATCAAACATTTTTGTTTAGAGGTTGGGTTTGTTGCATTGATGTAAGTAAAATTCGGGATATGGGATACTAGCTTCTCGAAAGTGGAACGCTCAAGTTAGATCCACCCACCTCAGTTATAGTCGACAGGCGGCGGCGCCGCCGGCGTTCGTGTTTCGCGTGCGTATTATTGTCTCGGTCGCACTTCGGTCTTGGTACGTCTTTCCATCTTTGTTGTTCATTAGGTAGGTTTATTGCAAAAGATTGGAAATAGCGTGCATTTGCATTTAATTGTAATACAACACAGGCCATTTGTAGAGTTAGCCCTGGGAGAACGTACCATATCTACAGAATTTTACTTACATCTATGGTTTAATGCATGAAATTTGTTACAACACGTGTTTGATAAATGTAATAAAATAATATTAAGCAACTTAATATAAATGTTAGAAATGGTATCGGTACTTTGTTCATTTGCGGTTTGACGATAAGATAATGGGTATAAAATGGTAAATAAAATATATGCAAGTGTAAGATAAGAATAGGAATTCGAGAATACCTTTCATTCGTCTTTCACTACAATTATACTTTTAAAGGTCAAAGCACTTTGTCTGCATGATAACCTGGCCTGCACATAACATTGTCAATTGTCTAGACCTGGTCTAACAAATTCTACGTATGTCGTTGTATTATTTAACCTTTTGGTAAGGTCTTGCCTAAAGAAGGAGTCAACCATCCACAATCTGACTGCTTCTAACCGCCACAGCGACAACCCTGCAAAATGCCTTACTCTGTTTCTTCGGCACAGGTTCTTCTTCTTTTTTCTCCCACCAGTTATCAGGGTTAGGGTTTTCTTCTGGCTCCTCTGGTATCGTGACCCTGGATATGTCGCGCCTGGACCTCCCGCGGCGGCGAAGTGATGGTTCCGATGGCTCTGTTTGACATTCATAACTGTGCCATTCATTCTGGGGTTTGGGAGAACTACCCACCAATGGCTGGTGGATTGAAGCAAACCTTTTACATAGACGAGCGATGACTTTGCAGGACCCATCAAGGTGGGATGAAGGATGACAAATGAAGAAGCGTTAGTGTCTGATGTAGGTGCAGGCAGACAATTGTCTGGTTGTGTCATGGGTGATGAAACAGAAAGATGGTGATAGTTGATTGTAGGATTGCAGAATTGACAATTCGTGCAGCTGATGAAGCCTTCACCACTGTTCATGTTTATAAAGCACATATAAGCGTAGTTGCCTGTCTCCAATACCTACCTAAACATTTAGTTCATGTTTCTATTTGCACAATATCGTACATCGTAGTTTTCAGATTCAAAAGACTAGTCTAGCGTGATTCAACAATAATTAAAACCTTGAATACAAAAGTCAAATTAGTATCCGCGGAAACTGCAATGTAGCGCAATGTCGAACTACGTCACCGGCCGCGTCATATCATAAGTCATGATCATGACTCATTACGTCATTGATCCCAGCTGGCCAGCTGTTGCGTGAGTCATATCGTCACAACCTTAGAACACTCACTCCTTTTGCTTCAGTTCAAGCAATAATTTTCCGCGAAGTCTTGGCATTGAATTTCACAATAAATAAATGTATGGTGGAAAAGTTACGGATTATTTATTTTTAGCTCTTCAAACAGAAGTTAGTGAAAACATACTGAGAACTATGTACGTCGTTTTACCCAATATTATATCAGAATATTTTAAAGACCCACTGGTTAAGTACTACATTATAAAAACGGGAATTTACCAAGATACATTGTTCTTTTATCTTTGGGAAATTGATAATGATTGAAGATTTTGCTAAACTACCAGTCACAATCATGTCCTTGCCAGGTCAATCACTTTACGCATGAGCAAATAAACATCAGCCTACAATGACTCATGATGGTGTCAGAAACGGTAACGATTTTATTTGAATAGTTAATATTGGAAACTTTGCATCAGGACCTTGCACAGATATCAGTCATCCGGTATGCATAACACAAGCTACTCTTTGATCAGGTCTAGATGATGCTAATAATCTTTGATCAGGGCTAGATGCTATGAAATTGTCCTGCATTATTTATGACAAAGATTTTAGATTTAAGTTGAATACTCTTCTGTAAATTTTACATGTAAACAAAAACTTTTGAATGTTATCTAATCTTAGCAATGTGTTGGGCAAATTGCCCAAATTAGCTATGAAAGAAGTGTAATAAAAATAGCTAAATTCCTGCTCCTAGATCAAAATCCAAGGTAAGGTATTATTTATCAAGTTGTGCAATAAACTTAGTATATAAAAGAACAAGTTTCTTATAGCCTTCATAACTTATACTATGAATATGTAAACTGAACATTAAACATGAGGATTAAAAAAAAATTGTGCAACAATGAAAAACTTTAACAGGCGGCTTTCTTAGCTCCACAACATTTACGTAAACCCAGTAGTAGGGATTGTATTGTCAACTACAACTTCAGCATCAAAGTTTTGGTTCGAGCTAAGAGCCTATTTCACCACATTCAAGTCACAAGTAAAATTTGGCAAATTTCAAAAGGAATAAAAGCGAAACCCAACTTTAAAAGTTAGGTTTCGCTTTTATTGCCCTAACTTTAATTAATTGATAGGCAGTGTGAAGCAGTAACAGAAGAAACAAACAAGCTTATGCAATTGTTTAATAATAATTAAAAGTAAGAGAGATTAAGACTATTAATTCCTAGTTATTAATATTTAGGGAAAGTGAAATAGATTCTTAGCTATACAAATAACAAGTCCTTACCTGGCTCATCGTGGTTGCTCTTGACGTCTGACTGCAGGGAACCCTCAGACATGTTATCAATAGTCATGTCTATCCCGGCATCCTCATCTGAGGAGTAAGCCTGCTCCGTTCTTTTGTGCTCTGAAATATTGTGAGAACACACAAGTTTGAAAGTTGATAGGGCTTTAAAAATTACCACATGTTTATTTCTTATGGAATTAAATATAAAAGTTAATAATTTTAGAATATACATATTAGTATTAGAAAAGAAGATTCTTTGTATCTTTACTATGGACTGATAGTAGAAGAAAACATTCTAATGATTTCACAACAAACATGATGTTGATGAGTCATTATAACAGAATGTACCTACGTTTGTTTACCAACTCTGTAACTTGGATAACTCATAAATGAATATACTAGGGATTTTTTCATAGAGCTCCGGGCTAAGTCCTAATATCCTTATCCTATTAGCCTTTAAATTGCTCAGGCCGGGCCAATTGAACTTTACCATGTTGTAAAGGTGGAGTAAGTTGTGTTTCTGTCAGTGTATTTCAGTAGGCAAGTTTTATGAAGAGATAATTGTTACAGGCCTATTACCCTTATTTGTTCTTCATTCTATTAAGTAAATCATAGTGTGTTTAACCTACGAGGAAGTGAATGGAGTTGTTACATAAAATTACATAATGTATAACAATCCATTCAGCCTCCCAAGGGCAAATGTAAACTCTTGTATTTAATTAAGGTGCAGGTAGTGGACAAAGAGGATAAATACAGATGTTAGGCACAAAGAAAGGTCATTGCATTGCAAAACATGTGGTAACCTTGCATTCGTGAAAGTAGAAAAGTCTGTCTGGCATGTCTTGGATAGGTAATTGATGTATAATGGAATAACTATCCATATGGTGGCTCTAGAACCCTTCTAGATGAACTTGTGTCGCGTGAATACGTAGCTACGGACGTCATTTCGTTACGTTCTGCGAAAAACCCGCCACAACGAGCAGTCACAAGGCCGCCGCGTGATGTGATTCTCTTGGCCCTAATGTCAAATCCACATTTACTTCTTTGAAATGATTCCATCAGAAACACTACGAAACTCACCGTATTTCCCTTTTCTTTTTCCTTTAGGCATGGTTATAACCAAATAAGCGCACTGCACAGAAAAAAATAAAATAAATTCACTAAACAATTAGGCTAGGGCTTAAAAATTATCACACACAATCAAGACGGTGAAAAGTTCACTATATCAGTTCTTATTGTTTGATTTGGGCACCGAATACAACATAAAACTAAAATTTCAGAAAAACTTTTTAACATGTTTGACCGTCTGGCATGCACGCTATTTAACTTTTGATTTGATTTGCGCAATGCGCTGTCAGTTTGTTCGTTGCGGGGGGTGAAGGGGGTTTTCTTGCGCCATATTTTGTTAACATTTTGTTGCCAGCTATCAAAATCATCATTTCAAACAAAATCTACTAAAATTGGTAGAAATTCAACGAAGTCAGAGGGATGTTTCCACTGCGAAGCAGACTACTGCAGCCTGCTCAGGCAGCTCGATAATGTCCTACCCACATATTTACGAAGGCAGGCATCAGAGGAATATCTATGTAGGTACCTGTCTTTTGTAATATGTATGTTTTGTGTTGTTGATGATGATTGATGATTATGGTATTTTCTGTTATGTCATATGTGGTGTCCTATTAACTTAACTAGACGGCCTAGTGCCAATTTCACCATCGACTGTAAAGTGAACGTAAAGCGTCACCGGGAATTTAACTGTTTCAAAATGTTGCAATCATAGAGAAATTAGTCACAGCTATTCATTTTAGGTAGGTACGTACCTTTCTACTTTAACTATCTATGTAGGTAGGTGTATGATAAATTGATAATGTAGAATGATTTATTCATTTATACTCTAACGTAATGCCAACAATACACATAGTAGTTAAAACGTTAACAATTAACACAATTACATTTTTTCGGAGGTACTACCTACCTATAGAATGGGTGCTTCTAACATACACAACATTATTTTACAAAAGGTGCACAAAGAACAGCTAAAAATAATACCTGAATCATAATGATACCTACCCATTGGTGATAATGATGGTGAAATTGGCATTTTGCATGTTATGCATGCATGTTGGTTGGCATGGCAACCAGTAATATATTAAATAAAACAGGACCCTTAACTTTAACGATTTCTATATTTTATTATTACTCAAGTACCTAAGTTTTATTATTACTCAAGTAACTCAGAGAGGACAGAGGCATTTGTAATGTAATGTGGTTCTGGAGGAGGATGGAAAGTATTAGCTGGACGGAGATGGTTACTAATGAGGAAGTGTTGAATAGAGTTGAGGAGAAAAGGTTTTTGATGCTCAAAGTCCATTCAAAACAGAAGGGGGGGGGGGGAGGGGGGGAGAATGATTGGACCTGACATGACAACATCATAAGTAACATCACAAGGAAACGTAGAAGAAAAACAAGGAAGGGGAAGACTATTATTCTTATCACTCCGATTAAGAACAAAGTCGCTGGCATGTTGTATAAACAAATCAAACATAATGCATTGGAGAAAGAAAATTGGAGGTAACTGCATTATTACACTAACAAGAGCTAGGCTCTATAGTTTATAATAATGTAATGCAATACATCTTTACATACGTAGCCGGGCTTGGGGACTATTGCTTTGCGAGACCATTTTTACCAACTTTTGATTCATTACTTACCTAATCTGTGCTTAGGTACCTACCTCAACCAAAAGCCTACGCTAAGCATTACTTATTCACAAAATAAATAGGCACGATAAATACAATCTTCAAGCTTAAAACTCACCCACTAAAAATATAGTTTCGAAATCAAGGTGGTTAAATACAATATCGGGAAATAATACAAGGAACTAGCTAAATTAGCACAATCACTGTCCGAAGCCTTAGTGATTTCTGACGCCTCTATTGATTTAGTCTTATTTCCATCCGCCCAATAAGCCGCCACTATCTTCGAGCCCAGCGTGGTGTAGCCCCGTTCCTCCATACACTGCAGCTTCACCATCGGCGGGTCTCCGAGGAAGAGCGACTTCGTACTTTTCTGCTTGAACGTCCGCAATCCGTACATCGGAATAATGATTTGCCCATTTAGGTACCATTGTACCATGCTGCCCGGTTCGCTTCTGCAGATAGCCTGCATCTCCTCCCCTTCGCTGTACGTTGACGCGAATCCATCCACAAATGGCATTCGTTTCGGAGTCGGCAGCACTGTCATGTTCGCCGAGCGGGTTGTGTACAGGTATGGAGGTGAATCGTGCTCCAAGTCGCACCGGTACAGCCCGCTAGCCTGCTCCGTCATGTTGCTGAGCTGAAGATGGCACGCGGAAGACCCGCAGTGGTTGGTGCCGATTGCGCCGATACCGGCGACTGGGAAGCCGCGTATAGCCGGCCAGGCGCTCGGCTTGAACCTGAATATTTCTTCCGTCCCTTTGAAAATTTGAAGCATCGTGAAGTTCCCAACGTAGTGGCATGATATTTGCACGTCGTCGTCCTGGCCCGCATATACCATGTGAGGGACCGTGAACTCTGTGATGTTGATGCTCCGCATCTGCCGCATGCTGCCGGCGCAGCTGATGAGAGCAAGGAGCGCGATCGTGCGCGCACGCATCGTGAACGACTGACACACTGCGCCCTCAAACAACCCAGCGCAGCGCGCCGCTCTTAATTAACAGTTTTATTAACCTAACACTTAACCGTTGGATGATCGTCCCTCTTGTGGACACTAGTTTTCGTTAATTTTAATTGATAGACAAATTGGTTTCTTTAGGGGTGGCTAATTAAATATCCTCTGGACCCTTAGGTGTTGGTTTGGTAGTTTCGATAAATATTAATTACCTTGTTCCCTCAATCTGTCCCCTCAATCTGTAATGATTATTTATGGCGATGTTAGTGTAGTTGCGATAGTTACCCAACTAAAAATTACCACAAAATTTTAATTTACTTTTTCGTCCAGCTCCACAAAGAAAGTTGACAGGCAATTTAGCTGCGTTTGCGTAACTCGGGGTTGATTGTAAGGTCATGGCACCGCCGTCACCCATGCGCTGATTGTCTCACTCATCCAGTAAATAGAGGTGGTGCAAATAAGCGATATCCTGATTGCCGAGATTTTCCAAGAAACTAGCCCCTAATCAAACGTTTAAAGGACATTCAATTTCGTAGGTGCACATATGCATTGAATCAACTTTTGAATATAAAATTTTGAATACGTAAGCCTGGTAAAAATTGGTAAAGGTAGATTTCGACGATTCCAGTCTCAAAATTGAGATGTTTTTAAGAGCAATTTGATCTGTTCTTAACAGAACGGTATTTTTGATGGGATTTAGCTCAGCTAATTGGGATCAATTAGGCCGAAATTCTTAACATTGGTCATGCAGATTTTAGCCACTCAGATTTTGGCGATTAATTCTTTACTTCAAAGAACATAAGGTACTAAGAGCTTATAATTTTGCTCTTGATTTTGCTCCCCCTTTATCTACAACCACATCTACAACACTGACTGGCTTGTTACACTTACACCTATATAGGTAGGTAGATACTTAATATTTATTTTATGTGTACTTTTCTGAAAATTCGTTTTTTTACTAAGTTCCTACTTAGCAATGAGATTTTTTTGCAAAGTCGTAGGCGTCACAAATACTCAAGCCAGCGCCAAAAGATAAATACTCTAAGGTAAGAATAGAACCCTGTACGTCCTAATTGACTAAACATTTTTAAGCATTCATGTTCCCACATAGTAAAATGAAGACAGACTCGGTATGCGCCGAGCACGTAGACGCTTAGGTAGGTACTTCTTAGATCTATTACCATAGACGAGACCAGTGCATGAGAGAAAAGCCTAGCAGACCTAGATTACTCATAAAGATGTCAGTAATTTGGAGAGAAGGGTCACACACACCCAGCCCACGCGTGTCGGAAACGAAACATTACAATTTACCAGTAACTTGCTTAAGTGTTATCATTCTAATTGAATAATGCATCTCAGGCATTGCATTTCGAGCTTGTTTTCTTATAGGTAGCTGCTGCCCGTAGCTTCGTGCGTGTTTTTCCGAGATAAATAGTATGCTATATATAATATACAATGAATGACATATTTATTACACAGGTTCAGAACTTCATTCATGCAAAGTAACAATCAGATCCGTTAAGTTCTTTTGATAGTCTAGTAACAAAACTCATTTAAATTTTTCGCAAACTCTATCGTTTAAGGGGTTTGCTCCACAATCGAAGAAAGTCATGCCTAGTTTGCTCACATGCATTTGCAATTTTTCATTCATCAACCTACGTAATTACTAATTAAATTTGTTCCCTGTAGTAGCCATGTGGTTTACTTGCGTCTACCCAAGAAATACTGTCTATCTGCTGGTGACACTTTATCGTTTATTTAAGACCTTCTTTAAAAATTATTACTGATTTTATTTTATTACATTTAGTCCGAGACTGAGCGTATAGAATGTAATTATTTTGATTATGGCCACATTGAGGGAAGAAATTTTATGATGATAATGATTGACCCACCGGATGTCGACGATGGCCAATAAACAACGAATAACCGAGATGAGCACGAGAACTGCTCAATAACGTTGAGCAAATTGGTAAAATTATTTTACTTACGATTTATGCAGATATACCTACCTAACTACTTGTTATCTTCAGTTAGACCTACCTAATTATCTTCAGTTAGAGTAAAAATATGTCTTGGTAGGTACCTCCCTATTTTACAATTTCTCGTGCGTCCGATAACAATGAAGATGCTATAACCTAATATAATAAGGCGGGTCTTCATTGTCACCGGTCGAAAATTATGATGTTGAAATACTTATGGCTCATAAGTACATAAACTGATAAACATCTTATTTTTCTTGTGATTTCTAAAGTTTCCACCTCCTTTCGTTAGAAGACATCTGTTGCGCAGCGGGTAGGTAGGTCCGCCTACGACGCAAGAGGTTGCGGACTTGATTCCCGTCTCGGGATAAATGCTTGTACGATCTGCGCAAAGGATTTTCTTCCGTGTGTTCTGGGCATTTAAAAGTTCGAGTTCGAGACCGTTTATTCCAGTTTCTCATTGATTTAATATTTATTTGAATTCAAATATTAATATAAAATTGAAAATTCTCTTCATGGGTACCTACCTGTACCTACCTAGTTCGTCTGTCATCTCAAAAATCAAACAAAAATTATCAAGAAATCGAACATTTACTGCCATCTATCGATCGAGACCAAAAGTAAACAAAACAATTTACAGGCAAGGACGTGGCCACCGCGCTGCCGCTGCAGTCGGTTGGTATGATGGTTCGAAAAGAAAGGTTTGGAATTGTCATTAAGTTCACGCAATATTACGGAGATGGCGCTTAACAACATTTTGAGATAGAAAATTATGGTGTTCCTTGAAAGATTTATCGGACGATCAGCAGCTACCTACGTCGATTATTTTTCACTTGACATAATTTTATCAAAATGTAAATGAGAAACTTTAAAATGACGATTCAAACGTAATCACACGAATCCTCTGTGTTCAGCTTTTAGCAGTCGATTCAATTTGTATTGCCGTGTCCTGATGAAAAAAATAAGTATGTAGGTACATAAGTACTTATTTACCATATTTAGTAGGTACCTACTTAAGTACCTATTATTCGATGTTATTCGCACACATATCGCTAAGTTTATGAAGGCTGTGCGTAGATGAGAACTTAGCGCCCCACGGCAGGTCGCGTGACTCACGCAATATTTCTGAAAGCTTGAAATAAAGATAGTTTCCCGCCATTCCGGAGGTGATAATAAACGCGGGCTTTTGAGAAATGATAGCGATGCCGTTCTGCCTATTGTTAATGGCGGTAAAACTGTATAATTCTGAGTTTCATAATATTATAGGGAGGGATGTGATAGTTTCCTGTTTTTCTGAGTATAAATTATGGACTATGAAATAAAATTTTGGCCGGTGTCCAAGTTTTTACATAAATAAATAAATAAATAAATAATGCTGGACAATTCACACAGCAGTATCTAGCCCCAAACTAAGCAGAGCTTGTGTTATGGGTACTAGATAACTGATATACTTAATACAATACACTACATAGATAGATATTTTTTTATTATAGATAGAAAACACCCAGACCAACGGAACAAATTTCTGCAGATCGTACACAAATTTGTTCAGAGGCGGGAATCGAACCATAAGCTCAACAAGCCACATAAGCCACATAAGCTCGACGAATTTAGGTAGGTACAATAAGTACCTTACCTACCTATCTTGCATCATTAGTAATAGTACTTTTTACTTAGAGGGCAACGATTTTCATCTAACACTCAAAAACAGTGTCGGTAAAGTTTAACTCAGCGAGACGCAGATGCTAGTCTTCCTCCCCGTGTTGCGAAGCTGGGCAGTGAATGCATTAACATTTCAAAGTAAAATTACCTATAACAAACTACGATGCCAGAAGCCCGAGTGCGAATGGTTGAAAATTCGCGTTTTTTTCTTTAAGACCGGGGTGATGGAACAGTGACCTACTTACAGATTTACGAATAAAGATCCGATGATATGGGGTTATGTTGCCTTCTTTATGATAGGCTGTCTTTTGGGACTCCATGTTACATTTAATTTTAACCGACTTCGATAAAGAGGAGGTTCTATTTTCGGCTGTAGGTATGTTTTTATATGTAGGTACATTATTATGTTGAGGATAATCCAAAGGTGGTAGAGAGATACGCAGTAATAAATACAATGGAACAAATACAGCTTTAAATTTAAATGTAGCATGTAACGTGTGAAAAGTGATCCCCGTGTGTTTCCCTAAATGTGTATGCGTGTTAAGGGTCCGGCGACGGATGGTTTTCCCATACAAACGTAATACCAAAATGATTTGTAATTTGAGCATATTTTCACCATGGTCTGCTATTATTTGTATTAAAATTGCATTTATCTAGGTTCCTACCACAATTTTTTTTCAAAATACCTTTCTGTAATAAAATTAAACCGAATCGCATTTTTACATTAAAAAATTAATGTTTTCTTAGTATTTGTGTAGATAAGTATTTTGAAAAAAACTTGTGGCAGGAACCTAAATAATTACTATTCTAATACAAATAATAGCAAAGCATGGTGAAAATATTCTCAAATAACAAATCATTTTGGTACTACGTTTGTATGGGAAATTCATCCGTCGCCGGACCCTTAATGACAAAAATTGGAGTAATCATAACAAACCAAAGATTATTGTCTACGGAACGTAGTCATAGGATCTTTGATAATGATAACAAACATTTTTGAGTTCAGTGCGTCAGCTCGGACGCCTGTCCATAGACCATAGACCATAGACTGATACTAACTACGTTACAATAACAGAGTTTCAACCTCGTCACTCTTGACGCGCGTCACTTAATATGTGTTCATCTGTGATACAACATTTTTGAAAGCCAGACAGAATTATGAAATTAATGATATCTATTTTTTTTACAAAGTTAAGTGTCTATGTTCCAGCCATCGCGAGCCTGAGCTTTATGTATTAGCAAGTTTCTAAGTTATCAGAGCTGAGAAGTTCTTCTATAAAAATGGTAATGAAGACGGCCGATGGAACGCCGCTTTTTACTTCGTGTTTTCAATTTATCCCTCACTTTTATAGCTCTTTCTGGAACTTTCTTGTTACGGAGCGTGCTTTAGCGATTCAATTTGAATGTTGACATTTTTAAGTTGCTGGGGTTTTTCCGATGGGGTTTTTACACAAGATTTTTTTTAAAAACATTAATTTATTTGCCTAATATTAGAGCTCTTGATATGGACACCCGATAGGTGCATTCTGTAATTACCTACGCGAAAAGATCGTTTTTAGAATTTTCTTACCTACATAATCACATCGCATTATTAATATAATGCGAAAGTTTGGATGAATGAATGTTTGTTGTATCTTCCCGCATAAACTACTGAACGGGCTGAAATTTTGAGCTGGAATTTAACATATTTACATACTACATGATACTACATACTTTTTATCCTACAAATTCGTTTTCATAGGATAGAAATAAGGTTTCAATAGAGAAAACGAATGCCGATTTGCGGGAACTATCCCTTTATACCAAATTGTATGGAAAGAGTCAGAGACAAATCAAATAACCCCTCTGGTTTCATAAAAATTAAAAGTTTCTTGGGTCTACGAATTCGTAGAGCCTCTACGAGAGTTGGTAAAATTTTTGTGACTTGACTTGAGTATTCAACGTTAACTTCATGTCGATACATCAACGCGTTTCTGAGAAAAGAAGGTTGACAGACAGACAGACGGACAACAAAGTGATCCTATAAGGGTTCCTTTTTTCCTTTTGAGGTAGGTACGGACGGAACCCTTAAAATGAACAAAAATATTCTTGAATTCTAATTTCTTACTTATTGCAAGAAGTTGCAAGAATAGTTCATACGAATGTTTTGAAAAGTGTTTTTAGAAATAGTTTCTGGCAACCACCTGCTAAATTACCCTACCTTAGTACAGTCTAAAATTTTGCACATAATAAAGTAACAAAGTTCCTTGTCTGGCAGCAGGCTTAGCAAAGACGCTGTTAGTTATGAATCCTCTCCCTATTATATCCGCAACACGCAACTTCGCCTCTACATGCGAAGTGCTGGATATACTTCAACACGGACCTATGGGGATGGAAAAGCTTTGAGTCGATCTTTCCAGGTAAGGACTGAAAAGGACTGTATCGAAGGGAAATTGTTCCTATCATTCCGACTCCTTCCTTTCAAGTCGATTCCTGCCACGTCATTATTGTAAAGTTTCAGTAGTATTTACGTGAAAGAGTAACAAACATCTATCCATCCGTACTTACAAACTTTCGTGTTTGTAATATTAGTAGGATTTATAGGATTTCTATCATAGAATGGTCAACGGGGGCCACCGTAGGTACATGTGTACAGGATGTTTGGTATTACGGCCGACATATTTTGTTGGAGAGTTAGGGGGATCATAGGCTTCATTTCTCTGGTAGAATCAATGTCCGTAGATGTCCTTAGTCTCTGGTAGAATCAATGTCCTTAGGTTGCTGAGATATGATTTTTTCAGTTTTTTTCAAAAACCCAATATCTCGCCTTTTAATCGTCATATCTTTTTTGTTTGTGGTTTGTGGCCACAAAATAACTTGTGCTGAATTTTTTAATAAATACTTATTTTAAATACATTATTACTTGACACAATTCCTTAAGAAAAGTTACGTGCATATAAAGTCATAAATCTGTCTATCTGATAGCCATATCTAGAGCTCTATATCCCGGTCCCATACAGGGATGAGTTTTGTAAAACTTGTCCGACTGTTTGTAATTTTAAAGCAGAGTTACACGTTGCCTTTATGAGTCGAGGCAGTCGTTAGACGCCATTGACTGGTCACTTGCGGATCGGAGGGGAATTGGAAAAGTTGGGAATGTATCGCTTAGGAGAGTTATGGAAGAGTTTGTGGGGTTTGCGAAAAATTTAATGAAATATCCGGTTTTGGATATCCTTAAGGCGTGTTTTATTAGCGACGTTATGAAAAGAGTATTTTAACTTGATATCCTTCGATTCCGATTTGTTTTTAGGGTTCCGTACCTCAAAAGGAAAAAACCCATAGAGGATCACTTTGTTGTCCGTCTGTCTGTCTGTCTGTCTGTCTGTCTGTCTGTCTGTCTGTCTGTCTGTCCGTCTGTCAACCCTCTTTTATCAGAAACGTGTGGACGTATCGAGTTGAAATTAACGTCGAATACTCAAGTCCGTAACTTCTTGGAGCCGCGATATAAATTATAATCAACGCACTCAAAAGTTACAGCCATTTATGTCCGCATATTTTGAAATTTCAAAGGGAGTCATATGCACACAAAACCGTACTAGTTTCGGGGTACTTCCCGTAGACCTAAAATTATGAAATTTGGCAAGAAACAAGGCCTTATAGCACAAATAAAGAGAAAAATCCGAAAACAATAAATTTGTAGTTTATTCACAAAAAAAAAATACTTTTGATTCTCGCCATGGACTAAAACCTATAGGGTACTTCAGGTTGACGTAGGATCACAAAATTTGGCAAGAAGCATGGTCTTTTAGCACAATTAAAGGAAAAAATCCTAAAACTGTAAATTTGTAATTTCTTCACAAAAAAAAATATTCTTGCTATAGACCAAAACTCGAAGGGTACTTCTAGTATACCCAGAATCATAAAATTTGGTAAGAAGCAAGGTCATAGCACAAATAATATAGCCATAGCACAATAGCATATATAGCATCTATAGCCATAGCACAATACGAGAAAAATAACGAGAAAAATCTGAAACCCGTAAATTCGTAATTTATTTATAAAAAAAATATAAGTTTTTATTCTCTCCCACGACCAAAATAAAAAGGGTACCTACTTCATGTTGACCTAGAATCATGGTATTTGGTAAGAAACAAGGTCTTACAATTAAACGGAACCCTTAGTGCGCGAGTCCGACTTGCACTTAAAGTTTTATTATTTTATCAATACTCGAAAATGTTCTTTGATGGAAATACGGATCAATAATCACTAAGTATTACTGCACTTATCTAATTTAAAATTTCTGACAAGTCCGAGATTCTGTAAAGAAATAAAGCACTTAGAGTTTTTGAGTTTTTTAGGCCGAAGCAAAAATCCTTATTCATTTAGGCTAAAGTAACCAAAAAAATTGCCAAAACAGTAATAAATCGCAGCTAAAACGTAATAAATGTACGTCATTCCGTTGATTAGACACCATCATCTATAGTGCAAAAGAGGCTGGCCAAAAAAATTAATGATAGAAAATCGGGAAGATAGGAAAAGTGATCAGTCAGAGCCAGTGTATAGGAGCTTTCAGACTTCGGACTAGAAAAGGAGCTATGTCAGCCAAAACGTGCCTACTTGAAAATTCTTAGAAATTCAACCAACTTTCTGAGGACACTTCGATTCCTATTAATTTGGATAAGTTGAGCTATTTGTCATGGGTCTGCAGATAGCTCAACTGTTTTAGGTAGGTTTTGTACATTTAGTTGCAATTTTCCACTGCGGACCTATCACCAAGCCTACCCCTGGTCGGTGGTGGTAGGTTGGGACGAAATCCTACCACCAAAATACCATTTTACAGCACACAATTTACTTATTATTAGGGTAGTATGTAGGTACTATGTGATGTTGCAACTCAAACTACATTCAAACTACTTTGCTTATATTCGTACTTTTTGTTTTTATAATTTGACTTTACCAGCGAATATCTAATCAACTCTCGGTAATTAAATTATAGATATACCTTTATTAACAATGAAATTACAATTAAATAATAGAAACAAATTAGAACTAGTATTAACTACTGCAGACAATTTATAGGTAGCTCAGCTGATCCATCCAGTCGGAAGCGTGCCGAAGACGCTGGCTGCATTACCAATTTATAGATTAATACATAATTTAATAACCTTTGTCTTCGTGCCATTCTGTGTCTGTACTAAGCTGCTACGACGTGCTACGCTTTTCGTAGCACGTCTTTGTATAAGACTTTGAATATTGTTTTCGTGGGTTTCACTTTTATAATAACTATGTATGTTCGTAAGGACTAACTTGACAGTATGTAATTAAATAAATAAATAATGCTGGACAATTCACACAACATTATCTAGCCCCAAGCTAAGCAGAGCTTGTGTTATGAGTACTAGTTAACTGATATATTTAATACAATATATTACATAGATAGATATTTTTACTATACATAGAAAACACAGACCAACGAAACAAATTTCTGCAGATCGTACACTAATTTGTTCCGAGAAAAGAAATGAATTGGTAAAATCATAGACTGAAATTCTTTCTGAAGAAGAAAAGTCTTTAGCAAGTTAGAGTAATAAAATAACGGTATTCGCCTACATTCGAAGAATAGGTAAATACTCTTTGTTATTCCCATCTCTGAAAAGAAACGGTTCATTGCCCAGCTACAAAGACAAAAGCCGTGTCCAGAAGTTGTTTGTCCTTGCGAGGGGATCTGGACAATATTGATACTGCTTCGAGGATACGAAGCGAACAAACGGAAATGAGGAGAATTGATCATTTCATTCGCTTCATTATTTAGCCTGTTTATTGTGGGTGATAGAATCTTGATGGATTTCAATTTAGGAACGATTTAAATAATTTGGCGAAGGAGCTTTTCAAGGACATTTAAGGAGTTGGTATAATAGTGTCCTAGCCGAATAATCGGCCATGGCGGCCAGTCTCAACGGAGACTAGCCATGAGCGCAGGGCACATTATAGTGCATAAGTGCGCAAACACAGGTGCACTTTCTATTCCCTTACTCTCATAATCCGATGGGACGGAGTTGGTATGATAAATCCATAGAGTCCACTTTGCTTCGTCCACGCATTTTTTTTTTACTGAATGCTTCTTTCAAGCATAGTGATGCGTATCTATCGACTCGAAAAATATCCGGACTAACGAGAGCTTCGATATTTATCGAGCTGACAGATTACGCAGCTGTGTGGTGCTGGCTTAGAATTTGCACCACCTCTTCCCGCGGGTGTCGTAAGAGACAACTAAGGGATATCCACCGGGGCCGGGCAGCAGCGCTCCCTGCAGAACAATTCCACCACCAAACTTCGATCCCCAACCCGAATGCCCAGCATGGGGATTATGGGCACTACCCCCCATGAGATAAAAGCCAATAAGGCACTTGTCAGGGGGAGGCCTGCGTCCAGCAGTGGACCATTATAGGCTGTTGGGGTGAGGTGAGGTGACAGATTACGTGTGTATGAAAAATTGTATTATTTCATTCAGTCAAAGAAATAAATACGTGGTCGGAGTATAGGTACTGACATCTGTTCTGTGGGTCAGCAAAATAAAAGTTAACTGTTGAGTAAGCTTGGCCTACGGTGGTCAGCAATCCAAAGTGGATCACTTTCGGTTGCTGACCACCGTGGGCCAAGCCCTACCGAGATAGAGTCCATTATTCATAATAGCCTCACAAAATTTAAAACATTTTATAGAGGAAGAGAATAGAACAACAGACTAGAGAGAGAGAGAGGGAGAGAACCGGTGGCGTACACAAGTCAGTTGTCCGCAACAACCTTTTCTTGCCCGTCTACAACAACCACCATTAGAAAGGGTTAATCCAGTTTTCCCCCTTGACAAATCCTCCTTAAGGGGGAAACCTGGAATTTCTAAAAAGTAATTCCAGTTTTCCCCCTGAGAATTTATTTCAAGGGAATACTAGTAGATATCGTTGGTAATTATTCTTCTGGCTGTATAAATACAAAAACCTTGAATGAAGGGATTTGCTTCCAATGCTTTTCCTCTTCGTTACAAAAACGCGGAAAACCCCGTCCTTTCAACAGTAAATAAATTCAAAACGGCCATATTTCCCGCCTAATCTCCAAAGCCGGTCAACGCATAAAACAGAAAAACTTACCGGAAGATGCTCGCAAGATTAATTGTGACGTCAGCGGCGGAAGTCGGCTCATGGGGGGCCGGAAGTGGGAGAGGGGGGCAGACCGGATGTCCGGCGGGGCGGGCTGTTTGCCGGGAACCAAGGGATGTCTGTGTGTGATTATGTCTCGCAAGTTAGGAGATAATTTTCATAAATGAGTGTGAATTATGCTGCTCGTTACTTTGTAAGGTTTATTTGAGCTTTGGGAGAGTTATTATGAGGTCAAAAATTAGACAGGCCTCTCGTGTACTGTGTCTTACTATAAAATATCAGATTATCCAGAGGATAAAAAAGCTTAGGACTGGTTTTACTCCATCTCGCAAAATAACAACTAGCGGGCTAAAGGTTTCTTCTTCGCTTCTTTACTTTAGTCTACATACCGAAACGACAGAAATCAAAAGTATTACTTTATTTCTGTGTCAGTGTTTAATTTTTTAATTTGACCTTTCTAACTGTACATTTATTGTATTTATGGAAATAGAGAGTTTTTGATTTTGATTTTGTGGAGATCAAGCTAAAAGGTCGAGCTCGAGCAGCTAAAGCTAGAATGTTAAAACAATTTTTTTAAGAAAAAAATAAAGCAAATGTTATTTTATATTTGTTCTGTACCTTGATAATAAGTACGGTCAACGCCAAAAATAAAAAAAACTACGTCGTAATCACTTCAATTATGCGTGGGTAAGGTACCTGCTGCTCTGAAACGCTTTCTGAGGATTGGTCTTTTTCAGCTATATTTGTCGCTTTTTGTCTCGTTGTACATCGGTGTCCAAGGTACGTTTCTACTTGAGCCCATAGCGAACTAGCAAAAAAATAAATAATAACCTAGGATTTCTTCTTCCCTGCTATGTTTTGATTATTCCACTCAGTATTCCATCTCCATGGTTCTGTCTGGAGTATTCCGCCGGGAAGCACTCAAACTCCCAGTTGAGAGTGAAATTAAATGCAAATACGTCGAAATAGTCGTACTTTTCTCGTCTCGAGTCAATTTGGAGACTATTATAAGACGTGGAGACAGTAAATAGACGTAAACAGAGACAGGGTGTGTTACGTGGGGAATGGATATGGGAAGCGAATGGGGATCGTTTTGCCTTGATTTTATGTCATTTGGTTTTCTAACACGCACTTATTTTTATATTTTTACATAACAGCACGTATTGAAAGAATCTGAATGCGCTGTGTGAAGTGCAAAGTATGAATTTGAAATGCCATCTGCGTAGTAGGTGGTATACATGGTGGATTTTTTGGATGGGGCATTAAGGGGTTAGTAGTAAGAGTAACCTTAACACTTTCATGCCCCACGAGACGCAATTGCCCATCTCCAGCCCCGTGTAGAGGCTGGGCAGTGAATGCGTTAACCGATATAACTACCGGAATATGGATCCATATTTGTATGATAAATTTTTATCCTCATTCTCAGATTTTCAAAAATGTACAGTTCGCAAAAAATTGGAATTTTAGCAGAAAACTTTTTTGTTGCTAATCGATCCTGTTTCGTATACTGATCAAAAACTAGTATCAGACCAATTGAGGTTGGTGTAGGTAGGTACTAAAAAGTCAGAAATCCTAAAAAAACGGGCCTATAATTCATAAACTGGATCGGATGAACATTATCTCTAAAAATTATAAATAGTCTCGTTGAGGTTTCGTCTTTAATATCCGTCGATAAAATGCACCTGTATATTAAGTCTTCATGAACGTTAAATAAGACGATAATGATGCAAATAAATGATCTAGATTGTTAATGCTAATTGTTTTTTATTTTAACATTTTTGAGGTATGGGCACGTGTACAACTCGTCGGAATCAAAAACCAAGAGTGCTCAGTGTGGTCTCGACAAACTTTGGTTAATACACTACTATAAAACTTTGGTTGCCTATCGTAGGTAGGTACGTAAATATTAACATAGTGTATTGTATTAAGTATATCAGTTATCTAATACCCTTAACACAAGCTCTGATTAGCTTGGGGCTTGTGAATTGTCCAGCATTATTAATTTTATTTTTATTTTTTTATCGTTAATAGACCTGCGTTTGACCTCAATCTCATCTGATGGTAAGTGACCATATGACCGTAGATATATCACGAAGGATTTCTATTGACAATCCACAATCGCCATTGCTATCGGAAGTCGGAACTTCAGTGTGCTCTCGACAAAGGTAAACTTTGGTTGCCCACCGCACGTAATGTGAAGAGTAACTTTGTATGTTTGAAAGTTTTCAGACAAGATAACTTTCAGCCATGAAACGTTGAGTAAGGGATACGTCAAAACCAAGGGACTTTTGATTCGGACGAGTTGTACCCCAAAGTGAAGTGGAAATTTCGTCCGCGGACGAGTTTTTTCGCGGACGAGATGTTCTCTAATCCGAAACGTAAAGGTGTATAAAGGCGCATTTAGCTCAGACAGGGATATGTATTAACTAGAGACCGGATTATATGCAACATAAAAAGCCCGTGCTAAAATATGCAAGAAAAATGCTAAGAATATGCATAAAACTAATGAAGTGTGCCAATATATGCAACGTTAACTAGTAAAATAGAATCATATACACTTAGTAAGATATCGCCAATAAATCAACAGTTATTATAACAGTTTCTAGTCTTGTAGACGCTTACAATTAGGTAGTGTTCCAAATCTTTTAAGTACGGCCGAAAAACTAAGCGTGTACTAGCTACTCCCGTTTAGTCATGAAAAGGCCGTTTTTGGACGATTTTATGACTCGTGACTTTTAGTGTATTTTCACTTAAAAATCAAGAATTGAAATTTGAGTGTCAAATAAAGAAATACGTCTACTTTCATCATTTCAAAATGAAAAGGCAATTCAGCTTCGTACGAAACTTTGGTTTTCGTTCACTTAGAGTACCGACCGAACAAAACGAATCGAACTTTCGTAATGATGTAGGCCTCCAGTTTATGAAAAACAAAAGACGATCGTGTTAACTTCTAGTAACAGACGTGACGACGTAATATCTAATTTGTTAATTTCATAATCATTGAATCATTGACTGTCTCACCCAGAAATATTGCAATAAGTATAGCGAACATATGCATCATCACAAAGTTTTAGGTAAAATATGCAACTACCGATGAAAATGGGCTAAATATGCAAATATCCAATACATACATATAATCCGGTCTCTAGTATTAACATTAGATATTGTAGATGTACCTTGATCGTCGGTGGGAAAATAGAATAGGTACAGATAGTATTCTATTGTACTGTTTCGGAGGGAACCAATGAATTGTCTACTTGTCGACTTGCCCGTCAACCGTCCGAAAATCTAAACCAAAAGTTCGTCTGTGAAATCGCTATCAGCACTCATACGCCTTTTAAATCCATCATGGTTATTAACACTAAAGTCACTTATAACGGGATTTGTTATTAACGGGGTCAGTTATTCCGTGATCATGGCGCATGTAACTGCGACGAAATATTGGAAAGCTCAAAACTCAAATCATGATAAATATCCCGTTATAAGTGACTTTAAGGGGGGTATTTCCCATAATCACCATGTTTGGCAGGCGGATCGTTGATCGCAGCAGGGGTGTTAAAATACCAAAGGAAGCTGTTGCTGCCCTCCATTTGGTAGGATCCCTTCGCCGCCTCTTATGAGATCCACGGGTTGAACTGGAGGAGTCGACTCATAAAACAGCGCTGTTTGCATTACAGCAAAATGCTGAATTCGGGCTTTTTGTTATTATAGTGCGTAACCCCACACTCAGGGTAATTTCTAAGAAACAAATAATATCGCAAAAATTTTCGACTTCGACGGGAATGCGGGTTCAAGTCCCGTCGAAGTCGAAAATTTTTGCGATATTATATCAATGCTGGACAATTCACGCAGCGTTATCTAGACCCAAGCTAAGCAGAGCTTATGTATGACTGATATACATACTGCAATACATTACATAGATAGATATTTTTTATTATACATAGAAAACATCCAGAACACCCGGAACAAATATTTGCAGATCGTACAAACATTTGTCCCGAGGCGGGAATCGAACCCGTAACCTTCTGCGTCGCAGGCGAACCTTCGCCCGCTGCGCCACTGAGGTCGTCCCATTATTTGATTTCTTTTGTCTTATTTTATATGTTTTATATAAATAGTTTTAAGTAGGTACCTAAATCTAATTTTATTTTGTGTATTTTTTGTTAATTAATGCAAAGCAATATTAGTATACAAAATGCATTTAGTGAATAAGGGACGGATTTAAAAGCGAGGTTTTAAATCACGAGCAAGTGAAGGATTCTAACGACTGAATAACGACCGTAGGTCGATTATATTGGTGTATTCTAAATTCAAACACGAAAATAGTGATTTAAAAGTGCTTTTTATTCACTGTTTTCAGAGACTAAGCTTTTAGGGGGAATAAAAGCGGTAAAAGCGGTATGGTACATATAGTTCGGTAAAGTATTGCCTAGAGTCCTCGCTCTTTACATGTTCACAAAACTCTCAACAAGCTCTAAACCCAACGTAATTGGTAACAGCTTGGTTCAACATCCAAATCTCGTTCTCATTCATGGCTTTCACTGAGAAATCTATTTCCTTGGCTGCCGGCCATGCAGTTATTTATGCGTCTGCGCTGATGTTCCACTGTTTATAAGCTTGGCAATGTGCACACGAGGATTAAACGCTAGAACGGTGAAAAAGGGATGTTTTGCTGGTTAAGGGGCGGTTGGTATGAACGAGCGCGCAATAGAAGTTGTTGGGCGTTATCCAGAAGTGGCGTACCCATTAGTAGCTGGTTTAGAATTGCTTGCATTGATTCTCAACTAGCCTAGATGTTTAAAGTTGTTCGTTTCGTGTTGGCGCGAGGTAAAAATAATTGTATGGTTTTAAAGTTTAAAACCACACAAATATTTGTGTGGTTTTTAAAGTTTAAAATAAATGTAACTATTAATTTAATATTTAAACTAATGGAAAAGTAATTTGCCGCAAATTGTAAACCATTTTTATGAACCAATGATAAAACCAACTTCGATTCCCTTGTATTTTGGGAATATGTATATTGATTTTTAGCCCTAAATCTCTTGTTTTCCCAAATGCTCCAAAAATATAAGTGAATCTAAGTTAGTGCTTTCAAGTTTATAGAAAACTATTAATGTTTTTAACACAATAAGTTAAAAATTAAAAACCACAAAGCATTTAAATCTCGCGCTAACACGAAACGATTTGGAAACGACCCACCTTAAAAATTTTTTTTAGTTTACGTGTGCCTCGCAGCCTCTTGGGCGGTGGTTAGTAGATTAACAATATAAAAACTCTTTCTTTTGTAACTTACAGTAAGGACAGTTTAATATTGTCATGCCTCTCCTAACAAGAACACGTCGTACTTGGATGAATAATAATCAGCACCGATAATCTTACAACCGATGGTATCCTATTTTCAGCACGAGAATAACAGATCTATCTACCGTGCTATAATACAGTCTTCCCACGAAAACATAACCTATCACGTTCGGTTTGATACCCTGCTGCTCGCCTCCAGTCAGACTCCACTTTAAAGCCGTAAGTTTCAGCTAGAAAGCGTCTACTACAATGCTGAGTGGATTTTTATCGCCCGTTTTATTTCTCCGGTAATAGATTTAGCAGTTTGAGGGCGTTATCGAGGGCTTCAAGTGCAAATGGCGAACAGAGGGAGAGATCAGCGAGGTTCACGGGTTTATGATGGCGAGGTGAGCGCGGAATGCCGACGACATAGTTGGTAAGCAGGTATACAACTTTGTATGGTTTGTACACGGAGACAATACTGAACACTATAGTGATGAGCTTTAGAGGTAGTTTTAGAAATAAAGAGTGCTGGTATTCTTCCAACACAAACTAGGTTCGTAGTTAACCGAGCGGGTTAACTACGGACCTAGTTTGTGTTGGAACATTCATAATGAATTCGTCAAACTACGAAAGTTTTTATATTAAAGTGTCTAAGTAAAATATAAATAGGTACCTATGTAAACAAGAGTAAAAAAGTACCTAATAGCCTTAACTAAAGTACCTACCTATGGGACCTATAGGGTTGTTTTGTTAGCTTTAAAATAAAACATCTTAAAAACAAAGTCATGAAAGGAAATGGTGAGATCGGTATCATTTTGATAAGAATTAAAAACAATAATACAGTAGATACATATGTATATCGTATAAATCGGTAGATTTACGAGAACCCTAAAATTATAATTAAAACCAAAATTTTAAGCTTGATAATTTATCTTATTTTAAAATCTTCTGAAACAGAGTTTCATCTCCAGATTGGTTACTTTATTATACACTTCACTATTAAAGAAAGTATGGAGAAAGAAGATTTTGAAATATGAAAATATCAATCGAACCTTACAAACATAAATGCAGTAAAACTGCAGAAAATACCAAGCTAGTCCGAGTCCAGAGTTCCGTGATTGGCTGAAACGTCGGACAAACCAATCATACCCGTAGATATGGTCCTGTAGGTTTGTAAGTATAGGTACTGTGTTTGAGTTTATAGACAAAGGATCAAACGGTTTTGAGATTGTCAGTGTGTGAGTGATTGTGATGAGTGATTTTTCATTCCTACTACTAATAGGGTCCTGGGTATTAAACCTTTTCTATTTAGTCCGTCAGTTAGATTATCAGAAGATAATGGACCATTTTTTTATCTATCAAACAAAAATATACAAAAATAAAGGGTGTCAAAGTTTGGGAGCTAGTGACGTCATACCATGCTCAGAAGTGTCACAAGCTGTGACGTCACGCGGAACTCTTACTGGCTATAATATCTTCATCATTTTGTGTTTACTCGACAAAAGAAAAAAATAGTCCATGTCTTCTGATAATCTAACCGACGGACATAATTGAATTTTTTAGGACATTAGCTTATTTATCGAACAGGCATACGTACGTATCGCACCCCTAGTACAAGACAGCTCTAAGTCAAGATAGCACGTTTTATTAAGTACAATATGATATGACTGTCTTCCTGGGACACGCGGTAAAATTTTGTCGATTCAAATAATTATGAAAAAAGTAGATTTTGAGATTTTTCGACATTATTCGTTCTTGTTCTAGGGATGCGATATCTATACATACACTACATCTACGTGAGCACCAGTGTTGACCACCGAACACCTGCTATTTAATTCCGATGCATCCGTGAGTTGATCACGCTTTCTGTTTTCGCCGCATAATAAAACAAAAGATTTGAGCACTAAGGAATTGAGCAGCAAAAATGAAAGTCAAACACCCGAATACTCAAACGCATCTCAGATATAAGCACGTCTCAAGTGACGAATTTTTGACACATTTTCATTGAAAACTGTCAAAAAATCGTCATTTGAGACGTGCTTAAATCTGAGATGCGTTTGAGTATTCGGCGGTTAGAGCCTTATCACACTAGCGGTTTGCCAGCGGATGCGGGGAGCGGAGCGGGCGCGCAGCGGATGCGTCGCGAACACGCCGCGGCTGCGCAGCGAATGCGTCGCGGATACGCCGCGGCTGCGCAGCGAAGACGACGCGGACGCGCGGCGAATTCGCAACGTTTGACGTTCGTACAATACACTCAGTAACAAAATGGATTCCAATGAAGAGACACTGCTGTTGGCTTTTTTACTTCGAAGACGCCGGAGAAGAAAACGAAAGCATCGAAGAATTTGGAAGATCCATTATCAATCAATCGAATGGAAGAGAGCGACTACTTTGTGTTGTTTTGCAAAAGAATAAAAAATATTTGTGTACTAAAACGTCTGTACGAGACAGTACAAAATGGCGTTCACGCTGCTGTCCGCAACAAGTTCCTTGCGCATCCGCGGCGTATTCGTCGCGCACCCGCGGCGTATACGCGGCGCGCCCGCTCCGCCCCGCAGCCGCTCGCAAACCGCTAGTGTGATAAGGCTGTTATATCTAGATTTTACTTAAAGGCCTTGGCAGACCTAAGAAACTAACAGATGTGAAGACCTATACCTAAAAGTCGCCTTTTTCAGATGATTTAGGTGGTACGATCACTCTTCCGTGCACTTAGTCTGGCTGGGACATTAAAGCCTCAATAACCTTAGTGGTAGCACCTAAAATCAATAGATTTGCCAAAAAATTTTTGCAAGTTTGTGTACGTGACGTGTGTGTGACGCAAAATTACTCTAATCGAATACCTATTGTGTGGTATTTAATTGAAAACCGGGTTTTATTTCAATTTGTCTCGAAGCCTTACTATTAGTACAGTTTTGATAGGCAACTCCGGTTGGGCTAGAGAACACGCTGTCAAACTGTACCACACCTATGTCCGGTCCGGACACACGGGTAGGTAGGAGAGCCAGAGACCTGGGTACAATTTTAGGATCATGGTAGAATAGCTGCAGACCTAGGCTATGATGTACCGTATCCCAATGGTAGAGAGTGTTTGGTAGAGCACAGAATACCTATTGCTGATTCTGATAGCACCTCATTTGAAAACTATCTAGAGCTGTAAGGCCCTCTCCTATTTTATTTGTTTGAAGAAAAAAAATTAAAACTGTGATACCTTTTATCTTCCTTCTGGACCAACATCAATCCAAAAATATAATAAAGTAAATATATAATAATGACACTTATAACGGGATATTTACCATGATTTGAGTTACTCAAATCGTGGTAAATATCCTGTTAAAAGTGACTTTAGTGTTAATAACCATGATGGATTGAAAAGTTTTAAATAAATAATGCTGGACGATTCACACAGCATTATCAAGTCACAAGCTAAGCAGAGCTTGTAATATGGGCAGTAGAAAACTGATATACTTAAAACAATACACTGCATAGATTTATTTTCTTTGTACGAAGAAAACATCCAGAACACACACAAATCTCTGCGGATCGTACGAACATTTGACTCGAGGCGGGAATCGAACCCGCATCCTCCTGGGTTGCAGGCCTTCGCCCATAGCTGTTAAGAGAACCAGACAACGTTAGTCTTTTCTAAGTTTTATGTTAGGTATTCTAAAAAAATGGAGTTCTAAAAATGTTATGCTAGATCATGTTTCCACTTTATTATTTAATTTTGCTCTCCGTCCCTCATACCCGTAGCTCTCCGTGTCGGATACAGGCGGCGCCGCGGCGGTATTTTTCTAAAACTACCCGCGTGCCTTGTGACGAGCGATACCGACGTTTCGAACGCGCGATAAAAAGTCAGCTTTAAGCTTTTGCTGGCTTTGTTCACGTGTCTGTATGTCGGTGGGATACGTGTTATCCGGAACAAAGAGGTTTTGACTGGACCTACGTCAGGGTCTTTTTAAGGCTTGGTAGACCAGCAGAGGCCGCATTTTTGTGATTTTTAACATCATCTGATATTGAGAAAATCCCAAAGTTACCCCTTTTGCTAATGTTTTTCAATACTATGACTAGCGAAATACTGATATCACACTTTTTTGTAAGACACTTATTATTTCCAACCAATTCGCAGAGTTTGACTTGATAAAATAATTTTCTTAATCACCACATTTAAATAACTACAAAAAACACGAGCGCGGCGGCTTGGCAGGCGCGCGTTTTCCCTTACGCCTACTGCTGCAGGAATACCTGGCCTTAAGTAACTCGTGGAATAGGTACCTACTAGTTTATCCTATTCGAGCGTAGTGTTTGTGTCTATTCGACTTTCAATCTTTTGTTCTTTTACTGTCATTATTTCAGTCAATAGGTATGTTTCCACTTCAGGACAAAAGCCATAGAGAAATTAATCGCTGCAAATTTCTATGTCCTTAAATCCCCATATTTGCTCTTTCATCTGTACGTAATTAAATAATAGGGTAGTGTCCTGGGTTAAAAATATTGTTCTATTTAGTCCGGATTATCAGAAGAGTACTCATATTTTCTCTTTTATCGATCAAACAAAAAATTACAAAACTAAAGCGCGTCGAAGTTTGGGAGCTAGTGATGATCTAGTGACCTTGCTAAAAAGTGTCGCAAGGTGTGACGTCACAAGAAAAAATACGTGTCCAATATCTTCTGATAATTTAACTGGCCGACTAATTAGAATTTTATAGAAGATATCTTTTTTTATGTACCACTGCCTGAGGTAGAGGCTAGTGCAGATAAACGGTGTCAAACCGCGTTCTGAATCCAGTTTACTATATACACACAATCGTTGATGATAGAAAGCCAGTTGCACATTTGTTTGTTGTCTATATTTTTGGTGGACAATGCCTTCTTTGGTTTAATTTCTTTCGACTAAGTCGATAAGCAGCAATGGCGTAGAATTGACCCATGTCCCTAAAACTCCAGTTAGAGACAGAACCGGGAAAACATTTCAACAACCTCAAATTCAACAGACAAAGATTTCTTAAACAATTTAACCCCTTGCATCTGCAGTTTCCTACACCTTACCTGCCTGAATATAAAACTCATATTTCCTTAAAATACTGAAGATTCAATGTTGTTTTGAGGGACAAGTGCCAACCACGTAGCGTCTGTTTCACGGATACGTGGTCACGTACGCGTAGGTCGCGCTGAGTGGAATTTATTACGACTTTTGCTTCAATTGGCGGCGGTGTTTTGAAAAATTACGGTACGGACCGTTGGGAAGGGAGAAACGTAAAATAAAGGCAGTTTTACACGCTGATAAATGCCTGTAAACATCTGTTTGGGGTGTCTCGATAACCCTTGGTGTGCAAAAGCTTAACAAATCTGAAAGTTTGTTATAGGTGGACCAAAGTTTTGTTTCTTCTGAATTTTTTCCAGCCTATCTCGTTCCTGTACAAGGCAAAGGCCTCTAATTTATTTTATTCTGAAACTCTAATCAGGAACATTGTTTAAGGAGAGACACTGTAAATTATTATCAACTATTTTATGCCGGCGGCTTCGCACGCGTTGTTTCTATGGAAACGTTTAAAGGTGATTTATATCCCATGGAAAATGATTTATGGGATTAAAAGTAGCCTAATATGTTTGATTCCAGGATTAGAATTACCTATACCTATTCAAAATTTCAGGCCGATCCATTCAGTAGTTTTGGCGTGAAGAGGTAACAAACATCCATTCACACCACTATCCAAACTTTCGCATTTATAATATTAGTGTGTACTTTTCATTATAATTTTCATTTTTCGCAGATGTATGCCGAATGATGATAATCATTTTAGGAAAACTCCTCGGATTCAGGTCAAAATTCACGTAAGGTAAGTTTTTTTAATTAAAGGTTAAACAAATTTACCTTAAGTGAAGTTTGACCATAATTAATTACACAAATCGAAGAGGATTGAGATATTAGGACTGGTATCTAATCTACCAAAGCTAAATGGACCAATGTTTTGTAAATATAAGCGCATAGCGACCGACAAACCTTACAGATTTTTTATTCTCAGCGTTGGTTGACTCAGCTTGAAATCCGGCGTACCTAAGAATAAAATTATGACCTTCTGCATCTAGCTAGATACCTAATGAATATGCTCCAGGTGACCATTACAGAACCATCGGCAATCCACCATAAACAGTCCCCTGTCGGTAGCTAACGAGCGCCGGCGGGTGCGCACGCGATCATTGTCAGAAGGAAGCTGTTGTCAGCAGAACAATAAGAACCAGGTGCTTACCCGTCTGTTTGCTTTATTTATAGAGATCTGTGAAAATGATTTGTTGTAGCGATAGTTAAACAGAAATGAACGAAATTGGAAAACGGTCAGGCGCGACATGTAATCATGAGGGTATAGCCTTCCTGATTTACCTTACGGACTCTTTAGGCTTTATTAGCTTTCATATCTATTTAATATCATTTTGTCCATGATGGCATGTCGGTAGATTGTGTTCAAGACTACCTTCTGCCCGCAGCTTCGGTCATTGGTACAACATGTTCTAGCAGTCAGGGATAATGCAGTAAACTAAAGAATGTTTAGAATCGTACCAGTAACTCTGGGACTCTACAATATAAGTATGCACTTGAAAATAACAAACCTACAAACATTAAGTACCTATTTATAGTATTTTACCTAATAGTAAGAAAGTAGCTGCCTCGGAAAGCACCTTAAGCTGTTGGTCCTGCAACTGACCTCTCCCCGGTCGGTCTTCAGTCCCATCGGATTATGAGCGTGAGAGAATAGAGAGTGCACCTGTGTCAGCGCACACACTTGTGCACTATAATGTCCTGCGCACATTACTGGTCTCCGTTGAGACTGGCTGCCGCGTCGTGGCCAAAATTCGGCTTGAAGGACATCATCGCAATCATCAGTAGGTAAGTACAAAGGTATTTAAAAAAAGGAAACTTTTAAGTATGATACTAACTCAAAAATAAACTAAGGTAAAGGAGGGGCCCGCATAATCATCATTTGAGCAAACAAGTCGAAGATCCGAAGTCAAATAAGTGCTTAGGCTGAGGAAAAAATTGGGGAAAACTCCACAGCGAGTAGGTAAATAAACACGTTACCCAAGAATTGGGACGATGGCACCCCAGAGTTGGGGAGCACCTGCAAACAGGACACTCGACAATCCCACACGGTGGAACTTTGCGAGGGATGGGACGTTGTATTTATCGATGAGATAACACTTTTATATGAGTTATCGTCTATCCGACCTAAGTTATGGCACAGAATAACTATATAATACTAACGTAGTTATGGATAGTGATATCAACTATAATTTTAATTAGGTACCTGTACTAGACTGTTCGATTAACTACACTGGTACAGTCTGGTACAGTATGCATCCTTAAGCATCGATCTAAGTAAAATTTGGACCTTCGGTACAGAAAGCAGTATAAGGAAAACGAAAATTTTGGCTCGAATAATGATGACTAATAATAACAAAACTCTATTATATATCTTTGTGTGCGTTTCAATACAAACCACCATGCCTAAATATTGATTATTTTAAGCAAATAAAATCATATAACTATCTTACTTACCTCCTTGCTCAAAATAACATTCCCGAGTCATGCTGAGTCATTTATCTTTCCTTCGCAATCAATATTTTCGCTGACAACTAGCTCGACCTGTATTCATGGATTTAAAAACAAAATAAACAAACCTCAGAACACCAAGAGCAATCATAATCCTGACAGCATTTTGCATTCACCATCAATCAGTCTGACGGTAAAAATAATACAACGATGAATCACAGATGCATTAATGCATTAATGCATTAATGCAGTCTGCGCTCCGCGCTCGTTCGATGCGTACGGGTGTCACTGCGCAAGTGCAGCGTGAATTTTGTAAACAATGACGTCGACGTCCAATGTTTTAAAGTGCAATAATTGTAATCTCGTGGTAAATGAACTGCTTACTTTTGTGCAAAATAAGCATGAAGTGATGGATTCAGATAGCTTGGTACGGATATGCGGTTCGGCTTTCTCAACGGACGACATCGAAACAGCAAAGTCCCTTTTGTTCGAATCAATATCTAGCAAGGAAATGCGCAAAATCAAACGCAGAAACATGGATGGGAAATCAAATAGAGACTTATTTGATATCATTCAAGTCTTCAAGTCTTTGTGTCCCGAGAAAATCCCTATTTTTGTGGCTCGAGATTTGAACAAACTACCGCCAATAACTTTTGATCACGTAGACGTCAGCCGACTTTTGAAAGACTTGCTTATTTTACAAAACGAAATCAAGCAAATTAGGACTGAATATGTAACATCAGACCAACTATCCGTAATGAGAGAGGAGTTGTCGAGACAGATTGCTGCAAGTTGCACAAGTGTTACACCCGAGAATGATAGCGAAAGCGAAATAAATATTTCGAAGAATTCCTACAGAAACATTAATATACGCAGGGGTGCGTGCCTATCTAGCTTTAATTACGACAGTGGGCCGATGGGCCTCCTACCCCAGATTTCTGTGCAGTCTCAGTCGCAGCCGCCGGCTGATCAGGTACAGATGTCACAAGAGGTTAATGACCCTAAGGATAAGAACATCTGTGAGTGCCTTTCTATTTTATGTGCACCTCTGCCATCTTTAGGATCTACGTCGTCACAGTCTTGTAAGAAAAATACTGCACGCGAGCCCGTTGCGTCGAAGTCGCCAGAAAGTTTTATAGGTACGTCAAGTACTTACACTAATGAGGGCGTCACAGAAACACCTACAGAGCGCAGTAAAGTTAAGATACCTACAAAACCTTATCTTGCCCCGCCTGAGCCTAGGGAGGAAGGCGTGTTATCTGCAGTACAGTCGACCCCGGGTAAAAATGCTCTATCTTCGTTTTCTTGCTCGTTCGCTGATGTGGCACGGAAAGAGGGAGACTGGAGAGTACCAGAGCAAAGTACGGAGTGGATAGAAGTTCAAAGGAAAAGGTACAGAAATCGGTTCTTTGGTAGGAAAGGCAGCGCGTCCACGGCACCCCAAAGTAAATTTAAGGCGGCGGAAGTACTTTTACCCCTATTTATAAATAACGTGGACAAAGGGGCCTCGTCGGATGATATTTCTGAGTACATCATGAATAAAACGCAGGTGAAGGTAACCTTAGAAAAAATCATTATGAAACAGCAGAAAGATTACAATGCCTATAAGATTTTTGTACCTAGACACAAATTGGCTCTTTTTATGGACGAAAAGACTTGGCCGGAAGGTATTTCTTTTAGGCGTTTTATAGACTTTGGAAGTAGTAGAATAAACAAAACATATTATGGATCAAAATCAAACTAAAATAATAACTAGTAGCAGTTTAGTAAGTTTTAACTGTAAAAGCCTGACCAGAGCCATAGACCACGTGCGAATACTATGCCAGCGCGCGGATATCGTCGCCCTGCAGGAGACTTGGCTGTTCCCGCATGACCTGCCACTGCTAGGTAAGGTCTCGCCGGACTTCGGTTTCACGGGAACGTCTGCCATCGATGCGTCAGCGGGAATAGTGCGTGGTAGACCTTATGGCGGCGTAGCGCTATTATGGCGTAAAAGTGTGTTCAGTTCGGTTAAAGTCATACCGTGCAATAGTGTGCGTCTTACGGCCATCGAAGCAACTGTGCGCGATTGTTCCATTCTCGTGTTTTCGGTTTATATGCCAGTTGATATTAAGGACAATTTAGCAGAATTTACAGACTGCTTAAGTGAGATATGTGCTGTTATCGAAAGTACTGAACATTCTTGTGTGTTCATTCTAGGAGACTTTAACGCCAGTCCTAACAGTTTATTTGGAAAAGAACTTTTTAAATTTTGTATTGATCAAAGTTGGGTCTGTGCAGATATAGAGAAACTTGGTCTGTCGTCGGGCACCTTCACATTTTTAAGTGACGCACACGGCACCACAAGTTGGATTGATCACTGTTTAGTCACCGAGTCGGCGTGGGCGTCGGTACGAGATGTGAGGGTGCACTACGATTGCGCTTGGTCAGACCATTTTCCAATTGAAATAACTTGTAACGTATCGTTATTAAAGGCTCAGACTATTTCGGTTATGAAATTAAATAATGGAATAATTTGGGGAGAAAGAGATGGTGAGCAAATTGACGTATATACTAAGTTATGTAATGATAAATTAATGTTAATCGACCTTTCAGTTGACTGTTGTGACACCATATTATGTCACAACTTAGAACATAGGACTGCTATTGACGAATTGTATGAAAATATTGTGACCATTTTGCGTGAAGCTGCTATGACAAGTTCAAACTCGGGAAAAGCTAGGAAGCCTAAGAAAGTTGTGGTGGGATGGAACAAACATGTGCGAAGTGTTCATGAGGTAGCACGGCGTGCATTTCATACATGGTTGTTGCATGGCAAACCGACGAAAGGGAAAATATATGACGATATGTCTGAGTCAAGGCGAGCTTTTAAGGCAAAGCTGAAGTGGTGTCAGAGGAATGCTGAACAAATTAGAATGGATATTCTGGCTTCTCACCACGGAAACAAAAATTTCAAAAACTTTTGGAAAGCGACCAAAAAGCTGAACCCTAGACCTAATGTTCCTCTTTGCGTCGATGGTAAGACTGAGCCCTCAGCTATCGCTAAAATGTTCAGCGAGCACTTTCGCGTGGAACCGTCTCGTCTGACTGGTGCACTACCGCCGGCGCCGCCGCCGGTGCTTCAAGCTGAGAACGTTTCGTCTCCCACTCCTCTAGATTTTTCGACTGATGAGGTTGCAGGTGTCATTAAGAACATGACAAGGGGAAAATCACCTGGACATGATGGGCTCAGTGTGGAGCACCTGCAGCACGCAGGCGTACACTTGCCAAGAGTATTGGCAACGTTTTACACTCTCTGTGTCAGACACTCATATATGCCAAGTGAGTGTATGAAAACGATTGTAGTACCAATAATCAAAAATAAAACTGGTGACTCATCTGACAGAAGCAACTATAGGCCCATATCGCTAGCTACATCTGTGGCAAAAGTACTGGACAGTCTCCTCGACCGCGTATTGAGTAGGCATGTAAACCTGAACGACGCCCAATTCGGGTTTAGACCAGAACTGTCAACGGAAACGGCGATTCTGTGTCTGAAGCAGACTGTCCGCTACTATACTGACCGGAAAACTCCAGTTTACGCTTGTTTTCTGGACCTGTCTAAAGCTTTTGATTTGGTGTCTTACGAGGTTCTCTGGCACAAGATGAGAACGGAGACCTCGTTACCGGAAGAGGTTATTAAAATTTTTGATTACTGGTACAACAATCAAACAAATGCTGTGAAATGGGCAGGCGCAATATCTGATGCGTATAGACTGAAGTGCGGAGTTTGGCAGGGGGGCTTGACATCTCCGCGGCTCTTCAATCTATATGTCAATGGACTGATCGAGGGGCTGAGTAGCGCCAGAGTGGGCTGTTCTATTGATGGCACTTTTATTAACAACTTAAGCTACGCCGACGATATGGTGCTCCTAGGTCCCTCGATCAGCGCTGTCAGGAAACTCCTCAAGATATGTGAAGAATATGCTGGGGCCTACGGACTCAGGTACAATGTCCAAAAAAGTGAACTTCTGGTTTTCCACCCGAAGCAACAGAAGGTGACTTTGATACCTCCTGTCTTCCTTAATGGGGTGGAATTGCCAAGAGTGAAGCATTTTAAGTACCTGGGTCACTGGGTCACAGAAAACCTCAACGATGACGAGGACATCGAGAGGGAGCGTAGAGCGTTGGCTGTCCGTAGCAATATGTTGGCCCGCAGGTTTGCACAATGCACGGGAGCAGTAAAGGTCACTCTATTTAAGGCCTTCTGCCAGTCATTTTACACGTGCAGTCTGTGGGTCGAGTATAGCAAGAAGGCAGTCAACGCTCTACGCGTCCAATACAACAACGCCTTTAGGGCGCTAGTGCGGCTGCCCAAATACTGCAGCGCATCGGCAATGTTTGCAGACGCCCAGACAGACGGTTTCCATGCCATCATGCGCAAGAGAGCCGCATCGTTGTTGCGCCGCGTCCACTCCAGCGAGAATTGCCTGCTGAAGGTTTTAGCTGGAAAAGCCGATTGCCCTATTTTGTGGCGCTTGTCGCAGCTTCACGTGAAGGGAAATGACGCTGTGTAAGGTAGCCTACCATACACAGCGTCATTTTCTTTATTCATCATTACTCATTTTAATAATTTTATTCATTTTTATCATTTTTATAATTTTTATTCATTTTTATTTACTTTCTCGGCTATAATTGTTGTCCGTAATTTTTTATTGTGTGTATTTGTAATTTCTAATTTTAACGTAGGTACTTAATGAATTTTATTGTGTATTTTCCAATGGTCTTATTTAATGTAAATGTTTAAAATGTGTATATGGTACCAGTGGTGCTGAAATAAATGATTTTTATTTTTATTTTTATTTATTTATTTATTAATTTGTATAAGACAAAAACAACATGGCTTACAATTTCTTTCTGCAACTCATTTATCTACCAGCACAAAAAAGATCGGGCTTAATATTGCTAGTCGATAAGTCATGTTTTAAGGATGATTAAAATACTGAATCAGGTAGAATCATCGATATATCGCATCACCTTTTTACATCCCTACAGCCTCAGAAAGTTATAGGCGTTGTTTGCGTAAGGCGTAAAACCGTTTGAGAATTTATCAAGGATTTCTTACTTTTCTCAAATCTTAACTTTCCGAGTTTCAGAATAAATTTGAAAAATCGACGAAAATACCTCCTTTGGTTTTTTGACGTGTCCACAAAGATTTCGGTTTATTATGCCAATATAGAAACAGATTTGGACTTAATTTGCACTTTACTAATTGAAAACCCTGAGGGTGGATGTCCCTTGAATGAGTCTACCCTAACAGCTCCTAAAGGGTGTACATAATATGTCTCCCATAGATTTAAAAGGTTTCGTACATTTTAATCTCGGAGAGGATGTCCAGTCGGTAAACAGTGGTTTGAACTCGGATGTTGAAGATATGGATGTTCCTTGGCTAAAAAATAAAGTTAGAGGAATATCTAATGGTTCTTTTATGAGCCAAGAAGTTATGTGTACCAAGCCAAACTAGACTCTATTACATGTAAGAATAATGAATTCGACCCAAAGTCTGGGAAAGCTTTTACCCTGTAAAACGAGGATTGCGGCATTGTCTTGCATTTTGCTCTACTTTAATTTTAAGGCTAAGGTACTGGTAAAAACTTAACCCGCTAGTCACGTAAAGGCGGGTAAAAAGTGAAACGATCTGCCTGAGTCTGATTTTGAAAATGATAGGTAAAGTACGAACTTTTAATTTTCAAAACATATATTGTTGATCGAAGGTGCTCTACCTTAATTTCCTTAATCAAGAGAAATGGACAAGTGCCGTCTAGATAAGGATTCAGGCTCATTTCATCAGTTTAAGATTATTTTATGTGTACTTATTTAAAAGTTAGTGATGTTGCTACGGATTTTACAAACTGAACACAAGGGTTATGAAAGCTACATGGTATCGTAGATGTCTGATGTCATACGCCGGTAAAAACTCAACAACCCATACTAAATAAATAAAAAATAAGCTTTATTGCAGGAAAGATTACTCTAAAGTAGGTACGATAGTTTCGGTCCATCCATTTCTTATGAATCCGTTAGGGACGCGCGGGGCTCGGAGGACCCTTGTTTGCGTTGCTAATTGAATTCATTGTCGCTGCTTAAATGATGTTTAAAACTCTGTTTGGTGTGTGTACTCATTATGTCCCGGTTTTCATTCTTGAGCGACTTGAGGACTTTGAGTCCTGACAATTGCTGTCTGAGGAGTACCTACATACAAAGAAGGTGCTGATTAGTCTGTGTTTATTTGCAAATAAATAATAATCACACTAATACTATTGACGACCTCTGTGGCGCGGCGGGCAAAGGTCCGCCTGCGACGCGGGAGGTTGCGGGTTTGATTCCCGCCTCGGGATCACAAATGTGTGTCCGATCTGCAGATATTTGTTCAGGGTGTTCTGGATGTTTTCTATGTTTAGTAAAAATATCTATCTATGTAGTGTATTGTATTAAGTATATCAGTTATTTAGTACCCATAACACAAGCTCTGCTTAGCTTGGGGCTAGATAATGCTGTGTGAATTGTCCAACATTATTTATTTATTTACTACAAATGCGAAAGTTTATGTAGGTATGTGTATAAGTTGGATGGATAGATGGATGGATGGATGGATGTTTATTACATCTTCACGCCAAAACTACTGAACGGATCAGGCTAAAATTTTGCATATAGTGAATTCTGATTCTGGAATCAAACATAGGATTACTTTTTATCCCATAAATCAGTTCCCATGGGATAGAAAACACCTTTAAACGTTTCCATAGAAACAACGCGTGTGTAGCCGCGGGCTTAAACCAGTAATAAATAATGCTGGACAATCCACACAGCATTATCTAGCTCCAAGTTTAGCAGAGCTTGTGTTATGGGTAGGTACTAGATGACTGATATAATTCATATTTAATCCTAGATCTAATCTCTATAATATTTTATATCTACTCAAACGCAGTACTATAAAATAATACGCAGTTAAAGGATTTACTAATAGAATATGCTATAACGTAGGTTCGTTTACAGATTCTAAATTTGAAAACAGGCTTCCAGTTTCCATGTTTTGTTTGAACATCCCAGAAACGTCCGGCACGTTCTACGCGTGAGGCGTCAGGCATCAAGCGTCAAGCGGCTTGACGCGGATGGACGTGTGAATGGCGCTCGCCACTTAGAGGTGCTGATGGTGTGGCCAGTATCAGCTATTGTTTGGCTTCCTTAGGCTTGACAGGAGATTCCTAGAGCGACATAAAGTCGCTTGGTCTTATGCCTCAATATTGTATTTTCGTTCGAATTTGTATTTTAAATTCATGATTCGTTAAATCCTACATTGAGTCTGGTGTCTATAGGATGAGAGGGTTTTTCATTCGGCTGGTAGGAATCATCTTTATTCATCATGAAGAGGATAGATGCATGAAAAAATCATGGGTGCGTATAATAATTTAAGTGATAAAGGGGATTTTTAGATTTTGTCTGTCTATTTTTAGATTTTGTCTGTCTAATAATCCCCTTACACCACTAAAAGGAGATGCTAAGGGGATTGTCTCACGGGATTGTTATACCAAACCGTACTGTAAAACGTACCTACAACAAAAATTGTTCAGTCGTTGGTAAATGTTTAAATCGGCATAATCATTAAGTGAACATGGAAATCAAAGAATCAAAATAGAAAACCTTTCTCACTATTAGACCAATAAGACATTTAGAAACTGGTTGTTTTGTTACTCACATTATATAAAGTCGCTTTGCGAGTGGCCAGCTTTATACCATTGTAATGGATGGCCTGCCTGCGTGAAGAGTGGGTTTGATTATCGCGTCGGCAGACCCATATGAGGAGATGGAATTATTTATTCACTCTGCCTTAATAAGGCAGCTGAATGATTTGCCAGGCTTCTTAGGCAATGTAGGCTTTTTGAGGCGCTGCTGGTCAAAATAAATTTCCTCACATTTGACTGAGTGCCGTTGGGGCATTAAATAATTGAATTGAGGAATCAAACTAACGTAATTACTTTTTACAAATACGTGCGGGGGAATGGGGTTACTTGCGTCCAAGGAAAAATTAGGTTCGAACTAGATCTTGAACATAAAAAAAATATACTTAGTACTCCTTTCAATTAAATGCCTTGAAGATCACGCCCATAAATTATATATAAAATGGCTGAGAATTCAGAAATAACTTTCGTTAAGAAAGAAGTGAGACTAAAATAATTTGAAAATGTGTTCCAACTTTGCAATACCTATTCCCAGTTTTACCCTCCAGTACTGCAAACCAAACGCCAGACAATCTATACGGAATGATTGAGTAACTGCAGATAGCTCGCATCTCGGAGGAAATCTCCGGAAGATTCTTGCAGGTATCTCTTGGACGAGGCATTCAATTAGCCAGCCTTGCGGTTGCTTTGCATCGTTGGTGATCCACGCGATCAGAACGGGACGGAACCTTGTCAGAGTAAATATTTTACGTAGTACATTTCTTAGACAATCCGCGCGTTGTCGAATTGGGATGGAAACGTTGACAAACCGCTATTGTTTAAGTTCTAAATGGTTTCATCCCTTTTTCTACTATCTTCTAATCAAACCGTTTTAGTTATCAAATAAATAAATACCATAAATAAAATACGTAAAAACGTATAATGACATTCTAGAACGAAGGCCTACGTGTGCATCGATTGAAACTAAGTATGTATTTTTGTTGATTGTATCTTCGGTCTTAAACACGACATAAACTTCTCTAGGTATTTATAAAAACTATAGCAACAAACGAATTTACAATGCTACTTAGTGATAACAAACTGAGATGACCAGATACGTAGAAAGACTCGGGTGCTCAATAATTATAATACATTAGCTCTACTTAATCTCTCCCTCAACAAAACATTATTAAAATATCTTCCCAACCACCATCGCAATAATTTTACAATCAAAATTGTCACAACAAAGTGTCGAGCCTCATTATGTAACGTTTCCCAAAACCTGACAAAGCAGGCATTTTCATTTGCGAAAAATCCAAGCCACAAAGGTCCCTCATGAAAAATTATTAGGAAAATTCGTAACGCGAGTTTTGTGAAAAAATATATTTTCTCTTTGTGTTCGAGCCATTTTTCCTCGAGCGACGCGAGAGTGACGGCTAAGTGTAGAAATATTGGACGTGCTACTCGGGTAGATTAATAATCGTGGGTACATTTTAATAACAGGAGTATAAGATCAATGCCGAAGTGTAGGATACTTATTTTTTTATTTTTCATGTTAGGAGCAGAAAAAAAAGAATCAGAAGCTTAGGATAGACACAAAACTTTTACATTCAAAAGTCATGCGGTGTTAAAACCACACAATTATTTAAAACATAAAAAAAATCACAACCTAAAATCTGGTGGAAACGAATAGGTACAAAAGAAAATGGCCGTAATTTTTCCACCACGTTGACTTTTAAATAACATTTTGACACAAATCAAATAAACCGGACCGTTCCACAATGGAATCATTAATGAAATAACAGGCCTACCTAATTATTATTTACCACAGAAAAATCCAGAGGTATTTTTCGCTGAGATTTAGGTATTTAAAAGACCGAAAACTTTGGAACGAGGAAAAAATCTACTACCTCGTCCTAGAGCAAAGAAATACAAAATAATGATGCACTTTTTTGCTAAGCATCTTACCGCATCTCAACGTAACTTTTTTTTCTTTTAGCTAGAGGATTAATTATCTTTTGAGACATGAACTGCTATATCAACGTAAGGATTGAAGCAATTTTTATAATGGATAGGTAGTAGGTAGAGTAAAAAGTTCTGCTGCTACTCATGTCTCCCCAGACAAGGGTAAGTGGCGTTAAATTAGATACCTACCTACTTCTAAATGATTCTTCCTTTATTACATTTATTAAATACTAGCGGCCCGTCCCGGATTGCACGGGTGGACATTAATTTTTTAAACATGTAAATGAAGCCTATGTACTCAAGGATAATGAAGCATTCCAGTGCTGAAATATTTTTTAAAATCAGTCCTTTTGTTAAAAATTGAGCTAATTCGTTACAAACACTCACAATGTTAGAGTAGATTTAAGATTCGAGATTTTGCTACTAAATCGTCACGAATCAAGGTCTCAGTAGTTTTTACAGACACTTGCTATAGCAACGTAGGTATCTAGCTCTCAGTTGTCACATCCAGCGCCGAGACAATGGATGGAGTCCTTTGCAAGTCCGCTGCAGGCGCGGTAAATCAAACCACTTGCCCACCACTGCCACTAGACAATTGCACGAATTATCACTGACGGTGGACTGTGGAGAGCTCGTGACTTCCAGCTCACAGTTTTTATTAGCCATTTCTTTAACTTTGTTCATATTTTATTCTAATAGTAGGGTTCATCGGTACCTGTAAGCACAGGTACCATTTGTCTAGCAATGGAACGATAGGCTAGGAAGGCTAGGAATAGGTGTTTAGGTTTAGGATGCGGTAACCGCTTCCCAACAGTAATTCCGTATGCTTCTTTGTTACCTTCTTCTTTTTCTTCGTGGTAAAAAAATGTTAATAGGTAAGAGGTAGAAACAACTACGTAAGGAGGTGAAACGACAAAAGAAACACATGTAAGTACCTAATATAATTATTTCTAGTTTCAGTGTTTATTTTTATGTGGGAAGGTGACCCTAAATATTGACAAAAGATCACACAAAAACAAAAATATAATTGTTGTAATAATAAAATGAACTCGGCTGTAAAATACCTACACAATATCAATTTAATTCTGGATTTACCAGAATTAAATTGATATTGTGTAGGCTTACAAATCAAGTTTATTATTCTGTAAAACGGCCAATTCAAAAGGATACAAAATATCTGAACATTCCCGGCGCGTCCCGCGACAATACGAGACCATAACCTGTCATATTATTTTTGTCCCGGACATTTTATACGAGTGATTTGCAGACCCAAGGGAGGCAGGGAAACAACAGGATAAATGAAATTAAATTTTAATACCCGCAAATGGAAAGGAAATTAATAAATGTTTAATTTAATATTTGCGATTGGCAGGTTCAAGTATTTATTTTGTAGATTCCTTTGTTTCAAAACGTATTTCAATCCGTTGGCGATGTAAATTAAACTTTACGATTATCGTAGGTTTTGAAACAGTTACAAATTGAATTACAAGCTTTGTAGGGCACAGACCCGATATGTTAATTATAGACATACATTCTAGCAAACGTAACAAATGAACTCTATAAATTTAATATATTGTCAGCCGCCTTCGACACTGTATCTCACTAACAACTCAATAGGGGTCATAATCGCCTATCAATGCGTCAACGTTGGCGTATGAAGTGTATGCGTTAGCTCGGCGCGGTGTCGCGCCATTCTAGCTCTAAAGTGCTGAACATTAGACTAATGCTTTCGCTCTATCCACGTCCGCCGCGAATTGTAGAGTTGGCTTCACTAACAAATCCAGGGGTCTTCAACTATTGGATTTTATGGTGTGAAACAAATCGCAGACGATATTGGGAGTTCAAGTTCAAATAGCTACATTTGGTCTCTTGATAATAATATGACGATGACCCCGATGACTGACGCTGTATTTTTTATATTTAATACAGACATTCATTATGAATGTAAGCTGGCTTACTTTGAACCTAGTTTGTGTTGGAAGAACACCAACGTTTCATCAATTAACGAGAGACTTCATGAGGGTGAATGCGGTTCGCATCACGTCCGTTCTGCGTCCTTGTGCACATCCGGCTTTCATTTATAATGAATTTGACAAACTACTAAATTTTTAACAATACCTACAGACATTTTTACAAAATCCCTAGTATATACTTGAAACAAGATAATTAATAAAATAAAAAATGTGTAAGTACTCCTAAAATATAAAATATGTAAGTAATTCCTAAGAGTTATGTGTGATATGGTTGTCTCTGGTTGAAATCAGAAAAATTATGTGGACTTGACTTTCAAAAACATGTTTACTCTGTGTCCCAACTGTGTTCCACCCCTGCAGGTGGCGAGTTTTGTATGCAGTGCAGTAATTCTCGACACCACGTCGAGTGCATACGATCTGAACTAGTTAATAAAGTGCCACTTTCTTATTACACCCTGTATAATGGTTACGAAATGCTAATTTGTATAGTCTCTTTTAATATATCAAAAATACGAATGTACGCTTCAAAAGGAAAAAACACCAAAAAATGTATATTTGGATTAATCAATTTAATTACATCTGTTTTTAGTAAATATTATATATCAGTATGGTTTTATGATTGCAAATTATAAATACCTACCTAAATAGTCTTAAAAAGAAAAAAAAAAACAGAAATAAATTCAAATTTCTTAGAAACTTGTCACTCGCTTTTACCAAATATTTCAAAAAGCTTCCCAAAAAAACATAACGCCTATCGTCTTTCATAAAAATGAATATCTATTGTCTCCCGCCATTTGTCTGACGTAACGTCACGTAGACATACGTCACAGTGACGTGGAGCGGCGTGACGTCATTATTCACGCCCCCCGGCTTAGATGCTATTACTCAAGTGTGACCTGTAATGCGAGAGTTTCTCCCGTACGTACCGTTTTTACCAGTTCTCCTCTACGATTTTTTGACGATAAAAAGTGAAGTATATGAGATTAGGAGCTAAATAGGTAAACTCAAAATGACACCTTGCTAACTTGGGGTAAATGTAGTGTAAGACGCTCTCTAGCCAGGTGGGATGACGATCTGCGAAAGACTGCAGGCAGGTGCTGGATGCGGCAAGCTGAACACAGGGCGCTATGACGCTCATTAGGGGATGTCCAGCAGTGGACTAATATAGGCTGATGATGATAAGTTAAATTCAAAATGACCCCTCGCTAATAATTTTGTAGGTGAATCCAATGATCAATAGGTGGGTTCCCTACGGGGTTAAACCCAATGGTTTATTCTTCAGAGCTTATCGTTTATTTTTTTTATTTTAGGTGGAAAGTTAAAAGATGTTGATGGTGTTCTTCCAACACAAACTAGGTTCGTAGTTAACCCGCTTATATTCATAATGAATTCATCAAACTACGAAAGTTTTTATAGTTAAATTGTTAAAAGATAGATAGTTAGGTTAGGTTAGGTTTAGCTAAATAGTATATTTTTTAGCATTGGGCATAAAATGCAAAAGTCTGAGGGATAGGTTTGCCTTTCCACGTAGTTAAATAAATCGTTGGTGGGTTAGCTATATTTTGGAAAGATGGGATTGTTGCAATCCCGTTATTAATTTATTCATACAGTTTTGACAGATGTTATAGTGCGGTATACCTTCAATTACAATAACGACAAGCAATCCTTCGTGATTATAACTACCGGATACCCTTTTAAGGTAACGCTCCTCTCCCGAGGATTTCATAAAACCTTATCTCTATTCGAGTGGGCTCAAAGTTCAGCTCATCGGTAACGAGGCTACCAAATAAGATGTAATCTTATAACAAAGGCGCACGCACACCTTCCAATTAAGGGCTGGATCGGTGGCGTGTCTGACGTCATCACGCAAGGTCTGGGTGGTCCAGGCTTCGAGGAAACTATATCTTGAACATGTACTGACTACTTGGAAGGGAAGGATCTCATAAAAGGTTTATGGTGGTGGTAAAAGAATGCGTATGTCGAACGAAATAGTGCAAATTTATGTCCCTGCAGTTATGTACAGAATTACAGTACAGATGTACTGGGAGTAAATAAATAAATAATTAATAAAGAATGCTGGACAATTCACACAGCATTATCTAACCCCAAGCTAAGAAGAGTTTGTGTTATGGGTAGGTACTAGATGACTGTTAATTGATACAATATTACATAGATATAAATTTTTTACTATACATAGTAAATACCCAGAACACCCGGAACAAATCTTTGCAGATCGTACAAACATTTGTCCCAAGGCGGGAATCGAACCCGCAACCTCCTGCGTCACAGACGGACCTTCGCCCGCCACGCCACATTCGGTCAATAAGCGGGAATTAGCAAAAACGTGACATTTTAGGTGGTGTTCCATGTAGTAGGTACACTGGGTGTCAGAAATGGTGACCTAGATTCGACACACTTTGTCTTACAGGAATTCGTGGTGCTTGCGACCTTTTTAAAATTTATTATTATTTGGGTCCTAGGTTCAAACCCACTAAGTCATTTACACTTAATACTCGTAATTACCATAATTTTGATGCTTAATATATTTTATCTTTTTATTGGGAAATAAAACAGCAAAAATAAATGTCATAATTTATTTAAACACTATTAAAAAATGTATATTAAAACAATTTGTTATATGCATACCGTGTAGCATACAGTAATAAATTAATGTTAAGCTGAAATTTAGAATAAGATGAAATTGACTATTTTAAATCGTAGTAACCTTCAAGCGAGTATGACCAATTATGGCCGCAACTGTACCTACTTACTTTTAGCACTTATACTGTGCTTTTAGGTTCAGTTGTAATCCTACCAAGATAATTATGTATGTCAGCGATAATCGCTCTACTTCAACTCTATCTTTCTCTATCTTTATATACGTACTGGTAGGTGGTAGATGTAATAAGCATTCGCCATTTTCGGCGATTTTTTAGGAAACCTGTCAGAAATATTTGCGATCTTCGATAAAATGCGTGTTCCCCGCGCTAGTCACACTCCATCTCACGGTTTATCGGAGTGTTCAATTAGCAATAGTTAAGGCAACCTAACTTTAGATATTAGCTGTACTAAAATTAAATATGTATAGGTCTCTACAGAGCATTTGCTTTCCTTGGAGTCCAGACTCTAGGCCTAAAAAACTTTAGGCATCTAGGGATAAAAACCTCCAGGGATAAAAACCCGGGTAAAAACCTCTCTAGGTTTTATAAATTTATCAGTGCGTCTGGTTGAAGCGACGCGTGACCTGAGACCTGATAAGTAGTTTCAGTTTCAGTTTATTTATTCTCAAACAAATAAGTTTGTGTCGGAATATTTGCAAATAATAAATTAGTACAAAAATCAAAAATATATCAGATGTCAAACCATAAAAGTATTGGCGCAACGCATCAGCATTGCTATGCAGCGGGAAAAGCCAGCATTGCGTCCTGGGACGCTTCCGATTGGAATTGATATGCGTCAGTTGAACTACCTCTATATTGTTTGCAACTGTCTCCAGTTAGCTCAAAAAATACCAATTCTAATTTGTAAAAATTCTAAACTTGTGCGAACTCTACCGACTCTACACTAGTAATTCTAAGTAATTCCGCTGTGTTACGCAGATTCTAATCTAAAACAATTTCATACATTACAGTGACTATTGAAACAAATTGTACTGAAATAAAGTTTAGCTATAACTCTGAACATATGTTCGGTATCGGTTCAAACCCACGGAGTTATGATCGTTTTTATTAGGGATTGGTTTAAAGTTCCGTTATGGCCCAAGTTTTGATTGATGCCTCCGTTTATTTTATGCGATTTGATTTGTTGAAATGTTTAATTGAATTCGGTTCAGTGTTGAGTTTGTTGAAATGAAGTTTGCGAATTCAGAATTTATTACTATAGTATTGCTTTTTTTAAGCACTCGACTGGGGGGTGTAAATGGACGTACCTATATAATTTAATAAAATGGTTAAATTCTGCAACTCGTAATTATTTTGATTTGAATTATCAAATCAAAATAATTACGAGTTGCAGAAACACTAATAAATGATATCATTTAAATCATGGATAATTACTTTTTTAAATAATATCTTTATTCACAAATAAAATTACATTCAAATAAATATATTAAAACTAGTATTTACAATTGAAATAATTGAGCCAACTGCAGACTGTTGCAAAAAATATCTAGCTCAACTGATCCATAATACTAAATAATTACTTATTGTAGATACATGAATAAATAAAATCATTTATACGTGTATCTGTACCTACCTAACTAGTTATTATTTTGACATGTATTAAATTAAGTAGCCGAAATAAGGCAATGACCACCTGAGGCCTTAGATTTATGCTAGTACTCAACATAATACAGGCACTTAAATGATTATAATGTAATCAAATAATGATAAAAGATATCACTAGAACCTTAAACCTGAATCTTTATTTTCACATGTATGACTTGTGAAAATATACATTCAGGTAGGAGGAAAATTGTGAGGAATAATCTCTACCTTCTAAGCCCAGAGAAAACGCGTCATCGTGCTTACTAAACAAATATCCACCATCAATCCAAAAGATTTATATTAATAGCTCATATTTCGGCCGTAGGATCTTATCAGAAAACCGTATTACCGAAGCCCATCAAAAGAAGCAACATAAATACAACCTTTTCCCCATTACCCGTTATCCCCGTTATCGGAGATAATGGGGAACGGGAGGAATAAAGCTCTAAGTTGGGAAAAGTGCACTAATCAGTTCGTTTTATGTGCTATCGAAGTAGTTTTGGCGATGATAAAGTTTTGATTAGACTTCAGGGGTGCTATCTGTAAAGTTGGTTTATACGATATCAACAAAATTAACAATACCTACCCAATAGGATATACATATATTACAACCTAGGCGAGAATGTGCCCAATTCCTATCGAGTGCGTCATTTGAAACCAGTGGCTTTATTCAAAGCTGGGCGCGATTGTCATTTGTTTTTCTTTTGCTTTCAAAAGCAAAAGACAATTACGTCAGCTTTGTAAGAGCGAGTAAATCTGAGAAAAATCATACAATGTGTAAATTATTGTACCTAAGATGAAGTTATGATTTTATTCCGATTCTTCCCAAGACAAAGTCAAGGCATTGCTGTCTAGGGTGACCATGTTTTGCCTCGAGTTTTTTGAGACGCAACTAAATTTCCAAAAACTGATGCTTGTAGCTCTGCGACCCTTGGAGTTTAGAAAACACAGTCAAATTACTAAAATCTCTCAAATTGCGTGTGGTTATTCCGACCTTTCTGCCAAACAAATTGTTGATTGATCTTTATTCGCGTATTTTAATAGAATCAGTGGGATGCGCAAGGAGCTTTGTAAAAAAAATCTTTTGTTAGTATTTTCACAGTGATGTGATGAGTAAAAGCACACCGAATATAAATCAAATAATACATTGTATTACCTAGGCGAGAAAGTGCCCAATTCCTATCGAGTGTGTCATTTGAGGGCCGAGGTGCAACCGAGGGCCTTGAAACACACGAGGTAGTAATCGCACCTTCTCCCGAGTGATGCATAGTGCTTTATACTCGTACTATGCCTTCGAGGAAAATCATCGAATTAGAATCTACAAAATCACTCGAGTAAATTTAAATTGTAAACTCAAATAGATAGATAGATAGATAGATATATCATTTATTCGTGAAAAATCATTACATAGGTTGGTTAACCTTAAAGCCTATGTTAGGTTTGTCTAGGCAAAGGGTTCTCATCTATTTTACTTAGGATTTCTTAGAACTACTGTTGGTTAACTTGCCATATTACGAGTATACATTGTAGGCAAATCGCTTAAGTATAAATATTTCTAGCTCTTATAGGTATAAGCCATCAATGATAGCAGTCTTTAGCATGCATGCATTCACTTATTAACAATCGGAATGTTGCTACAGGTTCATTCATTCAGCGTGAAGCTCGCTGCTTATCACCGCTTATCTCTGCTTATGACCAACTACAGGGTACTCCAAATCAAGTAAAATTTTTTGCTAGAAAATATTTTATTAAAATAGTTTTAATGTTTTTTTTATTTATCTTATTTTTAACATATACCGGTAATTCATTAATGAAATGGGGAATTAAATATTGGGAAGTTCTTTGGCCGTAGATGTTACTAAATCGAGGTTTTGTTAGCATGTTATGCGTGATACTCCTAGTGGTGATCGCGTGATTTATTAGAGTAAATGTAGCGATAAATACGCGCACTAGCTTTTTAGGGTTTTGAAGATCGAAGATCGGTTTCAAAACCCTTATGGTCTCGCTTTGTCTGTCCTTTTTTCCCTCCTTAATAACTCAAAAACTACTGCAGCTATCAACTTGAAATTTAAAATAATAATACATTTCGTGCGCCTGTACAGATTTCGAGAAAAAAAAATGAAAATAAATGAAAAATGAAAATGAATATTTTCCATACAAATTGTGATGCCGAAATTTTAAAAGATACCTACAGAGTCATATGGGGTATCAAATTAAAGGTATCATTTTGTACATTTCAGAACAGTTTTTGAAATTTTTGTAGGTTTCATACTTTTTAAAATATTTCGAAAAAAGTCGAAAAAATACCCATTCCCCCCCCCCCCCCTATCTCCGAAGATTGCAGAGTGATCCATGTAACATGTATGGAGCGTTTATAGACATGGATCTATATTTGACAGGAAAAATATAGAGAAGTTTGAAAAAAGAACACTTTTTGAAAAATGGTCAAAAAGGGGGGGAATAATTTTCAAAAGGGGGGGCTACCTCACCGAGTGGGGTATCAAATGAAAGGTATCGGTTTGAAGGTTTCAAAAGAGTTTTTTAAATTTCTGTAGGTTTCATACTTTTTGAAATATTTTGAAAAAAGTCGAAAAAATACCCATTCCCCCCCCCCTATCTCCGAAGTTTGCAGAGCGATCCGTTTAAAATGTATGGAGCGTTTGTAGATATAGATCTATATTTTACAGGAAAAATATAGAGAAGTCTGTAAAAAGAACACTTTTTGAAAAATGGTCAAAAAATAATAATTTTCAAAAGGGGGGCTACCCCGCCGAGTGGGGTATCAAATGAAAGGTATCGGTTTGGACATTTCAAAACAGTTTTTAAAATTTCTGTAGCTTTCATACTTTTTGAAATATTTCGTAAAAAGTCGAAAAATTTACCATTACCCACCTTAACCGAACCACCCATTAATCCGAAGCATGCAGAGAGATCTATCTGAAATGTAGGTTGGTACCTACTATTCTTAGGTATTCGTTAAATTACGAAGTCTCTAACCGGTACTTTTGGTACATATTTATTGACAAACGTTCAAAACCCTCGGCGCGCGAGTTACACTCGCACTTGACGGATCTTGTTTCACATAATTCTTTTTTTGAATTAATGTCTCGAATACGGAAGAGGCCGATATTTTATGGCGCATTCGGAGTAAAAACTTTTTGTAGTTTGACCAATTATAAAAATAACCATAGCTACCGGCTGATATATCAGAGCATAGAGTAAAAACTCGCTGCTGTCTCAGCAGAGGGATAGTGTCATTCAACAATTTGACAATTTGTGTAGCCAAAAACCGATCTATGTGTGTTTTGACAGCACGTAAATACAGTGCTTTCACTCACACATTCGTATGATTGAATGTTGCAAGTGAATAGCATTTTCCCTAAAAAATTGGGTAACTGAAGCAAAGTTCCAATTAAAAAATAAGCCATTGTTTTTTATCACCTTACATTTTATTTTCGATATTATCTTATTTCTTTTTTTAATTTCACGAAATATCAGCTGGTAGCTATGGTTACTATCATTCTTCCTAGGTCTAACGACAAAAAGGTTTTACTCCAAGTCCGCAAAATAAGATGGGCTCCGATCGTGTTCGGAACAATAATTAAAATAGACGGTCAAGTGTGTGTCTGACCACGTGCAGTGTAAGTAATTGCACGGTTCATTTCCTATCTCAACAAACTTATTTACGTGTTTTACATATCGAACAACCTTAATAAAGTTATTTTCAACAAAAAAAAATAAATTTTCCTTTTTACCCACCAAATTACATATTTTAAGTTGATTAGGACTATTAGGGACTCAACTAGTGAAGTATATTGTAGCTGTGCAGTTTTCCTTTAAAATTCACACCACCTACTACCAGCATTTTTTCCACTAATAATAATGCCCAAGTTAGACAAGCACCTACACCGAAATAAAACCAGGATTTCCTACGACTTCTTCAGCGTTACTAGTAATAATGTACAATTTTCTTTGTAAAATAGTAATTTGAGTTTACCATATGAATCTATTCAGAATATCGTCGAGTGACAGAAATTCTAAAACTATGATATTCCGTAGTAGCGTAGTTTGATTCCTAAGTCCTAACTTGGGTGAAGTCCACCCTCTCCTCAACCATTTTAATAATGTCCTCCTAGCCGAATTTCGACTACGGCGGCCAATCTCATCGGAGACTAGCCAGATACGCAGGACATATTATAGTGCACAAGTGTGTGTGCAAACGTAGGTGCAGTCTCTGTTCCCTCACTCTCAAAATCCGATGGGATGACAGATCGACACGACCGGGGAGAGGTCAGGCGCAGGACCAACGCTCAACGTGCTTTCCGAGGCACGGGTACTATTATTATTTTACGGTACTATTGTTATATACCTATACTATGTAACAAAACCGGGGTATTTTTTCCCCAGAGCATAGCAACATTTTCACGAAAATGGTGGACGAAATTTTTAAATTTATTTATGAGTTTTGATGACTGTTTTAGGCAAAATTACAAATGTAATATGTGTGTAGACCAGTGAAATGAGATATTTGCAGTATTATTTTTCTTGCTACTGGTGTTTAAATACCCTTTCACCGCACAACACATCATTTTTATATTTTTATGTGAGAGCTGCTTTCCGCGTCATTTGAAGTATTGTACTAACGGCTCAAAATGAAAATTGCGACGTTTAGTCGCAATTTTTTAGACTTACCTCGTTTGTGTCAACTATCATTCTAAGTCTTCTTATTCTAAGTATCAGAGTATTAAAAAAAATAACACGTTAGAAATGGATTTCCACACACTTTTCTCTCCCGCTAAACGCGTGAGAAATGAAATTCCATAAAGTTTTCCCGCCCGCATTTCAATACGCATGCAACGACGTACTTTCTACCTTATGTTTGGAAAAGGAATAAGCAACTTTTTTTTAATTTTATTGGTTGAGTTGCTTTGTTCTTAAAAAGTTTTTATTCAAAAAAAGATCGTGTTCAATAGAACTAATAAATTAATGTTCCTATTGCTTACTCATTTCATGCAACTTCTTATTTAAATAGATAATTTTAACTTGTACGTGTTTCATAAACAAATTTTCACTCAAATATAACTTTTGTTTTCTCTGTAATAAAATGAGTTTTTAATGTTATTTTATTCACAAGAGTGTTGAAAAACGTCGTATGATACACGTGTGTATTGATGATTACCGTTCTCGGCTCTCTTAAGACCCTCGCCTACGGCTCGGGTCTCAATGGCGCCTCGGCGGTAATCACCAATGTTACACGCTAGTACCCTACTGTACTATTATTGTACACCAACAAAAATACAATACAAAAGACATTGCATAAAACACAAGTGCAATGGGCGGCCTTATCGCTTAGAAGCGATCTCTTCCAGGATAGCTATTGCGCTTTTGGAAAAGTTACAGAGATTTTTGTCGTTTGTCGAATATAGATATCTGAAGGGAAGGAAAAACACACACAGTACAGTGCACTATTCAAAACGACCACAGTTTAAAACCAGGTACTACTGTTATTTACTTTGCGTTGTTAGAGCTTTCATTTATTTACCTACAGAGCGGCTAGTATGGGTTTACTAAGTTTTCGTTTACTACTTCTGACTTGTCTTTGTCAGAGTTGTCCTGCTAAAATGTAACGAATCACGCAAAATTATACTAGTCAATCTGGCAGATTTCTGGCAAATAGTCGCAGAAACTACGAAACGAAGAAGAACTTCGTATGAGACTATTGGATCACTGTCATACTACTAAATGTAGTTCCTCGGTAGGTGCGCTGCAAGGCGTTAAATGTATTTTTTTTATTGATAATGGTCAGATGTGGCCTAAGGATGGAGCATGCTTTTTCAGAAGGACATGATTCACCCTGGCTTTGAAGAAAATGTACAGGAAAAAACGCAAAACTATCATAGTTTACGTAAACATGCACAACCCGTACCAAGGACTCAGGCCTCTACCCACCCCAGCCGAAACCACACGTCGCCCCTATTTACACGTAACGTTTGCATTCAACTGATTGCAAACCGATACCATCAATTTTCATGGCCAACCTACCATCATCCCTCAATCTCAACCTTACCCTCCCATATATAAGGGTGGTGGAAAAGCCATTGATATGAAAATATGCGTGTTGAGCGTGCGAATTGGTTGGCAGGTGAGAGTGATGGTGAGAATTGGAATTCAGGAAATGTTTGAGATTTCTTTGGAGTTGTGACGTGCGTTGTTGGCGAACTAGCCCGTATGTGCCCCCCTTAACATTAAGGGCTTTTAAGGTCGCAGCACACGTTTCAACTGTGAAACGACTTATTCAGCAAGGAGATTCAGATAAAAATAACTAACCATCTAGCCCCAAAGTAAGCTACTCAAAGCTTGTGTTATGAGTACTAGATAACTGATATATATAACATATATAATACGGTACATTATATACATATATATATTTTATTTTTTGTTATAAATAGAAAACACCCAGAGCAACTGAACAAATTTCTGCAGATCGTACACAAATTTGTTCCGAGGCGGGAATCGAACCCGCAACCTCTTGCGTCGTAGGCGGACTCTCGCCCGCTGCGCCACTGAGGTCGTCAGATGGTAGTAAGATCAAGCTAAGTAGGTACAGACTGCCTTATCGCCTCGCCATCAACTGAAACCGTAGAATCATCGTAACAATGCTTGCAATGAGGAGTAGTATAATGATATAGATTGTAAATAACGAAGCTCTGATTCGGGTGAGTGGTTGGGAATAGTCATGCTAGGACGTGGGAATAACTCCTTATTACGATTTTATTTATTTATTTGGCACAAAACGGAACACAATCAAATATACATGATCATACATGATTTATACAGAGCAGTTCTGGGTAAACAAATATTTTAGATGAATGATAAATATTATGTAGGATGGGATGGATTAAAATTAAATTACAACAATTAAAAAGTAAAACAATAAATTAATGGATTCCATTTGAGCTAGATCTAAAATTTAGAAGAAAATAAATACAAGAGTATTGAATAGTCCGTCTTATCGAAATAATAATAATTAATGAATGAATGTACTTACACAAAATTGTAGGTACACCTATCTATATTAATACTAATATACGAATATTATAAAGAGGAAACATTTTTATTTTTGGATTTTTGTATATTTGTAACAAATAAACTCAAAAACTACTGGACCGATTTTTTTTTTTTTCAATGCTACGTTATACCTGAGTAACGTAGGTTATATTTATTACAAGGAAAAATTAGGGATCTCTACATAAACTTCAATAATGTAACCCAAGGTGTAAAAAAATGGTAGAACAAAAAAATGTTATACAATATTAAAGAACATATAAATATCTACAAAAAACTTTGCAATACCATATGTCCAACTATTGTAGTTATGTCAATAAAACTACCTTTTTATATTTTAAAAGTTGATAGAAATGTCGACCAAAATCAGACTATGTTATCCATACCATTGTATTAATCCTTCTCCAAATAAATCATTTCATATTCAAAATTGTTTTAATACCTGTAGATGACTTTTTGAATTATTCAAATCGGACATTCCATTTAAAAGATATTACGAATTTAAAAATGTCAATCTAAACAAAATACTAACAGAAAAAAATAGAAAAAAAATCGGCCAGTCACATCGGTGACTAGCCAGATGCGCAGGACATATTATAGTGCACAAGTGTGTGCGCAAACACAGGTGCAATTTCATAATCCGATATGACCGGGGAGAGATCACGCGCAGGACCAACTACAACAGTCTAACACCGCCAACTTCCTGTTTCCGGGCTGCTCTGTGAATATTTCTTGCTAGATAAGACCCAATAACTCAAATCTTGGCTCGAGCCGGGATTTGAACCCGGGACCTCATTATCAGCAGTTGAACACGCGACCGCTAGATCAACGAGGCAGTCGGATAAAAGTATAAAATGCCACAGAAAAATTAGATTTGTACACATGTATTCTACGTTTATCCCAAAATGTTTAAAAATGAATGTCCACCAGTGCGAAGCCGGGACGGGCCGCATCCCTATTTCCCTTGGTTAGGTCATCACGAGTGAACGGCTGGAATAATTTCGCTATTTCTTTTTTTGTTGTGTTTGTTATTGTCAGGAAAAGGTTCTTATGAAAGAAAAATATAAGAAAGTTGGAAACATAAATTACCACGGGGGCGAAGCCGCAGGGCGCAGCTAGTACCAAATTAACAAAATAACTTACCTATACTTATCTAAATAAAATAAAAATAAATCAAAACTTACAATAGGCGGCCTTATTACTTTAAGCAATTTCTTCCATAAAACATGGCATAACTATGCCATTTAATAATTATGAATAGCAAATGGTTATTTATTAGGTAGGTAACATTACCTATTATAATGCCGATTCATCCTTAACACGAAGGAATGGCAAAACTGCGGCAAACTAGAAATATTAAGCGAACTTCTTCCTAAACAAAACTTATCGACCCTTTTCTTCCTCTAATCCGTCAAATCATCATTCCTTTTTCGGACTGCCAACCTGATTGTGGTCCGCTCGGAGCCGCTAAGCCGGCAGCGGCAGCGGCCAGGCCAGCTACTACTCAGCGATATTTAAATCCGCTTTGATTGCTTCAAGCGGATTTATCGAGACACTCGCTCCTAAATATTAATTGGAACCACAGACGGGTCTTGAAGTAAATCAAATCACTGCAAAATTAATTTGCGGGAAATCTGTTAGTTTTCGGAAATGGTTTCCGCTTGTCAATGGTTCGGTTTGAAATATGAAGCTGGCTTAGGCTTCAGTTTTTCACTGAAGTTCTTACATTCTATAAAATATCTAAATCTGAATTCTTATTGGTCGGCAGGTCGATGGAAGTCATGGTTTATCATTTATCATTGCGTTTTGCATTTTCTTTCTCTTTTATGTGTAAAAAGGCATAGGTTTCCAGTTTTCCCCGTTACCGTTAAGGGGGATTTTCAAGGGTGAAAACTAGAATATTTTTTTTTCGATTTCAGTTTCCCGCCTTAGGGGGCATTTTTAAGAGGAAAACTGGAATTTATTTTTAAAGTCCTGTTTCCGTCCTTAGGGCGGATTTCAGGGGGGAGGGGGGGAAACTTGAATAACCCACCCTCTCGTACCAAATAATTTGGTCATAAACAGCAAAAACGCTTGCTATCGAATACTTACACTAAAACATCCTAAAATCTTTTTTATCACGATATTAAGATTCTTTTCTTTTGGAATGTGAAGGTAAACCAAGAACTTTTCTTTGGCAAGGTTTGCATGGTAATTGTAAAGGGTTTCGTTTTCACATTTGGCTCCGCAGCGTGCTCCACTTTCCTGTAAGTGAAAGAAAGCGAAGCTATGTGAAACAACTGACCTTGTTTCCCGTTGCTTAAGCGGTGGACTGCCGAGCAACGGGATACTGAGCGACACGCGCTGGTTTTAGTGTTTACATTTTCGAGGGATAGCTAGAGCGGATTTAGGACTTCTATAGTATCTATGTTGCTTTTATAGTATACTAACTTCTGTCTGCGGCTTTACTCGTGTTTTTCCGGGATAAAAGTACCCTATGAAAATTGGCATGGAGATGTCTATGAACATTTTCAATATGATCTGGTCAGTCGTTTCGGCGTGAAAGAGAAACATACAGACAGACAGAAAATTAGTATGGATAGGTATGTGTAGCTTGTAAATTTTTGGGATATTTTATACAAATAAATTCTTAGAAATCTCGCCTATCAGAAAAGCGTTCCATTGCCAAAAATCCGTTCCTGCTACCCGTCTGGTTACCAAAACCACACCCTGTAGATGTGCAATAACGAGCGTTGTTTAGAAATACTAAGTAGGTAGAGACAAAGCTTTTATTTACACCCATTCGTCGGTGTCTCCGATTTGACGTAGGTACCTATTCTAAATTCTATTGGTTAAGAAATCAATTAAAATCATTTCCCCTTTCAACGGGACTTGAGCCCGCAACCTTCCCTCAGTACGGGAATGCGTGACCTAACGAGGTCAAATGACGTAGGAGTCGAAAAACGTCAGTGAGGGTTTACGCACTATAGTAACAAAAACCTTGTTACCCTATTGGTTGTTAAAATCTCTACATAATCTTTTTTCCAGGATATCATTACGAGACCATTGGACCAGCAGCGTTGAACTGAAGTCTACCTCCACCGTACCCGCTTCAATTCCTGTCACTCACCTGAGCGCCACGCTGACGCCATTTTTCCACGGGTCCCCAGAGCCTCCATGTTTGCGTCACGCGTAGTAAGCGGGGTATTATGCTAATCATTCGGGGGGTCCCGCCTCTGGGAACAATCGCCTCAATTTATGGCCTCTTGAATTTGGCGGGGTTACGCAGATTTAACTGAGACGTAATGAGCTCTGGGCTTATGGCGTAACCTGTAGGTTGCTATGGAGTAAGATTATGACGTTGGGATATGCTTGTAGGTGGTTGCAAATTTGAACGAAATGATTCATAAAATTCCAGCTAAATCCGTTTCCAATCATGATAGCGAAGCTTTCTAGAATCTAGAATGCCGAACTCTACAAAATAGAGTTTAGGAAGAATAAAACGTCAAGTGCGAGTTTAATGTTCGGATTCGCACATCGAGGGTTCCGTATAAGACCTTGCTTCTTGCCAAATTTCATGATTCTAGGGCAACGGGATTTCATTTATAGGCCCTATATGTTAACTTAAACGTGATCTTGAGAAAAAGGTGTTGACAGACGGAAAGACAGACAGACGGACAATAAAGTGATCCTATAAGGGTTCCTTTTTTCTTTTTGAGGTAAAGAAGTTAAGGAACCCTAAAAATTAAGTTGGAACTGATCCTAAAGTACCTTCCTAAGCTTGGAGCGTTGTGAAGCGAATAGTGCCGGTCAGTTCGAAATTTGAAAACAAAGAACAATTTGCACTTGTTTCCACTGAAAAAGGGTTTTATCGACCGAAAACCGGAGCAACAAAGTAATACAAGATAGCAGACATGCCGAAACACCTTTGTAGTGTTCTTTTTTCGAATTCGGTGGTAGAGAATCCCGCCAAATTGCTTTCCGTTTATGCCACCTCGGGCATTCGCTCATTGGCCATCAATTATTTTCCTAATTGGTCCGTTTGAAAAGCTACTTCGAGTGCTAACGTGGAACTACAGATAACAGAAGAGACTTCACAAAATACTGAATTTTTTTCGAGTGTTGATTCGAAATTCAAAAAACATTCGTACATATTGTTCAAAGAGTTTTTATGGAATTATTGATTTAATTCCTTCGCCTGACCTCTTCTTGGTCGTGTTCGTCTGCGACCGTTCCATCGGATTATGAGATTGAGGGAATAGAGAGTGTTTGCTTATACACTTGAGCACCATAATGATGTCCTGCGCACATGGTCATTGAGTCTGGCCGCCGTGGCTGAAATTTGGCAAGGAAATCTTCATTTAAAAAAAATCGTATGTATAGGTTACGTTTTGTAAAACGTTAAACCAAAGATGCGTTTTCGTTGCGCTCGAAATCTTAAAAGTCACTTCCACACCCACCTAATCCGACGGTAGGAACAATAAAACGGTCATCGAATCGACATTGGAGCTAAAACCATTCCAATAAAGTTCAATTCCGCTCGCTCCGCTATAGTAATGTCGATAACAATTTAATTGGAAAAGCGTCTTTCTATCGCAACGACTTTTGTTCGCGAGTACCCTTGTTTGCGACTTCAGTTCGATTGCCTTGACTTTTACTCATTTTGTGTCGCGATGGGGAATCGATGGAATCATGATGTCGTAAAGATTACAGACTTTTTAAATGAAGCTTAGGCTTTTATTTGCGGAAATATACAGGGTGTAACAAAAATAAGTAACCAAACATTCAGGTGGGGTGTAGAATCGAACACTGAATTCAGGAAAAATATTGAAAAAAAAACCCGCCCTTTAGTTTTCGAAAAATTTAATAAATAGGTACGAAATTTTCACAACATTAGTCAATAGACTATAATACATGTGTCTATTTGGAATTAAAAAAAATGGCCTAAGTACCTGTATTCATCTCTTTTATAAGCCCATAACACCTAAACGGTGCCCTAATGAGCGGCCACCGCGGTCATCGACCCGCGACATCATTGCAGCGGAAGCGAACAGGCTGCACGGCGTGCTTAGATATGGAGCCTACGTACAACAAATACATTCCAATTTTCCTCTAGGAGTTAAAAAATAAATAAATTATTTTAAGTCTTTACACACGTTCTATCGCGAAAATGCATAGTTAGTAGGTACATTCATTAAACATGCACCTTCCTACTAAAAGATATTCACTACTAGCTTTTATTTTTTCATAATGTTGACTACCTAAGTACCTACTTTCACATTGACCTTTAAAAACACGGTGAGTAACTTACAATGAACCCCATAAAAAGTTGTTACAATTTGCATTTCCGAAGCACCAGATTGAGACAAGAAAAGGCACAAACATTTAGCGCGCGAGAGCGAGATAGGTATACAAACTTAGTTCATCCGAATGTTCACCCAATGCTAGGCTTATTGTTAGTTTTGTCAAACTGTCATACCACAGAAATGTTATCATAGGGTCAATGGCCGTTTAGTTGCATCATTGCAAGCGCAAGGTGAAGGTCGCGGCGGCGCTTATCGGTTTTTTGTGCGTAAAAATGGCTCGTATGCGTTATTCAGATATTGAATACCACGAGATGAAAATTGAAATGGGAAAATTGGAATGCATTGGCTAGCTTCCTACATAACTACAACACGTGCAGCCCGCCGCCGCGCGCGCTGCTGCGATATCGCGTGTCCGGTCGTGGGTGCCCCCGGTAAAAAGATGTTTATCTGCTAAAAAGGTGTACACAAGGTACGTAGACCTTTTAATCATATTTTAATGTCAAATAAACACGTGCATCAGTCGTTTGCGTAATGTAGTGAAAATTCCGTATTTATTTTATTTTTCGAAAACTAAAGGGCGGGATTTTTTTTAATATTTTTCCTGAATTCAGTGTTCGATTCTACACCCCACCTGAAAGTTTGGTTACTTATTTTTGTTACACCCTGTATAAAAAGACTCCCCATTATGAAAGCAAACTGCGGGTTTCTATAACAACAGACTCTATTCCGTAAATATTGCTGTCGCATTTGATTGCAGTTGATTTCACTTAGTTTTTAAAAAAATAATGCTGGACAGTAAACACAGCATCATGTAGAGATATGCATAGCTTGTGTTATGGACACTTTACTGATATACTTCATACAATACATTACATATAAATACATTTTTAATCTATATATATAAAAGAAAGTCGTGTTAGTTACACCATAAATAACTCAAGAACGGCTGTACCGATATGGCTGAAAATTGGTGGGTAGGTAGCTTAGAGCCAGGAGACGGACATAGGATACTGTTTATCCCGTTCGACAGCGTTCCCGTGTGACTTGACATAAAACTCAGTCAGTCACTATAAAACGTGATATAACAAAAAAGAATCAGACTTATAAACGGAATTACAAAACGCAAATTACAGCTATGTAATGGACGTATTGATAACTTATGGATGCCGGGGGGGCGATTCTGTAGTATATTTAGTATCAGCATTTGCACCCGTGCGAAGCCGGGGCGGGTCGCTAGTTATACATAGAAAACACCCAGAACACCCGCAACAAATATCAATAGATCGTACAAACATCTTTGTGTGGAATCAAACCCGCAACCTCCTGCGTCGCAGGCGGACCTTAGCTCGCTGCGCCACAGAAGTTGTCGCTTGAAAGTGAAGTTTTTATTTAATTTAATATTAATCACATCACACTACTATTATAAATTACGAAAGTTTCGATGGCTGGATGGATGGATGGATGTTTTTTACCTCTTCACGCCAAAACTACTGAACGGATCCGCTGAAATTTTGCATACAAGTAATTCTAATCCTGGAATCAAATATAGGCTACCTAATTTTTATCCCATAAATCAGTTCCCATGGAATAGAAATCACCTTTAAACGTTTCCATAGAAACGAAGCGTGCGAAGCCGAGGGCATAAACTAGTAAGTAAATAATTTCCACATTCGAAACATCCCGTGATCTCAACCACAACAAATCAACAACACACGTCGAGTCAAAGCAATCTCCCAAACTCTCTACCGAACAACACAACACAATACCCAATATCTTTCCCGCGAATATTTCCAGGGATCCCAACAATAAGCACTCCACAACAATAAGGTCCACCTGTCCAAAATAAATTATGAACGGACGGACAAAGGCCTCTTCAGTGCATTAACACGAAAATCTTTTGACACTTTTAATCGTGAGGGCCCCGTACGGACCTACTACCGACCGATTAACTAAGAACCCCAAATTAAATTGGATTATACGACGAAGAGGGTCTTTTTAAAACGGCAGTGTTGCCTGATCTTCAAGAGCCTTAAGGTTCATTATTCTAATTGGTTTTTCATTCGGGAATCTTTCGAGTGGTGCTTTCTTTGCGAGTGAAAACGCGATAATTTAATTATTCAGAGACTCGTGAGTCCTAAGAGGTTTTACACACCTTCTGTGAGGAGACCGGGGCCATTTTGTGCAATTGTTTAGTAAAAAAAAAAGCATTTTCGATCAACCAACTACTATTGATGATCTCAGTGGCTTAGCGGTCGAAGGTTCGTCTGCAAGGCAGGAGGTTGCGGGTTTGATTCCCGCCTCAGGACAAATGTTTGTACGATCAGCAGATTTGTTCGTGTGTACTGGGTGTTTCCTATGTATAATGCTATGGCTCTACCTGCGTTAGCGTTGAGGTTAGTGTTAATATCCATTAACGCGTTAATTAAGGCGCTAAAAATGCACCTTGGGACTAGTAGTCGAGGTGCATTTTTAGCGTCGTCAATAAATGAAGACGTTAAAACCTTGGCCACGTAGCATAATAAAAAAATGTCTATCTATTGTATTAAGTTCCTTCATTACTCATCTAGTACCCATAACACAAGCTCTGCTTAGCTTGTGACTAGATGATGCTGTGTGAATCATCCAGCATGCGTCCAGCATTATTTATTTATGTACTTAGTTACTAAATGGACACCACATTTGAGCCCGATCCGATCAGTAGTTTTTGCGTAAAGCAGTAACAAATCTCAATCCATTCATACATCTAAACACATCCATATCCTTAAATCTAAAAACATCCAAACTTTCGCAGTAAGAAAATCAAAAATTTGTATGTTAAGTCAGTTCTTAGAACTATTTTAGTAATTGCAATTATTATATGAGTCATATTATTAGAAGTAGGCATTAGTAATTTATGCTACAATTAAAATTTCAAATATTCGTTCACATTATAAAAATAAAACTATTTAACCTTTCGCGATTTGTAAACGACAGTCGCCCCGTGACCACGATCGCTGTAACGCGGTAGAAACGTAGGGGATATAAAAACAAAAGGTACGCGATAAATACCCGATTAAACCATTAACTATTATAAAAATACTTTTCAAGTAGCCATCGACCTAACATTTGCCTAAACCATTCAGTGCCGTTACGTCACTTGAGTATTATGTATAGCAACTTGTTGTCTTTAATTTTTCGTATTTATTCAATATAGAATTATCCGGGTGGACTAACCATAGCGTTACGTTCTCGAGACGTTACGCTAACGTTCGTTACTTTGCCGTTACGTCACTTGAGTTTTTTATGCAGCTTGTTGTCTTTCATTTTATCGTATTTATTTTTCATTTACTTATTCCTACAGAATAATACTCTGATTTTGGAGGTAAACAGATTTTAGGGCTGAGTATTTTGTTTGAGGAAAACGTTTCGTTATTATTTAAGACAATACATAAAGGCGCATCTCTCAGTGTTTTGTCAGGAGGCCTTGCTGATATTTTAGGTTGGTTTTTGGAGAAATGACTTATATTCCAATGTGAAGGTAGTGCGAATCTCGAACGCTTACAGCCAAAGAAAAACAGGGTTGTAAACCTCTGGTTTCCTGGAGGTGAAAGTTTCAAGCTATAAGTCCTCCTTCATCCTTCACCTCCCTTATTCGCACCGCTAAGGAATAGAATCCGCTGCTAGCTTCTGTTTTTCCGGCCAGTTAAAACCTGGGTGTCTTCAAGACAAGTGAATAGGTGTGTTCTGGATCTTCGTGATACACCGTCGGACACATGTTCACTGTCCATCACGTGAGATTGTGGTCTAAGGTCTATTGCACAGAATTTTATTTAGATATTTCTGTGGTCTATTGACCATAAAAAAGTATGACTGCCGAGTGCCGATTGTATTTCCTAAACACATCGATGTAAGTAAAATTCGGGAGATTGGGTACTAGATTCTTGGAAGTGAAACAATCGAATTACGTCCAATTAGGTCCACCCACCTCAGCATAGTTCGGAATGGCGCCGCCGGCGTTCGTGTTTCGCGTGCGTATTATTGTCTCGGTCACACTTTGGTCTAGGTATGTTCTTTGTTGTACATTAAGTAGGTACCTATTGTGCAAAAGATTGGAAATAGCGTGTCTTTGCATTTAGTTGTATGTAAACAACACAGGCTATTTGTTGAGTTAGCGCTGGGAGAATGTACCTACCATATCTACAGAATTTTACTTATATCTCCACCGGGTTCAGGGGGAGGGGGTTCTGGGGGGCAAGGGGGGGGGGATTGCGGTTCGCTTCGCTCACCGCAATCCGATACACGCCCGCCGACATCAAGTTCGAAATCCTCACCCCAATGTTAGTCAAAAACGATATCCATATCAGATTTTTTGATGGGGGAGAGGGTTCAGGGAGCCTGGGGGCGTGGGGGGGTAACAGCACGGCTCGCTTTGCTCGCCGTGCTGTTCCTCCGAAGTCGCATTGCGGCTCGCTTCGCTCGCCGCAATGCTCCACCGGGTTCAGGGGGAGGGGGTTCTGGGGGGCAAGGGGGGGGGGATTGCGGTTCGCTTCGCTCACCACAATCCGATACACGCCCGCCGACATCAAGTTCGAAATCCTCACCCCAATGTTAGTCAAAAACGATATCCATATCAGATTTTTTGATGGGGGAGAGGGTTCAGGGAGCCTGGGGGCGTGGGGGGGTAACAGCACGGCTCGCTTTGCTCGCCGTGCTGTTCCTCCGAAGTCGCATTGCGGCTCGCTTCGCTCGCCGCAATGCTCCACCGGGTTCAGGGGGAGGGGGTTCTGGGGGGCAAGGGGGGGGATTGCGGTTCGCTTCGCTCACCACAATCCGATACACGCCCGCCGACATCAAGTTCGTAATCCTCACCCCAATGTTAGTCAAAAACGATATCCATATCAGATTTTTTGATGGGGGAGGGGTTTCAGGGAGCCTGGGGGCGTGGGGGGTAACAGCACGGCTCGCTTCGCTCGCCGTGCTGTTCCTCCGAAGTCGCATTGCGGCTCGCTTCGCTCGCCGCAATGCTCCACCGGGTTCAGGGGGAGGGGGTTCTGGGGGGGCAAGGGGGGGGTTACAGCGCGGCTCGGTTCGCTCGCCTTGCTGTTCCCCGTAGTCGCATTGCGGCTCGCTTCGCTCGCCGCAATGCTCCACCCTAAAATGTGGTCAAAATATAGGCTAAAAATGGCCAAATTTCAGTTTTTTTATAAAAAGGGGGGTCTAAAGGGGTTGGGGGCGAAAATTTTTTTTTGCAATCCAAATGGTGTTAAGCTCTTCACACGATTGTGAAAAAAAAATTCTTCTAGCTTACTTCGTTTGGGAGATATCAAAAGGGGGGGTGAAAAAGGGGGCGGGAGGGGGGGTGATTTTTTTTTACTTTCAATTGGAGAAGAGACCTTCTATACGATCCCGCAATCAGAACCCCTCTATCGCGACGGCATCTCGTAGCAATCTCAAAAGGGGGGGTCCTGGGGGGCAAGGGGGGGTAAAATTATTTTTGCAATCGAAATCGCTTGACCCCCTCTATACAACCCCCTTAAAATTATTCATCAGTATGACTCCGTTACGAAGCCCCCTTGGGGGGCGGGGGTCCTGGGGGGCAAATCTCAAAAAGTCGGAATTTTCCCTAGGTCTCCTTGACCCCCTCTATACATTTTCGCAAAAAAAAACATACCTCCCCCTCCACCATCAGGGAGAACAATTATGTCAGTCAGTCAGTCAGTGAATGGTAATCGAGCTTTATAGTATTACTAGTATTTTGTAAGTGCGCGAGCTGCAAGCAGCTCGCGGCGGTGGCTGTCACAGGGAGGGGTGGGCTCTGGGGGGGCAAATCTCAAAAAGTCGGGATTTTTCCCAAGTCACCCCCGACCCCTCTACACGATTCTGCAAAAAAAAACATACCTTCCCATCCACCATCAGGGAGAACAATCGTGTCAGTCAGTCAGTGAGTCAGTCAGTCAGTGAGTGGTAATCGAGCTTTATATATTATTATATACATGCATAATATAGAAGAGAAACACTGATAATTTTAGAGGTTTCTAATGCGATGTCGTATATAACACATTTTTTGCGCTTACATTGCAAACGCTGGCTGAACCCTACGAGTTAGATCAAAATAATGTACAGCATTGTACACCTTAAAAAGGTCTACAAAATAGGCCTTATCAGCATTGCACCCGTGCGAAGCCGGGGCGGGTCGCTAGTTAATTAAATAAAGTGAACGCATTGGCTGCCTCTTGATAACGAATAAAAAACAACAGAACCAAATGTATCAATGAGCTTCGAAAATAGTATGAGTGAAACACTCACAAACACAGCAGAACAGAGCCGACCCGCTGATGCTAAGCTTCCTTATCATAGTGCAGGGACCTAAAGCTAGCTTTGCTCTAAATTACTACATGCATGTAACTGATATAAATAAAATTGCAGTGACATATGGAATTACAGCTGAAACCAGTTCTGGAGTATAGAGAAAGGTCTGCCAGAAAGTTAGCGGAACGCAAACAGTAAATAAAGAGGTGTCACAGTGTCCCCTTTTGGAGGATCCCCAAAACAATAGAAACTTTTAGAAATAGAAGAATAAAAATAGAAATAATATAAAAATATTTTTTACAACAAAAAAAAAGAGTTGCAATACAAAACACACTTATAGGACAGGTACCTACATAGGTAAATAAACTTGTTATAAAAAGGCCCCTAAGTCAGCATAATTTTTTTGAGAGCAATTACACTTTTCTATCATAATTATCTATCATCACCAATAACACTAAAATAAGATCGCTTTGTATCGCAGGGCCAGCGGCAGCAGCGGGTCCTGCAGAACAGATGCACCACCGATCTGTGATCTCCAACACGAATGCCCCCATCAGCATTAAAGCAGGATTATTACACCCTGATCGATGATCATTAGAGCCTAATTCCTTATTATGGCAAGGACCTATAATGATAAGAGCCGATAAGGCGTTTCTCAGAAGAGGCTTACTTCATCATGTATGTATGTGCATCGTACGAACTTGAGACTGACGTAAGACTTTAATGCATTCACTGCCCGCGCCGCCGCAGCACGAGGTGCTGCAGATAGAGTAGGTGCGTCTTGGACCATGAAAGTGTTAAGGAGGTAGGTACAAGAGTTGGGAGCCATTTATTGGTCACAACAATAACACAGGTCCTCGAGAGTGAGGACGAGGCCGACCACCGAATCGTTGAGTGGACGACATCAGACGGGACGGAGGACATGACTGGATGAGACGGGCTCAAGATCGACAGGAGTGGAGACGCCATCCAAGATTGAATCAGGAAGATCCATGATGATGATGACAATCATAGGCTTGAAAGTGAAACGTATCAGATCACATCACTCTAATATTATAAATGTGAACGTTAGAAGTTTAGATGTATGGATGTATTTAAAGTTAAGCAAAAACCCCTTTTGATCACAGTGCTGGCTTAAAGTCCTGTAAGAGACCTAGCCAGCGCTGGTCTTTCATTAGAGCCTTGACATAAGCGCATTGCGCTAATCCAGTGATCACCACCGGACATCTCTAGGGACACTCACAGACGTACAATTAGTCGCAAATAGCCGCTCCCATAAATCCGCACACAAAATATCAGGAATGTTGCCACCAGCCACATTAATCTTCGCCGCGGCTTCGTTTTGTAGAATATCTGCTGGAATTTATCGTACGGTGCTGGGTGGTGCGCCTTGTTATTCTTGACTAGGTAATTTAATGTTAGCGCGGGATGATGGCATATATTTCACTAATATTTTATTTATTTTCATCCCACACTGTCCCACTGCAGGGCAAAGGCCTCGGTCCCCTTTTTCAGGTTTCTCTATCCCGTGACGCCACGGACAAATAGTAGAATTCAGGATAGTATTTTAAGTCATTATCGTACGTTGTTGACAGAGTCATGACAAGTCTAAGATTGTACAAAAAGACAAATCCATGTCAAATGAGCTCTATTCTGTAGGGCTGATTTGACCGTCTGTATCATAGACAATCTGCGGAGAAGTTCAGGGTTACGCAAAGAGATACGGAGAGAGCAATGCTATATTACTAATATGTAATAGGTACTAGTTTATGCCCGCGGCTTCGCACGCGTTGTTTCTATGGAAACGTTTAAAAGTTATTTCTATCCCATGGGAACTGATTTATGGGATAAAAGTAACCTATGTTTAATTCCAGGATTAGAATTACTCGTCTGCAAAACTTCAGCCCGATCCGTTCAGTAGTTTCGGCGTGAAGAGGTAACAAACATCCATCCATCCATCTATCCATCCATCCATCCAAACTTTCGCATTTATAATATTAGTGTGATGTTGGCTGGAACATTAATTAGAATTACTAATCTTATGACTCACTAAATTCATACCGGTATTTTGTTATCTATCGATATGATTATGAGTATGATTATGACGATTATAGATATAACATTTCACCATCATACTCAATAACTTTACCAAAGAAATAAAATTAATCATCAATTTGCAACCTCAAGAGGCGAAATCACAATAAATCCTTAGGATCAGGATTATTGTTGGGGTTGATAGGTCTCCCGCGGGGCCGTTGATTGATTAATTTGCCCAGCCCTTTTAAGGTTACCTCAGGATACGTACAGTGTTTTGATTTAGAGAATTGTTTCAATTTACAAAGGACTGTAAATAGCATTGATCAGTCATTATGTTTAGGACTATAGCACAGATTTGAACAGCGTAAGCTATGGACTCTATCAGACACCTTAGTTGAGGTTGTGCATAGTTTACGAAAACTATAAAAGTTTACGTTTCATTTCAAACATTTAGCGCCGTAACAACTTAATAACCCTCTTTTTCTACGAATGCTACCACTACTACCGCTTTCTCAATATGAACCCTTCAACTATTCTCACGATTGAGACTCAGATTGATTAATGTCGACTCCAGGAGGATCGCTATCAATTTATCACGGCTATTGAAAGATCCCGGGCGCCCCCCGTGGGGCTTATGGGGATTTAAAAGTTAATCTATAGAGGTAAGGAATTGACCTTTCTTATCAAGTTAATGGGTAGCCATTGACTCCTTTGTCTAAGGTTATATGGTGAGCTTCAAACTCTTATGAAGACCTATGTGGGGCAGGGAGCGAAGGCCTGATGTTCCACCAGGGATGTAGAAAGAAGGTTGCGTTGCGAGCGATATTATGGAATTTTAAAACATTATAGTCAGGCTACAAGCTGGTATTCAACCAAGAGACGGCCCAGAAGCCAGAGACGACCACAAACGAGATGGTGAACATTTTTGTGAATCCTTATCATAGGAAAGAAAACCTTAAAGGTATGTAGGTGGTAGGTAGGTTTTTTATCATTTATTATTAATAAATAATTGATTCAAAATAGTTTTAACGTGTTGTCGCTTTTTACCAATCGATTATAGATCTATCCAGCACCCAGCAACCAGCTTTTGATGGCACTTCAGATTGTAGGAAGGTATATAATTAACGATTACGCTAAAAGCAGCAATAAATAACCTATGATAATGCGTAGCTGTTAACGTTAACATACTATAATCTTAGTTATCTACAGCATAGCTAAATTAACGATAGGTATTCAATTAGGTTTATTATCACGACTACAATCAATCAACACATTGCTGGTTTAATCAATTAGGGTATTGCAATGACTGCCATTGTGATGGTACTCAATATTGATGGCTAATACTTCAGTATATAGGTACTAATGGAACATACATACATCCATAAATATACTCTTGTCTTTACAAATAGACCAACTATAGAAAATCGTTTAGTATGTAACTAGATGTCATTGCATAGCTATAGCTTATTCTGAATAAGTTATTCAAATTTTGGCTTCTGGATTAGACCATTCTAAAACTTATCAACTTTTACCTGTATTAGGTATTGTTGGATTGTAGACGCAGACTTGAAAAAATTTGCAAAGATACAAAGAAAGATCGAAGGGGAGGTGTGAGCTTTGCTTTGCAAGCTGGCGACGTCACGTAGCGGAGACGAGAAAAGACGTGAGCGGCGAGCATTGAGTGGCGCCGCTAGTGCATTCATCTCAACAAACATCCGACGCTCGCTGCAAGCAGCTCAGCTGCTCCAGCCAGCACACATCTCCGCTGCCGTCTAGGCAGTATGCATCTCCGCACAGCTGGAGACATCCTATCTGAAAAACGTCTTTTCCCGTCTCTCCTTTGGACATCCTCGCACATCTCCGCTTTGGTGGAGTCTGGGGCCTTAGCCTTGAAAACAAAAGACAACGCGAGACAATACAATTTGTCAGAAAAGTGGAAACTTGGGAAACTTTGGCGAGCGGATTGATTTCTAAAGCTAAAACGAATATTAATTGAAACATCAGTCACGGAAGTAGGAACCAATAATACTCCTGTACTGCCGGTAACGATAAATCAATATCCTCCCAATAGGAGATTATGAATAGTGCAGTTGTAAACAAGTATTGGGCACTAAAAATAATACAGGAAGCATTAACACAAAACAACACATAATACTTGTCAACGAATAGCTGAAATATAGCGACGCCCCGCGGCGCGGCCTGGGCGGGCCTGAAATCCTATGATTCATGCCCTCTACAGCTTTAATTAGAAAACTTTCCAACATCTAGCTTTTAGAATACTGTTCTCGCGCTGAAACTTAGTTATTAAATGGTGATGACGCTTTTATTGTTGTCATAAATTTTGGGATGAATGAGTTGTGAATTTGTGATATTTGGTTTATTTAAAGTCACACTGAAAATTACCTTTAGGTAACTGCTTTACAACGTGAAATCGATTTAGGTAGGTATATTGAATAATGTTATACTCATAGACTGGAAGGTAAAACTTCTTCAATAGAAATTCAAACACATTAACGAAACGGCATATTAATTTGCGTACACAATCGAAAGTTTTTATTAATTAATTGTTATAGAAATACAATGGTCTTATCATCACTCTTCGTCAACAGCCTCTTCTACCTCCACCCGCCCCCTTTTCGAGTCATACAGCGGGTTTCTAAACGCAGTGCGAGATGGCAACACTGCGGATATACTGGAATCCCGCCGAGTCAGCGACACAACACTTTCAGACCTGTACTGGAACCGCGAGAACATTCCAGATGGTCTCCCCCCTCCCATAGAAGGAATTTGAACTTGAGGTAGCTTGTAATAGTACGCGTATATCAAACCCATAACGATCGTTACCCCAAAGAACATGGACACAAATATCTTCCACCCCAAACCTTGCTTTGAAAGAGGAGAGCCACTGATGTGGAACAACTTCTCCCCTGTGTACCAATGACCCTGGATCTCATTGTTGATCGCATTCACCGCTCCAGCACTGTTACCTTCATACTCTCCCTTGTCAACGATCACTAGTTGCACATGATACTTTGTCTTATTATACACGACTCCTATGTGGTCAACTACACTAGAACCATATCCACTGACGGTTTTATCAACTAGCTCTTTGAAAGATATCATGTCGAACCCTACGTCTGCTTCAAACATGATGTTTCCCCCACAAAAAGAACAGCAGAATCCTTCTGGCTTTATCGGGGCAACGCAGGTTGGTTTCGGGCAGAACTTCACTGTGCAGTCGATCGTTGGAGTTTTTCGCTGGCACGGACACCCAAACTTGTTATGACAGTTAGGCGGAACAATAACCAATCCTGTATCCGCGAAAGAGTTCAATTCAAACTGCTGTATTTCATCTGTTTGAAATACAACCCTTCTCAGAAACTGTAAGTAGGAAGTGTAGCTCTTATTGCCTATTCTGAGTCCTCGAATCTCCTGTTCTTGATCCGGCAGTATCACCGTATACTTCGCGTCGGCAGAGAATTCCACGAAGTCGTCGTAGCAAGGCACTCGCTCCGTGTCGGGCGTCGCCTCGTTGAACCTCGACGAGCTCCAAACACCGGCTTGTGTCCAAGAGGATGTAGCTTTATCCAGATAGTATGAGTTCCCTTCCGTGCAGTTGCTGTCTACTGCCGTCCCTCCCAGTTCTATAATAGCGTCTTCGAGAATGATTTCTCCAGTTTCAGGGAGGATGAGCGAGCCTATTTCCAAGGCAGACTGCAAACCAACAGACCCGGAAATCACATTCGGGAAGACCACGTTTTTCTTCGAGCAGGGAAGCTTCCCATCCATGAAGTTGATAGGCAGGTTGAAGCTTGAGTTTGGAACCCATTTGACGACAGCGGTGGATGTAAAGGACACGAGACTCAGGATGATTAATTTGTAAATGAGCGTGTCCATATTGATCAAGCCGTGGCGTACGAATGGGGTAATGTATTGTAATTCGATACGGGACGTCTGTCTGTTTATCGCGATTGTTTGATGTCCGTGACATGTGCGATCTGATTCAGGCCTGTGGGCGGAATCTGGTGTAAACATGACTGGTTCGAGGCAACGTGATCTTTACAAGCCACTGAGTTTGGCTTTTGGCTAATGTTTGCGCTTCGCAGTATTGTTGGCGTTTCAGTGAAAATCAGCGTAGATTTCACTAATTCACTATGTACAATCGATTCCATAATTACTCGCCTAAATTTCTGCTCAAGAGTTTCACCTAAATCTTTTACTTATCTACAACCATTAAAATGTAACCTTTACCGCCTCTAAAATTATCATTGCAGCTTTCGTAAGCCAACCAATACATAAACCAAGTACCTCATGTCAAGTTTATGGCAATATCTTGAAGCAGTGAGAGGCACGTTCTGATCCCTATGATTTATGTCACGATAACATCGGTAGGTGGTTAAATACAAACCATTAATGACTTTTCGAGGGGTGGAAATTTAATAAGAAGCTGCGGCTGCCGAGAGCGTAGTTATGCAAATTTTATTGCAGGGAAAGCCTTATTGAAATACACGGGAGGGAATCGTGGAAACAGCATCACACTGTGAAGAAAAACTGTTTACAAAATTATAGAAATAGTTGAACAATTATGGCTATGTGAGGTAAGTAATTAAAAACTCAGACCTGGAGCAGATATTTGCAGATAAAACAAACATTTATTATGCGCTGCAAGAATCCACAATCTTCTGCATTTCAGGTGGAACTTCGTCCGCCACAGCGGTTCTCATGAATTTGACAACCTCTGTGGGCATTAAAATCGTTACCTCAACCTTATCATCATCATCATTAGCCTATGTTAGTCCACAGCTGGACATGGGCCTCCCCGAAAGCACCATAGCGCCCTTTCTTTGGCTTGCCACATCCAGTTGCTGCCTGCAGTCTTTCGCAGGTCGTCATCCCACCTGGCCAGAGGCCGTCCTACATTACGTTTATCGAGTCGCGGTCTAGAACACTTTTACCAATGCGTTTGTCGGTTCTTCACGAGAGTTACCTTAAACGAAATATCTATGAAATAGTGAATTTGCGTTGCGTCTTACAGACCTCGTTTAACCTTCGGTGTGTTTCCCACCCAACGCATTTCAGCAATCGTAACATACACTACGTTTGCCGAGTTGCGGTTTTCACTCAAGCACACGTTTACTCCAGTGTATGTCGGTTCTTTGCGAGAGTTATCTCAAAAAAATCTATGAAATAGAGAATTTGTGTTGCGTCTGCTCACAGCATGTCTGTATAGACCTCGTTCAACCTCCCGTGTGTTTCCCAGTCTAGTCTATGACTTACATGAGGAGTTGAATGGTTATATACCAGGATCTTGTGACTAAGTAAGACCTTCAGAAATAAAATGGTTAATAGTACATAATTATCGCATAACCTCCCGTGTGTTTTCCATCCAACGCATTTCAGCGATCGTAACAAGCTCGCTGAAACTCACAATATGCCGATGGGAAGATAACAGCGGTCGGTAAGTGTTCGGGCTTTGGACGTAAAACTGCGGGGCGTAAACGCCTTTGTCGTTCGGCTTACAGTTCCACGGGCTTTATTGTGGGGTGACGACAGAAATGAGCAATTCCGCTTTTTTGGTGTCGTTTCGTAAAGTCGATGGGTTATATTAGGAAGGTTTAACAGCTATGGCCTATGGGCGTTTTACCTCTTTACTTAGGTTTAAGGACGTACCGGTTAAGCGTAGGTTATTAGCACCTTAACGGTTTCATTGTCTGAGTAGGTAGGTACGTATGCTATTGCCGATGTAGGAATCCCTCACGTTTATCCACCAAACCGGAACAAATATCAGCAGATCGTAAATCCGTAATTTCCGCGGCGGGAATGGAAGCCGCAACCTCCTGCCTCGCAGGCGTACTTCATCTGCCGTGCCAATGAGGTCGTCAACGTGGGGTCTACCTTTGCCACAAGTCTAGGACTTAGAGAAAGGAGATGAATGGTGAAATACCTTGAACTTGTGACTAAGTAAGACCTTCAGAAATGAATACCTACATATTTCCCTTGAGCACGGCATTACACGTGAACGGCTTGACCGTTTTCACTAATTCTTTCTATGTCGTGTTTGTTATTGTCAGAAAAAGGTTTTAATAAAAAAAATAAAGAATATTGGAAACATAAATTTCCACGCAGCTGAAGCCGCGGTTCTCAGCTAGCATTACAAAATTATCGCATACTTACAGTAGTGTTTGATTTTCGCATTGCAGCTATCAGCTCTCGATCTTGTATTAAAGTTTTAGATTGTTTTGACTTCACCTTGGCTCTTCCCCTTCATTCGATGACGCATGCATGAGACGACCTCAGTGGCGCAGCTGGCGAGACTCCGCCTGCGACGCAAGAGGTTGTGGGTTCGATTCCTGTGTACGATCTGCAGAAATTTGTTCCGTTGGTCTGGTTGTTTTCTATGTATAATAAAAAAAAATCTGTCTATGTATTAAATATATCAGTTATCTAGTACCCATAACACAAGCTTTAAGTAGCTTACTTTGGGGCTAGATGGTGCTGTGTGGATTGTCCAGCATTATTTTATTTATTATTTATTCGTTTTCCTTTTTAGCCAGTTTCGTAAAGACATAGTTAAGCTACCAACCCACCGCAGAATTCAAAAGGAATTTCGACACTGAGCCCTTTGTACCCTTCAATCCTTTCTACAGTATTGGGTTCAATCCGACAGATCATTAATCATTTCCTCAGCCGCGGAGATTGGGCCGAGTTGGGACGACTTTGGACGAGTTTTAAACTCCGTATCAGAAGTGAAGAAAATAGTGGATAATTTCTTGAGTGAAAGTTTTCAAGCTCAATTCATGGCGGTCTACTAAATAACGCTTTTGGGTAAATCTATTTGATGAATCCGAGAGTTGGTGAGTATCTGGCGCAGGCGCAGCGCATCAGTATTGCCATACAGCGGGGCAATGTAGCCAACGTCTTGGGGACGCGACGACTGGTATTGATATAGATCATTTGAGCTACCTATAGAATGTTTGCAACAGTCTGCAGTTAGCTTTGTTTTAATTGTTTCAATCACATCACATCACATCACACTAAATACACTAATATTATAAATGCGAAAGTTTGGATGGATGGATGGATGTTTGTTACCTCTTCACGCCAAAACTACTGAACGGATTGGGCTGAAATTTTGCACACAGGTAATTCTAATCTTGGAATCAAACATAGGCATACTTTTTATCGTATAAATCAGTTCCCATGGGATAGAAATCACCTTTAAACGTTTCCATAGAAACAACGCGTGCGAAGCCGCGGGCTTAAACTAGTTTTGTGAATACTAGTTCTAATTTATTCCTATTATTTGATTGTAATTTTCTTTGTCAATAAAGATTGTCATGATTATGATTTGATGGAGGTAAACATAAAAAGCTTACTAACTAAACAAAAATATAGTACACCAAAGTGAAAATCTGAAGTTTAGCTAAAAATTAATAAGTTTATGCAAAACTACTATTATAATATTGAAAGCAAAACCAGAAAGCTTCGACTGGGTCGCCCTCACTTCACGCAAACAAACTTACAGTTAGGTAACTTCCTATTTATTTCACGTCCGTTTTATTATTACATTTAATCTACCTTAACTAGTAAAAAAAACAACGGTAACCAACTTCCCCATTTTAATTAATAATGCGCACCTTTAATAAACAGATTCCAGCTATATGAAACGAAACTGAAAAATCTACGAAAATTCGAATGTTTTTCCATCTATCCAGTAAAATCCATTCGAAGTTTTCGTATCCGAAATCCATTCCATTGGAATTTTAGACTCAGCATTCAAATATTCGACATAAAACAATCGAGATGAATGACAACCAACAGCGAAAATGAATCGAATCTGAAAATGACTACTGAAGTTTGATTGAACGATAAAAACGTGTTATTTTTTTGTTCAACTGTCATTTTCAGATTTCCGGAGATTATTGGCGATGATGGTTGGAAATGAACAATTGTTACTTCTGATACTGGTGTTATCCAAATAATTTTTGCCGCTCCACTGAGTGATGCGATAAATAAATTATTTAGGTTAGTTTTGGATATAGTTTAGTTTTAAGTAGGGAGTTTTTTTTAAATACGGGACTGACATAGTCAACAATTAGGTACTCAAAGTCCCCTAAATAAATAAGGATAAAAATATATACAAAATCAGTACAAAGTCCAGTTTAAGTGTTTTCACCCCTATTTTTAACCCCCGACGCAAAAAGAGAGGGGTGTTATAAGTTTAACCTGTCTGTCTGTTTATCTGTGTATCGTAGCTCCCAAACGGACGAACCGATTTTCGTTTAGATTTTTTGTGTCATAGATATTTTTATCCCGAGTGTTCTTAGCCATGTTTCATGAAAATCAGTCGGGGGGGTTTAAACTTTTAATTATGTTTTGCTCATTATTAAATAATTGACAGAATTAAAATATAAGTAATCAAGTAAATTTTGTGTAAGCCTACTATAGAAGGACACATTCTATCGTAGTACGATCTTTGCACTATGTGTCTATAAAAATGTGTCACTACCTGTGTGTTTCATTGGCATTGCCTTAATTAAATAAATAAGTATAGCGTATAGCTATACCTGGCAATAAATACTTCGATTATGATCGTTTTGAAATAAAAGTTGCCTGATACGTTATTCCAGGCCTAGAACCTTATGTATGAAAAACTAAAGCTCGATTCATTCAGTATCTTCGGCCAAACATCGTCACAACAGCACAAACTTTCGCCTTTATATGAATTATTATTAATTATATTATTATTTATTCCTTGCTTCACTCAGTAGCTATTACAGCTAGCCACTAGCCAAACTCGATGTGGAATGTTTGTAAACAGACCACAACACAAATAACTGAAACTCACTTCCAAGCAAGTGAGTTTCAGTTATAATTATAAGCAATACGTGAAAGAAGGTAGTCTCAAATTGACAAGTAATGTAAATAGCGTATAAAAATACGCGGCTACAGAGTGAATTTTAAGTTAAGTATGGGCGGTTTGCTTATAAACATTCTACATGGAGTTTGGCTGGTATATATGTATATTATTTCGGCGAATTATCGATACCTAAGAGGTTAATCTATTCCCTAACAAATCGACCATTCTACAGCAGAAGTTAGCAACTCGTAAAATAAATATCTCACGACACTATACTAACAAGCCCTAAAAACGCATTTATCAAAACTGGGCAAGTACTTGACGCTATAAATTCTCTGCTCCAGGGGTGTCGACCATGTGAGATTAATGGATAATGGATCTGGCTTTTATTTTTATAGATAACCTGTGCTGGGACAATGCTGGCTTGAAATATGCCCTGGTATTCAGCTTTTAGCGTAGAACAAAGGATTTTGAGCGGGATAAAAATGTTTTTAAAAGGGGCGGGGAGGATTGCAAAAAAAAAAAAAAATTGCGATCTGAATAGATTATATAATTAATATAATATATTGAAGTCCTTATAATTATCATGTTGCCTTACATATTTTATCTTGTAGTCGGTATATCAAATTTTTGCATAAGTGGTTCTGGGAATAAGATCTCTTACCTACTGATAGAGTTCTAAAACAATACTACTCTGTCTAAGGTACGAGCATAGTTCACATGAAGACAATTCATCTTTTAAACATATAAAACAATACAATACTTACAATACAAATACAAATACAAATGTTTTTTGTTTCGTTCACAAAGTCTAGGTATATAATTATCTTATTTTGAATATAAAGTTATATTTTGAAGCCTCCTTTTAATTACAGTAATAAATATTTTTTGGTGCCAATGATGATAATTATCTTTACATAAGTAGTAGTATAAAACAACGTTGCTCCCGCTGTCTGTCTGTCGGTCCCTATATATATGCTTAGATCTTTAAAAGTACGCAACGGATTTTGATGCGGTTTTTTTAAATAGATAGAGTGATTCAAGAGGAAGGTTCATATGTATAATAGAAACACTGTTAGTTTTAGAGGTTTCTAATGTGATGTCGTAATATAATTTTTTTTTGCGCTTACATTGAACCCTACGAGATAGATCAAAATAATGTACTACAGTATTGTACACCTTAAAAAGGTCTAAAAAGTCTGCGATGGTATAATTATGTCCATCTCTTAAGGATAACCCACAATAACGATTTTTTATTCTTTACTTTTTACGAGAAATAATGACTTATTTACGAAGCGATTTTAAGCTATACAGCATTAATCCTTATCCAATACATTGTGCATTTAATATAGATCAATATGGCCCTTTACAGCATGTAATTTAAATGAATATTTTCGAAGATATTACAGATTTAAAATGCAGGGATATAGCAGTTGCGGCGGTACCGGTCGCGGGGCCGATTCTGTAGTATATATTTAGTATCAGCATTGCACCCGTGCGAAGCCGGGGCGGGTCGCTAGTTGATGATAAATGTTTAGTTAATTTTTTTTGTAACGTATACATAATATCCTTAACTATGTTTTAAAGATGATGCATGTAGATTAGTCACATCATATTCATAGTCTTTTTCATTGTACTATTCCACCGTATCCGTGAAAACCTTCAACAAGCTTTCCGGTATTTATTAATTTGTAATTCGGTTAATTTTAACCCTTCGGTTTTCCCCTAAGTAAATATAAAAATATAAATATAGACTACTTGTACAAGGAGGTTACATTTTAAAACTAAAATCGGCCATTCCATACGTTGCCAAATGGCAACCCTATGAATCTATGGCGGCGCGCTCATTTGTCACAGACAAACGCCAAAACGTGCCAACTTGCACTTTTGCTAACTTTTAACTGGTACTTTACGATGTAACTATTATGACGAGTGTTCTGCCCACGCCACGCTTTGATATAAATGTTAGCTAAAATAGAGTTTTATCGAGCGAAGAAAGCTCTCTCACACGGCCTTTACTCGTTTCTTGAAATATGGTAGTACTTATTCTAAAATTAGGTCTCTTTTTGTTGAATTTTCAACATAATATCTCGTCCCCTATATCTCGACTCCAATAGGTTTTTTTTTGTCCGGATTTATTGACATAATTTTGCTTAAGACAAATAATACTGTGTTCTGTGTTTTAAAGAATTGCACAACGGTTGTTTACTTCTTACTAGGTAAAAATCCGGTGGGACGGCAGAGAGTGAGGGAAGAGAAACCTCCACCGTGCAACTGTGTTTGCGCACACACTTGGGCACTATAATATTGTCCAGCGGCTCATCTTCGGTTAGACTGGCTGCCTGGAGCACATCATCATTGGGTAAAAAAGGTAGAGTTTTACCCAAGGCTCGTCCTGAAACGCCTTTACATTTATAATGTCCGTCTCCTTAGAACAGAAATGAAAATGTTATTCATTTGTAAGTGTTATTATGTGTATATTTACTATAGATATTTTCAATGATAAACTTTAGAAAATCTTAAGTTATTGCACTTCATTCTCGCTCAAATATTTTTTGCATACCGACTACGGTCAATCATGTTGATTCACGAAATGTATTTTCCTGTTACCTTACACAACACATGTTTTGGCAAATAAAAAATACTTTTCTTTAAAAACGTTAGATAAGTAGGTACTTACCTATATATTGGCGGCGGCAGATTTGGCCGGAGATCTCAAGAGGCGCAAATATGCAGGTCTCGACAGAGCCTACACATTTGCTCCCCTTGGAGTTGAGAGTCGAGACCCTAGGTCCGTGGGGTACCGAGGCTCTTCGGGTTTTTAAAAAATTATCTGAGCGTCTGGTCGAAGCGACGCGTGACCCGAGAGCCTGTCAGTATCTGGCACAGCGAATCAGCATTGCCATACAGCGGGGCAATGCAGCCAGCTTCTTGGGGACTTCATTACGGATGTAAGCGGGTTAACTACGAACCTTATTTGTGTTGGAAGAACACCAACGTTTCATCCCTTAACGAGGGACATCTTCAGGGTGAGTTTTCTTTTTTATTCTTGGGGACGCTTCCGACTGGTATTGATATGGATCAGTTGAGCTACCTGTAGATTGTTTGCAACAGACTGGAGTTACCTTAATTGTAAATACTAGTTCAAACATAGAGTAAAAACTCGCTGCTGTCTCAGCAGAGGGATAGTGTCATTCAACAATTTGACAATTTATGCAACCAAAAACCGATCTATGTGTGTTTTGACAGCACGTTAATACAGTGTTCTCACTCACACATTCAAATGATTGAATGTTGCTAGTGAATAGCATTTTCCCTAAAAAATTGGGTAACTGAAGCAAAGTTCCAATTAAAAAAATAAGCCATTTATTTTTTTATCACCTTACTTTTTATTTTCGATATTATCTTATTTCTTTTTTTATTAAACGAAATATCAGCTAGTAGCTTTGGTTACTATCATTCTTCCTCGGTCAAACGACAAAAAGTTTTTACTCCAAGTCCGCAAAATAAGATCGGCTCCGATCGTTTACGGAACAATAATTTAAATAGACGGTCAAGTGCGTGTTCGACCACGTGCAGTGTATTCAGTATTCAGTATTTTTATTGCGAAACAAAAATATTACATACAGTAAGTATTAATGTACCATGTCAGGTAGGGTATGGCAATATATCTTAATCTAGGACTTAAGTTAAGGACTAAATTAAGTTTTTTGTATTTTATACAAAATTAGGAGATCTTTTATGAACAATAAATAACATTTGTGTAGTTTAGAATAATATAAATTTACTTAGGTAGGTACAATAACACTTTTTAACAAAACAGTTTACTTTTTATTAATTTGTGTGACTAGGTTATACTTAACATCTTATAATTAATCAATATTACAACCTTTTATATTATTAAGAACACTTCGAAGCTCTTCCATTGTTAAAAAGAAAATGTAGGGATTCTATCCAAATAGTTTGTCTTCAAAAAAGTCTTTTATGTCATAATAGCATTTTTTTATAAGCAATTCTTGTAGTTTTGATGCGAATATATGGTGTTTGGGTTCAGATTTAAGGAGTGTTTGTAGTTTATTATGTATTTTAATGGACAGGACATGTAATAAGGGCTCTATCTGTATAGTTCAAGTCTAGGTATTGGAAGGATGAGGTTTGTTTTTCTTCGTGGATTTTTATCAAATTGGTATAAATTCAGGTTTTTTCTAACAAATAATGCTGTTTCATATATATAAAGGCTAGTCAAAGTTAGTAATTTTTGTTCTATAAAATGTGGTCTACAGCTGGTGCGTCTTCTGATATTAACAATAATACGTAGGCATTTTTTCTGCAATATAAATAATTGGTTTGTATCTACACTGTTGCCCCAGATTACTACCTATGCCATAGCGTAGCCATGAATAAGCATATGCATAGTAGGCAGATAAAGCTGTTTTAATGTTTGTGTTACTTTTTAAGATAGATAAGGCATAAATAAATTGTGATAGTTTGCTTTTGGTTTTTTCTAATGTCCTTCCTTTCCAATTAAGGTGAGTATCAATTTTTAGGCCTAAAAGGGTATGATCTTGGACTTCTTCAATATTGAGGCTACTTGTTAGTGGAGATAGATCTAGAGGTGTTTTCTGGTACGGGGTAAATTGTATGATTTTTGTTTTTTTTGTATTTGCTTCCAAATTGTGAGCTTCTAACCAGGTGGTTATGTTATGAAAACTTTCTTTTATTCTGATAAGTGAAATTTTATGGGGGGGGGGGGGGGGCATTTGAAAAGAAGGGACACATTGTCTGCAAAAAGGATGCAGAAGGAGTCAGCAATTTTAGGCAGGTCATTCATGTAGATTAGGAACAGAATGCATCCTAAAACACTTCCTTGTGGAATTTAATTGTTTATGGTAATTGTTTTTGATTTTACTGTTTGTATAATCCCTGAATTTTTACAACAATGTTCAATTTGGACAAACTGTTTCCTGTCTAGGAGGTATGATTTCAGCCAATTTAGTATTTTTTCCCTGATTCCGATTTCAAAAAGTTTGGTTATAAGTATTTTATGGGAGACTTTATCATATGCCTTACTCATGTCTAAGAGTATACCTATTGCATAGTATTTGTCTCTAATATAGTTATGGGTTTCGAGGTTGTACTTAAAAATAGCAAGAGCTGTTGAGGAGTTTTTACGGAAGCCGTATTGATTTTCACTTAGGAGATTATATTTTTCTAAGTAGTTATAAATGCGGTCTGATATTGCACGTTCAAATATTTTAGACAAGAGTAAGTAATTGCACGGTTCATGGCGTATCTAAACAAACTTATTTACCTGTTTTACATATCGAACCACCTTAATTAAGTTATTTTCAACAAAATTTCTTCAAATTTTCCTTTTTACCAACCAAAATACCTACATATTTTAAGTTGATTAGGACTTTTAAGTACTCAACTAGTAAATATATTGTAGCTGTGCAGTTTTCCTTTTAAATCACACCACCCACTACCAGCATTTTTTCCACGAATAATAATGCCCAAGTTAGACAAGTACCTACACTGAAAAAAAACCAAGGTTTCGTTTTTTTTTTCGTAGTTTACAATATGAATCTATTCAGAATAATTATCGTCGAGTGACAGAAATTTTAAAATTATGATATTCCGCGCAGTTTGATTTCTAAGTCCTAACTTGAGTGAAGTCCACCCTCTCCTCTACTATTTTTATAATGTCCTCCTAGCCAAATTTCGACCACGGCGGCCAACCTCATCAGAGACTAGCCAGATGCGCAGGACATTTATAGTGCACAAGTGTGTGTGCAAACACCGGTGCACTCTATTCCCTCACTCTCATAATCCGATGGGACGACAGATCGACACGACCGGGGAGAGATCAGGTGCAGGACCAACGGCTTAACGCGCTTTCCTAGGCACGGGGGTGTAACACCGCCAACTTCCTGACTCCGGGCTGCTACTGTGATTTTTTCTTGCTGGAAAAACCCCAGTAACAAATTTTGGCCCGACCGGGGATTCGAACCCAGGACCTCATAATCAGCGGTTGAACAAGCTGACCGCTAGACCAACGAGGCAGTCAACTATTTATATATACCTATACATAGTATTATAATATCTGTGCCTATACTAAGTAACAAAACCGGGGTATTTTTTCCCCAGTGCATAGCAACATTTTCACGAAAATAGTGGACGAAATTTTTAAATTTATTTATGAGTTTTGATGACTGTTTTAGGCAAAATTACAAATGTAATATGTGTGTAGACTAGTAGAATGAGATATTTGCAGTATTATTTTTCTTGCTACTGGTGTTTAAATACCCTTACACCGCACAACACATCATTTTTATATTTTTATGTGAGAGCTGCTTTCCGCGTCATTTCAAGTATTGTACTAACGGCTCAAAATGAAAATTGCGACGTTTAGTCGCAATTTTTTAGATTCACCTCGTTTGTGTCAACTATCATTCTAAGCCTTCTTATTCTAAGAGTTCAAATTTATTTCTATTATTTTATTGTAATTTTCTTTGTGAATAAAGGTTTCTGCCATATATTTGTAGTTATGCTCATAAGGAGCGAGATCGCACTTCGAGAAGAATAACGTTAGGTTGCCTGTTGGCACTTTTGCGACCACCCAGCGTGATGTATTCTTGTGAATTATGATTTACGATCACGTTTTATTATCTGAATTTATTCTTGTTCCTTGAAGTTTAAATCGTTGCCTGTGGAGGTGATCTTTTAGGTAAATCTATACTCTATACTAATACTATAAAGAGGAAAGATTTGATTGTTTGTTTGTTGTATTAAATAGGCTCCGAAACTACTGGACCGATTTGAAAAATTCCTTTACCATTAGAAGCCCACATTATTCCTGATGAACATAAGCTACTTTTTACCGCGGGAAAATGCTTCATTCCCACGGGAAAGCGGGTAATAGGTCAACGGGTAGTAAGAATGCAGCTTGTGTAGGTTTAAGGCGAGTGTAATAAAATCAAACCAATAAAAGTATAAGTATATTTATTGCAATAACATGCAATCTGTAATTAATATGTGTTTATACTTTTCATTATAGTTACGCATTTTGTATGGACCATCTGGAAAAGAAGAAAATGCGTCGATATGTAATTTTCCCTTTATGGGCATACAATTATTTGTCTCGTTAAATATGTAATGTAATTTGGAAATAAACCAAGCTGTTATGTATCTTTTCGCTGCTATAAAAAAAACGGTCAAGAAAGTCTTTATGAAAATAAAAAAAAAAATTATAGATAGGTCATTAATTACCTACTTAAACCTTGTTTACCACTAAGTACAGTCAGCGTCAAATTGATATGAGCGTCTTAGTAGTAGTAGTAAGTAGTAAACAAAGTGTTTAAGATAAAGGGTTTTGTTTGAGTAGGTAATTAATGTAATGTAATGCTAATGACCTATCTATCTATTTATTTTTTGTTTTCATAATTTATGTTATTGAAGAAAAATATCAATGGAGACACATATCAGCTCTATCTATGAATTAATTTAGTTTTTCACTATCACATTTTGTTTTCATGACCAGTAGACCTAGCACGGGGATTGTTGTCTGAGTAGAATAGAGAAAAATCGTCACATCGTCATCGAATACGTAATATGTTTGAAACACATTCCTTCAACTTAAATAATTTACGCAATGTATGAAAATGCGATGTAATTCTTCTCTATTCTACCCTAGACAACAATCACCGTGCCTGGCCTTCAGTTTGTAAGTTGAAGGCGTAGCGCACACCACACGTCAGAGCGCGCTACCGAAGGGCCGTAACTCGATTAGAGCTCGACTCATTTCTCCCGAGACGCTGTGATTCGAGAATAATTCGAGATTTACCGAACAGGGTCGTAACGTAACTGAATTAAGATGGACGAGGGTAGTCTAATGATATGGGGGATTTTTCAAGTTTCATGCCTCTTGCTGCTTTTAATATTCGTAATTGTCAGTTGGGGAAGATTTGGGAGTTTGGGCTTACCTACTGTATTTGCTTTTTGAGAGTAAGAAACGCTTTTTAAATTAATGCTGAAGAAGTTCTTTATTTTGAGTGAAGGTACTGGGTAGTAATTAAAAAATAGCCAAGTAACCGGTTAATAATTGTCCTTTAATTTTGACATTTTAGCATCATTTTGGTTGAAACTTTGCTTAACTATGTACTTTTTGGTACCCACTCGTAGTTCTAGACCTCAAATATCTTACCAGAGTACTTTTAATACAGGAAAAAAATGAGCGAAGTAACGGGAAAGAGCGAGTAAACCTATAAAAAATAGAGGTACCTGACAAAGTCACCCTTTTGCATGCAAAAGTACATGCACCCTTAACATTTTTCGCATACAATTGTGAGAGCTATACTTGCCACCTGCAATTTCACCCCCATCGAATCCGTAATGTTCCATAATCAGCCGCGAGAGCCGTCGAGTGCCGCCGCTAGTGTTGCCACAGAACTTGCGTAGTATATTCATTGTAGTTTCACTTTGAAAGAATCTTGTTGTTGAATGGACGCCTACGATTAAGAATTATATATAAACGTATTCGTTTAATCCGTGATGTATCTATCCAATCAACCTAATATTCATTTGTCGTGGTATCGCGGCGAAAGAATGGCAGACGGTGAAAAAGCTCGTTTATAATTGCTCCTTATTACTGAATAAGGAGTAAACGAATACATTCTATAATTTCTAGCAGTTCTGTGATCTATCTGAGAATTATAAAATGGAATACAAATTTTAGGCCTACGTCACTCACTCTTGATATGTATTTGAGACACAAAATGTCTTCATTGTCCTCTTTTGCCTTTGACACTTTTCTGTAAAGAAAATCCCTACATAATCCCCGTAAAATCCCTAGGTACTTACTGATGTACATAGGGATTGCTCGTAATAATTGTGTTGGCTGGCAATCGTCAACATCTACCCACATTCATGTCGATAAACAGCAATCGCGACTGCGATCTTTACAGAAAAGCGACACATAGAAAAGAGGACAGTGAGGACACTTTGGGTCTCAAATATCCAGCAAGAGTGAGTGACGGAAGCCTACCACCTACGGTGCTAAAGGGCCCTCCACACGAGCGCTCTCGAACATCTGTCGCCAGTCGTTTTGCGCGAGGTGCTTAGCATGCATTATTGAGGATGGGCTGAGGGCGGACTGCTTTGGAAGCTTCCAGGAATGTCTGGAGAATAATCACAGTAGTGTTATTCCGTAGGTAGAAGATGACCTTTATGGCGCAAGTGGGCGAAGGTTTGCCTCATACGCAAAGTTTGTTGTTTCAAAGTTAAAGTTTGAGCTAACACAATTATTATTAATAATATACTCAGGCAATGCTGTCCCACTGCAGGGCAAAGGCCTCTCTTAGCGGACCTAACAGAAGCTCTACATAATTGGGAGCTAAAAGATGCTGTGTAAAATATATAGCGTTATTTATTTATATACTTTAGCAAGGACTGCTGTTGTCTTCCAGTACCATAAACTAGATAAAAATATTTAGTTTCTTTTCCGAAAACAGAAATTGATATAATCCAATAAAAAATATATCCTACAATATAATACAAGTGTATATTTGATGTGGGGCCTCACATTTTTAGTAGTGTACAAACGTCAGATATACGAGAGGGATTACCATGGCCGCTACCACGGCCAGGAATAGCGAGACGGCCGGGAACTGGGGGCAATTTTTTGGCTTGTAAAATCATTGGGGGTAATGCCCATAATCCCCACGCTGCGGGTTAGGGATTGCAGTTCGATGAAGTTGTTCTGCAGGGGTGCTGCTGCCCGCCCCCCGGTGCGTGATTCGCTTAGTCGCCTCTTACCACGGGAGTAGATGTGGTGGTGCAATTCTATGCCGGCGGCACCACACGGCCTGTAGAACGGCCACGGCCGGCCACCGCCGCTAACATGCCGGCACACCATGGTCGATACAACTAGTATTTACACTTAATATAGGATATTATTACACCTATCTATTTCTTAAAAATGTAAGCTGTCACCAGAAGGCAGTGTGAAAAAATAAAACGTCGTGGTTCCAAACGGTTCCGTAAGGACCTTGTGTCTTGCCAAATTATGATGATTCTAGGTCAACGGGAAGTAGGTAACCTGTAGGTTTGATCCATGGCGAGAATAAATTTTTTTTAATTTGAAATAAACTACAAATTTACCGTTTCTGGAACACCGGTGTTCTTCCAACACAAACTAGGTTCGCAGTTAACCCGTTTACATTCATAATGAAAAATAATATTTTACAAATATATGGTTTTCGGATTTTTCCCTATACTTGTGCGTTAAGACCTTGCTGCTCACCAAATTTCATGATTCTAGGTCTACGGGAAGTACCCTATAGGTTTTGTGTGCATGTGATTCCCTTGGAAATTTCAAAATATTAGGACATAAACGGCTCACGGCTGTAACATGACTGCGTTGACTTAGAAGTTTTATTTATATCGCGGCTCCAAGAAGTTACGTACATAATTGACGTTAGTTTCAACTCGATACGTCCACGCGTTCCTGAGACAAGGGCGTTGAAAGACGGACAGCCAGACAGACAACAAAGTGAGCCTATAAGGGTTCCTTTTTTCCTTTTGAGGTACGGAACCCTAAAAACATTTTGATAAACGAATCAGCATAGCCATTCAACGTGGCAATGCTGCCAGCATTCTGGGCACTGTGCCTATGGCGGTTAGGGATATTGGAAAATAATTTATATCAAGCTCATCTTTACAGTTCCCAAATGACCATAAATCTTTGAACTTCAGGACTTTCAAAGTCCTGTTACATCGTAATGACGCCCATTACCCAAGCAGGACACCTGACCTAATGGTTTATGAGGCTCGTAAACCCGTAACATGATAGCAATTAGGGCTATAATTGCATGGCTAGTAATATTGGGATTAGCCTTACTTAAGATTAGGAGCGTCAACAGTTTTCAGATAAATTGTCTGAGGGTCCCATAAGTTTATCTTATCTGCGGCACCTTGCGGTAGTCATGGTATAATAATAATACTTCGCCAGGTATGGCGTTCCGGGATATCACGGTCACGTGGGTGACACTTATTCTATGCCTTCGACAAATGAGAAGATGAATCTGGTGGAAATGTTTTCTGGTGTTATAAGTACCGTAAAATCGTAACTCCCTGAACTCCTTACATTACCTATACGAATCTGATAAAACTACGTGGTTTTGTATTTACCAGTTATTTATCACATTCACTCGTGTTTAGCTAACACTGTTTTGACTGATCTAACAAACATAATTGACGATTATAATTTTTTTTTGAATTATATAATTGACTATTATCACATTTGTTTCCCAACTTCTTTGTTTTGTTGCAAGAAAGTGGCAACTGGACAGTGACGTAGAATATTGTGACACATTTCGGAGTGCCAGACCTTGTTTCAATGGACCATTAGTTTATGCCCGCGGTTCTATCCCATGGGAACTGATTTATGGTATAAAAAGTAGCCTATGTTTGATTCCAGGATTAGAATTACCATGCAAAATTTCTACCCGATCCGTTCAGTAGTTTTGGCGTGAAGAGGTAACAGACATCCATCTATCTATTTAAACATTATTTTATTATTATTATTTTATTTTATTTTACAATTTTAGGGAAACTAACAGCTAGGTAACTATTCATCCATTAACTAACATAACTATTCATCCATCCAAACTTTCGCATTTATAATATTAGTGTGATGGTACACTACCACTATGGGGTGGTAGTGTGCCTTGACCATTAGACGCGCCGTCGGGGGTACACCACTTACCACGTTATTATTCGGAGAAAAGTCGCATATCACACTAATATTATAAACTCGAAAGTTTGGATGTATCGATGTTTGTTACCTCTTCATACCAAAACTACTTAACGGATCGGGCTGAAATCGCATGCTAATCCAGGAATCAAACATAGCGTCCTTTATCCCATAAATCTCAAAATCAGTTCTCATGGGATAGAAATCACCTTTATGCGTTTCTTTAGAAACAATGCGTGCGAAACCGGGGGCAGAAACTAGTTTATTATAAAACAAAAACTGCCACAAAGTGGAGTCACCTTGTAGCATTTTTTTAGCTCATTACTTAGGTCTTAGATTTCTCATAGGCCACGTTTAGACCTTTAATTTGGCTAGCAAAATACAACATGGTACCTAAGTATTATTTTCAGCATGATTATCACTATAGAACCGAAGTCTATGAACCATGAGCACTTGCAATAAAGTTCAGAATGCAACCGGAAAGCGTGAAACCTGTAAAGCCGCTCTCCACAATTCATTAGCCACATTACCGAAGGTAATTTATTTTTATTGCTAACCAAAGGAGGCTGTGTTTATTGCCCATGGCCGGTGCAGTAAGTTGCTTCTGTTTTGAGGTAAGAACAGATAGCTCACTTTTGGATGCTGGCAGCAGTCTACTGCGGACCCGACCTGTATGAAAACAAACCACCATAGTTGTGTCCTAGGAGCTATCATTTTCCACCATACGATTTACTTAATTACTATGGTAGCATAAACATGAAGGAAGTAGGGTATATTTGGTTTTACCAGTGAATCTCCAATCAACTTCTGCTCTCCTGGTACTTTTCCTGCATGTAAAAATTACCTGTCTCATCTTAGCTTCCAAACGGATCAGATTTTGATTTAGTTTTCTTTGTTTGCAAGTGTCATAGTCATGTCATAATACATTTCAGTAGGTACGCCCAGCCTCAGCATCGGCGCGACCCGCAGGACCTGACACCTGGTGTGCGCTGCTCTATGCTGCTGAGCTGTAGGTTTTTCGGCAGCTGTGTCATGGGTACTGAAAGTATTATCCAAGAGTCGTTTAGCTATCTTAGATGAGAATTGATGTTGCCTTTATAATGTTATAATGGTCGTCAATACAAAAATGCTTTATTGTACAACAGAAAGACTACATTACAGATATTAGACAGACAAGAGACATTACATAAGACAAGTACAATGGGCGGCCTAATCGCTTAGAAGCGATCTCTTCCAGGCAAGGTAAAGTGCAGGGTAAAGTATTAGCAGGGGTTTTCAGTTCTCTGTAAAATAAACTTCAAAGCACCCTTCAAAGTCTTTCCTGTTTCCTCGTCAGATAACCAGTTAGTTGCCGAGCTGACACCACCAGCTCATAAAAATGTCAGTTGAGTCTAAAACCTGCCTTAAGTGAGTGAGCCTGCTGCTTTTGCCAAGTAAACAGGCTGCCGTTGCCAAATTTACAAAGGCCGACCTGACCTCAGTCGTTTGTAAGGCTCTCGGGCGGCCATGCACTGAGTTCACCTTGCCTAATGAAATTGGATTTTATTTTATTTTACCCGCTTTTCGTAGGTTTCTGTTGGGTTCCTAAGCTAAATGTAACGAAATTCGTACCTAAATAAAATTTTACTAAAACGGTGAGAACCGTATTGGGCATTTTACCGCGGAGCAGCCTAAACTAAACCAAGAAAAGGCGAGATAAGGCAAGCGTTGAATCTTGTTTATGGATGTCTTCGTAATAACAAACTTTGTTTGTCTGACTCGGACTAAGTCTATTAGTCAGGAAAATCGTTGATGAAAAACATTATCACGAACATTACGATTGCTCAGCAATTTATGGAAAAACAGTGGTACAGCGCAGCATTGGTTAAATTAATAGTAATATTAGTTGCCGACTTTTGCACTTAATCGATGCTACAAATGTGTAGGTAATACTTTATTGACACAGAAAATTACAATCAAATAATATAGGTACCTAATCAAAAGGTTAGTGTCCAAAAAAATCTAATTTTAGTCAGATTAACAGAAGAAATTGGACACGAATTTTTTCTTTTGTCAATCAAAGAAAAAAATTCAAAAACATTTTTTACCCAGGACACTACCCTATTAAGCTAACTGCAGACTGTTGCAGACAATCTACAGGAAGCTCAACTGATCCATAATATCAATACTAGCCGGAAGCGTCCCCAAGACATTGCCCCTCTGTATGGCAATGCGGTATAGGTACTTACGTTGATATGACGTTGTACCTACGTTCTTTCATAAGATCTGTTCTATAGGAGAAAAATACTGTATAATTAGTGTTTCCTTTCCTTGATGTCAATCTATGACTAATGTTAACAAAAGTTCTTGACATACGCATTATATTCAACTGGTATGAAAGTACTTACCAATTTAGGCTGGGTAGGAAACTTGTCTGTGATAGTTAGATACTTGTCTGCTTAACTGTTTCCCAATATCACTGCCTATTTCGGAGAGGAGAGACATTCGAATTGAATGTCAAATCTGACTCGTTAATTCTTATTGAAGAACATGGATTAGTGAGTAGAGTCCAAATTAGGATTGCTGATGGCATGCTGCGGACAAAGTGGGAATCTGGGCAGGTTTATAATAAACAAGAAGTCTAGATCCTTTATAACATTAGTGGAAGATTTCAAATAAATGGTTGTGGTTGTACTCTTATATTGCGCGCAGCTTTCCCTGCTTTTTGACAGCTCCATGAACTACAAGAAATATATATAAAACCGTTTAATTTCAAATAGACACGTGCATTTGAGTCTATTGCCTAATGTGGTGAAAATTTCGTAGGTACACCCGTACTCCCCGTACCCGCCCCTTAGTTTTAGAAAAAGTTAATAAATAACTTTTTCGAAAACTTAAGGGCGGGATTTTTTTTAAATATTTTTCCTGAATTCAGTGTTCGAATCTACACCCCGATTAATAGCTTGGTCCTTAATTTTTGTTACACTCTGTGTAGTTATTCAGTGTTTTTGGCTAGTGAATATGCGGTGCGTGATAGGTCTTTCGAATTTTTACAATCGTTTAGGTGGTATCGGTAACCCCTCCGTTATGTTTGAAGTAAATTCCTTTAATTTCATAAATATATAAATAAAATATACATAGAACCAAAATTTTTCGGTAAAATGAAGGAAATCTATTTTATACAAAAACAATCAATCTAACATTATAAAACCAAAACGAATGTAACTACGAGGGCTTGAACTTGTCAGAATGTCATTACCATTACCTAATGATGAACGCCACTGTACATACTTAAATGTCTTGATGCAAATAACATAAATGTGGCGATTATATAAAAAAAAACATTGATCTTTGGGGGCGGCCTATAGTTGCGGATGTTTTATTCAACTGAGATGTACTTACTTATTACTACTACAATCAATAATACTGGACCGAAAAGGTCCAATAAAAAGAAAAGAATTCCCTACATTCCCGGAAATTATAAAAGCAAATGAAAGAAAAACTAGGAATTCTCGAAAACGCCATGTCACAGCTAACGCGCAGCATAATGGTGAAAGTGTGTTCCTTACACGGCGGATCGGCTTTCACATAATTTGCCCCATAATAGTCGTAAGAGGATCGAAGTCTCCGTTGATTGGACCGATGGAGTAACAACGAACACACTATAGAGCAAAGTAGTATGAACGTCAGCTAGGGCTAGCCGTGTTTGTAGTTCGTACTATTCTGATTATATGGAAAGTATTTGGACCAACCCATAGCTGTTTATTTGCCCCTTGTCCATGGTTTGATGTGATGGTGTTTCATTTATTTGTCGGCGACTAAAACATTTTCTCTTCGCTGATTCTGGTGGATCACCGAGTTTTGAACCGAAGAAAATAACTACTATGTACATATCTAAAAGTTACCTAACCTATCTACTCTTTTGCATGAAAACCCCTTGTCTATAGTGATGAAAAGTCGTAAATCCGTCGTAAATGAGCATTTATAGGTAGACCACACAACTAGCAGATCTCTGTAGAACCATGTCACAGTAACATACGCCAAAAGTGGCGTTTGTTAATGTGTTTGGCGTTTGTTTTCTTATTGTGACAAGGTTCTACAGAGATCCGTCAGTTGTGTGGTCTACCTATATAGTATGTCCAAGGTTTTTAGTTGAAAAATCCTAATCCTGTCCAAATAATAACATGCTCTGCATGGCAAGTCGACTGATCAAAATCTATCTTTAAGAAAATCTTTAAATAAAAATTCCAATGATACTTATAAGATGATGTTTTCATGGCATGTTGTTTCTTACTACTCCGCAACTGGACCCTGTGGATTATAATTTTGTTCCTTCCTAATAAAGCTTTGTAATTGTACATTCTATGGGTATGGAGTCCCATCGGATTTCTATTACGTTTCGTAATGGGTTCTGTAATGATGTGTCGTTATAATGTAGAGGTACTATGTACTTACCTATTAATGTACTGTTTTGTTTATTGTGTTTTCTGAGAGCCTGGTATTCAGAAAATATTAATGAAACTAACTGTGTATTTTGTGAATACGTATTGTAGCTCTTCTAAGTCTAGCTTGCGTATTGAATGATCGTTTCTATAGTGGTTGGTACCTACTTACTTTAGTAAATAGATTAAAAAATAAAACACACTTGGCGTAGGCACTCACCCTTTTACTTCAAAAGCTCAATCAAGCCGTAAGGTACTCTTTTTGGAACTCCCTGCTTGCTTCTGTTTTCCCGACCAATTACAACCTGGGTCTCTTCAAGACGAGAGTGAAGAGGTGTCTTATAAATCTTTGTGATCCTTCGTCCGCAACATCGTCACTTACCATCAGCTGAGATTGTGCTAAAACGAAGGCTATTCACGATAAAAATGCCATGTGTAGGTAAGCTCAGACTCCAAAGCCGAGATGTGCGGAGATGTCTGAAAGCGGAGACGAAAAGAAACGTTTTACAGCTAGGGTGTCTCCACCTGCTGCTGCGTCCATGCGTACTGCCTAGACTAGAGCGGAGATGTGTGCTGGCTAAAGCGGAGATGTGTGCTGGTTAAAGTGGAGTTGTGTGCTGGCTGACTAGAGCGGCTGAGCTGCGTGCGGCGAGCGTCCAATATTTGTAGAGATGAATGCACTAGTGGCGCCGCTCATTGCACGCCGCTCACATCTCTTCTCGTCTCCGCTACGTGACGTCGCCAGCTTGCAAGGCACAACTCACATCTCCGCTTCGATCTTCCTTTGTTTCTTCACATACAAATATGGTACCTACATCTCCGCTCGGTGGTCTCCACTGAAGCTGAGGATACAACGTTCTAATTGTTTTTTAATTGTCTAATTCATCATCATCAGCCTATATTAGTCCACTGTTGGACATAGGCCTCCCCTAATGAGCGCCATAGCGCCCTGTCTTCAGCTTGCCGCATCCAGTATATGCCTGCAGTCTTTCGCAGATCGTCATCCCACTTGGCCGGAGGGCGTCCTACACTACGTTTGCCGAGTCGTGGTCTCCACTCAAGAACACGTTTACCCCAGCGGTTGTTGGTTCTTCGCGAGATATGGCCGGCCCACTGCCACTTCAGCTTGCTAATTCTTAGAGCTATGTGATGAACTTTGGTTCTCTGTCGGATGTATTCGTTACGAATTTTATCCTTCAGAGAGACTCCGACTTTGAACCAAATTCATGCCAAGACCGATGCGTCGCGAATGAATTGTCTCGTTGGTTGTTTAAAACCCTCCACTTCTCCGCTCGTCTCGTCTCCGTTTTTGTGGAGTCTGGCCCTTATGATCAAAATATCATCATTATTACTAAACTATCAGATAATATGTTAGTAATAGACTAGGTACTAAATTTGAAATCTAATTGACCGTTGTACACAAATCAAATTAATGCAGCGACAATAAATTGAAATTATGTAAATTAGAGATAGTCATAAAGTATGATTTGTAGTTATCTTGGGAATTTGATTTGAGATTCGTTTATTGATTTTGTCATCTCAGGTGTTATCGACTTGGGTTTTTTAACCGACTTTGAAAAACGGAGGATGTTCTTTCTATGTTCGGATGTATGTTTTTTTCTTTTTATGTATGTTCGTCAATTTCTCCGTCTTTTTGGGACTGATTTGGATTATTTTTTTGTATAGATAGATAGATGTTAAGGCTTATTCCAATAATCCCCTGCCATAATCCCCTGCGAAGGGGATTTCTGGACTTTTTGTCCAAAATTCCCCTGCCGGTTCAAAGAGAAGACGCACAGGGTATTTATGGACAAGAGTTCCAGAAATCCCCTGATCCACTTTAAGTATAGATAGATGTTAATCTCGAGATAGGCCTACTAATTTTTTTCTGAGGGATTATAGTATTTATATTCCAGAACTAAGTAGTATTTATTTAAATTTGTTGTGGTGAGCGCGATTTTATGATTGAAAGAGAAAAATAACTTTTCTGATAACTTATCAACTTTCTACGATTAATTAATAAACCCGAAAAACTTTTCACTTTTAAACTCATCAGGGTTCCTGACATGATCTTAGGACAGGGGTCATGATTTTCTAAATAATAAAAAAGGTTCTTACAAGATATGATTAATTTTTAAAGAGAACTCAAGTTCACCCTTGCGGCCTTGTAATCAAGAAAGCAACCGGCGTAATAAACTGATTGATAGACTAGTCCAGAGTCGTCGAGCAGACGAGCAACTTGAAGGAACTATCCAAACTGGTCTGTCTGCGTCACTCCAGGCTAATGGAGCTCATTCGTAGCCAAACAATAATGTCTGCGCGATTGCCAGGTCTAGTTTCTAAACGGTCGCCACGTTAATGATCCACGGGAAGAAAAATAATATCTCAATCAATTTAAGCATAATTTTTAGTACCTACTGCAAGTATTTTAAACTATATAGTTTGAAGCTCAGAATTACCTGCTTTTTCCACTACACATTAGATATATTTCACAAAGTTCAGCCTTATCCAATCAGTAGTAGTTTTTGGCGCGAAGAAGCAGTAATTTTTGAAAAACAGGTATAGTTTGACTTGTTACGAAACTGACTTACGCACTATGGCAACTGTTTTCGCTGCTCAATCGTAAAGTAGCGAGTGGTCTCCATCTCAAGTTGCTCGTCTGCTCCGATGCTAACCCTCTGCTGACGCAGCAGTCGGTAGGATATCTTACTTTCCTTTTCACTTCATTTCTTGTACCTTCTTTCCTTTTATAAGGGCTTTTCATTTTGTGCTCGAAATATTAAGACTTTGATGAACCGTGCTTGAGATGTTGTCGGAGTTTCTAATGTTCACAATTTGATTTTCAAGAAATCAAATCAACTTTGAAACAAGCCTTGAAATTTAATTGAGTTGTGTTAGCTTATAAAGAGTTTGTCTTAATTTGAATCAAGACAATTGGCTTCAAATCTCTGCCATTCCATCCAAACAATTGATCAGTTACGATTTAAACATTTCAATGCGGACGAATTCCATAAATTGACTGCAAAATTCAGTCAATAACTTCCGACAAACCAAATCAAAACTTCGCCCGCAAATCGAGTCACAATAACAATTTGAGGGCATCTTAACGAAATTACCTTATTAGGCAACTCCGGGCCACAAAATATCGCCGCAACTTTTTCAAATTCAAGCAACAAGCTGTTGCCTTTCGAAATTCAATTTATAAACAAGTTAGGGGTCTCGTTAAAATTCTTGCGATGTAATAAGGAGAGTTGGCTTCGTAGGCATTCGTTGAATTTAGATCTTCGGCGGGTCGCGAGCTGCTAGCTCGGGAGCAAGAGCGAAATGTTGCAGGCACCTTGCAAGTGGTGGTTTCACTTCTATTGACTTACATTTAAGTGGGTACTTATAGCTATTCTGGCAAGGGTCCTCCATGTCCCCATGGGACGTGGAGGGCAACTACCAGAAGTTAGGAAGTTTTACTGAAAGGTAAGATACCTCTATTTTTAAAATCAAGTAAACTGAATTAACAATACTTTGGAAAATTACTTGCCTTCTCCGGTACTCGTAGCCACTAAAATCCAAAAAATAACACCCTCTATTTTTTTTTATGGCACCGATCGGAAGATTCTGTCATAAGCATCAAATCTGTCTAATAAACCAATCTGTGGCATGCAAAATGCAAATGGCACTTTGACTGGCTCGTTTACACCAGTTAGACCATCTGCTGCAGTCGACTGATCGAAACCATCATTATTAAATCGATCACTGATTTTGGCGGTCTGTAGAAAATATTTGACAGTGACAAAAAAGCAATCGCCGTGGGGTTCTTAAACAACGCTTTGTTCACCGTGTGGCCTTCAGTAAGGCACGCGGCGGCGCGGGCGTGTTCAACATGCGATGCGGCGAAGGCGCCTTCAGCCGGTAACTGGTGGTGATATGATATGATGTCCTCCTAGCCGAATTTCGGTGGCCAGTCTCAACTGAGACTAGCTACGTGCGCAGGTCATTATTATATGCATAAGAGTGTGTGGAAACACTGCTGCAGTCTCTATATTTTGCTCACTTTCACAATCCGATGGAACGGCAGAAAGAAACGACCCGGGATGTCCCACCAGTTAAAGGTTAGGCGTTGGTCCTGCGTCTGACCTCTAACTGGTGTAAGTGAGCCATAAAAATGCTTCGTCTTCCCGAGTCTTTTTCAGATTTAATTATTTAAAAAAAGAAATGATTCCTATCAGTGAAACTTCCTATCACTAATATTTCTGGTACCCATGGATTTGGGACAACCTTTACATATTATGTTGAAATGTTTGTAAAATCATGACGAGCCACTAGGCTCGTCAGAACAAGCTGAGCCAAAACAAAAATTGTTGTTCGTTATGATTCGGTGGTGTATTGTTATTTCGACCCAAAATGTATTGTCAATTCAACCCACGATAAAATTAAATCACATTTTTTTGACACTTTACCCAAAAGGTATTGTAGTTTCATCCCACTTCCAGACTACTACTGTCGTCTTCACAGAGGACTAGGATAGAGTCTGACTACCGACTAAACAGAATCTATTTATTTATCAGAAATCATAGAAAATTACAGTTACAGAATAAAACAATTACAACTAATATATACACTTATATCTATTTCTTAAAAATCTAAGCCGTCACCAGAAGGTAGAGTGCCCAGAATGCTGGCAGCATTGCCACGTTGAATGGCAATGCTAATTCGTTGACCGAAATAGAAGCCAGCATTCCGAGCACCTGTGGACTCTATAAGAAGTTTGGTAAGATCTTTATAAATTGCGTGTGCCCCAGGACCCCAGGGTTTCAACCCCAAACGACTCAAATAGGTAAGCTCGGTCAAGGTTAGCGTATTTTCGCCGTTTAAGGGACTCTGCTAATAATGCTGCAGAACCGGTCCCTGCAAGATGTGAAGGCGCTAGGGTTGAACGGCGCTAGGTAACTACACACGTGGCATTCCAAACTGAAAGCCGACCCATCTTCTAGGGGTTATTATTTATTTATATTTACCGAGATAAATATAAATAAAATATACATTTTGAACTTTTTCAGATACCTGAAAAAGCGCAGGACATTTCAAAAATATGAGTATGAAAACCCCAAACCTTGCACGTTGACAAATCAGAAACCCGTCCCTGGAACTAACCTTTCACTCTCAGTGCTGTTGTACTGTAAGTACCTAGTAAAAGCCTGACGGTCAGTAAACTGGGCAGCAGTCCCCGGCTCCCGGTCTACAAAGGCTGGGAACATTCCGGTGAAAGTTTATGCAGAGCAGAAGATTGGCCCGCGATTAATAAGCGCTTCAAACATGCAGATGTTAAACTCTTCGCGATCAGCTGTTTGTGTTGCGGATGCCGGGAATACTGGTTTTATAGATAGGTACTTCAGCGCTTTGCTTGGGTACCAAGTACTGCCATAGTAGTTCTTACAATTTACTCATTAATACGATGTGAGAGTATTTCTATTTGGAGCGTGAAATTTCCGACACAACGTAAATTGTTTGAAAAATAAATAAATTAAGTGAAATGAAAGGCATTTATTTCCCGAAAAAATAATATGTAATTTGTCCAACATAAATAAATAATTTAAGGTAGAAATAGTTCCTTAATTCAAAAAGAAAATTACAATTGTAGGATTTCACATAATCATTTATTCGAAGTAAGACTTCGTGCGCGTCGCACGAGTGCATTATCCCAACTGAACTTCCTGTTCAAGCGAGAGTGAATGAGTGATGCGATGAATGAAAGGAAGTGCACCCTACATACTCCCCCTATTGATCAACAATGGACCCCATGTTGGTACAATCTAACTTATTTACTAACATCTAGGCTCTATACACAAAAAACATACTAACATAACAACTAACATTAACCTACACCTATGAGAAACCTACACTATCTAAGCGCCCTTGCGCGGGCGGCCGCGTCTGCGCTGGGGCGCGACGGGCTGACACACCTCTGACTGCTCACCCTCCCTAGGTACCGCATGAGCTGCGAGATGTGGTATTTGCCGACGATATCGTCTTGCTTTCGATAATGAGCTAATACATAGGAGGTTGGGCTTGCTTGCTTGACTATGATATAGGGCCCATCTTGTTTAGGCATAAGTTTAGCGCTGACGCCTTTACTGGCATTACTCAGGACGTGACTTTTCAGTAGCACCAAATCACCTATCGCTAGCACATCGTCCCGTCGTGTGACGTCTTTCGCCGCCTTTCTGACGTCCTGCTGTTGTTCGATGCACTCTTTGCTCTGTGCAAGGGCGTCGGCGAGCTTGAGCAGGTACGGCGAAATCTGCGGGACATAGTTAGTGGCACTTACCACTTCGCGGATGTCGGCTTGGGCATCGAGCGGGGAACGAAGTTCGCGAGCGAAGGTAAGGTAGGCCGGCGTTCTCTGGGTCGACTTGCACACTGCCGTATTCATGGCAAAGCGTATAGCGGGTAGCGCTTCTGGCCACTGTCTGTGATGCCCCTCGACCAAGATCGCGAGTTGGATTTTGAGGTCGCGGTTTTTTCGCTCAACCGGGTTCGCTTCTGGGTGGTATAACGGGATCAGATTCTGCGTAACGCCGAGCGCAGCCATGGCGTGCTTCATGACGTCAGCGACGAACTGCACGCCGTTGTCGGAGATCACGCGTCGTGGTACGCCGTAGCGGAGGAACACCTCGTCGATGAGGGCGCGCGCGCACGCCTCCGCTGTGGCTTCGACCAGCGGGAAGAGCTCCAGCCACTTGCTGGCGGGGTCCTCGGCCACCAGGATCCAGCGTTCGCCGAGTTCGCCACGAGGTAGCGGCCCAAAGAGGTCAACAGCGAGCACTTCAAAACGTTGTGCCGGAACAGGCGTCTGTAAAAGGCCAGCAGGTTTTACATTAGGCGGTTTATACTTCTGGCACTCTGTGCAAGTTTTTAGATATTCCGTCACATATCGTCTCATTCCAGGAAAGTAGTAGCGTTGGGAAATCCGCTTTAACGTGCGTTCTATTCCGCCATGTCCGGCCGTCGCTTTGTCGTGACACTCTAGCATGATTTCTTTGCGCAAGGTTTCAGGTATAACCAACTGAGGTTCCTCTGTGTCTTCGTCGTGAATGTAACGATATAATACACCTTGCGTCATACAATAACCGCGTTCAGCCCACCTTGTACTGATCACCTCTTCACCCCCTTCCATCTCTTTAACAATCTTGGCGACATCATGGTCTGCCATCTGCGCCTCTCTGAGAGTGGATGCATCCCAGCGCGGGGTTTCCAGTATCACTGTGCAAATACCGCAGGCAGGACGGGAGTCTTCCTCGCAAGGTGGGCGGCTCAAAGTGTCAGCAATAACATTGGCTTTACCTGGTGTATATTCATAATGTAGGTCATATGCTTGCAACTTCATGGCCCATCGGACAAGGCGGCCGGTCGGTGACTTGAGGGTAAGCAACCATTTCAGCGGCTGGTGGTCGCTGGCGACGCGCACGCGATGTCCGTCGATGTACCCGCGGAACTTGTCGACCGCCCACACGACGGCCAGCGCTTCGCGCTCCGTGGTGGAGTAGTTGCGCTCGGCGGGCGTCAGCAGGCGCGACGCGTACTCGATGGGGTGCTCGGCGGCTGGCGACTCCCCCTGCAGTAAAGCGGCTCCCAGGGCATAGTTGCTGGCATCGGTCGGTAGTCCACACAAAATCTGAAGGTTCCATCTTTTTTGGGTACCAAAAGCGCCGGAGATGCCCACGCAGACTCACACTCCTCTATGACCCCATCACTCAGCATTTTGTTGATTTCAGTTTCCATGATGGCTCGCTTAGCTGGGGTGAGTCGGTAGGGTGGTACAGCGATAGGTAGATGGTCTCCGGTGTCTATATGGTGCTCTGCATAGGGGGTGCATTCTCCATTTTCGATTGTTCGGCACTTGGACCTACTAAAGTCTCGTTCGAGGCGGCGGCGCGGGCGCGCACGCTCTCGTGTGTAACACGTAACTCCTCGGTGGCGGCGGCGGCGGCGGCGGCGGCGGCAGCACCGGCATCTGCCTCTCGGCGCTCTATAGCGCGAAGGCGGCGGCGACGGGCACGGCTTCCGCAAGCTCGCGTTGATGCAGAACTCGAATTGTCGGCGATGTTGGCTTTATTGCTCAGAACTGTAATGTCGTCAATTGTGTCACTCGCACTGAATGAACTTTGACGTTTCTTTGAAAGTTTCTGTTGAGATCCTAAGGTGCATGGCTGGGATGGATGAAATAAACTAGAATCTTGGAAACACAACGTATTTTATTTTGTTAAACAGAAAAAAACTTGGTTTCAGTTACATGTCAGTTAGATTATCATCTTCAATTCAAAACGCATAGAGTAACCATAGAAGAGCTAGACATACTACAAAGAAGTTCCTACCTAGTATACTGTCTATAGTCTATGGAGGTACCCTACAGATCCATAGAATAGTCTTCTATCAAATCACATTACATTAACACACCTCCTTGATTTTATACAAGACAATCTGTGAAATCTATCTCTAATAATATCAATAAGTTATAAAGATTCACAAACTTAAATATCTTTAAACATGACATTGCTAAACATGAAACAATAAAACAACAACTTAAAAAAAAACTACATGAACACTGTCATAAAAAAAAACTATCTTAAATTAACAAGTTCCCTAAGTTTCTTAAACCTTAATTTTCCTAAGGCTTTGGTCAATATATCAGCTATCTGATCGTCAGTATGAACCTTAACTATATTTACAATACCCTGCTTTTCGTAGTCATACACAAAATGATAGCTGATGTCAATATGCTTAGAGTTTTTACAGAATTTTCCATTTTTTGCCAAAGCAATAGCTCCGGTGTTGTCTTCAAATATCTTTACTGGTTTTGGGACTATCACATCTAAATCCCCTAATATTCCTATTACCGGTAAAACCTCTTCTACGCAATCTGCTAACGCATAATATTCTGCGTGCGTCGAAGCCCTTGATACAATTTTCTGTTTGTGTGTTTTCCACATTATTGGATTGTTATACACTCTTATTACAATACCTGTGGTTGATTTCCTATCATTTTTATCGGCTGCCCAGTCGGCATCCACAAACGCATCTACACATTCATCAAACTCTGCATTGTAATTCAGTTTTATATTTCGTGTACAGTACAAATATTTTAAAATACGTAACGCATATTTATAATAAGTCTCGCAGTAACAATTTTGAAAACGGCTTAAAAAATTTACACTGTATGATACGTCTGGTCGCGTTCCACTTGCTATGTACAAAAGAGCTCCTATCAAACTTCTATATCTAGTATTTTCATTGGGTTCACCAGACTCGAGCGACAAATTCTGTTCCATTGGTGTTTCATAATTTTTAGATTCTTTTACAACGTATTTTTCAGCCAGAGTTTCGATATATGTTTCTTGACTCAGTGACATTTTCTTTTGAGTGGGGTCGTATTCGATATCAATACCCAAATAATGCTTAACCTTTCCCAAGTCTTTCATTCGAAATCTCTTACTTAGCATTTGTTTGACTTCCATAATAGCATCTATATTCTTTCCAAATAACAAAATATCATCAACATATAAGCACAAATATACCTTAGTATTTTTAATACATCCTGTGTAGAGGCAGTAGTCATAATCTGATCTTGTAAAGTTGATGCTCTGCATAAAATAATGATAGCACTCGTACCAATCTCTTGGACTTTCTCTTAATCCATACAAAGCTTTATTAAGCCTGCAGACCTTGCCGTCTTCCACTTTATATCCCTTTGGGGGATAAATATAAACTTCAGATTTGATAACACCATTTAAAAAGGCCGTTTCAACGTCCATGCTCTCTATGTACCAACTCCTAACACATGCCGTTGACATTAATGCCTTCATTGTGGTCATTCTGGCCACTGGTGAATAAATCTCTTCATTTTCATCGTAAATTTGCTGAAATCCACGTGCAACGACTCTTGCTTTAAATTTACCATTCGTTTTAACTCGAAAGATCCATTTCACATCTATAATTTTCTTATCATCAGGTTCATCGACTATATCCCATGTATTATTGATTGTAAGGCTGTTTAATTCAGCACTTACGGCTTCTTTCCATTTACTTACTTGTTCACTTTCCATCGCCTCTTCATATGTCTCGGGTGCATTTGCGTCGCTGATATTTACATATACTACATGGTCTTTATATTTACTCGGTAATCTTTTCTCTCTTTTTGGTCTTTGTGTGTTCACCTCCTCGGGAATAGCTGGTCTGACATCAGTTTCTTCTTCCATAGTATCATAAAATTCGTCGTTTTCATGCATTACTTCTCTTCTTAGGTTTTCATTTCCTGTATTATCATCATCAGATCTTCTAGTAACATCTTCAGTTCTTCTCGTCACATCGTCCGTTCTGATTTTAACATCGTCAGTTCTTCTCGTCACATCGTCCGCTCTTCTATTCACACTGTCCAATTCGACGTCTACACTATCTTCATCATCAACTTGCCTTCGTCTGATCACTTCTTCGACATTGATAAACCTAACATTACGCGAAATCACTACTTTCTCACCAACCAGTATCCTATATCCTGTGTCTGTATATCCTACTAATTTCCCTTTTACTGCTTTAGGATTTAACTTTGATGAGCGCCTTTCATCAGGGATTCGAACGAAGCATTCAGATCCGAATATTTTTAAATGTTCAACATTCGGCTTCCTACCGAGAAAATTTTCGTATGGACTTTTCTTTTCGTGTGTGTTCGTTAGTAATCTGTTGCCTAAATATGCAGCTGTTAATAAACATTCTGGCCAATACTTTTTGCTTAGATTGCCATCTGCTAGTAGACATCTGGCTCTATCCATCAGCGTTCTATTATAACGTTCAGCTACGCCGTTTAATTGGTGGGTGTAAGGAGGTCCAGGGTTCAGATTTATACCTTTACTATTACAAAAGTTAAAAAAGTTACTATTCAAGTACTCTTTTCCGTTGTCGCACCTTATTTCCTTAATTTTCTTTCCAGTCTGAGTTTCTGTAAATTGTACATATTGAGTAAATCGATCGAAAACGTCACTTTTGTTGTTTATTGCGCTAACAAAAGCTAATCTACTGTAATCATCAATGAATGTCACAATATATTTTTGACCATTGTACCCTGCTGGTTGTAGTGGACCCATAACATCAGTATGAACAATTTCTAACACATCATTTGCCCTCCTTCTCGTGTTGGCATAGGGTAAGTTTGCCATTTTATTTTTTATGCATATCTCACAGTCTATAAAATCGTCATTCAGCTTTTCGGGCATTCCGTTGAGGGTTTTGTATGTACATATCTCCCTAAGTTTCCTAAAATTCGGATGGCCTAATTTCTTATGCCATTCTTCTTTTAGAGACACATTTACATAGCTATCACCTGTGTATGCCTTATTTTAGATAATTGTTGCGTTCAACTCATACAATTTGTTTTTCCTATAGGCTTTAACTAATACCTTACCTGTTTTTCCATATATGGTTGCCAAGTCTCTTTTAAATATTATACCATTGTTATTATTTACGATAGACGACACGCTTAGCAAATTTCTTTTCATAGATGCTACATAGTAAACATTATTTACAGTAATCTTTTCTTTACCGCAAACCATAACGATACTACCTTTTTTAGTTGCCTCTAGGCCAAAACCGTCACCTACTTTAATATTTATATTTTTATCTAATTCGTATATTTTATCAAAGTATTTTTCATCGTTTACAATGTGGTCGCTGCAACCACTGTCAAGCAGCCAACTTACTTTCATATTATTTTTTGAGTCAGCTACAGCCACTTCTACGTTGAAGACATTGAAGGACTGATTGGCACCTCTACCACCGCTGTAACTGCGGCCCCTGCCTCTGCGACCACGACCGCGTCCACATCTTCCTCTTCCTCTTGGAATGAAGCTGGTCTTTCTATTCGGACAATCTCGCCTAAAGTGCCCAGTTCTATTGCATTCATAGCATTTGTCCTCTCCTGTGGTAAAAACCATTGTCTCTTGGTTTTCTTCCTTTTTCACGTCCAGTAACAATTTGGATTTGACATATTCAACTGTTTGAGATTCCTTCGGCATCGCGTCTACAATATTTACCACGTATTCGTATTTCTTTGGGAGTGACAGCAACAGATAATTTAATCTCTCCTCTTCTGAAATATTGTCGCCGGTGTTCCTTAATTCATTTATGATCCTCTCGAATCTTTGAAGATATTCTTGCACGTCTTCGTCTTCATGTAACTTTAGTTCCAGTAGTCGTCTTTTTATCAATAGCCTGTTGGCGCACCCTTTCGCAATGTAGGTCTCATCTAATTTCCTAATCATTTGATATGCGCTTGTTTGATGCATAATAATGTCGAGTTGGGTATTGTTCACGCTATTTACTATAATATTTCTGATTCTAATGTCTACTTGCTTATCTTTCTCGTCTTCTATTACCTTTAATCCTTTCATTTCCAAGAACAAATTTAGCCGAAATTTCCATTTTTCATAGCTCAGGCCGTCAAATATTTGTAGAAAATTTTCTTCGCATTTCTTTTTATCGTGGATGTTTTTATCTTCAGTCATTTTCTTTTCTGAAAAAAAACTTCACTTGTTTTGCACCACCTTCTCTCCTTTGCTTTGTACGACTTTCTTCTTTTACATATTCATCACTTCATCCTAAGATCAACCAATGCAACCACGCTCTGCTACCATGTTGAGATCCTAAGGTGCATGGCTGGGATGGATGAAATAAACTAGAATCTTGGAAACACAACGTATTTTATTTTGTTAAACAGAAAAACTTGGTTTTAGTTACATGTCAGTTAGATTATCATCTTCAATTCAAAACGCATAGAGTAACCATAGAAGAGCTAGACATACTACAAAGAAGTTCCTACCTAGTATACTGTCTATAGTCTATGGAGGTACCCTACAGATCCATAGAATAGTCTTCTATCAAATCACATTACATTAACAGTTTCATCACTTCAAACGGACGAACGAAATCACAATCGCTGGTTGAAGCTTGTATCGCACAAAATCGAACGGATCGATCCAGTGTCTGTTGATCGGGAACGGATGACCGAGATGTTCGTTCACGTTCAGCGGAAGCGGACGCGGTACGAGGCACTGAAGGATTCGCTTGGGCGGCAGTGGCGCTGTCCGTTGCGGCAGCGGCGGCGTCGTGAATTAATGGCGCCGGTGAAGAGTGACGAGCGAATCTCGAGCTTCGGGCAACGCCATAACGTTGATGTGTCCGAGCGTTTCCGAAGGGTGCCGAAGTGTTTTGTTCGTTCGTCGTTGGTGTTGTTGCTAGGGAAGGCTTTTGGTGGTTATTCATATTCGAATTTTGGCGCCAATACTTCGCTTCTGTGGTGTTGTTTGGCGTCTTTTTATGATTTTCAGGTTCCTCTTCTAAACTTTCTTCAATTCCACGTGCTTTTTCCAGCAGGTTTTCGAACGTGGAGAATGACGTTCTCTGTATTCTATTGCGTATGTTTCGATGTAGGAGTCCGAAAACGAGATCTAGCTGGACCTTTTCTGATAGATCGTCTTCTGGTATCTTGGCGAGAAGGGCACGGGCGTTTGCTAGGAACACGTCTGTGCGTTCATTTTCCTCCTGCTCGCGTGCAAACAACTTTTTATAAATTTGGTAGGGCGGCAGACGATGGCCGAAAGCGCAGCGTAGCTTTTCCAAAGCGTTGTTCCAGCTGTGGGTTGAGTTCTTTACGCCCACGTACCAAACGGCAGCCTGTCCTTCAAGCAGGAGTGGAAGTCCACGCAGAGCGTGGTCCTCGCGCATACCGACGCACTCTTTGTAAATTTCGATTGCATCTATGAATGCCTCCAGGTCGTCGGCGTCGCGGGATCCGCCATTGAATCGCGCCGTGCAGCCGGCAAAATTTGGCGCCTGGCTAGCAAAAGGTGCGTACGCTGCTGATGTCGGTGGCGCGGGCGGCATCGTCGTAGCGTCCACGGGACTCGGGATAACCTCGCTGCGGTCGCTACGGAGCGAAGCGGTCGACGAAGCAATGAGGCGATCGACGCGCTCCAACACTTGCATATTGGCTTCAGCTTGCGTCCGCGCGAACATGGAAAACATCGCGGACAATTGATCCTGCGACAACATCACATTAGCGGCGGGGGGGCTCGCTGCCGGGGCGAGGTCCGCGGCACTCCCGAAGGAGGCGGAATCCTCATCCTCGTCGCAAGGCATAGAGTTTCGGCTTCGTGTTTTAGGCTTAGGCATTTTCACTACGTAACACACGGCACTTCAGTAGGTAATTAGTATATTTTGCGGGGGGGTTCACGCAACTGAACGCGGAGTTTGTCACTGCGACGCGTTGGTTTTGTTTGGCCACGAGTTGGCGCGCCAGTGTAGGATTTCACATAATCATTTATTCGAAGTAAGACTTCGTGCGCGTCGCACGAGTGCATTATCCCAACTGAACTTCCTGTTCAAGCGAGAGTGAATGAGTGATGCGATGAATGAAAGGAAGTGCACCCTACACAATCAAATAATACAAATAAATTAGAACTAGTATTTACAATTGAAACAATTATGCTAACTGCAGACTGTTGCAAACAATCTATACAACTGATCCATATCAATACCAGTCGTCGCGTCCCCAAGACGCGCTGACTGCATTGCCCCGCTGTATGGCAGCTCTCGGGTCACGCGTCGCTTCGACCAGACGCTAAGATAATCAGTCTGCAGTTAAATCTTTTGTTTCAATGTAAATACTTGTTCTCATTTATTTCTATTATTTGATTGTAATTTTCTTTGTGAATAACATTATATTGTTTGTAACAAATCATGGTAAATTTCCCATTGTATAAAATATTAAGTTTAGTATAAAATAATAAAAATCAAGCTTCTAAGCCAACGGCACGCATATTTTACTGTTCAGCCTTTAGTATTCCGTTCTCACCATCAGATAAAACATTCAAGAAGTTCAGAAAAGCCACAGTCTTCAGTAAATCTCTTCGGAAAATAGAGGAAAAACATGAAAAACGCAGAAGATGCGAATAAAAACACTAATTACTGGCGGAGCTACCCCGTTGATCGCCAATGAGCCCGCCGGCAGGGAAGTAATCACTGATGACACAGTGGGGTGAGGAATAGCTGGGCCAGTTGGAGAGGAAAATGAAGAAGCTTGAGGCTTTAGGTACTTAGTAAGCGTCATACTGGAGGCGGATTGGATCTGCCATCCACCTTCAAGACGACACTTTAGACCTCATATTTTTAGAAGACCGTCTAGAGCTACGCGTGCACTGGGTCGGTATTACAGCGTACGGAGGCGATCACATACATAAAGGTTGAGATTTTTAATTGGTTGGTTGTTATTCACAACTGCTAGTCTAACAAGAACAATATATAAAATTTTAAAAATCCCCAGACTGATTTTCATGAAACATGGCTAAGAAAACTCGGGATAAAATTACCTATGACACAAAAAAACTAAACAAAATCGGTTCATCCGTTTGGGAGCTACGATACCAAAGACAGATACACAGCAGGCACGTTAAACTTATAACACCCCTCTCTTTTTGCGTCGGGGGTTTTTGATCAACATCTCAAGAGACTCTCGCTAGGAAGTTGGATCAAGGGCCAGATTCAAAAGGCGGTACTCCGACCTGGACTCGGCGCGCATCGTCAGGAAGTTCCTCTCTCTGCAGCCCTAGTCACCAGCCGCTTGAGCGTAGCTTCGCGGCCAGTGATTCACCGTTTTGATATATTTTTTACTGTAGAATAGTTTTTTAACATTTTATTTTCCATAGTAAAAAATGTATTTTATAAACGAGATTGAAGAATAAATGAGCGTATAATAATAAAAGCATTTATTTCCAAAAATGGTTTGAACTGGTTAACAGAGTACTTAAAACTAATTAAATTATCCCTTTATGTATAAAATGTCTGACTGGTGACTTTATGACCTTTAAGTATAGTACTCTACCCTAAAACCTTAGTGCTGTAAATGCATCTACTCCTCCCTCTAACTAAGTAAAACTTGTGTTTGTGGAATGACACAGCTTTATACTCCGCCCTGTGTCTGCAGTCTAATGCAGTTCTTTAGGCAAGATTAATGTCGTTTTGATGAATCGTCGCGGGTAATGGACCGGAGAGATAGAGATGCAGCCGCCGACCGGATTGCAAGTAATCACCGTGTTGTCGGCTTGCGACCTATTTATCATGATACGCTATAGCCTGGCTAGTTCTAGGCGATGGTTTTTTTGACGACCTTTTTCCAGGTTTAGGTTGTAAGGATTGACGTTGGAGGCGAGTGATTCCACTGAAATCTAGACGATGACTATCCTTTATTGTGTAAATAAACTAAAGAACACATGAACAAAGTGTCTTCTCGTAAATCTTATATAGAGACAATGAGAAAGGTGTTATAACGTTCTTAGAATAAGCTATGCTAGCAGATTCAGTTAAATTTAAATCACTCATTAGCCCACGTTATGGCTAGAAGTAATTAATGTGCACTAGACATAAAAAAATCAGCTGATAGTCTGTCAGCTGTGTGGTGCCGGCTTAGAATTTGCACCACTCCAACTCTTCCCGCGGGTGTCGTAAGAGGCGACTAAGGGATATCCACCAGGGGCGGGCAGCAGCGCCTCCTGCAGAACAATTCTACCACCGAACTGCGATCCCCAACACGCATGCCCAGCGTGAGGATTATTCGCACTACCCCCATGTGATAAAAGCCAATAAGGCTCTTATAAGGGGAGGTCTGCGTCCAGTAGTGGACCAATACAGGCTGTTGAGGTTGAAGTTGAGGTAGTCTGTCTGCCTGTCAATGGAACCGAATTTACTTTCAATGTATGGAGTTTACAAAAATGTGACGAATTCTCTTTGTGGCAAATGTACAACAACCCATCTGAAAAGGTAACAGACATCTGTTACCTTTTCAAGTCTAAACGGCTGAATGGATCTTAATGAAATTTGGCAGGGAGGAAGACGGTTTCCCAGAGACGGTAAAGTGTGTGCGAAGCCGCGGGCAGAAGATAATAAGCAAGATAATAAGTGAATAATAAGCCTGGTCTTACTCGGGTAGCTAATCAAATTCAAATCCAAAAAAATTGAAAATGGAGAAAGGATACCTTTGTAGACTTACTTAAAAGTGATTTTAATTTTGTTACCTGCTTGAAATATTCGCGAAACAACCGACAAAGTGCCTCAAAGCCTTATATTTTCTAAATTCTTTGAGAATCCCGGCGGAATTTTAGAACTGTGATAAATTATTAGGTATATTTTCATCTGTTTTGAGAAAATTCCAATATAATATTATTAAATCTAATATTCCTTTGCAGATGCGCTATAGACTTGGTTCATGGTTTATTCTGGATATTAATTCATTGTGGTGAATTGTTTCTGTATCCTATTTAGGTATCTTTGTGTAATTGTTTAGTTGAAATATTAAGGGTGCGGTGACGGTGTAACTTATTATTTCAAGATTTTAATTTTAATTTTAATTTATTTGGGAAACAAACAGCTTACTTAACTAAATTGGTTGTAACATATGGGTAACTTAAGCCTAGCAGTTTCCGCTTATGGGTAAACAATATGTAATGTGTCCATAAAAACTTAAAATCTTAGAACTAAAAAACTAACGATTAAAACAAAACAATATTATGGATCGAAAACACTTAGTCATGTACATCACTCAATATATGTATAAAAATATATGACATTATCGTACATTTAAGCCATTCAAACCAAGACCAGAGCAGAGTTAATCTGCAAAGAAAGACTTAATAATCTGGATTTTTATGCCATTTTGCCTTAAAGAGAATAAATCCATATTGTTACTATATTCCCTGTTGAAAATGTTACATGTGCGTGTGATAAAATTGTGGGCTTTACCTACCTATAAAATGGTCTTATTTCGATAGAATCATAGAATTACCTACCTTACAATGCAACCTCACATTTTGGGAATTGGAATTAATGAAATCAGAAGTCAGAAGTCAATACCTTTATTTCTTTAGGCTCACAAGATAACACATAGACAAGTATACCCATCAATTACCATCAAATAAGAAATAAAGTGTTATTGAAATTCTCTTCACTTCAATCTTTTGTCCACTGGTGGAAGAAGTGAAAAAGAAACCACCAGCACATTTATATAATCACTTAAGTGTCTAATACTTACAATGTTCCTTTTAAAATAAAAGCAATAAACCATACAAATAGAAACATTCTAAAAGGATAGATAACCTTATAATTTAATCGTGAACTTCAATAATTTCAGTGCTAAAAAAAACTAGGACACATCTAGAAAAAGGTTCTACAATGTAAAACATCTTACCATAATAGGAGATGCTTCCAGCTTACAGGTTCATCAAAGAGTGGCAGAGCCAGCCAGCTCACCGTCTATTACCACTAACAATTCCGCCGTTACATTTCCAGTGATACCGCCAATAACTGGCTAGGGCGTAACGTCATAACATTTCACAACTAAATACATTAAAATATCTTCTAATATGATAAAATATCCATGACAAATGTTCTTAAATATAAATTAACAATTAAGATACTTAGTACATCCAATATAATGCAATATGAAATAGCTTGATCTTTAAATGAATCTGATTTGTACTAGAATTTGAATTTGAGCGGGGAAAACGAGTAGGAAGTCAGGCCTGTTACATTTTAGTATTGAATATCTTTGAAACCTTATTGTTTACCACTACATATACTTCTTATATCATATAATTCATTATTAAATAAATAACAATATCTCGCAAATAGCTTATTCATGTAATGAAACTGATTTGTCCTAATATTTGAATTTGAGCGGGGAAAGCAAGTCGGAAGTCAGGCCTTTTACATTTTAGTATTGAATATCTTTGAAACCTTATTGGTTACCACTATATATACTTGTTATATTTTATATTTATTATTAAATAAATTACAATATCTCGCACGTGCAAAGAAAGAGTTTCTGCGGTAGTTAGTAGAGCACGGTGGGACATAGAGCTTCATAGCGTTTCGGCGACTGACAGCACGATGCGGAACTTGGATTTGAATCTGCGACAGAAGATCGGGACAATCAATTATGTTCAAAGCGATGTTGTGATGAAGATGCTATTAAAAAATAGAATATTAATAATTAATAAATATTTCTGGACAATCCACACAGCATAATCTCGCTAAAATCCCAATTAGTAGATAATATTATATTTATATTTTGTTCTGGACGTTAACCTACAAACAAAAACCCATTCCGTACAGCTTAACAAATGTTAACAAAAATAACTCTTCATAAACCCGCGTAATCGCCAAATAAACAAAAATAAACTTGTTGTCCCTTCAAATATCCTATCATTAAGAGCAAGCGCTGCAAAATTAAAAACCATAATTTATTTTTATTGCGGACTTTGTGCAATGGAGAAAAAATAGGAGAAAATGTTGCCTCTCTTTTATAGCGATTAAATTGGCGAAAGGGTAGAAGGTACCTACTTCTGCTGCAGATTTTCAGTTTAATTTAATTGTGGACTTTAGCTGTGCTTTAATATTGCAAATAGTGAATTCCTGCGGCTTTGTGCATGTTGTAATGAATTCTCTGAAAGTGCTAATTGATTTATCGCTAACCAAAGAGCCTAGTAGTCTACGAACTATCTCCGTCGCTAACGTACTATCTTTCGAGTCTTATTGACGACCGATGTGACGCGGTCGGCGGGCCAAGGTTCGCCTGCGAAGCAAGAAGGTTAAGAGAAGAAGGTTGCGGGTTCGATTCCCGTGTCCCGTTCCAGGTGTTCTGGGTATTTCTAGGTATGTATTTATTTATTTATATCAGTCATCTAGCCAGTCTAGCCAGATGATGGTGTGTGGATTGTTCAGCGTTATTTGTTCATTATTATAGATGGACTATGCATTGTCACCCTCTATATTTAGCACGTATGTTTCCTTTATGTATCGTCATAATATGCGATAGTAGGCATAGTGGGATCTAATGTAAGCAGGTTCTATAACGTTAATAAGCGCAAAATACAACGACAGTTACATGGGACAATTTTATGGCACGAAGTACACATACTAACGAAAATCGCTGAACACGAATTGATTTTTAAATTACCTGAATGGCATGAAATTACACTCAAAAATAACGGACGTCAAAATAGTCCACTATATTCTAAATTCATACCAAAAGTCGACCACAACTATTCCATAAATTGATGAACACGCTAAGTTAAGATTCATAGGTACATACGAATCGTTTTCTCTCGGATGCGTATGCGGTCTTCATCCACTTCTTTCAGCTATAATACCTATCTACTTGTCTGTTTTACAGTCAGTATTGCAATACCGTCACGAGACTGCTTTGCGTTTTGTGTCTTTTTCTGCCTTAAAATCTCCCCTTCCAAGCAACCTATTCTATATTCTACATCCTGCATTTACCTAAGCCCCTCGTACTTACATACTTATATTTTTAAATACTCTCTGATACACGGTACAATGGCTGTCTGAAATGACAGCCCATTTCAGTGGCAGCCCTAGACATTTCCTCTGTGTGCGTACAGATTTGGCGTAGTTGGATATTGTGAGACTTTTGAAGGGGTATTGTGTATGGGTATTTTGCAGCATATAAGTCGATTTGAAGAGTAATATTGGTAAGTAGACTTTTTGGATAGTATTAGTTTGGCTAGATTTGACACTAAGCGCAAACCTTTGCCCTGGTAAATTTTGTTGAAAACTACCACAAAAATCGGGTTTCGCTTCCGCTGTATACTCGTATTATGTAAACAAAATACTCCCCCATACAGTTTTAGTAACTGTTATCTATCGCATTAGTTTTTTTTGTTACTGTTCACGGCATTAATTATTTTTCATCAGTAGTTAGTAGTTAATTCTGATACACATGTTCCATCTCCAAGTAGTACTGAACTACTCTGAGATGGAACATGCGAATGAGTAATTGAAGTTGTATTTTTTGTAGATATCTTATTAGAGCGTGTACCTAGTATGAACGTACCCCACACGTCACGGTAAAAGCACTCGCGCGACAATGCCGGGCGGAGGCACAAAGGAGTTACGTTTACGTGGGCCGATACTAGGTACTTACGTAAGGAAACTGAAAGAATGTTGCCGGGGAAGATAATCTACCGAAACAGGCTCCGAAGCATGCAGAGAGATCAATCTAAAATGTAGGTTGGTACCTACTATTTTTAAGTATTCATTAAATTGCGAAGTCTCTAACCGGTACCTTTAGTGTATACCTACTTGTTGAAAAACGTTCGAAACCCTCGGCGCGCGAGTTACACTCGCACTTGACGGATCTTGTTTGTTAAACTTCCCGAAATAGCTGCGGCAAATTCATATCTTCACAAGAGGTAGCTACTTATAAGCACAACACGCGATTTACAGATTGTCGATAATTTTGGTACAAAATGTCACATGTTCCCTGCTGCTGATTTTCCGGCCAATTACAACTGGTGATCACTCTTGTCTTGAAGAGACCCACTCTTCAAGACAAGAGTGATCACAATCCATCAGCTGAGATTGCACTCAAACGAATGTCTATCGTCAATAAAATAAGTAATATAGGAAAACTGTTTAAAAACCAGTCTTAACAGTCAGTCAGAAAACATTTTTCCATTCACTGTAGCCAGCAGCGGTCAGAATTGGTTCACGAATATGGTACGTACATTTGGCACAACTTATGTAGCTTCACAAAAACCAAGTTTATTGACTACATGACAGATTGTGATAAATATCATGCATATTTCGCTAATTATGAATCATGTTCCATTGTCCTCTATAAAAATATCTCCATAACACAGAAGGGGCTGTGCTGTGACTAAATCGCCATTTGCAAGTTATGATTGCACGCTACGCCCACATTTCGTAACCATGATTCATGGACTGATTTTAGCAAAATTAAAAGCAACCCTTTTCAAAGAATTGAAATTTGTTATTCTAGGGTTCTTTGGGGACACATGCAAAAGAATGGTGCCTTCATTCTTTTCCAATTTCATGTGTGGAGGAAAGGTTCAACACGTTTTTGGAATGGTTGTTTAATTTTTCGTTTACTGTTTTGGGACGAGTAGGTAGTACCTAAGGGATGGGAAAAAGCGGAAAAGTCAAATTCTTTTCACACATTCGCATGATTTTGAATGGTTCTAGAACTATTCTCACTTACCCCATTGGCAAAGCCTAGAAGGATCCAAAGATTCAACTCAAGACTGCTACTAGATTTCGGTTCTGAGCTGTCCCTCGCCAATTCTTAATCAACAAGTCAAGTTCAGAGATCGCTTTTTAATAATTTCGTGTTTCGTAGGCCTGTATCAATCTCCAAAAATCTTTATTTACAAAGAAAATTACAATGTAGTATTTACAATTGAAACACTTGATCTAACTGCAGACTGTTGCAAACAATCTACAGGTAGATCAACTGATCCATATCAATATCAGGCGGAAGCGTCCCTAAGACGCTGGTTGCATTGCCCCGCTGCACACAGGAGTATTCGACCTCAAAATCCGGTCATAAGTCCAAAACAAAAAACATCGTATTGGTCACTTAATTTGTGCTGTTTCCATACCTCAGTAACCGGGCTAACTAAAACAGGTTTCAAACAATAGCTGCAAACCCCCTGCTCGCGAAGCAGGTAGTTGGACTCTAGTCGTTGTCGAATGCTCACGCGTCTTTTGTTTCGATACGTTCATATCACCAACTTTGCAGTTTGTGTTCTGAGTAATTAGTGGTAATTTGTGGAAAAAATATTAATGGATACCGAAGCTCAAGGTATGTACTTAATTATAATGCTAAAATAATACTATATTTCATTGATATTTAATATATAATTGAGATGACAAGCACGTTTAGTAAAGTATGAATATTTATGTCCATTTTTTGACAAAAAAAGTGTTAATGTTATAGTTCCGGGTCCGATCGGGCGAATATTTTTTTTTTTATAGTTAACCATACATCTTAGTCATATCATGTACATAGAAAAAGTCACCCATCTTGTCACCATTTTTTTTAATAAGTTTTTATATTGTGTAGGTATTTTTTGTCATTTATTCTTGTAGTTTGAAAAAATGTTTATCATTTCAGGTTTCAAAGTTAAAACTAGCGGCAGTTTCTTACCGGAAACAATACAACTGTTTTTAGAAGTAGATCCGCAAGAAATTTTACATGTATAATTGTGAATTTAAAAATAAATTTTCTTAATTTTTAATTTGTGTTTTATTAAATCTAAAAACATTAACATTATAATATTTAAATACAGCACAGTCGTAAGATAATATTTAATACTTTTTCCAATAAGAAAAGGGCAAAAAATATTTTTGACCGGATTTTGAAGTCGAATACTCCTGTGTGCGCTGTATGGAAATGCTGAAGCGCTGTGCCAGATACTCACCAGCTCTCGGGTCACGTGTCGCATCGACCAGACGCTCAGATAAATTATTAAAAATCTATCTTCATCAGACTATTCATTCTAAGATATAAATTATTCTGAAATTTGTTTAAAAATAATAAACCTTAACATCACTTTTACTGCTCAGCACTAAAACCAGTTTTAGGCCTGTAATAGTGCCAAATCCAACTTGGCAATGGCAAAGTTAATACCGTGTGATGACAATATGAAAATGTTTATGATCATTTTATGTGAACCGGTTTATGATCGGCACGCGACGACGGAAGCACTCTGTACTTGCATTCGTCATACGGCCCCGGTTTCATGAGGCATGTTGTCTTTTTTTGGGGGTCTAGGGAAGAATCATAAATTATAAAACAATACCCTTCGAAGAAAATTTTGTATGATAAAGAAATTCACTTAACTAAAACTTTTTTATTAGTGTTGTTGTATTCTCCTATACGATACCCATGTAAAATGTGACTTATAATATTCATCTTATAGATTTTGTCCAAAAAAAAGTTCAGAACCGTCTTGGCGTAACGGTGTACTAACATTAAGATTTACAAGTTCTAAGAGTGTAAAACAGGGTAAAAGAGCAGTTGATCGGAGGAAGACTTCCTGGCTACGCAACATAAGGCAATGGACTGGCTAGCCCTGGATAAGGAAAAATTCAAAGGATGAACGCCGACCTTCAGTAATGGAGAGGCACTATAAGAAGAAGTTCTAACTGTTGTGTTGTTTAGTTGTCTACGATGTCTACCAAGTATCGAACACTTTTAGTCATGCTGGCAATGCCATAGCAGTGTTGTTAACGCAACAAAAGTAGTAATTTAGCACACGCGTGACCTTAATTCCTTAGACGCTTCTCTTTTTGCACAGAATTAATACTTACCACAGTCAGAAGTTCAAGAAACGATTGAGTACTGTATAACAAACTATATGAGTTGAGTAACAAAACTTCGTAGTAGGGGCTGAATTTTTATTACTTTAATATGAAAGCTTACTCAGTCATAGATTTATGCTCGAGTGTCGTTTATGCCATAGAAACACTTTACTCAAGGATAGACCGAAGACTCAGCAAGCTTTCATAATCCGGGCCTAAGTATTTCAAATCCTAATAGCGATGTCTCCAAGAAGTCCAACTTTCGAAGGTCATAACCCTCGTAACGCAAGCAAACATCACCACCTCCATTCATAAGTACCAAGACATTTATGATCTCCCAGTCATATCTCTGTGATGTCAACGAAAACAATAAAACACACGAGCGACTTGAAGATTGTACATTAATGTAAGTACAGTCGAACTAGTAATCCGATTACAGCTACTAAAAATAAAAACAGAAAACTTATACTTACTGTTACCATAGACAAATATAAAAATTTAATTTAAATGTATCCATGTATGGGACCTACTCCATCAATCCATTTATTTAGCTCATAGAAGGTGACAATAACAGAATAAAACAATTACAACTATATTTTCACTTATATTATATTTCTTAAAAATCTGAATCTTCACCAGAAGACAGAAAGCTCAGAATGCTGGCAGCATGAATATTCCATCCATTTAGTTTTTATATATCTTAGAAAGATTGACATAAATAGAGGATTGGTTCAAAGTAAGTGTTAATGTAATAAATCCTTATTGACAAAGAAACTTACAATCAAATAATTGAAATAAATGAGAAATAGCATTTATAATTTAAACAATTGAGCTAACAGTAGACTGTTGCAAACAATCTACAGGCAGCTCAACTGATCCATATCAATACCAGTCGGAAGCGTCCCCAAGACGCTGGCTGTATTGCCCCGCTACTGGTTTTGAATGAGAATAGGGTTTACTTGGCCTCGTTTTGGACGTGTTTCCATATCCATGCCGACAACAATACCCATCATTCTCTAAATTATTTGTTCGAATGTATGTAGAGTACTAAAATTTACGAAGTGTAAGGAGATTCACGCCGTTTTTATGGTAGCAGGTTTATGGGGTGAGCAGGGTGTTGCGACGTCTTTTGTTGAAAGACGAAGGTAGGTACACCGAAAAATGGCGACAACCGAGAATGCAAATCTTAGTACCTAGGTACTTCACCTTGACAACAGCGTAATTATTCTTTAAGCTAACCTAGCTCTACCTCATAGAAAGTTTTTAAGAAATGGAGCGAAAGAACCCACTTCGATAAGGATTACCACCGATTTTGTCTCTGGTGTAATTAAAATTGTCTCATTTCGTTGAATTTTATCGATACCAGAAACAAAATCGGTGCATAACGATCTTTAAAGAAGTCCGTGCTTTGCGCCTCTGAGCCGGTAACTTTGTAGTTAGTAGGTATGAATTGTTACCGCGATGGCTTGTCACGATTGCTGATTCCAAAATACTAAAACGCAACTCAGATACAAAAAAAATTGCACGTCTCAAGTAGACATTTCATGACAGGTTTCAATGAAAATCTGTCAAAAAATTGCGATTCGGGCGTAAAACCCTAAAATAGGATTTAACACAGGAGCCAAGCCTACAGAATCCCTTTCAATAAACCACGACAAACGAGAGAAATAAAAATGGCCGCCTTTCAGCGAATAAGCGTTACCATAAAAAAGGTTTTCAGTGAGCAAGTGAATCATAATTTATGAATTCCGGTGTCCGGGCGGCCGCGGGAGATTTACGCCGGGTCATTGTGTCGGCTCCTGCACTATGTAGAGCTATCAACATAGCATATAGGTAACATAAATAACATAGCTTTATATTAACGGATGTTATTTTACCTGAATGCTTGTAATCCACCGGTTCCAGAATTTAACGGATTTACAGAGTTATTTTTATAAAACCTGTACATCCTTTTTACTGTACAGAAAAATAAATTTGACTATGTAGGTGATTAAATAAACAAATTAAAAAAAGTATAACATAGGGTACAAATATCGAGTTATATTTTACCTATACCTATGTTTGCGTCCTAAAATTGGACTTAGCTTAGCGAGTAACATAATAAGAAAGTAGCGATTCTTACTCCCCTTATAGGTACTTTAGCTTTCTAGTTATCTTACAAGTCTAAGCTTGCGAAATTCCATCTCAAACATTATCCCGCCTTTACCTTTATGTTATTCATGAAAGCAATTTCAGGCTTGCCATTTCTACGTCGTTTCTATAGCTCTACGGCAAACAATCGTTAATGAAACATAAGGGGTGTGCAGCATCCCTTCGTTCATCCCTCTATATCTCGCTTATCCGCGGGGGTACCCTGTATTATACGGACCGACCGATAGACACCCTGTATAGTGAGCGTGAATTCTTGTCGATAGTTCTAGGATCTAGGCCTTGGGTTGGTTGGTTTGGATGTTTTGTATGTAAAATAAAAAATCAATCTATGTAGTGTATTGTATTAAGTATATCAGTAATCTAGTACCCATAACACAAGCTCTGATTAGCTTGGGGCTAGATAATGCTGTGTGAATTGTCCAGCATTATTTATTATTTATTTATTAATTTATTTATTAGGCCTTATTTCTGAATTAGTTTTGTACTCAACTCGCCAATGCTTGCAAGGGCGGGCGGTGAATCTAATAAAAAATAAAAATCAAGTTTGGAATTGAAATAGTTATTAGAACTGCTTAAATGCACGCACGCTAAGCACATGACAAACTATGAATTACTAGCCTGTCTAGATGCCTGCAGCGTCATACACGGTTTCGTTAAACGAAAAGCATACATGTTAAAACCCTTTCAGCCATGAAAAGGTTCTAGAAAGAGGCTTATACTAAAGTTCCCTTGTATGTTTTTACCAAATCTTCGAGCAGACTTAGTAGGTACAAGTTATTTAATTCAAAACTCCTTTGTATTCTTCAACTGGCGCGCGCTCAAATATTAAAAAGCGTATTTCGGGCACTTCTGTCAGATGACGTCACCACGTCCAGTTTTTATCTCCCGTCTCCTCCCCGCAGACGACTGATAGAATATTGATAGGGGCCTTAGGTTTATAAGGATTTTATGAAATCCGGGTTAACTTCTGTATCTGTATGTGTACACATACTAAGTAATAACGATTCACCGGTAGTTCTTTCTAAATCTACTTATATTATGAATGACGAATGTTCCTGAACATAATGTTTGTAACTCAATATTTCCAAAACTAGAAAAACATGTATTACAAAATCTGATCTTTATAATACGACCTTTATAATAATTTAGAATACATACTGTTATTTGAGAAGCACTTGAAAAATGTAGAAGCTGGTCTCTCTCTCCATACTTTATACATATGATAGGTACCGGGTAAAACGGGTAATAGAGACTTAAGGGTGAATAGAAATGGACGAAATACTGGAGCAAAACATCCTTTTGCAGAGGTCAGATCGACTGACACAGAAGGTGAACAGTTAAGGACTAAGGACAATTCCACTGCTACTAGCCAGGTAAAGTGTTGCTCCAGTATTCTGTCCATTTTTATTCACCCTGGAGTCTCTATTCACCCCGTTTTACCCTAAGTTTTGATCGCGGAAGCCCTTCTACAGTAAGTCAATAGTACTGTTTATTTTCTTACAGAACCGATGGCTATTGTGGTGATAAGTTTATCGAGTGACGACCAAAGGCCACTTTTAATCCAGGAAAATCGTGCGCGGAGCCGCAGGCAAAAGGTACCTATAATTGAACCGGAAATTGATTTTTGATTTTGGTGTTTTATTCGAGAAGGAAATCCAGTAATTCCACCGGAAGTCCCGCCATATTGGAGGTTTTTCCTTCCTCGTTAGGGTCTGTGGGTAATACTGTTAAGAAAAGTGCCAGGATTCCATTCTTGACCGAAAGTGCCTTGAATATCTGACGATCTTTAGGATGGGGACATACAGGTGTATATTGCACAAGGTGTGAGAAAAAGCATTGGTATTGTTCTTAAAATACTGAGTCCTTTTCTCATCTATTCCACTTCGAGAAAAAGTCTTTAAAAAGAGTTAGAAGGTGGTACTAGTTAATCCATTAACATTATTGTTTTTTTAATTCGTCCTTGCATGATCAACATCATTCACAGCATACCTACTGGTGCGCATTTATGCCTTATTCATGTGCCAGGAAAAAACAGAAAAGTATCAAAACGTCCCTATCATACCTACATATAAATTATGGAGAGACCAGCTTATATGTTTTGCAAGTGCTTCCCAAATAACAGTAGGTAATATAAAGGTCGGATTTTGTAATACATGTTTTTCTAGTTTTCCCCCGATGAGATAGAAGCCAAATTATATAGTTTGCTTTGTTTTGTTTTTTATTAAGTTAATAAAGCTCGGTTGGATTATTACAATAATTGTCTAGTAATAAAATATAAAAATTGGGTTACTGTTGATATTGACGATGTTGCTGTACATAGATTTAGTTAGACTAACAGCAAATAACAAAAAAATAGCTTGGTATTTAACCAAAGGAGCTGGTTACGGACCCATGAAAGTGGTAGTGGTACTATTAAATAGACAATAGTTTTCTGAGGACTATGTGAATTTCGCGTCAAGAATCCGATCCCGTGTGTTTCAGCGACCGCGCCCGCGGCTGGAATCCGTTTGTCACCGGCCTCTGAAACGTATTTAGGACGAACCCTTCAGGAATGGAGTCCGTCTTCATCTTGTTTGCTGTTTACCCTTCAGGGTAAATACTCGGAATGTTCCTTTGTTTGGTCTAGTTCTCAGCTTCGCTATCTCGTTTCAAACAAGTACTGTCACCTCCTGCGGTATGCAACCAGCGAGAGAGGAAGATGGGGGATTGTGGAAATAATGGTTTGAGCAGCCACGAAAACACAAGAGCCAGAAATTCATGGAACCTTTCCCTGTGCCCCTGTGATACATTATAAATTTATAACAGTAATAACAATAATATCCTCCTAGCCGAATTTCGACCTCGGCGGCCAGTGTCATCGGAGACTACCCTAGGACATTATTATAGTGCACAAGTGTGTGCGCAAACACAGGTGCACCTCTCATAATCCGACGGGACGGCACACCGACCCGACCGGGGAGAGGTTAAGCGCAGGACCAACGGCTTAGCGTGCTTTCCGAGTCACGGGGGTGTAACACCGCCAACTTCCTGACTCCGGGCTGCTGCTGTGAATTTTTCTTGCTAGAAAAACCGAAATGTCAACTGACTGACTATGATGACCTCCGTGGCGCAGCGGGCGAAGGTCCGCCTGCGACGCAGGAGGTTGCGGGTTCGTTTTCCGCCTCGGAACGAATTTGTGTACGATCTGCAGAAATTTGTTCCGTTGGCCTGGTTGTTTTCTATGTATAATAAAAAATATTTATTTATTTATAAAAAGTACTTACACTATTTTTACAGGGTAATAGTATCTATGTAGTGTATTGTATTAAGTATATCAGTTATCTAGTACCCATAACACAAGCTCTGCTTAGCTTGGGGCTAGATAATGCTGTGTGAATTGTCCAGCATTATTTATTTATTATTAATTTATCATTAACTATTGGCCCGACCCGGGATTTGACCCCAGGACCTCATAATCAGCGGCTGAGCCAACGAGACAGATTTTAACAGTAGGCACCTAGTGGGATAACTTTATGTAGGCACTTTGGTCTATACTATTCAGTTAGTCGCCTGTTTTACATTTGATTCTCTTTGTTATTGATAAGAAAATATGTACTTTGTTTCTACAACTAGAATTGAGCCGGCATTTTGAGAGCTCGGATAGTCGCTACTGCACCGATTAAGCTTAGCTTGGGTCTAGATGATCCTGTGTGGATTGTCCAGCATTACTTATTACTACTGCTATCCGACGCACTTACTAAGATATTAGTGGATCATCATCACCAGCCTATATTAGTCCACTGCTAGACGCTATAAATTAGCGCAATGTCTTCAGTTTGCCTCATCCTTTTGCAGGTCGTCATCCCACCTGGCCGGAACCCTCCGGCCAGGTGGGATGACGACCTGCACTGGACTGACCTACCGCTCGGGTAAACGTGTTTTTGATGGAGACCATGACTCGGAAAATGTAGTGTAGGACAGTCCTACACTACATTTTCCGAGTCATGGTCTCCATCAAGAACACGTTTACCCCAGCGGTTGTCGGTTCTTCTCGAGATATGGCCGGCTGTCACTTCAGCTTGCTAATTCTTTGAGCCATGTCGATTCGTGGATAATCAGCAAAAATGGAAGAAACAGGTCTAGTACTGAACGAATTTATTACGGATGTAAGTGTGCTCGGAGGGAGACACGCGCGTCTAGAACCGCACTCACCCTGAAGATGTCCCTCGTTAAGGGATGAAAAGTTGGTGTTCTTCCAATACAAATACGGTTCGTAGTTAACCCCCTTACATCCGTACTGCTATCTTTATTCCTGAACCTGAAAATAATAGACTGTTACATAAAGCAAGTTTATCGGCGCATGTAGTCCATCCATCCTGAAAGTTTCGGAAGCTAAGTCCGTAAGCATGTGAAACGTGTTAAACAGGCCCTAGTTCCGAGATACAAGTTGTAACTAGTTCCGTTAGTTGCAGCTACTTAGGTGGCAGGTACTATCGATATCTAAGCGCTAAAGTTTGACTGGTAACTTAGGAGGTACTTAGTGTGTACGGACATTGCAGCGTAGAACTTCTCACTTACCTATGTCCACACGTGTAAGTAAGTAAGTAAGTTTAAAAGTAGCAATGTTAATATTTTTTCGTCCATTTTCGCCGAGTCAATAACGACAGTTCAAGAACAGACGCCATAATGCCCGCGGTCGGCAGCCGATGCCTCCTGAGAACCCACACGCCCGCGACTGACGGGCGGGTGGCGCTCTAGCCGACGCGTTTCTAATCAAATCAAATCAAATCATTTATTTGCAAGAATACATCATTTCACAATGTCAGATCTTATAACTATGTATGCAATTGTATTCTACCGTCGTCGCTCGCACACGCCGATTCAGAGAACCCAACAGCTAACAGAAAAAATCATGCCGCCGAGCCGCCGTGGCTGGCCCCACGCAGCTTATTACTAGGTATATCCCATTTTCTACCCGGTCTCCCCGGTACGACTAGAATTGGGCGCGCCGCCGCCCAGCAGGAGCATTGAAAGTGTTAAGAACGTAGATTTCCTTCTATACTTTTAACTTTTGGAAATCTTGTTAAAAGCTATCATACATTTATTAACAAAGAAAATTATGAAGAAATAATTAGAAATTGTATTTACAATTAAAACAATTGAGCTAACTGCAGACTGTTGCAAACAATCTACAGGTAGCTGAACTGATCCATATATTGATATGGTATTGAACAGTCGGAAGCGTCCCCAAGACGCTGGCTGTGCTGGCAATGCTGATGCGAGGCGCCAGATACTCACCGCTCTCGGGTAACACGTCGCTTAAATATAACTTTTAGCTAACATGTATTATTAGATACTAACAGTGCCTCGCGGTTTCACCCGCGTATTTCCCGTTCCCGTGGGAACTCCGGGATAAAATATAGCCTATGTACTAATCCATCTCTTTGCCAAATTTGATCCACACCCGTTCAATAGTTTTTGCGTAGCAGCGCCTCGCGATCACACCCGTAGTTCCCGTTCTCATGGGGATTCCGAGATAAAATATAGCCTATGTGCTATTCCAGACTATAATCTATCTCTGTGCCAAATTTCATCTAGATCCATTCAGTAGTTTTTGCGTAGCAATGCCTTGCGATTTCACCCGCGTAGTTCCTGTTCCCGTGGGAATTCCGGGATAAAATATAGCCTATGTGTTATTCTAGACTATAATCTATGTCTGTGCTAAATTCCATCCAGATCCATTCAGTAGGTTTTACGTGAAAGAGTAACAAACATCCATCCATCCATACATACAAACTTTCGCGTTTATAATATTAGTAGGATTATCTAATAAACATCATACGTGTAAAGCATAGTAGCAGTCTCATGTATCGTTTAAAAAGTATCGTCAATAGTAAGAACTCAAGTTCTCACAGTAATAGCTATTAAAATCATTAAAGGTTGGTGTTCTTCCAACACAAATAAGGTTCGCAGCTAACCCGCTTACATCCGTAATGAATTCGTCAAACTACGATAGTTTTAATTGTAAAAATAAATAAATATCATAGTAAATTCACCTACTGCTGGTATAGGCCTATTTTAGTTATGATGGAGAATAAAATATTTTGTTTTCCCTAGCCACGACTTAAAATAAAATCCTACTAAGAAACAAAACCTTCTATTGGTCGGATAAAAAGAAACTAAACAGTTCCACCCTTAGTGGACATGCCTCTTATTTTATTTTGTAAAAGTTTAGTTTAGCCATCCAATCTAGAGTAGTCATCTAAGTATTGTGCAGGACTTTAAGCCGGGCCCCGCAAGCCAGTCGGAGCCAATACGCTTTGTTCGGCGAAACAGCCTGGTCGGACCACAGAGGCTGCCTGACCAGAGATTTCTTCTATATACTTTTGAGGCTGATGAACGACGAATTTCGGCCACGGCGCGGCGTCCAGTCTCACCGAAGACTAGCCAGGTGTGCAGGACATATTATAGTGCACAAGTGTGCGCGTAAACACTGGTGCACTCTTTTGAGGCAATAAAGAGCAAAGAGGACAATGTTTAGAGTACGTCGACTCTGTTCTACAACATCCACATAATTATTATAAATAAATTATCAGGCGCAATCGGTAGGATCGAGTGCCAATTATGGCAAATTAGTAAAGAATCGATCGGTTTACGTGAATCGCTATTTTGTTTATAAACTTAAATTCAAGTAATTTGAATATCCAAGCTTTGTATAGTTTTGAGTTTCATGTTAATCGCAATTTGATCTTATATAAATTTTTTTGAACCCCTTTTTTACGCGTCCATAAGGTTCGGTTGGTAGTAAATCACCAGTTAGATATTTCTACTACAGCGTATCGCAATCGGTAGCAGAAGAGGAGTTTAATCTAGGTAATGACAATCGTAAGAAATACGGAATGTAAAACATGATCACCTTTTTTTGAACATCTGATTCTCCGTTTTTAGGGTTTTGATGATCGAAGATCGGTTTCAAAACCCTTATGGTCTCGCTTTGTCTGTCCTTTTTTCCCTCCTTAATAACTCAAAAACTACTGCAGCTATCAACTTGAAATTTAAAATTATAATACATTTCGTGCGCCTGTACAGATTTCGAGAAAAAAAAATGAAAATAAATGAAAAATGAAAATGAATATTTTCCATACAAATTGTGATGCCGAAATTTTAAAAGATACCTACAGAGCCATATGGGGTATCAAATGAAAGGTACCATTTTGTACATTTCAAAATAAATTTTGAAATTTTTGTAGGTTTCATACTTTTTAAAATATTTCGAAAAAAGTCGAAAAAATACCCATTCCCCCCCCCCTATCTCCGAAGATTGCAGAGCGATCCATGTAAAATGTATGGAGCGTTTATAGACATGGATCTATATTTTACAGGAAAAATATAGAGAAGTTTAAAAAAAGAACACTTTTTGAAAAATGGTCAAAATGGGGGGGAATAATTTTCAAAAGGGGGGGGCTACCTCACCGAGTGGGGTATCAAATGAAAGGTATTTGTTTGTACGTTTCAAAACAGTTGTTCAAATTTCTGTAGAATTCATACTTTTTGAAATATTTTGAAAAAAGTCGAAAAAATACCCATTCCCCCCCCCTATCTCCGAAGTTTGCAGAGCGATCCGTTTAAAATGTATGGAGCGTTTGTAGATATGGATCTATATTTTACAGGAAAAATATAGAGAAGTCTGTAAAAAGAACACTTTTTGAAAAATGGTCAAAAAGGAATAATTTTCAAAAGGGGGGCTACCCCACCGTTCCGAGTGGGGTATCAAATGAAAGGTATCGGTTTGGACATTTCAAACCAGTTTTTCAAATTTCTGTAACTTTCATACTTTTTGAAATATTTCGAAAAAAGTCGAAAAATTTACCAATACCCACCTTAACCGAACCACCCATTTAACCGAAGCATGCAGAGAGATCCATCTGAAATGTAACCTACTATTCTTAGGTATTCGTTAAATTGCGAAGTCTCTAACCGGTACCTTTGGTACATTGACAAACGTTCAAAACCCTCGGCGCGCGAGTTACACTCGCACTTGACGGATCTTGTTTTGAAAATCTTTCCTTATGAGAACCTGTCTATATGGAACAAACCACCGATTCACCAAAAATATTTCAACTCGATGAGCTGACACTGTGGTCCCACCTCAAGATGTTCAGTTCACTTCGACTTTAAAATCGTAGTTACTTTTCCAATTGTACAGTTCTTCGGCAATTGTACAAGTTGGGGCGACTTCGATCATTTTAGACGATATTATTAACCGGGGTGAAGGAGTTTCGAGTTGAGTTTTCTTATCTTTGAAGAGCTGCTTGTTGTATTGATCGGTTAAGATGTTGGCTTCAATATTTGTCCAAAGGAAAATAACTTTAAAGTTTATCTGGTATAAGTAGTTAATTATTAATTTAAAGTTCGGAAAGACTTTTTTTTAAATAATCAACAATAACCGCTGAGTATAGGGGCTGCATGTGTTATGACATAGATAAAATGGCTGGTCGGCCGAGATTGTTGTTCTAAACACAAAGTTGACAGAGTATTCAAAATAAATGATTGTTTTGAAAGACGAAAAGAACTGACTTGAAACTGTTTAATGTTACGAAACCCTTGGTGTGCGCGATGACTCGCACTTGGGCGGTTTTGATTTAGGGATTTCTATTTATTCCGCAAAATTTAAATAAGTTTTACGGGACTACTGGTAATTCCTCGGGAATAACATTTTTATGGGACCAACTAGAGTCATTATCTAATACACGAGCGAACGCATCATCAAAATTGATTCACAATTGGACCGACTTTTGCAATAATCTACACGATTATTGTTTGAGATCATGCTGATTTTGTGTAACAGTAGTGTAGAGTAGAATAATTTGGAAGCCTAATTTTTATTATGTATGTTTACAATATTTCTTATGTTTACTTACAATATTCCTTTTTCGGTATGTTCACATTATTGATTTTAATCTAGATCAAAATTTGTAAAAGTAGCATAAGACGTTTATTCTTAATTCGATTGTTATCTGATTTGTGAATGAATAAATAAATAAATAAAAAAATTAGTTCAAAATATACTGATCAACAAATTCCAATTTAATTTCGAAGGAAAACATTAATATTGTAGGTTTTTTGTTGTAAAACAGGCTGGTTCATTATTGCAAAAAACCTTAAATGGGGGTTATTTCTTAGTTCCTTATTACTTTATTCAACTTCAAAAATTCCAAGGCGGCTCTTTCGGCCTAGTACAGCCATTATAATGTTAGCTTGTAGATACCTATATGGGACGGAACTTACTAACAGAATGATCGGCACAGTAACTAGCGCATAAATTGCATCTACGAGTTGCGAATTGGGTCATATTACACAGAATATTCGTTGCAAATTAACAAACGAACCTACCTATCTCATTTCTATCTCAACATGTTATTGCTCATCAAACCTTTCCATAGAGTATGGAGGCGGTTATGCGAACAGACGGAGGAAGCCTGTTCTAAATGAATTCCTATAGTTCATATGAAACAAGAAGTGTTTTTGTGGCAAGTGCATGCAACGTTGCCTTTTGTTTCAATCAAATCAAATAGTTGATTCTAAGACTAATCTGAATTTTGCTAGGTAGGATGAAAATAAAAAAAATCGCTCACCTCGGATCTACCACCTATGCAAATTTCAGATATCATATCTACCTTAGATAAATTTATTGATGAAAACACTTTGAAATGTGAAAGTAAATTCTCCGTGTCATTATAAAGGGTTATTCCAGTTTCGCCCCTGAAATCCCCCCTCAGGGGTAAAGCTGGACTTCAATAAATTAATTGCAGTTTCCCTCCTTGAAGATCCTTAAGGAATACCTACTTACCTTCAGAAGTCATCGTACAAATAGCTACACTCTAACCGGGTTCATAATTATAATTTACTACTATTTTTGTACTTATAAATATAAATAATTTCGAGATCCTCTATTCCAAATTCGTATTTGGTTCATATGTATTGTTTTCTTTAATTTTTCACGTACTAGTTCCCCAAACCACAACACAGTTACCGTATAATATTAGGACATAAGCTATAAAGGGTTTTTGGTAATTCACTGACACCATGTTAACTGCAGGTTCTGCCCACAATCATGAACACGTCCGTGAAGACGCCAGGTCTCAATTCATAAAATTGGTGTAAAGGGTATATACCCCCCCCCCCTCCATTCAAAAGTCGTTCATTATAGGGGTTTTCTTTGAAACTAAACCTAAAAACGACGGTGCCCTGTATTATCAGTGTGTGTGTGTTTGTTCGGCTGTCTGCCAGTCAGGCAAATGTCACTTTAATCATCTTGGGTAGATGTAAATTAAGCAAATGATGATGATGTGGATTTAAATATGTGTAGGAGATCGGTATTTAGTAATTAATTAGATTTTGGACACTATTTTGTATGAGAGGCGATTTAAAAAAAAAACGAATTAAGACCTGGCGTCTTCACTAACGTGGTCGTGATGATGGACAGAACCTGCCGTTTAGGCAGTGTCAGTGAATTACCAATAACCCTGTACGTACATGTGAGCAAAATAAATAAATAAATTAAATGCACCGCATATTTATGCCTCTCTACCATCATCCACGTTCCACACTCCGCGGCTGCCCCAATTCCACCTCTCAATCCTCGAAGGTGAATCTTAATCAACGCTAACAGACTCATTAGCGAAGCGGGCGTGTTGGTACGTTTGCTTTAATTAGGTGCTTAATTGCTGATAAATTTGCGAGTTACGGGTTTGGTTGTGGAAAGTGTTGTTTTGAGCTAAGAAGTGATTGAAAACATTGTGCGCAAAAACGGAACTTATTACAAATTTCGTGAACAGTTTAAAGGACATGCCATTTTTTAGGTAAAAGGACGAAGCGAAAGCGAAAGAGTTTTAAAGAAAAGTCTAAAAAAAGTTATATAGTTGGAAAAAGGATACACAAGAACCAATGATTTTCTTGAAACATGGCTAAGAACATCTGTAACACAAAAAAAAAAACTAAACAAAAATCGGTTAATCCGTTTGGGAGCTACGATACCACAGACAGATACACAAATACACAGACAGACACGTTAAACTTATAACACCCCTCTCTTTTTGCGTCGGGGGTTAAAAAATCAATAAAAATACTGTGTAAAATAATGTCAGGTTTCCGAGACGTTCGCAGATGAAAGTTACTGTAGGCACAAAATCAAAAATCAAAATCAAAAACTCTTTATTTCCATAAATACAATAAATGTACACTTAGAAAAGGTCAAACTATAAAACTATTCACTGACACGGAAATAAAGTGATATTTTTGATTTCTGTCGCTTCGGTATGTAGACTAAAGTAAAGAAGCGACGAAGAAACCTTTAGCCTGTTAGTTGTTATTTTTCGAGTTGGAGCAAAACCCGTTCCAAGCTTTTTTATCTACTAGATAATCTGATATTTTATAGTAAGCCTTTTTGCACAGCAAGGTTTTGACAATTTGTTTGAATTTATTTACTGATAATTTTTGCAACTCACTAGGAGTTTTGTTGTAGGAGCGTATACATTGCCCTTTAAAAGATACATTAATTTTGTGAAGCCTAGTTGTGGGCACAGCGAGTTTATGTTTATTTCTGGTATTAAAGTTATGTTTATAACTATTTTTAGGGAGCTGATTTTATTTCTATGAGTGTACAACAAGTTTTCATAAATATATTGACATGGTACTTCATAAATATATTGACATGGTACAGATATAATAGGTACTATACTAGTACTATTGTTTCTTCATAAGTGAATATCTCAGAAACGTGAGTGTGGTGATGCTTTACGACATTATGTTGGAGAACATTTTTTATTTGTTTTAGCACCTTCTATCCAGATATAAGACAATGCGCAGCGATTAAAAAAAAAACAAAATGGTGACCAATGTTAGGGCCTAAATATTCAAACCCTTTGAAACTAGGACCAAAAAAAAAACTAGTTGCCAAAGCCATACCACCGAAGTCGCTGTAATAGATTTAAGGAGGTGGTTTGCTACACACTAGCGACACCACCGACTTTTTTATATTAATACGACAAACTTCCAAAGTTCAAGTTTGTGATAGGTGAACTTTTTAATACCTTTAAAATACTACTACATAGCTCTACACTAGCATCCAATACATACTTCCATACAGCACAAATATTCTATTCTATTCTATTCTATGACCGCCCTTCTTAGGAAACGGGACCACTGTGCAGTGGTCCGAATCGACCCATTCCAATAGATACCTTGGGCCATTCGCACCGCTCCTACCACTCGGTGCGAAAGGACCCATTCAAAAAGAGCTCTTTGGCGATTCGCACCACGCTTTGAACCGCTTGTGGTGCGAAACGACAAAGACCCCTAGAAATTCATCTTGGCTCGCATGTGGGCTACATGAAATCATAGACAAACCAATAAACAATTTCATAATTCACGTCGCAAACTCGACTAGGCACCTACTCATAACATTACAACATGGCCCGGGTTCTCTAATAGTCCGTGACGTCATAAATAACGGTTGCAAGAAAACAAGGGGGATGCAAAGAGGGCGCGGGGAGAGGGGTCCGTGATTTAGTTGTTACTGTCTTGTAGACGCTTTGTTTTCGCGGTGAAAGAAAATGGCTTAGGGGAAAAGTTTTCCAGAAAAGTAGTGAAACCTTTCGGAATATTAAGTTTTATTTTTATCTGATAGTATTTATGGCTGTTAATGTAAGAGATAAGGGGGGTTAAGGAAGATTGTTGGGAAATGGTTTCTAAGTCAGCCAAAGTTTCGGTACTTTATTGCTATTGCAACCCGAGTTATATCAATCCACCGAACAGAGATTGTTGAACACGCAGACTAGCAGATTTTTTGGACATTTTTCATAATATAAATGTAAAAAATAAACAATCCTTACCAAGGTCTACAATTTTATTTATTGTGAACGCCCCCTTAAACGCCAATCAGACACAAACTAAATATATTCATAGATAAATCGTTTCTTTTGACCAAGCATTGGCTACTTAGAACACTGGTCTCATGTGACCATTTACATTTAACTTTTCATTTATGGGTTACAAATGTGACTGCGGTCCATTTGACGATTAAAAACGAGTACTTTTGTGAATAAAGAAAATCTAAATCAATTCATCGAAATAGTATGGGTCTGTGGTAGGTAAGTTATTACACCCTCAAATCTTTCTTTCACTAAATTTTCCTGCCAATTCAACCATCATTTTCGATGCACTTGGTGGCATTTTCCGCTCCCTCCGAACGCAGTGACGTAGCAGCGCATAGTGCAAGTTATGACGTCACGGATAAAATTAGCGACTGCGTTGGTTCTCGGCAGGGTCACTTCGTTGCTTTTTGTCTGCTTTTGACAAGTGCAGGACTGAGTTTTCGACAAGAACTGAGCTTTAAAAGTCTGAAAAATAAAAACAACCTCATTTTCTGTAAAACCTTGGGTTGTTTTTAGGGTTCCGTACCTCAAAAGGAAAAAAGGAACCCTTCTAGGGTCACTTTTTGTTGTCCGTCTGTCAAACTGCTTTTCTCAGGAACGCGTGGACGTATCGAGTTGCAATTAACGTCAAATACTCAAGACCGTAACCTCTTAGAGCCGCGATATAAATAAAACTTCTAAGTCAACGCACTCATAATATGTATGTTACAGCCGTTTATGTCAGAATATTTTGAAATTTTCAAGGGCTCACAATCACATGCACACAAAACCTATAGTGTACTTCCCGTAGACCTAGAATCATGAAATTTTGTGAGCAGCAAGGTCTTATAGCACAAGTTAAAGGAAAAATCTGAAAACTATAAATTTGTAATTTATTCACTAAAGAATTACTTTTATTACTCGCCATGTATCAAAACCTACAGGGTACCTACTTCCCGTTGCCCTAGAATCATGATAATTTGGCAAGACACAAGGTCTTACGGAACCCTTAGTGCACGAGTCTGACTCGCACTTGACGTTTTATTTTTCTGTGTGTTCCAATGACTCAACCATCATTGTAGGTGCACCAATGAAGTATAATAGTTACTAAGGATGCACTCAGTGGAATTTTCATCTTCCATTGACAGGAAGAGATGTTTCTTTCACCCTTATTATTCTTGTTTATTTTACTGTTATTGTTATAATTTTCACTGCACTTCGCTTCGGCATTGCTGCTATCGCGGTAAACGAAAGATAATTGCGAAATAACATGATTTATATCATATTGAAACTAAGGTACGTGCTTTTATTGCCTCGCAAAAAAAGGAATGATAATCTAGAGGAAGACATCTGTCAGGTTGGTCATAGGCAATTCTTTTACTTTATGAATTGTCTACGAAAAAGTGCGATTGTTTTGTAGATTTTAGGGAAACTACTTTGGTTTATTTTAATATCTTCATAATGAAGTGACTCATAAAATAATGATCGAATTTCACGTCAGTGAAGTTCATTTGATCATATATTATAGTTACTAAGGATGCACTCAGTGGAATTTTCCTCTCCCTCCGAACGCAGTAACGATGCGTCGTCGTTACTGCGTAACGCATCGTGCAAGTTACGACGTCACGGATAATTAGCGACTGCGTTGGTTCTTAGCAGGGCTACTTTGCTGCGATTTGTCTGTTTGTGACAAGTGTAGGACTTGTCATTAATTTGTGAATATGCATCATCATCAGCCTATAGTCCACAGTTGGACGGTAGCCTACCCAAATTAGTGAAAAAGCGACTTACGTCCTGCTTGCTGCATTCAACATCTGTCAACATTTTTTGGCAGATTGTCATTGCGCCACCATACGCAATGTTCACCTCGTAAGGAATTTATTCGCGAACACAGTTCACGAACATGTTCCTTTCCTCAACCTCAACCTCAACAGCCTGTATTGGTCCACTGCTGGACGCAGGCATCCCCCTTACAAGCGCCTTGTTGGCTTTTATATCAGTGCCCATAATCCTCACGCTGGGCATGCGGGTTGGGGATCGCAAGTCGGTGGTAGAATTGTTCTGCAGGGGGCGCTGCCCGCCCCCGGTGGACATCCCTTAGTCGCCTCTTACGACACCCTCGGGAAAAGTTGGGTGGTGCAAATTCTAGGCCGCCGGTACCACACAGCTGATGTTCCTTTAAACCTGTTGAAATATCGATAAAAATAAATAAAATGCGACTTATGCCCGTGAATTGTTAAACAACAATGTGTTCTGATAATCGTTATCATCATCAGTCAAGAATTAAAATTTGAATGGTATTTTTAAGTTACCTCGGTTAGCATAAATAGAGCATTTAGTTAAGAAATCAAATAATATTGCAAAAATTTTCGACTTCGACGGGACTTGAACCCGCATTGCCTTAGTACCTTCGGGAATGTGCTAACCAACACCACGAGGTCAAGTGATGTAGGAGTAAATAATCTTTGGGACTTCCTACGGTCTCTATATTTAGTTATTTCAACATACATGTCAGGCATAGTACGCGGATATGTTAGTTCAGGAGCTTACACTCTCTGAAAGCCACGGAGGTCTTTAAACACGGTACCTACATTATTCAGTTTATTTATTTCACTAGCAACCCTAAGCTAGCAACCCCAGCTTTCAGCAGCAACCACAAACTCTCGCAGTTGATGTTGTTATTGTTGCAAAGTTTTAATGCTCAGGTTTAGCCGGTGGTTGGCTTGTACATTCGCAAAGTGCATTGCGATCGGTGTTTACAAATGCTGAGAATTTCTGCTAAAACGTGAGTTTGTTTTGTAACTTGAATTTAATTTTCGACTTGGTTACTGCCAACATATTTCAGTCAATATTCTAGTTAACATGCTAGGTAATCGTCTAGTCTAAACAAGATCCGTCAAGTGCGAGTGTAACTCGCGCGCCGAGGGTTTTGAACGTTTGTCAACAAATATGTACCAAAAGTACTGGTTAGAGACTTCGCAATTTAACGAATACCTAAGAATAGTAGGTACCAACCTACATTTCAGATGGATCTCTCTGCATGCTTCGGTTATAGTTATTGGTGGTTCGGTTAAGGTGGGTAATGGTAAATTTTTCGACTTTTTTCGAAATATTTCAAAAAGTATGAAAGCTACAGAAATTTGAATAACTGGTTTGAAATGTCCAAACCGATACCTTTCATTTGATACCCCATTCGGCGAGATATAGATCCATATCTTCAAACGCTTCATACATTTGAAATGGATTGCTCGGCAAACTTCGGAAATAGGGGGGGGGGGGGGAATGGGTTTTTCTTCGACTTTTTCCAAATTATTTCAAAAACTATGAAACCTACAGAAATTTAAAAAACTGTTTTGAAATGTCCAAATTAATACCTTTTATTTGATACCCCACTCGGTGAGGTAGCCCCCCTTTTGAAAATTATTCCCCCCCTTTTTGACCATTTTTCAAAACGTGTTCTTTTTTCAAACTTCTCTATATTTTTCGTGCAAAATATAAATCCATATCTACAAACGCTCCATACGTTTTAAACGGATCGCTCTGCAAACTTCGGAGATAGGGGGGGGGGGGGGGGGATTGGGTATTTTTTCGACTTTTTTCGAAATATTTTAAAAAGTATGAAACTTACAAAATTTTCAAAAAATATTTTTAAATGTACAAAATGATACCTTTCATTTGATACCCAATATGACTCTGTAGGTATGTTTTAAAATTTCGGCATCACAATTTGTATGGAAAATATTCATTTTCATTTTTCATTTATTTTCATTTATTTTTCTCTAAATCTGTACAGGCGCACGAAATGGATTATTATTTTAAATTTCAAGTTGATAGCTGCAGTAGTTTTTGCGTTATTAAGGAGGGAAAAAAGGACAGATAAAGCGAGACCATAAAGGTTTTGAAACCGATCTTCGATCTTCAAAACCCTAAAAACAAGAGTGTTATCAAAAAACCTATGTATTATCGACTAATTGCGATCGTATTTTCGGTTTTTTTTTTCAATACTATTTTTACCATAAGTCGCGCTATATCAAAAAAAAATTAAAATAGGTATATAATCTGGATTATGTGTAGACAGCTTTATTAATTTACCTATTTCCTGCCTAAATTGTTTAATATCTAACTGAATGATAAAAAATATGAAAGTAAAGATTTTAAATTACTTTTTATGCGCTTTTTATACGAATTGAAGCTTTCGGGTCAGCTTCAATTCGTGACCACCAAACTCTGTTTACGCATCTCTTCCTTTAGGTTAACTAAATTAAACTACATTAACAAAAGTGACAGTCGGGTAGCGCATTTATAACAAACTTCCAGTGGAAAATAACAGGATAAAGTAACTCTAGTCTCTACTCTACCCACACCTATCGTGAATTGCAAACTCTAGCATTGTAAACCGTCTCCCAAGATGTTATCAAACAACAATAAGAACCTCATCTATCTCTCCAAGGATCTACACACCGTGCGTGCGGTATCATCCGACTTCCCAACTTTGTGCGTGACACACAACACAACTTTGTGCGTGACACACCGCACAACTTTACTCGCACAACAATCTGACAGTCCCTTTTGACGGAAAGGTTTTCACTCTGTCATCCCTCGGAATTCGAATACACGGTGTTTGTAATGATTTATCTAGATTTATAAAAATAAACTTGGTAACTAAAATACTGATTGCTAGGCTAGTATAAACAACGCTTTATTTAGCTTGAAGGTAAAGTAAATTACCTACGTACATACTGAATTCTTTCAGCTCAAACCCCCGCAGTTTCAAATTGTAAAGGAAGGGATTAAAAATCTCAAACTGTTTTTCATAGCTAGGACTCGCTTTAGAAAACAAGTTCAATTTGACGATAGTATTGAGACGTCACGTGGTCATTGTGACGACTCATTTTTGTATGGGATTTGCGTAGTTCCACGTTCACTACTCGCCGTGTGGTGCCGGCGGCATAGAATTGCACCACCCCAACTCTTCCCGTGGGTGTCGTAAGAGGCGACTAAGGGAAACACACACCGGGGGGCGGGCAGCAGCGCCCCCTGCAGAGCAACTGCACCAAACTGCGATCCCCAACCCGCAATGCCCAGCGTGGGGATTATGGGCATTACCCCCAATGATTAAAGAAGCCAAAAAATGGCCCCCAGTTCCCGGCCGCCTCGCTATTCCTGGCCATGGTAGCGGCCACGGTAACGGCGGGGCAGGGGGTGCTAGGAATCCCCGGGCTACATTAGGCTACCATTCATTGCTCAAAAAACTGACCCTGGCGACGTTTAACGGACGAACTCTGAGGCTGGACCATCATCTAGCGCAGTTGGAAGTGGAGTTAGAGAATATTAAATGGCATGTTCTGGGGTTATGTGAAGTCCGTAGAGAGGGGGAGGACACCGTAACTCTAGACTCAGGCCATCTTCTCTACTTTCGCGAGGGTGATAAAACATCCCAGGGTGGCGTAGGGTTCCTCGTAAATAAGGCTCTCGCTAGCAACGTTCAAGAAATCTCCAGTGTGTCGAACAGGGTAGCGTACCTGATCCTTCGGCTATCCAAGCGGTATAGCATGAAGGTAATTCAGGTCTACGCACCGACCTCGACACACTCGGATGATGAAGTGGAGGATATGTATGAAGACATATCCAAAGCCTTACACAACACCACTAAGGCCCACTTCAACGTTGTTATGGGGGACTTTAACGGCAAGGTGGGAACCCAGACTGGCAACGAATCCCGAATAGGCACGCATGGTTATGGAGTTAGGAATCACAGGGGGCAAATGCTTGTCAACTTCCTTGAGAAAGAGGGGCTGTTCTTAATGAACTCCTTCTTTAAGAAACAGCCTCAAAGGAAGTGGACATGGCAAAGCCCCGACACTGTGACTAAAAATGAGATCGACTTCATCATGACGGATAGCAAGCACATATTCAGAGATGTCTCAGTGATCAACAGGTTCAATACCGGATCTGATCACCGACTGCTCCGAGGCTCTCTGAATATCAACTTGAAGCTTGAAAGAAACCGTCTGATGAAGTCCACGCTCCGACCTAACCCAATCCAAATCATGGCGGGCACCGAGAAGTTCCAGCAGCTTCTCGGGAATAGATTTGTTGCCTTGGATCCCACTGATGACGCTGACGAGACCCTACACAATCTGGTCGAAACGCTGAGGGATGAGGGCATCAAGTTTTGCAAAAAGCAGCGCACTGGCAAGAAATCCAAACTCTCGGATGAGACTCTCGGTCTGATGACAAAAAGACGGGAAACCACTCAAGCGTCTTCGTTAGAGAGGTCAGACCTGAACAAGCGAATTGCGAAGATGGTACGGCGCGACCTTCGGAGCTCCAACACACGCCTCATCGAAGAGGCGATAGAGCGAAACCGAGGGTCCAAAGTATTCACTCAGCAGCTTGGCAGGAGCCACCTGACGAAGCTTAAAACGCACGACGGGAGGACCGTATTGTCGAAACCGGAGATCTCCGCCGAGGTAGAGGATTTCTATGGCCGTTTATACGCTGCACATGCCCCCCATTCCCGGCGAGACGACCATGATTCTAGAGCCACCCTGACACGCCACTATACCGACGAACTGCCAGACATCAGTCAAGACGAGATCGTGTTAGCTCTGAGGCAGCTTAAAAATGGAAAAGCCCCCGGTGAGGACGGAATAACTTCAGAGCTTTTGAAAGCTGGAGGTGCCCCTGTTATACAGGAGCTACAGAACCTCTTCAACGCCGTCCTTCACAGTGGGAGAACTCCAAAGGCGTGGAGCGGGAGTTTGGTGGTGCTCTTTTTTAAGAAGGGAGATAAAACCCTCCTTAAAAACTACAGACCCATCACGCTCCTGAGCCACGTCTATAAGCTGTTCTCACGAGTGGTCACGAATCGTCTCGCCAGGAGACTCGACGAGTTCCAGCCACCAGAACAGGCCGGGTTCCGCGGAGGATTTGGCACCATAGACCACATTCACACGGTGAGGCAGATTATACAGAAGTCCGAAGAGTATAATCAGCCTCTGTGTCTGGCCTTTGTGGACTATGAAAAAGCCTTTGACTCTGTCGAAACCTGGGCTGTTCTGGAATCCTTACAGCGATGCCAAGTAGACTATCGTTATATCGAGGTGCTGAGATGTCTCTACGAGGCCGCCACCATGAGTGTCCAAGTACAGGGCCAGCAGTCTAAACCCATCCAACTGCGCAGAGGAGTGAGACAGGGGGATGTTATATCCCCGAAACTGTTCACGAGCACGTTGGAAGATATGTTTAAGACGCTGGACTGGAATGGTAAGGGCATTAACATAAACGGCGACTACATCTCACACCTGCGATTCGCTGATGACATAGTCTTAATGGCGGAGTCGCTAGAGGAGCTGAACCAGATGCTGGACGGCCTAGCTTCAGCCTCGCGACGCATCGGTCTTGGCATGAATTTGGATAAAACCAAAGTCATGATCAATGGCCTCATTGATCCGGGACCGGTCGTCGTACATGGCCACCTTCTCGAAATTGTTTCCGAGTATACTTACCTTGGGCAAATTCTGCAGTTGGGTAAAAATAATTTTGAGAAGGAGGCCAAGAGGAGGATCCAGCTAGGCTGGGCAGCGTTTGGGAAACTACGTCGAGTCTTCTCGTCATCCATACCGCAATGCTTGAAAACTAAAGTTTTCAATCAGTGCGTCCTACCCGTCATGACCTACGGAGCTGAGACGTGGACACTCACGGTAGGGCTGGTGCACCAGTTCAAAGTCGCTCAGCGAGCTATGGAAAGAGCTATGCTCGGAGTCTCTCTGAAGGACAGAATTCGTAACGAATACATCCGACAGAGAACCAAAGTTATCGACATAGCTCAAAGAATTAGCAAGCTGAAGTGGCAGTGGGCCGGCCATATCTCGCGAAGAACCGACAACCGCTGGGGCAAACGTGTTCTTGAGTGGAGACCACGACTCGGCAAACGTAGTGTAGGACGCCCTCCGGCCAGGTGGGATGACGATCTGCGAAAGACTGCAGGCAGATGCTGGATGCGGCAAGCTGAAGACAGGGCGCTATGGCGCTCATTAGGGGAGGCCTATGTCCAGCAGTGGACTAATTTAGGTTGATGATGATGATGATGACGTTCACTAAGGGGGCTGTATCAAATCCCATACAAACTGTACTATCTACTACTAATATGTATTATATCACTTCTATTAAACAGAGCTCAGGACTTAAGTACCTGGCCATACCTATGAGATTTCCGTAAGGGAGTTGATATTCTGCGAACTCTTCGGTAAGCTCTTTTGTTTCTGGTAGTGTTATGCTGGTAGTGCCGAATATCCAAAGTATCCGACCGTGTACGCTGCTTGTCAGCAGGGTAGACACCCCAACCTTTCCCTGTGGAAGAATGCACTCAAAGAGGATATTAAACTCAAATCATGCGAGGGTGGCGCACTTAGGGACCGCTGCAATTGTAGCCGAGGAGCTAGGGGTGCTAGAAATACTAAAGGTTAAGAAAAACTACTTTAAAAAGGAAAGCTTGGAAAAGCTTCCTACCTAATTAACTTTCAGGATTATAAAACGTCCAGTCGAGTTGGACTCACGCACCGACGGTTCCGTATAATTGTAAGACCTTGTTTCTTGCAAAATTTTACGATTCTAGGTCAACGGGAAGCAAGTTTATGTTTTGGTCCATGGCAAGTCTCGAAATTTTTTTTTGTGAAAAAACGACAAAACCATGACGGACCCGACCTACCACCAAGCCTATCCCTGGTGGTAAGCCGGGACGAAACCCTACCACTATAGGGCTGTCCTAGTAGGTATCATTTTACATGACAAGATTTACATAACTAAGTACTAGGGTAGTTTAAACGTGAAGTAAGTAGGTCCTTACATTTGATGTTACCAGTGTGTCTCTAATCATCTCTCTGTATCTCCAAACAACTTCTGCTTTACTGGTACTTTGAATGCTAAAAGTACCTACTATTCAAAGGAACAAATAAAAATTCTACGGTTTTCGGACTTTTCCCTTTACTTGTGCTATATGACCTTGCTTCTTGACAAATGTTATGGTTCGGGAAGTACCCTATGTGTTGTGGTTTTGTGTGCAAGTGATTACCTTGGAAATTTCTTACTTACGACTGACTTAGAAGTTAATGATTTATATCACGGCTCCAAGAGGTTACAGACTTGAGTATCGGATGTTAATTTCAAATCGATCACAGCACGCATTCTTGAGAAAAGAGGGATGCCAGATAGACAGACAGACGGACAGGTGGACAACAAAGTGATCATATAAGGGTATTTTTTTTTCCTTTTGAGGTACGGAACCATAAAAATGGTATGAGGTACTCTTGCGTTTCTTTTGTTCATTTAAGACCCCCAATTGGTCCTCGCCTTACTTTATGTTCCAACTACCGGTAGCCTCGTAGGTCGTCGACATAATTACACAATGCATCAATGCTTTAGTTCGGGAGGCCTTTAACCAGCAGTCCGTAAGATTCGGCGACATATCTACTATATACTAGATATTATATACTATATCGACATATCATACTATATCTAGATAGGTAAATATCTAATTTTCCTTACAAATTCAGGCTATAAAGCTCCTACACTACAACGCCATCGTCTCAATGCAACAAGCTTACCATATCCTGCGAGGGTCATCGAAGGGTCGCAGGGGCCGTCATCACTTGGGGATGGCAGGATGGGTCAGAATGACCCTGAGTGCCCGCATCGCATGTAGGGTAATGGGCTGGAACGGGCTTATTGAATTTTGATGGTGTTTTGTTTTAAGCAGGGTCTCGAACGGTTGCTAATTGACCGGGAAAATAGATTTGACTTGATTGTGTGTTTGAGTTTGTACGAACAAAATTATTTCAAAGCTACTTTTGTCAGTGTCGACAATAGAAATAGGGATGTCTGGACAAAAATGTTCAATTTCCTAGATTTTAGGGTTTTTTTGAAGAAATAGGTTTTCTGGGAAAGGGAGAGCACGTCCATAAAGTTTGGTAATTTATCCTTTGAATCTTGAACCTTCACAGTTCTTAGTGTTAGATTAGTCATAGGCCAACTGAACAATCAACGACTCAATTTCACTCATTGCAAAGTTGTGGTTTAAGTTTTTCATCCACGAGATTGGAAGCCTAAGCCGACCGACTTTTTAGCCAGTAGCGGGATAAGTATTTTAAAGCTTAATTGGTTCATTTCGTTTTGAATAAACTGACTACAGCCAAAGCGCTATCCAAAGAGCCAACTTCGAAAACTATTTCATAAATTCCAGACAACTTATCCAGTTCAACCTCGAAAGGAACAAAAAGGAATCTGTAACAAAGGACCGCCTTCTCGTCAGCTACAAAGGCAAAGCCTAAATTAAAATTATTCACTTTGAGCGCTATCAGTTCTTCCAGTGGCTCGCTGCGACGGCATTGTGCAGCTTTTGGGTTCAGACGAACTATAGAAGTTATTGTTCTACTGAGTTGAGTGAACGTTCTTCTTTTAACGCATTCTGTGCCCAGTTAGTTTGTCGCATTCAATTAACGTGTGTGATTTAAAAAATAAAAAATAAATATAAAATCAGTTTATTGCAGGCACAAAAAGACCAATCTATATTTATAAAAGAAAGTCGTGTTAGTTACACTATTTATAACTCAAGAACGGCTGAACCGATTTGGCTGAAAATTGGTGGGGAGGCAGCTTAGAACCAGGAGACGGACATAGGCTATGTTTTATCCCGGAATTACCACGGGAACGGGAACTACGCAAGCGAAGCCGCGGGCAGCAGCTAGTATCACATAAAAATACAGTGCACACAATATAATAAGGTAAAATATTAAAACTTACATAGGAACCTACGTTATCTATTTCCTATTTCCATCCATGTGGACAGAAATCCAGTGTTTGTAAATGGGATTGGCCAAATTGGCCGAATTGGCCGATTTGTGGCATCCCAGCTCTGAAACCGAAGAAGCGGTTTGTTTTCATCGCAAGGTCACCATTTCAATAGAGTTCTTAGAAAAGTTTCATTAAACTCGGTGAAGCCTTTTCATTGCTACAGTATATGTGGACCTTTGGAGCTAAGTTGCAAACTGAAACTCTCCTCGGTAATTCTAGATTTCCTGAAAGTAAATGTAATGTGTATGAATATGTTTCCGGGCACAGGTTTATTTGCAGGAGACGCTTACTTAGATATTAGACGTTCAAAAAGCCTTAATGCTTTATCAAGCTAGAAAGATACCTGGAGCTTCAATACCGAGCTTTGCCATGCTCTACCAAGTCTCTAATAAATAAGTAGTGGCGGATTTACGATCAGTTATATTAAATTCCCATAGAATTTACTGCCGGTAGGTGGAGCGACAGTGTTGGGAAATATTGCATCGCCGTGGTCGCTGATAATTTGCTGCTTTTGATTACATTTTATGATAAAATTAAAAACAAGATCTGTCAAGTGCGATTGTGACTCGCGCGCCGCGATGGTTTCAAACGTTTGTCAATTATACAAATACTAGTTTATGCCCGCGGGAAGCCGAAGGCACGCGTTGTTTCTATGGAAACGTTTAAAGGTGATTTCTATCCCATGGGAACTGATTCATGGGATTAAAAGTAGCCTATGTTTGATTCCAGGATTAGAATTACCTGTATGCAAAATTTCAGCCCGATCCATTCAGTAGTTTTGGCGTGAAGAGGTAACAAACATCCATCCATACATCTAAACTTTCGCATTTATTATTGATGTACTAAAGCTACCGGTAGAAACTTCGCTATTTAATAAATACCTACGTCAAACTAGTAGGTACCGACCCACATTTCAGATGGATCGCTCTGAGTTCGCTAGGGGGGAGGGGTCAATTTTCGACTTTTTTAGAAATATTTCAAAAAGCAACTTAACCCATCTATGATGACCCACCTTGACATTTTCGGTGTTCACGTCGCACGGAACATGTTTGGCCGGCTACAACAGCGGCGGCGGCGATCTATGCGGGTACTACTGTTTACATTGGGCAGTAGATGAAGTGGTGGTGATACCTATAAAAATACACACTTAGCGTCGCTTACACAAGAATATTTAACTGGCTCAAATAATAATTAGTGATTAGCCAAACCATACAAATGAATAAATAAATAATGCTGGACAATTCACACAGCATTATCTAGCCCCAAACTAAGCAGAGCTTGTGTTATGGGTACTAGATAACTCATAAACTTAATACAATACATTCCATAGATAGATATTTTTTAATATACATAGAAAACATCCAGAACGCCCTGGAAAAATGTCTACAGATCGTATAAACATTAGTGCCTAGGCGGGAATCGAACCCGCAACCTCCTGCGTCGCAGGCAGATCTTCGCCCGCTGCGCCACAAGGTCGTCGAAATAAGTACTAAGTAAGATAAGACATTGAAAAATTCTTGTACAAGCGGGATTTAGAGCCTAATTAGAAGTTGTAGTTGGTAAAAATCGAGGGCCTACAGCTGTACAGAAAAGCCTGTAACATAACAGCTACATAGCTGCCGATGGAGCATGCTGGCAGATGGCGCAGTCGTGATGCCGCATCAAGCCGCAGCACGTCGTAGCCTACATTCTGAACAAGGATTCAAGCGCATTCCGCTGGAAGAGACAAGGCTGCTGGATGCTGGGTGTCGTACGTGACTGGAATCCTAATGAAGGCCGAGCTGTGGGGTACCTAGACTAAATCTGTGTTCAGGATCATTTGTGTGTACGGAGTCCAGTGGTCTTATTAAACAAGTGTATTAGGAGAATATTGTGGTTCAGAAGGTAATTTTTATGGTGCTTCCAAATGTTGGCCGCGATCACAATAAGTCTTAACGAATCAATATCTTTAACCAAAATGTCCTACACTGTCCATAAAATTACGGATATCTGCGGTAAGTGCTCTTTGTAGAGCATGTTATAGTTATTACCTGTCTGAATTTTTTGAAGAAGGAGGACTTAGGTTTAAAGAACTTTATTTCTCATACAAACACAGAGTTTACTTAAAAATGAGATACATAAGAACAAATTAATCAAAGTTAACAATATTTAAATTAAACTAACCTAAAATAAGTTATAACTAAAAATTGTTTATCTAAATATTATAAAGGTATTTAGATAATAATATTATATAATTAATAAACATTATAACAACTAGTAGGTACTTAGTTAATTATGAAATAGGTAAGTCTTATATTTTATATTTTGGTGTTAGTAAATATTAAATAGGCAAGCATTTTTATTCGTGTTTTGTTACAGAGTGTGTACATTAATTTAAGTTTATTTTTAAAGGCACTCAAATTAACACATTCCTTTATGTGGATTTGAAAATTTCGATAATAGTTATATACCTGTAACTGATGTTTTTGCAATGCCGCTTCCAGCCATCACTACCCCACCTCTACCTACAGTAACCCTGTACACCACCTGACCTAGATTTTTTTATTTCACTTCAGAGAGAATGAAATTGCTTAGAGTGGGCTCTGTTTTTTGCACGAACCACTTTTTGTTTCCATATTACCGTTGTACAAGCGAGTGGAAAATAATGAAATGCTCTAAATGTGACTATACAAATGTGGCATACAAATGTGGTTTTATTTTCATTGTGTGTTTCTGTGTGGTTTGTGTGATTAAAAAAATGGAGCTTTTGCTTTGCTTTGAGTGGAGTTACATGCGTGCTGTGTCCTGAAAGGGGGCGGTTGGATTTACCGGTAAATATTGGGAGGTTTCAAGTAGGTTATTCTGCTGCAATGCGCTGATTCTTTAAATGGATGTCATTTTGATCTGTCCGTCTGTATATAGATAAATATAGGTTTTAGTAAGTTACTCTCTCGTGCGTGAGTCCATTCAGCGGTGAACGGGCCAAGGTTAGCAATTTCGTGTTTTACAATTTTTTGTATGAGATGTGTGTGAATCATCAGAATCCATTTGATTCGGCTCTGTCGGCGCGTTCGATTTTGATAGGTGCATGTGTTCAGCTAAAGATAGATTCGCTGATTGAAAAAACTCATCAAACCCAATTTCTGAAAATTGCAATCAAGACATTATTATGCTCTTGGGTAGCTAGAAAAAAATTCAAAAAATTTATCCATCAATCCTTGATTGTAATTTTCAGTAGTTATGTTTTCTGGCAGTATCAGTACCTACCGACTTAGGCTATTATCGTTCTGAGGCAACATAACTTCGATTTTAATTTAATATTTTTTATCTATCTTTTATCGATTTTATGAAACTACTGGAACTCGGAGCTTTATCACTTCGATGGGTGTAACGATGAAGCTTCAATTTAACACCTATCTCTTCACAGTTGGGTACACAATCGGATGTCGTAGCCAACTAATTGGCGCAACTGCGAGGCGGCAGCTTGTCCCATGAGTTCTAGCTATGTTAATATCGAAAGTAGGTGGATAGTTTGTCTGTTTGTATTACAATTTCTTTGAAATACCCATAAAAATGATTACCTAGATTTTTGTAGAAGGTACAAAAATATGCGGCTCCTAACCCGCAGGCCCAGCATGGCGATTATGGGCATTGGACATTACGTATGATTAAAGCCAATAAGTTTTTATCAGGAGGAGACCTGCCTCCAGCAGTGGTCCAGTTTAAGGCTTAAGATATATTTACTAAAATAGACCTAAGAAATATCCTTAGGCACTGAAACGTCGAATCTTTTCCCTGGTTTGTCGCAATCGCAACAACAAATAAGTATCTAAAATAACAATTCATAATTCTTTAATACACAAAATAGGTAGTACAAGATATCGCAAGAAAGGCGAGCTTAACCCTAAAAAGAGTTCTCTTCCAGCAAACCTTATTGAGAGAGAGAGAGACAAATTTGAAAAAGTGGGTAATGTGCTAAAACAGAGGATATAAGACTTAATTTCAACCTACTTAATAAATAGACTACTACATACATAATATAATACAATACATAACAATGATGACAGCAGTTCCTAAAAAATCTGAAACTCAACTAAAAACCTAACAGCACAGACAAGGGAACTCGCGTGCCGTCCAACGCTATGGCAGTTTGGGCTATCGGCGTGAATGTGCGCTCGAGTGGTCACTACCAGCTACCAGACCACTGGCTGAGGAGAGATATCTTCTCACGGCTCGCCTCACAAGCGGATGTGCCGAGTATCTTATAATTGCACTAAATTCATGAAAATGGCTTGCACCTAGACGCGCGATAGAGTGTCCGCCATGTTCGGAAATAAACGGGCGATATACTTTACCTACGAAACGAATTGAACGTAACGAGTACATCGTTACGATGTACTCGTACTATTAGAACTTAAGCTACCTATCTACGTACATATGTATCTGCAATTAATAAATGAATTTAAATAAAGGGCAGAAGCCTTTATTCACAAAGAAAATTACAATAAAATAATAGAAATAAATTAGAACTAGTATTTACAGTTGAAACAATTGAGCTAACTGCAGACTGTTGCAAACAATCTACAGGTAGCTCAACTGATCCATATCAATACTAGTCGGAAGCGTCCCCTAGACGCTGGCTGCATTGCCCCGCAATAATTTGAATTGAATTTACTCCCTAATGGTGGTACCTAAGGTTTGTCTAAGCCGTTTAGAGAGCATGAGAGTTTACCCTTTGGACTACAACATGGGGTTCTTCAAAAAGGGTCTTCTAGGATATTCCAAGGGTCAGCAACGCGCGTGTTATGTCCCTGATGTTTCAGGCGTTCAGAGGCTGCGGGAACCGCTTTCCACCAAGCGGACCGCAGGCCTCTTTGCCACCTTAGTGGTATAAAAAGAGCAACCGTGTGTGTGAACTGTGCATGTGAAAAGGCGCTTAGTAAATCAAGCTGCATGGTGATGGTTCAACAGTAGGTAAAGCGAAGTCCCTTGCAGAAGCACATGGTGCAGTTTGGGCTATCGGAGGGAATGTGAAACAATATCCTCACTACTTTAAGACTCACGCAGATGTGATGGAGAGACACACGAGACATAAAGACAGGGTTCATGTCCCAAAACGCAGAGTAGAACTTGCCAAAAAGAATGCATATCATCAGGCAATACACATTTATAATAAACTAGCTTCTGGCCGCGGCTTCGCACGCGTATTTACGGGTATTTTATAGTAAGTAGCCTATTGTTTAAGTTAGGCTATTTTCTAAGTATATACTAAATTTCATCTTGATCTGTTCAGTAGTTTGGAGATCCTAGTTAACGAAAATTTCACATTTCACAAACATTCGCATTTATAATATTAGTAGGATGGTAGGAATGGTAGGATTACCCAATAAATTTAAAACTATGCCATGTAATTTATTTAAAATTAAACTGAGAATGTGGTTAGTGGAGAAATGTTTATATGACATGAAGGAATATTTTTAATTACAGGACTTTATAAAAGGAAACAAGATTTTTTTTTCATTTTATAAATTTTTGTCTTTATTTTATGTGTTAACCGTTTTTCTTATTATTTTTGTTAAATATCTTATAATATTTTATGAAGCCTAACATTATCTGTAATAATTTTGCACGCTTTGACGAGGCAGAATATATTAGATCTATTACTTTATTATTAAGACCTATTGTACCGACATTCCTATAAACATATGATTTATTATAATTATTATTTTGCGCTCGAGTGGACCTCCAGCTTCCGTCGACTGGCTGAGGGGAGATATCTTCTCTCGGCTCGCTTCACAAGCGGATGTGCCGACTGACGAGTCTAGCACTCAATTACCACATATAACGTCTGTAAATTTTCTTCATAGAAACTTCCAATATCCAATATAGTAGCAGCACGTGGTCAGAAAGTTGGTGGTGCTATACTTACGTGCTTCGGAAAGCACGCCAAGCCGTTTGTCCTTTCATTTTCGTTTATTTATTCTCAAACAATAATTACAATTGTGTCGGAATTTTTCTTAATATTAGGTACACATTGTTATATTTTATACGACTAGAGTCTCACGACTAAAAAACATTATAATAGTAGGATACTATATAAAAAGAGATATTACAAAATTTATACAAAAAAAAAAACAAAAAAAAATCCTGCGTGTAACCCCTCCCCGGTCAGTTAGCGCACACACTTGTGCACATGAATGTCCTGCACACATGGTTAGTGTCCGTTGATGCCGCTGTAGTTGAAAATCCTATCTATCTATCCTTCTTTATCTATCTAGCTATAACTATTATTTTAATGTCTCTAGATATGATAAATGTACAAATATTCAAAATAAACACGCCAAGTTAGTCGAAGGAAATGATTGAAATCTGACGATTCGTCCGACTCGGCGGGTGCGCGGCCTGCGGTTTGACATGACTTCGATTCCATAAGTTCCTTCGCAGTTTTCGGTTCAGTGCATTCAGTGCGTGTTCTGGGAACTCTACCAAAAAAGGCTTTGATCTGCAGGGGTATTTTAATTCACCGATTCGTTTCCGAATCGAATCCGACGGATCTTTAAAACGCTATTTTGTTTTCGCCTCGGGTTGATGATCGAAAATTCGAAGCGAATCTGTTGACTAATGGCCATGTCAATGAGGAGGAGCTCTTTATTTCGATCATCAACCCGAGGTGAAAACAAAATAGCGTTTTAAAGATCCGTCGGATTCGATTCGTAAACGAATCGGTGAATTAAAATAACGGCTCAAGATCCAATATTCGGTATTATTTCTATACCTGCATAAAGTTAAACCATTGGCTAGAAGCTAAAATAGGAAACACTGTTTTTGTTCTTTTTCTTTGCAAGTACAATCACATAATGAATGCAAGAAGGTATATAGAGTTCAGGTTCAGTATCGAAGCATCTAGAAGCAAGGTTCAGGAGTATGAATACCAATGGACGTTACCAGCGTTGCACAATGGAATCACTGAAGTTTCAGAATGTATTCAGAGTGAGTTATATTCCCGTTGGATTCCAGGGAGGTAAGGGATTCTTGGAAGCAAGTTAGTGGAGATATGTGGTTGGCTGCATTCGCTAAATAGCACAATTGTGAAGGTTGATTTTTAAATCAGAAAGGAAATGATTCAAAAGATTGAATAACTGTTCCCGCCGCCGGTATCTTAAAAATGTGCCGTACTATACCGTTCCTACAAAAATATGACAATAATTTCATTATTTTGAAAACAATAAAAATCTACTTCGAATCCCTCAGATTCAAACTGTTTTTTAAATTTTGTGGGATAAATACTCTTGGAAATAAAAAAAAATGGAACTATCTCGGTATTATGTCCTATACTACTGCTAAAAATCATCTCGATCCATAAATGATGGAGAAATTGACTGACATACATACAGACAACTGAACATAGAACCTCCATCTTTTTTCGAAGTCGGTTAAAACAAGATCCGTCAAGTGTGAGTGTAACTCGTGCGCCGAGGGTTTCGAACGTTTGTCAACAAATATGTACCAAAAGTAACGGTTAGAGACTTCGCAATTTAACGGATACCTAAGAATAGTAGGTATAAGTACCAACCTATATTTCAAATAGATCTCTCTGCATGCTTCGGTTAGAGTGGGTAATGGAAAAATTTTCGACTTTTTTCAAAATATTTCAAAAAGTATGAAACCTACAGAAATTTGAAAAACTGTTTTGAAATGTCCAAACCGATACCTTTTGATTTGATACCCCACTCCGGGGGTAGCCCCTCGTTTTGAAAATTATTCCCCCCCTTTTTGACCATTTTTCAAAAAGTGTTATTTTAAGAGACTTTTTTATATTTTTCCTGTAAAATATAGATCCATATCTATAAACGCTCCATACATTTTAAAAGGATCGCTCTCCAAACTTCGGCGGATAGGGGGGGGGGGGAGGGTGAAATGTACAAACTGATGAAATGTTCATTTGATACCCCACATGACCCTGTAAGTATCTTTTAAAATTTCGGCATCACAATTTGTATGGAAAATATTCATTTTCATTTATCATTTATTTTTCTTTAAATCTGTACTGGTGCACGAAATGTATTTGTATTAAATTTGAAGTTGATAGCTGCAGTAGTTACTGAGTTATTAAGGAGGGAAAAAAGGACAGACAAAGCGAGACCATGAGGGTTTCGAAACCGATCTTCGATACCCTAAAAAATAACTTAAATAAAAGGTTATAATTTATAACCTTTTAAGTTAATCTTTAAGATAATTTTAATTTTGCCTTATTATGGATAAGTAATAGACAAGCATTTAATAACGACTAATCAATCTATGATATTCAGTTAGTGACTCACTCGTTCGTTTTGTGATTTTGTAAATTTTGTTGATTTTTCTTCTATTATTCAGTGCCAGTTTATTGGAAACGTTTGGAGGAGACTTTCACCGCCACACGCTGCCCATACAGTAACAACTAGGAGTAAGATAATTTTAAATTTATACTAACCCTTTACAAGTTATAAAGGGTTAGTATAAAATTAAAATTATCTTAAAAAATAACATAAAAGGTTATAAATTATAACCTCGTTCTCTTCATGCATGGTTAGGTATCAACCCATTTCGCTAACGTTAGCTTTCTCTTCTCCACTTTGTCAAAAGCGCAGAATAACGTACCTACGTTAGGAGCTCGAATAGGTTAAGAATGCACTGAATGCTAGATATTCTGGTTCTAGAGACTGAATGAACGAAGTGCGCAGTAGAATATTGAACTAGTTTCCGTTCTTGCTTGAGTATAAAATACCTATAGAATTTCTATACAAATGTAATTTAGATGAATTTTGGAATTCATTGATGTAAAACACTTTTTATCCAATTGAGTTCATAGAAATGGATATTTTCTATGTTTTTATACAAATACCAGTGTTGGTTAGGAAAGTAGGTAGGAAGGTATTTTAGTAAAACGGGAAATCAGATTTGTTTGTAATGGATATAAAAATCTCCGGAATTACTTGGAAAATGATTTGGGAAAATGATTTACTTAATAGCTTCATTTCTCCTGTGTAACTCTGTTTTAAATGGATCCGTAACTTGGATAGCTAAGGGCGCAAAACTGCGACAATAAGCTAGTTATAAATTAATAAAAAAAAAATATGCGATAGATTAATAAAGAGGGCACAGGGAAAATTCTCTCTAAAAGGAAATAAGTAAAACAATTAAATTTTCAGAGATCTCGGATAAATAGAAATAAATTGAAATGAATCGCCTTTTAAAAATGCGTTTCGTCAATTAGAACAAGGAAAGGGTTGGCCCTAAATAATATAACGGTCGTTAGAACGAGTGCAACCAGCCGTCATTATCTTAGGGTCGGTGTGGGGTGCCACTGGGAGCGATTTGTTGTGCCAAAAGATAATTCTGCTTAATTGTAATTAGATTGCAATTAAATACTTTAAATTTTTAGTTAAACTTTTAAAACTGTTTTGGAAAACCTTAATATTGTCATGATTTGATGCATAATTATGGAAAAATAATAAAGTTCTGCCAATTAATCCAGGTCCAGATCTTTATGTGTGAAAATTTTCAGCCCGATCTATCTAGTAGTTTGGCAGAAAACAACGCCAAAAGCGTTGTTTTCTGCCCAACATCTTCACAACGGCATAAACTATTTATCCATTATAATATTAGTATGATTAATAGGAATGCTCACCCCGTGAAGAAAAGAAAAACTATTAATTCTAGACTAGGCTACGTTGGATGTTATTAAGTACCTGTTTGACAATGGCACGACTTAGTAGTTATTTAATTGTTAAGTACTTATCTGCAACAATCAGTAATTTACATACAAAGGAAACCAGATTTGTGCTTCCGGGAGTGAAGAAGCAGATCTTTTGATATATATAAATAATAAAACTGATGAGCCAACTGAGGTGCTAAACTCAAAAGTCAATCTCCCAAACTCTGAGGTCAAACTGCCAAACTCAGAGGCCAAGCTGCCAAACTCAGCGGCCAAGCTGCCAAACTCACCCCGCTAACACTCGCACTGCACTAATCACACGGGGTTTCTTTTTTTAGACGAAGCAATTAGAAGCAAAGTCCTCTCAAAGAGTAAAGGGATCGTAATAAAAGTAAAATGTTATCGGGTTAGAATTAATTTATCGCCGTGATGAGAAACAGACCTCTTCGCTTTTTATTAGATGTGTATTTTTAGCTATAAGACTGAATTTTTAAACAGTATCGACTTACGAAAGCATTGGCACGGGCACAGGTGCTGGGAAAACCACTTCTATCCAAGTTACTACAACGTACCCTTTCGTTTGCAGTATCCGTTACGACTAAAGATCCACATTAGAATTTCATAATTCTGAATACGCTATTCAATAGTAAATGTTCTGAACATTGTCAATATCACACTAATTTTATAAATGCGAAAGTTTGGATGGATGGATAGATGGATGTATGGATGTTGGTTACCTCTTCACGCCAAAACTACTCAACAGTACACAGATCGGGCTGAAATTTTGCATACAAGTAATTCTAATCCTGGAATCAAACATAGGCTTCTTTTTATCCCATAAATCAGTTCCCATGGGATAGAAATCACCTTTCAATATTTCCATAGAAACGCGTGCGAAGCTGCGGGCATAAACTAGTTTTACTATAAAAACTTTCGTGGTTTGACGAATTCATTAAGAATGTAAGCGGGTTAACGTTGGTGTTCTTCCAACACAAACTAGGTTCGTAGTTAACCCTCTTACATTCACAATGAATTGTCAATATTGTCCTGTTCGGCCCTAGTCTGCCTAGGCAGCATCAAGATGTTTCTGTGGTAGTACCATCATCATCATCATCAAAATAGGCTAATCCACTGTTGGACATAGGATTCCCATAATGAGCGCCATACCCTTTCTTCAGCTTGTCGCATCCAGTGGCGCAGCAGCGGGCGAAGGTTCGCCTACGACGCAGGAGGTTGCGGGTTCGATTCCCGCCTCGGGGCAAATGTTTGTTCTATCTGCAGATATTTGTTCAGGGTGTTCTGGATGTTTTCTATGTATAATAAAAAAATATCTATCCATGTAGTATCTTGTATAACAGTTATCTAGTACCCATAACACAAGGTCTGCTTAGCTTGGGGCTAGATAGTGTGTGAATTGTCCAGCATTATTTGTTTATTTTTCATTTATTAGTTACGTGTCCATCCAAAGGTTGCCTGGAAGAAATACCCGCCCATTTAGAAACTGTTTTTGTGTTTGTGTTTTTCTGTTCTGATTTTCTCTATCTTGGTGTGCTATAAAGGGTATTTGTATTTTTGTATTTTATTTTACTGTCCACTGCTGGACGTGCCTCCCCCAAACAACTCCCTTGTTCGAGGGAGGTTTTGCCATGATCGTGCTTTGCAGGCCTATTGGTGATTTCATAAGTGTAACAATATGCAGAAGGAAGTTGCTACCTTTCTTCTAGTAGGTCCTTCCTTTATACCTCTTACGACATCCTCGGTCTGAGATAAGGTGGTCCATTCTTACCCAGTGGTCCATTCTTGTCCAATCTAACGGACCGACGATCGTGGCTGCAGGCCGATAGCGCCTCGAGTCCACAGCCCGCATATGGGCTGTTCGTTACTGAGTTTTAACCGGTCGTATGTTATTGGACTTAGAGGGATGTCTTAAATTAAACGTGGCCTTGGTAGAATAGACACTAAGCTAAAAAAATATATTTTTATATTCGTTACATTACCTGGAGTGGTGGGAGTCGTGTTTGGAAGGGTGCGAGGGAGGCCTTTGCCAAGCAGTGGGACGAAATAGGCTAAATAAAAAAAATCGTTACATTACTCTTTTATTAATATTATAATGGATCAAAATCTCTACCGGACTTGTTAGGTACTTTATACTCTGGATGCTGGACTGTGAGCCTGTTAATCACACTAATATTATAAATGCGAAAGTTTGGATGGATGGATGGATAGTGGATGGATGGATGGATGTTTGTTACCTCTTCACGCCAAAACTACTGAACGGATCGGGTTGAAATTGCTCACAGGTAATTCAAATCCTCGAAGCAAACATAGGCTACTTTTATCCCATAAATCAGTTCACAAGGGATAGAAATCACCTATAAACGTTTTCATAGAAACAATGCGTGTGAAACCGCAGGCATAAACTAGTTTTCAATAGGTATGCCGGCGACGCACAGCATATTGAAAACTTAATGTTAATTTATTGCAAAGCGGCCTGAAATGAAAGAACCGAAGCCATGATTCTTCTCCCCTCCAACACTTCATAAGTCCCTCAATATGCTAATAGGTTTACAAGCAGCATACTTAACGTTCTGCTGCTTAAGTGATTCAGAATCATCGGATTTTCTACAAAGTTCGTGTAGAACAGGAGGTAGTGCGTACAAAACTCATATATTCGTAATAAAATCATGAAAAGTTGAAGGTTTTATGGAGAATGCAGATAACCATGAGTGTTTTGAGTGTGAGTTTCAAAACATTTCATGTTGAAGCAAGACCTACCTTTTTATAGACGCTGTTGTATTCATTGATCCTCAACCTCAAAAGCCTGTATTGGTCTACTGCTGGACGCAGGCCTCCCCCTGATAAGCGCCTTATTGGCTTTTATCTCATGGGGGTAATGCCCATAATCCTCACGCTGTGCATGCGGGTTGGGGATCGCAGTTTGGTGGCAGAATTGTTCTGCAGGAGGCGCTGCTGCCCGCCCCCGGTGGATATCCCTTAGTCGCCTTTTACGATACCCGCGGGAAGATTTGGGGTGGTGCAAATTCTAAGCCGGCACCACACAGCTCAACAGTCTATATTGGTCCATTTCTGGACGCAAGCTTCCTCCTGATAAGCACTCATTTTATTTCATCAGCTCAGTTCAGTTCATTTATTAAAACCCATAGGAACACACATTGGAACACTAAATTTACAGTTTTAAAACATATCAAAGCAGAGGTTATTTAATTAAACTTACGGAATAAATGTACAAATACAATTGCAAAATAAGATTATCAGCTGTATTTGCCTTGTCAGAAAATGAATTACAGTGACAAAAAACAAAATAATAATAAAATAATAAGTTATTATTATTATTTTGTGTTTTGTCTCTTATTATTCGGTATGTCATCGGGGGTAATGCCCACGCTGCCTGGGCAAGCGGGTTGGTGATCGCAGTTCGGTGATATAATTGTTCTTGTGAACAGGGTGCGCTACTTTCCGCCCCTGGTGGATATTCCTTAGTCGCCTCCTACGACACCCGCGGGTCGTTAGAGGAGATTTGGGGTCGTGTAAATTCTAAGCCGGCACCACACAGCTACATAAATTTGTATGAAGACAAAGTATTTATGCAATAAACATTATGTATAGGTTCAAGAACAGGTAAAATTTCGTAAGCTATCCCCTGATATATTATACTTTCGTAGGCACAGGCGGAGCCGGGTGAACTTTGCACTCAAAACGATCGTAAATCGAGATAAATGTTTGATGGGATTCCAAACTTGGCGAACGTTTCGCGAGGAAATATTTAAAAGTACTCCGAAACTCTGAAAACACTCCGCTATTCGGAGTGATGCAGTTTCGAAGTGGGACAGCGTACGGCTTATGAAAATAACGCTGAAAAGTTTGGCGGTTCTGTGATCTATGAGATATTATTCGTATTTTACTGCTTGTAAAACTTTCAGAGTCGCAAGGCCTGGTATACAATGGTTGGGTGCTTTGAAAGGTAATCGGGCGGTTAATTTTTGATTGGTTTTTAACCGTCTTGTAAGGCCCGCGTCTTCGCACGCGTTGTTTCTATGGAAACGTTTTAAGGTGATTTATATCCCATGGGAACTGATTTATGGGATAAAAAGTAGCCTTTGTTTGATTACAGGATAAGAATTACCTGTATGTAAAATTTCAGCCCGATCGGTCCAGTAGTTTTAGCGTGAAGAGATAACAAACATTATATTACATATATTTTTTATTAAATACAGAAAACACCCAGACCAACGGAAAAAAAATTCTGCAGATCGTACACAAATTTGTTCCGAGGCAGGAATCGAACCCGCAACCTCCTGCGTCGCAGGTGGACCTTCGCCCGCTGCGCTACGGAGGTCATCAAAATCGGTCATCGAATATAATACAATAGGTATATGTTAAGAAATAGGTACCATTTGTGGTAATTTCTCTTTGAACCATTTCTTTAATTTGAATTCTAGCGCTTTGAACAAAATGACTGATCGGATACACTGACAGTGACAGTTTGACAGCTGCTTCAGATGGATGTCAATGTCATGTCAGAAATTCTAATAGAAAAAATCCAAGAGACTCGCGCGTGTTTGAATTCTTATACCTAATTAAAAGTGTAAATTAGTGAAATTGTACCGAAAAGAAACTTTATTTGTCGTTTCTTCGATTTCAGGTAAGATAATTATATAATAAGGTACCTAACCAATTGTACCTACCTAAATATTTTCAAACTAACATAAAACTTTGATTTCAGAGTAACGCATTATTGTTTCATTTCACACAACAGAAAATAATTAGAATAATTGTGTTATAAATATATTAGCGTATGTAGGTACTCGTAGATCTATCTAGATCGCGCAGTAATAGACAGCTAGCCTAGTTAATCTAGCCGAGCCGGCTAGGTATTACCGGGCGCGCTCACGTGTCAAATTGCCTATTTCGCAGGTATTCTGTGACGTGTGGCAACACCACCTTACCTCCTTTAAGCTACTATAGTATAGGTACTAGTTACACGTAACTAAACTCCTAGCAAAACATATTAGTAAATAAATTCGTGAAAAATGGCTTCCTTCAAAATATCATATTATCTAGGATAAAATAGCATGGAACGGGTTTGGCTCCATCTTATTGAGATCAAAAATCTTATTGAGGGTTCTCCTACTAAACATATTTATTTATGATGCGAGTTCTTGCGCGCGATTATCAGGTCTCTTCCGAAAACTGACAAAAATCTACGAAAATATTCAGAAATGTGTCGAACGCCTGTCCAAAAGACTTTCCCGTCTGTAGGACCCTCGGTGTTGCCTGTCACAAAACTTTTAGTACAAATCGTTTTCAACGTCCCCATTGTGTAGGTACCTACTTCATTCAATAAGTAAAACTAATTCCTTATTGGAAAACTGTGATTCATCCTCTTTGTCTCCTGAATCATTCTTTAAATCTGACTTATACCTACTAACACTGTTAAAAAAGGAAACATGTGTATGTTTGAATGTTGAAGAAAATCTCAAGAGCTACTAAAATTCTATCACTGGGCTATATTACCCCTGCTCCAGCTCAAAAATTACAACTAACAATTTTATTTTAATTTATTGTAATTATTTTATTTTCATGTAGGTTTTCGATTTATTGTAATTTGTTTGATTCTGTGATACATGTTAATTATTCTCTTTATATGGACTGTCTATGAACTTAGTCTGAAATAAATGTGATTTGAATTTGAATTTTTTCAAACTCGACGTTAAATCTACAATTTTGAATGTTTGTGTTGATAGTTGTTTACAAATTATTGTACATTGGCTTGAGTATAAGCTACGGTTTATCGAAAGATCAGGCAAGCAAAGCCGTATAGTGAAGCTAGTTTATAATAATTACTAGCAAGAAAGCAAATTCCAAGTTTCCTTAGCAACCCCCCACATAGTCGGGATGCATTATCGCCAAACAAAAGAAGATCGCGAGTGACGTCAGACGTCACTGCCAATGCTCACATCAGCTTTCTAGAAGATTCCATCAATTGTACCCTTGTAGAGCTTTATAGCAGTAAAAATAAGGTTGAAGTTAGTTCGTTTTCTGTTTGGGAACGGAATAGGTGGGAGCTAGTGAGTAGGAGAGATGGATAATCGATTGTATTGTGGCTGGAGTCAGTGAAGCAGATAAGACAGTTTGCGTCTAAAGTTTGGATCAAGGTTTTTCTGTACTGAATTTTCTTTGGCAATGTTAATTATTAGAACCAGAAGCTTACATTAATCAGGTAGGTACTTACCAAAAAACTCAAAACTCAAAGTGCTTTAGCTTAAAGGATCTTTTTGTATTATATGTGCTGCAGTGTCGAATAATTTTATCTTTATCTTTAATATTAGGTCTAACTGAACTCTTGAACAATTAGGATATAAAGTGATCACTTGATTTTCTGTTCACTTCAATATTTTTTACTCAAATTGTGGATTAAAATGGTAAGGCTAGTTTTTATTAGATACTAGCGGCCCGTCCCGGCTTCCACGGGTAGACCTTTATATTTAAACATAAAACTATGTTATTCAGGGATAATTTAGCATTCTAACGATGAAATAATTTTTTTAATCGGTACAGTAGTTTTTGAGTTTATTCTTTACCTACAAACAAATGAGAGTACAAAAATAGAAATCTTAGGTACCTGTTTATAATATTATTGTAAAGTTTACCGCTTTGTTATTTGAACGTCCTAATAATCTAGACTCTAGAAGGAAATCTCGATTTCCGTCGAAAGCTTTTAGATTCGGAAAATGCGTATAAAGCTGTAGAAGATTGAAGAATGGTCTAGATCTAGATTCTAGAATATTTGAGAACATTCGAGAGTGTAGTAGAAACTACTGGTTACCGGAACATTCTCAAAATCTTTCTTGTTTCTCTTGCCACAACTTTCCTCTACGAATGTTATGAGGAATGGAGAGAATCAATTAGTTGCTTCTTGTTTTTCACTTCGTTATCATATCTGAATGAGGATGGGAATGAAAACGCAATGAATATTTTACCACCGTGAATGCAGCTTTAATTTCCCAGGGTGGTTTAGACTGAACCAGTGGCAAGGTTAGTATTTGGGATAGTAACTAAAATAGACAAACTAGGTGGAGGTAAATGAGAAAATATTTCTATGTAAGCTTGGTTAACACACTTAATACTCACCACTATAGACCACTATTTTATGCCAGCCACAAATCAGTATAATAAGAAAATGTTCCACGAAGAGCTTTGCTTGATTTACACATTTAGGTGATCTTTGATCATCTAAATGTGTAAATGTAAATATCTAGTAAAAGTAAAAAGTGAAAGTAAAAATTTGTTTATTTTGTTGCACAATTCAAACAATATAACTATGAAACAATCAATTACTTACAGTTACAACAAAAATAGCCAACACTCTGCGAGTGCTTTGGAAGGAACATCCTCATAATACTGCAGTTACATTAACTGACGCATGTTAATAACATTAGTTTGAGCAAAACTAGGTACTCTAAGCACTTTTGAACTTAAGTTAGCTAACCTTTTCAATCCACTAAACTAAATCACTGTCTACTAACTAGTGTTAACGCTCCTTCACTACTGGATGGAGATGTTCCTTAGGGCATTATCCAAGAATGGTTAAATGCTGTTTGTATTTAATTTGCTTAGCTTAAGACGTCTGCAAAAAGTTTTTTTTTTGTTTTAGGTATCTCTTTTGTAGTGCATTATTTAAGACGCTTTCTTTTAGTTTCCGTTTTGCGTTGTCAAGGTTTTTTGCATAAGCCGGTTCAGATTAAAACTACCTACTGTAGTTTTACCCTTTAGAAAAGATAAGTTTTTATTTGATCACAAGTTTTCAGTGGTTTTTTAAAAAGAATTGTTATATCTTGAAGATGATTGCAATTTATTTGGTATGATGAAAATTACCCGGTCTTAATAGCGCCTTTTTGTCAGCAGTTGATTTGTACCATTGATGGTACAAGTGACACAACTTTGTATCCTTAGTACCATTTAAAAAAATGAGGATATTCCCCCGTGATCCCAAAAAAAAAACCTGCTGACTTCCTTTAGTAAGTAAATTTTGAATGAAGAAGTTCAAATAGTAGATGAATTTTCAAGTGGGAGCATATAATCCGTTTAGATAATTTACCTTTATTAGAAGAGTACTTTCGGATAATAGGTAATTAAAAATGTCTAAAGCTGAATTTGAATGGAGCGCCATTTTGTCGTAAATATCGTTCTCGCGCATTAATTACGTTCAGGATTGTAACCAATTACAATTGAAAATGGATATTATGACGATTCAGAGCTCTGAGCTATGCGCGGATTAATATCTGGAATTTAATCTGCGAAGTAATTTTCGGGTTATTATTTTGGATGTTACTGGTAGGTAATTCGATAGGCATTAAGTAGGTACGATTGTACTTGTATCATTTCACCCAGTAGGTTTTTATACGTATTTCTATGAGAACACTACTACAGATGGATAGAGAAGTTCATGGTAGGTATTGTATTGATGTATTGGATCACACTTATAAACACACTAATATTATAAATGCCAAAGTTTGGATGGATGTATAGATGGATGGATGTTTGTTACCTCTTCACGCCAAAACTACCGAACGGATCGGGCTGCAATTTTGCATACAGGTAATTCTAATCCTAGAATCAAACATAGGCTACGTTTTATCTCATAAATCAGTCATGCCTACATGAAAAAACATGTCAAATCAAATCAAATCAAATCAAAAACTCTTTATTTCCATAAATACAATAAATGTAGGTACTCTTAGAAAAGGTCAAATCATAAAACAAAACACTGACATGGAAATAAAGTGATATTTTTGATTTCTGTCGCTTCGGTATGTAGACTAAAGTAAATGCATAGAAAAAGCGAATACATCTGTGAGACACGAAGCATTAAATATAATATGTATTATACATAGAATGTACCTTTAGCAATTAATCAAAATAATTCGTTTCTTTGCTAGAGAAAAACATTCTATTTAATTTTCATATTTTACAAAGCAGATTTATGACAACCTCGATCAATCACAAATTTAATCACAAATTCAATCACTATTTTGACAGAAATGGACAACATTGCATAGAATGACTTTTTATCTATATTTTAGTTTCTCGTTGGACGTGTAAATTATCAGACAGAGATTCTTTCAGTCAACGGGAACACGGGCACGAGCGATGTATTTATTTATTGTTGAACATCATGTTGCGGTGCGGGCGCGCGGGCCATTGAGATTCGGCAGTGAATGCATTAACTGCGTAGGGTAGGACTCCATTAATGTCTACGTCAGTGCAATTACAGAACATTTCTGCAATAAAAAATATTTAAAAGCTTTCCTCTTGTCAATAATTAAACATCCCCTCCCCGTCGTAAAACTCGCTCCTGTCCTTAAAGTACGCTTTACCTATATTATAAAATTACACATTTTCTGGCAACGATAATTGCCGGATCATCATAAATTATATTTTTCCCTCTCTTTAAGAGTGGCAAAGATGTTCTAAATCCAAATATTTTTATTTTGTGTGTGCAATAAAGCACGCTGTGTGGTGCCGGCTTAGAATTCGCACCACCCCAACTCTTCCCGCGGGTGTCGTAAGAGGCGACTAAGGGATATCAACCGGGAACGGGCAGCAGCGCCCGCTGCTGAACAATTCTACCACCTAACTGCGATTCCCAACCCGCATCCCTGAGATTATGGGCATTACCTCCATAAGATAAAACCAATAAGGCGCTTCTCAGGGGGAGGCCTGCGTCCAGCAGTGGACCAATATAGGCTGTTTAGGTGAGGTGCAGTAAAACAATAAACTCACACAAAACTAAAAAACAAAACATCACACCCAAAACGTAGAATGAAACAATTCAAAAGATTACACGTTACGTCGCGTCACGTCGGTCGCGTCGTCGGTCGCTCGACGCACACCTACCAATTTTAATCTCCTGTGTTCTCTGTCATTGGGACGCGAAATCGCTGGCCGCAGACAGAAAGTTCTGTTTACACTATGCGATGCTGTGTCGGACGAAAATCGAAACTTCGATAGATGATGGGTTGCAATTTAAGGTGTAAGTAGGTAAGTACTATTATAACGGCAAGTCGAATTGTTTTGATAACTCGTGAAATATGCCCAAAATAATGGAATTACTTAGTCTTTTTGCGTTGGTTGTAGGTCAATTCCAAGTGTATTTCATATAAACTAGGCATAAAGTTCTATTCAGTTGTAACAAAAATACACTAAATTGAGAACCCTAAAATATTGTCATCCCTTTCAATAACGATAGAAATAAAAAGAGTGATAGTTGAGGGCTGTCAAATCAGTTTAAGTTTTTTAGGTTTCAGAAGTGAAGTTTTACAACCAAGTTAATACAGAATGAAACAATGCTGTCGGATGGTGTATGTAAACCTTATCGGTCGAAAAATGAAAAACAATTTGAATTGGGAACGTCAACCGTTTGAATTTGGAGTGCAAGGCGTCGAGGCGTGACGCGCGCTCGGGCGTCTATCGCGACGGTTTCGGAACGCGCCAAGAGAAGTATTTGATAGCAATTTTGGAGGTGGCATGTTCAGACTTTTGTGTCAGTGTTTTGGAAGTTTATAGGTAGATATTTCTGTTTTCTTTAAACTATCGTTATTAGACTACTATATAATGTACATAAACTGTCAAAAAATTACAACCTTAGACGTATAGAAATCTGAATTGAGCCTTTGAGTATTCGGACGTAAAACCTAATAAAGGCCTTGCTGATTGTAGACTTAGAATAACAATTATCCCGAATGGAAACGAGCGAGGCCACGTGCCAAGAGCCAAGCAACTTAGCGAAACAAAATAAGGCCTACCTACGTAATTCATTTGTCCGACCCGGTAATTTAATATTACTTAATTACTACTAATACACAAACTAAGTTCGTGGTCCATTCCAAATTACGTAGCTATTCTAATCTGTGACGTCATGCATTCCTACCCCTAGTAACCGGAACACAATTCGGCATCGCTTGGGGGCATAGCGCCGAGGCGTTCACATAGCAGACGGTAACGGAACGCACCCGGTATGCGAAACAGACAGACTAGGAACTAAGTAAGCATGGAGGTTCCATTTCTCCCAATGAGGTTTTATTCAAACTAACCTCGCTGGACGTCCTTTTGTTTTTGTTTCCTAGTTTGTTCGAATTTTAAAAATACGGAATGGAGAATCGTCGACATTATTTTCGTAGCAGTTTTGGTTAGGCTGTGGCGGGAGTTTAATTAGCTAGCTAAGAGTTCCTTTGTTTCTAATTCAAGTTTAATATTGAATAATCGATTTTTACAACAAGAAAATCTTCATTATTTTTCGTAGCAGCTAAATCATTCCTCTACGTGGCGTAGCACTTCTCGTAGCGTCTACGAGGCGTAAGTTTTTGCGTAGTTTCTACGCTCCATAGAGTAAAAACTCGCTGCTGTCTCAGCAGAGGGATAGTGTCATTCTACAATTTGACAATTTGTGTAACCAAAAACCGATCTATGTGTGTTTTGACAGCACGTAAATACAGTGCTTTCACTCACACATTCGTATGATTGAATGTTGCAAGTGAATAGCATTTTCCCTAAAAAATTGGGTAACTGAAGCAAAGTTCCAATTAAAAAATAAGCCATTGTTTTTTTATCACCTTACATTTTATTTTTGATATTATCTTATTTCTTTTTTTAATTTTACGAAATATCAGCTGGTAGCTTTGGTTACTATCATTCTTCCTAGGTCTAACGACAAAAAGGTTTTACTCCAAGTCCGCAAAATAAGATGGGCTCCGATCGTGTTCGGAACAATAATTTAAATAGACGGTCAATTGCGTGTTCGACCACGTGCAGTGTAAGTAATTGCACGGTTCATGTCCTATCTAAACAAACTTATTTACGTGTTTTACATTTCGAACAACCTTAATAAAGTTATTTTCAACAAAATTTGTTCAAATTTTCCTTTTTACCCAACAAATTACATATTTTAAGTTGATTAGGACTATTAGGTACTCAACTAGTGAAGTATATTGTAGCTGTGCAGTTTTCCTTTAAAATTCTCACCACCTACGACCAGCATTTTTTCCACGAATAATAATGCCCAAGTTAGACAAGCACCTACACCGAAATAAAACCAGGATTTCCTACGACTTCTTCAGCGTTTATAGTAATAATGTACAATTTTCTTTGTAAAATAGTAAGTTGAGTTTACAATATGAATCTATTCAGAATATCGTCGAGTGACAGAAATTCTAAAACTCTAAAACTAGCGTAGTTTGATTCCTAAGTCCTTGAGTGTAGTCCACCCTCTCCTCAACCATTTTAATAATGTCCTCCTAGCCAAATTTCGACCACGGCGGCCAATCTCATCGGAGACTAGCCAGATACGCAGGACATATTATAGTGCACAAGTGTGTGTGCAAACGTAGGTGCAGTCTCTGTTCCCTCACTCTCAAAATCATATGGGATGACAGATCGACACGACCGGGGTGAGATCAGGCGCAGGACCAACGCTCATCGTGCTTTCCGAGGCACGGGTACTATTATTATTTTTACGGTACTATTTTTATATACCTATACTATGTAACAAAACCGGGGTATTTTTTCCCCAGAGCATAGCAACATTTTCACGAAAATGGTGGACGAAATTTTTAAATTTATTTATGAGTTTTGATGACTGTTTTAGGCAAAATTACATCTATACATATAATAAAACTGTAACAGGTCCAATTCTGTACATTGAAGATATTTAGAAAATTTTTTTTGGAGGATACTCTACTATCGATACTGAAGCCAAAACTGTATTTTTTTTCATTCATGTCTGTCTGTCTGTCTGTCTGTCTGTCTGTCTGTCTGTCTGTCTGTCTGTTTCTTAAACGCGCATCACGTCGAAACTACTGAAGGTATCGAAATGAAACTCGGCACGATTTTAGGTCATACTACGAGGAAGGACATAGGATACTTTTTATCCCGGATTTCAGTCAGGTTCCCCTGGGAGAGGGGATGAAAGTAAAATTTCTTCACCGCGCATGACGCCGAAAGTGCTGAATGAGTGGGAATGAAACCCAGCACGATTTGATTTCATACTACAAGGAAGGACATGGGATACATTTCATCCCGGAATTCAGTAATGTTCCCCTGGGAGAGAGGATGAAAGTAAAATTCTTTAACCGCGCATCACGACGGAACAACTGAATGAATTCGAATGGAACTCGGCATAATTTGAGTTCATACTACGAGGAAAGATACATTTTATCCCAGAATTTAGTAAGGTTCCCCTGGGAGAAGGGATGCAAGTAAAATTCCTTAACCGCGCATCACGCCGATGCTACTGAATGAGTTGGACTGAATTGGTACGATTTGAGTTCAAGGAAGGACATGGGATACATTTTATCCTGGAATTCAGTAAGGTTCCCCTGGGAAAGAGGATGAAAGTAAAATTTTTTAACCACGCAATCGCGAACGAAGTCGCGGGTACAGCTAGTATGTAATATGTGTGTAGACCAGTGAAATGAGATATTTGCAGTATTATTTTTCTTGCTACTGGTGTTTAAATACCCTTTCACCGCACAACACATCATTTTTATATTTTTATGTGAGAGCTGCTTTCCGCGTCATTTGAAGTATTGTACTAACGGCTCAAAATTAAAATTGCGACGTTTAGTCGCAATTTTTTAGACTTACCTCGTTTGTGTCAACTATCATTCTAAGCCTACTTCTTCTAAGCTACGCTCACTTTAATTACCTTCTAATTTTCATGCTATATTTTTAGTACCCTCGCTTGTTATTTTTAGTTCTTTCTTGAATGGATAGACATCCAATGGATAATTCAGAATTCAAGGTTGTCCGGAAGAGATAATATAAGACCACCAATTTCCCAAATTCTTGTAAATTGTTACAAGCTTTTATTTAATTTGTCCTGTTTAGTATGTGTGGGACAAATTTTACTACTGAATTTTAGGCTAGTAATCCTCAACTGTTCGTGCTGAAATTTGACATACTTGTGTAAGTTCGGTGATAATGCAATATGATGGTATCATCGAGCTGGTCTGATGATGGAGACAGAAGGTGGCCATAGGAACTCCTAAACGAGACGACGTAACACCGTTGAGTTAGGGATCGTGAGATTTGTCTTCCCAAGCACTTTGGATGATAAAAAAAGTTTGTTGCAATTTTTTTGATATTAAAAATATTTTTTTGCTTAGTGTCCAATAAAATAATTTCTATCTTTTAACTCGTTTATCGCGGGAGTTTCTGGCGTTCACCTTTGATTTTTCCCGACGACGACGTTTACATTGTATTTTATAGGCGTAATTAAGAAAAACCTCGCGTCTGGCCAGTCGGCTTCTCCGAAAGGGCATATTTAAATCCGTACCAATCAGGATCTAATTACTTTAATTGATTGGCTTAGAATATCATTACCATACTCAAGGCTTGCCATCCCCGGCTTGTGGAGATCTTCTAACGGGGATCTTGTAATTATCGATCAATTATCTACCTTGTATGAGCTAATGGACTTAGGGGTATGTAAATAAAGACTTCTTGTGTTTTGTATAGGGATCATCTCTACAGATGAGTGTCTCGCTGCGGTTCAATATAGGTATCGTCCGGGGGACACGCTCATAGAGCAAAGCAGGTCGTAAAGCATTGAATAGAATACACTTTATTACACAAAAGTTGTACATGGGTGAGCATAATGCTGGATAGCATTCTCTACCTGCTAAGCTTTGGGTAGTGTGGACAACAATTTAGTAGGTAGGTAGGTAGTGCTAGATTACAAAATTTATAGAAAAACAAGAAAATAATATTAAAAAGTACAATTAATAATTCGTGTGTTTACCCTTCGTGTCTTAAGGGTCCGGCGACGGATGAATTTCCCATACAAACGTAGTACCAAAATGATTTGTAATTTGAGAATGTTTTCATCATGGTTTGCTATTATTTGTGTTAGAATAGTATTTATACAGGTTCCTGCCATAAGACTTTTTCAAAATATTTATCTACACAATTACTAAGACAACATTCATTCTTTGATGTAAAAATGCGATTAGGTTTAATTCCATTTCAGAAAGGTATTTTGAAAAAAAAATGTGGCAGGAACCTAGATAAATACTATTTTAATACAAATAATAGCAGACCATAGTGAAAATATGCTCAAATTAAAAATCATTTTGGTATTACGTTTGTATGGGAAATTCATCCGTCGCCGGACCCTTAAGCATCAATAGGTAAGCTCCGAAATAACAAGAACTTGTGTGGTATCTGCAAATCAATCTATGAAATTCAGCGAATGACTCACTCGTAATACATATTTTCGCTGCTCATTTATTATTTTTCTGCAAGTATGAAGAACAGAGTCAGCGAGTTATTCACTGAATTTCATAGATTGTTGCATAAACAGCCAAAACCCATTTTGTGGTCGATGCACCAGATAGGATACATCCCAAAGAATATTTTTTTTCTTGTATCTTTTTTATTATTATTACCTCCTCACCTCAACAGCCTGTTTAGGTCCACTACTGGACGCAAGCTCCCCTGATAAACGCCTTATTGGCTTGTATCACATGGGGGGTAATGCCCATTATCCCCACGCTGGGCATGTGGGTTGGGGATTGCAGTTCGGTGGTAGGTGGTGTTCTACAGGGGGCGCTGCTGCCCACCCCCGGTGGATATCCCTTAGTCGCCTCTTACGACACCCGCGGGAAGAGTTGGGGTGGTCTAAATTCTAAGCCGGCACTACACAGCATTGCCCCGCTGTACGCCACAGGAGAATATGTATCTACTAGGTTGCCTATCAAAATGTGGCCGCGTGCGTGGTATTTTTAGTAAAATTATTTAAAATGATAAAAAACAAAATAATTAAACTAGTGGCCACATTTTGATAGGCAATCTAGTAGATATATATTCTCATTAACACAAATATGCGTAAAAAAGTGGTTCTTAGCTCTTACTCGATGGCTGCACTGATTCTGCAGCCGGATCTTAGACCACAATGACATACAACCGACACACGACTTCGTAGAATTGTAATAGAGCCCCAGGTACGGGTGGTATTTTTCTGTGCGTCTGCTGGTCCTATGGTGGAAGGGAGAAGATGGGATAAGGTCGTGCAATACCTGCGCACAATCACCAAAGTGGTACTTGTAGAACACTGACAGTCTGGCGACGCGCTGTCTGTGATCGACGCTTTGTAGCTTAGCCTCTGCAAGTGAGTCGTCGCCGATTGTTCTGACTATAGCACAATTATAAGCTACAGAAGTTCTATGGTAGTTGGTATACCCACCAGGATGTATGTTCAATGCACACACCCGACAATGCCGACAATCGGTGAAGCTCATTAACTTTTATTGCCACTAGTCGGCACGGCGCTCTGAATTGACGTGCTGCGAGAGCGTGCCCATTGTTCTACGATAATGCAATTAGGAAGGGCTTGGACATGGACAATGTGTTGAGAGGTTTATGAATATGTAGTGATTTAATTAGGGTGCAAGTTTCAATGAGCGCTGTGAAATAATAATGTCGTGCATAATTTTGTACAAGTGACGTGAAATTGTAGTTGATTTATTTATTTATTTAAATATTTATTTTATTTATTTAAACCTTTATTGCACTGATGTACAAAGGGTGGGCTTAATGCTGAGGCATTTTCTACCTGCCGACCAAAAACATATGTTTTTACATTGATAGTAGATAAAAACTCTAAACCATGACAGTTTTCAGAACGACTTTAATAATTAATACATAGAATACCTAAAAACTGATTTCGAAGATTGTGACGATTTTGTTCTTTTATTTTGTTCAGCTACTAAGAATATATCGAAATCTGTCGTCTATAAATCTCCTATGAAAATACAACTACGCACCAGTAGGTCAGTTAACTGAGGGCTTTTATTACACGTACGGCACGGCAACTGCACCCGTCGACGGTTGCCGTCGACTGCAGCAAACGCGTCGAGGGCTGCCGAGTGCCGTCGAACGCCGTCGACTGCCAACTTTTTTACCAGTAAAGTTGTGGTAATTTTACTGGTAAAAAAGTTGTAGGTTGAGCGTTGAGTTTTTTTACGCTTGCGATTTTCGTCAGATTGTAAGCATAATAATAAAAATGTATATAATCAGAACGATATACATTCTCGTGTCGTATAACGCAACGCAACCACACACAACAACTAGGTATCATGTTACAGCTCGCATTACATTTTACTGCACTAGATAGCATTGAGTGCAAAGCTTCTTCGCTCCGATACTATTTAATCTGAGCTTTATTGCCTCGTAATTAGACCTAGTTTATAACAGCTACTGGATGGATTATGATGTAAGTGTTTTATACACTATAACTGTTAATTCGTGTAATGCGATTTTGATAAGTGGAATAAATGCTGTTCGAGTTTAAGCGGAATTTATCGTATACTGGCTACTGCTCGCGGCTTCGCACGTGCTTTTCAATTAGCAGTGTCCGTCCTCGAGATACCGTTTACCTCCCTGCAAAATTTCATTAAGATCTGTTACGCCGTTTAGGCGTTTAAAGGTAACAGATAGATAGATAGAGTTACATTCGAATTTATACATAGTATGGATAGATATTTTATTATAGACTAGTTTATGCCCGCGGCTTCGCACGCGTTGTTTCTATGGAAACGTTTGAAGGTGATTTCTATCCCATGGGAATTCATTTATGGGATTAAAAGTTATGTAAAAAATATAAAAAGCCTATGTCTGATTCCAGGATTAGAATTACCTGTGTGCAAAATTTCAGCCCGGTCCAATCAGTACTTTTGGCGTGAAGAGGTAACAAACATCCAACCTAAAACTTTTAAATCCATCATGGTTATTAACATTAAATTATTAGTTATTCCGTGATCATGGCGCATGAAACAGTGCCAAAATATTGGAAAGCTCAAAACTCAAATCATGGTAAATATCCCGTTATTTATGACTTTAAACATCCATCCATCCATCTATCCATCCATAGAAAAAGTCTAAGCTTTAGGTATATGTTTTTGAAAAGCGTGCTCCACTTAATGCTATCTTCATGGGTCATAATCAAGTGGCGAATCGCTTGATATAGCCAACCTTAGAAGAAGAAGGCTTATGATAGTAGACACAAACAAGGTGTAGCCAATAAAATGCGACAAATACGTCTCATTTTCCTAATCTTGTACGTGCGCTTGTGGGCGTGAAAGCACTGATGTTATATGCTTGTCAACTCACATATAGATACGTTTTTGGCTTCACTTTGCTGTGACAGCAGCGCCTCTATGTTGCCAAAAATAAACAAAAAACTAAAAGACAACAACTACAATGAAAAAATTACCTTTTACCAAAGAGAGAGTCTCTAGGCTATCCGGAGGATTTTCTGTGAGCTTTCTGCTTCTCATGCACCGTTACTTCTCAGGCAATCCGCATACCCAGTAGTAGCTACATAGTTTTCCCCCTTGAAAAAAATTTTTCAAGGGGGAAAACTGGACTTTAGCAAGGGGAAAAACTGGAATAACCCACAGTAGATGGTAGCACAGCAATACTATTACCTACACTGTCTCATGTATAGTTCAACTCCACGTATTAGGTAGGTATCAATAATACATCGAACAGAAACTGAACAGGTCGTCAATAATACAGCGGACAGTATTGATCAGACGCGGTTGATGGTTGTGATTGCTCGATTGATTGACATACTGGGCATTCTTTGAAATAGGACATTGATTATACTTCAATACACTGTGGTTGTAGTCGATTCTTACGATAAAAGGTATATTGGGGGAAAACAGGCTCATTCTTCACACAATTTTTTTTTTCTGTGGCTTAGCAGCGATGATTTTTCCTATTTTTGAAGGGAATATAACTGTGCGGTAAAAGTTCCATTAGAAACTGTCAAAAAACCGCTCCTGCTCATTCTACTAGTAGTACCAGTTTTGATACCTACTACATAAAGCACCACACAGCCGATTATGAAACTGCGTCTTGCGTTTTGCGATTATGCGGGGGGCGGGCGGTAGCCGGAGACAGTGCATTACGATGGGGGGAACAAGACGCACTTCGTAATCGCGGTTGTGTGGTGGAGGCTTAAGAAAGTCGGCGCTCGAGTCCGAAAGACCTCAAAGTTTGCGACTCCTACGTCACTTGACTTCGTGGTGTAGTTGGTTAGCACATGCCCGTACTAAGGGAAGGATGTAGGTTCAAGTCCCGTCAAAGTCGAATTTTTTTGCGATATTATTTGATTTCATAAAAGAAAGTCGTTCAATATTTAAATGAGCAGTTTCCTTTAAAGATTAAGTAACGTTAACCCATTATTGAAAGACTATTTTCAGTAAGAATTTATTACTTTCAATAAGTTTTTATGTAAATAAATAATAAAATAAATAAATTTTTTAGGACTCTTTAGAATTTGATGTTCTATTTCTACCAACTTATAAAATAAACAACAGCGATTATTCAGGCCTCATCACAATGTCAATAAGTATATTTTCTAAGTAATTTTCGTTCTGTATAATTGAAATTTGAACGTAATAATACGATAGAAGTAGAATACCTATTGTAAATGAGAAATTACACCAATTTGTCATGAGTACGTAACCTATACTTGTTGAAAATAATAGCCATGTATTTTGTGTTACATAATTATGTATGATTAAAACCAGGGTAAAACGACACATAATAACAAATGTAGGTATTATTTTAAATTATGATTATAATATTTCCAATTATAATTGGATCGAAGATTGGTAGAAACTTTTGTTTAAAGTGATTATAACTTTCAAAACAATCATGGTTATTAAAACACAAATCTTGGTGAATATATCAAGTGTTTTAGTAATTACTTGTTTTTAACTCATTGAATGGAATCATTGTCGTAATATTTTACATTTATCATCAACTGAAACGTACCTTACCTTTTTAACTAATTTATGTTTAAAACTGAAGGTTTAAAACATAAAGTAGTAAAATAAAGGCAACTTCCAAATATTCAACTCATTTTCAAATCTAAAAAGTTATAAGCATTTTAAAATAAATATCAATAAGCAACATCCCCCTATCCAATCGCGACTTGAAATAAATCCTATATGATATTGAGTGGACCGAAACTGGCGCTGCTGCCGGAATTGTATCTCCAGGGACGAACTTAGGGATATCAAGGGGGTAATTTACATTGTGCAGTAGTTTTGGTTTATTAACGGCAGACCAGACAAATTAATTTACTGTTTTGAAATGGGTAAATGTCTTCACTTGAGACTCGTTAATTAGACGTCCCTTTTAGGACAGCTCTTTTAGGAATTGCATTCTAAACGGAGTATCATCTCATCATCATCGACAGCCTATACCGGTCCACTGCTATCCAGCAGTGGACCGGTATAGGCAGGCCTCCCCATGATAAACGCCTTATTCGCCTTTGTAACATAGAGGGTAGTACCTATAATCCCCACGCTGGGCATGGGGGTTGGGGATCGCAGCTTGGCGGTAAACTTATTCGGCAGGAGGCGCTGCTGCCCGCCCCATGGTGAATATCCCTTAGTCGCCTCTTACGACACCCGTAGGAAGCATTGGGGTGGTGCAAATTCTAAGCCCAACAAAGTGCATATTCGGATATATTATTTAACGTCATTAAAGGGAGTATATTCTAAACTAACACTTTCATTGCATGCGACGCACAGCTTGGAGCTTTTCAAAATGGCAAATGGTTTAACATTTTCCTTGCTTTTACCTACTTCAACTTTTCTTATTATGTTAGCAAGTGCTAGTGGAATTTCACATACCTGGCCAATTAGGTTTTAACCTTATCGAGCTCCATCGACCTCAGTGACATTTAGGAAATGTGTGCTAGCTAACACTTACATGGCCCAAGACGCAGATGTCCGTCTGCACCAGCGCGTGGCGTCAGGTCGCACCGCCGACAGTGGCCAGTGAATGCGTTAACTCGACAACTCCGTGATATTTTCAATAGTCGACAAATGTGTTCCCTGTCCTTACAGCCCCGCCCTGAATACATCCCTGCATCCACCGCCTTATTGATCCGGAGCTAATGCCCTATAATCCACTTAGCGTTTCCTTGTAAGTCTGACGGACGGGGATTATAAGAATTACGTAGAAATTCCTTTTATTTGACGAATCGATTCAATTAGGAAATCAATTAGCGAGATTACAGAGTTTTTTGATGAAATCACAAAAATAGTGTAAAGGTGAAAGATTAGAATATTTTTGACGGCCGACAAAATGGGTTAAAGAGACGTGTCGCTATTTTTGTCTGTCTTTGGCGTTGTAGGTCTTAAACTGATAGTTACCCCGATTTTTTTGCAGTTGATCCGAAAAGCGATTCGTCCCAATCGCGTTTCGTCCAATAAGTGGTTCGTCCAATAAGCGTTCCGTCCAATAAGAGGTTCGTCACGAATCCATTCCATCCAATTCTTACCAAGTACTTTAGAATTATTCAAAATAGTTTAAATTTCATATTTATTGTTTCATACATATTTGAAAAATGACAGTGAATGCCAAATATGACAATCTCATTACAATAACATACCAGATATAAAACATGCATTAGGTCAACTGGACTCGAGGGTTCAGTTCGAGCGGGGCCAGTCGACTAAAGAGCCGATATAAAGAACTACAGAAACTACAAAAACAATCAAACATCAGCTATCAATCGAATATTCCGTCCTTCCATAGCGCCCACACAAAAACCCTCACATTTTTTCATTTTTAAGGCCGCCGTACATCATACCAGCTCCACAGCCATCAATAATTCATCGCGTGTGAATTATAGCGAGGCCGAGGGATCCTCGGGATTTCCTCGCGGTATCTGGGGCCCGCTATTGTGGACCTAATGCCGCTACTTTGGTGGAGCTGGCTATTTCTTCGCGGAAATGTCGCCTCATTGTGAGACGTGAAAGAGGATGCTTAGTGGACCGGATGCGATGATGCTGGAGGAAATAGCTCTGAAGATGTCCGTTTAAGGCTACGTTTAGCTAACTAAGATATCATGGTTATGAACACTAACAGCTCTTTCACATTCACGTTTTGTGCCCTACATTTTCCTGACTATCTGAATTACCTGACTATCTGGTTATTCATTTTCATTTTTATTTTCACTTCTATTTTTATTTATAGTTATTATTTTCCTATTTTTTACTTAAAGGCGGATGTGTAAAACTTTAAAAGGAGAAGCCCTGGATCCCGAAATACAGCCTAGGCTGCTTTAGGACCATACGGATTCAATATATACTGAAATACTGTAATTTGGCCCAATAAATTATTATTTTTATTGTTATGTCATTATACGTATACGCACACTTGCTTGTGGCTGCTTTATCGGTTTGTTCTCAAATAGAGATTCTCAAGGACGGATTCTCAAAAAAACAGAATATGTACAGGTGCACTCATCATTGTTTGGGATAAGTCTCACTTGTCCTCTTCATGGTTCCTTTTATGAGACTGGTGAGACTACCATGAATAGCTCGTGCAGCCATTATCACTCTAATACTCTATATATGTGGAAGCTATTTATTAGATACTAGTTCCTGCCCGCGGCTTCGCACACGTTCTATGGAAACTTTTTAAGATGATTTGTATCGCATGGGAACCGATTTATGGAATGAAAAGTAGTCTGTGTGACCACCACAGCTGTGGATGGGGGAAATGGGGTAAAAATTATGAAAACATAAAAAAAGTTTATTAAGTAGGTATGTGGGTTGTCGAATTTGGTTTCTCAGTTGAGATGTCCGCTCCGGAGGTCCGTTCGGTATTGCTCAGAACTGGGGTAACGGCTCTACAATAGAAAAAAAATTAAGAGGTACCAAATTTATAACACAGCTTTAACTAAAAATCTGATTCTAGTGTTTTTTTTATTCAAGTTTTAAGCGCACACTCGTTTTCGTTGAGACTGTTTCCGGGGCCGAAATTCGGCTAGGAGGGCATCATCAGAGCTATAGCCATGGGTTTAGACCGTCTAACCACCTTGAAATGGTCTAAAGGATTTAGCACATAGTTACATCCAGCACTGCTACTGCACGCACGGCCTCGGCACAACAATAAGCATTAATAAATTAATATAAAAAAAATAAGTTTACTCATCAAAACACAAACTTTATTGTTTATTTTATAAATGCGACTTTAACCGTATAAGAAAGTACTTAATAGGCGTCTACTAAATTCTAGATTCATTTTCGTTTTCAGTGACAAAATTGCATAATGCAAAATTCATCGTGGGTAAGCTATTGCCCACGAGCTGTCTGTTATCTGATGTCGTCAATATAAAATGCATCTAAATGTGACTTACAGATTATGTCTCTTATAGTAAGCTCCGTTGATTTTCAACTTGACTGTATTTCCCTCGGTCGTCTCCGAGATCTCATCCGAGAGAGCCTCCTCAAGGTTGTCTCCATCTATAGCTGGGTGCCGCAACAATACAAGCACTTCCTCTTTGTTGACTAAATAATTCCCTCTCTTTTTGGTAGTTGGTGGGATTATAAGGTTGTCTTCCGTGTCGTTTGGTGGTCTGGGATTAGTTTTAGAGTCCAATCTAAAATTATATAAATAACACTGGATATTATCCCAAGCACCATCTGGTCCCAAAGTAAGCAGAGCTGTGTTGTATTGTGATGACCGTGTCATCAGAGATCGTTGATGACTATACAAAGCCTACTATTCTCGACAGCCTATATTCGTCCACTGCTGGACGCAGGTCTCCCTCTGATAAGCGCCTTACTTTTATCTCATGGGGGGTATTGCCCATAATCCCCACGCTGGTGCATGCGGGGATCGCAGCTCGGTGGTAGAATTTTTATGCAGGAGGTGCTGCTGCCTGCCTTCCGGTGGATATCCCTTAGTCGCCTCTTACGACACCCGCGGGAAGAGTTGGGGTGATGCAAATTCTTAGCCGGCACCACACGGCAATCATGGTTGCCACCATGGTCTTTTGTAAGCCTACCATGACTCCTAAATGTAACGGATCTCTAAATGGGTCATCACTGTTGCTCAGTGAAGTTCCAAGTTTTTCTATTTTATTTCCCCTGGAGTGGACAGACCAGCCAATATCAGCAACAGCTTTCAAGCAATCTCTAATCCCTAATTTAATCAAAATGCCGTTTAATCTCTTACTTTCCTTGTCTTAATTTTTTTTCCTCTGATTCCTTTATAATAGTCATGAAGTGTGCAGCTGCTTTCTGAGCAAAATCTTCAGCCAGGTTACGAAGGTAGTCCGAGGACACCACAGCTCGGAAGGACTTGACAATTGCATCTGGTGATATCTTCACAATAATATCCTTGTCTGCTTTCAGGTCCTGTGAGTCTACAGCCTTAACGATCGGCTTTTGAGCAGAAAATTCCACTGCACTCACTTTTTCCAGAACAAGTATTGTTAATAAACTGTTTAGTAACATGGCTTTTTTTGATGCATATTTGATTGTGTTTATTGGTAGGCATTGATGGAGTTGTAAAACTGAATTAATTTCATGGTTCAGTGTTCGTAATTTCAGTTTTCTATTACAAGACCTACGCTTTGATAACTCCTAACATCACTCTCATGTTTAGAGTTGTTATGATATCTTATCATAAGAATAGAAACTTTTTACGGGTATTAAAAAAAAAACGGCTTATTTAAAAAAATTATAAACTGTCTTTAAATTCTTCCAGTGGGGACATCTGGTTAAATTTCAGGTCTAATTTAGTTTGTTATGATAACACATTGATGAAACGACGAATGAAAGAAGGCCTACTTTGAAATACGAAATACAAAGTTTAGGTTGACGCACGAATTGAACAATTTTACTGCTGAACGTGCAAGTGTGCGTTGCTTTGGACGCGCCAAATGACACCTTTGGTTTCGGATCTCTAAATGTATACATCAAAAGAATTTTTATGGAAGATTCATCGAAAGAACGGATCGGTGATCCTTCGTTTTATGCGATCTGCCATCTGTCAACTTTGTAATTTGTTTTTCTATAGACCTCTTGGTTACGCCCGTTGATATAGAAACCATTAGTTACCTGTGAGATCATATTGTGATGATATTTTATATACGTTTCACGGCGCACATCATCAATTCCTCGAGAGCCAAACTTTATGGGATCACCTCAAAATCAACCTTTAGATAACAACGAAAGAATCATCAAAATCTATAAGAATTGGCGAAGTTATTACCAAAATTGATGTAGTCTTGATTTTTCAATAGTATAATGTTGTTATTTAAGCTTGACGGAATAAATACTTATCCCTTGGGACATTTCGGGACCATTTTGGACCATTTCGGATTTGGAACATTTTGGGACCATTTAGGGATTTCTCTATAGAAAAGCGAAAGAATTTGCAGGTTGCGGGTTCGATTTCCGCCTTGAGACAAATGTTTATACAATCTGCAAATATTTGTTCCGGGTGTTCTGGGTTATTATGGGCGGTTTGTTAACAGTTAGCCTACATCGAGTTTGGGTAATGAATAGATCTTCTTTTTCCCCAAAATAACAAGTTTAAGTAACCACGATATCCGCCGATGACGGTAGAATTTGTGTCACACACGTGACCGTAATGTCTCGGAATGCTATACCTGGAATGCTATACCGAAGTGTATTATTACACCATGATCCCCGTATAAATCGTGTGGTTTTACTATTAGGGCTATTTCAGCATTATCAACTTCGAGACAACTAACCGTACAGTTAAATAACTAACTACTCAACCAGTAGACAATAACTTTAACTCGGAGAAAACAGTGCGACTGTACTCATTAAAAGTTTACAATCTCGAATGGAGCGAGAAGTTAATCCTAAAGTAGCCGGGAACACTCGGATTGTAAATAAAATGAACTAGAAAGTGTACGATACTTTCTTGTTATTTTCTAGCGATAAGAATTCACTAGCAATGGTAGCTTTATTCACAGAGCTATCTTGAATGTTTTATTTTATATTGTTAACGCAATCACTGCCCAGACTCGGCAGTGTGACCCGCAGACCCGTGCCGCCACGTGTTGGTGCAGACGGACATCTGCGGCTTGGGCCATGTAAGTGTTAAATGGCAGACCAGGCACATGACTTGGTTGTCGTTGCAATAAAGACCAAAAAAATCCTTTTCATGACGTGTCCAAGGGTCGCCTTTCGGATCCGACCAAATTTTTCGTCTTGATTCCTCACGTAGACATTACGATCTGCATAATTTCGCATAAAAAAATTAGTAGTAGATACATTTTGCGAATTCTGCTATTAAGTTTGTATATACAAAGACACGGAATAACAATACGATAAAATTTTGACAATTTCCCGTTTCACCTAGGTTTCACCACACCAGCAAGCTAAATAAAATCCCACTGAATACAAATTACAAATTCCCACAAATCTAAATTCCATACAATACGAAAATTCGAAAACGCAATACAAAACGTTCACGAAACTTTTATTAAATCGGCGTCGTCGCTCGCCGCGGGACTCGAATGCTATCCTATTTTAAATTTCCTCTCAAACTTGCGTATTTTTACAGGAAACACTCCCATTTCCAATATCAGGATGTTTATGCTTTGAAGTCTAGTTCTGGATTAAGTTTTGAAGAAGAGATAGGTAATAGAGAACGTCCAAGGAAATTTACTTTTGTCAGAACAGCTCTGAAAATTCGCCGGGTTATTGCGCTGTTTGAAATGACAGTCGAGAGTTTTTGAAGAGCTATGTCAGGAACGCAGATTGGATGCTTTACTGAGGAAGGAAATTGTGAAATATAGGATTGCCTGGAAGCTTCGCTTGGCAGGTAGAATGTTTTGAATTTATTGCTGAAACCAAAGAGAAATATAAACCTCACTGTATTTTAATTCAAATGAACCACTCACAGATTCATCTCGAACAAAAAGCGGACGTTACATTGACATCAATGTGCGCTTCAACGCGCGATCGCCTGCGTTTAGAGACTTTTACTCTAAGCACTGCGTTAACGCGCGCCAAGGCCAATCCCTCGGTTAATTTATCACATTACCGCTAGCACACACAAATCAAAACTAAAAATTGTACAGGAAGGATCATTGAGCTATTGAGCCTGAAAACTTGAGAAAACGGAAACAAAATACAATATGCAAAAGCTAAAACTGCAGTTCCATAGCGAATAGGTAAACCAAATCCCCTGGCCCGTCGAGCCGGAGCTATACCAATTGTAACACAATAAGCCGAGGCATGCCCTCACGTACCTACACTGCAGGCTGAATCAGAACCAGGGCATCTATGTGCTGATAGGATTTTAGTGCCGTATTGGTCAGGTCAATTAGTTTATTGGCATTTTAGTGTCATTCGGAAGAGAAAATAACAATTCGACAATGATGCTGGTAGTGATGTACACTACAGTTTCATAGCGTATAGGTAAGCTGAATCCCCTGACCCCTCGAGCCGGTGCCTTGCCAACTGTAACACAATGAGCAGAGACATTCCTCTCACGTACACTGCAGGCTGAATCAGAACCAGGGCATCTATGTGCTGATAGGATTTTAGTGCCGTATTGGTCAGGTCAATTGGTTTATTGGCATTTTAGTGTAATTGGGAAGCGAAAGTAACAAAATACAGTGATGATGGTGGTGATGTACACTACAGTTTCATAGCGTATAGGTTAACCGAATCCCCTGACCCCTCGAGCCGGTGCCTTGCCAACTGTAACACAATAAGCAGAGGCATGCCTCTCACGTAACTACACTGCAGGCTGAATAGGAACCACGGCAACCTATGCACTGATAGGATTTTAGTGCACAATTGGTCAGGTCAATTAGTTTATTAGTATAGTGTCATTTGGAAGAAAGAACACAACACACTGTTACCAAAAATGAGGTACATATTATACGAATTATGAATTACGAAATTTCTCACTTTTTTCACTAGTGGAAAAGAAACACTTTATTTCTTACGATATGAAATAGATTAATAATAAATTTTATACCTACTATCACACTAATATTATAAATACGAAACTTTGGATAGATGGATGGATGGATGGATCTTTGTTACCTCTTCACGCTAAAACTACTCAACGGATCGGGCTGAAATTTTTCATACAGGTAATTCTAATCCTGGAATCAAACATACTTTTTATCACATAAATCAGTTTTCATGGGATAGAAATCACCTTTAAACGTTTCTATAGAAACAACGCGTGCGAAGCTGCGGGCATAAGCTAGTAAATTGTAATTTATAGTTTAAAATTTTATTTACAAAAAGAGTGACTTCTGCCTTCGGAGTCCATATTCACATTTAAATGTATGCCAAAAAAGTCGTTAATTAAAGTGAGTGATAATAAAATAAATAAATAAAATAATACTAATCAAATAAACAAGTATTTAAAAATATTGAACTATTGAAGTAAGGAGGCCACTCGAAGAGATCTCATGCAAGCAACAAAATACGACACATATTTTATTGTATTACTTAGTAAATATAATAAATCCACAGGTAACCTTATACTAACAAATAACCCCAGAAGTACCTAATCCAGGTCAGCGCGTGTTGTTCCTACAAACTTTTATGTAGGTCGTAAAGATAGTTCTGTCCCGAGCTCTCTGGAGAGTACTAAATCCCGGGAACCACCCTTGTTGCTATAACTTGCTTATTATGAAGGATCGCTTCAGTAATCCTTGATGTTGGTTAATTTTGTTGTTTGCTATTGCCCAAGGGTCTGATGCTTAAGATTTTATTAGACTTTTCCAAATGTCTGAATTTGCTGAACCGTGCGAGTTACACTCGCACTTGACGGATCTTGTTTTTTCATGGGGTAAGCTCAGTTCATTTCATTTTTCTAATTCTACATATCTACTCAGTATTAATACTCTCAAATCTTTTAGTATGTAGGTACCTACTGGTTATAACAAACTTTTCCCATGAATCAAAGACAACTTCAAAAGTTTTGAAAAATATCTCGTAAAAACTTGATGTTTAATCAAAATTAAGTATTTGACGCATTGGAGGGAAGTTTTTCTTTCAAACACATCTATTTTCCTAATTGAATCCCTTTGTTACTGCAAGCTTGGCAACTGTTATTAATCTGGTACGGTTGTAAAGACTTAGCAAGAAACACCTCTCCTAGCGGATACAGAAATGATTGTAGGTACGGAACGTAAATACTGTTATTATCTAAGTCTAATGGTGGCCATACATGCTACGAGAAATCGTTACGATCAGACTGTGCAGTTCGAACGGTACCGATAAATCACTACGTGTATGTTATAAAACTGTGCAGTTTTGTCCGATTTTTTAGCACTGTGCAGTTGAACGGAACAATACGAAAATTTCAATTGATTTATCGGAACCGTTCGAACTGCACATTCTGATCGTAACATGTATGTACTTGTTCAGTTTTCTTGTTCAGTTTAGTTGTCAATCGCAGTTCGGGTGGATGTGCGCGACGTGCCATTCTCAAAAAATTATGCCAGTCTTTTGGAAACATCTTTAATTCCGCCAACAAATTGACATGAGAATGAACTTTTCTTTTCATTAGCCATTCTTTGCACCAGATGCTACGATTTTACCGCTTCACTTTTTTTTCTTTCAGGGCGAATATTAATCCAACAACTGCAAAAACGTTGTCTGTCGATGCCATCGCTGACACGTGTGCCTCGGCTCCGTTTATTGTACCGTCTGATCGTAACGACTTCTCGTTGCGTGTATAGCTTGTATGTCATGTACGATAAACTGTACCGTTCGAACTGCACAGTCTGATCGTAACGATTTCTCGTAGCATGTATGGCCACCATAACAGTTTTTTTTGAGTTCAGTTTAGCAAAAATTCAATTTCATTTTATCCAAATAAGAGCTCAATCTTCCACCAGTATAGCATTAAGACGTAATAGTTCCAAGGTGTATATAATTGAGTTTTTGATTTAAAATTTTTAAAGTTTAATATAGTTGAATAGCCTGCTTATTTTTTTAGTAGTATTCGGAACAATAATTTAAAAAAAGAACCATGCGAAAATACACGTGCGCGTATTTATTGCTACATTTGAGTTTACAATTTGAATTTACTCGAATTATTGTGAAGATTCTACAATGATGATTTTCCTCGAAGGTGTAGTATAAAGCACTATGTATCACTAGGGAGAAAAAGCGAATCCCTACCTCGTGTGTTTTAAGATAAAATATTAAAATGACACACTAGATATTTTTGTGGGCAAGCAGGTTCTACATTTCTTCTCTACAATTACAACCGAACCTTGTTCAAAATAAAGACTAAATATCCGGATACGGAAACAGAGTTGACCTCTATTGTACAGCGGTTACTCAAGAACTGTAGAAGACAAAAAACATGTCTTTTGAACTCTTTAAAACCGGGAATTTCTATACAACTTGTATAGCCATATAGAACAAGCCGTAAGTTTCCGACGAAATAAAACTCAATAAGGATTTCAAATACTTACCACGATGACACTGGTTCTGTTCAGTTTTATTGTCAGTTATGGGAATAATCTGGGTTGTTCTAGACTCTAGAACACCCAGATTATTCAGGGAATATTATAGGTTTTCAAGGAATAATCTGGGTGTTCAGGAAACATTCTAGGTGTTCAGGGAATACTCTGGGTGTTCAGGGAGTATTCGTGTTCAGGGAATAATCCGGATGTTCAGGCGACAATCTGGGTGTTCTAGACTCTAGAACACCCAGATTATTCCCTGAAGAGTACGATTTTTAGAGTACGGTTCGTCCGGAACACATTTAATCATGCCTGTGCAGGCTCTGCATTAACTGCATATTAACTACACATAATATAACTAATTAAAATGAACAGCACTGAAACTGGTCCGTCCGATAGATAGAAAAGCCTAAGCAAATGTAGGGTCACAACGATCAGGCCAACGCTTTAACATTAAGTAAGTCGTAAGTCTAAGAGTTTGCAAAATAACAAAACGGAAAAAGTTTTCGAGAATGTCACAGTTTACTGTAGGTAAACATTTATATCAGAGCGTCCTGCGTTTCGGGATGATCTTTATCTACGAAATTTCGGCCACGGCGGCCAGTCCCAACCGAGACTGGACATGTGCGCGGGACATATTACAGTGCACGAGTGTGTGCGCCAACACAATCATGTGCACTCTCTATTCTATCGCTCTCATAATCCGATGGGACGACCAACCGATACGACCGGAGACCGTTACGCGCAGGAGCAACGGTTTAACACTCTCATGAGCCGAAGACGCAGAGGCCCATCTCCAGCCTCAGGTAGCGGCAGCAGCGTGCCCCAGCAGGACGCAACGCCAGGGCTGGGCAGTGAATGCATTTGAAACGTACTTTCTGAGGAACACCACCGTATTACTTAAGTACTAATCATAAAGATATCCTCCTAGCCGAATTTTGACCACAGCGGCCAGTCTCCTCGGAGACTATAGCCAGATGCGCAGGACATATTATAATGCACAAGAGTGTGCACAAACACAGATGCAGTCTCTATTGCCTCACTGTCACTATCCGATGGGACGACAGCTCGCACGACCAGCCAGAGGTGAGGCGCAGGCGCAGGACGCAGGCTTAACGTGCTTTCCGAGGCACGGGACTGATCTCTCCCAACTTAGGTACTAACCAAGGCATTACCGTTAGAACAAATGCATCATCCTCATTACCCTACCGGGTCCATAACCACATCTTAACTGTCAGATGACATTACCATGACAATGGCAGTTCCGCCTCTCACGCAATAATACGTCTTAATGCATCGTAATACGGGCGTGGGCGTTAAGCAGGTCTGGTTTGGAATTAAGCCGTTGGTTGGTTGACTGGTGACTGTTCTCTTACTCTGCTATAAAGTCATTTATAAAGGGATATTTACCATGATTAGAGTTTTGAGCTTTCCAATATTTCCGCACAGTTTCATGCGCCATGATCAAGGAATAAATGTTATTCCATAAACTCAAATCATGGTAAATATCCCGTTGTAAATTACGTCAGTGTTAATAACTATTTAAAAGTTTTACTTTGGTATAGTTTGATTCATCAACCGTCTGTTACCGGAAAAAAAATTGCCGTTTTTAACTGGAGGTGAAAACCGCCGCGCCGTCGCGTTTTAGATGATATCATAAACTTGGCTCGTTTTAGGAAAGTCTTATATCTTAAGTCTTATCTTGCTTAGTCTTATATCTATGCTTGAGTGACGTTTATTCCATAGAAAAGCGTTACTCAAGTAAAAACGTATGACTGGGCAAGATTTCATAGTACGGGCGTTAGTCAACTCCGTGGATGGAGTTGTGGTCAATGTAACAGCTAAAACTGAACGTTTTGATGCTGAATGATATTGCAAACATTATAAAACGGTGAGGGCCTTCACCCTTCCATGAGGGGTTCTTGCGTGAACTTGACGTACATAGATTATTAGTATATTAAATTGCTAAATATAATGTAGAAATTATTTTGAAATAGCATTACAATAATTACCTTATCTTTGACTTAAAAGAAATGTATTAGGAATGGCAAGAAATAAAAGGCTATTTTTTTTATTATTTTTTTATTATAAAACGGAGATCGAGACAAATTACAACATAATTTATTATGAAAACTAAATTAAGTTTTCACTGTTTATTTCTATAACTAAGTGCAAGTACCCGCACGACTAAATCTAAATAAGACAAATCCATAAAAATCTAGTTATTCCTAAAACTAACAGTTTGCAGTGCGAGTAAAAGAACGACTGCTACAATAGCCACACACACTAAAATACGGCCTATTGAAATAAATAAAATAAGATTTTTCTATACTTTTCATTCAAATATTATAAAACTACGTAGACATCACGAGCCGACAGCGATCTATTTTCAGTTCGTCCGCAACTTTAAATTACAATTCGCTCACCTCTATGCAACTTTAATAGCTTCCAACATCATGTTACTGTACCATCAATACTTTTACCATCCCACCGCTACGAGCAAACCCACCCCCGAGTTTCACTCCCAGTTTATTACCCATTGCTGTATTCGTTGGAGAAAATTTCAATGGAGTGGTGTTCAACACGCAATGGATTATAAAACTAGGCTGGTTCGTTTGCTTATGGTATCGTGGTAGAAGCATCGGTAGGTTTGCTCTGTAGTTCATTCAATCAAACGGCCCAGTGCATGCTGATTGGTAAATAAGGCTGGGGCACACTGTTTTTTTAGCGAAACGATCGGCTCAGTCATGAAGCCTAACAATGTGTCAACAACATTCGAGATGTTGTGTATACAGCTTTATAACAATGGCGGACAACATATTAATAGTTTGATGAGTTTTTTACAATTCGTAAATTGAGTTTTAGGCATAGAGTAAGAACACGCTGTTTTCACAGGTTTTAGGAAAATGGAAAATATTTGAATTTGTGGTCAGAAAATAAATTTGTCTTTGCATCTGCGTGTGAAGGCTCGAATAACAAAATATGGTAGATGTGACTTAATTTAGGCATAATGTTTTGAAGTTCATAGGGTAGGTTTCTGTATCAATTTAGTGAAACATACCTTCTACTCATATAAATTTAGCTATAAGTACGTGGAAAGCCTGGAGCCAGAGAGTTTCTGGAGGACTTCTTTAGTAATTAAATCTTTAGCTGGCCGTAAGTTAGATTATAAGGGTTTGAATTGTCTAGATTCAAGAGCTCTAGATTGTATTGAAAGAATGAAAGAACAAAGCTCCAGATAGCCTGATTGGATGGACCTCAAAGTGATTGGAGTCTCAGAAATGAAAGAAAAAGCCTGAAACTTAAATCGAAAAACCTACTGTAAATTCATGTTCTGTATAACCTACCTGAGGAAGCGCAACAGTTTCCTTCTGTGTATTTTTAATGATGATGCCCTCCTAGCCGAATTTCGGCCCCGGCGCGACCAGTCTCAACGAAGACTAGCCAGGTTCCCAGGACATATTATATTGCACAAGTGTGCGCGAAAAGACAGGTGCACTCTCCTTTCTATCATAATCCGATGGAACGGCAGACCGACACGACCGGGGAGAGGCCAAGCGCAGGACCAACGGCTTAACGTGCTCGTGTATTTTTAACACCTCTACAGCAATCGCCAATCCACCACGCAACCATCGCCACCCCACTTGGCAGGTATACCAAGCGTGGTTATTATGGGAAAACCCCATCGTTAGAGGAGTCACATTCAGCAGTGGATGTATGCTGATACTAGTACGAGTACTGTCGATTCCTGCTGGTGACGATAATAGTACATTATGGTACTAGTGTGTAACATTGGTGATTACCGCCGAGGCGCCATTGAGTGTCATGAGTCTTAAGAGAGCCGAGGACGGTAATCATCAATACACACGTGTATCATACGACGTTTTTCAACACATTGTGAATAAAATAACAATAAAAAATCATTCTATTACAGAGAAAACAAAAGTTTTATTCGAGTGAAAGTTTTATTTATTAAACACGTACGAGTTAAAATAATCTATTAAAATAAGAAGTTGCATGAAATGAGCAAGCAATAGGAACATTAATTTATTTGTTCTATTGAACACGATCTTTTTTTGATTAAAAACTTTTTTAAGAACGAAGCAACTCAACCAATAAAAATTTAAAAAAATCTATAACTCACTAGTGAGTGATAGCAATGAAGAAGTCACAGTTTGATTATGGGTGTCATTCTGTGCCTAATTGCGGTGACCATAGAGCCACTTTATGAGCAAATATCTTGAAAAAAATATTTTTCCATGTTTCGTCCCAAAAATGATACAAAGTAAAGCTTTCAAGGCTATAAGCAGTATTATAGCCCCACACATCCGCACGAGAATGTATTGGAATATCCGAATATCCACAAAGAACTGCTCCGTTTGATCTTCAAATAGAGAGATTTTCAATTTACATCGTATTTCTGAGGTGGGGAATATTCTGGGTGAAGTGTTTTGTAATGATGCGATATTAAAACGATATACTTATATTTCTTATTATTATTATTTTACTTATTTAATTTTCACCGTGTTATTTATTTTAACTGTGATTTTAACTTAATTGAGTTTCGTTCTTTATAATGTTAAATAAAGATATATTTTTTGTATCTATTATTTAAATTATAGGCGAGTCATATTATTTACAAACCTAGTTGTTTAAGTTTTTAGATAATAATTTAATAATAATTCTATACTACCTAGCAAGTAGGTGTCCTAGACACGGTCCTAGACGTAACGCATTGGAGAACTCTGTAATGTTAGGTCTGGTTTAATAAACGAATTGAATTGAATTTTTAAAGAAGTATTGAAGTGAACAGCTTTAATTTTATCCCAAAGACGGGCCTGTAGATGAGCCAATACACTAGCCGAACTCGATCTAGAATGTTTGTGAACAAACCGCCAAGACGCGGCCAAAGAGTGAATTTTAGGTTAAGTTTGAACCTAAAATTCACTCTTTGGTCGCGTCTTTTTACACGCAATTTACATTACTTGTCGATTTGAGATCCAGCCTTCATTAAATATTGTTTACAGTTATATTTGAAACTCAATGCCAAGCAAATAAATAAATAAATAATGCTGTACAAAAGCAAGTGAGTTTTAGTTACTTGTATCGTAGTTTACAAACATTCTACATCTAGTTTGGCTGGTGTATACTGAGTCTAAGGTAAAAGAATAGGGCAGCATAATCATGATGATCGGTAAAGCAAATTTAAAAACTAAAGATAAGGCTCGTATTTCAGTAGGCAGCGGTCGGGATAAGATTTCCCGTTGTATTCTTTCGTGTGACTAATGTCCAAAAATTATCAGTGAAAATGTACAAGTCAATTACGATCATACCAGAGTTAGCGAGAGCGGAATCAGAAAGTTTCAATATCTTAAGTCCGCTCCCGCTTCCGCTCGCACTGTTCATTGAAAATACACCGACAGAGAAATGTGGAGATACGGATAAAATAAGCCAACACTGGTTTAATTTTTACCATTTTTGTTGGCAGCCGCAAAAATATCCTAGCTTGTCACCTTTTTATCACCAAACTAAAAGCATCCGATAAAGCCATCGGATTTCCGTAATAGGTCTCCGAAAAGGGACGCGGAGACGCTCACGCCGCGATCTTCAATATCGGCAGACGTATGGCCGACACGATTATTAATTCTTATTTTGTATATTTGAATACTTGCATGTCTGAGCAGGTCGCTTCAGAAGAGGACAAAAATGCTGATCTTTTTGAGGAAGGTTTAGAGGGCAACCCTTAGAGGGATGTCTCTTTCTATTGGTTTTAGATTATCTTCTCAACATTGCTATACATTATGCTACATACTATAAAGCCGGAAATAATATTTCTCGATAATATTACTTTTCAGTTTAGTTAAGTAATAACATACTCGTAGGTAAGAAAACTGTCAACTTTTTAACCTGATATCTTGATAAGTTTTTGATTTTGAATAAAATTTGGATTTTTTTATTTATGTACATTGGTACCTATAGATGAGGATTTTTAGTATGGCGTTTCAAACTTATTATTCATCGGCTATGTATGTATTGATTGTTGGTCTGCTGTCTCATCGGATTATAAGAGTCAGGCAATAAAGAATGCACCTGTGTTTGCGCGCTCACTTGTGAACTATAATATATCCTGCGCACCTGGTCTTCGTTGAGACTGGCCGCCGTAGTCGAAATTCGGCTAGGAGGGCATCGTCATGTATTGATGTAGATTTTATAAACTGGCACATAACAAAATGACCTAGCCTGGTTTTCTATGAACCTCTATATACAGATACAGAAAAGTAAACTCTACCATAACTCATGAATAACAGAACTTAAACTAGCAATCCAAATGCGCTTAGCGTTAGACAACACACAAGTTTCACCCATTACCATACACACATGATTTGTCGCGCCGCAATGCGCGATTGAGTCTGCAAACTCTGCTGGGCCCTGATTCTTGGGACCGATCAATCTGGACGCAGAACTTCGAAGTTGATCATAGAATCTGCATCTTTAGATTACCTTGTATACTCAGATCTTATTTTTGTATAGTTATGGATCTAACAAGGAATTTCTGGGATAAGAAGCTGGACGTTCATCACAGGAAGCCAAGCATACTCAGAGAGTCTTAAGCTTATGGTGGGATTAATTAAGAAATGAAACATGGATTGATCAAAATGACGTTATTGGAATGGTAGCAAATTGCAAGTCAACTATTGATGGTAGGTAATCAAACCCGTACGTATTTATATAAATAACAAAAATAAATAAAACATTCACTCAAAAAGAAACTGATCTAGGAATAAGTAAAACTGGTTGAAACTAGAACGATGTATCTGAAGATTCAAAACGATGGCAACAACGACCATCTTCCCAGAGTTAGGGCCCTAAAGTTAGGCGCACTTCGAAGTACAAATCTCGCTCGAGTGCTGTTACCTGAAGCTAGTAATAAATAGATGCAGTTCGAAGTTTCCTAGTCGTGGTGGAGAACTTCATTAGCAATCAATGTTATAAAGTTATACCAGGTAGAATACAACTTATGTACTTAGCATTGTATTCTGAAGTAGAGTTAAAAAGTTTCGATAGAGGTGGAAATTCACCAAGAATATCTGGATACCAGAGGACCCTACTACTTAGTCCTTGAACGTGGCATAAAATGAATATTCGGGTCAGTCGAGCACACTATGGCGGTTCACTGTGCATTTGAAGAATTTATAAAATCAAAATATTACATCGTATATCACTATAACTAGGCTATAAACTACTTAATACTTCTATTATTTTACTTTACTGCAGCTCTTTAACCAGAAAATATATTTAAAACTCATATTTGTGTTGGAAGAACACCAACGTTCGTAGATATCCCGTTTACACCCGTAATGAATTGGTTAAACTATGATAGTTTTTATCTATAAAACTGTGTAAGCAATCGGATTGAGTTTGGATTGGATCCCTATAATTGCCCCAGTTACATCTAAAATTGACGAAGACACTAAAGAAATTGGACCTAGTTGTAACAATTTAACCTATCGGAATTCGAAGGACAAAAACCCCATGAACCCAAAAACTTCATCTTTGACATCAAACTGCAGTAAAATTGTGTCCATGGCATGGCGTTAGAACCCGGTCTCCTCTTCAGAGAACCATTACATCAGGTTTATGGGAAAAATGATAAGTTGCTCTAAAAACTCCATAAAAGAGGAATCCTCTCGTAAAATGTTCTGCGTCCATATTTTTATGTTCTTTTGATAACCCATCCTGAGATTTGTTTGTTTTAGTTTGTTGATCATTGAGAGATATTCTATATTTTTACAAGTCGCTGTCCCTCACTTTGTTATTTCCTATTTTATCAGTATTCCTTACAATGTCTTCCATTGTCTAATTTCTGTAAATTACATATTCTTCATTTTATGCAGAAGCAGTAGGCTTTAAACAGACTACGCCAAGCAGTGCGTCGAAGGGACAGCGATGATAATGTATGGATGATGAGGTACTTTAGATACATAATAAGTGAACTTACGTATGTATGTTGAAAAAATATTGCACATTGTACAAAGTTGCCGAGTGGTGCCGGCTTAGAATTTGCACTCTCCCGACTCTTCCCGCGGATGTCGTAACAGGCGACTAAAGGATATCCACCGGGGGCGGGCAGCAGCGCCCCTACAGAACAATTCTACCACCGAACTGAGATCCCCAACCCGTATGCCCAGCGTGGGGATTATGGGCAATACCCCCCGTGAGATATAAGCCAATAAAACATTTTAATCAGGGCGAGGCCTGCATCCAGCAGTGAACAGGCTGGTTGAGGTGAGGTGCAAAGTTTTGGTCCCGCAGAACCGAATTAAACGATTTCTTTTGTCCCGTGCAGAACTGAACAGAATTTTCTGCTTCTCATGCGTTTTATACCAGTTGTGCCACAGTCTACCTGCAGAAATCGTACAAACTTTTTCTCCCGTAGAACCAAATTGAACTATTTTATAGTCCCGTGCCAAACCGAATCAAACCTTCTGCATCCCAGCCGCTTTTTACTACCTTTGCCAGTCTACAGAGATACCCAATATAATACATGACGACCTTTCGCTATTCTTTGAACGTCCCGTAGGTAGGAATGGGTAAAATCGCCATGCAAAATCATAAAACCCTTTTGCATTCTAAATGTGCGAAGAATTTTGGTATTTGAAAACAAACGCCCGCAAAAATTAAATCCGTGATAAATCGTCCCCTAAAAATAGAACCTCGCTTGCCTTAATCCTGTCAAACCTACAAGTATATCTACCGATCTAAATATATATTTAGAGGTGTGTCTGACTGACAGAATCACTTGGAGTGCGGTCTTGGCGGAACAGAATTCTGTGCAAATAGATTTTGAGGAACTTTGCGCTATGGCTAGCGGACGATTGGGATCGATTTGAAGTGGAGTTATTATGAAACAAAATAAAATCAACGCTCTGTTCGATAATTTTAAATGTTGATTTGAAATTAGAATCGAGATTGCAATAATTACACCCATTTTTGAAAAGTGTCTGAGTTAGATTCTATAGTGCTATGCTAATGAACCACTAAAAATTTATTCAATCGTTAAGTGCCATAAAAATTCATTAAAATTTTGCATTTTCAAATTTTGCGTGTAATTTCACAAAAACGCTGGACGCGGTGGACGCCATATTGCTATGTGGTCATGACGTCAGTTGTGTGTAAACAAATGCAGTGATATTTTGTATGATATAGGTACGCTGATTGATAGTTGACAGTTGACACTTCTAAGTTTACATAGCCGTATGACGTAATAACATGGCGACTTCTATTTAATGGTGTTATGAGAGAGATTAAAAAAGCTGAAACCTTTAAATTGAATTTTAATATTTAGTTTGCTATTTTATGAACTAAAACTAACGTTTCCGACTGCTTGCCTAAGCTATATCAATAGTTATATTTTTAGATTTTTTCTCATATGGAGTAAAATACCGTATTGTTTTCAAGAGTCCCATTCCTGTTTGTGGAATAAACTTTACTCATTTGTTTGTTTCTTAATTTGTTACTGATGGTTAACTAATTATAGTCTATGTAGTTTCAGAAGTCCGCTTACTAATCCAGCCGACCAGACTTTAAAGACTTTGAAGGTTCAGTAGTCCGGTACGAGGTTCTTAAAGTCTTGCTTTTGAGAGAAAAAGGTCAAAAAGCTTAACCTTAAAAAAATAAGCTACGAATACAAATAAAACCAAGCGCAAACCCTAGCACATAGAGGGGTAAGTACCCTATAAGTATCCTACATTATGCTATAGATACGTCGGTACCCCACGCATTAAACCGTTTGTCCCCCTCTGACAATGGCTCGATATTGGCATTCCATGGGACAATACCACCATTGTTGGTGGACTAATGGTAGAACGCTGAAATCTGGGCCCAATGCGGAATTGATTTTGTAATATTGATAGTTTGGCTTTATTGGTGGTGAGTGAGTAAACGGGTTTTGATTGGCTTAATTTGAAAAGAGATTAGGAATTTGGAACTGTTGAATGTTATGAATGAAATACGTTTATTCTGATACAATAGTACCTACCCAATATGAAAACAGGTAGCTTTTTTTATATATTATACAGATCAATAACAGAAATAAAAAAACGGGAATAACTTACAAAGTATCATACTTTTCTTGGAATTATCTAAATAGCACATAGAAAATTACATTAACAGAATAAAACAATTACAACTAGTAAATACCCTTACACCTTTTTCTTAAAAATCTAAGCCGTCACCAGAAGGCAGAGTGCCCAGAATGCTGGCAGCATTGCCACGTTGAATGGCAATTCTAATTCGTTAAATATAAATAACTAGCTGCTGCCCGCGGCTTCGCCTGCGTAGTTCCCGTTCCCGTGGTAATTCCGGGATAAAACATAGCCTATGTCCGTCTCCTGGTTCTAAGCTGCCTCCCCACCAATTTTCAGCCAAATCGGTTCAGCAGTTCTTGAGTTATAAATAGTGTAACTAACACGACTTTCTTTTATATATATAGATGACAATGTGTTTTGATCGGTGCGCAGTGTACTGCGCTATCAGAAGAGGTCCACGCTCAGCTAAATGTTGCGAGTAGATAGCCCACAACGCTGATTTTCAGCATGCGCCAAGGTGGTGATGACGTACGTTCTGTTTATTTAAAATAAATCAGAAACGAAAACTATAATGTAAGTATATTATAAAGGGAAATATTGAAAAGCTAAGTGTGTTTAGAGAAACATGCCTAGCGTAAGTAAACACCCTTGATTGAATCGTTTTGTCTACAAGAGGATAAGAAAAAAAAATCTGCACTTGTAAATTATTGTAATTAGGTAGGCACCCGATTTGACGACTTTATTTAATAAAGTCGTCAAATGGGGTACCTTCCTAATTTTTTTCTTGACAAAGTTTGATTTGATTTGATTTGACTTTTTCGATGGCTTTCCTTTCTAATCGTAAAAATTCCCGGTACTTTCCATTTTTTCTGTCCACTAATAATAGTGGACATAATTAATGATGTCCAATTTTTATCAATTCGTTAAAAAACAGACAGTTTAGTATACTCGATACAGATTAATGATAGTTTGATTGTGTTAATTTCTCCCCTATTGATAAAAAGATGACCTTTTCATTGATATTAATAAATTATCTCTGTAACTGTTGGTGGTCCGGAAATTTAGTAATTTTAGTAGCGGGCTGATAAATTATTCTTTTATTTAAGGCGAATAGTAAGGTGAAAAGACGAAAACGACAGTTTTTTGGAAAATGTTTCCGACGAAAATATAGATCGTGGACCTTTGAAATTTATATATCGGGTAAGGCATATCATAAAGTAATTAATGCCGGTTTCAAATGCTTGCCGGTAGTTATAGTTAGCACTCAGTACAAGTTTGAAGTAACAGTATCTTCAGGTTAATGAACACACTTTTTGACGCAGTGTCTTATTCGTTTTCTACCAAACTCAGTACAGTTATTTATATAGCTCGTACATATTTTTTACCGGTCCATTTGTTTTGAAATAAAGTCAAAATAAGGAGATTTCATCTAAAAGACATTTGCGCCTACTAATTTGTCACTCTCCCACGAACGTTTGCTCGCAAAATATGATCAGGCAATGTTCTAGGAGTGTTCGAGCGAGGGCGCGGGCGCGCGGGCGACACGCCGCGCTAGGCGAAGACGCGACGTTGCCAGCTCTGCTAGCGGTTGCCGGCGGCCGTCTCCGTCCCACAGTGTTTCATGGGACCTAAAAAAATTCCCTATGCTGTTTACAGCATTAATCGATTAACGAATGCATTTTAAATGCAAGAGTAGAACACCCACATCTCTATATCAAATACTTTTTTTAATAAAAAATTATGAACTTTAAGTGACCTTGACCAAGAAAAAAATTCAAAAAATTCTGTAAAAGTAACTGGCCCAGATATTATTTTTAAATTAAAATAATCTGAAAAAGGATTTTTAGGCGCATTTTTTTCAGTTTTTATTTTTGGTTTATCACCTCTTTATACCGAGTAATTAATATTTTTCAGATTTTCGTTTTAATTTTTTTTCTCCATAAAAACTCAAAAGTGCGATTTGTGACTAGCACAGAAAGATTGCTCTTAACAAGGCCTATCAGTGGTCAAAATGCCAAGTTGCACTTCCGCGGTCTTTGGGAAAAATATGCAATTTCATTCTAAGGTCAAATTTTACAACATAGGGTTGCCACTAAAAGGTCAAACGTTTGTTGTGAGTTATTACTCACTCTTGTTGCTTATAAACAACAAGTATGTTTTTATATCGCACACCCGTTACTATAGGGCGACTGGTAATTTGCGAACACCAAGCAAGCTGGAGATTAGGTGAATGATGTAATATAGAAACATGGTAGGTAAAAATTGTTTTTGGGAAAATTTTATTACAATTTTAAAAAGAGGTACTTTCACGTAAGCTAGGTCGAAAAAATTATAATTTTGGTACCACCTCCCATACAAGTGAAATCATGAAATCGTAAAATCGGCAACGAAGACGCAGGAAATGACTTTAGTTTACCTACTCAATCAAATCGCTTTCGTTACTAAGTATTAACGTGTCATTTTAGTTGGATGGATCTTCATTATCATCCAATGATAGATCTTCAACATCTACATCTGTCAACTGCAAGTTTTCTTCTTGGATTGGTCTTAAATGTTCTCGTACAGCTTCTGGCAGACAGAGCCACTTGGATCTACGATGTTCAATGAACGCTTCACGTTCAATGGTGCGCCATAGAAATGAATGGATCCGATGATTCTAGTGCACGGTGAAAGAGATCGATCATAGTTTGTTTCCTGTCTATTTTGCGGCAGTGACGTTCCTTATCTGAGCGTAGTTTTGAACAAAATAAGTAGCTATACGCCCTAAGGAGCTCGCATACACTGATTTTTTTTGGGGCGTAAAGGTAATTTTTTTCTCGTATAGGAAATTTATTTCAGTAAATATAACACTTGGACAGTTTATCAACACAGATTTAGAAAGTACGACAAATTGTAAGCATTTTCTTCCTGGGTTATGTCTAACTAGCACCAAAAACAAAAAAAAACTACAGCAAAAATAAACTTTATTTTTATGTTTTTTGCCTGTACTGTAAAGTCGCCTTTTGTCCTTTAGAGCCCAGAGGCATCGATATCAAGAAATCTCAGGAACTGGATTTTTGGAAATTCGTATTTGACGGGGTCAAAGGTCATTTTTATAAAAACTCTTTTTTAGCAAGTAGGCACTCGCTAAGAACGGATTATGAAAATTCGTATTCTAAGGTAGTTAAAATGGAGTCGTAATCGATTAAGTAATTTTTTATGCAAGCATTCTTAGAAGGATGAAATGGGATTTATAGGTTTTCTCAAAATAACTTTAAAATTGTAAAGGATTGGTTGTAAAACTTTGGCGTTGATAGTTTACATGGAAACCAACATTACTTGGGGTATTAGTATTAATATTATTAAGTCCACGCAAATGAAATCGCGACGGGTCAGCTAGTGTCTTAATAAGATAAATTATTGAAATTTAGGGTATAATTTATTTAAAAACTGAATAAAATCAAAGGTTATGTTGAGTGACAACCCTAATACTATATTTTGAAAATCAATTTTTCCCAAAGACCGCGGAAGTGCAACTTGGCGTTTTTACCACTGATAGGCCTTGTTAAGAGCAATCTTTCTGTGCTAGTCACAAATCGCACTTTTGAGTTTTTATGGAGAAAAAAAATAAAAACGAAAATCTGAAAAATATTAATTACTCGGTATCCAGATGTGATAATCCAAAAATAAAAACTGACAAAAATGCGTCTAAAAATCCTTTGTCAGATTAAATTTATTTAAAAAATATATCTTGGCCAGTTACTTTTACAGAATTTTTTAAATGTTTTCCCAGGTCAAGGTCACCCCAAGTTCATTAATTTTTAAAAGTATTTGATATAGAGATGTGGGTGTTCTACTCTTGCATTTAAAATGCATTCGTTAATCGATTAATGCTGTAAAAAGCATAGGGAAATTTTTTAGGTCCCATGAAACACTGTGCGTCCGTGCCGGCTCGCGCTTATTGCGACGTTGCCAGACCAATCAAAACAATCGCACTTACTCGCGCACTTACTTGCTGCATAGATGGCGCGCAGGCGGGTGCCAAATGCCCAAGGTCATTTGCCTTACTATTCGCCTTAATGGTTTCCTGTGATGTAAGCTCATGATTGGATGTTTGTTACTGTTAAACACAGTAAAAAAGATTTTACAACGAAGAAAATCGACTCTTTACCCCAAAATAAATGTACCTAGTATCCACTGAACGTAGCGGAATAAGCTCAGCACAAAAATGTCATTAATAAAAAATATCTATCTATGTTATGTATTATAATTATGTATATCAGTCATCTACATAGTACCAATAACACAAGCTCTGCTTAGCTCGGGGCTGGATGATGCTGTCTGAATTGTCCAGCAATAATATAATTAATATTATTATAAATTGCTTGCTTTAGCACTTTCATTGCTTTAAAAGAGCTTGTTGAAAACCTAAGCCGTGGGTTTCCCCAAAGCCAAAGAAAAGCACACCCCTCCTTGGTTACCTATCCTATACTTTCCATAACAATACCCCTGCACTATTATTATCTACGGGCTGCAGACATAAAACCATTAGGCAGGTTGGGAATTCAAATACATTATTAAAACGGAAGCTATTGCCGTCTTTATTCTTCTTCTGGAGTCAAAGTTTCGGGATGCATAAAATATCGAAGCTCGCTTCGCTCCGATCGACTGAATTACTTGCAGAACTCGAACTCCAATTCAAATATTCTTTATTTTCAGACCGTAAGAAACGTCAAATATTCAAATCAAAATAGAATACTGGGAATAAAATTTCTAATATCTTTATTCACAAAGAAAATTACAATCAAATAATAGAAATATATTAGAACTAGTATTTACAATTGAAACAATTGAGCTAACTGTTACAAACAATCTACAGGTAGCTCAACTGATCCATATCAATACCAGCCGGAAGCGATTTATTTGGGAATAATAATATATTTGGAAATAAAGTGTTATAGGAATGATCCATTATTGTTGATCATTTTTATTTTCACAGTTTTCGTAAAGTTAAAAACATTAAATAAATAAAAAAAGGTTCTAATTTGTTTCTATTATTTGTTTGTCATTTTCTTAGTCAATATAATAATAACTAGTATTTTATAAGTGCGCGAGCTGCAAGCAGCTCGCGGCGGTAGCTGTCACAGGGAGGGGTGGGCTCTGGGGGGGCAAATCTCAAAAAGTCGGGATTTTCCCCAAGTCACCCCCGACCCCTCTACACGATTCCGCAAAAAAAAACATACCTTCCCATCCACCATCAGGGAGAACAATCGTGTCAATGAGTCAGTCAGTCAGTGAGTCAGTCAGTGGTAATCGAGCTTTATATATTATCACTAGTATTTTATAAGTGCGCGAGCTGCAAGCAGCTCGCGGCGGAGGGGTGGGCTCTGGGGGGGCAAATCTCAAAAAGTCGGGATTTTCCCCAAGTCACCCCCGACCCCTCTACACGATTCCGCAAAAAAAAACATACCTTCCCATCCACCATCAGGGAGAACAATCGTGTCAATGAGTCAGTCAGTGAGTCAGTCAGTGGTAATCGAGCTTTATATATTATTATAATAATAATAATGCTGGACAATTCACACAGCATTATCTAGCCCCAAGCTAAGCAGAGCTTGTGTTATAGGTACTAGATAACTGATATACTTAATACAATACACTACATAGATAGATATTTTTTTATTATACATAGAAAACACCCAGACCAACGGAACAAATTTCTGCAGATCGTACACAAATTTGTTCCGAGACGGGAATCGAACCCGCAACCTCCTGCGTCGCAGGCGGACTTTCGCCCGCTGCGCCACGGAGGTCGTCAATACAGAATCATTAAATAGAAAAGAAAGAAGAAAGAAAGAAAATAAATATATTGGCTCACAAAATACAAAAAAAATATAAAAACAATAAAACAAAAAACTTTTACCTATATATAACACTATTTATACACTAAAACAACTAAAACACTATTAAAAATAAGAGCTTGTATGATCCCGCTGTAGGGCAAAGGTCTTCTTTTCCCATAAAAACCTTAACTATTATAAAAATAAACTAATTTCAACCACCGCACCGGCGGCCGGCCGCAGAAATGCATCCTCGCAAATGGTCGTGTCATTTCTGCCCTGTCCCCATCCTTACCTAGTACTTTAATTGTCAAATTTTACAAGTTAAAGAAACCTCTAGCTTGTTAGTTCCTCGGCCAATCGTTTGCTTCGCTACAGTCTGGTACAAACGTCTATGATTAATGCTGATCTTACGAAGACCATAATATCATAAGCACCCATTAGACGTAGATACTCCAGTACACCTTACTGCGTAATGTAATAAAAAGTATTGTATAGGGTGTGCGAAGACAAGTACCGATTTTAGTCCATAGGTTGGTTTTCCAAAATCGAAAACGTACGTCTTTTTTCCAGACCCACAGTATTTGGCCGTTTCATTCTCAATATTTAGGCCTATTCATATTTTCTTCAGAATGTTATTCATTTGACAGTCTGATTTCGCCCTCTGCTGAGTATAGCCTCCTGCAGTTTGTGTCATCGACGTGTGCTATGTTGTCGATCCACTTCGCTACCGGTGTTTACAGATAAGCAATTTAGAATTGTACTATAGGTAGACCACTGGCGGATTTCTGTAGAACCTTGTCAAAATAAGAAAACAAACGCCAAACACAGTAACAAACGCCACTTTTGGCGTTGGACATGGTTCTACCTACAGCGATCCGCCAGTTGTGGGGTCTACCTATAATCAACCTTTCTTTCCATGCCAACTCTAGTACACCCTTCACCGTGTGCAATATCCAAGGCCCCGTGGAAGCAGCCACATGGCCTGACGTACGACATGACGTGTGTCGTAATACCGTACATTATTCTACACCCTCTACCGGCAGGCGGGGGTTGAGGGGTTGATCTTTGGGTATTGTACATTCGTATGTTATTGTTTTTGACTGTACTAATAGAAGTAACGATTTATAACGAAAAATTGTCGAACTAACTCGTCAGCACAGCTCGTTATTGAAACAAAATGTATAGATTAGTATTGTGTATTGCCTGTATGTGCCTTAGACCAAATAAATAAGCTATGATAAGTACCTAGGTACAACATCGCTAATGGCTAAATAAAAAAAATGTAATTATGTTTTTCTCTCACTCAATATAAATTATATTAAATCAGATGAGTTGTTTTTAATAATCAGTGCCAAAAGAGTCTCACAGATGACAAAAACTTCTCTAAAAGTGATCCCATGTAGCAAGTGGACTTTTATCGGATTGAGAGACTCAGAATAGAGAGTGCACCTGTGTTTGCCCACGCACTAATTGTGCACTATAATATGCCTTGCTCATATGGTTAGTCTCTGAGACTGTCAGCCGCGGCCGAATTGCAGCTAGGAGGACATCATGAATTTTTATGGAAACTGCATTGTCTCTAGACCAAAACACTTTTTAAACACAATATTAATATTAATACCTTTGTCATCACAGTATTAATTTTGTCATCTCATCAAATCAAATAATTTACCTTCCCGACGTTTCAGCAGGATTACTTAAAACCCGGCAGTCGTCACGGGATTAAACTTGACAATAAGTAAGTACTTAGGTTCACTTCAATTTCGAAATACCTAAAGAAACTCACTAGTTCTAGTCTAGAGAATTCCGTAAAATATTTCCTCCAGTAACAGAAATCAATTTCCACAATAGCTCAATACGAACTAAATAACATCCAATTTCAGTCCGATGTCCTGAAAACTGAACGGAACGCCGTCCTATTACTGTAATGGACTTGCCCGCTGCAATGGATTTTACAAATTAAAAAGATTTTCGATTCGTACTTCCTAGTTCCAAGGTAGGTTCAAAAGGAAAATGGGGAGAAAATGTTTTGAAAGTGGCGAGAGGGTGTTTATTGTTACGATAGGGAAGGAAGTTTGATCATCGGCGATTCTACTGCCTCCGGACACTACTGACAAGTAGTACCTACTACTAAGAAGACTGGTAGTACAAATGACACACCTTTGTATCTCTAGCTGCGTATCGATTATGCGCTCCAAGAGATCAAACATTGGCGCGCGCTCCAGCCGCGCGAAATGGATACCATTTTGGAATGCGCGCCAATGTGTTCGTTGGAGCGCCCGAACGCGGAGCGGTCCGTTCCGTCAGCTGTCGGTTTTTTACCACGCATCAGTCGCGGCGCGCGCGCCAATTGAGACGGACACGTTGTATTTTTTTGTGTATGTGCGCTCCCATTTTATGGATAACCAAAGTTGCCGTAAGTTAATACAACTGTATGGTACAAAAGAACTGCTTTGGAATAGCAAAAGTTCTTCGTATCACAACAAATCGCTGAGAGAAGATGCTTGGAGAGAAATCAGTAGAGAAATGGGAGTCCCTGTGCCGGAGTTGAAGAAAAAAATGACTGTGTCTTCTACCACTTCGAACTGCATATCTCTGATAAGTGTCAGTCCATACTGCATTCTTTTTCGGTACAGCTCTTTCATCCACCAACGCACTTTTCGTTTCTCCTTTTTCTTCTTTATAATACTGTGAATAATTATAAAAGCTGCTGCTGCTCGTACACGACTGGCTTCCATGATGAAGGGTCAAACACTGGAACGGTTGCCACGCGCGTCAGGCGCGCTTAGTTGATATACTTCAAAAGTTTGGCACGCGTTCCGCGGAACGCACTCTCGGCGCGGTCATTCATGGCGCGCGCGCCAGGAGCGCATAATCGATAAGCAGCTTAATACTACTATAAAAAATTCTATTGCATTGTACTCAACTCTCAAGTCTTTGTGTATTATGTAGCCACCCTTAATTGAAAGAAAATACACTGACAAAAAAAATGTTTACATTGATTAAGATCTTGTCTAATGTGATCACGCACATGAATCCAGAGCCTGATAAGATCTTGTCTTCTGTGCCTATGAGAACTTAGTTAAATCGTAATAGCTCCTTCTACCAAGTAATGAATTGGCATTATAAAGTGTAGTTATTTAATTTAATTCAGAGATTAAAGTGATTTATAACGGGATATTTACCATGATTTGAGTTTTGAGCTTTCCAATATTTCGGCACAGTTTCATGCGCCATGATCACGGAATAACTGACGGCACTGCGAGTGAGTTGTTATTGGCAGACATATCGATCTACCCTCATTTTTCGTCTTTTGCTACGAACGTTACTACTACCACCGGTTTCATTATCGAACGCAACTCGATCACGACACACAACACTGACGGCATCAGAACGCGGCGCGGTTGGTATAACACTTCTTCGGTTTTTGCACATTCTCACAACAGGATTCCAGGTTCCCGATAATTGGAAACCTTCTTCTCGGTTGAAGTTCCTGTGTTTGGTAATCTCAATGGCCTCCTGTACCAATCTTGGTATGTAATGTCGCTCCGTTGAGATTACTTGTGGATTGTGTAACTCGATCCAGTGGTTTGAACCAGACTCCAGAAGATGCTCCGCTATGGCAGACTTCTCTGTTGCCCGATTCTTTACCGCTCGTATGTGTTCCTTGATTCTGCAGGCAATAGAGCGCTTCGTTTGGCCTATATACGAGCTTCCACAGCTACAGTCAATCTTGTACACCCCTGGTTTCTCTAGTGGGAACGTGTCTTTGGGTGTACGCAGGTAGTGTGTAATCTTTTTGAAAGGCGTGAAAAAGGTTTTTATGGAGGATTTTTGCAGGATGTTTGCAACCTTATCCGTCACTCCTTTTATGTAAGGCAAGAATGCTGGTTTGCGTTCCACCGTACTCCTCTGCGGTTTATGGCTGGTGCCGGAACGAGCTGGCACTGATCGTACCTTATAGCCATTCTTATCTAAAACACTTCTGACGTGAGCCAACTCACTTTGTAGGCTTCTATTATCACACAGGTCGTAAGCACGGTTCGTTAGAGATGTTACCACCGAGTTAAGTTGCCGAGGGTGGTGATGTGAGTCGGCATGGAGGTACCGGTCCGTATGTGTGGGCTTCCTATACACAGAGTGGCCTACGCTTCCATTATCTCTAACCTGTACCAACACGTCCAGAAATGCTAAACGACGATCGGTCTCCATTTCGTAAGTGAATTTGATCTTAGGATGTACTCCATTGAGGTGTGATAATAGAAGCTCAATATCCTGTGTCCCTCCTTTCACAATACAATAAACGTCATCTACATACCACTTCCATAACTTAAGTTGTACAGGGGCAGACGAGATGGCCACACTCTCAAAATACTCCATCCAAATGTTGGCTACTACGGGGGCGACTGGACTTCCCATTGCTACTCCGTCAATTTGAAGGTAGTATTGCCCTCTGTATATGAAGAAGTTTGTGGAGAGAATATGATGCAAGAGCTTGGCGTACTCTGCAGGGATACCGTCTTCTTGTATTCTGGACGCGACAACCTTCATACAGTCTTCTAGAGGGACGTTCGTAAAAAGAGATTCTACGTCAAAACTGACCATCACTTCGGTGTCATTATTCCGTGATCATGGCGCATGAAACTGTGCCGAAATATTGGAAAGCTCAAAACTCAAATCATGGTAAATATCCCGTTATAAATGACTTTAGTGTTAATAACCATGATGGATTTAAAAGTTTTAATTCAGAGATTATATGCAACAAAGTTGTCTGCTAACCCCGTGCAAATAAATGTTTAATATGACAAAGTGAATAATTATTTTGACTTAGAGCATTGATATTTTAATGATGTGCCTATTTTTTGTTTTAAACAATATCGATATGTTGCAGCTACCATGCATTCTTGTTTGTATTGAAAGAGATATTTATCATTCCAACTATTTTGACGCCAACTAAGATAAAATGCGTCTTAGTTGGACTATATTTTTTTCAGTGAAGAAAGAAAGAAGAAAGAAGAAGATTTTTCTCGACGTTTCTGACACTAAACAAAACGTCAGGAAAAAATGTGAAATATATTATTGTAAGACGTCATCGTTCACAGGAGTTTGGAATGAGGGTGCGGATTACAGATATAAAAATCGGTCACGGATTTTCAAGTAGGCACATTACAAATTACAGACACCCAGACTCTTGTATCACATCACAACCTCCTTAACCTCTCCCTGGGCAAGCGTCCAAAATTTGGACTCGGGGTCTGCCAGTTGAGAGGTTTATATAATACTAGCTTCCCGCGGCTTAGCACGCATATTTTCGGTATAATAGCAGCGTATTATTTAAGTTAAGCAATGTTAGAACATTGCTTAACTTAGAATCTAAAATCAAATTTGGCGTCTGTGTAGACACAGACGCCAAATTTCATGTTGATCTGTTCGGTCTTATATATTAAAATAATGTACACATTTCACAAGCTTTTGGCTTTATAACATTAGTAGGATAGGATTATATTATACTAGCTTCTACCTGCGGCTTCGCACGCGTATTTTCGGTACAATAAATAGCCTATTATCTAAGTTAGGCTTAGTTCTAAACGTACGCCAAATTACATCGTGATCTGTTCACTAGTTTTGGAAATCTTTGGTAACAAAAATCCAGATTTCACAAACTTTCGGCTTTATAATATTAGTGGGATTATAAATTACGTTACATTCGCATAAATCCGTCCATTCCTGCCTGACCGTCCCCGGATAGGGTTCCTGCCGGCAGTCGAGTCGCAATTAGGTTAGTTTGGTCGGCCTCAAGTCGAGGCTAAATGGTTTTGCACTGATTGACTCGAGTTGGTCAATCTAGGAGTGGACATGACAAATTGCACGAGCACAAAAAGGAGGAACAGGCGCAAGGGCACCGACTGGCACCTCAGGAAGTGCAATATGCGCGGGAACAAGCGAGGGAGGCTGCTCTCCAGGAGTGGGCCGAAGAACTGGAGTCCGCTCGCTATGGCCGGTGGACCATTGACGCCTTCCTTCCTGTCTTGGGAGAGTGGGTGCACCGTGAACATGGTACTCTTACGTTCCGATTGGTGCAAGTACTGACTGGACATGGTTGTTTTGGGCGGTACCTGCACCGCGTTGCGAAAAGGGAGGCAACCCCTACCTGTCATCACTGCAGCGCCCCCGAGGATACAGCACAACATACCCTTGAGGACTGTAGTGCTTGGTCGTCGCAGCGTCAGGCGCTGGAAAGAGTAGTTGGTCAGGACCTCTCGCTGCGGAGCTTGGTGAATGCCATGCTTAACAGCGAGAGGGCCTGGGAAGCCTTGGTTTCCTTTTGCGAAGATGTTGTCTCTCAGAAGGAAGCAGCAGAGCGAATCAGGGAGGAAAATCCTCAATCTGAGCCGCTCCGCCGGCGGAGGACCGGAAGAAGGCGACGGCAATTCCATCGCCTTCTTCCGCTCGATGGAGACCAGCTGGGTGATGGTACGAGGAGAACCAACCCAGCATTGCACAGGTCTCCGACGGAGGGGGACGTCTTAAATACTCCGGGACATGCCTCGCCCTTTCAAGGGACTACCAGAAGGATCCGTCCAAGACGGATGATCACCGACAGGGTAACGGTCGAATCCGACCGGGAACCCGCAACCCTGTCAAGTGCTAGTGTGCCGTCGAACGAATCGTCTGGTGACGAGTGGTTTGACGACGCTCTGGCACTAAGGTGAGAGAGGGAGTATCGATGGGTTTTTAGTTGGTATGTCACTAACTACTAACAATCTGTTAGTAGCCTAGTGGAGAGCCCAACATACCCCTCTAGCCATCCTCAGGCTAGAGGCAATGCGGAAATTGCATTTTCCCATCGAAAAAAAAAAAAAAAAAAAAAAAAAGGAGTGGACATGATTAGTTCGGTCTATTTAGATTTACCTATTCTAAGTAATATTTTAAACTGGTAAAATTTGTTTCACTTTGTGAGTTTGAGTGTTCTATCTGGAAATACTGGTCCGAGTTTTTCAATTCTATCAATAATGGAAAGTTACATTTGTCCTGGTGTGAGTGAGAGCTATACTCGGTACTAGAATGAAAAATATTTTAGTACCTAAACAAAAGGTTTAAAAAACAAAGACATAATCACAGAAGTTTCAAACCATTCTAGAATTGAGTTCTTAAAGATAGTTCTCCGTTTTCTTCCGGTGGGTAGGTACCATGTGAGAGATGCCACGGGCTGAGGCTAGTCCGACATAAAGGACATAAACTTTCGTAAGTTAAAGTTTTGTAGAAATGGATAAGTCTGCTCCGAGTACTTAAAATAGGCGATTTTTGTCGGCAAGATATTGATCTGCAATGGTCCATTGGTCATGGACGAAAATCCGAGCCAAGTCTTAGGGATGGTCCTAATAAATATTATTGAGAAAATAAAGTTTGAACCACTATTTTGTCTTGGTTGTTTAGTTGGATGTTTGGTATAGGCAGCAGAAGCAAAAATTTAAAATTAATTACAATCCGTTTGTAGTTGCAATTTATGTTCGACCGCTTTTTAATTTTTTAATACCTAAGCGTTCATTCGAGATTCTCATAGCCGAAAAAATACCAGCATGCATGCGCATTAAATAAAAACACGAACGTGTAGTAAAAAAAGAATAATATCTCAATCAGTATAAATAAATAAATAAATAATGCTGGACAATTCACACAGCATTATCTAGCCCCAAGCTAAGCAGAGCTTGTGTTATGGGTACTAGATAACTGATATACTTCATACAATATACTACATAGATAGATATTTTTATTATACATAGAAAACACCCAGACCAACGGAACAAATTTCTGCAGATCGTACATAAATTTGTTCCGAGGCGGGAATCGAACCCGCAACCTCCTGCGTCGCAGGCGGACCTTCGCCCGCTGCGCCACGAAGGTCGTCAAACAAGTATGTAGTTAGAATTAAATAAAATGCTATTTTTTAACACGACTAATTTTTTTTTGAAAACTAACAGCTTAGTTTTGTATATTTTCTAGGTTCTACAAGTAATTTAGATAACAGATAAGAAGTTTAGTAGCGCATATTGTAAGCCATTTGCTATGAACCTACGCTAAAAACCTACGAATAAATTATAGTTTTGGACTTTATTAACTTAAAGAGATTTTTTACTTAGTATATAGTAAAAACCTGATTTTCTCGAGCATCTTTATTGACCTTAACATGTTAAAACTTCCTGGATACTCCGAACAAATATTATACTTCCTACTAATATTATAAAACCGAAAGTTTGTGAAATGTGAATTTTTGTTACCTAAGATTTCCAAAACTACTGAACAGGTCATGATCAAATTTGGCGTACATTTAGAACATAGCTTAACTTAGATAATAGGCTACCTACTTATTAATATTGAAAATACGTAAGGTACAAGTTCCTAACATATAGATAGTGAATTAAAAGATTGTTTCAAAAAGCTGACTCGTGAGCATTTTATCGAAACTCTTTATCCTTCGTTACATGTACAAATTTTGATTTAGGTGGGTATCTAACTACTTATTCTTTTGTATAACACAAAAGACATTTAAACTGTTTTTTTTTTCTGTTTTATACTTAACTAGTTTCTGCCCGCGGCTTTGTACGCGTTGTTTCTATGGAAACGTTCAAAGGTTATTTCTATATGGGATAAAAAGTGGCCTATAATTGATTCCAGGCTTAGAGCTACACTGATGCAAAATTTCAGCTCAATCTGTTCAGTAGTTTTGGCGTGAAGACGTCACAAACATCCATCCATCTATCCATCCATCCATCCAAACTTTCGCATTTATAATATTAGTGTGATTTTTATTAACGCTAAGTTTAAGTTAAGTCTAAGTTTAAGCACGCCTTTTTCTCGTTGTTGACCCTGAGTGGTTGGCAGGTAAAAAAAGCCATCGGCATTATGCCCACCTATTATTGTGTACTTTTAAAATTGTGTGCAATAAAGTATTAAATAATTAAATAAATATATTTTGTATTCTCACACAACCCTGCTCGTCGTATTAAATTTTCGATAATGCCATCTCCAAAGCAAGGAGATTTCATACGGTCGCATGCATCTGCTCCCGGCATTTCGTTAACGGACCCTTTGTAGCTACCGCTCTACGTGAGCCCCTATCACGAGACAAGCTTGAACGTGACGGCTGACGGTGGTGGAATTTCACCATAGGAATAAAGAAGGTTATCTTTAGCATTCGTGCTTTTTAAGATACAAAATCGAAATCAAAAACTCTATATTTATATTTATTTCCATAAATACAATAAATGTACACTTAGAAAAGGTCAAATTATAAAACTAAACACTGACAAGGAAATAAAGTGATATTTTTGATTTCTGTCGCTTCGGTATGTAGACTAAAGTAAAGAAGCGACGAAGAAACCTTTACCCTGTTAGTTGTTATTTGTCGAGTTGGAGCAAAACCCGTCCCGAGCTTTTTTATTTTCTAGATAATCTGATATTTTATAGTAAGCCTTTTGCACAGCAAGGTTTTGACAATTTGTTTGAATTTATTTACTGAAAATTTTTCTCACTAGTAGTTTTGTTGTAAAAGTTGCCCTTTAAAAGATACATTTATCTTGTGTAACCTAGTTGTAGGCACAGCGAGTTTGTGTTTATTTCTGGTATTAAAGTTATGTTTATCACTATTTTTAGGGAACCGATTTATATTTCTATGAGTGTACAACAAGTTTTCATAAATATATTGTCATGGTACTGTCATTATATTTATCTCTTTGAATTTATCATATAGAGATTCACTGGGACCCATATTACAGATTGCACGAAATACATTTAGGTTTATACCAAGACTTTTTTAACTATGTAAGGTTTTAACGCTTGGTGGTGTGTTTTGCACTGTAATTTCCATCGAATATCAAATATCAAAGCGTTTTATTTCCTTTAAACCTTACATGCCTCTTGGCACAAAAATAAAGTGATCACTTTGATACAGTACAGAAGCGGTCAAGAAACCTTTACCTTGTTAGGTTGTTAGTTTTCGAGTTGGAGCAAAACTCGTCGCAATCTTTCTTAACCACTAGATAAATAAAATAAAATAAAAAGAGCTATATTCCATATTACATAATTTTAAAATGTTATAAAAGTATTGATTACAAAGAAAATAGTCGTGCGTATTTATAATTTTGTATTATCGTCATTGTGATGTTCTTCTTGATATGGACCGCCTACGGCGGTGTACGCCTCCTCCAAGGATCTCCAGTAGTTTCGGTCTCTGGCTTTACGTGGCCACATTTTTCCTGCCACTTTTTTGATGTCGTCATTCCATCTTTTGAAAGGTTTCCATTTTTCCTTTTTTGGTCAAGTGGTGTCCAGTTTGTGACTATGTATGGCCATCTATTTGGTTTTAGCCTTTAAATGTGTCCTGCCCATTTCCATTTTAAGCCCCTAAGACCTTACTTCATAGGAACCACTAGATAATCTGATATTTTGTTGTAAGCCTTTTTAAAAAGGATTTGTTTAAATTCATTATTGATAATTTCTTCAATTCACTTGAAGTTTTTTGTAGATGCGTAAACATTGCCTATTAAGGTCGTTTAGTTTGTTTGACAGTGACTACATCTCGGCCAAATGTAGAGGTTCTTAAACGTGACGCCACGATTTCTTGATAGAGCTCTAGTCCCACTCTATCTACATACGGAATTCAGAAGAGAAGCATTTTTGTCAATCTAGAAACTTAAAACTCCACTCAAATACAAAAAGGACGTTGCTTCGTTTGTCAGCGGTTCTAGAAAGAACCGCTGACAAACGAAAACAAAAAAACCAGTCAAACCGTTAAAACCAGTCATTACTCTTCTGAGTAATGACTGGCATATCAAAATGTAAGTTCGTTTTCCCTAATGGGCTATTCAATACTACATAAATGTAGGAAGATTATAGGATTTAAAGGTTTGGTGTAACGTTTTCGATAGCAACATACAACACTGAATGTCGCACCAACCCGCCCGGCTGTGTCGCCAACTTTAGTGAGTTTAATGTGTCGACTACATAAATTAACTGAAAAGTATACTTTTTAGTAAACTGAGCACCAACCATTTCCTTTCCAATATCTTCTGTGCTCACTTCATAATATAAAATTTAATTAGTAAAAGCAAAAAAAGTATTTATTACAGCAAGACATTAAGTGCACATTCTTAATATGTACAAAACGAGGTAGGTATTTTATTTTATTTAATAGATTTTACAATAAAGTATTTGCTTCATATAACATGCATGTTACATGCATGATATGTTACTGTTAATTACAAGTTTCCACATATATTTACTTAAAAACTTATCCCAGGAACAGTCACAATGAACAATCAAAAATAAAAAGAAGAGTAAAAGCAGCTCTTCTTTTTATCCCTTTTGTATCAAAAAATGAAAATATTGAAAATGAAAATATTGTTAAGGGTTAGAGACTTCCCGTTTTAAAATGCCTCTGTCCAGCTGATCAATTCAGATGTATTCGTGACTCATAATATTCTCACCCCTCATTGGGTACATTTCATCCATAATAATATTATAAATTCAAAAGTAACTCTGTCTGTCTGAGCACAAGTTCGCGCAAGAACGTATGAATCCGCGGGCAGCAGTTACGAATAAAAACAAAAAAAGATTAAACAATAAGCGGTCAAACAAGTAGGTATGAGTGATACACTCACGAATACGTATACATATACAATATGTAGGTATATGGAAGTACTATTTTTAAAATTTCATTGTTATCTAGATTAGTTTTCGTAAATAGGTACCTACTACTTCTTTATAGGCACACAGTACTTATAATTTGTTTAATAGTATTGTATTTTTTTTTTTTTTAATATTAACTGTTGTAAAATTTAAATTAGTTCAGGTTATTTGTACAGAACAGACTATGACTGGAAACTGGCTACATTTGTTCTAGTTTAAGATTTTATTGTTACCTAAACATAGGCTTTTTGTTTCCCAAATAAATAAAATAAAATACATCTAAATTGACCTGCAGTTCATCAGTGCTCAGTATTTTGCTGAGTGAAACACTTCCCGCTTCCAAAGGTCCCTGTCCAGTAGTTCTGACTAATCCAATCCCAGCCGTCGCTGGCTACTCCGCTGATTGATTCAGGCCTCCTGTTGCTTTCATTAGGCCCAGGACTTCCATTAACCTAATAGATGTTCATTTACATTGCAAATCTTTATATCAAAGCTGATTTTAGGGTTGTAGTTGGTTGGAATCGGGTGTAAGGTAGTATAGAGTCACGTGTTCCACTTTGAAAAACGATCAAAGTTGACGGATGACATCGGATCGCACAATACAGAGGTTGGCCGATCCGTTTCTTCGATGACCTCACCTTTGATTATTAATCCGTCCATATATATAAAAATCTCGTACCTATCACGGTTCTCCGAAACGGCTTGACCGATTTTTACGAAATTTGTTATGTATATTTGGTAGGAATAGGTGAATAGTTCGTAAGGCATATTTCATACCGCTAGGGTGTCCCTATAAAGAAAAATACCCAGGGGTGCAAGGCGCGGGGCGCAGCTAGTACGTGATATAAATAATGCAAATGACCTCATTCTGATGACTTCATTTTGGAAATAATTTTGACATTTATTTCTTACAGGTCCTAAAATAAAGATGCTGTTGGTGACGCGCCCCAAGCAACTTGGTTCGATTAGTGCGACGTCATCCGTCAACTTCGTTCCTCTTTCAATGTAGACCACCAGGTTCAGTGGCAACTTATGTCAGTGTGGTGGGATTTAAAAGTGTGGAATGACGTTTATTTAGTTTTTTTCTGACAATGCTAAAAATAAATGATTGTCTGTCAACAATAAAAAAATAAGTAAGTGCCACAAAAGAAGGAAAACATGACAACAACACCCCAATTTAGTAGGCACTTCTTTGTAGTTTTTTGGCTACAAGCCTAACCGGGTCTGGTTGTTTACCTCCTCTTACCATAACTCTACGATTTTATGTGTCACAGCGACACTAATGTGTCCTAGACTTTACCATTTACCATGTCGCAAGCATTGTTCGGAAAAACAACGCGCGCTATGCATAAACCTGATATGCCTCTGTTAAGAAAAGTTATTTTGCGATATCTGACTTTTTTCGTACTGCGACCTCATTTAGTCCGATAGATTTTTTTGAATTTTACCTGTAAGAAACAGGATCGGTAGGTTTAAAGAAAAGTGTGTAAATGGCCATTTTTTTGCAAACTACATTTTTTTTGATCGTAAAAAAAATTCTGTAAGATATATGGATAGTCTCCTAAGACCATTTTCCGGTTAAGGTCACTTACCGCCCCGACCAGAAACTCCACTCTCTACATATAGTAAAACTAGGTTTTGAGAAATTTTATGCTATCCCAAAAACCGACCTTGGTAGCATAAGCAATCAAATGTCAGAATTCGTTGTTAAAAGTCGTACGAAACATTCACATTTATCGCGCTAAATCAAACGAATTCATTTGTTTCAATCAATTCATTTGTTTATTTAACTCAGTTGGCGTATTCGATCCACATAGATGTGCAACGTCTCAGAAACTAATGATTCAGCAAGACTGGTGAATAAGAAATCCGGTAGGTACTTACGAAAATCAAGCACTGTATGGAAGCCGTACCAAGTAGGAAGCTACCTAAAATCCCGGAAACATGAGAATGCGATTCTGAGTAGGTAATCCCGTCGTAATTCGAGTGTCTGCCAATCTTCATACGGCTGAAATGTGGAGCTGTATATTTGCAGGTACCGCGATGTGTGTAATCCGACCGCGTAGGGATGCGAAGATGTTATCGATTTTATCGATAATTTTGTTAGGTAGTGACAATTTTGATAATTTTTGATCAAAATGTAGGGTCAGTACAGGCTTGTTCATGAGATCTGATATAAGTATCAGTAAAATTCTTATGAATTGGTGAATTTTGACAGTGACTACCTTATCTAAGTTGACAAAATCCTGCAATGACAGCAACAACTGCTTGACAACCTACAACTACTTTAGCTACATACATCCAGTATATATAGTATAAAGTTGATCAAAAGTTTTCAAAGGATCAAATAGGTAGGTAGTTGGATTGGTTTGTATGACATCGAAAAAAAATGAAGATAAATAGACCATAAAATTTATGTAGTAAAAGTAAAATGTAAAAAAAAAGATTTTTTTACCCAGGATGTGAGGGCTTACGCACGATAATAACACAAACTTTAACGTGATTTTATTTTCACCTTCACCAATTCTATTGTTCTCACGAAGCATTTTCATCGATATCCATAGAATAACACCTGCATCCCTATGTACCTACTCAATCGATACTGCATCGAATTTCCCGAAGGGCTCCGTCTGATCGCCGTACTAAATCTCTAAAGGAGATTTTTGTGGATTTGAATGAAGATTTGAAATATGAAGATAATTGAAGATGAAGGTATGTAAGTAAAAATACCTTTGAATAAAGGTGAAGGCTTATATTAAAAAGTCAGGCCCGTTTTCCACCGTGACGGAGCGAGAGGCGAAAAACAATCAAATAGAATCGCTAATACCGACGCTATTTTGACGCCATGCTGTAATAGATAGACCACACAACTGATCTCTGTAAAACCTTGTCACTTTAAGAAAACAAAAGCCAAAAACAGTAACAAACGCCGCTTTTGGCGTTTCATACTGTGACATGGTTCTACAGCGATCCGCCAGTTGTGTGGTCTACCTTATAGTTATTTTTCCATGAGCATTTAGTATTCCGCTTTAGCAACCTCCTTAACCCGTAAATATTATATTTTGTCTTGTTTAACTGATAATCTCATTAATATCAAAGAAAATTACAATTGAGTAATTACAATTGAGATTTTACTATTGAATTAGTTGAGTTGACCTTACCGCTGACTGTTCTGAACAATCAAGCGGTAGCCTGACTGATCCAAATTCTAGTGTCTCCAAGACGCTGGCTGCATTGTCCCGCTGTATGACAATGGCGTTGCGTCAAATACTGACATACTTCAATAAAATTACAAAAGTACACACATACCAATACCTATTCCTATGAATTTATAAATATGAATATAAATACTGTAAATATATTCATATATACATACATTAGAGTATTATTATAACCAGGCTTGAATTCTCACAGCTGAAAATCAGGCAACACTTACCAAACTAAGCAACTGTCAAACTCAATCAATACCACCCATTACCTTCCATCAATTCATAAGTTTGCTCCAAATATCTAAACCACTAGCCCCCTAATAAGGAGCCATTAGAGAAATTGAAGCATCAATCTCAAGGCACCCTCGATGAAGGTAACACGTTTGAGGTTGGCAAAGATGATGGTCCAGAAGCGACAGAGAGCTATCATTTTCGATTTGGACAACTACACTCTTAGAGGATACCTACTGATAACAGGATAGATTAACAGGTAGGTTTCAACCGATGTATTCAAAGTAGCCACTTATTTATATACACGAGCCTAAGTCTACCCCAGAAAAAACGAAGGGAACTTCATATATTTGGCGTTCATAATTTATGCTGACTGGCATTAAGTTGTACCTACACGTTATTTTCTTGATGGATTCAAAATCTGTAGTTTACAATATACCTACTTTCAGTAGTTTACCTGTAGGATACTTACATACATTTACCTAAAACGTTTCCACCAACTGTTCTGTTTTGTTTGATATAAATCGATTAGTGCTAGGATTTCTAAACAATGAGTCTAATGTATCTTATACAAAAACCTTTATTCGCAAAGAAAATTACAATCAAATAATAGAAATAAATTATCAATACCAGTCGGAAGCGTTTCCAAGACGCTGGCTGCATTGCCCCGCTGTATGGCAATGCTGATGCGCTGATATATCTTAAACATTGATTTTAATTAGGTACATGGTTTTATCAACATAAACTACAAGAGAAATAGTTAGGTAACCAAACACAATGCGATTTAAAAACAATGCAATAATTCAGAAATAGAGTTGTTTTGTTCAAAATCACTCGTCCCTTGCGAATGAGCGAGCCTCTTTATAATATTCGAATATTCACACAATGGCTGCGAACAAAACGAATTCGCGTGTATATCCCGCGTTATTTAAAGGTATTTTATTTGAATATGTAATTCATATGAATTTTGATTCAAATTGCGAGAACGGGAGCTTTTAAGTGATTAAACTGGTAACAGGTATTTCGTGAAATTGTAAATGTGAATGCTATTTAGCATCGTGGTTTTAATAATTCTTTTAACAATCTTCGAAAGACTCAACAATTCATTCCTACTATTTACTAAACATTTGCCGCATTTTTTTTTTTTTCGTTGGGTCAAAATTCGTTACACCTACGGTTATTTTGATGCAGGTAGGTACACTCATTTTAAAGAACAGTTGGCAAACTAGGCACATAACAATGAAAAACCTTAAAAAAACTACCGACCATAAAACCAATCGCTAAATTATTAAAACATCCAATATTTATAAGCGCTATGACACATCCAATTATTTTGCACGCAGTGTACCACGCCAACAACGCTGGTACGCTTCAACTATTGCAGGTAAAGTTTACCCCACGTACACTTCAGTGCAAATAAAACTGAACATCGCTCTAGTTAAAATTTCACGAGTCTGACGGACGCACTGTTATTCCGAAGTTGAGCACAGAGCAGTTTTTGAATAATTTAGTAAGGAAGGTTTGTTTTGAATCCGGCTGATGTGGTCCGGTTAATTTGGTTCGATGGTCATTGTTGTAACAACCCTGTGGTTGAATAGTTTGGGTTCATCAACCTTATAAACAATTTAACATTCGGCAATTTTGTTTTAATTTAAACTAGATAGCAATCAGTGAATAGAGCATACTTAGAAGAGATTAACTATATTCAGGCCATTTATCTTATTTCATTTTCATCGGCTAATTTTCATTTATTTCAAAACCATCCTCTTATGGAACGTATATTTCTGATTTAGCTGTACAATTTTACTTACAAAAGAGGCTGTCTAGCTAGGCCTACTGATGCAATTGTAATCAATCGCATGACTAGGCCGACTATTAAAACATTTTCTAACATTTATTGCTTTCAAAAATATCAACAAAGCTTCAGAAGTAACTGCACACTAACAAATTCCAATAAAATTAAGTCATTTGAAAAATCTGGCTTTGAAGATTGATTTCCGAATTGGAAACTGCAACTCCATGATTAAAATTGATCCTCGAAGTGAATTTAAGTTATCAACTCATTCAGTGCAGTTCCAAAGGTATCATGCTGCATTCAGCGAAAGAGAAAATTTAATCCTGACTGGATTCAAAGTCGCGCTCAAAACGTGAAACTAGAAAATTGGGGATGTGCCGTTTATGATCCATCCCCAAATCCCCAGGTTAGCCGAAGCTCACCGAATTAAGACGTGCCTTCAGTCGCATAGGATTTTTGCTGACTGTCAAATTAAAGGAAACAAACGTCACTGAACTCATTGTACGACTTACAAACTATACATACAGGCTGGCTTTTTTTTTATATGGGAGTGGATGGCTAAATCTGAAGCCAGTTAGGGAAAAGTCGTGAAAAGAGTCATGATCTCAATTTATAAGAAAAAACAAAACAAAATCTGCTTAATTAGATATTTATTAAATATTTTACTTACTTGACTGACACCCTGTATTTTTGCACTAATGGATTCGGCCGATGAAGATCAATCTTCGCAAAAAGTTCTTAATTGAAAATGAAAGGAAATGGTATTTTTTACAATTTTAGTTCGAATACATCCCCAGATTATCATTAATTTGAAAAATCTTTTCGTACAACTGGTGTGCTTGTCGCTAGCCAGGATAGAAAGCCTGTTTTTAGTGGGGTTTATCCTGAATAAAACATCTATTCATAATGGTGTTTGCAAACTAATTGAAAAATTCCGAAAATAAAAAATGCCGTTTGGGGCCGTCGAATTTAAGAAGTTAAGACCCTGCTTATTGACCGGAAAGATGGCCTCTAGCTACATTTTAAGCTTAAACGTAGGTAGGTAAGTTAGGGTTTTTTAAAAGTACCTGAGTAGTACCAGCAGTACTGTTACCATTATTTGAATCATAGACAAGCTTAATTTCATTTTATCTATGCTTAAACGAACTGACATGGAGAGAACTGTCATAGACAAGCTAGCCCAACAATACCTCACATGAGTTTAAATACCGCCTCCTTCTTTCTCAGCTCCATCAAGGACTAAATCTAGTAAATTAGTTTCATTATCACTATGTCCCAGGTGCTTCAGCTTTCGGCCGACAGGGGGCGCCTTAACTGGCTTTATTACTTCAAGTCTTTAGTGTGGGTAGTTTTAACTTGGCGATTACTTACAGCGTTGTTTGTGAATGAAGTGTTTTTGTTGTTGGAGCAGTTTAAACTTTGGGAGTTATGGGATCTCCAAATTAAATCTGCTGGAGTTCTTGTTTCGTGGGAATGTTCGTTCTTTTATATGAATTGTTGAGGGAAGTATGCTAATTTTAATTTTTAGTACTGGAGATAGCTCATATAGAAGGCAAAATATGCAAAACTTTTTCAACAATAAAAAAGTGTAAAGTACTTACAGGAAATTTTATGCCTGACAATTAAAAACAAACAAAAGTAAAACGTAAAATGGTCCTTAAAATAAACATATTAAGATTTACGATATTTAAAAAAAATAAGTACGATCAGGTGAGATTGTAACCAAACTAAAGTCGATTTAATATGTAAAAGAAAAACGATTTTATCTGACCAAAAGACAACAAAAACCGGACCATTGCAAAATAAAGCGTGTTGTCTCAACCACTTACTTCAATTTACACGTTTACCTCAAGTGTTAATAAGCTGACAATTACATGCAATTACCGAGCTTATTTAAAATTAATAATGTCCTGGTAATATCGTAAAGGAGGACGAATTCATCACACTTGAACGCTCTCATGTTAATTAAAATGATATTTGGTGTATGGTACAATATTGTCTTAGGTTGCTAGAAGACTTAGTAGAAACTTTTTTTAATTTTATTAAAATATAAAGAAAATAATAAGTTTTAACTGCAATCAATCAAACAGTTAATCAAAAACTTAGAATTAGAACATTAAGTAAGGATATTGTGGATTGTAGCTATAAACTATTTACTTGTTTGGATAAAATAAAATTATCAATATCATATTTGTGGATATTATTATTAAGCCTTTCTGTATGTAGCTTTTGTAATGCGCATACTAAATTGTTGTGAGTTTATTAGCAATAAACAAAAAAAAAACATCTAATCTGACAAAAAAAAAAATGTTTTCTCCTGTAAATTGCGCCAACCGAGTCGCAATGAATCCAAACAAAATTAAATGCAGCGCGAAAATTCGACAATGGTTGAATAATTAGATGTCATTATTTACTTTAACGGACACGGTGACTCTTATCGCTTCACTTGTACTCGGCAAAAATAGCTGAACAACCCTGACAATAGGCTGATAATTACAAAGACGACTTTTTAACTTTTTTTCAATTTATGTTTATTTATTACCTACTAGTTTTTACTTAGTTATTGAATTAAGTACCTTTTGTCAAATAATTAACGCCATTCTTTATTAGAACTACCTACTTATAAAAGAGGTGTCATTGGATCTTGAAATCAAGCTTCACTGACATGCTATAAATTAACATTAGTTGAAAAAGAAAAGAGGCCTTTGCCCAGCAGTAAGATAGTAACAACTGAAAGAAAGACTTTCTCATATAAATAATTATTAAGATTTTTAAATAAAATGGCTAAGTTATTTACAGAAAAACTAGCTTCTATCTGCGGCTTCCCACGCGCTTTTTCAGTAGCCTATGTCCGTCCAAGAGCCAAACAATATCCTTTACCTCCGTTCTAAATTTCATTTAGATTCGTTCAGCCGTTGAGGCACAAAAAGGTAACAGAATACATGATTTTATAATAATTATTAGTATTTATAAAGTAACTATGTAAGTTAGCATCTCTTAGCAGCCCTAGACATAGTTGCTCAGCTACTTCTGCCTGCATACCTGCTGATGAATCTGTGCGCAGATAGCTTTGTTTAGGGAGGCTTTCACGGGTAATGACTGTCTTTGTGCGGTCTTGAGTTGTTTGTTTTGGCGGGGCTTCGGGCTTGAATGAGAGATCGAATCGTAGGACATGGTGGAAGGGAGATGTGGAGATTTTGAGAGGATGAAGTTAATAATTTTGACGTTTAACCATTCAAAGATTTTTCTCAAATTACAAATCATTTTGGTACTACGTTTGTATGGGAAATTCATTCGTCGCCGGATCCTTAAGCTACAGTAATAATAATGTCCTCCTAGCCAAATTTCGACTACGGCGGCCAGCCAATATTATAGTGCACAAGTGTGTACGCAAACACAGGTGCACTCTCTGTTCCCTCACTCTCATAATCCGATGGGACGACAGATCAACACGATCGGGGAGAGGTAAGCTACAGTACTACAAGGACAAGCTGGGCAAAAAGTAGAGCTGGGCAGAACACGTATCCGGAATGGATGCGTCACATTGGACCAGGAGAGTCCTGGAATGGAGACCCAGAGCAGACCGTTGGGTGGACGATATCAGACGACACGGGGGCTAGGACTGGATAAGACGGGCCCAAGATAGCGAGGAAAAAATAAGGATAGATCTTAGATCTTATCCAAGATCTTATAGATGCCAACATGATTACAAGGAAGTTTGAAGGAATTTATTAGAGCAAATTTTACTTGGTAGGTACTCAAATAAGGTAAAGCCCGTGTAGAATCAAAATAAATTGTGAGTTTTGTGAAAAATATGGAATAGACCATACTTTTCCCCACTATACCCAGGCACATCCACGAAATGCATCTGTATGGAAAAGAGGACAAGTTTTTCCAAAGTTGCGGCGCTTGTCATGTTCCCGCAACTTTACCCGAAAAAGTTTATCTACATTTTTGTGTCGCTATTCCTCACACGCGTCGGTTCGGATTGCTAGTAAAAAACGTAATAAATACAAACGGGAATGGTCGGTCAAGTGGAAGATGATTCTGATGCTGAGAGTTCCGTAGGTTGCTTTCGAAAGGTTGCGCGCGAGTTTTGCTAACTTTGATGTCACTGTAAAGTCTAGTAAAAACCACCTATTTACCTATTTTAGTGAATGTTTCCTGCGTTATACCTACTTAACTTACCGTCTTTATAAAAATCATGGAAATTCAAAAAATCATTTTAAGTTACACTCAATAAAGCTTAATAAGTATCTGCATAATAATTATTCAATTTTTTTATTAATAAATTAATGGTCTGGCCAATAAATAATTATAAACAAATTATTCTTGATAACAATTGATTTATTAAAAAAGAGAAATAATTGTAACAGGTAACAAATAATCACTAAACTGTACGAATAACTATTTTAACTTACCCTGTCGTCAGCCAGGATGTCAATCAATTGCATAAATAGCTGGCCCGCGCGGGCCGTAGGACGCGTACGCGAATGAAGTGGCCACATAAACAGGTACCTTTATGTATTTCTGTTTTTCAGGGACCCTAAAAACATAATAAACCGGACAATCGGAAAAACTATGAATATTTCATTGTAAATCCCGCAGCAATAGTGATCGCGCGTGTTTTGTTCGATATATCGAGGATTTACTCGACAGCGATGCTAAAACAACGAATTGGGGCATTTTTTCTATTTTTTACAGGTGATGAAATAATAAAATATGCATGGATTTGTTTTAAATTCATGTTTTTCACATAGGTCAGTTTAGATTACAGTTATTGGTGAGTATAACTCATTACCTAATACAGCGGGGCAATGCAGCCAGCGTCTTGGCGACGCTTCCGACTGGTATTGATATGGATCAGTTGGGCTTGCTCTAGATTGTTTGCAAAAGTCTTCAGATTACTTAACTGTTTTATTGTTAATACTTTTTGTATCTCTTTTCTTCTTAAAGTCGTCAGAGAAGAGTTACATAAATAATGATCTTGATAGACGATAAACGCCCAACCCATCGTATACAGGCTATCTTGAAATCAGTATTAGCGACTTGGTATGTTTTGTAAGCCATAAATTGTTCTGTGTATATATTTGTACACACGTGTTGAAAGATTCCTATAAAGTTAATAAGGAAAAATTAAAATCTAAACCAAGCATAACGTTTTGGTTGGCAAATATAACTAGGTACTTACTGTGTTTTATCATCATAAGCGTTAGCTTGTACATTCCTTCTAATCATGAATTAGCACCGACGTCCATCACTAGAAAATACTTAACTCAACCATGAAGAACATGTCAATTTTTCTTTAACAAACATTCTCGAAAAGAACAAAACTCCTTCAATTTCTATAGCTTCCTAATAGTGCAATGGCACTCTTAGGAACGGAATGCCGTTTCTTGTCACTTTTCAGCTGAAACAGCACTTTGCTATAATTTTAACACTCAAAATAAATGAACTGTAGAGTCTGCAGAGCCAGTTCTTTGTATTCGAGACGCCTTTGACTCTATAAAGGAACCGGGATGCTGTATCGCATAGAATCAGTGTGACTTTATAGTGGACAGATGGAAGCAAATGGCTCACTGAATGATAAATAACCATCACTTATCTATAATAAGGTTAGGGACTTTCGGTGGACAGGTTGTGCGGATTATGTCGGCTTTATTTCGTTCGTGGTAATAATAATAAAATAAAAAGGCATGGTGCGAGTATTTATCCGGAAAATTCAATTCCAAATCTGTATAACATGGCGCCATCTTGATTTGGTGCTTTTTACTCTATCGGAGAAAGGTACCATAAAGTCTTATGGCATAGAATCCGCGTGTAAAATATGTCAAGTTTATGAGCTGGTGGCATGAAGCCAAAACTTTATGAAATTGCTTTAGGATCCTGTAAAGTTCTAATAGTGCGTGCTTCTGGAAGTTTATGTGAAAACAGTTTACTGGAAACTAACCTAAACAAAACAATGTTATAGGTTGAGGGTAAAACGACAACAGGGGGCCTACTCGGAATAGGAAAATCGAGGTTTCGTTTTCGTATAAGATTAGGGTTTGCACAAATACGAATACGAAATTTCGATTACCTACCGTTTTCACGAGTACGGGCCCTTCCCACTAAGTTGCTTCGAATGTGTCACCAACTGACCGACACCTTTCATTGTCATTTTTCAGTATACATCAAAAAAGGCATCGGTTGTCTGTCGTTTTATGCGATCCGACAGCTTTGTAATATTATGTGTTTCAAATTAAACCTCCAGAGATTAATAGAACTCATATTAGTTTGATGCTCCGCTGAATGATGATGCTGATATCCCTTGACAAGACGATGATCTTTTTCTAAAACATCCGCAAGTATTCCCTGGTCGAAAAGAAATACAAATAAAAATAGCAGTCTCCTTCTACACATTACAGAGTGACTCGGTTTTTGACTTCACTTAGTCGACGTCATTTTCTGCAACTCTATTACAGCAAGCAATTATAACGTCTATCCTTTAGCGTTTAAAATGCAAATTGCGTCGTGCCAGGGTTGACCAAGTTTAGGTCTCTGGGTCTTGCTAACAAATTAGGGTAGGTTCACCAATAATGAACCAGTTTACAAGCAAATGGTCCACGTTCTGAATAAAGAGGCGTATTTCGAAGAAGATGAAACAAGCAAATGGACCTTTTCTTGGAATTTTAACAGTGGACTTTTAACTTGTATATTGGTAAAAAATTCCTATTTAAAGTACCAAACTGCAGCGTCGTGCATGATCTTCTGCATACCTAACATTCTAGTTTCTATTCCTACACGTCAAAGGTCTGTCTTAAATCTCTCGTATTATTTTATCTGTGCGCGTACGATTTTTAAAGCAGATGGTACCTATGTATGGAAGTAATCGTTCTTTGGACACAATCGAAAGATTACTTTCATACATTTAGATTCACTTGATGGAATCGATATGTATGTACATTGTGTACCAATCTGTTCGTTGACAACAAATCACGTGACATATCTATGGCACAAGTCAAACCCATTTTTGGACTTTTCTACTATAGTTATCGCTAATCGTATGTTAGCCCAGGTTTTTTGGCTGTGAGGAACATTATAACGACTGAGGCGACTATCTCTGATTTACCCTATTGTACGTCCAGAGTTTACAATATTCGTGTATTTCTTTACATTTAACTTATAGTATATTGCTACTGCAACGATTGCCTTGTTGCTCTAGCGGTCAGCTTGTTCAACCGCTCAGGTCCTAGGTTCGAATCCCGGGTCGGACCAATAGTTGTTATTGTGGTTTTTCTAGCAAGGTAAATTAACAGTAGCAGCCCGGAGTCAGAAAGTTGGCGGTGTTACACCCCCGTGCCTCGGAAAGCAAGTTAGCTGTCGTTGGTCTTGCACCTCACCTCGCCCCGGTCGTGTCGATCTGTCGTCTCATTGGATTATGACAGTAAGGCAATAGAGAGTGCACCTGTATTCGCGTACACACTTGTGCACTATAATATGTCCTGGGTATCTGGCCAGTCTGCGAGACTGGCCGCCATGGTCGCAATTCAGCTAGGAGTACATTATACATTGCTACTACAACCAGGGAATTCAAATAACGTTCTAAACTCTATTGAAACATACTAGTCAATCAGCCCATAATCCCACCGAGTGAACAAAACTGTTGGACCACGACTCAGAGTCCTAAACACAAAACATTTAAATTCAAATTAATTTATTCATTTGTGATACTCAGGTATTACAGGGATGTTCAAACATATAATTAAGAGCACTGTGATCTGCCATTTGGCGTACAAATTTTACATTATTAATTAATACCGAAAAATAATATTTATAATAGTGAAGCTTACAAGGAAAAGTTTGAAGAATTAAAAAATAATGCGTTTACTAAATTGCAACGAGTATCAACCACTCTGAACTCTACATTTACTTAATACTAAACTGCGTCAAAAAATTCATGCAAATTGTACAATGTATTCCTTATTAAATAATTAAAAAGGTTAAATTTAAATCTTATGATGTTATTACATTTCCTTATGTCAGTTGGTAAATGGTTATAAATGTTGGGTGCCATTACAAAAATACTGTTATTAAATAGAGCTGTTTTCACGTTACAATATCTAACATTTTCCACCCAAGAAAATTATCTAGCCGTACTCTTCTGATTACTTAGGCCATAATAAAACCTGCACTAATGTCTCTACATAAATTTTATCCCCAGCACTCATATCCTGGCCTATACATACATACATACATACATACATACCAGTGTAGGGGTGGTGTACTCATACATAACACGGGCAAGCCTTAAGCCAGACTCATAAAGCCAAATTAGGCGTGTCTTAGATTAGACACACAGACGGTGAGTTCAGAAAGCAAGATGGAATATTTCGCCATCTATACTAATATTATAAAGAGGAAAGATTTGATTGTTTGTTTGTATTGAATAGGCTCCGAAACTACTGGACCGATTTGAAAAATTCTGTTACCATTAGAAGCCCACATTATTCCTGATGAACATAGGCTACTTTTTACCGCGGGAAAATGCTTAATTCCTACGGGAAAACGAGTAATAGGACAACTGGTAGTTCTTACTACCCGTTGCATTCTTATGCAGCTAGTTTTAAATAAACAAATTTCAGGCCTAATGGCCGGAGCTGGCTAGTGATTGTGATGGCTGGAAGGAGTGCCCCCCCACTCCTTCCAGCCATCACAATCACGCCCTTTGCCCAGCAGTGGGATGTCCAACGCTAATAATAATTGAATTGCTCGAGATTCAATTCCATTATTCTGCAAGAGAAAGCACAGAAACGTTGGGAAAGCCAATTTAAATCAAATATATTGGTTGAACCTTATAATAATAATAATAATAATAATATTTTTTATTTTATTTACAATTTAATGGCAAAATAATCATGTAATACGCAAAGCCATTAACCAAGAACTGTACATGTAAGAAAATGATCACAAGAGCACGTACCAGGGCGGCTACAATAGCACTCCGACCACCACCACCGCAGCCCGTCTCGACTAGCTCCACATCCACATCTTCGTCCTCAGATGAAGAGGAATTTCAAACGCCGCCTGAGACGAGTGATGTGTTGAGCAGTGAAGACGAGCTGCCACCGTTGCCTCGACCGCCGCGAACACCTGTGCGGCGAGGACGACCTACGCTGTCAGCTGGCTTGGGACCTGTAGGGCACACAGCCCCGCGACCGGCCCCCGCCGCTGACGGAAGAGTGCGGCGCATGAAGTGGACACAAAGAATTAACGAAAATGTCATGCGCGCGTACTATAGGGCTACAGAGGGAGGAATGAGATTGTATATCCCGCGGAAATGTGGTGGTCGAGGCTTTTTAAACGCCAAGACCCTACACAACCGTGAGGTATGCAATCTCAGAAATTACTTCCATCAAGCCAAATACCAGATGCATCGCGATGTGGTTACAGTTGATAAGAACCTTACCCCTCTCTCCTTAGCTAACGAGAACTGGCGCAAACCTACGGTGATGAGCATCCAGGATCGGAAGGCTATATGGGAGAGCAAAGAGCTGCATGGGAGATTCTACAAGGTCCTCACAGGACCTGATGTAGATCTCCCAAGCTCAGTAAACTGGCTACGTTTCGGTGACCTCTTCGGGGAAACCGAAGGTTTTGTCTGTGCAATTATGGATGAGGTGGTGAAGACGAACAACTACCGAAAGTATATCATGAAAGATGGCACGATCGATATCTGTCGAGCGTGTCATCTTCCTGGAGAGACCCTTCGTCATATACTTTCGGGTTGTTCGCACCTTGCTAACTCTCAGTACTTGCACAGACACAACCAAGTAGCCAAAATTATTCACCAACAACTTGCTCTCCGATATGGCCTTACTGGACCTGAAGTTCCGTACTATAAGTACACACCGGCGCCAGTTCTCGAAAACGGCCGTGCCACGCTCTATTGGGACCGATCTATCATTACAGACAGGACTATTCTGGCGAATAAACCTGATATTGTACTGATAGATCGGTTAGAACGGAGGGCGGTGCTCGCTGATGTCACCATACCACATGATGTTAACCTCGTTAAAGCTGAAAAAGATAAAATTAGCAAATACCTTGATTTGGCTAACGAGGTTGTCAGCATGTGGGATGTTGATTCAGCGACTATCGTCCCGATAGTCGTTTCGGTTAACGGCGTAATAGCGAAGAGTCTCGATCAACATCTCAAGAAACTCTCGCTAGGAAGTTGGATCAAGGGCCAGATTCAAAAGGCGGTACTCCTGGACTCGGCGCGCATCGTCAGGAAGTTCCTCTCTTTGCAGCCCTAGTCACCGGCCGCTTGAGCCTAGCTTCGCGGCCGGTGATTCACCGTTTTGATATATTTTTTACTGTAGAATAGTTTTATAACATTTTATTTTCTATAGTAAAAAATGTATTTTATAAACGAGATTAAAGAATAAATGAGTGTATAATAATAATAATAATAATAATAATAATTGCTGGACAATTCACACAGCATTATCTAGCCCCAAGCTAAGCAGAGCTTGTGCTTTATAGGCACGAAGGTCCACTAGAAGTCCATGCAGAAAGTTGTGGGTTCGATTCCCGCCGCAAAACGATTTGATGATAAGCCTTTTGGTTCCCGTAATACAAGGTTTTTACTTTGAGGCCTTCTTTGGGGCCTTTTTTTTTGTTTTTTCCGCCTTTTTGAGGGAATACTGTGTAAAATGTAGTTTTTTTTCTTTATTTATTCGTATTTAAGGAATAAAATTAAAATCTCCCTATTTGAAGGTTGCCTGGAAGAGATGATCCTTAGCAATAAGGTAGCTATATCTTGTAGGAGTGAGCTGTTCTTAATATTTTTGTGTTAAATTAAGTTTTTTTTGTTATACATAATAACAAAAGTTTTTCGTCCTCCAAACCCGTGTATCCCACATCGAAGACTCACCTGAAGCTTCTTGAAAATACTGCATTTTCCCACACACGTGCTCAGCCAAACTGAACCTTACTCCCTGGGTATAAGAACTCTCTTTCGGTCCACATTAACATTACCTATGTATATTTTTGTTCGGTACACGTGTTCTCAAGTTTTAATGCGGGGATGTTATTTCTTTGTTACTGGTACACCTTGTAGTCGTTCGGAGTAAGTTTTATTTTTTCTGGGGTAAAGTGTAATTCCTGTAAGAATTGTACCAAAGTACTTAATAGCTTTACAAGGTATGTACAGTAAAAATAAACACGGTAAAATTATGTGTCTCATATTGCAAAATGTTACTTGTAGGTTGGTAGTTATGTAATCTTCACAATAATTATCACTTCTACATCAAGTATTAATCAAAATTAGACCACTGTAAATTAAATAGTTTTTGGTACCAAACTGATATTATCGGTAGTGATGAATTTTACTCCTATGTTAATTTTTCTAGCTTATTATTTTCTAGCTTAAGGTACGGTATCAAAATACCGTATCTTCAATATACCCACCCTGGGCATTAAACGAAGCGAAAATCCAAAAATGGTCTGGTTTAGAACTGGGTTCATCAAGAAGTGAGCAAATCTGGTCACAAGGAGGCATTTTACGATGTGATCACAGAACGCCTAAATCATTATCCAAAATTGCAACCCTGGCCGAAGCTGATTTTTGACAACGTTCAGAGACGAAAACTATTAAACAAGCTGTGCTGTCCACCAAATAATACATCAACTGATATAAAGTAAGCTGATCATCTACAGGCGCGCTTAGATAAATTGTATTCGACCAGGTCTGGTATGCACCGCGTTAGAATTATTCCGGGAATGCCAATAAATTGGAGCAGTTTTAGGCAAATGAGGTCCGCCCGGGAAAGGGCTTTCCGAACGGATTAGGGTTGGACTGGGCCCCGACTACGAGGTACAAGTTTTAACATACATTTTACAATCTAACTTGTAGTATTGTTCTAAACTTTCACAAAAACTTCATTTAATTATGATAACAGAAAGTGGTAATGGGCCGGCCACATCTCGCGAAGAACCGAAAACCATTAGGGTAAACGTGTTCTTGAGTGGAGATCACGACTCGGCAAACGTAGTGTAGAACGCCCTCCGGCCAGGTGGGATGATGATCTGGGAAAGACTGCAGGCAGATGCTGGATGCGGCAAGCTGAAGACAGGGCGATATGACGCTCATTAGGGGAGGCCTATGTGCAGCAGTGGACTAACAGGCTGATGATGATGATGAATTGATAAAAACCCGATTGTGATTTCTACGAAGTGCCGTCAAACGAAACCACAAAGGTACAACATAGGTAGGTATTAGGACAAGGATATAGGTACCTATTTAAAAAGGCCAATAATATGAGATAGGTAGGACAAAGTACACGTAAAGGACACGTAAAAGACATCTCAGGGTATTTTTAGTTTTAAAAGTTAACTTCATTAAAAAGTTACAGCGATTTTATTTAAATGCAAAAGCGTATCCAATATCAGTGTAAAAAGTAAACATTCTCATTTTCATCCTTTGGCGTTCTTTTTCTTTTGCTTAGCGATTCGTTTAAATCTTCATGGAGTTTCCGACACGAAATAAAAATATGTAATAAAACCTTTTTATTTGAACGTTAATGAGTTCCCGGCCCGACCACGGCCCGACATAGGATTATGAAGGCTACTATTGGTTCTCGATTTCACGAGAAGAGAAATAGCACCGAGATAAATTAATTTTGCGATAAAAATGGCCAAAACCAAGTTACAAGAGCAGAATCATTAGACATTGAAAAAAGTCGATACAAGTCTATACAAACCTAATCTTTTACAAAAACGCCATCCGTACCTAACCTACTTAAATATAACACATTGTGAGAGTAGGAAATAACCGTACAAAACATAACCTTCTTGCGCAGTCGGGTAAAATAAATCGCAAGGTAAATATCTACACTACATAGATGCGTAAAAATACCTGTGAAGAGTTTATAGGTAGCAATGTATAAAAGAAAAACCAAATTCTCGATAACACTTGGTTTGGTAGCAAAAAATAAGTAAAAAAAAAACTTGAACCAAAGCATGAAGATTCGAAAACCGGTAGTAATTCTCCGTAAAAACTGCAACGCAGCTTGATGAGGATGAATCTTTTTGCCATCGTAAAGGTGATTTAGCAGAGAAATTAATAAGAAACGCCTCCAAGATTGATTAGGAGTGAAGTTACAAGATCCTTACGTTTAATGACTTGGAGTTTTGTGTTGCCAGCTTCAGCTTGAAAGCTCCTAATTATGGGAAATTATCGTGATGACGCGCCTTGATCGCTTGTAATTATTGTGTTGTAGTTTTTGCAAATAAGCCATGGAAGTTAATAGAGTTCTGCAGAACTAGTTTTTTCTGATTTGAGCTGGTTAATAGATCGATAGTAAAGCTGTTAAGATTAGAAGTTCGAAATGCTTTATTTAAGCTTTATTTGATGAAATAATTACAGCTAAATAATGAGTGTTAATCATATTTACTATTAACAGTTGAGCTAACGACAGACAGAGTAATGCTATGCATTTAATTGGTTCTAAGAGAACCATCTTAGTTAGAAAGAAAAACATCTTAGTTCGTAGAAAGTACCTGTGAGAGTCAAATGAACTTTCGTGTTTAAATCTTTGTTTTGCAAAGTCGATATTAGCCGATATTTAGATGAAAGAGATCACGAACTTGTTTTATAAGTAGGTCGGTACGAAAATGTTTTCCTTTTCTCGTGAAAAAAAGAATTAAAACAAAAAACTTGACTGATGAAACGAAAGGTGGGTTAAGAACTGGAAACAAAATGAGCGATAAATGCGAAATAGTACCCTAAAACCACGGATTACTTTGTACAGAACCCTTTGATACGGAATCAGGTCAGGCGGTCTTTGTTTTAGAGTTCCGTTCGATTTGAGGGTTGCGGTTCTCAAAGAAACTTCAATGCAGTAAATAGATATCAAAGGAATACCTTTGTTTCTGTTGAGAAATGTTTAACGGTGGGCGGTTGGCGAGACAGGTACTATGTTAGATACAAAGCCAGAAATAAATTAAAATCTATAGACTATAGTCACCACTCAAGTCTAAAACCTATTTAATCCATTGTTAATTTATAAATAAGGTGTTTTTATAAGCTTTTTAAAATATTTATTTATAGGATTTCATCACACCGATGTTCACCCTCATAGTTTACGATAATTTAACTAATTTATTTAACAGTTTGGCCTCATCTGAGATAGGATAAGTCAAAATGCAATTACATTTTCCGAACTCATGCAAATAAATTCCTGTTTGTAGCAAGTTTATTATTTCGGTATCGTTCCGGACATATTTCACCAAAACATTACAAGTATCTTCTTATGAGTTTTTATAAGCTATTTGGAAATAAACTTTTGGAAATAATCTTTGCGCAACTGTAAATTATCTGAAAGACACTCAGAAACCCAGCTCAACAATGCGACCTCAACAGATTTTACGTGCAATGCCTTATACCCTAGTATATACCACCCCGCCAAGAAAGCCTTATCAATAAGGTTTTATGGCTTTTATACCTGGCTATAAACCACTGAAATTCTCAGAGCTGACCTAAAACCCGGATCAAGCTTGAGATAAAGTTAGGTAGTTACCTACTTACTGGCTGTAAAGGTAAGCAGGTCCGACTTTACTCCGGTCACGGCTTTGAACATGGAGGAGGTACTTTGGGATAAGATATAATAAAATTCGTAAATTTACGGGTCAACATTCTTGCTTTTAAAAATGGTATTATCATTATCACAGGCCTTTTAGGTAGGTATGGTAGGTATCGTATTGCCGAGTTGAAACGTAAATATTTTCAGACAAGATAGAATAATTTTCCCTGGTCTTCTAGCATCCAATTCGGGTCTTGATACTGTGAGACTAGATCGTGAAAAAATAAAAATCGTGCGATTGAGATCGATAATCCTTTATTATATCTGATAATATGACTACTGTCTACGAAGAATTCAATTAAACAGGACAAAATTTTGCATAGGTTTGTCATTTTCAAGGAGTCTTTTACAAAAATATTCAACCGATTTCTAGTATCTTGCACAATCGTCTGCAAGTCAGCTCCGTATGTTTCCACATACAGTCGGTGTACAACTTATTAGAGTGTTTTCCTTTAAATTTAGGGCTCCGTACGTGACCTAGCCGGCACACTGCCGGGACGCGGGTGCACGAGTTACGAGCGAACTTCAGGGAACTCAAAATATGGGCAAGTTGCTTATACTAACGTCCACTGAGCGTAGCATTGCCAAGTTAATGATGCACGTCATGAAACTTACTAACTGAAATAGACTGAGGAGCTTGTGAAGTTTCAATGTTTTGTGCATTGTACGGTTTTTACCAAGAGCTTTTCTGGCAGAAGGCAAGCTTTTTAGGCCTTTCAGTGTGGCTTTTTTGCATGGAAAACGTTAGATATAGTACTAACCTTATCTGTGGGCAGCGGGAGTTGTATAGATAGTGGTTTATTTTGGATTCTTTGTTGTGGCTATTGGGCATTGGAACCAAGAACGATGATTTTTGTCAGTTTTCCTTTTTATTTAACTGTTTCCAGCCACGCGCGAGATTTCTTCGTAGTATCCTGCTTTCGTCTTTCCACTTTCAGTAGTACTTAGCAGAAGCGGCACTGGGAACTAAATTTTCAATACCTTCAGATTTAGAAAAGCTCTTGTTCTTTAATCTATTCAGTAAGATGAAAGTACAAGTTCGTTTTCAGTAAAAGTTCTTATGTATGTGGAACACAACCTTAACCCAAGGCCGCGTCTGAGGCAGTAATCTACAGTTTAATACGTTTATGAGTACCCTCGTGTCTTACGAATGCGCAGAGCCAACAGATGGGGCTCATAAGTGTGCCATAACTCTGTTTACATGAACCCTGATACGAGTTTGAACCTCTCGCCTTAAAAGTTTTGGTTGACCTGGATGTTAGGTTGTCTCTTACAAAGTTTTCATCAAGTTTTCACCGGGTTCTGAATTACAGATTAACTCTTCACTTAAAGGCAATCAATTTAAGGAAAATGCGGGAGATTGGGTATTAGCTCAAAAGTGAAACGCTAAAATTAGGTCCTATTAGTCTACCCACCTGAGTCATAGTCGGACCGGCGCCGCTGGCGTTCGTGTTTCACTTGCGTATCGTTGTCTCGGTCGCACTTTGGTCTAGGTACGTCTTTCCATCTTTGTTGTTCATTAGGTAGGTATATTGCAAAAGATTGGAACTAGCTTGTCTTTGCATTCAGTTGTAACACAGGCCATTTGTTGAGTAAGCGCTGGGAGAACGTAGCATATCTACAGAATTTTACTTATATATCTTCTTATAGAAAATTATACACATGTACAATATATGACTTGGCCTGTTGATAAATATATTCCTAGCTATAAAGGTATCTATTTAAAACTTATTGTATGTCTCTTAAAGATAAGCTGTTGAAACTGTACACTATTTTGTACCTAAGATCTTTTTTGTACAACAGATAACAATAAATATATTTCTGATTCTGAAAAATTACAACCAAATTATTGAAACAAATTAGAACTAGTATTTACAACGGTCTATTTCGTATATTATATTCCGTAGCAGGACTCACAGCCCAAGTAGTCCGGTTTGAGTCTTACAACACATTACATCTCTCCTGAAATATATTAATATTTATACTCGTTTACCTAAAATTCAAAGCATTCATAGGTAAAATTTTAAACCATTTCCACGTTCCCGTGTGTCAGAACTAATTCGTAGGTAGAAGCTAATTTATACGTATAATATTGTCGATACGTTCCAACCTAGGTTTCTGTAGCTTAGGCACAAATATATTTACAAACTAGCTGTACCCGCGACTTCGTTCGCGATTGACATACCTGGCGACTAATTAGGTTCACATTTTACCACAGTTTCTCTCATGTTATGAAACGCCGTGCAAAAAAACTTCGATGCCCAGAATTGGACCTGTTACACTCCTAACATAAGTATCTTTATTTTGGTGGTACAGTTAACTGTACCAGCTAAACCACCAAATATCATGTCCATGAGTATCGCATGGACCATCTGCACATTTTACCTACTTTGCCTGAAATAGGCATTGACGCACTCATTAGTTAGTTTCCTAGCTACTTAGGTAGGAACTTTACTAATGGGTGCGTCTTGGAAAAATATATAGATAGGAACTTGCCTACCCTCTATCTACCGATATTTTTCTTCAATCTACAGATTATTTCTTCAATATATTAATTTTCTACTTGACTGTGTACTGATTTAGTCAAATTCGATCTTGCAACACTGTTACTAACAAAAAGAATGCATGAAATCGGACGACGCGTTAATGAATTCTTAATAAGAACACATTTTGACTTTTATCCCCTCTCCCAAGAGAACCGTGCCTACTGATATCCCAGATAAAATGCATCCTATGTTCTCTCGTAGTATGAGCTCAAATCATGCCAAGTTTCATTTGAATTCATTCAGTAGCATATTTTTACTTTCATCCACCCTCCCAAGGGAACAGCACTCATTCCGGGATAAATCGTATTGCTCATTTGAATACATTCTGTACTTTCGGCGTGATGCGCGACCCAGGAATTTAACTTGTATCCCCCTCCACGGGGAACCTTACGGAATTCCGGTATAAAATGTATCTTTCCCCGTAGTATGAACTCAAATCGTGCCGACTTCCATTTGAATTCATTCAATAGTTCCGTCGCGATGCGCGGTTAAAGAATTTTACTTTATCCTCTCTCCCAGGGGAACCTTACTGAATTCCAAGATAACATGTATTCCATGTCCTTCCTTGTAGTATGAACTCAAATCGTGCCAGGTTTCATTCCAACTCATTCCGCAGTTTCGGCGTGATGCGCGGTGAAGGAATCTTACTTTCATCCCCTCTTCCAGGGGAACCTTACTGAATTCCGGGATAAAATTTATCTTTCCTCATAGTATTAACTAAAATCATGCCGACTTGCATTCCAATTCATAAAGAAGTTCCGTCGTGATGCGCGGTTAAAGAATTTTACTTTCATCCTCTCTCCCAGGGGAACCTTACTGAATTCCGGGATAAAATGTATCCCATGTCCTTTCTTGTATTATGAACTCAAATCGTACTAATTCAGTCCCAACTCATTCAGCAGTTTCGGCGTGATGCGCAGTTAAAGAATTTTACTTTCATCCCCTCTCCCAGGGGAACCTGACTGAATTCCGGGATCAAATGTATCCCATGTCCTTCCTTGTAGTATGAAATCAAATCATGCAAGGTTTCATTCCAATTCATTCAGCAGTTTCGGCGTCATGCGCGGTGAAGAAATTTTACTTTCATCCCCTCTCCCAGGGGAACCTGACTGAATTCCGGGATAAAAAGTATCCTATGTCCTTCCTCGTAGTATGACCAAAAGACATTCCGAGTTTCATTTCAATACCTTCAGTAGTTTCGGCGTGATGCGCGTTTAACAAACAGACAGACAGACAGACAGACAGACAGACAGACAGACATGAATGAAAAAAATTACAGTTTTGGCTTCAGTATCGTTAATAGAGTGCCCTCCAAAAAAAATTTTCAAAATATCTTCAATGTACAGAATTGGACCTGTTAAAGTTTTATTATAAGTATAGATAACATGTAAGGTACTCAATCATTTTGTGCATCGAAAACTGCAAACTTCTGCAAACTTCAAAACAAGATGATAGATGAACATCCCCACCCCGCCATCTATCCAGAACTTGGCAAGGAAGCGCGCATTAAGATAACCGAAATATTAATTTATTATTTACACTACATTAAACCCCGACTTCGCTCACTCAGGCGGCAATCTGCCATAACTTCGTGATAGGGTTGTATTGTTTTTATGAACGTTTTTATTATTAACATGATGTCTTCATAAAAATGGTGCTGAAAGTGCTGAGTTAATGAGATGAGGCATTGTTTCTGGTTGTAAAATAAGAGTAACTTTTTTCTTGCTTGATCATCGTTCATTATTGAGTAACCAGTTTTTATGAGGGATTTTTAGCCAGGAGGCCTACTCGAAAAGAAACATTGAAGTTTTGTTTTCGCTGTCGTGCAAAACCAACTCTTATGTCGCTTGTATATGATTAGCGTTCGCACGAAACCGAAACAGAAACTTCGATTTCGTTTTTAAGAGTACGGGCCATGTCCTGGAAAAATTTCGTGCCGGCTTAGAATTTACATCACCTTAGGTACTTCTTCCCGCAGGTGTCGTAATAGACTACTAAGGGATATCAGCCGAGAACGGGCAGCAGCGCCCCCAGCAGAACGATTCTACCACCGAACTGCGATCCCCAACCCACATGTTCAGCGTGGGGATTTTGAGCATAACCCCCCATGAGATAAAAGTCAATAAGGCACTTATCAGGGGGAGGCCATAAGCTGTTGAGGTGAGGTTGAGGTGAGGACGTACATTAGGGTGCCTATCAACCAGAGACGTCCGAGCAGCTGAATGTGTCTAACTTAACCGGCGATTCTACTAGGAGTAAGAGGCCGTGGCGGTCGCGGTGTGAGAAGCGTGGTCAAAACCTTCACTTGTCTGGGGGAGCACAGTCAGCAGTTGACGTCTGAGTGCTGATAGGTAAGAGGTGGGAGTAAGTAGAGAGTCATCATCATCATTAGGTAATCATGCTGAGATCATCTACTACTGGGTATGCTTTTGCCAGAAATCAAAATCAAAATCAAAAACTCTTTATTTCCATAAATACATTAAATGTAGACTTAGAAAAGGTCAACTTATACAATTTATGTAATACTGATACAGAAATAAAGTGATATTTTTGATTTGCTGTCGCTTCGATATGTAGGCTAAACTACTAGCGCAACTTTACGCAGGGAGCTCAGAGAGGCAACATCACTGTCGTTGTTGCTTGGCGGTCTCAGTGTCGTTGTGGTGTCCTGATGATGTCTCGTGGAGAGACGAAACTAGTTAACGACTTACTTTTGATGAGTTTTTTCATTGTGTTCGTTCTTGGAGTTGGAGGGTAATTTACTGGGCAATTTTGTATTGCGTAAGTCTGTTTACTTTCTCTGATTGCAAGTGGGAGCAATTTTTGGGAGGACAGGAGGTACACGCAAATCACATTTTGTTGGATGTTGTCGGAGGAGGTTTTGCGCGGAATTGTTACTAAATAATGTATTTATCCTAATATTATGTAGACTGAAGTAAAGAAGGGACGAAGAAACCTTTAGCCTATTAGTTGTTATTTTTCAAGTTGAAGCAAAACCCGTCCCAAGCGTTTTTTGTCCTCTAGATAATCTGATATTTTATAGTAAGCCTTTTTGCACAGCAAGGTTTTTAGAATTTGTTTGAATTTAAAGCCAGTCTTCGCTATTCTGTGCTTACCGCATCGAAGTACGCTTTGTGACTAAAGTCTATATAAAAGCATGCTCATCCATCTATCTATACTTAACGCTTTTCTATGGCACAAAAAACTCCACAAGCATAGATTAATGACTGAGTAAATCTGCGTAATATGGGCCTATGAGGATATCGTCCGTCCCAAGATGGGTGCAAGGGGTAAACCCGTAGATTTTCCGCACGCATAAGGATAGATCTAGGCGCACGGTCTACCGACATGTGTCTATCCAGCGCGAAATGTATTTCACTGCCAAAAAAATCCAACGCAGGTTAATTACAGGCTACTAAATACTACGATAACACGAGTAAATCCGCGGGCAATAACTAATTGTTAATAAATAGGTAACCTACTTGTCCCAAAAATTGTTCCAAACTTTTGAAAACTTGAAGTGCCTTTTAATTACCAAAACTCTGAATAAGATGGAAGTTTCAATTTCGGAAGTTACAGTTTATGGTCGGAGCAAACGAGCCACTTATGCCTTACTCTGGTTCCGAAATAGAGAAAATTATATTTTTTAATTTTCATTTCAAATCAAGTATCAAGCCGGGATATGAATATGAAGTATAAGCATAAAAATTCAAACCTCTTTATTAGATTCTTCTCTTCTCTTCTTGATTAAAGAAATTCATAAATAAATAATGCTGGACAATCCACACAGCATCATCTAGCAATAATCTTAGCAGATCTTGTGTGATTGGTACCTACTAGATGACTGATATACATAATACTATACATTACATACTGAAAGAAAACTGTATCACCTTTAACTAAATCATATTTTATTCATCGGTATATTAAATTCAGCAAAAAAATTATTAGAAGCTTTTAGCTGCACATTTGGAAACAAGATCCGTCAAGTGCGAGTGTAACTTGCGCGCCGAGGGTTTCGAACTTTTGTCAACAAATATGTACAAAAAGTACCGGTTAGAGATTTCGCAATTTAACGAATACCTAAAAATAGTAGGTACTAACTTACATTTCAGATCTCTCTGCACGCTTCGGCTAAAGTGGGTAATGGTAAAATTTTCAACTTTTTTCAAAATATTTCAAAAAGTATGAAACTTACAGAAATTTTAAAAACTGTTTTGAAATGTCCAAACCGATACCTTTTATTCGATACCCCACTCGGTGAGGTAGCCCCCCTTTTGAAAATGATTCCCCCCCTTTTTGAACATTTTCCAAAAAGTGTTCTTTTTACAAACTTCTCTATATTTTTCTTTAAAATATAGAACCATATCTATAAACGCTCCATACATTTTACATGGATCGCTCTGCAATCTTCAAAGGTAGGGGGGGGAATGGGTATTTTTCAACTTTGTTCAAAATATTCTAAAAAGTATGAAACCTACAAAAAATTCAAAAACTATTTTGAAATATACAAACTGATACCTTTCATTTGATACCCCACATGACCCTGTGATATCTTTTAAAATTTCGGCATCACAATTTGTATGGAAAATATACATTTTCATTTTTTATTTATTTTCATTTATTCTTTAAATCTGTACAGGCGCATGAAATGTAGGTATTATTTTTTTTAATTTCAAGTTGATAGCTGCAGTAGTTGCTGAGTTATTAAGGACGGAAAAAAGGACAGAGAAAGCGAGACCATAAGGGTTTCGAAACCGATCTTCGATCTTCGAAACACTAAAAAGGGCCAATTAAAAGGCCCCTTTTCCCTAAAGTGTCTCGTTTGTAGCGACCCAGTTCAAACTCAGCTGGACTTTGAAAGGGAACTGAAACTCACCAGGGTTCAGAATGATTGATGGCAGTAGAAGAAGAACTGAAGTTGAGAAAGATTTCGAATTTGGGTGTTAGAGTTTCTTATGAGTTTCCGAAGTGAATACAAATCATGTGAGTCGAGTCGTTTGTAGCGAGTCAACCTTTGAGAACCTTGAACACTTTGACTTGTGGAAATATATATCATTGAAACCAGATTGTGGTAATATACAATCTTTACATAGAATAAAACAAAGCCGCTCCCGCTGTCTGTCTGTCTGTCTGTCTGTCTGTTCCTATGTATGCTTAAATCTTTAAAACTACGCAATGGATTTTGCTGCGGTTTTTATTAGATAGAGTCATTCAAGAGGAAGGTTATGTATAATACATTTCCTTCGTATTATACATATTAATATGTATAATACATTTTCTTTGCTATCTAGTAAAAAAAAAGTTATAAACTAATACGTCATTGTCTACAACGCCTTTGGAATGTGGATGATCAACACTGCGCAACAAGTTTTGTCATTGAATGTAACTAAAAGTACGCGTTAACGAAAAAACTTAAAACGTCAAAATGATCCCTCGAACGTAAACATTGCAAACATGGGAGTTCACATACTAAGGCTGCATTCTCAGTGAAATGCAAGAGCGGAAGTGGCAGCAGTTGTTTGAGAGCGTTCAAAGGAATCAACTCACATGGTGGGCAGAGGTAAAATAATGTGCTTTAAGTCAAATTTTGAGCTGTGTGGTGCCGCCTTAGAATTTGTACCACCCCAACTCTTTCCGCGGGTGTCGTAAGAGGCGACTAAGGGATATCCACCGGGAGCGGGCAGCAGTGCCCCCTGCAGAACAATTCTACCACCGAACTGCAATCCCCTACCCGCATACCCGGCGTAGGGATTATGGGCATTATGAGAAAAAAGCCAATAAGGCGCTAATCAGGGGGAGGCCTGCGTCCAGCAGTGGACCTGTACAAGCTGTTGAAGTTGAGGTTTAAATCAAATTTTCGGCCAAACCGACCATTATCTACGGCGACTAGCCGTGTGCGAAACATATTTTAGTGAACAAGTGTGTGCAAGCAAACAGAGGTACTTTCTATTCCCTCACTCTCATAGTCCAATGGGACGGACAAACAGACAATACCGGGGAGAAGTCGGGCTCAAGAGTAACGGCTGTATGTACTTTCTGAGGCACGGGGGTGTAACACCACCTACTACTTACTCCGGTATGCTGCTGTAAATGTTTTCGGTAGAAGTGGTAACGAAAACTGTCCATAATCCGCTCCCGCTTCAGCGGTGTACCAAAAACACACCCTAATAGAAGCTGAGGTGCTTCAAATTTCTTAACGCTCACTTATTTTATGCATGACGGGTCCTCGCAACACTGTTTTGCTCTTAGTTAATAATCTGTTAGGAAATGCCTGGTACAGCACGTTTTGAACTTGCTAACTCGGCTTCGACAGTGTAAACTCGCCTTTAGTTTGTAGAATGTTGGCGTGTTTTGATAATGTTGGCTACACATTGCTTGTTTAAGTCTAGAGGTTAAAGCTGTAAACAATAAATAGTAAGTGATGAAGCAGAGAGCCTTGTGCTATGCCTCTGCTTTTAATACCTATAAATGTCTTCAGGGCTAGATAGGTTGGTACTCTAAGAAAATAAACAGGCGAAGTGTGCGTAGTATCCATAGTAATATTAACACTTTCATCGCCCATAACAAACATAGACGTATTACTCCTTGGCTGGGCAGTGATTGCATTAATGTTACAAACATAGAGGTCATGACATGAATGACGCACAGATAAACAGAGGCTTACTCAATAATACGGTTTGCGATTATTGCGTACGGATCCCTCACAATCGAGCCTATTTCTGCTGACAAGCAAATTTGTGGTTTCTCCTTGATATAATATTACCTTAAGAGGGCGCATTGCACGCCTTATTTTGAAAAGGATAGGCATAGGATTTCGCGTTCATAGGAGCGGGACGGAGCATACGTTTTTGGAACGGCGTAAGGGCAAAAATGATGTTTTTGCTTATTTACGAGAAATCTACACAACCTTTGAAGAAACTGTATTAAGGAACCAAAGAATTAGTAATAACCTACCAATTAATCGAAAATCTATTCTATAGACCGCAGGGTTCCTGAGATCTCGACCAAATTATATGCAAAACAGTGCACTTACATGATTTTTTCTCATAAATAGAATTTTATATAATTCGAGTTTTTTACCACGGGGTTCTCATGAGTACTGATATCTAGGCCTAGTTTGACAAGCAAACCCGCTAATTTCGCCTCTGAACCGGGACTATGGTTATTCTGTACCTAGACTGCTTAGGCTAGTGTTCACCAAAAGAATAAATAATCGGTCAATTAGGCAGCTTCATCGGTTAACTTTGACGTTTAATGTTCAAAAAAACAACTGTTTAAAATTTAACCATCTGCAGGGGTATTTTAATCAATTCGATTCGTTTCCGAATCGAATCCGACGGATCTATAAAACGCTATTTTGATTTCGCCTCGGGTTGATGATCGAAATAAGGAGCTTCTCCTCATTGACATGGCCATTAGTCAACAGATTCGCTTCAAATTTTCGATCATTAACCCGAGGCGAAATCAAAATAGCGTTTTATAGATCCATCGGATTCCATTCGGAAACGACTCGAATGAATTAAAATACCCCTTCTGTTGGTGAACTTGTGTCTTAGTCTGAGCTTTCAGACGTCTGATTTCGCCAACAACGAATGTAGCTTCCCACGTGGCTATTAGCACTAAACTCGATCATCCACTGACAGTGTATAATTGAAAACTGACAGTTATTAGCTGCGTAGGCCGTCTGTGAAACTTAGAGGCGAAAAAGCTTATAGACGGTCTGATGCCGTGGCTAATAGCAGCTTAGGAAAACTCAAAAAGGGTACCTTCCTATAACACTGCAAGAGTTCTGCATCTCCTTGCTCATGAATAATTGAAGCAGTTTTAATGAAAAATACGTTTACGATGCTTTTTTAAGAGACGTAGGAAAGGAAGTCGCTCATAATCGACGACAACAAACTTTTCTAATCAAATCAAAATCAAAATTATTTATTCATAAAGATGTCAGGTGTACAATGTCAGATCTTTCCAATAAGTTGGTATTTGATTTATTGCATCTTACCCTAGGGGCGTATGAATATGTCTAGGTCAAATCATTGACTATTCTCAAACCATAGAAGACGTGTAGAAACTCGTAGTTAAGGAGGTATACGCATACGCAAATCGCATGGCATGTGTTATGTAGGTACAATACAAACTCAGCATCATCGACGTCTGTCCTACCTATCCCTGTCGACATGAAAAATGACTGTTACCACGGTAAAAGGCCATGTGGACCTCAGGAAGCAATTTTGAAGTTTTAGAACTTAGTTTCAAATTATTTATGAGGTAATTTATTATTTAAAGGAAGTAACTTCAAATCCCTCGGAATTGTTATATTTATTAGACTGTTGTTAAAGTTATCGACGAATAAATTAAACTGGAAATACCTACCATATAATAAATATAATGAACCTATGAATAGGTGCTTACTTAAAGATCAAATTGAATTTGTCAATTTAATACAAGTATTTTAGAACTAGTAAAAGTAAGTACCTACCTACTAATAATAGAGAGTAGTTTTAATTTGTTTCTGTGTACCTTTAGTAGGTATTTCATATCAATATACGACAAAATAGCCCCTTCTCATCGCATTACGTATGTACACTATTATGGCAAAGCTTTTTTCCCATTGCTGGGCCGTGATTTGATCGTATGAAGTGATTTAGATTTTTTTTGAGTTGTTTACATTAGGGTGTTTTTTAACCGAAATTAAATATTAATAAAACGTCAACTTCAAGTCAGATTCGCGCACTAAGGTTCCGTATAATTGTTAGCCCTTGTGTCTTGCCAAATATCGTGATTCTAAATCAACGGCAAGTACGTCCCTGTAGGTTTTGGTCCTACTGGTCAAAAAAAAATTTTTTTTGTGAAAAAATAACTATACATTTTTCAGATTTTTTCCATTATTTGTGCTATAAGACCTTGCTTTTAACAATATTTTATGATTCTAGGTCAACGGGTAGTACCATAATAGGTTTTGATCCATACCAAGAATCAAAAGTATTTTTTTAATTAACTACAAATTAGCATTTTTTTGATTTTTTTCTTTACTTGTGCTAAAAAACCTTGCTTCTTGTCAAATTTTACGATGCTAGGACGCTAGGTCAACGGGAAGTACCCTAAAGGTTTTGATCCCTGGCAATAACTAAAGGTAAGTTGTTTTAGTAAATTAACTACAAATTTATAGTTTTCAGATTTACGCCTTTATTTGTGTTATAAGACCGTGCTTCTTGCCAAATTTCATGATTCTAGGTCAATAGAAAGTACCCTATAGGTTTTGTGTGTGTGTGATTCCCTTGGAAATTTCAAAATATTCGGGCAAAAGCGGCTGTAACTTTTGATTGCGTTGACTTAGAAGTTTTATTTGGGTGGAAGGTATGGAACCCTAAAAGTTAATGATGATCAGCAACTTTTGCAATTAACCGTTATCATTATCAAACTCAAATATAAAGGCATACTTTCACAACGTTCTTTGTCACACAACGTCGTAATAGGATTTCATCTTTCGACATTAAAATGTATAGTGCTCGGCTTAGTGCAGTGTAGCGTAATAACAGGCTTTTTCGACGCAATCTCGGCAGTTACGTGGCTCGTACGCGAGCCGCCGTGTGTGTAGGCCTTAAAAGCTTCGCTATTCTCAGTTTATAAGTACGGAGTAAATAGCAGCCATGGTGCGACATTTTGGGAACGATCGCATTTAATTTCATAGGTTAAGTACTTATGAAAAAGAGTAAATGTGGTATTACGTAGACATAAAATTAAGTGCTTACATTCATAATGAATTCGTCAAACTACGAAAGTTTTCATATTAAAATAAAATGAAATAAAGTTTTAAAATGTATTTATTCATTCTATTTCTTTCATAAACCATGTATTATCTTACAATTTGGTGATTCAGTTTACCAAAATACAAAAAAATGTCTGCGTGGTATTTTATTTACCAAGTGACTTTTTTCATTACAATCATAGACAACAAAGTAAAATTAAAATGATAAAACAAAAACTTGGCAAATAACATTCATCATTTACAACTGGCTTAGTAAGTACACTTGGGGACAGCGAAATAGCAAAACTGTGAAATGGCGCCAGTCCGTATAACTGCACCCTAGTGTACTGCATGAAGCCCGCTTAGATTTCATATGCATGTTGCAGCCTAATAAAAATATTGACAAAGAAAGATACATCTAGCACCGTACTTTAGGTGTTTACGGTGGAAGCGGGATTTTTTTTTCAGTGAAAGCGGATTCTCAATATAGCGTTGTGTCGCTACGCGCAGATTTTCCTTTCCATACCTTTAAAACCCGCCCTCTCTTCTTCGCGCCCTAGGTGTTCTGTACTCGAATCGAAAGGTTTCTAAATAAAATGTGACATCATCATCACTATATTATTATACTAGTCCACTCCTGGACTGTCTGCTCTAATGAGCGCCATGGCGCTCTGTGTTCAGCTTGCCACAGCCAGCATCTGCATTCGTTATTACTTGGCGTTTTCAATAAATATATTGTACCTATACATAGAACTTGGTGTTATCAAATAATATATTGTATTGTATTGTTTGCTGATCCTCTCATCGTCTTGATGGCCCCGGTATATACAGGGTGGATTATTGAGACGGGAGAGTAAGGGCATTCCTTAACCTAGTGTACTGCATGAAGCCCGCTTTTCGCAGTTACAGGAAAACGTTCCTAGGAGACCTTCCATAACTTTTTGAGATATTTTGAACTGCATTCACCGATTTTGGAAAAAATGTACAGTCAGCAAGAAAATGGTAAGTTTATACAAAAACTTTTTTTATGCTAAAAAAAGTTAATAAGTTTTTAGTTTTTTGGTGTATAAGACTCACCCTACATTGCTAGAGAAAAAGGAGATAAGAAGCCTAAATATTACCACCACGTTTAGGCTATTTTCTGAAAAGCGAGATAGTAACAGTAGAATGAAAATATAACCCTTAAACTTTCTTTCCGCGAGTAAAATAAGAAATCTGTGCAATTTTTACTTCTGAAACTACACCTTATTGCATTGGTCACAATAAATATTGTCTTGGTATGAAAACACCTGGTCAGTTTTCTATGAAACCAAATTTCCAAAGTTCCCGCAACGTTCACTTTTGTTTGTCTATTGTGCAAAGACAATAGCTTGAACGTTTTCATGTTTTTGCCGTCATTTTATTTTCGGTTTTCAGATTTGAGCTGTTTTGCCGTTTATTCAAACAATGGAGTTTTCGGAAAACCTGCTTGTGGCAGATCTGTTTGCGGGTGAATAATGGATTGGAGGGGCTATCAGAGGTCTTGACACAAGCGACTTTATTGGTGACACTTGCTAGAAATAGTGCAAACGCTAAGTTATTATTTAACCATCAACCCCTAAGACGCTTTTGTGCGTTTTCATTCGAAACGTTAACCTAGAAAAATCATAAGAAATTTTCTCAATGCCAGTGGTATAGTATTATAATATCTGTGGCCAGTGGAAGCGTCAGATTTTTCTTTTAAGTTCATCGTGGTTTTTAACACTAAAGTCATTTACAACGGGATATTTACCATGATTTTAGTTTTGCTTTTCAATATACAATTTATATTTGACGACCTCTGTGGTGCAGCGGGCGAAGGTCTGCCTGCGACGCAGGAGGTTGGGGGTTCGATTCGGGACAAATGTTTGTACGATCTGCAGACATTTGTCCAGGGCAGTCTGGATGTTTTCTATGTATCATAAAAAATATCTATCTATGTAGTGTATTGTATTATGTATATCAGTTATCTAGTACCCATAACACATGCTCTGCCTAGCTCGGAGCTAGATAATGCTGTGTGAATTGTCCAGCATTATTTATTTATAAATAATAGTTATTCCGTGATCATGGCGCATGAAACCGTGCCAAAATATTGGAAAGCTCAAACTCAAATCATGGTAAATATCCCGTTGTAAATGACTTTAGTGTAAGATTTTTGTGTGGCCAATGATTACCATTGTACAATATGTAACAGTAACAACCCGGAGTCAGGTTGTTGGCCGTGTTACACCCCCGTGCCTCGGAATGCACGTTAAAGGTGCGTTTCGCGTTTTAGATTTCGAGCACTGATTGGCCAATTTACGGTCCGCTCCACTCCACTCCACTCCACCCAGCTCCGCTTCAGTGGAAACGCACCCTAAGCCGTTGTTCCTGCGTCTGACCTTTTACCGGTCGTGTCGGTCTGGCAGTCCCATCGGATTATAAGAGTGAGGGAATATAGAGAGCACCTGTGTTTGAGCATACTTTTGGGCACTATAATGTCCTGCGCACCTGACTGGTCTCCGTTGAGACTGGCCGCCGACGTGGCCGAAGATTAGGCTAGGAGGACATCATTGTACAATTTATTTACTAGACGCGATTTTCCGTTTTCGTGATACCTTATGTTGATCATTCGGCTACATCGATTTATATCGTCCAAAGCCGTGTATTAGGTAGAATCCAAGTGAACAACCCTAGCGAAGTCCTTGTAATTATTTTAAATTGTTCTCTCAATAATACAAACCCCGTAAAAGCATTATTGGCAGCCTCCCAACTAGGATACCGTGTTAATCCTTGTAACGAGACCATTTTAATTGAAGTGATATCTTGGCGGAGCTCGTTGTGCTAGTAAATGCAGATGGGGCTATTGGGACCCGTTTGGAGAAACTTGCCCAGTAATGTACGCTAAGTTAGGTTTCTGGGCTAATTTTCTTAGTTAGGCTAAAAACTGGAACAAAGTAGAGAAACTTTGCGCTGTAACATATTCAGTAGCTTCGCCTTAGGCTTCACGCAGAAATATTTTCTCAGGCCCCAGCTGGTCTATTCAGATATATTCATTAGTGTATCACTCTATTATTGTCGCCGCCTATTGGTTCAGTAAAATTTTTGTTTTATTCGTAATCAAAATGCAGCCAGCACAATTATATTTTTTTACGTATTTCTTTATTGATTGTTCTGTCTAAAGGTTGACGCAGATTAGAGGCGCACTGTTACAACACACACATTCAAATATGGGCTTTAACTCGTAACATTTACGACGACCGATGTGGCGCGGCGGGCGAAGATCTGCCTGCGACGCAGAATGTTGCGGGTCGTTTCCCGCCTTGTGACAAATGTTTGTACGATCTGCAAATATTTGTTCTGGGTGTTCTGGGTATTTTCTATGTATAGTAAAATATCTATTAATCGGTTAACATTAGAGTCTATCACTATCCTGTAACATAACCTTGTATTTTATATCGCACCTTTGTGAGAGAAAAATAAATGATGATTTTTAGTAGGTATCTGTCAATGTAATGTATTGTTTTATCAGTTACCTAGTACCCAGAACACGCTCTGCTTAGCTTGGGGCTAGATAATGCTGTGTGGATTGTCTAGTATTATTTATTATTCTGATTCATATCTCATCATGACAGACAGCTCGCGAGCCACTCGTATGAAGCTGGTGGGAAGCCATTTTGCCATTGTAAAATGTATCTAAAGAGAACGGGTTAAGCCTATATTTAAATGCACATTTTTGTGCAGCGCGGTCATGTCGCGAGCGTTGTATTAATGAGCGCAGAGGATTAGTTTTGACCGTGTAATGGAAATTTAAGTCGTTACATACGTTTTCTTACCTATCTCAATCTTCAAGTCGAACACAAACTTGTACCAAAACTTACATGATAACTGGTACATCTTACATCCTCAACTTCAACCTCGACAGCCTGTGTTGGTCCACTGCGGGACGCAAGCCTCCCCCTGATAAGTCTTGTTGACTATTATCTCATGTGGGGGTAATGAACATAATCCCCACGCCAGCGTGGGAACTGCGATGGAACTAGAACTAGAATTGTTCTGCAGGGGGCGCTGCTGCCCGCTCCCAGTAGATATCCCTTAGTCGCCTCTTACGACACCCGCGGGAAAGTTGGGGCGGTGCAAATGCCGCCGGCACCACACAGCTACGCACATTTCTCAATAATAGTTTCACATCTTACATGTCATGATAGAATTTTTACATTGGTACATTTTTAATTACGCTCTTCTTTAAGGTACATGTAACCAAGAGAAGTAACAAACCAAAGCTACGAGTAGGCACCTACCTGTGAATCTAAAACGGTACAGAACAGGTAATTTAAAATCCCCCCGAGAATCCAGGCCAGGTATTAATATTATAGGGAGGAGAATCAACTGCTGAATATTACAGCTCCGTGTCATTTCACGTGTATGTGTGTTGCAGTCCAAGTTCATGCACAGGCATGGACGGACTCGGCCAATGTTTACTGTGGCTGGACAAGAATTCATATTATCGGGAAAAGAATCAACTGCTGAATATTACATTTCACGAGTTTCAGTTTTCTAGTGCAAGTTTCATGGTAAGGCATAGTGGGACTTAAACAATGTTTGTTAGGTATTAATTTCATATGAAGAGAATCAACTGCTGAATATTACAGCTCCCATGTCAATTTACGAGTGTGTTCGTAGCTTGGGAAGTGTCATGTGTAGACGGACTTGACCAATGTTAAAAGGATGCGGGTTCAAGTCCCGTCGAAGTCGAAAATTTTTGCGATATTATTTGATTGCTTAGAAATTAACCTGAGTGTGGGGTTACGCACTATAATAAAAAAAACCTTACAATGTTAAAAGGTTACAGCTGCTGTCGCAGCAGTTGTGTATTTTTACATTACAAGCTACCGAGTACAACCAAGATCTACTATGCTTACAGAAGTAACAAAGGAAATTCCTTACCAATTCCCTTGAAAAGAGCTATAAACCCTACACTGCGCGTGACTCCACACGCACTTGGCCGGCTTTATTATTAGATGATGCTGTGTTAAAATAGTTACATTCTATTTTTCCTTTGCAAACACACTTATTTTTCATTCATTTTGAGAATAACTCTTCAAACGTCTGTTAGATTACGTTATTCTCAAAATGAATAAAATGCTACTTTGTTCCTTCGACTAACATCCGTCAGTCCCCTGTTTGCCTAGTTTCTCTTACCTACAACATACACGTAAACTGTAAATGAGTTCCCGGAATTCTGTTATGGAGGCAGCTAATATTTTATGGCGCTCGCTTTTACGCTCCTGATTGTTTTTCTTCGTTTTCAGGTTCTTTTAAAGGTTAGAAAAGCATAAAAAACCTTATGGATGAAGACGATCTAAAGCTTGTCGAACACCTGGAAAGTACCGCTGTACAAAAATGTGCATTTAAATTATGGGATTTAACTCGAAACATTTAGATGAATAAAGAAAGCTTATTTTAATATTTGAGTACAACGTAGTGAGCTATATTTTTACTCGTATACCTTAGTTTAAGATATAGATGTTTGTTGTGCCTGTATTTCATAAATTAATAACTAAATTAATTTTATACTGACGGCACCAGATGAGAGACAGCTCGCGGACCACTCGTTGGAAGCCATTTAGTCACTGTAAAATGTGTCTAAAGATATCGATTTTAAGTCCATATTAAAATGCTAATTTTTGTATTGTATGGTATCGGTGTTGTATTAATGTACGCAGAGCGTTAGTGTAGATTTAAGAGTAGCTACTATCATAGAATTTACCGACCAACTACAAACTAGGTCTCGTCAAGACTTGAGTGAATTTGTGACATATTCACTCAAGGTCTGGGCCCCAGACTTTCGTGATACGCCGCCGGTCACATCATCACTTACTTACTACCATCAGGTGAGATTGTGGACAATAGAATGTCTATTCATGAGTTTAAAAAGTTTTTAATTTCTTTATTTAAATATTATTTTCTGCCCCTGGCTTCGCACATGTATTTTCGGTATAATAAGTATCTAGCCTAGTACCTACGTTAAGCTATGTTCTAAATGTATGCCGAATTGCATCTTGATCTGTTTTGTAGTTCGGAGATCTTAACGCATCCACTGCCCAGCCTCGCCGCTGCCGCTGCCGCTACACGGGGCTGGGAGAGATCATCTGCGTCTTGGGCCGTGAAAGTGTTAAGTAATAAAATAAAATTCACATTTCACTAACTAATTTCACTTTATAATATTAGTAGGATATGATGATAGGATTGGAAGAAAAAATAACGTTACTAAAAACTAGTGTAGTTTTAATCGAGCTGAAGACATTAATTATGATCCGTTTTGTTACCCACTCACTCTTGACCTATTCCGTTGGAAGGTCCACCAAATCGCGTTTAAACTGGTTTGGATGTAACAATTGAAACTCAAACATTCTGAAGGTATCTCAATTAAAAAGTTTCCTAAATCCGAAAATCTACGAATTTTGTTTGATAAAAGCTGTAACTTTGTGAAGTTGTCTAATTATCGACGAATTAATTACTTACTTTGTTCTTTGTTGTATCTTCATCAGTCGAGTTTTTTATGTAGGTAGATGTTTAAGTTTCGAAAATTAGTAAAATTGGGCCAGAGCTTATTACTGTCCCCAATTAGATACAACCTGGGTCGTTTTACAACAAGAGCAAATAGGTGTTTTCTAGACCTTCATTCGCATGGTCAAACATATGCATACATTTAAAAAAATTACCTTTCTGCCTCGGGTTTTTCTAACAAACTCGGATAAAATAATCCATAAAAAACCGTCGAAATATGCAGCCCTTTTACCCAGCTATAACTGATTGCAGATGCAGAGACTCTGAGGGGGATTATGGGGGTAAAACGGGAATTTGAAAAAATGGATTCCAGTTTTCCCCCTGACAGTTCATACCTATAACATATTAAATTAATATCTTTGCGTATTAAAAGGCTGAATAACTTATTAATGCTCGGTTGTATAAACAAATAACTACCTACATAAAGAAACACAGTGAAAAAAACCCTTTTGGTGCATTTTGAAGCCAGGGGAACGAGAGCGGAATGGGAAGCTATGTGACAGATTTTTACCTCGCACGCACCGGACAAAAAATCCATTAAATCCATCACGGTTATTAACACTAAAGTCAATAATGGGATATTTACCATGATTTGAGTTTTGAGCTTTCCAATATTTCGGCGCAGTTACATGCACCATGATCACGGAATAACTCGAAACTCAAATAATGGTAAATATCCCGTTATAAATGACTTTAGTCCATAAAAAACCTTCGAAAATGCAGCCCTATTATTGATTACAGAGACCCTGAAGGAATTCTTTAACGTTCACTTGAAGTCTAGGATAAGTTTCAAGACCTGCAAGTCACTTTCATTAGCAAAGTTACCGTCCTCCATTACCCGAATCAGCTAGAACTCCTAACTACCTGTCGGTCAGCAGCTCCAATAGCCGTCAGTGGTCAAATTATAACTTTAGACTGGTAAGGTGCATTCCTTGCATTTTCATCTTTTGAACAAGATATAAGAGTCAGCGGTTTTGAAGTGTCTCAACGAATACAGTACCTTGGGACACCGAGGACGCCTAGGGTTAAAATGCATCGACGTCAGTGAGCTGCTGGCTTTCCTGCAGGACATCGGGTGGTTAGACTAGCAGCCGCCTACCCGACACGCAAAAAAAGCCCATCTGAAGCCTAGTTGCAGAAAACAGTACAGAAACAAGTAACAAGTGGTAAGTTCAGCGGTTTTAAAGTAAAATCCACACGGCAAGTTTTCTCCTGTCGTAGCACCAACTGAGTGGTGTACATATAAGCCCCCAGATGTCCACTACAGTATGGACCTCCCCTTACTTAGGTACCTACTTACTGGCGTGGTGCAGTGACCAGAAGTGGATCTTGGCCTTGGCCATCAGAGTTAACAGTTGTCCAAATTCCTTGCCATTTCAATCCAGTCAATGGCACGAAAAAGCTCCTCTAAGAGTGCAAAAGGGAGGTTTGCCATTTACACTACTCGGTCCTTCTCGGTTTGCTGATTATTGCAGGCGATGGAAATATAGCCAGACTGAAGGTGCAATTCCGTCAGAGGAGGCAAACGGCAGACGGCTGTGGCAAAGGGCGGTGGAGGCATGAGTCGCGATTGGAGAGAACATTTCATTATTCCAGGTGAAATGGTGTAGTGGAATGGTAGGTAGAATAAGGCATTACTAGAAAGGCAATTTAAAAAATCTGTAAAATAACGCTTGCGGTTTGGTTTGTTCACTGAATTTTAATCTGTGGTAGCAGCTAGACTTCTTTTTCGTATGGTGCACAAATTTGACCAACACTGTATGTATGAGACCAAATCTGACAACCGACTGCAACGGTCAGACTTATGTAGAACCCGTTATTTTATTTTCGTATTAGAAATTCTCCTTTGTCTTACACCTATCTACATTCTACAGCTTTTAACTTATACCAATGCTGTAAACTGGAACTTTTCCAATAAATGTTCCGGGATGTCCCGGCGCGGGCGGTCAGGGTTGCATTGTGCCCTTTGATTAAAGGGCTCTAACCGCTTTTAACTGGTTTTAATCTTTTAACCCCTATTGCTTTTGTTCAGAATTCAGGCAGGTGAAACATTCTTTTGTAATGTTAAGTTTTAGGGTGAATTTAAACATACCTAAACCAATGATTAAGGTAGGTAGTTAGGTATTTATTAGTTAGGTCTTTATTAGTTAGATGGTTTTCGAGCGTGTACGAAATCGTAACCTACCGACTAATTGAATGTCTATAATGTATATACATAACATTAAAAATCTATGCCATGCTCGATAACCTTATAATGAAGACATGGTTCTTCGGTACCTACTGTATAAATAAAACTCTACCCTATGGAAGTGTAAAAAAATCTTTGAAATAACCAATAATAATAGATATTTATCCTAAACAATAAAAAAATCTTAATTGGTACAGATGAATTTTAAAATGTTCTAAGATTGCGTTATTCTTTCTAATTTAAAGCTTTATTTGCCAAAACCAGAAACTCTTTTATCGGCCTGTTATCCATCGATGAAGTCGGGCCCACGTTTGGGGATCCCAACAATGCTGATTGGGACGCCAGATCTCTCGTGATGTTTTTATCAGCAGAATTTATTGAAAGCCTCTGTTACTCGATTTGGAATAAAGATATTTTAATTTAATTTTTTACGTTTGTTTGCTTGTGTTATTCAAGACTCGATGTTTAACAGTGAGAATTTATTTATACAGAGCGACTTTATTATTACGTTTCTTCATGCCCTTTGTCACAAGAAATATGTTTGAGATCGATTTTCATGCCTCTTTCTAACTCAACAATACCGTGTTTTTTTATAATGACATTGGTGTCAATTCAGATGTCGCTAAACCGAAACTAAACTAATTTAACTGAACTAAAATAGATGCCATCCTTTTTATTTCGATGGTTATGACAGGGACGGCATCATTTTTAGTGCTGTCAAATTAGTATAGTTTAGTTTTGACAGCATCTGAATCGACACCATTATCTTTACTAGTATTGAGTACTATACATAGATACCTACTACAGGCATTCAGACATTATAAAACCTAGAGGTACTACTTATCACATTTTACACACTCGTTTTCAAAAATTATTTGTACAGACAGCGTCAGAATTAAGTAACACAATGCAGGTTCGAATCCGATTTTTACTTTCTCATCTGTTCGTTCAGTTATTATGTTTCCTAAATAAGAAATATAATTTATTTTCGACTTATAAAACTCCTTCAATTAACAGGTTTGGATTTAAACCTGCATCTGCAGGGGGGTTATTTAATTCTGACGCTGTCTTAACATTCATAAAGCATTTTTATACATTGTTTTTTTTTTGCTCTATTACCCCTTATTAACACAAGCTCTGCTTAGCTTGGGCCAGACGATACTGTGTGAATTGTCCAGCTTATAAACAGGACAAACAGGACTCTCATAGAATGAAACACATAATCGAATAAATTAATAAGAAGACGAAATAGAATAAAGACCCACTATAAGAACGTCCTAACTAGGTTACCAACAGTAAACTAATCCGAAAGCGACACAAAAACAATTAAATAGAAAAACGAATCACGTCGGGCGTCAACTTTGTCAGAACCTCATCCAACACCCGATACTGTGTCAAAACAAGAGTTCACGGAAAACGTAATTAGCTTGTGGTGCAAGGCATAGAACCTAGTGGACAGACCATAAGTAGTTAAGGCGAGGATTCCCGGATTTCGGGATTTATAACTGTTCGTACCTCAATAACTATAAAGCCTATAGTTTTGAAATTTATATATGTTATATTTGAGAATATTTTCTAGTACATCACTAGACAAAAACACGATTGGTGATATTTCACCCGATGGAAAAAACTTACAAAGTTACCTCTAAATGAAACTTTGAATGATCAGTGTGAATAGAAAAATGAATAAGTTTCATGCGCCATGATCACGTTATAACTGATAGACTGTTATTCCGTGATCATGGCGCACAAAACCGTGCCGAAATATTGGAAAGCTCGAAACTCAAATCATTGTAAATATCCCGTTGTAAATGACTTTAATGCAAGCTTTTTCAACACTAGCCGCCATCCATTTACAAATACTGATCCCTTAAAAGTGAAGTGAGCTTTTTTGTTCACCTTTCCACGCTTTCCGCCGCTATCTTCACACCGAGCCCGAACGCTTCACTTAGTATACATTACAGATTACTGTTTTTTTCCTATTCGCGTCACGCGATACCGGCCAGTGTCGAATATTATTTTACTCGTTAGCAACTCGATCCCAATAATCGAGGCTCGATGTCGGAAACCTTATAAAGAAAAGACATTAAAATGTGGTTGTGACAGGTGTGATTGTTTACTGCTGGTCTCTGTTACAATGTCTTTAAAAAGTAGGAATTATAAAACCTGTGGTACTTGGAATATAAATGATTATAGTGCAAGATACGATATCAGTTTTGTGTGGCTTGATTGATAATATTTCTATTGCGGAATTCAGCAACAGTTTGACGGAAACAATTAAGGTCTTTATTCACAAAGAAAATTACAATCAAATAATAGAAATAAATTAGAACTAGTAAGTATTTTCAATTGATATAATCGAGCTAACTGCAGACTGTTGCAAACAATCTACGGCAGTCAGAAGCATCCCCAAGACGCTTCGTGAAACTGTTCTTTTTTAGTGCGCCTAGTTCAGCGGACGAGTTAAATTGGATTTGATTATTTTGTCATTTTTCTGCCCGTACTCTTCCTGTACTTACTTATCTAATTTCACAATCAATAAATATATCATGCTAGACAGTTCATCATTTAGCCCGAATGTTATACAACATCGTAATTATGATGACAAAGAAAGTGTTATTGATTAGTCACCATGAAATTGTTTAAAGTAGGTACTCTTGATTTGGGAACGTTTTTCCGGGTATCTTTTTGATGAAGACTAAAGGAAATTGAATAAAAATACGTCCTGCCGATTCAGAGGCTGACTTTTTATTGTCTTCACACAGTTAGATGCATCGGCCACCAGAGTAGCGCCGAGTAAGCACTTACATTCTAAGAACACCATGTGCTGCCTAGTCAGCGTAGTAACTAGAGCCTAGACTTAATCTGAAACAGAGGGGTGAGGGGTTTATGTAACTCCTCCCTCCTTAAGAGGAAAATTATCGGTTGGATCGATTTGAGATTTGTGCCGATAATTTTTCTTACACTTAATAAAACTCAGCATTTTTTTGCCGAAGGACATAAAATACAAATAAAAGAAAACTAAATACTAAATAAAAGAAAATTATCGGTTGGATCGATTTGAGATTTGTGCCGATAATTTTTCTTACACATAATAAAACTCAGCATTTTTTTGCCGAAGGACATAAAATACAAATAAAAGAAAACTAAATAAAAGAAAATTATCGGTTGGATCGATTTGAGATTTGTGCCGATAATTTTTCTTACACATAATAAAACTCAGCAATTTTTGCCGAAGGACATAAAATACAAATAAAAGAAAACTAAATACTAAATAAAAGAAAATTATCGGTTGGATCGATTTGAGATTTGTGCCGATAATTTTTCTTACACATAATAAAGCTCAGCAGTTTTTGCCGAAAGACATAAAATACAAATAAAATAAAACTAAATGTTACTAAGCCTAGAGTCGCGAATCCTAAATTATCACTGAAGTTATCGTCTTTGTTACCACTTAAAACACTTTCGATCACTTCACTATGCCTTAGAGAATACGTCATGTATTTAACTTCGTCTAAATTAACTCCGTTAATATTAAGCACACGTTTACTGGATGTCGTTGCATTAACGCGTAGCTGCGGTAAGGCGATTAGCGGAATTGGCTCAACAGCATCCGATTCCATAAGGATCCGGTGAAGTATACGAATTCCATTGATCTCCAAATCACAGGGTTCGTCGATGGTTGCCAAGTAAGTCCATTGGCTGAGTATTGGCTGCTTACTGATCTCGCCGTCGCAATGCTTTGATAACATCATGTGAACTCTGCTGAATATTATCCAACTGTTTTCACTGACTCGTTGACTCTTTCAATCTCTACCTGATGTTGTGTGCAGTGATCACGGTCATCTTCGAACTTTATGAGCTGCTCTACACAGGTAAGCTCATGGTGGAATGCTCGATTATCCTCGGTACACAGGAAATGTTCGCCAGCAGATAACGGGCGGCACGGTTTAACAATTGGTATGTATTGAGTACGCTTCGCCAAAAGGTAGGGATATTTAGGGAAAATAGAGATAGTTTTGTTATCAGGCTGGTGGAAAATTGGTAAGGAATATACATCATATTAATTATAAGTACAATTATCAGTTCTTCGGAATTTCTAAAATAAATGTGACCAGATTATTCTTAGTAAAGGATTTTACAACAATAGTTTCCTCTAATTTATCAAGTTTTTTTCATTAGGAAAATATACTAAGCTTACGGATTCCGAAATGAATTTCAAATAATACATAATTCGGTGGAGTTTACAATAGACTGGTGCAATATTAGAGACTCTACTTAATGCTAGAGCTGTTTCAATTTCACTTAACCGGATAAAGATGGTTCGGAAATTACTTATGTGAACATTAAACAATGCGAAAACATGTGATTGAATTACCCATCTCTTTTCTTTATTATATAAATCGCTAATCATTTCTTCTACCTTCTTAATGCGGTTAGCTGAATTTATAGTGTTTCGTTTAATCAACTCGGTTACATTTACGAAACTGTCAAACATTTTAGAGACCAAGGCTAATTTTTTTTTTTTAATAATCATTTGTTCACTCTGTAATTCCGACGTGACTCTATCAAATTTAATCGCGTCATCATGATCAAAATTTTCCTGTTATAACTTTTATTAGTGAACCCAATGGATTTATAAGCCTTCTTCTAAATCGTTGTTGTGGAACAAGTTGTTTGAACTTGTCTTTAGTTAAATCGCGTACAAACTCTGTATGTATTTTAACACTTATAAATTCCTGAGAGTATGACGAATTCCAGTCGATGAATCTACACAATTGCTCAAAGTTGGTCGTTACGTATGTAATTTAAATCATGTTTAATCTTGTCTAAGTTTATAACCTTAACTATAGTCACCGCCTTTCTTTGCTCTAATATTTTTTTTTGTGTCAGCATCTTATCTGCCAAATATTCGTATAAAAATTTTGTTCGCTTTGCATGATCTTTAACTAACTTTTGGAAATAACACTTCTCAATTTCAATGCCATAAGGACTGCTAGAGTCAGTATGGCCAAATACCACTTCAAAAGGAGTAAGTTCAGTGCCAGAATGGATGGAGTGATTATATGCCATGCATGACAGAATATGTCATAGTAGATGCAGCATCAGTACATCGTTTTTCATATTTAGCTAATCTATATATCTCTATAATGGTTGAATGGAAACGTTCAATAAGGCCCATTGAATTGGGGTTATTGGGAATTCAAATGTGGAGCTCTACTTTATGTAAGCTCAAGAATTCTTTCATAAGCATGTTTTTAATTCGCTTCCGGGATCCGAACTAATATTTTTGGGGATGTCGTAGTTAGAGAAATAGCTCATCAATGCTCTTACTACTTCAGGTGTTGATCTACCTTGAATTTCAATAGCCTGTCCTAATTTGCTGAAGGCATCAATAAGGGTCAAATAAGTTTTCCCTTCAATAATGAAAAGATCTATGAAAATTTCTTGAAAAGGGGCGTCGTGTGTTTGCGTCAACTGTAAAACTGGTTTTATTGGTTTCCTATCATATTTCATCATCTGGCATGCTTCGCAAGCATTTATAACCGCTGCAACTGTTTCTTGCGTTCTCTCCCACTAGTAATTTCTACGAATCCTGACTAAAGTAACCTTGATACCACGGTGGCATGTCTTTCCTTCATTGCCCTTTGCTCTCTCTCTCGTCTTCATAAGGGACTCTTTCCGTGCATTCGTAAAAGTCTAATATAGCTTCGCCTGAGTGTTTTCGTGTAATTTATCGGTAGCTTAACTCTTTTTTCTGACCGCGGGGGAATATCGATCAAATAATTTAGAATATTATTGTAATATCGATCAAATAATTTAGAATAATATCGCGCCTAATTGTTGCAAAAGATCATTTCCAATCAGACCATCATAATGCGTATCAACGTCATATAGGTAAAATTTATGTCAATCGTTGCTAACAAACGGGATGGGAATAGAGGGATCTCTACTACTTCATCGTGAATATTAAATGCGTGGGTGCTAACAATTTGAAACGGTTCCTTCTGAATAAATTGGGGAAAATATTCACTAACTTTTCGCGGACTTAAGAACGATCTCATACGAGTACTTCCGGTATCAATCATCATTTTTGCGTCTATCTCTTCCAAATAAATATACGGAAGTTTTAATTTTGAGTCACATTTATTTCTAAGACTTCTTGACATCCTAGGCTGTTATGCAAAAATCCGAAGGATTTTCAGCATTACCCTCAGTTTTTTCCTTTTCGTTATTCTTCGTAACATTATTTTCACTTGATGGTAGAGGCAATAATGATGAAGAGTCGTCATAACCATAGCCATAGCCATCACAATTATCGTAATATGCGTCGATATTATAAAATGCCATCGTAGGCATACCGGTGTCGCCGTATTCATGGTCATTCATAGTAATTTCGTTTAACCTAAACCCATTTTGTAGGGGTCTATGAGGCGCTGTCCTCATAGATACGTCGGCACTTTGCAACTGTGGTATTTGTCCTTGAGGAGGAATATTTGGTGGTTCTACCTCCGGTAAATTTGGTTTGTAACCAAATGTGTTTGTGGGGGCCTATAACCAAAAGGCTGTGGAGCTCTATACCCAAACTGTTGCGGAGGTCTATACCCGAATGCTTGTTAAGGCTGATGGCCAAATGACGGAAGGCCGTAATTTTGTGACTGAAAACCATACTGTGGCCGATATCCAAAACTCTGTGGGTGTGTTCCGAAATTCCCTTGACCTTGGCCTTTAAATTGAGGCATCCTAATCTGCGCATTTTGGGGAATCCCAAAATTAAATTTCGGAGTCACATCATTACTGTTACCACCTAACATAAGCTTATAACCCGTCGGTTGACCTTGACTTACCAAAGGCCTTGATCCAGAGGTTGAGCTTTGATTATTACCGTGAATACGATTTCTCATGTTATATTGCTCTACAAAATTCAATCAATTCAAGCACAACACTCAATGCCACTTTTAGAGTACTGGGTGCCTTTAATCTCACTATTCTAACCAAATTTTCAGGAATATTGTACAAAAATACATTCAGAGCCGTGTGTTATCTTATCATGAATTATCAATTTAGCCTTTGTTAAATCACTTTCCGCATTGGTGTTCACTTTTGAAATTACATAATAATCCAAATAATTCTCACCCGATTTTATCTTTAATGATTCTAACTCGATGTTAATACACGCTTCACTACGGGGTCTCCAAAATGTTGGATAAGCAACGTCACAATATTATCCCTTTCCGACAAAAGGGCAGCTGCATTCTCTGTAAGCCTGCTCTTGATAACATTAAACACGTATAAATTTTGATCTTCTTTTATACTCCCATAGCAGTCAATTGTGTACTGACATTTTCGCAAGAATAAATCTAATTGTTTTTATCACCGGTAAAATTTGGAATAATTTGCACTATTTCTCTTGGAATTGGTTTAATCACTGTTTCACTCGTCATCTCTACCGCGTAATTTAATCCGAAAACACAGAGCCATAACTTTGCAGAGAATACACTTGCTTAATTCACAATCTTATAAGGAAAATACACGACACAACAATTAAATGGCACACAACAAAAAAATAAACACAGTGAAAATGACACATAAAACAATCATAAAATTTTGGAACAAGGAAAATAAAAAATTCTTGTAAAAATAAATTGTAAAATTTAAATATAAAATAAACTTATTTTTAACGAGTATAATTATAACTAATTTTTGATCAATGCTAAGATCACTAATTTAATTCTTACAGTACAACATTTGATTTTGAAAATGAGCACTTTCTATTTGTTCCTTACTCTACGTAAAGTCTCTATAATTTAACGTTATAATGAGCTAGGTTTGATCTCAATATTATAACAAATCAATTAGTTTTTAACAAAAAGAAACCATTTAAAATACAGGAGAGGACTAAGGAAGGATTTGGCGAAAATTTTGACTCACCAACCAACTGCAACTCCCGCACTCACTTTTCGATACCCGTTTAGAGTTATTTTTTTGGTTCACACAGAAGACCGTAATTTCTACAATTTCTATCGCGAATTTTCTGACTGAGTTTTAAGTTGGAAAATCGCGGAAAATGAGGGAAAATGAGGGAAATCTGTATCGGCTGCGCCACTCTTGATTTGGGAACGTTTTTCCGGGTATCTTTTTGATGAAGACTAAAGGAAATTGAATAAAAATACGTCCTGCCGATTCAGAGGCTGACTTTTTATTGTCTTCACACAGTTAGATGCATCGGCCACCAGAGTAGCGCCGAGTAAGCACTTACATTCTAAGAACACCATGTGCTGCCTAGTCAGCGTAGTAACTAGAGCCTAGACTTAATCTGAAACAGAGGGGTGAGGGGTTTATGTAACTAGGTACTTACAGAATTTCCTTGTTAATAATAATCTTCAACTCAAATAATTTATTTGCTCACCACTCTTCTTATTATTTCAATGAAACGGTACATTATTTTCAACCTTCTCTCACGAGAGTTTTAAGAATCTTTCTCGATCTAAACAGAGTCTGACTGAACCAAAGAATAATTTGTGAACTCACCACAGGATATTTGCAAGCACATTCCTATGCAAGTCAAGTTTCCAACAATAGCTCTAAAGCATGTTACACTCGATTCCTAAGCAAAGGTACTTATTAATAACATAACTATACGAGAAACTTCCTTGATCGTTCCCAGAAATGCCGTGGATGATGTAGCAAGCAGTGTTGTATTGAAACACTGGAACCAACTTCTTGGAAGGATCGAAACTGAACTATAAAGTCAAGATGTGATAGCTGAACTTGGAATAAACTATATTGCAGATGTGCAAGTAGAAATGATTGAAGTAAAAGACAGGCTAAAGCTCTGACAACATAACTTTTAATGGGTAGGTAAGCTTATTATCATCCAACAAAGGTAATTATATTATTATTATCTTTCTTGTTTAAATAATAATTAACAATTTAATCATGCATAAGTCCGACATTTTTATTAAGTTTATATCAATTTTATGTTAGTTTTCTAAGTTTCATTGTTTGCATGTAATTATAATTAATTTATGTATTCGAGACCTATTTTTGTCCAGACATGACTAAAGTCATGTTGACACAAAATGCTAAACCAAAATGGGCAGTCAGCTACGATATAACAAAGAGATGCAAAAGGACACTTGTTTTGCTGCAGGGATGATTAAAAAAGGTTGAATCAGACGAATAATGGAAATGACATCTGTCATGTACTGACATTTGTGATTTCTATAATTGTCTGTACCTATGTACCTATCTAGGTGATGGGAATTAATCGTAAAGTCAAATAGAATATTTCAAAAGGCTAAAAGCACTGAAGTATAAGCTGGTGAATATGACATTGAACCCAAAGTAAAACAAATACAGTCGAATTTCAACTGAAAACAGATTGAAAGTGACGAAGCCAATACACGACTGAGGTGAATACTAATTGTATAGAAATAACTTTAAACTATTCGCTATTGGTAATAACAGTTTAGAAGTTCTGTTGCCGTGAGGAATCTTTAGACATACCAGCAAGCATGACGATGTTATTGCTTCCTCCAGTGGTGGAGGTATGTGTTATGAAACTGGTAATCACAGTAGGTAACTGTAGGTGAAATTGGCTGGTAAAATCTGTAAGTAATACAGCTTCAATTGATGAAGCTATACCTTTCATGTTCCAATGAATGGTAGATTAATTAAACTGATTATTGTGTAAGTTCTTGCGTCTTGTGTTAAAATAACTGACCTATTTTATTGTATTCTATTTTATTCTTTGTGACAATTTATTTTATTTAACTATGACAAGACTATTGAATTACTAGTCTTACTAAGACTTATATTGCCAATCACTAGGATTTTTGAGATTTCGAATTTTGTTTCTTAATATTATTGTAGGTAGGTAGGTGTTTGGTTTTTCTGTTTATTTTATTTAGGTACCTACGTTTTTTAGCAACCTTGTGAGTTGTTTCTATAACTAATCTTCCAGCGATATTTTCAAAATAATATTTATACAATATCATAACCTTCCTCTAGCACAGTGGGGTAAAACGCAGCACACAACACCTTAATTACTAAACCATGTCGAATTGTCATTTCGACTCGAGGCATAACAAATCGTTTATTTTGTCACCCTGTACACAAACCTAAAGCCTGCTCACTGAACCGTGAATTTTCAACCTTTTGATATGGTAATAAGGCTACATGATTTATGGAAATGCAGGCCTGAAAAAGGTTTCTAATTGGTAAACAAATGGAGCAAATTAATTTCGTTAGTTCCGCTTTTTCAGTGTTTGAGTAACTTAATTAAGGTTTTCGTTGTAATTCATGTAAAATTTGAAAGGTTATTTTGAACCTTAAGTGGTTGCAGCGAAGGCATGACACAGACTTAAAACCTGCAATGAAAAAAATGTGAAGGTTATTTTGGGAGCTTGATTGATATTACTTGGGTTAAGCTAATAGTCATGCCAAAGATTTGACAATCTTACAACCAGCGAGATTACAAGATTGTCAAATCTTTGTTAAGGTTAATCATCAGTAATTCCCAGTGCTGGGCAATAATCAGTAAATGCCTATAATATCCGGAAAATACCCCTCGATCCGGAATTCCGGCTGTTGGCGCTACATTGAGTTATTGCCGCGCAAATTGGCCAAATAAATTCTATTGAATTCCTACTTCGCTTTAGCGAAATGATTAAACATTTGTATTGATTTTTAGCTTTTTGAGTTTTATTTCAAATTGTCTTTCTACAAAAAAATATGATAACCTACTTATTAGGTCTATAGAGGATCTATAGAGTTCAGTCTATAGAGCACCACTGCAGGGCAAAGGCCCGTCCTTCCTTTGAAAATTTTCCATAAAAATTGTGATGCAAAATTTTTAAAAGAGATCTACAAAGTCAAGTGAGATATTAAATGAAAGAAGTATGTACATATCAAGAAAGTTTTTCAAATTTCTCTACGTTTCATACATTTCGAAATATTTTGAAAAAAGTCAAAAAAATTATCATTACCCCCTATCACCGAAGTATGCAGAGAGATATGAAATCTAGATTGGTACCTACTATTTTTAGGTATTAATTGAATTGCGAAGTCTCTAACCAGTACCTTTAGTAATTGACTAACGTTCGAAACCCTCGGCGAGCGAGTTAGACTCGTACTTGACGGATCTTGTTTCTCTATGATTGTCGAAAAGTCTGTAGAAAAATAAATGCTGCAGGTAATTAATTGATGATGCATCATCCAAACTCCAACAGACTAAACATACCTACTGATAAAAAAATCCGATAACTGATAGATTTTCTTGAAGAAACACGTGCAAAGCTACGGCCACGTTCAGACAGTATCGGTATTAAACTTAGCAATAGGTATGAGTGGCTGAAATTTTTAAAATCAATTTTAATTTTCGCCCTCTTTAGTACCATAAAATAAATGTTAAATGTTAACTACAATAAATTTAACACAACTCGTCCCTACCTTAAAGAAAATAATGTAGGTTACACCTAACTCTTTCTAACCTTATCCTTTCCCTTTATCTTTTATCCTGCAAAGTAAATCTTAATCTGTAAAGAACAGAGGTAGTCTGGGTAGTCTGCTATTCTAGCTGGCTTCTCCCAGAGTTACGTGCAGTGCTATTGACGGGGCGAGTGTTGACATCGACGGACACACAGACCCATAACTCATCCAACATTTAGAGAGTTCGAGATCATCAGCACATTTAAGTCTACTCCTTATTATTTACACACATCTACATTTTATGCTGGTGCACGACTGGACGCAGGCCTGATAGGCGCCTTATTGGATTTTGTCATGGGGGTAACGCCCATAATCCCTAGTCTCTGTATGGGGGTTGGGGTTCGCAGGTTGGTGTAGACGGCGCTGCTGCTCGCCCCTCTTATGACACCAGCGGGAAGTGTTGTGGTGGTGCAAAGTCTAAGCCGGCACCACACGGCCTGCTGAACATGCCTGTTCCAAAGAAGGGAGGAGTTGCCATAGTTACCACGCATAGCAGGTGTATTGGTGGTAGCAGTGGTGTTAAAGTACAGAGAAGGAAGTTGTTGCCCTTTTTTGGTAGGTTCACTTATACGATTATGATATCTACAGATTTAGAAGGAGGAGTCGACTATTCTGCCAGGTATACTTTAATCATACTAATATTATAAATGCGAAAGTTTGGATGGATGGATGGATAGATGGATGGATGGATGTTTGTTACCTCTTCACGCCAAAACTACTGAATGGATTGGGCTTAAATTTTGCACACAGGTAATTCTAATTCTGGAATCAAACATAGACTACTTTCTATCCCATAAATCAGTTCTCATGGGATATAAATCACCTTTAAACGTTTCCATAGAAACAACGCGTGCGAAGCCTAGGCCGTGGGCGTAAACTAGTAATGTTATAAAATAATTTGAAGTGTCTTATAACAGTTATCAATACGTTTATCTAATTAAGAAAAAATAAGTGATGATTTCCAACAAATTAATAAATAAACAGCTCCGCTCTTGTACAAAACTCTTCCAATCCAATCCTCATAGTCCATATAGTAAATACGGCGTGTATTTACTAAATTTATTGTACAGGTAGTTTTTGAAAGTTATCCGAACAATAGAAAACTGCAACTAAACAACAAATTGCATAAGGAACGATGTACCCGTGTGTCTGTAAAACAGCAAAGTGACAGCCGGATTTGTTCCGGTTATTTCCGGCGCGCCGTTCGGAAACGTCGCACCGGTCTGGCTTTTCCGGAATCGCTCCGATTCGCCCATGAAATGTCCGATTGTTATCCGTTTAGACGTTTTCATTACCTAGTTTTACTTCTTGGTAAGTATAGTAAAATCTAAGTTTCCTGAGTCTAATAGTTAGTTATCAAGTTAGAAATAAGGGCATGGACACACAACAGTGATAGGTATGTACATACAACTGCAAAAGCTTTTGTGTATTTCAGGATTTTGTTTATAATTCGAAAGGTTGTTTAAAACAAGCTTTTATAATAAAGCCCTAAGAGAAGGTTATCAGAGTTTTTACAATATATAAATATAATGAAATAAAAAAATATAACCTACTCTTTGGTATTTTTCAACAGGGTAAATTTCTTGGTACTTTTCACGTAGGCAGGTGAGAAGAACAGACAAAAAAAAAGCACAACCTACCTATGCAATCATTTTGAAGCGGGTAATGTTTTGTACAATATTTCCTCGTCTATTTTCAGTATAGTTGAGTAGTGTCGGGGTAAACACGTCCCTTCCATTTACAACACATTCGGGTAATGGAAGTGCGTTGCGAACATGCTCCCGAATTGCCAGATTTATGGGAAAATAGACATCAGATTGGGGAAAATTATTTAATACCGCTATTCAATGTGATTTGGGTCAAAGATTTGTTTTATTGGCGTGGAGGAATGGGCTATTTTCTAAAAACAGATTTTGTAGATTTTGATGCACCTTAGTGCTGAGGGTGCTCTAAGATTATTAAATTAATTGATACAGTTTAAAATAAAGTTACACACAGCAGACAAAAAAACCGCTCTTTATTATGGTCTGAATGGGTGCTTCTGTTCCTGAACACCCGGAACAAATATTTGCAGATCGTACAAACATTTGTCCCGAGGCGGGAATCGAACCCCCAACCTCCTGCATCACAGGCGGAGCTTCGCCCATCGCGAAACATCAGTCGTCGAATGAATGGTAATAAAGAGAAAAAATGTGTTTCATGCATGTTAAATGTTAATTTATTGTAAGTACATTAAGATATGTGATGATGATGATGTCCTCCAAGCCGAATTTCGACCACGGCGGCCAGTCTCATCGGAGATTAACCAGATGTGCAGGTCATACTATGGTGCACAAGTGTGTGCGCAAACACAGGTGCACTCTCCATTCCCTCACTCTCATAATCCGATGGGACGACAGACAGACAAGACCGGGGAGAGGTTAGGTGCAGGGCCAACAGCTTAGCGTGCTTTCCGAGGCACGGCGTGTATCATCGCCAACTTCCTGACTCCGGGCTGCTACGGGCTGATACGTGTAGGTAGGTATAGTGTATCAATTTCGAATAGGTACAAATAAATATTAATAACGATAAATAAATAATAAATTTTCCTAAGTTTCTGAAATAATTGTTATGAATTGATTCAATCAAATAAATTTAGTTATCATCATCATTCCCGGAACTGGATCATCCAATAGTGTATAGAGCTGACTCCCTTCGTTTCTGTCCGTATTCTGCAATTCTCGCATCCAAGCGATTCATATAAAACGTTCAATAGAAAGCAAAGTTTCCTTGGAAACCACCAAATTTAGGCACAAATACAACAAAAGTCCTTTGAACTGCACATTTTTCCTATACAATAGCGTTTCCTGCGAAGATATGGCAGATTCACAAAGGCCCATGTTACGTACGAAGTCATTGAACAGGCCGGAACACTTTGACGGCGACATGCTTTGTTGGAGACAGTAAGGACTCCGGAATTTCGCTATGAAAGGTTCTGGGTGTGGGTACAGAGAACGTAGGCATGGTAGATACGCTTTAATTGTGCTGAGAACAATATTGAAGCCGTATAAGTATTTATACCTAATAACTACCGCACGGCGATGCCTTCACGTGGTAGTCAGCCTAACTCAAAAGGTGCATCCACCAAACCAACTTTTTGTAGAGCCACTTCCGAACCACACATCCGTCTACTGTTGAACGAGACAAAAGTTCGAATTTAAATAAATATTTTCAAACTTACGCCATCTGAACACATTATTATTCGTTCGAATTTAAACGTAACTCAAAACTTTGTTTGGAGTTAATAAAAAAAAACTATTTATTAAAAAAACTGTTAGGTACTAAAAAAACAGTTTATTATCTTGTGCGAGGAGTTATTAGTGTGAGGTTTACTTACATGTTGCATGAAGGACACTTGAAATGAAGTACACGATAAGATTATCTTAATTGAGATTTATCAAATAAAACTAAGTTATGTTTTGTAATAACTAGTTTATGTCCGCGGCTTCGCACGCGTTGTTTCTATGGAAACGTTTTAAGGTGATTTCTATCCCATGGAAACTGATGTATGGGATAATAAGTAAAGCCTTTGCCTGATTCCGGGATTAGAATTATCTGTATGCAAAATTTCAGCACGATTTACCATGATTTGATCCATCCAAACTTTCGCATTTATAATATTAATGCGATATATGAATAAATACTTTCATAGATACGTGGAAGTCCTTAGGTCACATCTCTATGGTGGTATGGTTGTAATGGTCCAGATTATGCTGGCTTATTCAATTTGCAAATATAGAAACATTTAACACTTTCTGATATAACTTGTAACACCGAAAGAATAAAACCTTTTTTATAGAGAATCTTGCATGAAAAAATATAATATTCGAGTAAATCATAATAGTGCGGGTGTGAGCTTGAAGTTGATGGGATAAATTATCGATGATTTCATAAAGAGATAGATTTTCGATTGTTGTTGTTCTTTAAGGTTTACATTTAATATTTTCTAGTTTAATGCCACTATGGTTTGTAGTGTCTTGCAAGAACATCAATTTCAATAAGATTTAAATAAATTTCCGAACTTTACCGGAATGGGAAATGCAGACCAAGTATTGTTAACTGAACAGACTAGATAGAGTTTACGATTACTTTTTATTTAATAGAAGGTTCTAGAACGAAAACGATGGAAAGTTATCGATGGAATATTGACTTCCTTAGGATGGAGGGGAATGATAGAATACTAGAAAAATAAAACAGAAATATTTGATAATCGAAGGATTTTGAATTTTAGGAACTCCGGAGAAGAAAATCTGATCGGGGAGTGGGAGTTGTCGTGGGGTTTTTGGCTAGGAAGGTCGAAGCGCTGATCGACTTTGGTATAAATTTTGATTGACTTTTTGCACTCGGAAGCGAAGTAATGTAAATTCTATTTGATTTACTAGCTGCTGGGTCAACCTAACATGGCGAGCTCCAAGAAGGATGGAATTTTAGTGTTGTGTTCCTTCTGATCAACGAAGATTTCAGTCCATTGTGGAGCCAGCTATGTCTAGAGTTTGGGTGGGTGTAGGGTGTAGAGTCTTTGTTTAAATTCATGGGAATCTTAAATTCATTAGGAAGTAAATTCATCAACGAGCTAGAACCTCCCTTGTGCATAGGAAATCCAGAGTGGGAAACTCTGGTCGTGTGTTACAGCTTAGTAAGTAGCTGTAATGCATGCCCTCTTGTTAGGTAGACTGTCTAGGGCCTGGGTTACCTTTGGAGTGGGTCCAGCTCTGATTTTACCCTTGCATTGGGATCAGAGAACTCCCCGATGGTCAGACCCCGAGGTTCCGTGGAGGAACTTCAACTGACGCGTCGGTCTTGTCTATATATTTATCTATACGCTACCATACCTCTGTTAGGTCGCTCAGATGCACCCGGCTCGCGAGCCAGTATCTGAGGGCACGCACACTGTTATAGAGTAGTACAAAATCGGGCCTTACAACCCCGTATTCCCTAGCAGTGATAGTTAGTGGGCTAGGCATTGCACTCCGCCAGTCCAACATTACACACCACGTGATTAAATGTAAATGTGAAGCGACGGGCTTCTAGTTGGGGTATACAGGGCTTAATAGCATAGGTAGAATAGGTAGGTACACTGTTTAGTGATGCTAGGCACAAAACCTGCGATTAGAAGTTAGGATCCGGTAAAATAAATGTTAAATCTTTATATCTTTCCTGCGGAAAAAGCCTAAACATCTATCAAACAAGAGACCTTCACGTTTTTGAATGTTTATTGCTAGCTAGGTTACGCAAGCCACACTACTTAATCCTATCGTTTCTCTACGTTGTAGACGGATGGTGTTACATCCCAGAGCTGGCTAATCTAAATTCTTATTATGTTTATCAAGCACATCCAGTAGACCCTGGATTGTGTATTAAATTTAGCAAGCAGACTTGGGAGACCATTTACGTTCCAAGTCTGTGGAATTGTCTTCCTGCTAAACGGTTCTTTGCAAGCGTCATCCCGATTGTGGAAGAACTGAGGGTTTATTATGTCTATTGATTAGATCTACGGTTAGCCTGGAGTGTGGTTCCACCCCGTTTACAGAAGCAGCAGCTTCTAGGTAGGTAGGTTGAGGTAGGATAGGTATAGGAGAGGTAGGTAGGTGTATTTGGGTCGCTTCAGACCATTCCCCGTAAAACTCTACTGAGTTAGCGTTTTTCAATCGCTTTGCACTTAAATGTCTGGTTACAACTGAGTACGGGCCAGGCGATAGTCTTCTACTTTCGACTGACCCCGAGGCGCTGAATATAATATTCTGAAAGGGGCACTTAATAGCAGATAGCTTTGATCTGGACCTGTGTGGACCAAAGCAAAGTTCTCTGGTAACCGCACAGTGGAGGCATTGTAACTAAAATCATAAAATGATCCAATTATTATCGTAATCTATACTTAAATCTACTTCTTCACCTAATTGTCTTTACCTTGAATGCCCGAGGATTGTATTATACTCTTACTACGTAATTTAAGTTGTTTCAGAGAGAGAAATTTAGGTTTAACCGACTGTGAAAAAGGAGAGTTATGTTGTATCAGAATTTAAGAATTGATAATTTTTAGGTAAATCAAAGGCTTAGGCCATTTGTCTGAAGTTCCTAAAAGAATCTGAGTTACTACTATACGACGTACGGGTCCTTCCGCTAGCTAGACGATCATTGGCCACTTTAAATCATAATTTTATTACAAAAGTTACGGTAAAATATTCAAATCTAACTATATTAATCAATATTGAACAGGTAGGGTATGTTACGATGGTTTGGAGTGTTACAATTTGGTGCCGTGACCAGGATATTAATGAAAAACAATAATATTAATAATTAGTACTTTTTTAAAAAAAAAACAGTATCTAAATAAATAACTTATGAAAATAATAATAATAATATCTAATAATATATTAATTCATTGGTTCAATCAAGTTATATCTGTTTATATACAGAATGAGAGTAGTCATTTTTATGTAAATTCTTACTAAAGGCTTGATAGAGACTTGCATTCTGTTGAGAGAATGGGGTCGCACAAAATTTGGAAAATTTGCAGAGTATTGAAATGAATTAATAAAATTTCCAGTTTAGTTAGGTTAGGGTGTATTTAGATGTGAAGTGCGAGTTCGATTCTCGCACAATTTGTTGCAGTGTAATGGAAAGGAACTCCAGACAAATGGAATAGTAGGGCGCATTTGGATGATACCCAGATACAACTCGGAAGCAGAGAGGTCGATGTGTTCACAACAAGTACAAGTTTAGATAGGACAGGAAACTATTTGTACGTTTTTTTTAGCATCCTGTATAGGGCGCTGCTAAGGAATTGGAAATATTTGGTTAAATATTTGCAGTTTTTTTTAGCGACTAGTATGGTATGTTACTAAGGAACTGGAAATATTTCTTTAGGTAAGCAAAATCAACTAGATTCATTAAAACGTATTAAAATAAATATAAAAAAGAAGGAATATGCAATGAGTAAGCAGAAATAAAAAGGCACTCGCCAAATTAAGGGAAGAACGAGGGAAGAGGTAGAGATGGAGGAACCAGTAGCGGAAAAGGAGAATACCCCGATTCCTAGCCCAAACCAGAGGAAGAGATTGGTGAAACAAAGAGTAATAGGAGTCGGAATGCTATCAGCGAGATGAATGTTTTATGCGAAGAGGTGAAGGAAGCTAAGTCTTCGATGAGTACTGGAGCAGGAATAAACACGAATCGGAGTCATAACCAAGAAGAAACAAGAGAACCAACGAGAGGAGATAGGAGTGTAGATATCGAACCAGAAGGAGCAAAATGAATTGAGGAGAACAATTGTACAAGGCAAATGGGATCGATTTGAAAGTCCGACAATGTTGGGGCACTTCTTGCGGTTGACGGGGAAAGCACAATTGCTGAATTTCAAATTTCCCGAAAAGCGACTATTAGCTGATATAATCAGGCACTATCCGAGAAATATACAGCAAGGATGATACACCTCTAAATACGAGAATTTGATCGAAATGGCAGAATACCTAAGGAACATGGATGATATAATTCAGCAGAAAAAGAATACGACAAATGAAGAGGATAATAAATATATTTAATATTAAGTTAAATTTAAGGGTTTTTTTTGTGTTAAGTAGGGAGAGACAGACAAAAGGTTCTAATATCATGATAGAGTGCAGATTTAAATCTAGTTAGTCTAATTCAGCTTAATGACTAAAGTCCGGATTGAAGGTTTAGACTGATTCTTGATTTGCTAGTAGGAGTGTCCACGGAAAAATGTAGTTAGAGAATGGATGGTTGGTTGTTGTGGCAGACGAAGGACAAAGAGCATCAAATAAAATCTGAAATTAACAAGAAATTAATTAGAGTTTGATTCAAAATCATAGTAATATTATAAATGAGAGGGTTTGGATGGTTGTATGGATGGTTGGATGTATATTGCTTCTTCACACCTAGGCTACTGAGTGAATCGGTTGAAACTTTGCATGCGTAATTCTAAGTCTCGCTTTAGAACAATCAAGGCTATCTTTTATCCCATAAATCAGCTCCCATGCGATGGGAATCACCTTTAAATGCTTCCATTGAAACAGCCCGAGCGAAGTCGCGGGAATAAACTAGTACGTAATCAAAGAAACATGATTTGGTAATAACTACATAGTATTCTGTGGAAAAAAATAAGCCTGTCATTGTATTCAACTTGTGTAAAGCGGTAATAATAGTTGTCTGGAAGAAATCGCTTCAAAGTGATAATTAGACCGCCGTTAGAAAGTTAATTTTTAAAATCCTATTTGATAGTATATACCTTTATTCCGTAGTAAAAATTCTCAAATAGGAAGGATAAGGATAGCATAAGCTTAAACAATCAGAACGAAATATGATTGCCACAGGTTTGAAAGATGATTGACTGTTGTATCTGCATCTTAATTTTAGTAGGTTTATCTGGAAAAGAGAGGAAAAGTATGTAGTGAGTGCGATAGGGATGTTTGGAAGGAATCAGGATTGAATGAAGGGCGGACGTCCGATTTAGGCATGGAATTCGAAACATTATGTTAGTTTAGCTGGTTAGGAATTTCTAAGATTTATATTCGATTAAAGGGACTTACTTGGTTCTTCCTTGAAAAAAACGGGATACTGTTTCGAGCGGCTAACTAGGTCATTATCATATTCACTGACAATTTAAGCAAAGTAATTCGGAAGGGAGTGTTCTTCGACGAGGCATAGCAGTTAGACTGGGAGTGACTTGGATCATGAAAGGGTTAGATTGCGTAGGGGTCGTAAATTTCTGAAATAAATAAGAAAAATGTGTAAACAAACATACGAGTTTGGCACTTCTTGTCATTTGGTAATGAAAAAGAACAGACAGGGATTTGGTTAGTCTACGTTGAAATGTCAGAGGTTACCAATAAGTTTTATTTTGCAAACGGATTGGCTATGGTTTTATATTATAAACATTGAAAATTTGTGTAGATTTGATAGAAAATGGTGTAGATACTTACGATTAAGATAAGGTTATCTAATTGTCCATTCGTTCCTGCCGGAAGATACCTATCTAATGTTCTTGTCGGTAATAGGTAGGTACAACAACGGCTTCTTGCACGAGGAGGAAAATCGAAATACTTTCAAACACAGGGTCCCGTATGGAATGGGTGTTTTTATTACGAGGATTGGATCCAAACATTAGTAACTGATCAGATAAACTTATATAACTTGTCGAACCTGAATCTTTTGTATTTTTGTGTCGATAAATAAATAACATTAGCTTACATTCAAAAAGTCAAATGTCATGTCAAGGCGCCAACGTCAAATCACTTCAACTTGATTCTTATTGGCTTTGCTTGCTTTTCGATACCTACGACTCTGCAGTGTCAGTAAGGTTACATTAGAGGTAGAACGTTATGGGCTTAAGGGCGATTTACACGAGGTAGAGTAACGGACGCGTTTTGACGCTCGGGGTCGATAAAAAAAACTAAATATAAAACTAAAAATTAAAGCATAGCATTGATCATTTACAAATAAAAAATAAAATAAAACGGTATAAATAAACTAAATTTAAAACTAAAACCTAAGCATAGCATTGATAGTTTACAAATAAAAAAATATTTTTGTATATAAACTAAAATTAAAGCATAGCGTTGATCGGGTTTAAAAAAAAATTAAAACTTATTAAAATTAAGTTTTAAACCTTAATAACATAGATAATTAACTGAAGTAACGCGCGGGAAAAGTATCGGTATAAATTGGCGAGCCAATGTCGGAGCGGGGCCTTATTTTATTAAGGTTTTTCTTTTGTTCTTTTTGATTAGCAACATGATTTGACATAACTCTGCTTTAGAATTTTACGTAAACGCAGGTATTTCTGAAGCATCAGCAGTGACAGTAGGACTTTGAATCAGATAGGTAACGGTTTTTTAGGGTGAATTAAACCCTATAGGTTCATAGACTTAGGGTAGGCCTACATTTTTATCAATCAACAAGATGGTCTAATTTCGCTCGACCACCTTACTACGTGTTCATAGACTTGAGATATTAGGTCTATATTTCTTATCGACCAACAAGTTGGTCTAATTTCTTCCGTTCAAAATAGTTTGAAAATTACTTATCTGTCAATCTTTGACAATCCATGAAAATGGTTTATCACTGGGAAAATTGAGATAGAAACTGGATGTAATAAAAAAATATGAAATCGAAAATTAACTTACAAATTATTTAACTGAAATGTATTATTAGTCTCTGTGTCACAGATTCAAGTGCGGGATGACTACTGGGCAAGTGTGACTGATGTGTCTGAGGGGGTTTGTAAGAAGATAGAGGGATTGTTGAACATAGTTTAGTACGAGAGAAGTACGAAGTTTGTATGAAGTTTAGTAAAATCGGAGTGCAGTTGTCCATGTAAGTTACCTTAGCTCTAAATCTGGGACGGTTCATTGAGGTTTAAATCACATGCGCATCACAAGTAGGTTCTATAAAGAAATAATTCTGGAGTTAGGATACTAAGATCATATCAGATTTTTATTAAAGAATCTGAGATCTGAATTGCAGCTTGGACTGACTTTATAGAACCTCAAACTCAACCCAATAGGCCAGATCTGAGCACACTTGACAAACTCCAGGTTTAGAATGGGACTAAAGCCTTTGTCTGGGGTTCTGGGGTAAATTAAAATTGCGTTATCGGTCGGTTTATTATACAGTTAACGACTAATTGATCTGGCTTCAGTTGAGTTATGTGTGAGGTCTGGAATCCTATCATAAGTTTACTGTTGTTCTACTAGAGATGACATGATTCACGACCATGTTCCAGGAGCAATTGTTTTTATTCTGTGAAGCGTTGATAATGCAATAAGAGTTAACTTGACAATTAGATTATGAATGTGGCGCTGGACCATATTGATTGTTTTAAACCTGGTTTAAATACACAAAACATTAAAATGTATGTGATTATAAGTTTCAATAAATTAAGAGATTAATAATTGCAATATTTAATAATATTAAATTGAAAAATGATTATAGTTTGCAAATTATTAGAAATATTAGGAAATCCTTACTTCTTTGGAAATGCTTAAGGATTTGGGGTCGATGTAATGGTCCAGATTATGCTGGCTTATTCAATTTGCAAATATAGAAACATTTAACACTTTCTGATATAACTTGTAACACCGAAAGAATAAAACCTTTTTTATAGAGAATCTTGCATGAAAAAATATAATATTCGAGTAAATCATAATAGTGCGGGTGTGAGCTTGAAGTTGATGGGATAAATTATCGATGATTTCATAAAGAGATAGATTTTCGATTGTTGTTGTTCTTTAAGGTTTACATTTAATATTTTCTAGTTTAATGCCACTATGGTTTGTAGTGTCTTGCAAGAACATCAATTTCAATAAGATTTAAATAAATTTCCGAACTTTACCGGAATGGGAAATGCAGACCAAGTATTGTTAACTGAACAGACTAGATAGAGTTTACGATTACTTTTTATTTAATAGAAGGTTCTAGAACGAAAACGATGGAAAGTTATCGATGGAATATTGACTTCCTTAGGATGGAGGGGAATGATAGAATACTAGAAAAATAAAACAGAAATATTTGATAATCGAAGGATTTTGAATTTTAGGAACTCCGGAGAAGAAAATCTGATCGGGGAGTGGGAGTTGTCGTGGGGTTTTTGGCTAGGAAGGTCGAAGCGCTGATCGACTTTGGTATAAATTTTGATTGACTTTTTGCACTCGGAAGCGAAGTAATGTAAATTCTATTTGATTTACTAGCTGCTGGGTCAACCTAACATGGCGAGCTCCAAGAAGGATGGAATTTTAGTGTTGTGTTCCTTCTGATCAACGAAGATTTCAGTCCATTGTGGAGCCAGCTATGTCTAGAGTTTGGGTGGGTGTAGGGTGTAGAGTCTTTGTTTAAATTCATGGGAATCTTAAATTCATTAGGAAGTAAATTCATCAACGAGCTAGAACCTCCCTTGTGCATAGGAAATCCAGAGTGGGAAACTCTGGTCGTGTGTTACAGCTTAGTAAGTAGCTGTAATGCATGCCCTCTTGTTAGGTAGACTGTCTAGGGCCTGGGTTACCTTTGGAGTGGGTCCAGCTCTGATTTTACCCTTGCATTGGGATCAGAGAACTCCCCGATGGTCAGACCCCGAGGTTCCGTGGAGGAACTTCAACTGACGCGTCGGTCTTGTCTATATATTTATCTATACGCTACCATACCTCTGTTAGGTCGCTCAGATGCACCCGGCTCGCGAGCCAGTATCTGAGGGCACGCACACTGTTATAGAGTAGTACAAAATCGGGCCTTACAACCCCGTATTCCCTAGCAGTGATAGTTAGTGGGCTAGGCATTGCACTCCGCCAGTCCAACATTACACACCACGTGATTAAATGTAAATGTGAAGCGACGGGCTTCTAGTTGGGGTATACAGGGCTTAATAGCATAGGTAGAATAGGTAGGTACACTGTTTAGTGATGCTAGGCACAAAACCTGCGATTAGAAGTTAGGATCCGGTAAAATAAATGTTAAATCTTTATATCTTTCCTGCGGAAAAAGCCTAAACATCTATCAAACAAGAGACCTTCACGTTTTTGAATGTTTATTGCTAGCTAGGTTACGCAAGCCACACTACTTAATCCTATCGTTTCTCTACGTTGTAGACGGATGGTGTTACATCCCAGAGCTGGCTAATCTAAATTCTTATTATGTTTATCAAGCACATCCAGTAGACCCTGGATTGTGTATTAAATTTAGCAAGCAGACTTGGGAGACCATTTACGTTCCAAGTCTGTGGAATTGTCTTCCTGCTAAACGGTTCTTTGCAAGCGTCATCCCGATTGTGGAAGAACTGAGGGTTTATTATGTCTATTGATTAGATCTACGGTTAGCCTGGAGTGTGGTTCCACCCCGTTTACAGAAGCAGCAGCTTCTAGGTAGGTAGGTTGAGGTAGGATAGGTATAGGAGAGGTAGGTAGGTGTATTTGGGTCGCTTCAGACCATTCCCCGTAAAACTCTACTGAGTTAGCGTTTTTCAATCGCTTTGCACTTAAATGTCTGGTTACAACTGAGTACGGGCCAGGCGATAGTCTTCTACTTTCGACTGACCCCGAGGCGCTGAATATAATATTCTGAAAGGGGCACTTAATAGCAGATAGCTTTGATCTGGACCTGTGTGGACCAAAGCAAAGTTCTCTGGTAACCGCACAGTGGAGGCATTGTAACTAAAATCATAAAATGATCCAATTATTATCGTAATCTATACTTAAATCTACTTCTTCACCTAATTGTCTTTACCTTGAATGCCCGAGGATTGTATTATACTCTTACTACGTAATTTAAGTTGTTTCAGAGAGAGAAATTTAGGTTTAACCGACTGTGAAAAAGGAGAGTTATGTTGTATCAGAATTTAAGAATTGATAATTTTTAGGTAAATCAAAGGCTTAGGCCATTTGTCTGAAGTTCCTAAAAGAATCTGAGTTACTACTATACGACGTACGGGTCCTTCCGCTAGCTAGACGATCATTGGCCACTTTAAATCATAATTTTATTACAAAAGTTACGGTAAAATATTCAAATCTAACTATATTAATCAATATTGAACAGGTAGGGTATGTTACGATGGTTTGGAGTGTTACATGGTTTCAACCCACCATACCTCCTGGGGTATGGCCGGGGTATGGTGGGTCCGCAGTGCCCCAAACAGGGGAGTTTCGTCATAGTCACCACGCTTAGCAGCGGGATTGGTGATCACAGTCACATTTTAGACGACTTCCGTGGCGCGGCGGGCGAAGGTCCGCTTGCGACGCAGGAGATTGCGGGTTCGATTCTCGCCTCGGGACAAATGTTTGTAAGATCTACAGATATTTGTTCTGGGTGTTTTCTATGCATAATAAAACTTATCTATCTATGCAGAGTATTGTATTAAGTATATCAATTATGTAGTACCTATAACACAAGCTCTGCTTAGCTTGGGGCTAGATAAAGCTGTGTGAGTTGTCCAACATTATTTATTTATTATATTATTTATTTATTGATTACAGACAAAAATATACAGAAGGGAGCCGGTACCCTTCCTTCGGTAGTTAGTTTCCTTTAGTCTTACGACATCCGCAGGTGGAGATGGAGGGGTCTACTTTTTACATCCACGGCTATTAGTGCAACATTAGGTTTTTAAGTTTTTGCATTATTTTACTTCAACAAAGACAAAAAACAACAAAAGTACCATTTACAACTAGTATTTACTCTAGTATTAATTTATGTTCTAATTTATTTCTATTATTAGATTGTAATTTTTCTTTGTGAATAAATATGTAGTACACTATATCAATTTCCTAAAAATCTAAGCCGTCACCAGAAGGCAGAGCGCTCAGAATGCTGGTAGCATTGCCACGTTGAATAGCAATGCTGATTCGTTGGATGTTATAGAAGCCAGCATTCCGGTCACCTGTGGAATCTATACCAAACTTCTGCTAAGATCTTGCGTGTGCCCCAGGACCCCAAGGACCAAGGATTTCCATCACAAACAGATCAAATAGGTAACCTTGTTCAAGAGTATCGTATTTTCGCTGTTTCCTCGCAGATGTTGTTTCGGAGTAGGCCCTTACAGATGTCTGTGTCATCCAAACTTAAAGGCCGACCCATCTTCCAGAGAAACAGAATCATACTGTCAGGTCTTTTAGCAACTAACTTACGTTTCGTTTTTGCTTACTTTCTAAATTTTAATAAGTAATTTTATGAAGCTATTTTTGGTTGAAGTTAGTAACTTCTGTGGATGCGTCTTTACTAAAAGCTGCGAGAGATTTCAAACGATCGATTTTGACAAGTGCTCACAAAATATCTACGACAAGCTACACTCGCAAAATATACATTTTATAAGCAAGTCCGCCTTTTGTGTCGTCGTGAATGTATGGCTGCAGATACCCGGTAGCTGACTCACGAAATATGGTTCAGCCGGATTATGTGGAGTAATATAATGTGTGTTTGCATTTCAAGAACTGGATCTAGTAATGTAGCTTATTGGTAATATACAAAAAGGTTTTATGCGAGCTTTGGACGGCAAGTAATGTGCTCAGAAATAAGGTTTCCTTTTTAGCTTCAGCATAAAAAGCTACAGTATTCAGTTAAAATATGGGACTGACACAGTCATAGCAATATCTCAAACTTCCTAAAATAAATAAGAATCATACGTATGACATTTCCATAATATTGAATATTGTTAATAATAATATCTCAATAAGGTTTGCTGGAAAAGAACTCTTTTTAGGGTCAAGCTCGCCTTTACCAGTCCTTCTCTAGTTTTATATTTAATATATATATTTTATTTAAAGCAACAAATAATTAAGAATAAGGATTAAAAATTAAGATTGAAATTGAAGTGATTCTTCTCATGCAATATGACGGCAAAAGAAGATGCTCACAGTTTAGTACAAAGAATTAAAATGATAAAAACAAGTATTAACCCAAATTTATTTTGGATAATTACTATTATTTATTTTCAAAAGACAATTACAGTAACAGAATAAAACAATTACAACTAATATTTACTAGTATTAACCTATTTTATTTATTTATTTTTAAGGCAGGCCTACAGCTTATATAAATACAAAATAAGTTACAAGAATCTAGCAAAAAAAAAGCTAATTTATGGCCTTCACGGCTAAATGACAGTGTGAATATCAAATACAATATGCAATCATACAATTTAGAAAAGAAAAAGTTAAGTTTAACAATCGTCGCAATTAACTATGTCCACTTATACTGAAGTCTCGTGAAGTAGGTAATCATGTAGGTAAGTACTACTCTACTCAAATCTCCTCCCAACCCTCCACCGGCCAAAATTACTAAAATATAGAGACAGATGTTCAAATCGACCCCTCACACACAAAGGTACTAGAAAATTGATTATGTTGTTAAAGCCCTAAAGCGGATTTGGTTCAAATAGTTTTCTTTCAAAGGGCTGCTGTGGTGAATAGCGGAAACTTATAATAGGGGGTTGTAAGAAAATATATTACTAAAAGTTGCTAGTAGATTACATTTTTTACCCTCAGAGTTTTTCTGAATCTCTCATTATCTATTAATGAAAAGTCTACAGAGGAGATAAACATAAATAGGTACACCTAATGATTTTCAATTTGCCAAAACTTGTATCATGTAAGGTAACAAGTAAATACATCGCAACAGATAGGTACTTGAAATCCAACACATAGTTGAAAAAAAAACTGAATGTAATAACTTGCTTGTAGAAATAGGTACATCTATACACTAGCCAAACTCGATGTTGAAATACTTGATAACAAACCACGACACAAAAACTAAAACTCCCTTGCTTGGCGTCGATTTTCAGATACCTTTATTAATAGAAGTTTATAGTAAGCAATATTTAATGAAGGAAGAATCATAAATCGACAAGTAAAATAGATAAATTCCATATTAAAAGACGCAGAAATATAGTGAATTTTAGGTTAAGTATGGGCGGTTTGTTTACAAGCATTCCACATCAAGTTTTACTAGTCTATAGACACAGAGAAGAATATTGCATACAAAATGGTGATGTTTTATGAATATTCCATCTTATTCATCCAACTAGGTAATGTTAGGTCTGTTTTAATAAACGAATTGATTTGAATTTAGTTGAATCTCATAATGAAAACCATTGGTAACCATGATGGTTTTGAATTTTTTTCCTGTCAAAGTACCAAAGCCTAAGTTTATACAACATCAATTCAATCAATTCATCAAAATGTTTCAACATATTATATAACATACCTATACATAGTTATATGCCTATAAGGTCATAAATGACATTATTCGATAGCCATGAACATCCATTCCAATTTGAAATAAATATTCATCCCGATCTGTAAATATCCAAATCCGAATGGGTTTTGTTTATTCTATTTTATTTTTAACTCGTTTGATGTGACATCTACTGTTTATTTTGTCAGTCCGTCCATTTAAAATATTGTCAATTTTAGTCACAGCGACTTAAAATTAGTATTAAAAATGGTTTACTGAATGGTTTGGGGCGTCTGCTTTTAGTTGATTGGGTTAGTTAGTGTTATGTGTGTATTTTTAGTGTTTGCAGCTTTTAGTAGGTGAGTTATGAATATTTTTCGGATGTTTTAGTGCGTTTCCCCACCTTGTATAGGCATACGAAATGTATTTCACGGTTTTAAGTGAATCTAATACATCTAATCGTTACATCGTACCAGCGTTGGTTGCTAGCTTGCTAGTCAACTAACTCTTGCTGAGGCAGAGCCATTTTGTTACTGGGTTTACACCTTGTATTTTAATCTAAATTTATTATGTATTTTAGTCTAAGTTTAGCACGTGTAAATCTTTTTAACAAATAAATTTATATTCTATTCTACTCTATTCTAATCAAATAAATTCGGGTCGCTGATAAAACCTCATAAACACTAAAACTCAAAGCTCCAAAACAGAATTCATCAAATCCTTTGGACTCTTCACACGTCACGTCTAAAATTTTAATTTGACTACACCTAATTTATTTACACTATTGTTCTGTAGGTAGAGACTTACTGTAACAAATTTACTTAAGTTTTCGCTCTATCAATGTTCAATTCTAACTATCTATAGGTATTAATCATTCAATTATCAAGCTACCACAACTCTATTAATTTATCCTATTTATGTATGACCTTCTCCAGAACACAAAACCAAAATCTTGCCACATTTTACGTGTCTCACGTCACCGACACGTGGTAGTTTTAATAGGTTTTATGTACGTCATAATAAGGTATATAAGCTACTAATATTCTAAAGCCGAAAGTTTGTGAAATCTGAATTTTTATTACCTATGATCTCCAAAACTACTGAACAGATCAAGGTGAAATTTGCGTACCTTTAGACCAAAGCCTAACTTAGTTAATAGGCTACTTATTATACCAAAAATGCTCGAGCAAAGTCGTGGGCAAAAGCTAGGATATAGCTGCTATATGGGCCGTAGTTTTTAAGTATTTTACAACCTTGACTAACGTTGCCAGAGATAAATGATTTATTATTATTAAACACTCATTCATAAGTCTTAAGTCAATAGTCTTAAGTCTTTAGTCTTAATTCTTAAGTCTCGTTTTAAAATACATTTTTTAGTATGGAAAATAAAATATTATAATTATAAAACCATTCTACAGTAAAAAAATTATATGGGCACGGTGAATCACTGGCCGCGAAGCTAGACTCAAGCGGCCGGTGACTAGGGCTGCAGAGAGGGGAACTTTCTGACGATGCGCGCCGAGTCCAGGAGTACCGCCTTTTAAATCCTTTTAAGAATAAGAATAAGAATCATTTATTTGCATAAAACATAAGTATTAAATAAACATGATGCGAGCATGCAATTATGTTAAAATATAAATGGATGACCTACATGTTTTGCCATTAGGTACTAGCGGGTAAATAGGAGATTTAATATTATTAAATCAGAATGACTTGCACTTACAATCAAGTATGGAAATCTAAAACTTACTAAGGGCACTAAAACGAAAGTTGCTTTCTTTAAATTATTTATGATTATAAGGTAAATTTGTATGGAAAAAGCTCAGCGCAGTGCTGAGACCTACACGGGAGGCAAAAGCAAGCCAATAAAAGTTTACAATCGACCAAGCCGTGGGCGGTAACTAGTTCAATCTTACAATCCAATTACGCTTTTATATCTCTATCCGTAAATAAAACTACGTAGAGGGCAGATCACGAACGGAGGGCCTATCACGAATAGGTGTAACGTGGTCGTTAGTTGACCATGCGTAAGACGTTGCCATCCTTTTAATATGCATAATTGAGAAACATTCGATTAGGTACCTGTGTCAAATTTTACCAAGTTTTTTTTATGAAAATCGGCGAAAAAAATACCTACAAAATTTGAAAATTTAGGTATAAATGATAAACAAAATTACAATAAAATAAAAGAAATAAATTAGACTAGTATTTACAATTGAAATGATAATTTTTGTACAAAATATATTTATATTTTATAGAAAAAAAGCAAATTCTCCAATTAGTGCAAACATTTGTTTTTAATTGATAAAAGTCCAAAATTAACGAAGATTTTGGACTTTACCCACGCATTAGACTATATTTTTAAATCAATTTTTAATGTTTTGTATAAAACATAACAATTTCAAACACAGTCTTTGTAATTTGTAAATACTAATTTCAGCTCACGCAGCTTTGTATGATCCTAAGTTGTTGTGATAGCTCCACTGAACAGAATCTGGTGGATGGAATTTCTAAAGAGATTTATCTACGTTTTGTTGTGACTTTTGATGTGATCGTACATTGTAGGAGACTGCACGAGATAGCCTCATAAATGCTGAAACTTTCTAACATTAGAAACATTACTTTGACACTGTAGAAAAAACTTAAACCTGCTGGCCAATGCAGATTTATTCATGAGTGTATCACCGGTAATTGATTTCGTTTAGATAACAAATAAATAAAAAATTACCGATGTGCGGCGAATAGGATGACTGCGATCACGATTACATCTGAATCGACCACCTGAGAGGGTTCGTTGAAAAGAGTTAAAAACATTTTGCTTACAGTACCTTTTCTTCACTGCTGTACTGGTTATCAAGAGTTAAAAGAAACGGTACAGCCAAAAGTGCAAGCACCTACGTATTACAAATTAGAACCACATTTTTATCTAAAAGCATTCAAAGTATTGAGAAAATAAACGGAAAAAAACCTTAAACGACCTTGTGGTGCCGTTGGTCTGCCGCCAAAGACTCCTTATCAAAACTACAGAAATTTCAAAATTTTAACTCAAATTTATGCTAATTCATGATTCCTCAACCTCAACAGCCTGTATTGGTCCACTGCTGGACGCAGGCCTCCCCCTGATAAGCGCCTTGTTGGCATTTACCTCATGGGGGGGTAATGCCTTTAATCCCCACGCTGGGCATGCGGGTTGGGGATCGCAGTTCGTTGATATAATTGGGGAACAGGGGGCGCTGCTGCCCGCTCCCGGTGGATATCCCTTAGTCGCCTCTTACGACACCTGCGGGAAGACTCGGGGTGGTGCAAATTCTAAGCACTACACAGCTACGAAATGATTCAAGCCGTCCATACTACTTAAAGGTGTATTTTATTCAGTATTTTTAGAAATAACGATGTAAAAATCAGCAAGGAATTCAGGAAGTTACGACGGCGAAAGGAAGGGTTGTTGTTTATTAGCCACAATGTAAATTTGTCACGAAAAAAACATGACATGTGTTACACACACTTGTCCTAACTTTCTTTGTATTATAGATTTTGTTTAAATAAAACAATTAGCTAGTACTTCACTGATTTTATAATTTCATTACTTCTCCTTATCGGGCAGAGTTACCCCTAAGAATTTACTTGAACGACTAAACCCCGTTTTGGTCGGATTCCGGCTTTTTAAAACGTTTGTTCCAACGACTTTTCTGTACTGGTTTCTGACTCCGCCCAATCGACTCGCAAACCAGTTGAGTCAAACCAGTGACTGTTTCCACTACCTGATTATGGGAGTATTAGTGTAGAAATGTTACAAAAGTAAATTCAGCTTCTTATTTACAAAAATGATGGCAAATAAATATAAAAATGTATGCGAGGCATCTAAAATCAGAACAATAATTTTAAATAAGCTAACAACTCGTCCATCCTGATAAAGTGTTCGCGTCCTCGTGAACAATACATTTTTATAGGTAACACAAAAATTCACATTCTTAGTGTCTAAATCTTAATCTATACAAGATCAATGTGCACATAGCACCTCTAAAGTATGTGAATCCCGTGCACATTGCACTCTAGAAAAGGTGAATCCTGTGCACATTGTCCTTCTAAAGTAGGTGAATCCTGTGCACATTGCACATCTAAAACTAGGCGAGTCCTGTGCAATCTGCACTTCTAAAACTAGGCGAGTCCTGTGCACTCTGCACTTCTAAAACTAGGCGAGTCCTGTGCACATAGCACTTCTAAAACTAGGCGAGTCCTGTGCACATAGCACTTCTAAAACTAGGCGAGTCCTGTGCACATAGCACTTCTAAAACTAGGCGAGTCCTGTGCACATAGCACTTAAAACTAGGCGAGTCCTGTGCACATAGCACTTCTAAAACTAGGCGAGTCCTGTGCACATAGCACTTCTAAAACTAGGCGAGTCCTGTGCACATAGCACTTCTAAAACTAGGCGAGTCCTGTGCACATAGCACTTCTAAAACTAGGCGAGTCCAGTGCACATAGCACTTCTAAAACTAGGCGAGTCCTGTGCACATAGCACTTCTAAAACTAGGCGAGTCCAGTGCACCTAGCACTTCTAAAACTATAATAACTGCACATCGCAGTTTATAAATAAAATGATAGTATGATTTAAAACATTTTGTACATAATCAAGGTGGTTTCATAACCGTGATTTTGTTATTTACTTAACTTACTAATATTCAATTTGTCATTCGTCATTTCTTACATAAATAATAACTGCACATCCCAGTTTATTAAATACATACAACAATAGTATCATTGGAAACTTATTGTACATTTCAAGGTGGTTTCACAATCGTAATTATTTTAGTCACAATCATATAAACTACATTTTTCACAAGTACATTTACAATCTGAATTAAGTACAATAACAAACAAGTAAGATTCCAATGTGTTTGTGATACCTACTTATGAATGATTCATTACCATACCAGTCATCAACGTTTTCGCTACCCGACCGCGCAATGAGGAGGGTCATGATTCTATGGTGACAAACCTTTGACTAATTTTATCAGTGAAACATATACTTCTTTATTTTTGTAACCGGTTTATACCCCAAGCCGACATTATAAAAAAATTAATAAATAAGACATTTATTTTCAATTTACAAAAGGAACAATATTTGTATACATAATATGTGGTTGGGTATGCCCTCAACATTCTGGCAACAATTTCCCACTTCTTCAGGTACTTATCTATGTTTGTCTGCTTTACTAACTAATCCTCACATTTTAATGGAGCATTTTGCATTTATCCTCTTTTTATCAACCCATTTCAAGAACCACTAAGATTTCAAAATTATTTCAAGACAGTACACGCAATAAACCTCCATTACTCTAGACGAACAACCACTTCGAGGTTACCTCATCCTACCCTACAAGATACTCAAAAAGCGACTCAAATAACATAACACTGTGCAAGATAAACCAATCGGCCTTTTGACTGAATACAGGTTATTATAATAAGGATTATAATATATTTATTTTGTTATATTTAAGATGAATAATTTTATTATTATTTTATTCTTATAAGAGTTCATTATTTTTGCAAGACCATACTCATTTTTCGCATAAAAACATGACATGTAGGTAACTCAAAATACTATCAATTATTCGAGCTGATCAAAACTAGCTTCAGCTTCAGAAAATCGTCTTAACTACACTGTACCTTATCTATTTCGCAAGATAAATTATCCCTTTTTATTCCGACAGGTCTTAGGCCAATTTAATCTTTAGAAGAAGCTAATTGTATCCTAGTTAATGGTGATATGACCCCTCATTGTACTTCTAAGAGTCGGTCGTCCCACGATCTTTACCATAAATTTTGAGAGGCTATCATCTGGATTGGTCCAGTTGTAATTTTCTTTTGACCATTCGCTCTAGGCGAGACATCCTTATCGATAATATGATGTACAAATATTGCTGACAAAACATCCCATAATTATTAATCGTTTTGGTAACCTGAATGTCCCTCAATTGTGTTTTAGTCATAGTATCTCGAGACAAATAACTAAATAATGGTGAACAACCCACATAGCATTATGTAGACACCCAGGCCCGAAACAATACCCGCAGATCGTACTAAACCTCTCACGAGGCGTGAAACGAACCCGCAACTTCCCGGGTTGCAGGCGGACCTCTACTTGCCCCACGACTGAGGTCGTCTAGGAGACAGATCTAAAGTTCGGGGTAGTTGATGCGAATTTCGTATTTCATACCTCCCTTCAGAACAATTTTAAGTTTGGAAACAGTCTTTACTGGAAAAGTGCTACTACTCTTTTGAGAATATAACTATTATAACGACAAAACACATCAAGCAGAAAAAAGAGTTGTTATTTAAATTTTAACTCGATATTAGCTATTTTTTTACACATGTATTGTGTAAAGTAGGTAAAGTACCTAATTCGTGTTCTAATTTAATTTATTCTGGGTACGTTAATGATAGAAGGAGCTTCCAAATCATGCGCTAAAAGGCTAAAAAACAATCTCTCCAGGTGACTTCTGTCTATTATAAACGTTTATATTACAAGCGAGATTTTTCATGTGTTAAGCGATCAGGTATATTGGGACAGTTACAATTCTTTTCACATCCTGCAAATGAGCTGTTTCATGACAGTATATAACACTACGGACAATAATATTATTTTTCTTTGCTTTCGTTTTGTTTCTGGAATAATATAAGTAGTACGTCGTAAGTAGGTACGTAGTACGTCATGGTTCTTCAATGTCCACCAGCTTGTTTCATGTCTCTCTAATAGCCTAATAATAACACCAATGTAAAAAACCTTTTGCGACTACGTGAGGTTGCGTAATTCTGGTCGAAAAAGTTAATTGCAATTAATATCAAAAAATCTGAATAAAAACTAAAATTTACACGAGTCGAGATAAGGATAAAGTTGTTCTGTTGGTAATATTTATTTAAGAAAGGATCTCAAATCGGCAAGTATAGGTACTTTAAATTGTATTCGATAATTAACACCAAGAAAGTTTATTTTAGGCCAAGTACCCGCGAAACTAACTTTTTTTTTAAAGGTAATAAAAATAAATCGGTTACACAGTTTTGACTTCTATTCCTTAAAGTCGTAAACAATGCAATTGACGGCATTCCTATTCCTGCCTACAATAAACCATACCAATCTACAGACACCTCAATATTGGTGCAGTTTGTTTGCACGTTCGTTCGTACGGTTACTCGTAATTATAGCATTGGATTATGGAGTTTGTCTTAAATTTTACACAGACGTATTATTCTAACTAAACTAAAACTAAAACTAGAAATGACAAAATAAAATGAATGAAAAACCTAGGAGTTGTTAGAAAGTGAACGAATGCTAGAATGCGCTGATGAAAATTGAAAACCCACGTGTTGGAACGACCTCCGTCGGTCATGGTGATTCAAATAATTGCATTGTAGGTAAGAAAGAGAGAGGTTTACACTGAACAAGTGATTAAATTATTGGTATAAACAAATTTTAATCGAAACTTTATTAAAAGGAAAAAAAAACCAAACTAAGTCCCCAGCGTTTAACTCTTTTTTTTTTCAATATTATACGACGCGAGATAGAATCCTATCCAGAAAAATATTTAAATATCTCTTTCATTCAAATCGCTTCAACCGTTTAGAGGCTTTGAAGTTAAAAAACATAACCCGCACCCGGCGGCCAAAAGACGGAGTGCGCGTCTCTTACATATTGTACTTGTACCCACGAATTTTCAAGTTACCTACTACCGATCCTTACCACGACATCCTCATGGATCAGGATGGATAACTAAATAATTAAATACTCCATCCTTTTTTAATTAAATTATCGAAAGGTATGATAATGAATACTTAATAACAATTCATAAATAATAGTATTCGTGGTCTGAGGCTGTGGCGTCACAGACCGAGGTCTCTCATTGCGTTGATTTGTTTATTTTTTTTAATAGAACGTTTACTACAAGGAATCGGACTGCGACGCCTCTGCCTTACTATCAACATCAATAGTTCTATGGGTTTGTTACTAGTCGAGACTTATTAAGTACCTGACGGGTGACGGTATTGCGCTGTGCTACTGATCGGTGGCGGCTGCGTAGCTGCAGCCAGCGATGACTGCGTGGCTGTGGCGAACGACAACTGCGTAGCTGCAACGACTGCGTGGCTGTGGCGAGCGACAACTGCGTAGCTGCAACGAGCGACGACTGCGTGGCTGTAGCGAGCGATGTCTGCGTGGCTGCAGCGAGCGACGACTGCGTGGCTGCGGCGAGCGATGTCTGCGTGGCTGCAGCGAGCGACGGCTGCGTGGCTGCGGCGAGCGATGTCTGCGTGGCTGCAGCGAGCGACGGCTGCGTGGCTGCGGCGAGCGATGTCTGCGTGGCTGCAGCGAGCGACGGCTGCGTGGCTGCGGCGAGCGATGTCTGCGTGGCTGCAGCGAGCGACGGCTGCGTGGCGAGCGATGTCTGCATGGCTGCAGCGAGCGACGGCTGCGTGGCTGCGGCGAGCGATGTCTGCGTGGCTGCAGCGAGCGACGGCTGCGTGGCTGCGGCGAGCGATGTCTGCGTGGCTGCAGCGAGCGACGGCTGCGTGGCTGCGGCGAGCGATGTCTGCGTGGCTGCAGCGAGCGACGGCTGCGTGGCTGCGGCGAGCGATGTCTGCGTGGCTGCAGCGAGCGACGGCTGCGTGGCTGCGGCGAGCGATGTCTGCGTGGCTGCAGCGAGCGACGGCTGCGTGGCTGCGGCGAGCGATGTCAGCGTGGCTGCAGCGAGCGACGGCTGCGTGGCTGCAGCGAGCGACGACTGCGTGGCTGCGGCGAGCGATGTCTGCGTGGCTGTGGCGAGCGACAACTGCGTGGCTGCAGCGAGCGATGTCTGCGTGGCTGTGGCGAGCGACAACTGCGTGGCTGCAGCGAGCGGCGACTGCGTGGCTGCGGGCGGCGAACGACGACTACGTGGTTGTAGCAAACGTCGACAGCATGGCTCAGTTGGTGCATCGACCTGAAATGTTTTCAACAGCGAGTACACCATTCGAAAAAAACATGTTTATTATTTAGCCACAGGCTTGAGCCCACATCATAATATTTAAAATGCTCGATGTACCATTAAACTACTTCTTGTCTGAAAATCAGCGCTGATACTAGCTTTGGCTTGTAGTGGCATAATGCTGAGACACCGACCTTTTCTCCCCATTATATAACAAATTGTCTAATTGTTTCTGTTTGTCCCTACCTATCTGTATTCTTCTTATGTACATTTTTGTTTTCTGTACCTTCCTATTATTTGTAATATGTCGTGTTATGTGTTCAAATAAATTAAATTTCTAGAGATTTCTAAAAATTCCTCACGCCATCTTATTTCTTGAGCTAACTAAAAGTATTAAACTAGGACTTTTTTAAAAAAGGAAAGACAACGTGGTATTATTTTTTATATCCAGATACTATAATTGTGCTTTAATACTGTTTTTAATTTGTAAAAGGAATGCAATTAAGGCAATAGGTACTTATTAGAAAAAAAAACATGCTCACCTACAAGAAAAGATTATATGAAGGTAGGCATTCCAACGTGGTTATTATTGCTTATGGTTGAAAATTCACAGTTTGTAGGTAAACGATTGCTAAAATGGCCAAAATCATTCTTTGGAAAAAAAACCGTCAGTATTATGGAAAGATTCCACAAGAAAAGGTTTCTATCGCAATTAAATGTAGGTAGCTTAAATGAATTTATCTTTAGTTACTATTACTACTACATACTTTTGCTAAACTTTTTGGAAAACATAATGTCTTTTGTAACATGAAAAAGTTATACTCCAAAATAAGCTAACAATTGAAAATTATATCGTAAATACATATTATAATTGTAAATTACATACCATTGTTTGCCGTGGGCGTACGGTCACACCAAGGTGGTATGAATACACCAGAAGTCCATGGTGCATCCCTGCTTCTGATTTGTTACACACACTTGTCCTAACTTTCTTTGTATTATAGATTTTGTTTAAATAAAACAATTAGCTAGTACTTCACTGATTTTATAATTTCATTACTTCTCCTTATCGGGCAGAGTTACCCCTAAGAATTTACTTGAACGACTAAACCCCGTTTTGGTCGGATTCCGGCTTTTTAAAACGTTTGTTCCAACGACTTTTCTGTACTGGTTTCTGACTCCGCCCAATCGACTCGCAAACCAGTTGAGTCAAACCAGTGACTGTTTCCACTACCTGATTATGGGAGTATTAGTGTAGAAATGTTACAAAAGTAAATTCAGCTTCTTATTTACAAAAATGATGGCAAATAAATATAAAAATGTATGCGAGGCATCTAAAATCAGAACAATAATTTTAAATAAGCTAACACATGTGTAAATTCGCCACAATAGTATTTTTCTGAAAAATTCCTCCGCAGTAACGAGTAACGAGACAGATTTTTGACGTTTCATTCTCGCTGCAAATGTTACATTACAACCCGTGACGCCGGTTTGCATGGGAGAAATCGCTCTCAGCGATAGGCCCGCCTTTTGAAGTATGTTATTTCTCATTTAGTTTATAAGACTTTTATTTATGTTAATTACTAGTACAATAAAGTGTTCATTCATTCATTCATTCGTTACCGGTCAGTACCTACCCGGCTTTTCTACGAACTGCTCATCGATGGCCAATCTCCCTACTAAATATAATAAGCTTAACGAAAGCTCCGATCACAATATTAAGCCATAATTTGAGGTTGTCCTTATCTGCACGGCTGTTGAACCAGCTCGATACATCCCCACGCTGCAGAGGGGAAAATGCAATTAATTTCATCACAATAGCCTTTTCAAAACCCCCCCCGCTGTAAGAGTCGGTATGTTGTCTTAATTCTTACAACCGAGGGTAGGTTTCTAAGTTTATTGGTGAAGGAACAACGTAACTTTTTTTAATTGATTACTGGGAAAGGTTTTCTATGTTATTGGAAACAGTCTTTTGTTTTGCTCGCTTGACAATTTTAGCAGCGTCACTTGTTCCTGCTATTAACGTACAGCTGCATTAAGGCATGGTTGGCCAGCTAAGGCCACATTTTTGTGATTTTTTAAATCATCTGAGACTTAGAAAATTTTGTTTAAGATTTTGAAAAAAAGATATATACCTATTACATAAGGATCTATTCCAATCAAAGTTGCATTCAGTTACAAGATTTAATGAACTTTACTCCATAGAATAAATCCCATAGTTACCCCTTTTTCTAACGTTTTTTCAATTCTAAAACTAGCGAACTACTGATATTACACTTTTTTTTAGTCAACTAAGGACTTCTCAGAGAAATTCGCAGAGTTTGACTTGAAAAAATTATTTTCTTAATCACCATGTTTAAATAACTACAAAAACAGGAGCGCGGCTGCTTGGCAGGCGAGCGTTTTCCCTTACACCTACTGCTGCAAGAATACCTGGCCTGCGAATACTGGCCACTTACTTACTACACTTAGAACCTTGTCCTTTCAGAGATGACTTACTAGCCAACTGCGTTCAGTCTGACAATAAGCGCACCTTGGTATGACAAGGTACGAAAATGTACACAAATGTATTACTATCATTATCATCATCATCCGCAACCCAACTTAACCCACTGCTGGGTTAGTGCTTTTGATCAATACCTACATTCAAGACATACCATAGAGTGCAGCCAAATTCGGAATACATTCATATAAGAAATGTAGCATTATATATTATAATAAAATTACTCTTCCTTTGCGTGCAGTTATGATTGACATTTGCGGCATAATGCTGAGACGGGGAACTTTTTGGCCGGTATGTAACTCACTATCTAATTTATATCTGTTTTTTTTTTTGTTTTTCTTTTCTTTATAATCCTGTGTTCATTGATTGTAATGTGCTGTGTTTTGTATAGTATATATGTATAGTATACTTTATTTCTTTCTATTGGTATTGATAAGCTGCAGTACACACATAATTTTGACGAATCTGTACTTTTTAGATTGTATAATAAATACCGATTTATTGTTCCCAAGCTTTGTACCACCAATAATTCTTAAGTTTTTCTGTGTCACGTTATGCTGTTGTAGCTGTGTGGGGCCGGCTTAGAATTAGCACTACCCCAACTCTTCCCGCGGGTGTCGTAAGAGGCGGCTACGGGATATCAACCGGGGGCGCGCAGCAGCGCCTCCTGCAGAACAATTCTACCACCGAACTGCGATCCCCAACCCGCATGCCCAGCGTGGGTATTATGCGCATTACCCCGATGTGATAAAAGCCAATAAGGCGCTTATAAGGGGGAGGCCTGCGTCCAGTAGTGGACCAATACTGGCTGTTGAGGTTGAGCATGTTATGATGTACCTATTTGCTGTCACTCTTGCTCCCAAGGTCCACCTAAATCGTAGCCTTACAAAAATAAATCCTTTGGCCAAGTAAATAGGTACTACTTATTTTAGAAGACTTTTTCTTCAATTTATTTGTCTTCCTCTTACTAATCCTAAGCAAGTAAAACAATGAAAGAACGTCCCATGTCAACACGACTCTAAGCAACTTCCGAAACAGGGTCCGGGTCTTTAAATCCGGGTCTCTGCCCCGGAAACACTGGGCCCTTTAATGAAAACAGACCATTATCGCCCGGCCTAATCCGGTACGTAGCCCAGGTGACCGGTCCGACCTTTGTTCTCCATTTAAAATGCAAATCATCGAGGTGTTTATGGTGCGACGAGATGGGAACGGTATGAAACTTCTATGAAAACGTTATAGAAACGTTACTGTTTCAAATTCGAAGTAGGTTTTACTTTATTTGGAGAGACGCTATACGGTTCCAATTCTACCACCGAACTGCGATCCCCAACCTGCATGCCCCGCGTGGGGATTATTGGCATTACCCCCTTGAGATAAAAGCCAATAAGGCAATTATCAGGGGGAGGTCTGCGTCCAGCAGTGGACCAATAGAGGCTGTTGAGGTTGAGATAGACGGTTCAACCTATACAATCTCTGATGTTTATAGGTTTGCCAGGACCTTTGATCTCGAGACTAAAATAAAATGTAGAATAAGTGATAATTTTGATGACTAATATTATATTGCTAGATAATCGAAAATAGTGAAAGTATTTGGCTTTATAGTGTTTGTAGTATTTTTTTATCATGGTACAACGTTACATTTAATGCCATATTTATCGTCAGTCCGAATATCCCCAACTTATAAAAGCTACTTCAGAGTTGCAAACTCTTATCTCTCAGAATTAAATTTATAGCAACTTTGATGCTCAATTTCTATTTAATTAAAAGATGGAGAGTTTGATTTGATTCTATAGTTTTATTTTAACGATGTTATAAATTTGAAATGTGTGTCTCTTTTTTTGGTCGCCTACTACTTACAAACATTATGATTATTATTTACACTTACACTTAGTACTTACTTACATTTAGCCTAGGTACTTATTTAGAAGCATTTCTTACCCATCGAACTTTTATTTAATTAGATAAAATAAGAGGGAAGAGTAAAGTAACACCTGATTTGAAGTTATATTTATAAAGAAGGTAGTATTTTGTATATATGTCTATTATTAAAAACAATTAGTTTTTTTGTTTTTTGTTATTCGATAGTAATTTATGTGTACATCTTATTCTGCAGGGAAGATTGTAAATTGTATTTTCTAGTGTTTTGGTTAGGTAGTGTTTTGTATTGCATTACATACAATCCGTTTTTTTGTATTTTGTTGTTCGATAGTAATTTACGTGTCCATCTTATTCTGCAGAGAAGATTAAAATTATACCTAGTGTTGATTAGATTAAAAAAAAACATTTGATATATATCAAATATCGTGACGATGCATCCCGTCTCCATCATCAAATCAATTAGAACCATTAAAATTGAATTCTATCTATAAAATATTCCATTTAATGTGTTGAATCATTTATATTTAATTACTAAAACGACATAAAACGGCAATAAAACGTGGAATTAAACCTTAGGGCCTTACTTAATGTTTAGTCACGTAGTTAAAAATAGAATAACTTCTGCCCGCGGCTTCGCACGCGTTTTTCTAGGATAAAAAGCCTTTTTTCTTTCCCAGAAATCCTATCTATCATGTTATTCTTGCCGAATTTCATGAGTGAATAACATTCCTTACTTTGGGCGTAGATGCTGCCGTGTGGATTTTCCAGCATTGTCTACACTTAAAAAACTCACAGAAAACATTTAGCAGATCATCGTTACTGTTATATTACGGCGGGAATCAAACCAGCAACCTTCTGTAATTTTTTTTTCAACAGAACCACTGACAACCGAAATTTCAAATCAACAAAATTTAAGTACTGATCAGAAATTTATGGAACCATTTCGAACTGAACGAGAAGCGGCTTTACTTTAATTTACTTTGACAAAGTTCCATTCCAGTTGACAACACGCGAATTATGAAAGAAATGTGACGTCACGTAAAATACTTACTTGGACAAAGTTCCGCCTTATTATGATCACGCGCAGAAACAAGGCATAAAATTAAATTAATTTTTCCGCAATTCCATAAAAGGGTTTTATATAAACAGTGCTGTTAAATTTTAATTAATTAATTTATCGTCTCTGGTATTTCCTTCACTACCCTCCGTATAAGAAATGTGCTTTTATGTAAAATCGTAATGAACATTTAAAATGTGTGCCCATTTGCGAAAATTACTACGGGTTCTCGAATTTAATGAATTGTCTGATGTACTTATGGTGAAATTGAATGTTACTCGTCGAATCTGTAATTGCTATGAAGCCATAGAAGTTCATTAAACAGGGTGTAACAAAAATAAGTAACCAAACTTTCAGGTGGGGTGTAGAATCGAACACTGAATTCAGGAAAAATATTAAAAAAAAATCCCGCCCTTTAGTTTTCGAAAAATAAAATAAATACGGAATTTTCACTACATTACGCAAACGACTGATGCACGTGTTTATTTGACATTAAAATATGATTAAAAGGTCTACGTATCTTGTGTACACCTTTTTAGCAGATAAACATCTTTTTACGGGGGGCACCCACGACCGGACACGCGATATCTCAGCAGCGCGCGCGGCGGCGGGCTGCACGTGTTGTAGTTATGTAGGAAGCTAGCCAATGCATTCCAATTTTCCCACTTCAATTTTCATCTCGTGGTATTCAATATCTGAATAACGCATACGAGCCATTTTTACGCACAAAAAAGAGATAAGCGCCGCCGCGACCTTCACCTTGCGCTTGCAATGATGCAACTAAACGGCCATTGACCCTATGATAACATTTCTGTGGTATGACAGTTTGACAAAACTAACAATAAGCCTAGCATTGGGTGAACATTCGGATGAACTAAGTTTGTATACCTATCTCGCTCTCGCGCGCTAAAAGTTTGTGCCTTTCCTGCAGAGCTAAGATGCGCACCACGAAAGACGTCGCGCGCGCGACGACAATTTTTGTCGTCGTCGGTTGTTTTCTCGTTTACCCTAACATGCGCACCACAAACGATATAATACTCGTTGTCGAGTAGTCCTTCTCGCGAAGAGACAGCCACCAGTTTAGTTCATTCAAATGTTTATGGTTTTTGTGAATTGCACGGAAGAAATAAACTAACCTTCTTAGTTTTCACCTCCATAACTGGTAGTTTGAACATTTTCACTGGTAGAATGGTGGTAAACAGTTGAAAAAAACCACGAACCCAAAAAAGAAGAAGAAGCTATTTCAACATTTGCGCGCGAAATTCTCTGCTTCAAGTTCTGTTTTAGTACCGATTGCAAGATGGCATCGCGCAAAACGTAAGTAAAAATGAAATAATCATTCAGTTTAGTAGCTACAATAACTATTAAGCACTTGCCTATTTTACAATAAATTATGTACCTAGGTACCTATACCTATACTTGGTAGGTACACCTACTGGTAATGATTTACTTCTACAAAAATCTTTCATGTTTCAGAGTTAGAAGTACAAAAGAACAAGTAGATTACTTACTGAAGTATATGGCTTCTAACCAAGCTTTTGCGGCGGGCGATTTTCGCTCGCCGCAAGGCGCAAAACGTTTTGAAGAGGAGTGGGCCGAGCTCAAAAGCGCCCTTGACGAGCTGGGCCCAAAACGAACTGTGGGGCAGTGGAAGATTGTGAGTACACACAGTCTTTCTTTATGTAGGTACCCACTAACCACAAAACTAGTTCTGTGCTACCTATTACATCTCTTGAAACCTGAAAAAAAAGGTTTAACGTAGTACTTACCTACCTACGTTCTAACATACCCTAGCTACCTACTAAACTATTGTATTACCTAATTTATAAATTGAATGTAGTTCTTCTTAAACTCTATTGGTAGGTTAGGTATGAACTTAATTTATTGATCCTCAGTACCTACTTAATTTAACTTTTAGTGTTGGCGTGACCAAAAACGAAAAGCGAGGCTTGAGGGAGGTGAGCATTCACGGGCGGTGAATGCCACCGGCAACGCAATACCAGTGCCGGACCTCTCCGACAATTCGGCACTGGTACTATGTGCAATAGGCCCGGAGATGGCAGTGGGAATGGGTCCAGCCGAATCCGGAATTGGTGTAAGTGAAACACGCTCATATATAAAATATAAAAAAAAAACATTTATACATTGTGATTGTGAGAAACAATTGTAATGAATCATATTATAATAAAGATAATCATTACTAATGATTATCTTCCATATTAGGTATTTATTGCACGGTACTTATCTTATCTTGGTACTTACATAAGTACTTAGGTACCTACCTAAAAGGTAGGTAAATAGGTAGGTACCTACTACACTAAAAATAAATGCCTTCCTTTAATCTTATACAATTTCCTCTTTTTTGTCAGATGCCAGCAGCTCACAGGGTGAGCCCAAGGTCGCCGCCGCCACCTGCCGCTCCTCGACGGAACCGGCGGCGTGTCCGGCGGGCGATACCCAGTGAGAATTTTCTCAACGCTCAGTTGGAGCTCAACCAACTCATAAAAGTAAGTGAATATGTTGGCTAAGTATTTATGTACCTTACCTACTACCTACCTAGTAGAAATTCAAATCACACTAATAGATGAAGATCTACCTATCTACCAATAAAAATGTAGAAGCAACTTTGACTAACCAATACCTACCTACCCTACATGTTAGGTATATTGTTGATACTTACGTATGTACTTACCTACCTATTTTGGTTTATAAAGTGGCACATATTTTCAAGAATATGTGTGTCATGTTATTATTATTACCTACACATGGATTTGTTTTTCAGGAGCTGATTACTGAAGTGCGCCGTAGCAACGAGCTACGCGAGGAGCACCTAGTTTTCATGTAAGTACCTACATATAAAATTATCTTATTTTCATTTGGACCCTCAGGGTGGTTGCTTGTTTAATACTTAATCGGCTAAAAACATGTTTGTCTCCTATCCAATGAAGCCTAAATCATTTACTAATTGATTAGGGAAAACAGTCTAAGAAAACTTGGGCTCGATTTTGAAAAGTATTAAATTAAAGCTGGACAATCCACACAGCATCATCTAACCCCAGAGTAGGCAGAGCTTGTAATAGGTATGAGTATCTTATCTAACTGGTATTGAGTTTTTTATCATCATCATCATCGGCCTGTCAACATGGTGGACCTTCACCCTCTCTGCCACTGAGGTTGTTAAATAATAATACCTATATAAATTAGTATATACCTAAAATGTTACCTTTGTTTCAGGCGGTCATCAAGCCAACAATAGATTTAAGAAAAATAAAATAATGTAACTATACTTAAAGGTGTATTATTTTAAAATCTTTGGGCATTAAAATGTGTTTGTACAATATCTGCTCGGCGCAGTTGGGCTTGGCGGAGAAGACCAGCAGGGGGCATTGGTGCCGGCTCCACAGCATCCAAGTCTTCTCCTCCCATTTCGCCTTCTTCTAATGGGACCCTGTTAAAACAATGTTTCCAGTTGAAAGAGCGAGTATTTGTATTTCTAACACATTCACTGCAGCCCAACATCAGCATGTGAATCTGTGGCACTCATTGTGTTAAACTGGTTTATTTATCTACATGTACATTGCACAAGGTAGTACCGGCATAAATCATAGATATATAGCCTTTGCTGTGAATATAAGTTTTTTAAGTTGTGCATAAATGATTACCCGAAATGCTTCATTATATTATATACAATGCAGCAGGCATAGATAATTTCCGATGCCTTTTCAGGGGCATAATGTAGGGCTCGGTCGCTGCCTAGGCATCTGAAACTGCCCTTTATGTAGCCGTTTGTGCGCTCTATGCCATTTCTAACTTGGCAATGCCAATTCGTGAACCGCTGCTCCCCGGCATTTTGAGCGTTCAATATTGGCGTAATAAGCCAGGGCTCCAGCGGATACCCAGAGTCACCTGTAACAAAATCAAAAGTAAAAAGAGGAGTTCATCCTTTGAATGCAAATTTAAAATCTGAATAAGATAATTATTATAAACTGGTTAAAGGAACAAAACAGTAGCATGCACTTGTTCTTGCAGGTACATGCGGCCAATCTTTATATAGAATATAAATTGAGCAACGTCACTTACCCAACAGGAAGAAGTTTCCGATTCTGCTGTCGGAAAGCCTCCTCATCTCCCCTCGGATATTCGAATGCTTCCATATAAATGCATCGTGTACCCTTCCGGGGTACCTAGCATTTACAGACAAAATTCTGCATTCTGAATCAGCAATCTGCAAATAAGTGAAAAATAGTAGCACCTATTGACCCTATGTCAGTATTTCAGTGCCCTATTTTCATCTTACACTACCTATCCCATGCCAACTTTCATTCCTCTCTATTGCAAGCCAGTTGTGACAACTCTTTATTAAGAATTATAGAATTTCTAATGGTTTACACATAAGTAGTTTAAATTTAAATTGTCTATGAGGAAATTATGTAAGCCATAATGAATATAAGTGATTTTGATGTGAGTTCATACTTCATTCATCATCATAATAAACTATAAATTGTTTGGCATGTACATATTAAGATATTTGGGCAATTTTATTATAATTAAGACATTTTCAACACTAATTTTCATACACTCAGATATGAGAAATTTCAGTGCAGATCTCAGTTCCTCCATTTAGAGTGAGAAATTTTAATAGTAGATAGCTAAGATTTTAAAAGTTTACCAAGATAATGGCCCTGCCTTATTATGACAGCTCAACATTTTGAAAGTGTAAAAAGAAAGAATAATTATTCATAATCTGTAATATTACCAGCTGCACATTGATGGTATGCACACCCTTCCGCCGTTTCTTATACTGAGCCCCTTGTGGCCCAGAAGGAGGGAAAATTGCAACATGTGTGCAGTCGATGGTGCCAAGTATGTCTGGAACATGATATTTTTCTACAAATCCTGCAGCCACACTGCTCCGTGCAGCTTCTGTCCCGGGGAAATGGATCCATTCTGCAAACAGCCTGAAATAATGGCAAAACAAGTGAACCCACTAGTCAAACTAAAATGGTTCCTTAATCTCTTAATAAAATAGGTAGGTAGATAAAATATGGTTATTTATAATAATTAATTAATTAAAAGCAATGCTGTATCCTCCTATAATTTTGGCTTCTGAGCTGTTTACGCCCATTCAAAGGCAAGTGTGCGTAAGTAGGTATTGTTTATAGTCTTGCACACAGCTTTTTCCAAATAAAGGTAAGTAAAATGTTACGAATGAAGAAGACGAAGAGGAGAACCGAGCCGACCTCTCGTCACAAGAAAACTCATTATACTATAGGAATAACAACAAAAACCAGTCCTTTCATGAGCAGTTAGCCGACGAGACTCCACACGTTGCTCTGCAGGGAGGAAGGAGTGCATGCCTACAAATGAATAAGACATCACTTTACTTTACTGCAACCCAATACAAACTTCTTGCAAAAACAACACTTTCATCTCACGAAAATATTTTGGGAAACTCACACTAACTTCTTTCAGAAAGCAAAGAAAACAAAACAAAACTTGTACTTGCAGCAAAGCAAAATTGTCTTATCATCAAACAAAACAAACAAATTGTCACCGTCCGTTACGTTTTGTCTAAAGCTACTACAGACGTCCGATTTTTCCATTCGATTATAGTCTGAGTCAACTAATAACCGCGTTCAGCGTGCATAACGTCTTGGCGTGGCGGCCGGCGCGGCGCGGCGCGGCGGGGCGGGGTGGCAGGTAGGTACTAGGTACCTATTTTATTTTCGTTGGCTTGATTTTTTTTAGTTTCCTGTTTTCTCCCAGAAAAAATACTGGCGGGGAGGGGCTTTACTTACATTATTTGTATGAATTCAAAATAGGAATCTCCGTTATAGGTTCCTACGTAGTACTTGTGGATTATGCTCCAAACTTTTGTTATTTATAAGAGAGCTTTCATATTCTACAATACGATAGATATTATACCTTTAATAGTTGGCAAAGCAATTACCGCCGCCAGTGTAAAATGCAGATTATCAAACTAACCGCAAACTTTGAAGTGTTAGGTCCGTAAATTTATATCATTTTAGGCGACATAAATAGGTATTATTAAAGATCTCTGTAATTTTGTATCAAATACAAAATACTTAATTTAGTCCTTAACTTAGGTCCTAGATTGAGATTTATTATTAAGATTTATTTAGTCATACTCTACAAAACAGGGTACATGAATACTTACAAAACTGTAATATTTATATTTTGCAATAAATAGGTACCTACCTACTGAATAGATACTGAATACAACTTTTGAATTTGAATCTAGCTAGCGCGCAATGTGAATCGAGCCAGGTGCCCTACATATCGAGTGATATAATCGGAAACCAAATCAGACGTCTATTCGTAGCTTTATTTTATACCTTGCCTCGCGCCTTGGTAGGAGAAACAGCTGACCACATGCAAAAACAAGTTATGTAGGTACCTACTTTGTCACCTATGTGCTACTTTGGTAAAACGGCGGTGTTCACGTTCAGTAGGTTCCTTCCTTTCCTAGATTGATAGGGTGGGTATATTTTGACTCGCACACAATATCAACGGCCACAACAACAGTTTTCATTGGGATTCAAGAGATTTAATTAGGATTGCAGCTCTGTAGGTACCTATATGTATGTAGTGAGTGAGTGTTAAGTACAAACGAACACTTAGATACCTAGGTAGGTACTAAACCTAAATCCAAGTTTGAAGAAGTAGGTAGCTAGCAACTTCTTCGAACTTGTATTTCGAAATAGAAACCAAAGGAAATCTGCTGGGAAGGGACTCTTTTGCAATGCAAAATCAGTAGGTACCTGCCTATAGAATGATACAATTACTAACCTCCTGTAAATTGAGTCAGTAAATTGACTGAGGAAGCGGCTGTTTGCAGTCTGGGAGTGACATATCGAATGGTCCTGCCCTATTTGTCATTGGTAACCCCCGTTGGCCAAAAACTGCACGGAACACAGGACCTAAAATGAGGTAAATAATGTAAGCATTTATGTACCTAGGTAGGTACATTGTAGTCAGAAAGCGACGGCATTGGTTTAGAATAAGGTAGGTAGGTACTCACTTTCAAATGGGCAGGTAAGCCAGAACAATTTTTCGGCTCCAAATCGGACGCTAACCGAGAAATCAAATAAAGTGCCATAGGCTTATTTATGCGCCATATCCGCTGGAACTCGGAATCGGGCATATCCAGAGGGTCGCAAACATCTCTTACGTGTTTTCTTTGTATTTTTCGGTTTTCTCTGTCATTATAGACCGCCAATAAATAATTTTGATACGGTACCGCCATGACCAACAAAATTCGAAAAACTTCTCGTGAACTCTCGTGCTCAAATTCAAAGACGATAGTTATTCCCGCGCTAAACTGTCAAAAGTTGAGAAAATTTGGCGCGCATGTTAGCGTTTGACGAGAAAGGTTACCACAGATAAGATATACGTTCACTAAAGTCGTTCACGTGATGAGACGTGACGACTATTGGTGCTGCATGCTAGCTACGGTCGAGAAATCGAGATGCCGCCATTTTTCACGAGATAACGAGACGAAACACGCTTCTCGTGGCGCGCATCTTAGCCCTGCTGGTCTCAATCTGGTGCATCGGAAATGCAAATTGTAACAACCTTTTATGGGGTTCATTGTAAGTTACTCACCGTGTTTTTAAAGGTCAATGTGAAGGTAGGTACTCAGGTAGTCAACGATATGAAAAAATAAAAGCTAGTAGTGAATATCTTTTAGTAGGAAGGTGCATGCTTAATGAATGTACCTACTAACTATGCATTTTCGCGATAGAACGTGTGTAAAGACTTAAAATAATTTATTTATTTTTTAATTCCTAGAGGAAAATTGGAATGTATTTGTTGTACGTAGGCTCCATATCTAAGCACGCCGTGCAGCCTGTTCGCTTCCGCTGCAATGATGTCGCGGGTCGATGACCGCGGTGGCCGCTCATTAGGGCACCGTTTAGGTGTTATGGGCTTATAAAAGAGATGAATACAGGTACTTAGGCCATTTTTTTTTAATTCCAAATAGACACATGTATTATAGTCTATTGCCTAATGTTGTGAAAATTTCGTACCTATTTATTAAATTTTTCGAAAACTAAAGGGCGGGATTTTTTTTCAATATTTTTCCTGAATTCAGTGTTCGATTCTACACCCCACCTGAAAGTTTGGTTACTTGTTTTTGTTACACCCTGAATAGGTACATTATTAAGGTACCTATGTTTCAATCTAAATAGAAACATCCAAATCAAAATATATGAGAATAAATACCTAGAAAAGGGTTTTTCGTGCGTATCCTTTTGTTCAATTTGGTAACTAAAGTTTCTTCATTCACTACCTACTAAAACCACATTGTTTTTCTTTTGATAAAATTTCGTCACTTTCTGTATCAACAATCCATAAAGTATCAAATCGACTCTCTTTTTAAAGATTGTGTTTACGGTAGGTGCAGCTTATCAGCCTACCACATAGAAAAGTTCAAGAAGAACGAAATAAAGTGACCCTTGATTTCCTACTAATATTGAACTTAAACTCAAAGTGCTTTATATCTTTAGATCTGGTCTAGATCTTCTTTAGACCCAGCTGGACTGTCGGACACATCAGAAGATTTAATTTGAGCAGATTAAATTTAAGCACCCTCGTATATTTAAAAGTAAATCAGTTTTGAGCTGAGTTGGTCGCGATTTTTTGATAGATTTCAATGAAAATGTAATCAATTACAAGTATTTGCTCCTTAGTGTTTATTTTACTGTTATAGTATTCGGGGACTTGTTAATATTATCTATTATAATTAGGAATTATGAACGTGTCCAAAATGTTCTATACATTGTTACGGAACTTTTGTACTTAATTTTTTGTCTTTTGTATTCGAGTTCCAAAAGTAGCGTCCAAGTATTTATTCAGTCGATTATGCGTGCGAAGGTGGTTTTAATTCACAGAATAACACGGCCCATGTTCAATCAATAAGGGTACATGTACACGAATGAGTTATAACGTAATTTACCTCACGCAAATTGAAATATTACTAAATTAAATTAAATTATGCTCCAGTTGTCTTGTTTCAAAACTCTACGGTACTAATGATAAAGGTACAGGTGCTTTGACAGTGGTTTATGTATAGCTTTTGTGTTAGAAATATTATTTATGTTTAAAATACGATTATTGCAAATAATTGCAATATCCTGTGAATACTTATGAGGCATTTGTTGGTAAACTGCTAATGCAAAGTAGTCACGATCACGAAGGTAAAGTTAATCAAATCTGTTAAGTTATAGGTAAACTTTACCTAGTTATAATAGGTATTGTTTTTTTGTAGTTTTTATTAAAATTTCTATTAAAATTCATTGAAATTTTGTTTTAATGTTATTTCTAATGGAACTTATGTCGAAACGACTTTGAATAAGAATATTTTATTTGTAACTCATTCAAAAACAAAACATGATCTAAATAAAAATATCGATAGTTTATCAAAACAGACTTATTGTATGGATCAGTTGAGCTACTTGTAGATTGTTTCCAACAGTCTGCATTTAGCTCAATTGTTTCAATTGTAAATACTAGTTCTAATTTACTTCCATTATTTGATTGTAATTTTCTATGTGAATAAAGTTGACTTAGTATTCTTGAATTTATTATATGGATATATATACCTATTTTTTAGGGTAATTAGGAAATTCGCTTTCACAATAATATTCCTACACACTCTTCATTTCAAGCCATGGGAAGAATCCAACCTCAGATTTCCTACCCACAAATCACAAAGACAATAATTACACAATAACTTAGTAATTACAAGATGTAATAAATAAGTACCTTCAATGTAAACGCCTCCTTTCGAGGCCGGGACGCGTTTGATCGAGTTATGCATTATTAATGAACATCGACGTAATTACAGACCGTACTGATTTATTGTCGTGTACGGTACGACGGTACGAAGAAACTTCGTGTGCGTGGGGCCTTATTGAGATGTCTTTGATTGTGCGTTGTTTGAAAGCGGTTTTATTGGAGGAAAATTAAAATGTTGGTTTTGGACCTCCCAGCATTTGAATAGTCGAAATAAAACATAATGCGACTCGGATTTAAACTTGGTGGTGGCTGTCGCTTTTGTTGGTCAATGGAAGCGAAAACAGGTCTGCTACAAACACGCATTAGCTGGTTGATTCAGATGTATTTGTGAGTGTATATCTCATTGGTACGTTTTTCGCCGATTTCTTTTGTTTTTTATTTTTATTCAAAATGCAGCCGGTGAGCGGCGAAAACAGTAAGAATGATTCACTAATCCATCCAAATCTAAATTGACCTGAAGTAGTGTCACATAGCAACGTTGAACTATATTAAAAAGTTCCACAAATCACAATTTCCTAAATGTAATTGCTTTGATACCTACCTGTTTTATTTAACCCTTAAAACAATAAATAAATCAAACACAATTGCAAATTTATCAAACAAAAGATACTTACCTACAGTTTAAAGGCCAGCGTTTAACTTAACCCGGCTTGGACAACATCATCATCGTAAAATATAAATAAGAGATGAGATCTGTCACCTTCATTAACACGTTACAGTCCGCTATACCGTAAAATATTACCACTTCAAATAAAAGTTCTCTAAAGCTTACAGTCACGGGCCAATTAACCCTTCAGTGTCCATAATTCACAGTATTTACGTTGACACTTACAATAATATTGTCATCGTAATTTAGCGGTATAGTAATAAGGTAATAAGGATATAAAATACAGATTTTAAAATCCATCAAATTATTTGTTTAATTCTGATCGCTTGCAAAACCAATTAAAGGTGATGTTACAGTGTTCAGCTTTTATAACAGCACATTTCTGCCCACCACGTGAAGAGTGCAGTTAAGTTAGTCAGACATGGTTTTGAGAAAAACGCGACTAATGATTATATTTTTTTATTTTTTTATTTTCTAGTCAATGCGCGTCATCACGATATGCCACATATCAAAATTAAGGAAAAAGCTTGGAGTTAGAGCAAATTTTGCTGATAATATTGCTGTGATCCTGTATCGTATGTATCATTACTTGGCTCATAGTACAGTGGTACGACCTGCATGGGCTTATAACGACGGTGTCTACATGTCTGTGTGCGTCATGGGCACTCAATGCTGTTTTTACTTAATGCTGTTACAAGTGTAATGCACTGTAGTATTTATTTATGGAAATTAGGTATTTTTGAAGTGAAAGGTAGGGGCAAGATGGGCTGATTGGAGGGCAAGTTGAGGGCAAAATTGAATTGAAATTATTTTATTTCAGATAACTGTGATCCATAATTTATTAGTAGTAGAAAGGTCTCTTTTATTAAATGTTAGTATTCTTAGTATCCTTACTACATTTAATTTAAATTTGATCAAATTATATCATATAAAAATAAATTAAGACTAATTAAGTATACCGTAGTCAATCGTGCCATACCAAACGCCGCATGCTGCGACTATTATCTGAACGTAAAATGGTCATGTTATTATCATCGCGAGGTGTCTGTGGATATCTGAACAGCATTACTGGCTTATAAGAAACCAAATAATATACCAAAAAATGTCGACTTCGACGGGACTTGAACCCGCATCCTTCTCTCAGTACGGGAACACCACGAGGTCAAGTGACGTAGGAGTCGAAAATCTCTGCGACTTCCTATGGACTCTAGCGCCGTTCGCTCCACACAGGGCAAACATTGAAGTACAGGGTGGACCAAAAGTCCGTTAACATTTGAATCGGTTGCCGCGTCTAGCAGCGGCAGCGGAGGGGGGTGGAGGGGTTACGCATTGCAAGAGCGGCCAATGGGAATTTAGTACGATGGCGTCGTTCAGCGGTAGTCAACGTGCGTTTTGTGTACGCGAGTACTATCAAAACAACGATTCTTCGACCTTAGCTCAACGAAAGTTTTGCAGTCATTACAAGATACGACACAAAAATCAAGCTCCATCAGGTGTGTTAATTAAAAAATGGGTGCTCAAGTTTGAGAAGACGGGTTCAACAATGGATTTACCTCGATCTGGCCGGCCTAGAACGTCGAGGGACCCCGAAAACGTGGAGCGAGTAAAATCGTCTGTTCGTGACCAACCTGGACTTTCAACTCGAAAACGGGCTGCTGTCCTTAACGTGCCAAGAACATCATTAAACCGCATTCTCAAGAAAGATTTACGTCTACATCCCTATAAAATCCAAATGGTGCAGGAATTAAGACCTCAGGACCATGCCACTAGGTTGCAGTTTGCAAACGAAATGGTAGAGCGGTTCACCAGCTTTACAAACATTTTTTTCAGCGACGAGGCACACTTCCACCTAAATGGGCATGTTAATAGACAAAATTGTCGTTATTGGAGTGAAATTAATCCGAAACTAAAGCATCAAAGACCCCTGCATTCACCGAAAGTCACGGTATGGGCTGCTTTATCAGCAAGAGGCATTATTGGTCCTTATTTTTTTGAAGACTCAAGAGGACGTGCGGTTACGGTGAATTCCGAGCGGTATATCACCATGTTACAAAACTTTTTCGCTCCAGCACTGCAGGATTTTGTTGGTTTTAATCAACGCTCATGGTTTCAGCAAGATGGAGCCACTTGTCATACATGTAATGAGTCGTTAAGGGCAGCTCGAGACATTTTTGGCCCAAAAGTGATATCGAAAAGAGGGGACATTAACTGGCCGCCTCGTAGCCCGGATCTATCCCCAATGGATTTTTTTCTTTGGGGATATCTTAAGGCTAAAGTTTACGACACCAACCCAATAACTCTTGACGAATTAAAGGATCTTATTCGCACAGAAATCCAAAACATCTCAACAGAAACATGTAAAGCTGTTATCGAAAATTTCCGCTCTAGATTGCAGCAATGACAGAATAATGAAGGATTGCATATGGATGATGTGATTTTTAAGAAATAAATTCCCCTTTTGTTTACTATTGAAAAGAATAAACAATTTTAATCTACTGTAATTAGTTTTTTTTTATCATCATTTCAAATATAAACGGACTTTTGGTCCACCCATCCTGATCAAAAACTAAAGTTACACTTAGTGCATAAGTCCCGTCGAAGGCAATTTTTTTTGGGATAGTAGGTATTTGATTTCTTAGAAATTGCCCTAAGTGTGAGGGCTTACGCACTATAATAAATAAATAAATAAATAAATATAGAATATCCGTGAAAAAGAAAATTATTTAACCCAATCCAAATGCAAATGCGGCATCACATTAATTAAAAGTCGATATCATACGCTATTGAACTTGCGTGTATGGAAAAATGCGTTAAAAACTAATTAATATTCAATCTCATTCAATAATTTGGCAGTAAAATGAAAACAAAACGGCTTGCGAAAATAAGCGTAATGTCAATAGGCTGACAGAAAATAATAATTATAATGTTAAAATGAGGACTTCTAATAGACGTGGCGGGCCCACTAACTGAGCCCGTGTATGTCGTAAGAGTCGACTCCGGGGACTTCAAAGGAACCTACAAGAAGAAGGGCCACAGCTTTCTTCCGTGTATTTTTAACACCTTAATTGAAATCACCTATTCACCTGCCAAGTGTGGTAATTATGGAAAAACCCCCTTGTTTGAAGAGGGACGTTCAGCAGTGGATTAGGATAACCGCGTGTTGAGAAGGTAGAGTCAATTTTTAGTAACCTAAATAGTCTATAGGAGTAGTTTTTATTTCTGATACGGCCGTCGAGAGAATAAACAAGAGGCTGGGAATCGACATTGCTAATAAATACATTTCGGAAATGCCTGAGGCAGTTACGGTATTAAAGTCCCGTAAGACAAAGAATGTGTTATAATTATATAACTTTATAAGTTACTGGTGCTCATAATTAGCAATGTCGTATTGGGTTTAAAATAGTCAAATATAATTTTGAAACTAAGGAAAAACCTGAACCAATATGGAAATAAAGGAACTGGTCCAGCAATAATAACGTAGATTATTGAAAAGTTTGTTACGTTTTCGCTCTAATATTCACTTATCTACAGGGACCAATAAAAATGGCGTGAGCAGGAGCATTTTTAAGTTAATCGAATTATGGTTTATTAAATTGGTTTCCGGTTCGGAATTTCCACATTTTCCACGGTAATTATACACGGCCGCAGCCTGCACCCTTTATTACTGAGTGGACGGTCATAAATGAAGGTACGGGATTATAATTCGATGGGTTGAAGTTTTTACCGGTTCTTTATGAGTAAATAAAATATCAATAGCTGAAGTGGTTCTAAAGCTAAAACTAAAACGAAAAACCTTATAATAACTATTCCGGGTATTTACGTTTCGTTTACCTATTTTTCCCGACATTTCAACAGTTTTACACTGTCACCCCGTGACCACGACAGCATCTAAAGGTACACCGCCGCACACGTGTTAAACTTAACATAGGAAAAACAACTAAGCACGCAAAGGATCGATATGAAATTTTGTAAAGTTGTTATTCCTATTCATTTGACTCTTTTCACTATGGGGTAATGTCATAATCCCCTCCCTGGGAATGCGAGTTGGGGATCGCGGTTCGGTAGTTGATCTGAGGAGTGAGTCTATTTGACGTTAGTAACGAATCGTGATATTTTCCCGAACAATTTGGTACAGCACCTCTATCGTGCGGACAGGGAACTACGTAAATCACATATGAAAGGAAATATCACGGTCACGTCTCGTTCGTAACGTCAAAATAGACGGTCTCACCCATTTGTTCTGCAGGGGGCTATGCTACCCGCCCCCAGTTCGATATTCATCAGTTTGGGTAGTATCTGTTTACACCACCCAAACTGATGAATATCTACCGGTGCCAGGTTAGGATTAATCCTAACCTGGCACCACACGGAGAGGCAGTGGGGCATCTTATTCTGATGATGATGATGCCTCTGCTATTTGAGTAATTTTCAATCCATCCTCGATCACATTAAATTCACGTTAAGCACTCTTTGGTACCGGCTTACCATTACCACCTACGTCCAATTAAATATTAAATTATGGTAATTTGTGCTGTGTTCTCGATTTTGGTATTCTTTTACATACATTGATTGAATCAACATTTACTGGATGCCACCCAATAGTTACCTTTGGTCTATTCTCCGTTTCGTCAAATTCGTGAAATGATTCGTACAATTCTGTTTTTTATGGAGTATAGCCAAGCATTTGACCACCATCACACTCAAGAAAGTGACGATGTGGCCTAAGATCGGGCATGATTTACCAGAAAGAACTAATTCACTCAGGATTTGAAGACTACGAAATTGTACTCTTCTGGAAAAACGAACGCGGGAAGTTCTTCACTCTTTACTTAAGGCCAGGTATTCCTGCAGCAGTAGGCGTAAGGGAAATCGCGCGGATGCCAAGCCGCCGCGCACGTGTTTTTTGTAGTTATTTAAACATGGTGATTAAGAAAATAATTTTATCAAGTCAAACTCTGCGAATTTGTTTTGAAATATTAAGTGTCTTTAGTTGAGTACAAAAAAAAGTGTGATATCAGTAGTTCGCTAGTCATAGTATTGAAAAAAACATTAGAAAAAGGGGTAACTTTGGGATGTTTTTCTTTCGAGTGAAGTTTATTAGATTTTGTAACTGAATGCGACTTTGACTAGACTAGATCCTGAAGTAATATATATCTTTTTTTCAGAATTGTAAACACTATTTTCTAAGTCTCAGATGGTTTTAAAAATCACAAAAATGCGGCCTCTGCTGGCCTACCAAGCCTTAAAATGAAAGTAGAGCGGAAACGTTTGGTTCGGCATTGTGGTATGTCGACCAGGTATGGGTGATATTTACTAGTGCATCTGCTTGTCCGGTGGTGGAAGTGGGAGGGAGGGATTAGGCCATATAGTTCTCAGACTCATATTTTCTTTTTTTTTGTGATTGGTCTGTGAGCTGTGTAGACACGCACGCACTTAAGGTCCTTCAAGAAAACCAGCGTTGCTCAAATTTATGTTGAGCAACATGAAGCTGAGGCAGGACCTTTTTGGTTCACACCGAATTAATACTTTTTTTATATTTGAAGGATATTTTTTATTAGTTATCATTATGATTTTTGTGTGAGCCAATAAATTTATTTTCTTTCTTCTTTCTTTCTATATAAATCCTGGGGGCAATCACCAAAGTGGTACTTGTAGAAAACTGACAATCTGACAACGCGCCGTCTGTGTTCGAGGCTGTGCAGACTGTTCACCACAAGCGAATCATCGCCTATGTGCCTGACAGCGTGCCGCTCAATCGAATCGAGGGTTTCAAGCTGGTATTTGGCAGAGCCGTCCCGAGATAGCAGCAGCACTCCATGCATGCTCGGACCTTTTTCGTGTCTTTCAGTGCATTAACTTTTGATATGGCGAGTCACAAGTGCCATAAAATATAAAGAACAGGTCGTTTTACTCGCAGAGGTGTATTTTTTATAAAGTTGGTCGACCATTCATAAAAGAGGGCGCTATTTTAATGGGGCTGTCATGGTCAAATTAAAGTGACATAGACCATGCATTCCATTCAATTCAATTCTTGGTTAATCTTTGGTAAAGCTCTGCGTCTGGTCGACACTAGACCATGCACATACCGTGCTTTGTTTGTCGTTGACATACGCTTCTCTCCGCGAAAGATTCGGGCCATCTAATGAGTTCTAAGGTAGATAGCACTTTTTCATTGTTTTGTAAACGTCTTATTGTTTTGCAAAGTAGCAAGATGCAGCACACAAACACTCACATGGTCCTCCGTTGCCCAGACTCTTATGAGACTGGTGCCTCGGGGTAACCAACATTCCAACACGCATGCACAACATAACACACCCATGAACATTCCCAAATACGTCATAATATCCCACCTCAGTAAATGTGTACCTATAGTAATTATTTAAAACGCCGTGCTTATTTATTTAATTGTATCTATGTACCTACAAATACCTATGTACTAAGTGTCAGATATCCTAGATTGTTCAAGTTTTTTGTGAATATAATCCCGCTATCACTTTAACCTCTCGGTGACCAGCTATCCGAGAGGAGTAAATTGAAAATCAGCGCTGCTTGCATATTAATGCATTACAGCTAATGCTGAATTTACTCCTATTGTCTTAGTTTATTAGTTCTAATTAAGTAGTATGTATATTTTTAATTTTTTGTGTATTTTCTAAATTAAGGCAATAAAATTCTTTTCTATTCTATTCTATTCTATTCAGCTGAAATCTATGAGAGGCCAGTTATTGACTCTAGATCGAACTTCGGAGCACCAGTGTCTTAGTAACCCTAAGGCAATATCAAATTTTATATATTTTGTAGCAAGTTGCGAGTTGCCTGTAGCCGCAATAGTTGCTCGGTCTCCATTGTGCCTAAGAGAAAAAAAGCCAATGGCAGAAAAATTTACAAAATGGTCCAAGTTGCTGAAGGTGCGGCGTTAATTTCTGCCCAGTTACAAGAAAACCCATTACCCTCCTTCTGTGTCAGCCGGTTAAAAACCTTCTCGTGTTATCTTTATTACGATATACTTACTTATTTCAATTTTGTCGGTATCTTTGTCTTAGTAACAGCTTTCGAACCGTTTTTGTCGAATTTATTTAATCGAAAATAAGTGTTTTAACATTTTATTGAGTTTTTATTGGCTTGATAAAAGATAGCTCCCCACTGGGAGTATTTTGGGAATTCGCTTGTTTCGGTAAAATATTTACATCATTAAGGTTAAAACATGCCTACCACTTTAAATAAGATAAGGAATTGATTCTTGATTGGACCTTTTAATATTAAACATTTAATAGTCGGTAGGTATAATTATTTTTAAAGCTTTTGTACCGTCACCATTATAAGTTGTAGAGCTTTTTAAAAATGACCTGTTCAAATTGTAAAATATTTTATTACAAATGTTACGTATGTCATCTCTCTAAATTTACTCAACGAGAATCATAAGGTGTTTATGTTTATTAAGGTCTTAAAATAAATGTGTCTTAGTATTTATTTTATTGTTCCGAGCTTTCTGGAGTAATTGAGTCATCAAAATCTCAAAAAGGCGCAAACATCTTAAAACTGCAATAAATATTTATGACTTGTAATTTATTGTGATCATGTCCATTTATGGGTAAAACTTTTATTATTCAGTCAAAAATAATTTAATTCGCCATAACGAGACTCGCCATCGAGCCACATTCACAAGGGCCATCCTATCTACTGTCTTTTACAACTTTGTTGGTCGCCTTGGCTAGCCTTACACTTAGGCCCGCACGTGATCTTAATCGGATAGCTGAAAATGTTAGTACGAAACATTACACTGTTACTAAGTAGCTGGTCTGTGTATTTGTAAAACCATGGTCACAGATAATAGTAATACTTGACCATGCTTTTTATAATTATGGACCGCCGAGAGCCCCGTGTTTAAACGTCCCAGAAATCACAAAAACAAATCCCCCGAAAGATTTACAGCTAAAAAAGTTGAAACTCCAATCATTCGACCGCGTGACGTATAGAGGTCACAAATCACCCACCCTCGTCATAATAAAAACGGTATTAAAACGTTTCGCGTCATCTTTTTGTTTGTGATGATTTTTATACATAGTTATATCAACGGGTTGGGTCCTTGGGTTGGGTCTTTTGTGGGTTATTCAAATTTTCCCCCTTGACAAATCAGGTTATTCCAGTCCCCCTCCTGAAATCGCCCGAGAAAACTGGAATTAAAAAAAAAACAATCAGTTACTAGGTATATCAATCAATTTTATTTTCGAGAAGCTCCAGTTTTCAATGTGTTTGTAAGACGTGTAGTAGGTATTTATTGTGTTTTTTTAATGGCTAAACAAATAAATATGCAAGTGTATGATAAATCAAGTTTTATTTATACATTTTAAAAGCAACTACGGAAACCAAGGAAACACATACGGTGTGTTATGTTACTATAAAGACCGCTCACCCGATCTGAAACGCAACATAGGCGTAAATCCGCACTTTTGCAGCGACTAAGAAAACACACATCTGTGTGACTCAGCACACCCGTAACATGTTTTATCGAATGAAACTCCTGTGCGGCGCACACAACAGCCGTGTGAGCAGCAACTGCTCCAGTTAGTATGAATATCTTGGATAGTAGCTTGGATAAGAAAAAAATTCGCAGTCAACGTGTTAAACAATAGTGAGTCGTTTGTTTTCTTCTACATTAATATGTACAATATACACATATTAGTAGTCAATACTCAATACTCAATCATTTATTGCATTCTATAGGTGTACAGAGGTGTTTATAATATAGCTAATTAAGTATCACTGTAGACCTGCAGTGGCACACAATGTGTAGAGAGAGAGAGAGAGAGGAGGCCGTCATTGTTAATGTATGTGTGATTAGGTATATTTTACTCCCATACAACAGAAAAAAACAATGCGTACCTATATTAGACATTGCTTTTAGTTGAAATATTTTCCTTAGAGGTTACCCTCAAAAGGTCAATAAATAGCCATCAAAGCGCAAACTTATGAAGTCCTAATGAAGTAAATATCATAGGAATAGACAAAGTCAGGTCCAGCGGGTCAACGGGACAGAGACGGGAGGACGATGTTATCGAATGTCGCAGGGGCTTGTTAGCTCGTGACTTACCTTTCTTGACCGGGCGCGGGACAAGGTAAGAGAGGTTTGAGAACTGCCAGTTAGCTCATACTTTTAAAAGCTTATTATCGAATCAACAATCTCTCCATCACCTGGTCCATTCAGATTTTTAACGCCTTAATGTAACGTATTTCAAGTATTTTAATGGAGATTGTGACGCTGTGGTTTAATTCAAAAAATTAAATTACAATGTAGAAATACGCCACCGTTTTTACACGTACAACTGCTTCGTGTCATCCCGAAGTTGTCTCTCTCTTAGCGATAAGGCCGCCCGTTGTGCAACTCTGTAACTCTCTTTTCCTGTATTTTTATTTTTGTTTTTTCTTGGTGAGCAATGAAGTCTAATGTATTGTATTGTATGTATTCTTGAATGTATCACTCATTCTGCGTTCGCCGTTAACTGGTTAATTTTCTTATGTTTTTTTATTGGCATTCAAAATGCAGCAAATAAGCGACTAATATAGTATGAGTGATACACTCAAGAATAAATACAATCACGAATGCGTCTGAACTGACCAACTCATAGAGAGATCGGAGCTACTCTCAAAACGCCTCTACCAGAGAAACTGTTACTGAACACCTCAAAGAATTTGTAAAACTGTACCAGATTTTTGCTGCCATAAAATATAAATAAATAAATAATGCTGGACAATTCACACAGCGTTATCTAGCCCCAAGCTAAGCAGAGCTTGTGTTATGGGTACCTACTAGATAACTGATATACTTAATACAATACACTATATAGATAGATATTTTTTTATTATAACATAGAAAACATCCAGAACGCCCTGAACAAATATCTGCAGATCGTACGAACATTTGTCCCGAGGTGGGAATAGAACCCGCAACCTCCTGCGTCGCAGGCGGACCTTCGCCCGCTGCGCCACTGAGGCCGTCAATATGTATGTAGTAGAAGTAGCTTAGTAAGTTAGAAGTAAACATGTGTAGTGTAGATGCGTTTAAATCCCGTACGGCCCGCGCGGGCTCGCTGTTGCATGCAGTTGGTAAGTCACCACCATGGCATAGAGGTTCCTAATATTTTTTGTTCATTTACCGGTTCGGTTAATAATTGTATTAAATGAAAAGTACTGTGGATAGAGTATACCATACAGTAACATAGAAAGATAAAGTTTTAACATGGAGTGACTCACAAAAGATGGGAGATCCTCTGGGGAAAGTCTCTCGTCTCCCATACCTTCCGCCCTAGTCCAGACTAGTTTGGACTCAGCGTGGGCGGAGGCCTGACGCGCTGCACGATTGTTTCATTTGAAAGAATGGACTCTTCATCTAAAGTTAATGAGTCATCAGATAGAGTTGGTGGTCATCTAATTCTTTAAAAAGTTTGCTTCTAAGAGCTTTCATGAAAAATCGAACACCTACAACAAAGTTTTGTACTTAGACAAGATAAAACTATTCGATGTGATTTTGTCCTTTACAACAAAACGTCTGTGGGTTGAGTTTAACATATTCCGATAAAATATGACATTTTCATGAGGCCTTAATTACTTTCCACAGATCAACGAAAACAAACGATCGTTACAATTTTGCGAATTTTATCATAATAGAAACAGGCAGCCAAGCTTTGGGAAAAGAAAAATAATAATATAAGGATATACGAGTGTATGCCATAGTTGTAGATGTCACTATCTATCTAAAGTACCTACCTACCCACTTATCGGTCAGCTTCTAAGTTTATCGTAACGTAACTTATATAGATACAACTCCTACTTTGTAAAAATCAACTTAAATAAATAAAGTCATTTATTTATTAACATAGGGAAGCTTTTACCGCTGGGGTAAACGTGTTCTTTTTTTTTTAAGACCACAACTCGGCAAGCGTAGTGTTGGATGCCCTCCGGCCAGGTGGGATGACGATCTGCGAAACACTGCAGGCAAATTCTGGATGCGGCAAGCTGAAGACAGGGCGCTATGGCGCTCATTCGAGGAGGCCTATGTCCAGTGCAGTGGACTAACATACGCTGATGATGATGATAACGACAGGGAAGCTTCTACCTAGTTTGACAGCGGGGGAAATCGAGGTTTTGATGAAAATGATGATGCCGAGATATAGTCCTAATAATATTGTAAATGCGAAAGTTTGGATAGATTGATGGATGGATGGATGTTTGTTACCTCTTCACGCCAAAACTACTGAATCCCATAAACCAGTTCCTCCATAGAAATTACCCTTAAACGTTTAAAAAGAAACAACGCGTGCGTAGCCACGGGCATAAACTAGTTAATTATAAGAAATAGAAACGACAAGGATCCACCTTGCTCCGCTGTAGCGAAACATCTAGTCTCTGGTCCTGGAATAAATATCGGAAGATTATGCTAATTTGATAGTTTAGGTACACAATCTTTACAATATTATTTACATTTATGGTTCTGTTCACCCATGCTCAACATGCCCTTTTCTGTCCTTTGTATCTCCCAATCTTGTTACTGTGATAAGTTCTCTGATAAAGCCGAGATTCTAACCAGAGCTCTGATCAAACATTAGGTGATTAATCAAGTAACTGATGGAGGTGATAAGACCACCAACAGAGCTTGGGAATGTTATTGATAAGAACTTTGTTCTTTTTGATTAGAAGTATTCTCTGTGCGATAAGGGTAACTATCTTTGAAATTAAGTAAGTAATTTATGTTGGCGTTTAGGATTTTACTTTGGGAGTATTTAAGGCGCTAAGGAATAATCTTTATTAACAAAGAAAATTACAATCAATTAAAGAAACAAATTAGTTACTATTGAAACAATTGTGCTATCTGCAAACAATCTACAGATAGCTAAACTGATCCATATCAATAGCGGTCGTCGCGTCCCCGCTACTCTGGCTGCATTGCCCCGCTTTATGGCAATGCTGATGCGCTTCGCCAGATTCTCACCAGCTATGGAATTATGTTCTCCTAGCCGAATTCCGGTCACGGCGGCCAGTCTCAACGAAGACTAGCCATGTGCGCAGGACCTAATAATAGTGCACAAGTTTCTGGGCAAGCACAGGTGCACCAAACTGAGAATTGCTCGCTGCTGGCACAGCAGAAAGTGACATGAAATATTTTTTTGCATTGTTTTGGACAATTCAGCATAAGACAAAGGTGTAAGATTTTAGTTTGGCCACAGATCTATAGTTTTTTCTGTGTTATTAACCTAGCAACCATAATCATATTAGTCATCAGAATCCGCCTGTATACGTCTTTTAATTTATTTTACAATTTTAGGGAAACTAACAGCTAGGTAACTATTATTACAGAGATGGTGGGTAACTTACGGTTATTTAGAAGGAATCAGAAAAAAGATAAAATCCACAAAAAAATTACTAAGTTTATATGTTAGTATCAGTCGAAATATGTAAGAAAATAGACGGCGCGTTTGATACCTACCTAAAAAAAATAAAAAACAATTTTATACCTGCTCAAAAAATAAATTACGTGATTGATTGAGGTATCCAATAAATCTATATCTACTTCATTGTTCCTATTGTTACACAAAGTGTTTGCCATTAGATTATTGAAGGATTTACATGCCCTTAAGATGAACGAGTTCTGCCTATAGTTCGTCCCCACCATTGGTTCGTACAAGAGATTAGGCTTGCGAAGTGAGCTACTGCTGGATATGGCCTATGTCCAAACGACGCAACGAATAGCGGTCCTGCAGGCCTAGCCAACCGGCATTCGCTATGAAGCGATTCGATTTCTACAATCGTCATGGCTCAAACGATGGCGATTGGTAGACAAAGTAACCTTCGCATAGCGATCGCCTTGTCTATTCGTCTGATCGCTAAATACCCCGCTTAGTCTATGGTTTTCGACATCAAACGTCAAATGTGTCATGCGCTTAACAGATTAATATGGAAAGTTGTGTTAAATAAATGTAAAACGTATGTCTAAAATAGTTTTAGCAATTTAGATTATCTATTTCATTGTTATTTCTACGTGATAAAATCATTACCGTAGGTATAACCTTGATAAGCATCGATAATTCTTTAGGGTTAATAACTTATTTTTGTGACATATAAATATGTAGAATATTATTTATTCAATTTTTGGTATCATTATTTTGTTCTGAAAATATTGTTTAGTAATAATAAAATTATAAATTGTTGTAACGATTCTTCGCGCCAAAGCGGTTTGAGCTAACGCCCACCGCAGGGTTTTTTACGATTTCTTGGTCTATAAATACGATCCAAAAGCAAGGCAGTGCCCACTTTTGGACCGGCAGCCTATCCAGACAGAACTAAAAGCTAAGTATTGTTCATATTTCTTGTGACTAGCAATTTATGTAATAACCTTAAAATGTTCTTGAGTAAAGTTTCTTTCTTTTCATAATTTTGTGTCCTAACCAGATTGTTTTATTGATTATAAGAGTATTCATGTTCCAAGTTGTGCTTCTTTTATTTAATACCCACAATAGCAACCCCATTAGGATTTCTAGTAACATTTGTAGTAACTTTGTTGAAAAGAGATATCCAGGTAGGTAGTTAAAATTAGATTTATCCTGGATATTATTCATGTTTCTAACTAGTAGAGTCTTCCAAATCTATCACGCTTATTTTGCTCGTGTCTATTACGTTCCGGTCAACGCAAAACTAATATCTTTGACTGTATTTATGAAAAGGTTTTCTATGTTTTATTGCGTGTGGAGGCTTATTATAATTTAGTTTTTGATAATTTGAGTCGCGTACTCAAATTTTAGGGCAAAATTAATAAGTTAAAATGGAAATTTAAATTATTTGATTTATGATCTAATTTATTGAAAATATCTTCGTTAATTGTAATGAAACGTAGTACCTTTGGAGGAAATTCTTGAAAATTCCCTCCGAAGGTACCTACTGCGTTGCGGAATTATTTGAGCCACTTGACACTTGTCTTGACTGTGCCGCCTTCATCCATCCACTAACTGCGACCGCTACAATGTTGTAGATAAAGTAATTAGGTAAGTAAAACATCGTCATCGGTCCATCTAATCTCACAGCCGGTCCATCAGTAATCACTCGGAAACCTTTACTCAGTATTCAGTATTTTATTTATTGCATTCATACAATCAGGCCTTAGTGATTAGGTGAGTTTATGTTAGATCACAGTATGTACACAGTTAGGGTGTTAAAATAGAAGACTGGCAGGCATCGTGCCTTTCTACTAAAGATGAAATAACTAATTTATAATTTAATTTGCGAGTTGCTAAAAGAATCGTTGAAGAAGTCGACAAGTAAATATTTTTTTATGAGCATCTCTTTCAGTTTGCTTTCGAACATGTAGTTTTTTTCGAGACATTTTATGTTATCTGGTAGTTTATTATAAATTTTTACCGCCATCGAGTTGGGGGAGGATTGATGGATTTTGTGGGGGCGTCCCTATAAGATGGTTCGGGGTAAGATCCGACCGTGGGCGCCTCCGCTGACAGAGACCCTCGAGCCTCAGGTGGTGGAGGCTGTTGTCTCCGCCTTATTTCCTGATGGGGCCGAGTATCAGCCTCCTGAGATGGCCCCCGGGGATAGGGCCAGGAGGGAGGATGACGAGGTGCCACCAGTGCTGGACGCTGAACTACGTCTGGCCGTCAGAAGGCTCCGGGCAAATAAAGCCCCGGGGCCTGATGGAATACATGGCAGGGTTTGGGTCCATGCACTCAAACACCTCGGGGACCGATTCCGACGGCTACTCGACGCCTGTCTGGAGACGGGTCGGTTCCCGACGTTGTGGAAGACGGGCAGGCTTGTCCTGCTCAAGAAGGACGGGCGCCCCGCAGACTCTCCTTCTGCGTACAGGCCCCTGGTCATGCTGGATGAAGCTGACAAGCTGTTCGAAAGAGTAATAGCTTCCCGGCTCATTCAGCATCTCCGGAGGGAGGGACCGGACTTATCCGACTATCAATTTGGGTTCCGGGCGGGCAGGTCGACGATTGACGCTATCGGTCTCGTCAGGGCTCGCTCGGAGGAGGCGGTGGCTAGCGGTGGCGTGTTGTTGGCAGTGTCACTTGATATTGCCAACGCGTTTAACTCGCTACCGTGGGCTTGCGTAAGGGAGGCGCTGAAGTACCATGAAGTGCCTCCCTATCTTAGTCGGATAATCGCAGCATATCTCTCCGACCGGTTTGTTTCTTATCCCGGCCGGGGTGGTGCGCTGCAGAGGAGAGCAATGTCGTGCGGTGTTCCGCAGGGCTCGGTCCTTGGCCCGCTCCTGTGGAACATAGGGTACGACTGGGCCCTCCGAGAGTCTCTCAGTCCGGGCGCCAGCGTCATCTGCTATGCGGATGATACGCTCGTCACTGCCCGGGGTGCGACATTCGAGGAGGCTGTACGTCTTGCAACGGAGTCGGTGGCACTCGTCGTTCGAAGGATAGAGAGATTGGGACTCCGGGTGGCGCTCAACAAGTCGGAGGCCGTATGTTTTCATGGCCGCCGGCGGGCGCCACCAAGGGGTTCCACTATCGCTATCGGGGAGGTTAGCATCGAGGTCGACTCCAGGATGAAATATCTTGGGCTCTTCCTCGATAGCAGATGGAGCTTCCGCGAGCACTTCACTCGCATGGTCCCTCGTTTGATGGGCGCTGCGGGTGCACTCAAGCGCCTGCTGCCCAACATCGGGGGACCCAAAGCGTCAAGCCGTCGCCTGTATCTGGGAGTGGTACGGTCCATGGCCCTTTACGGGGCGCCCATCTGGGCCGACACTCTGACGGAGAAAACCATCGCTCTCCTGCGACGTGCGCAGAGAGTGATGGCTGTTGGGGTTGTCCGCGGATACCGTACCGTCTCCTATGAGGCGGCCTGCTTGCTGGCGGGGTCCCCTCCGTGGGACCTGGAGGCGGAGTGCCATGCGACTACTTACGAGTGGCGTGCGGCGCTCCGCGTCCGAGGCGAATGGCCTCCTGGGCCAGGTGTGGTGCCCGCTTGGAAGCTCCGCATCCAACGGGTCCTCAAGGAAAGGTGGGAGGAGCGGCTAGCTAATCCTCAAGCTGGCCGCTGGACCGTCGAGGCGGTCCAGCCAGTATTAGAGAACTGGCTGGACAGGGCACACGGGTCGCTTTCCTTTCGACTGGTGCAGGTGCTGACCGGGCATGGTTGCTTCGGGAAGTACCTGTGTCGTATAGCCGGAAGGGAACCGACGACCGAGTGCCATCATTGTGGCTGTGACGAGGATACGGCACGGCATACGCTCGAGGCGTGCCCAGCCTGGGCTGACGAGCGCCGTGCCCTCGTCGCAGTTGTGGGTAGCGACCTCTCGCTTGCAGCATTGATTAAATCGATGCTGGAAAGTGAGAGGTCGTGGGAGGCAGTGATGTCCTTCTGCGACATTGTCATGTCGCGGAAGGAGTCTGCGGAGCGTGAGAGAGAGATTCTCTCAACTCTCCCGATTCGCAGACGGAGAGCCGGGCGTAGGAGGCGGCTCTTTAACGCCCACCTCCAACCCCCATAACAGTGGCATTGGCGACAGAGTCGGGGGACTCTGGCGCCGACAACAGAATGCCCCGGGTTGGCGCGCGCGTGTGTTCTCGTGCGCCACTGAGAGGGTGCGATGTGAGACTCCAGCTCCATCGCACTGAGGAGGGGCCCGCATTTAGTTGTGGGCCGTCGCCGTTGGGGCTGCGGAAGAGTGCTTACGTGTTCCCGTGGCCCCGGCACAAGGCGTGAGAAGAACACACGTGGTGGTTTTAGTCAGTATACGGAGTCTGACATAATCTCTGGGTCCCCCCGGACCCGGAGATATCCATAAAGGATTTCCCCACGTTAAAAAAAAAAAAAAAAAAAAAAAGGATTGATGGATTTTTAATTTTGACTCAGGCTTCATCAAGTTTTGTTTATATCTAGTTTGGTAGCGGCGGGGCTGGTCATTAATTTTTTGGAAAAAAATTGGGTAATTCCTTGGGTACTCCCCAGCGATTATAGATCCTTAGGCCTCTAGCCAGCAACCATACCAAAAGGTATAACCTAAGTCTCACTTATAAACCCTTCGTACTTATCACTATAACATATAAAATGATGGTAAGAACTTCCTTGCTCGGATGAACCCTTTGAGAGGGCTTTGCGAAAACTTACCGTGTCACCCTTCGAAACCTTATTGTGTTCTCAATTCATTGCCTTCCCTTCGATCGAATAGGTGGAGAAATTAATTATAGGAACAAAAACTAGCGTTGCCTTTTGATGACCTTACGTTGATGTATTGACGTGGTGTAGGGTGACCATCAAATACATCTTCTTGAGTTTTTAGAACGGCAGGAATACAGAACATTTAGAGGCAGGGGGGGGGGCTCTGGGACTGAAAGGGTGTGTGTGTGTGTGTGTGTGAGAGAGAGAGAGAGAATATTTTATTTGTAACTCTATCAACAAACATGATTTAAAAATGAATTATAAGATACTCTTTTATATCATTTTTAAATCAAGTTATAGATAAAATAAGTTTCTGTCGATTAGAGTCACAACACGGTCTCTGTCTCAGCATGAGCTAGTTGCAAACATGTTACAACCAACGCTGGTCTTCCGACAGAGCCGTTTGTGAGGTCACGGAAGATAACACATAAATAATCAAAAATATACTTAACAATAAAAAACAAGATCCGTCAAGTGCGAGTGTAACTCGCGCGCCGAGGGTTTTGAAGTTTGTCAACAAATATGTACCAAAAGTACCGGTTAGAGACTTCGCAATTTAACAAATACTTAAGAGTACATTTCAGATGGATCTCTCTGCATGCTTCGGTTAAATGGGTGGTTCGGTTAAGGTGGGTATTGGTAAATTTTTCGACTTTTTTCGGAATATTTCAAAAAGTATGAAAGTTACAGAAATTTGAAAAACTGGTTTGAAATGTCCAAACTGATACCTTTCATTTGATACCCCACTCGGTGGGGTAGCCCCCCCTTTTGAAAATTATTCCCCCCCATTTTGACCATTTTTCAAAAACTGTTCTTTTTTCAAACTTCTCTATATTTTCCTGTAAAATATAGATCCATGTCTATAAACGCTCCATACATTTTACATGGATCGCTCTGCAATCTTCGGAGATAGGGGGGGGGGAATGGGTATTTTTTCGACTTTTTTCGAAATACATATTTTAAAAAGTATGAAACCTACAAAAATTGCAAAATATATTTTGAAATGTACAAAATGGTACCTTTCATTTGATACCCCATATGACTCTGTAGGTATCTTTTAAAATTTCGGCATCACAATTTGTATGGAAAATATTCATTTTCATTTTTCATTTATTTTCATTTATTTTTCTCAATATCTGTACAGGCGCACGAAATGTATTATTGTTTTAAATTTCAAGTTGATAGCTGCAGTAGTTTTTGAGTTATTAAGGAGGGAAAAAAGGACAGACAAAGCGAGACCATAAGGGTTTTGAAACCGATCTTCGATCATCAAAACCCTAAAAACATAATCTACGGCAACAGTTGACAAAAAGTTTTGTTTACTCGTATGTACATATACAGCACAGAGATGTATTATATTGAAATTATTTTTTTTGCTGTTGAAACGAATTGTTTTAGTCGTTAGTCGAATTTGTTACTAGTCGAAAGGTTTTAGTCGAATTGTTTTAGTCGAATTTTCCGCAAAGTCTGAGGTGTGGACGATGAAGGATTGGGAACAAACTTACCTAATTTTAATTATTAGCCAAAAAAAAAATATAGGAAAAATACAAAGTTGAGTGCCAAACTGTACTTACATGCTAACTTTAACATCGTAAAATTAAATAGGCTGAAGGTATGTAATGTAACTACAGTTACCTAGCGAAATTCCCAGTGGCAATAAACCTGTGGTTACCTGGTAGCTATTTCAAGCACATTGACTTTGACAGGTGCGGTTGACATTGTGGTCAGCTGAACCACCACGTCAATCGAAAGAGTGCCACCGTTTCATATTATGGACATATTTCCGCATCATAGTTTTGTATTTATTTTACGCGGCACGGGTTAAATTTATTGCTTCATTTATTTTAATAAATTGTCGCTGTAAATCAGAGAGATACAAATTGGATATTTTTTGTAGTTTATAGGTTTTTGGGGGTTTTTACTCTAAAAGTTTGCTTAACGTTTATTGCTGCAGTGTTCTTGAATTATTGCCAACGAGCTAGGCTATTTTTGTTGATGTATTTTAGAAAATTTTGCAACACTTTTTTGCAACGCTTTTGGGGATCGTAGTTCGGGGATAGAATTGTTCTGCAGGGGGCGCTGCTGCCCGCACCCGGTTGATATCCTTAGTCGCCTCTTACGACATTCGCGGGAAGACGTTATCCGGTATTTTGACTTCCGGTATTCCGTAGGAAAGTCGAAGCAAGGTGGTGTAAATTCTAAGCCGGCACCACACAGCTGATGGAGATCATTCTAGTCAAATAAAAAAACTTCCTTATGAATTGATTTTGATAAAGTCCGACAAGAAAGCGAATAGAACGTCACCCTACAGAGCTTCTTTGTCGCCGTCTGCCCTTTGCGATTGATTAGCCGACATTTCCCCCCTTCCCCTAGCCCTTACTAAGGCGTCTCGGAAGCCGCACAAAGTAGTAGCTGTTTAGGGTTGAATGCAGTGAATGAGACCACTATTCACTTGTACTTCCTACAAAATGTTGATTAATTAGGAGAGGGTTATCAGGGAGGTATAGATTAATGTTCAACACACGCTTTAAGTTTGAAGGCTTCTTGAAGGCTTTGATCACTAGGTGTCGATAGTCAAATGTACATAGGTACATATATGTAATCAAGTGCTTTGCTCATGGGATCGTTACGTTAATATGTAAAAGTCATTTCATGTGAAGACATGAAATGACTTTTAACGTAGACTGAAGAGTCTACGCAAATAATTTGAAAAAACTGAAAATCATCCATCAACATTTCAAATTGGTTCCTGAGTAATTACGCTGTTTTTTTAGTTTTGCGGGATAAATACTAAACTTACAGGAATAAAAATTGTATGCGTAGTCGCAAGTCTCGGGAGCATTTTCTATGCAATAGTAAAATAATCATTAAAATAGGTCTATAATTTACGAAAAAATCGGCGAACATAGCCGAATATACAATTGAATTTACATAGAAACTACTTCTTTTATGATGTCTGTAAAAAATATGTTTCCTTATAATTAATTTTTACAGCTGTTAAGTATTTATTAACTGCAGGTGAGCCCCGTTATTTTTCACTCAAAAACGTATTTTTCATATCCATGTGCCGATCTTATCCACACTTAATGTGTGAAGTCCAGTCCTACCCCTACCCCACAAAAACTACCGTACGGTAGCCGTAATGTGCATTTTATAGCAACACCTGCCTATTTATAACCCTCCTCGAATGGTGTTATAATGTGTTTAAATGTATGCCCGAAATGTTTGTTTGGATTGGAAGCGAAAACAGGGTTCTTTTAAAATCATCATTAGTCCTCTCTACGTGAAATTTACAGTCAACTAATAGAAATAAATTACAACTAGTATTTACAATTGAAACCATTGAGCTAACTGCAGACTGTTGCAAACGATGAACAGGTAGCTCAAGTGTATCTCTTTAGGTTAACACAGCCTAAAAACATATTCATGTCGATCTTTAACTTTATCACAGTTAAAAGACATGACAGATTGTCCCTTGTTTTGTAGAATTAAGACTTCGAGCATCATGCAAACGATCAAATGACATGCGCAGGACATTGTGAGTGGAATTCCAAATTCAAATATAAAAAAATGCAGGGTGAAAGACGTTACAAAACTTCAGCATTAAGTGAACCAATAGTATAGGTAGTTAACAAAAAGTCTAAGGTTTTTTTATTATAGTGCGTTACCCCACAGTCACAGTAAATTCTAAGAAATGAAATAATATCGCAAAAATTTTCGACTTTGACGGGACTTGAACCCGCATCCTTCCGTCAGTACCGGGATGTGCTAACCAACTACACCACGAGGTCAAGTGAAATTTTTGCGATATTATTTGATTTCTTAACAAAAAGACTAATCTATTTGCCTCGATCTTTAACTTATTCATAGTATGTAAGTAGATATGACATGATTGTCCCTTGTTTTTCAGAATTTAGACTTCGAGCATAATGCAAAACAAACAAAAGACATGCGAAGGACATTGTGAGTGGAATTCCAAATTCCGAAATTCAGAATAGAAAGTGCTGAGTTTAGACCTTACTACTCTTGGACACATCAAAATGTAGTGAACCAACCAGTATTATAAGTAGTAAACTTTATAACCCCTTACGGAAATGTACTTTTCAACTTATACCTGCATTATTTATACACAAACTAGTTTCTGTCCGCGGCTTCGCACGCGTTGTTTCTATGGAAACGTTTAAAGGTTACTTCTATCCCATAGGAACTATTTTGTGGGCTTTTAGCCTGGAATCAAACATAGGCTATGTTTGATTCCAGGCAAAAAGCTACATCTATGCAAAATTTCAGCCCGATCGGTTCAGTCGTTTTAGCGTAAAGAGTTTACAAACATCCATCCATCCATACATTCAAGCATCCAAACATTCGCATTTTTAATACTAGCTAATGCCCGCGGCTTTGCACGCGTTGTTTCTATGGAAACGTTTAAAGGTGTTTGCTATCCCATACGAACTCATTTATGGGATAAAAAGTAGCCTATGTTTGATTCCAGGGCTAGAATTACCTTTGTGCAAAATTTCAGCCCGATCCGTTAAGTAGTTTTAGCGTGAAGAGGTAACAAACATCCATCCATCCATCCATCCATCCAAACTTTCGCATTTATAATATTAGTGCGATGTGATTATAGTGTGATGTGATAGTATGACAAGTGTTTCATAATATTATCTTACTGTCTGTCACCAATTCCTTTTCATAAATCGGCCCTATTATAAGTATTTCCATGGAAACCTAAGTAAAATTATTTATTTTTAGCATCATTTGGTAACAAATACGCCTTCAGAACTAATTCGGAAATACACAACCAGCAGTCTTTAGAAAACCAACGTGAATGTATTCTCCTCACGACTCGCCGGCACCATGACCAAGCCCCAATCGGTCACAGGGGCAGAACTCGCACCAGCATAAAGCCAAACGCACACCTGCCGCATTACTACAAATTACAATACACAATGCACCCTCCGCCTTATTTACATGTCCTATCTATTGAAAGTTTAAACTTTTCTCGCCTGTCATTTTTAACTTTTTAGAGCGTAACGAGTTTTTTCATCTTGTATTCCTTGTCTCGGACGCAACGGAATTTTAATAAGTTACTTTGTGGCTGGGTTCTTCGGAATAATTATCGATATTATTTCAGAGTAATGTTGTACAATTTGTGTCTGTTTTGAGATAGGGTCTACTAACTCCTCCTATCTGAAGACTGGTCTCGATGCCGCATCCAGTTTACAGCATACAGTTGTTCGTTTCTCGCTGATTTCTGTTTTATTGCCTTGCAATGTTTTAGAATTACTGTGATTATGTACTTACACAGACTTACTTTTACAGGGACCTAATTTTACCATATCAACATAGTTAGTTAATAATAATCGTCAGAACCATTAATAAAATAATCAAGTCATAAAATTAATATTATTCAAAGCAATTTATTTGAACAATATGAACCGCATTTCAATAAACTCTGCTGAAAATTATAAAATGAAACCACAAATTGCACAGTTAAACATAATTTATTTCATATTATTTAATTATCACAGATTCATTTATTTTAATAGTCATCACGTTAACAAAAATATAATATAGATAGATAACTGTCTACTGTAGTGATGCGAACACCGTAAAGCTGTCTCCACACTTTACGATACGACATCGTTTGTTCACGACCCGATCAAGCAATGTCTGTTTAAGCAGACTTTGAAAACCAATCATTTATGATAATATGCTTTAGTCGTATCCAACAATGTGAAAACGCTTTTTAGCCGAAACCACAATTTGGTGACAAAACATTAAAGTATTTCTTGCGCTTTAATGCTATATTTAGTTCTTTATTTTTCGACGAAAACTTTTCAGTTTCTTCCGTCATGTGGTTCCGGCTTTATAAAACCGTGGTATTTTATTGTTTCTACTTGTTGACAAAGGTCTTATTGTAACAGAACACAAAATAATAAATGATAGTGAATTCATATATAGATATTCCAGAATTTTGTAACGATCATGAAAGTTTTATTATATTTATATATTACATATAAGTTAACGCTTTTGAACAATATAAACGTATGCAATCCCTATAAAAATGAATTTCATAAACATAATAAAAACGATATCGAAACAAAAAGCGTAGTTTCCTCGTGATTAATTCACAAGAATAAAAACTTAAACGTTCATAGTTCCAGACGAATAAAGAAAATGAATATTTAAAGATAAGTCTCACGATCCACTGGATATTCCTGCTCATTACAATAAAACCTTTGTTGTACAATATTTACAATCTAGACTTTATATACAAGTTATATGCAATCTAAGATAATAGTCACATAGAAAATGTTAAGAATTTGTGAAGTGTAAATGCAGTTGAAGTCTTTATAGTGACAGAAGTTGTAGATAGAGGCGAAGATAAAACTAGTTCCACACTGACGCTAAGAATATGCGCAAGAAAGCAAATCGCAGAAACATACTTGCATTGTCTCAGCGTGAGTCTAGACACGGCTTTAAGAATATAAAAGTAACAAAACTTAGCTCCTTTTTATAAGCTCACATCAGTTTGCCAAGTGGCATCACTCATTTGGCACAAACTTCGAAACATCAAGCAAAACAAAAGCAATTAGGCATTCAGATTTTAGGCATACGATAAACACTCAAACACTTTTAAGATATAACAAAATAACCAACGGTCTGCCGACGAACCGGCGTGATTCTTTTTAAGATTATAGGCACTATTATTGCTAAATATAATTTATTCACCGCTACTCTACAGCGTAGAATATCTATACAAAATATACTACAAGACTTTACATAGGCCGCAGGCCGTACCATACTTTCTATACGTTAACATTTATATACTAGTACGCTTTACTATATCTTTTACAAGTCTCATCCAAATTTTAACACACTTTCGAAAATAATCTAAAATCCCCTTTTATACCAATTGATGTTATACAATTTTCCACCTTGAAAAACTAAGCGGCAATGATAATACCACCGCTATAAATTAGAGTAAAGGTAAAATGGTGGGTCATATCATCATAGATTAAGGATAATAATTAGTTTATAGCCAAGAAGGTCGGTTCTGTAGCAGATCAGCAGCGTCATGTCTTTCCATCAGCCTCAAGGCAGCAGCGAGAGCAGCTGTGGCCCCTGCTCCCCTCTCCCGACACTCCCAAAGCTCCAGAATAGCCTCAGTAGGGGAGCTTTTAGTGGCGAACCACGTCGTATACCGATCAACTCCCAATCTAGCAGCCAACGCTCTCCAATCGTTCCCTCTCGCGTTCGGCGGATCGAGGATAGAACATAGCTGCCTCTTGACCCTCGCACTCAGCTTAAACGGCCCCTCTCCGCACTCGTTCACCCCGGCCTCGCTCACCACTACAGGAACACTCCGTTTACCGCTGTCGCTCCCTTCCTCGCTCCTGCACATTCTAGCCTCTAACAAGTTCTCTGTGATGTTGAAACTGCGCTGCGACTCTGCCCGAGGCGATCGGCCTCGCGGCGAGCGGCTGCGAACGTCCTCGAGCGATATTCTAAACGTTTGTTTGTATGAAGGATTGGTCCTCTGACATGCGGATACCGTGAAGTCTATGTTATCGCAGTCGTGAGTCCTTTCTAACGCAAAGGTGCAATGCAAAGCGTTGTAATTCGAACACCAGACATGCTGGAATGGTATCTCTTGGTAACCTATCCCCGGCTTAGCTTTCCAACCGGGACTAACGTGATCCAAACTCAAACACAAGTTTGACCCTCCGTCTTGGAACAATATTGTTTTCGGGCGCTCGAGTAAAACACCGCCTAGTTTCTTTTCCTGCTCCTGGCAATAGTAGGCGGCGCACGGCGTGTCTTCGAACACGTACAATCTGATATTGTATTCGGGGCTTGTATCGCTCAGCACCGCGGGCGCGTATATTGCTAATTGAAGCCCTTTGACAGCTTTTCCATTGAAACTTTCACCTACGAGCACAAAGGTGGAGAGCATGTCTGTTACTAGGAATATTTTGTCGCCGTCGAGCTGTGTAAATACGGGTGTGTTTATCGTCTCTTGTCCGAGGCCGACTATTTTCTTCCATTGGGGCGGAGTGCCGTCTGGTTGTTTGCTGTGGTCTATGGCATAGAGAGACAAGTTCCAGAAGCCGTGTTTGAGACTAGCGCAGTGCGGGATCTGAAGGATGACCGATTTGTTGAGCTGCAGCCGCGGCGGGCCGCACTTAACTACCGGACTCAGTTGCGTGATACCTGCAGGGCGAAATTCGATTTAATACACCACGTTTATTAGACCAGTATAGGAGCGGGGACCGCCCCGGGCATTCGACATTTTTCAACATAAATACCAGAAGATACTCTGGTGTTGCGAAATCAATCTGTTTTTATTATGGTTATAAATATTCATAAGATGGTTTAGGGTTTAGTAAATTCATTTGGGGTAATGAAAATATTTGGTTAATTTGAATTGTATGAATAATTTGGTGCGACTTACCTTTGCCGAGCCGTGGTCGGTATCTATCGTCTTTGACTACGGCCACGTATATTTGTTCTCTTCTGCCCCTGCTGAGGGCTCCCTCGGCTATTGACAGGGCTACTCCGGCGGCTGGAAGGGCTAGCCTGGCCCCTCCACTGGCCACTGACAGGGATTGTGATGTGGGGGAGTTTGATACCAGCTCTGCAAGTTGTAGGGTGACTGATTCGTTGGCAGCGTCGTACATGGATCCAGCTAGAAACGATTACGCGGTTAATCTTTGAGAAAGTTGAAGGTAAGGGACTGTCGAAAAAAGGCATGCTTCTAGCAACAGCTTAAAAACTAAATGCTTGGAGAAGTTTTGCGTTGCAGGCCAAGAGGCCTGCAACGCAAAACTTCTCCAAGCATTTGTTTATCTTGTCAATCATTTGTTTTATGCATAGTTTTAATTTTTTATCATCAAAGTGGCAAACAGGCATGCGGCTCGCCTGTTGGAAAGCGGTTACCGCAGCCTATGGACGCCTGCAACATCAGGGATATTACACGCGCATTGCTGACCCCTAGAATGTCTTAGAGATCCTTTTTGAGGAGCTCCACAGAACAGAAAGGAAATAACCAGATAAAGCACTCACAGCTAGTAAAACAGCTAGACACGGAGTGTTCAGACTCGCTGTATGGCTTGCTGTCGTACTCATCGCTCTGTCCCTTGCTGGAGGCACAAGGAGTCACTTGGTGGTCTACCGGGGATGCGTAGCTGCAAGAAAGAGGGTGATTAGACAAATGATTTTTGAAAAGCATTTAGCCTAATTTACTTTAAGCCATCGTAACTTTAGAACGCTTCATTTATTACATGAAACATCTGTGAGAGATCTTAGCTGTGAGAAAGCTAATGTAAGCGAGGAGTTTTTCACTTGCTTATGGAGTCTACAAAGCAAAGCTGGCGATACAGCCCAGCGAGATAGCGGTGGGACATTTCAGTGTATGAATATTGTTACAATATTCACACTGAAATGTCGCACCGCACAAGTTGTTTTAGGCAGCCGAAAGTGCTGACTTTGGTATGCCTGTAGACTCCATTGCATTAGCTTTCTTACGAAAAAACTCAAAATTTCATTCGTTTTGGAAATGGGAACATTGGTTCTTCTCCGTTCCATCGGGGGTACAAACAAAAATATACGTCTAAAGAAAAAGAGTAGGTAAGCTCAAATCCAACACGAACTCAACGAACGCCGAACAATTACATTTCAAGCAAGTAGGTAAGGTAGTACCAATCTATTTCGATGCCAAGATGTTGTTTATCACAACAACTATCTAAGTAGGCACCTATCCTCTTGTTTTGTGAAGTCAGGCAATAAAATAAGAAAGCTCGCTACATTGTCGTCTTACAAAAACTTGATTCTATAGGAACCTAACTGTAAGCGCTCGCTTGGAGACCATGGAGATTACCTACTTCTGTTTGGCTTGGCAACATTGTTTATGTTGAAAATCCAATTCAGTACACAAATAAATAAACCAATAAAGCGAAGTATAAACTTAAAATATGACTTGCTGTAGTATGATTGTCTCTAGTTTGACTCAATTTTTGACTTATCAAGTGATAATAGTCTATCTACAAGTTAGCCAAGTCAAAGTCACAGCCTCTACATAATGTGTTGATGCTGAAAAATCAAACGACATTTTGTGCGTCGGATTATTTTATAGTTAGTCGTGAGAAGGATTATTTTATTGTACTTCCATGTTTAAATTAAGAGTTCTATTTTTAAATATTTTTTGAAATAGTGGTGTCTACAATAATAAATTCGCCTATAGCAGGTGTAAAAATAACGTTATGTTTTCTGAAATAGAATGAGAACGTTATTTTAGTCTTAACGTAACTGTTATTCTGGCGACTTATTTTAATGGAGATCATGACAGCTTCAGGTCAGGTTTGAGCCGTAAATGTAAGTAGTTACCTATTAGTAAGATGTGGTACATCATAGTGATGTTCTGCCCGGGTGTCGATGGGCGGATGCTCGTAGCGCGGCGGCCGGTGCTGCATCAGGTCTGGAGCCAGGGACAGAGACTGCTTCTCCACCGTCGGATACATTTCAGGTTGGAAATCTGTTTGGAAAGGAGATCTGTTAGAAAATTGGTATTTTTGTTTAGTTGCATAGTTATTGTGAAAAGAAACCTGGTATAGCAATGCCTAATCTTCATTTACGTAATTGAATATTTCTTCTTCTTTGGTTCTGGTTTTGTTAGAATATAAATTTAAAAGAACTGAATGATGAAAATAATCCTGCCTAAGAATCGGAGGGCAGGACGGAAGGACGAAACTTTTAAAAATATTTTTAATATAAGCCTAGTATATTAATAAATAGAACACTTTCAATCATGATTTACTGTTCCAAACCTCATTCAAAAATAAAACGAGAGTCTCTTGAACCTAAATAGATCAACTTGATTCTAGTTCAAAATATAAGTTCTTACCAGTCCTAGTCATGGTGTAGAGCGAGTGGTCTCTAGTCTTCCTCTGCAGCAACTTGTAGACCACCGCAGCACCCGCCAAAAACACGACCACTGCGACCGCGATTCCAATGTACAGGGGGATGTCGCTGTGCGCCGCTACTGCCGACAAAGTTAGAGCTTAGCTATGAATGTTACTAGGAGACTAAATATATCAAATCAAAAACTTTTAATTTCCATAAATGCAATAAATGTACACTTAGAAAAGCTCAAATTATAAAACTAACATTCTGACACGGAAATAAAGTGATATTTTTGATTTCTACTATTGCCGTGACAGTCTTCACGTAAAAATTGACCAACTAAGCCCGTGGTGTCGTAATAGTCTACTAAGGGAACCAAAGGAAGGGCTGCACTTTCCTTCTGTGTATTTTTAACACCTTCACTGCGATAAATATTTGCCTGCCAAGCGTGATATGGCGAAAATCCCCTTGTTAGGGGGAGGCTTTTGTTCAGCAGTGGTCGTAAGTGTAAAGGTAAAACTGAACACAAAACTTTCTTAGCCGAACCGGATGACTTCAAGAAGGGCGTTTTTAAAAAGATAATACAAAAAAATACCTCTCAGGACAAATACTCTCATTTTTGACAGTCTGAAATTCATATTTAGCTGCCACATCATTCTTTGATATAAATTCGAGTTAAAACAAAGAGACATAAATTACTAAGTAACAAAGTTTCCATTTCTCGCCAACTTTATTGCGTGGGAGAAAAATTTGAATCTCATTTATCCTGCTGAAAGTTTTAATGAAACACTTAAATACTTACTTTGTTTATGTGTAGTGTTGAGGACACGACGAGCCTGCATAGTTTTAAGTGTGTTTTAAGTGTAGATATAGGCTAAGTTTTAGTATTTTAGGTAAATAAATGGAAAGTACTTAGTTACCGTAAGACCTAGAAATAAGGATTAGGTATAGGTAGAAAGCCTATAACGTAAGCTATAAAATGACACCAAAAACATGTAAATAGGGCCTAGGAATAAAAAGATATAAGCCAAAAACCTCAATAGGCTAAGTGAAAATTGTAGGAAAAATAGGTTAAAAATACGCCGTCCTCTGCACGGTATAGCCTCGAGGTAGGTAAGCTACCACGGAAGTGTGCTGCGACACACAGTGGTTCCGGTAGCAGTATTAGAAGAAAATAGAAGAAATAAAGCCCGAAGAAAGAAAAAGAAGTGTTTTCCTGGAAATCCTGAAAATCCTGAAGATCCTGAAAACCGAAGAAAACCCCAAGTATACAGTCCACCACATGTAGTAAGATTTAAAATAGATTGATAGAAGCTTTTCTGTAGATTCAGAAAAACAGCAATAAAACGAACCACAAAATAAGCCACCTGCATATGATAAGCTTTAACGATTAGTTATAAAAATAAAAACGAAATTACAAAGTTGTTACTACAAGGCAACGTGTTCTCTACTGTTTAGAGAACAAGACACAAAATTGATAGTTAGTTTTCAACTTTTTTGAAGGATCCCATTTTAAGATTCAACCCAGCCTTCTAATATTATTTATGTCATCACATTTACGTTTAACGTTAACAGCTTTCAACGTTTTTATGTGATAACTAGTTTTTTCGATAACTTGTTAAAGCTATGATTTTAACGGCTCTACGGGGGATGTATGCGATTTGAATTTCGAATGCATTCTTTGAGGAGGTGCCGAGAAAAGAGTCCCATGTGGTGTTATTGCGTACTTCGGTTTATGTTTATGCTTGTAATATCTGGTTGTAATGATGATCACCATAGAGGTTTGAACCGTTATTTAATAAAGTTTCAACAGTAATTTACCTTATGCCTGATATACACTTTGTTAAGTATCAAGTGCGAGTGTCAATGTTATGTGATTAGTAAAATCAGATTAAACACGATCGAATTGTACGAAGCACAGTAATCACTATAATGTCAGTTATCTAGTACCCATGACACAAGCTCTGCTCAGCTTGGGGCTAGTTCATGCTGTGTTTCACTAGTTCATGCTGTGTTTCACTTTCAAGCATTATTATTTATTTATTTATCACGAATCGAAAATCTAGTGCAAGTAGCACTAGATTTTCTATTTATGTTATATTAAAGCACAATAAAGTGTCAGTGTGTATTCATTCATTCACTTGTCACTCGCACTTGTCGCACTGCAAAATGTAACTGACCCATTAAATTTAATAGCGTTATTTAAGCCTCAAATTACGCCCATTATGGAGGCAAAAAGGCTGCAGGACTTTTTGTAAGACCTTGCACAAAGCGGTAGCAAGCGGTAGTTTGCTAAGTTGCGCTTCTGAAATTGCGCGCCTCAAATTGCGCCCATCAGACTAAATAAGGAAAAGCTTTCAAATACATGTCTACGTACGAATGATAAAAGCGTGTGTTTTAAGTAAAAGTCTGTGTCTAGACTGAAAAGCGACAAAGTTTCTTGGCAAAGAGAACACACTATGTGTTCAATGATTCGAGTCGAATGCATGCATTTGTATTTCAATCTGCATTTTAACTAGATAATATTTTGCTATTTGCAATTTGTTGTATTTAATAAAAACTAACTGATATTTTTAAGTTTGGAGACGTTGTTGGGTAAATATTGAGCGTTTTATACACATAAGTGTTATGAAAATCAAAACCAGAAAAAAAATCGAAAAACTTACGAACCTTAATTTGTACGAAGCGAAGATAGTGAGTAAAGGGTAAGCAACTCGAACTAGAACTAGGTACCTTCTGATTTACTGTCCATAATTATCCATTCAATACTATTATTATTATTATATAATTATGGATAAACCCTTAAGAAAAACCAAATCTTGTGATTATATAAATAACCCCTCGAATTGCAGAATAGAACGAAAGAAGAAAGTATTTCCGCAGAGATAAATCCTGAAGCACGCATTAATTACCACATAATAATAAAGTTCCAGTATTTTAATTCAGATTGTAATAAGTAGAGCACTGCAAGAGTATTTTCACCGCGAATGCGAATGTAGTTTCACTTATCGGTCGGAAGCGAGCGCGCTACATCGCAACCCCTTTTTACAGAGGCGTGTTACGTTTAGCTCTATGTACATAAATCATTTCTATATTCGAAAATTCTAGGTTCCACACACGTAGTTTTTCTGGGAAGCTGCTACTAAGTATTATAAAATAAGAACAGTTAAAGGGTGCATTTTTGGTGGGTGGTTCTGAAGCAGAAGCGGAAGCTTTTTTGTAGCTTTCAAAGGAAAATCGGGCGAAAATAAAAAAGATGGAACATCGGAAACTGAAAAAAATTCACTTCTGTTGCCATTGTCACTAAATATCTATAAAAACTAGATGCCAAGACACGAGCGTTTTGAAGATGAAGCTTGTTTTTATAAAGATCTAAAAGCAAGTACCTTTATCATAGAAGATTCATTTATTTTAACTTTTTTAGTGTAAGCTTGCGTCTGTACACGCCTACAGTGGCCTGTACTGTATAATCCACTGTTTGCTAACTTTTATGTATGATTTAAATTGTGTGTGCAATAAATAATTTAGAAATTTATTTGCCGTCAGCGAGGACCTAACTTTTATTTTAAGACTCCAAAGACCTTACCAAAACGAAGATAAACGGAAACATTTTTCTAATCACTAATTCTAAGAACCAATGATGTCCAGCAATAAATGGTGATTTAAAACCGGTGCCAAGCGAAGCCCCCCAACCGCGCCTAGCTTTTAATTACTCAGGCAACATGCGCCAACAGATTGTTATCGAGTTATCGAATGCGATGACTCCATTCATTCATTCACTCGTTCAAATAGGTTAGGAGCTGATTCGAATGTAGAACGCGAGTGTTCTGTTTGTAATAAGGAGTTTTTATGCTTTGGAAAATTCTGTTCCAGTTTTTAAGTATTTTTATCGAATGTGGTGTTTTTGAATGAAGTCATCAACCTGACCTTCTAAGTTCGAAACTTTCGTAAATAACCTCCTTGAAACCTTTTTGATCGCGTTAGTTTGAATAACCTATAACCTCCTTGAATCGAGCTATATTTTTCGATTTAAGAAGGTAAGTACTTAGTCAAAGGAAAACGAGGACGAAATCTAGTCATTTTTTAGGATTTTTGTACAAAAAAAAATTATCTATCTAGGTCTAAAGATAGCTAATTTCAATTTTTTTTGCAGATGCAGCCAAAGCTGCCGTCTCCAAAAATAAAAGCAAGCTGGCCTTTGTTCTGATTCCATTATTGACCTTTGCTGACTTTTGTTCTCGGTTCTTTATCAATACTTAGTAGGTAACACGTGTTCACTAAATAGTAAAACAATGGGTTCATTGAGTCATTCACTTTTAAATACGGTCAGCTGAGTTGATTTTAATTAAATTATTACCTACCTAAGGTTTGCTTACTTTTGAACGCGGCTTCGCACGCGTTTTTTCGGAAGTAGGTACTAAAGGTAGATCACACAACTGGCGGATCTCTGTAGAACCATGTTACAGTAACAAACACTTAAAGTGGCGTTTGTTACTGTGTTTGGCGTTTGTTTTCTTATTGTGACAAGATTCTACAGAGATCCGCCAGTTGTGTGATCTATTTAAAGTAATGAACTGCAACGCGCAGGCGTAAAGCGCAAAAGAAACCCAATCATTATAGGTCTTTTTTTGTAAAATAATATAATACTATGGTTTGATATTGTTAATGAAGTCCTCACTCTCGTGGTATTTCTAAGAAATCAAATAAAATCCTAAAAAAAACTGTATATATTTTTGGGATAATATTTGATTTCTATTGTTATTCCAAGTCTAGAAGTAACTAGTAGTGATGCAACGAATAGTACTTTTACGAATACGAATACGAATACGAATATCAAACCTACTATTCGGCGAATACGAATACGAATACGAATATCTCGACATGGTGATAAAAGACTAATTTATTTGATAAATTTCTATACTTTAATAATTAAAATCTACAACTGGCAAATTTTTATTTAAAAAACATAAAATTTGTAGATTTTCTGGTTTTAGGCGATTTCTTTTTTCAGTCTGAATGTTCCCAGCCGTTGAAAAAAGTCTTTCTGAGGCGACTGTACATGGCTTCAGTGAAAAATATTTTTGGGCAAGTTTTTTCAGACTTGGAAAATGGACATCTTCTCGCCAAAAGGCCAGTGGATCAGCAGTCGGCGATAAATTTGGGAGCTTTAGTTAAGGCCCTCTGCACACATGCGTATTTTTATACGCGCGTTTTCAAGTCTGCCAGTAATTAGAGTTGCGTTTGTACGTAAAATATTAGTTTTTAAATATTCGTATTAGTATTCGCCGAATACGAATGTATTTATAATGGTAAACTTCAGCCTGATCTGTTCAGGTCCCAATTCCACTAAATTATCGTTTTACAATAACAAAGGTTTCGTCTCAGAATGGTACATTTTGACATTTTATCTTTGATGAAAGAAAATAAAGATGGAGGGCGTGTCAAAAGTGTTAAGATTAAAATCATTCTATCAATCTCTGCAATTAGCACCGCACACACTGTCTCGCTCTTTCATCTATGGACGATTCTGCGACGATACCATTGTCATGGTATCGTCTGCGACGATACCATGACAATGGTATCGTCTGCGACTGACTGCTGACAAGCGATTGGTTGGCAGAATTCGGCCCAGTTCAGTTGTTTTTCGTGAGGATGTAAAAAACATCTAAACATAGGTTAAGGTTTAAAGATATTTATTCTCATTTCTTCAGTCACTTACATGAGAATAATAATTTAGCTTAATGCAAACAATTTATAGATGTAATTTGTTGTTCGGTCTGTAGGTAGTAATTACAGGTTTGCATAAATGAGAAGATAGGTAGGTAAGTACAAAAATGGTAAAAGGTAGATGCATATTACCAAAAATTTATATTACTACACTTGCTAGAAATTAACAATCTTAATTTTTTTTTATTGGCTAATTTTCCAACAAACGTCTAAGCTTTAGGATTAATAACATTAGTGTATGTTTACCAGCACCCGGTTTTTTGACTAAATACTCTTGTCTTCGTATTAAATAACAAACCTCTGTAATAAATCAACCCACCTACTCAATGTCTAATACCAGTAGAAAATAAAATGCAAGGCAGTTAATATATGACCCACTTCACAGCAATCAAATGTTCTATGGGCGCACTAATGCACGGATGTCCGATAAAACGATATTCAACGGTGGACTTGATACCACATTCACAACCAGTGCTCATATTTATAGACTCTGTTTATCAAAATATTGCGTTCCTAAATGCTGGGATAGAAATAACTTAGTTAAACGGTAAGCATAGGAATAATTAGTCATTAGAACGATAATTATAGGAATCATAAAAACAATAATTTAATAGCTTCTGCCCACTAAAAGTATTATTTCTATATTTTAGTCTAAGTCTAGAACAACATCTATGCAAAATTGCAGCTCGATTCGTTCAGTAGTTTGACCGTGAAGAGGTTACAAACATCTACTCTAAGCATTTTTTGGATCACTGTCAAAAGCGGCCTTACAAAATTGCAAAGCTCAGTAGTACGTACAATTAAGTATTCTTGTACTTAGTTAAAATCTAAGTAGGTAGGTACTCTTACTAAATAATACTTCTAAAATTTCTTGTTCCTTGAATCTAAATTACTTCATACGTGTAGTAACCGACAATAAGTTTTATTTACGACTGACGACCGATGTGGTGCGGTAGGCGAAGATCCACCTGTGATGCAGGAGGTTGCCGGTTCGATTCCCGCCTAGGGACAAATGTTTGTACGATCTGCAAAAAATTGTCCCGGGTGGTATATCAGTTATCTATTACCCTTATGCTTACCTTTATAAGCTTAGTTTGGGGCTAGATGCTGTGTGGATTGTTCAGCATTATTTTTTATTTTTAACCTATTCGAATCATTCATTCTTCTGAGTGAATGAACCAAAAAAACAAAATCGTCTTTGATATTTAGTTACTAGCTGCATTCTTACTACCCTTTGACCTATTTCCCGTTTTCCCGTAGGAATGAAGAATTTTCCCGCGGTAAAAATTAGCCTATGTTCATCAGGAATAATATGGGCTTCTAATGGAAAAGGAATTTTTCAAATCGGTCCAGTAGTTTCGGAGCCTATTCAATACAAACAAACAATCAAATATTTCCTCTTTATAATATTAGTATAGATAACAGTCATAACTACGAAAATCCGTAGATAGAATACAACAAACGCTTGCCAACAGTTAAACTGATTATGAAACAACTCACGGCAGTATGTAGGACACGTATGTTTCAAATTTTTCATTATTGAGAAATGTAGATAACGACGCGGGTATTCATACTGCAGGAATGAGTCGGATACGACTGTCTCATTTGGACGTTGATATTTGTAATGGTTCTGTGAAATAGGAAATTAAATTGTCAGGAATGTATTGGTGGTGAGAGAAGAGAAGTATTGGAAAAGTAGACCTCTAGCAAATGATGAAAAAAGAGGTACAAACCAATATGAGTGTATCAATGCTTCGAGCTTTGCTTCTGGAAGATAAAGCAAATTTTTTTAAAAGTACCTCTTCAACCTTAACCTCAACAGCCTATATTATTCCATTGCTGGACAATATAAGCGTCTTATTGGCTTCTATCGCATGGGGCATATTGCCATTATCCCCACGCTGGGCATGTGGGTTAGGGATCGCAGTTTGGTGGTAGAATTGTTCTGCAGGGGGCGCTGCTGCCCGCCCCCGGTGGGTATCCCTTAGTCGCCTCTTACGACACCCGCGGGAAGAGTTGGTATGATGCAAATACTATGCCGTCACCACACGGCAGGTAAAAGGTACTTAATATTAGTCTTATTTTGGAACGAAGGACTTTACTAGAACATAAAATAAACATGGATCAGAGAAACAGATTTAACTGTGAATATTTATGAAAAAGTAGCAGCGTATCGAATCAGTGATATATTTAAACAAGAGAATCTATGATAAACTGAATCTGGCTGCTTCCAAGTCATGGCGCAACGCAGTAAACTATCCGTATCAATAAATCTCAAATATAAACAAGTTTCTAGTCTCCGCAGTTTATTACTGACCGATGTTTGAATTTCAATAAATCACAACACATCCGCTACTTACTCCCAACCACACTTAGTGCTCAGTTCCTCGTATTAAATTGATTTCTACCACGATTAGTGAGGGCTTATCCGATTAATTTCGAAATTTGTTCTCTGTGTAAACATTCGTCTACGTCGCTCGTATATTCGTGTCCGATGCAGAGATCCGAGATAGGAAATCCAGTCGAAATTTACAAACCCTTGTCGTTTTGCCCATAACGTGGTAGGAGGGCTGGCGGAATTCAATTCTACAAACGAAACAACTCAATCGAAAGCAGTCCTTGGAGCGATCAGGGTAAAAGCGATAGTTGCGTGGAAGATTCGTATGTGTGTATGCAGTTTGCGATCTCCTGCTGCGTTCTCTCGACGAAATCACAACAAATCATTTACGGGACCCACCTCCGATAATGACGGCTGCATCGCATATAAATTGGATTTTACCGATGCTTGCTTATTCATTAATCTCTGTATTGTCAAAACTGCATATAAATTTAAAAACACAACACAATACAAAACATTTTAATTCACAATACTTAAAAATAAAGAATTGAAAATTCTGAGGTCAAAGATAAATTTTGGAAAGTGACATAACTATTTTACTTGTTTATGTATGCGGAAAACCTGTGCTGGGTCAATTCACACGGAGATTTAGACAGGTGCCTCAAATTATACCGACATTTCACAAATCAACCATCGCTTTAAAAGCGGAAGCGTCGACACATCCAAATGGAATGAAGCATCACAAACTACCAATAAATATTTCAATAATGAATTATTAACACTTTTGAATAACAATAAATGTGCAGTATTTTATAATAACGATAAAGTTTCTAAAGAACATAGGCTGTAAAAGCCTATAAATCTAATCGCAAGCGATAAAGCCAGCGCGGAGTATAAAGCTAAACGACGATAGAGGTACTAATGACGGCCTTTCCTTTCTCGATATACGCGAGAATACAACACTACATTTAGGTAGAGATAACAAAAGGAGAAAAGGTTATAATCATAAACGTCTCTCATTATTACAGTAAAACGCTTAGACAGGATGGGAACAAGCAATTCTGTCTAGTTCTGAGGAATACTGTACAGTTGTCAAGTTAGATAGTGAGATGGTTAGTCAAGAAATAATGAAAAATTTCGAGTTTGTAGTAGTTTGCAAACAATAAGAGTAGGAAGTTAATTCAGAAATTCTTGAAGCTTAAAGCCCCTATCCATAAAGCAACCAGGATTCTGGCAATAAGAAAGACCACGCAAGACGCACAACAAAGTTAACAACAAAAGTTGAGGAGCAATAAAATTCCAGCATTACCATTCCACCATTTCCTCTGAACGGCAATTAGGCTAATGAAGTAGCGAGGGTCGAGGTGGAAATGAATGCCCTCGCTCTTTGCATTCAGCTCTTTCATGTGGGTAATTTACTGATAGTCCACATTCTATGCAAATACTTGAATCTAGGTAATGGACGGGAATATAAAATATGTTGCCGGATATTTTTGTGTATGTCAAAAGGGTTTTTATAAATATACGTAAAATGTACATTTTCCTTCCATTCTACTGAAATGTGTTGCTCTTTACAATATGCTTGTATAAAATGTACCTCCTCGTATAGCCATTTTGATACGAAAATTCTCCGTAAGATTATAAATAAAATTGTATGCAAAACTTGAAATCATTACTCATATTCTGATGTAGTTGGATAACAAGAATGTTTTAAGCATCAATCAAGATAACTCCATCAATCTCCCAGAAGTATGAAAACCACAAAAAGAACAACTAACTGATACCACAATAAATAACATTCAATCTGCAAGAAAGATAAACAAAAGCAATTTACAAACAAACGCAGTAGATTGTGGGTTTATTTAGCGTGAAAATCGAAAGCTGAGAAGAAATTGTACAAACCAAACAGCTCACGAGGCTGCGGGCTATTTATCAAACGCACGATAACCAGAGTGGGGAAATTGAAACCGAGTCAACGGGGAACAGGAAAATGATTTATTGCCATTATAAACAAAATATCGACTGATCATTTTCCATTTGGAGATTGAATTTGGACCGCCAAGGGAGTCGAACACGAGTCGGGATACATAGCGTTTAACATTGTGCATTTGTCGGCGTTGATTCCATATTGTGATATGGAATGTTTACATTCTGTTTGCATTTAGAATGGATAAGAATGGTTTATGGTCAATCTATTCAAATCGGTAACCTGTTTTCATTATTGGCTGCCGTTAAATATGGAAATTTAAACAAAGTTGTAGCCTAGGACCTAGGCAGTCTCTAAGCTTTTATAGAGATAACAAAAACGCTAACAAAGCTGTTCTAAAAGTTGATAGCTAGTAATCAAAAGCAAGCAGTTGGCCACACAATAGAGAAAATGACCAAATTTGGTCATAAACCACTACGATGATAAAAGTTCACCTCAAGAATTTTCGTAAGCACAGCATAAAATTTTAGTCCGTCGTCTATATTTAGATATGATACGACCCAGATGGTCACGGCTCCCGATTTTAGTATCTTTCGAATCTTTTCAACACGTCCACCTAAATGTGACCTGTGCTCCACCTTTTCTTCGCCTTGGGGCCTATTAGAGTTTTTACGGTCGAGAGGAGAGAGGGGGTCTGGTTACGATGGGTGGAATTACAGCCGATAGCCTGCTATGAAGACCGTCCTAGCATTTGATAGTTATGAGCGAGCGCGGAAAAGGAAGTGTATATTTAGTTATGGCATCTGGTACCAAAAGCTTTTCATAGAATTCAGTTAATTAACGTGTCCCTTGAGGAACTGTTTCATAATTTGTACGGCACCGTCCGCGCCATGCAAGCTTTGATAAAGTTTAACCCGAAAGTTTCCGACCTATGTTTAGACGTTTGGAGCCTGTGTTGTTGGTGTTAGAAATGAAATCGGAATGTGATTAATGGTGTCAATTAGCGATAATATTTTTGAGAAGGAACTGTGAGAGTATATGAAAAATGTAGCAGTTATAGACCGAAATATTTCAAGATATAACATATGATAGTGAGTTAATCGAGACGCACTGATGGAAATGTTATAGCAGAGGAAGTTTCGGCCGAAAATATTATATATATTTCATAATTATGCCATTTATCATTTGGATTTCATGTTATTTATCATCTTTTTAGTCTCGAATGTTAATTAGAAGATAAATAATTCTGTCGTCAATGCAGAAACAACTAGAGGATGTTTTGAGCGCGGCTTTTTGGAAAACTTTTATAAACCACCGTTTATTTAGTGAAGACAGTGGATGTATTTTGATATTAATAGTTGGATTTAAATACAAATCCCTTGGACAAAATGTGAAACTTTTTATGTTTCATAAATAATGCATAGATTGAATAATCTGTAATATTATTGTGTAAAACTGAATTAGAATTTAAAATGTTTCCGTCATTAAATCTCGCAAAAGTTCCTTTGAATAATTAAAAAAGAACTCACTCCCGTTGTCTTAAAACAACTACTCATAACATACCCGAAGCAAGTAAGTACCTACGTAAAGAGGAAATTTATAGATATGTAGTACCTATTATGTAGTGAAACTTGGGATGATAAAGGTATAGGCTCAGCTCAACAAGCCCACTGTACCGTGTTATTCGACCGCTGTCTCACCCAAAGCTTTGTGAGTTTCCGAACTTAGTTTACCGTATTCAATTTGTCTATCTGCATAAACTTGATTCATCCTTCTCACTAACGGGAAGTATAAGTAGTTTATAGTAAGAAGGCAAAATGGCTCCTTTGGGGAAAATTGCCATTATTGTAAAACTGCAAAAGCCTACCTAACCTCCTTGAAATAATATGGAGTGAATCTTAAAATGATAGCTGGATTTGTCTTAAAACCATAAAGCCGCAGTCCGACCCCTTCTGCACGTTGCGCTAGCCTACTACCGTGGACAGCGTGAAAAGTGTCCATGACGTACATGATTTTGAAGAGGACCATGTAACTCATTTGTTGTCTCTGACATTGCTGATAGACGGATTGCAACGACCTTCATAATACGGACGCTCCGTCAGGAAAGAAGGCAAGTGTTTTTGTTATTTATAATGTGTAAGCCCTTACACTCAGGGTTATTTCTAAAAAATTAAATAAGATCTCAAAAAATATCGAGTTAGACGGTACTTGAAACTGCAACTTAAAACCAGCGTAACTCTACTGTTTGTGGAGCAACATTATGCTGAGATGGGACCTTTTGGTTCGCTGCGTGCAGCTCTTGCTGCTATTATTGTTATTACATCATTAACTAGGTATTTTTTTTGTAATATTTTTATATAATATATAGTATCTAAGTATAATTGTAATAGTTGCAAGTTGTACTGGTGAACTAATAAATTTATTTTCTTTCTTTCTTTCTTCTTTCAACTTACCTCAATACGGGATGTGGTACGAATTGCGCTACGAAGTCAAATGACGTAATTATTTTGGGATATTATTTCATTTCTTAGGTAGACTAGTTATTGCATTTACTCCCATTATGACCTGCAGAGGCACGCCTCTGGTCCATGCTGCTGAACTGCGTCAGCTGCGTCATGGGCACTGAAAGAGTTAATGCACTCACCTCCATGCACCCCGCAGTAGTCGCCTACGCAGTCAGCCTGCTGCGTGTATGCGCCGGCGCAAGGCGTGTCTCCGGTGCAAGAGCGGCGTCGGGTCTGTCTGCAGTCAGCACCGCAGACGGACCATTCGGACCAGGCGCCCCAGCGGCCGGGAAGAGCTGTGGGAAAGCGATAGGTTAGTTCTAAATATTACAATTAAAAGAACGATCGCTCCAAATCTTCCACTTCTAATATATAAGAAGAAAAATCACAAAAATCAGTCTTCGCACCGGATTGGATGGCGCAAGACAGAAGCCGGTGGCTATACATTGTGACCCACTTTAGGTTTAATACGCCAGGATAGCGATTGTGTGTGAGCAACGTTTGCCTATGTTCGGCTGATGATTTGTTATTTTAATTTAAGAAAAAAACAAAATCCGCAGCTCTTAAAAACTAATTAACACAAGGTCGAAGCGACGCGTGACCCGAGAGCTGGCGAGTATCTGGCGCAGCGCATCAGCATTTCCATACAGCGGGGCAATGCAGCCAGCATCTTGGGGAAGCTTCCGACTGGTATTGATATGGATCAGTTCAGCTACATGTAGATTGATTAAGCTAACTGCAGACAGTTGCAAACAGTTTGCAACTGTCTGCAGTTAGCTTAATTGTTTCAATAGTAACTACTAGCTCTAATTTGTTTCTATTCTTTGTTAATAAATAACTCATTATAAAATAATTGACAGCCAACAAGAACCAAATTAAAAAATAAAAATAAAAACAAATAAGTGTTCTTAGCAAACAATATGGCTAAGAACACTCGGGATAAAATTATCTATGACACAAAAAAAACCAAACGAAAATCGGTTCATCCGTGTGGGAGCTACGATACCACAGACAATACACAGATACACAGAAATAAACTTATAACCTCTCTCTTTGCGTCGGGGGTTAAAAAAGGATTTACATTTTAAAAGGATAATGGTGATGATGATGTGTGAGCGGAAATATCTTCTTCCATCATCTCATTGTACGTGAGGCCTCATAAAAGACACCACTCCTGAGCCGTCTTCATAAATATCTCCAAATAATCAATATCTACTTTACATTGTATCTACTGTTTATTGTTTTTTAGTGTGAACACTATCTATTTATTCTATATTTTCTTAAAAATATTATCGTGGTAAAATGTTTAACAAGTGTGGTAAAAAATTACAAAATAGATAAATAACATACTTATCATGAATAGCAAACAGGCAAGTCTACCGAAAGCCACATAATTTATAATATCTCTAAATAATTAGGCTAAATTTTATCTAAGTTTCACACGAGTTAAGCCGCGGGCAGACGTACAGTCTATAATGTAGACTCTACACACTTAATGTATGCTTACATATTTTCTAACTGAATCTAAGTATGGTACGGCTTGGTTCCACTTATTTTCTGACCGAAAATAGCTTCAGAAAATACTCAAAGGGCAATTACTGCATCGTTTAACATTATAAATGGCGTCTCTAATAATACGTTTATGAGGTATTGCTCTATAAATTGAAATAAAATATTGTGTAGCCCATACTGTGGGCATAAATCACTTGTTTTACAAAAGAAATGATAGTTTGTATTCGTTTGGAGCAAGTGAATATTGGGACTTTATTGTTTTGGTTTGTTAAGGCGGGATTAGCAAGGAATACTTGATCTATATGATTTTTCATAGACATAATATCTTATCGAGATTCGAGTTCAGGTTTCGCTTGTCTGCATTTCTCGCTTATTCTTGCTAGAATGGTAAAATTGTTCAACCAGGTTCATACCTGATGATCATACATACATGAACATACATTACTAAATAGTACATTAATAAATGATTATTTTTAAGTCTAAAATGTTTAGTAGGTTTCAAGAGTATTTTTTCGCCCGAATGTATGTTCAACGAAAAACAATCTTGAAGTAATTAAGATGGAGTTTTCACTTAGCATTATCTGCCCCAAAGCAAGCAGAGCTTTTTAATTGAATGTGAACTTTCAACTAAATGTATTTGAAATTGTCTTTCCAACACTGCCTTATAATTAAATATTGCTTAAGATATTATCTGTTTCTCCTTAGAGTAAGAGTTAAGACCCTTAGTTCCACGCCAACACTTACGAACTCACTATCAGAAAATGATATGAAGCAATTATCACAACAAAATAATTATACGCTCGTGTAGATATTAATCGAAGCACAAGAGATCTTATCGCTTAACCCATACACTTTCTATGTGGGTGCATCGACGGGCACACGTTAAGGTGCAGTTAGGTGCAGCAAGAAAGTGAATTACTAACTATACCTTGTCCACGAATTTATTTTCTATTTGTTATGTGCACGACTATGTAGTTCCCTTATTGTTGACAGGTGAGTGATTAAAGACTGAATGACAGAATGAGGTATTTCATAGGCAGATAGAGATGCGAATCTGTCGACTTTAAAAATATGGGCAGTTACGAAAGTTTGATTTTTATTCAGCCGACATAATAAGTAACGATGATGGCTTTTCCATGAAAAATTATTAAAAATAGTATAAAAAGAGTGGAATAACTATGCAATAAATGACTAAAAAACATCTAATTATAAATCTTTATGCAATTGTTATATAAGAAGCAGGGAGGCCTCTTCTTCACATTTAGGTACTTTCTATCAAAATTGATTTGATATTTTATTGGGAAGCTACACTTTGGTTGTTCATCGGGATTTCTTGTTACTCAACTTAGTATCTAACTAACTTAGGTGTTTACTCCGCAACTGAATCACATCGCATCGCACCACATCTTACCTTTGATTCTAGCAGATGATTCTAGATTCCTACTTTGATTTTTATTTTTTTGTAATTTTTTATATTATGTACTGTTTAAGTTATGGACAAAACATGTCTGAAAAAATGAACTTATTATTTATTTTTATTTTATTTATACCGCATCATGTCTCTTGAACTAACTCGCATCGCATAGCACTTTACCGCATCAGTTGCATTTCTCAACCGCACCTTAACTGCACTCAATCCTACTCGCTTCATACAAACGCACCTTTATTAATTAATGCGCGCGCACATAAATCAGTCCTGGTTCGTTAGAGAAACGACAAAGGACCCTCGTGTATGGTAAAACGCATTATTTTCTCTTTTTAAAGTTATACAAATAAATTCTGTGTAATTGCGGCGAGCGACACCGGATTCGGAACGAATTTTGTGGAGATAATGGACTTTACACCACTTTGTTGATATCTACCTACTTGTTATGGCGTTGTACACATTATTTTTTCTGCTAACCAATCGCTTTATTATAGCAATGGCATCGTGAATCGTCCATAGATGATAGAAAGTCTAGCTAGATAGCATTTTTAGCGGTTCGTCCAAATCGCGTTTCGTCCAATAAGCGATTCGTACAATAAGCGGTTCGTCAGGAACCCATGCGCAGTTCGTCCAATTCTTACTAAGTACTTTAGAATTATCCAAAATTTCATTTATGAGATTGATAAAATGGTTTCAACCTTGACTCGTGTCCATCTGTAGTTTTATTCATCAAAGGTAAAATGCCAAATCAGAATCAGAATCAGAATCAGAAATATATTTATTGTTAACTGTTGTACAAAAAAGATCTTAGGTATAAAATAGTGTACAGTTTCAACAGCTTATCTATAATAGACATACAATAATTTTTTAAATAGGTACCTATAATGCTAGGTATATATTTAGTAACATTCCAAGTTATTTATTTTACCTATGTATTTAAAAATATTAAACATACTATTGGGGAACCATCATTTATCAAAGAATTCTTTGAGTGAATAGAAAGCATTTGATTCTAACCATTTTTTTAGTTTATTTCTAAATATATTACCATCTAATGTTTTAAGTTCTATGGGAAGATTATTGAAAACTTTTAAGGCTGTGATGAAAGTGCTTTTGTGATACATAGTGTTATTGACTTGAGGAATACAAACATTGAATTTATGCTTGGACCTTTGAGAGGATGCACGAACAGATTTCTTTTCAAAAAAGTATTGCTTATTTCTTTTTACAAAAATACACATTTCTAGAATATAAATGGAAGCGAGAGTTAGTATTTTTTCATTTTTAAAGACATTTCGGAGCGAATCTGTTCTACTTAAGTTATAAATACATCTTAATGCTTTCTTTTGCATTACAAAAGTTGTTTGGATATCGACAGAGTTTCCCCAGAAAATTATTCCATAGCTTAATTGAGAATAAACTAATCCATAATAGGCCTGTTTTGCGATACTTTTTGATGTAATTGAGCTGAGTGTGGAAAGAGCGTAGCAGTACTTGGAAATTTTTTCATTTAATTCTGATAGGTGTGCTTTGAAGTGTAAATGTGAATCAATTGTTAGTCCTAAAAATTTTGTTTTATTTATTTCTTTTACTTCGTTATTTTTGTATGAAATTCTTATATTTAGTGGTGAAGTTTTATAATTTTGAAATCTTATTATATTAGTCTTACTGACATTTACTTTTAAATTTATTTGCTCAAGCCAATCTACAAGTGATTTTAATGTAAAGTTAATTTCCTGTTCAAATTCGTAGTCGGATTTTTTATTTTGGGGTATATATATTGTAGCGTCGTCGGCAAACATAACGCATAGATATTTAGTTATTTTAGGTAACTCATTGACATAAAGCAAGAATAGTAGGGGTCCCAGTATACTCCCTTGAGGTACACCCAGTAAAACATTTTCAAAATTTGATTTAATTGTTTCTATTGTCTTAGTTTCTTTGTTATAGCTTTGAATAACAGTAGCTTGGCTTCTGTTTTCTAAATATGATGTTATGAGTGACAGTGTTGTTCCTCTTATACCTAATTTCTCAATTTTCTCAAGCAAAATTTTGTGAATAACACAGTCAAAGGCCTTAGACATGTCTAATAGCAAAGTTACGCCAAGAGCTTTATTATTGATTCCTTCCCAGACAGTATTAAGTAGCTTAAAAATTGCTAAAGTAGTATTTTTGTTTTTTTGAAAACCAAATTGATTTGGGTCCAGAATATTGTTTTTTTCTATGAATGACACTAATCTTGTATAAATGACTTTCTCAAATATTTTTGAGAAGCTTGGTAAAAGGGCAATAGGCCTATAATTCCCCATATCCGCTTTTGAGCCTTTTTTGTGAAGTGGCTTTATCAATGCTTTTTTAAGTTCTTCGGGAAATATACCAGTTTCAAGAGTCAAGTTAACTATGTAAACTAATGGATCTACTATGTAATTTATGCTTGCTTTAATGACTTGTATTGGAATATTGTCATGTCCAGAGCTTTTTTTATTTTTTTATTGTCTTACTATACCAATTATTTCAGTAGCGTCTACAGGAGCCATAAATATAGTATTGCCACAATATTGAGAGCTATGGCTGGTATGATCAATAGAATTATTTGCGTTTAAATTTATGAAGTATGTATTGAGCATTGAAGCAATTTTTTGAGGGTTATGGACCTCTTCATTTCCAATTTTTATGTTATTTATACTTGTTTTTATGGTATTGTTAGGCTGTGTATAATTTTTAATTATTCCCCAAGTAGCTTTGGCTTTATTTGTACTATTTTTTAAGTATTTTATATTTATAAGCTTCTTTGAGGCCCGAATTACTTTTTTCATTATTTTCGAATATTTTGTGTATTCATTTAAGTTAACTTGATTTTTGTTTAATATATAATCTGTGTATTTTTTCCTTTTATTTTTACTAGAAATTTTTATACCTTTTGTTTTCCAATTTGACTTATTTTTAAAAGTAATTATTTTTCTCTCAACTGGTATGCAAAGGTCAAACATAAGACCGAATAGGTCGATAAATGTATTATATGCTAAATTGGAATCCGTAATATTGTAGACTGCATTAAAATTTAGTTGAGATAAGTATTTTAAAAATATTTCTAAATGTGTGTCTATCTTGCGTATTGTAGTAAACCAGTATTTCTCAATGTAACTAAATGATGTCGAAACTTTTAAAACTTGGGCTGTGTGATCAGAAATGCCTAAATTTATTACTTTTACATTATATCGCCTAATGTTTGTTAAAATGTTGTCAATGCAAGTCTGAGAAGTTAGTGTAATTCTGGTTGGCTCTTTGATAGTTGGTTGCATGTTAAATAAATTAAGTGTGTTTATAAAAGTTTCAGTTTTTTTGTCTTTGACTAATATATTAATGTTGAAATCACCTAACAAAATTATCTTTTTATTGTTATTTTTTGGGATTTTTAATTTTAGCAGTAGGGTTTCTAAGGTGGTTATAAAGAGTTGAAAATTGCTGTTGGGCGTTCTATAAATACATTATTATTGTGTAGTTTATTTCGGGGATAATTATTCCACAGCATTCAAAATGTTTTTCTATTGAAAGTTCTTGAAGCCAATCAATTTTTTTTAAATTTATCGATTTTTTTGAAAAAATGCTAACTCCTCCTCGTGTATTATTTTCAAAAGGGTCATTCTGACGATACCAGTGTTATGGTGAAGCGATTAGTTTAGTGGAAGGGCCCAGAGTAGATACAAAATCATGTAACAGGTATTTCAATGCAAATGTTGCTCAACGAAACTAACTTCGGATGGCAGACTAAAAGATCTCTACGAAGATCTTAAAAAAACGGTCTCAATACATTTTGATATGCACAATATAAACATTACATTTGAAGTGAATTTATTTACCAAGAAGATCCGCATATTTATCTTGCAGATCCGGACGTAGAATTTCAGATAATTCAGTAAAGACTTTTTGCGAGCTGTAGGCATGTGGAATTTCGTTCGTAGAGCAACGGCAAGAATTTTAGCGCTGCCAACGTGAAAATTATGTTAATCGTATTTTTTTATTCTTTTTGGAGCTTTTAGTACGAATTTAAAGCGAAAATTTCTTTAACAGGATGAAATGTTTTGAGCAATATTGAAGTTTTTATTATACTTCTTGAAAATTCTATTTCATTGTCAGGGGTTTCAGAGTTTTCATTTTATAATTTATTTATTGCGATACACACAATTTATCAGAACTTATTGACTACTTCTAAAGAGTACAGACAATGATGTACCCATTTTTGAATTTATAATATAAATATCAATCTAAGTAATTTATTGTATTAAGACTATCAGTCATCTAGTAAGGGGCTAGAATCTAGCCTCTAGATGATGCTGTGTGGATCGTGCAGCATTGTTCATTATTTATTTATTATTATTTAGGGTGTTGCAATGGGAGACGTTCATCTATCTATTTCTATGTAAATATGTAACATGGTCCCTCCAAAAGTTGAGTGAGTCATTTGTGATGACAGATTTGGCAGTCTTCATTTTCAAATTCGGGCGCTTATTTACCTAAAGTTGGCGTCAAGACACAACATGGAGCGGATATAACCACCTCTTCTCGGGAATTCCTCCGAATTCCCGGGAATTCTGGGATTTTCTAAAATGTCGTTTTTTTTTCACCGGAATCTTATTTATATACGAAATATATAAATATTTTTTTAAATATTTAATTTTAATTTATTTTTCTCCGGGAATATCGACTTTAGTGAAAAACGTGTCAGAATAAAAGTGTCTTATTTTTCGTTCATAAATATGATTCCGGTTAATAAAAACGACATTTTAGAAAATTTCAAAATACTCGGGAAAAAAATTCCGAAAAAGAGGTGGTTTCAACCGCTCCATGTTATGTCTTCTCGCCAACTTTAGATAAATAAGTGCCCAATTTTCCGATCACTGGTCATGACTCGACCAACATTGTGGACAGACTAACATTCTTCTGTCCGTAATCTGTTAAGTACGTAGGTATGTGAGACTGAGATTATTACTATAAAAACTTACACACGGTACTGAAGTTGATCAAGCATACCGCCACATGTGGCACTAATTACAACAATGCGAGACGTTACGAGCACTTGATTGTGTTTTATTGTGCGCGTGGTTGGTCTAGCATCTGAGACACACGGCTTAATAGGTGAGAGAGCATGTTGGATGGATAGATATAACGTTTGTTTGCTTTTCAGAGATACAAATGAAAGGTGATAAATGATCATCCAGGAGGATGAGAGGAGAACGGGTCCGTTGAACTTTAAAATATGTAGGCTTTAGAAAAACAAAACAAAAGATCAAAAGGAAACAAAAATTACAATTCTATAAGTGTAGTAGCTTCCAAATCTATTAGATTCAAAACGTTTATTTTAACTTCTTTTTTTGCTTTCGTGTGATTAATAGAAAATCAAATAATATCGCAAAAATTTTCGACTTTGACGGGACTTGAACCCGCATACTTCCGTAAGGATACGTAAGGTTACGGAAGGATGCGGCTTCAAGTCCCGTCGAAGTCGAAAAGTTTTGCGATATTATTTGATTTCTTATATATTACCCTGCGTGTGGGGTGACGCACTATAATAACAAAAAAACCTTCGTGTGATTATTTTATGTTTACATGTATTGTGTATGTATGTACCTTACATACGTATTGTAAGTTTTCATGGGACATGCAAGAAGTTTTAATTAGCTTGATTCCTTGATTAATTAAGACATTATACTATTCTCTCAGCTTCGGCTCAAATTATAGATCAATACTCTTATTTCTTAATCGTATCTTTGGATATCGTAAATCTTTCTTAGATAATGTTTAGTCTTTGGATTGAAAGTTGATGTTCATTCCACTATACTATAACAACAAGGCATAAAGAACAAATTGATACAATACTTTCTCAACAGCCCAACAACACAAGCAATATCTACATTTCATATCCCTCGTTTAAAACCTCTTGAGTTTATAGCTCTGAGTACAAAGAGGTTTAATGGTAAATATGCCACTTAACCGGTCATCGGTAGACACGTGTTCTTTATGTGTACTGTTTATTTTACTTTTTAAGTAACTTTTATTGCTGCTTTTTACTGTATGTCTGTGTTTCTATAATTGTCATGCAGACCTACTGCTGCTTGGTCGTTAAATGGCATGTCTGTCTCTAAATTTATTACTATGGTTTACATTGGCACTAGAATTCACTAGCTAGATGAAAAGATGTGTGAATTTTACAAAATGGACCTAAGCTACTAGTTCGCAAAATTCTTTTTAAAATCTAATGATTTTGCAAGGCTATTAATATTAATAATAATAATGCTGGACAATTCACTCAGCATTATCTAGCCCCAATCTAAGCAGAGCTTGTGTTATGGTTACTACCTACATAACTGATATACTTAATACCATAGATAGATATTTTTTTATTATAGGTACATAGAAAATACCCAGACAACAAATTTATGCAGATCGCTAATAACTTACCGCTTAGTAACTGTTGCGTGCTATCGTACCCCTGAAGATCCATGTATCCGTCTTCAAAGAAAGCAGTAAAAAAATAACGCTGTTAGCACAATCTTTCAAATTAAAAATCTTTCACTTAAATTAAATATCTTTTGCGAGGAACCCAGTAGAATCTTGTTACCTATCAACACACAAACAGGACTTTATAGGAGTTCACATCTACAATTGCATGTTTGACGTTTAGCGCTGAGCAAATTGGTGTAGGGGATACTGCGCACCCTGTGATACCTCATTTTTGACTTCTGCGTAATAACAGTCAGCGCTAGAGTTTCGTGCTGCTACTTGTAAACGGAAGCAAATTAAATAGATTATTCTAGCCTAGAAGATTCTGGAATCTACAATTCTAACATACTCTCCGTATGTCTCCGTATTTCTGCGGGTAGGTATGTCTCGGTGCAGCTTCAACTCCACGTAACGGTAGTCAACATTTATAGAACAATCTAGATGCTTCTAGCCGCCTACCATTCTGACAAGGTCCGCAGGATGGACTCCATACGAAACAGTATCTAACATTGCAACTTCGAGACGCTTCGAGAACCTACCATTTTGACAAGGCACGCAGTCTCCCGTTCTCTGTACAGCCGGTCCCTGGCAGGGTGCCCCTCCGTTCAGGGGATGCGGTTCGGTGCAGGTTCGAGTCCGACGTTGTCCACTTGCGATGCGTCCGTTGCAGCGACATTGAGTCCATGGACCCCATGAGCTCCAACCACCGTTTACTGTTGACAAAAAAACTTAGTACTTATTAGTTAAATTTAAGGTTATTTTTATTTACTATTTCTTGTTTTTTATCTAGCTCAAATTATGGAGTTTCATTCTTTTCCCTGTCACTAAGTGGTCTTCAACATATCGCCTTAACTTAAGTCCGGTCAGTCGGTTTGGGCACAGGCAATTTCTTCTACATCTATACGATAGATATGCGCTTTTCTTATTGGCTATTTAGGGATTAAGAGCGCACTTTACATTTAGCATAAAGCATCAGAAAACTCGATGCAAGTAAATTGACGACAGGTGTTCGGTGCTCTAGATTGAGCCTTTACAGTTAACATTTATTAGAACTCGTATAAATAACTTCCTTGGAAAGCGATAAATTTGAACCACATATAATTTCGCTAGCTTCTATATCCGTTTACAGCTTCATCAAAACCCTTGCTTTAAATGCAAATTAAAAACTATAAACTTCTGGCTTTACGTCTAGTATTAACGAAGTAAAATGTTTATACTATTAGTATTCGAAGCTCATAATAAATATGTAGAGGGTATAAATATGCCCATTGACTGGTGGATTATTTACGTACATATCGCTTGTGCATCACTGATTAGCAATTTAAATTATTCTGTCTATGGGCTGGCTGCGATTCATCGCTGGGGTCAACGGGATATTTGAATAACTGAACGAAGGTTTCTTCAAGGTATTTGCTAATAGGTTGTCGTGAAAATGGGAATTACTATCTTCACGTCTTTTGAAGATTTTCATTTGGAATATAAGATGGCAGCGCTCTTATAATAACCTAATGTTGAAAAGCTGATTTTTTTATTGTGTCGCCTTTAATTGGACTGGTTGTCACTGATATCTTTTTGAAATGTGTATGTGCATCACCTGGGTGGCTAAAAAAATAAAAAAGTATTTACTCAACTTTTTCTAATTCGTCCTTTTTCTCGATAGTTTTCAACCCATAGTAACCCACACAAAGTAACTGAGTATGACATGCATGAGCTATCACGACAGAAATGGATACCCAATTTAACTAACTGCCGTGAGTCAATTTAACTAACTACCAGTTTTACATTCATTATCTACCAGTCCTACGTTCATTATCACTCCACAAGTAATTGGACATACTGGGAATAGCGGATGGAGGTGACGATGGCGTGTCGACGTGATTTTTATGACGTAATTTAGAAGCACGCCATCTATTACACAGGACTTCTGTGAAAACTTGTCATGGTACTGTGATATAGTCCGGTCAGCCCCATGTTGGTCGAGGCTTGCCCACGCATAGAGAGCCTTCGCTTACTTTGGCTTGTCAAAGGCTATCAAATAATTTAACTAGGTTAGTATTTTTAAATTATATTTGACATCTATACTAATAGGTATTATAAAGAGGAAAGATTTGATTGTTTGTTTGTTAGTTTGTTTGTATTGAATATGCTCCGAAAGTACTGGACCGATTTGAAAAATTATTTTACCATTAGAAGCCCACATTATTTCTGATGAACATAGGCTACTTTTTACCGCGGGAAAATGCTTCATTTCTACGGGAAAACGGGTAATGGAACAACGGGTAGTAAGAATGCAGCTAGTTTGTAAATAAAGTCCAACTCATATCCGATGCAGGCTAACATGAAGACGGACCATGGTGTACAAACGAATTTTTTTGGGATTTCATCGCTTTTGCCCCCCTAAAATAGTGGCATCATGATGAGCTTTAAGCCTTACCTGGCCAGATGATACTTACCTACTGCGGTTTTTGTTATTTTTTTCCGTAAAGCCCTCACACTTAGACATTTTTGTTATATCGTTAAATTACTTAGTACCTACTTTTTACTATAAAACTATCGTATTTTTACGAATTCATTACGGATGTACGCGGGTTAGCTACGAACCTTATTTGTGTTGGAAGAACACCAACGTTTCATCCCTTAACGAGGGACATCTTCAGGGTGAGTGCGGTTCTAGACGCGCGCGTTCCGCATCTCTCCGAGCACTCACCTACTGCTTAATGCTTACCTACTGGTTACGGGTCCTTACGAATTTCTCCGTAGATATTCTACGGAGTCAAATGATATTTTTTTTTTATTTTGTGTGGCCCGCTGTTAGCCACCGTTGATCACACCGGGCCTCACAAGACTTATTTTCATGCTCGAAACTGAAACAAGGCCACTGGGCCTCATGGGACCTAATGCCATCATAGAGTTAAGGTAATTTAACCGACCCTCCATATGCAACACCACCAGGTAAATCATAAATCAAAAATCAATTTTATTGTTTGAAAGATCATCAACTGAACTTGCCAACTAGGATGGTACAATCTTGATACTAATAAAGTAAATTCTAACAAGCGAGTAAATCCATGCACAGAAGCTAGTCCTAATCTACAGTTGAAATCAGCATGCAAGTCTAGCACGCGAAGTAGCGTGCATCACCTAGCTTCTAAATTTTAGCTTAACGACCTAGAATTTACTTAGCTTATTGTACCCATTCCTAGATACCACGATAAGTTTTGATACTTTCGGTGAAATTTTAATTTTGTTTTCTCTGAAAGAAAGCTGAAAAAGCAGAGTTATTTTCTTGCCGCGAAACAAAGTACGTTCATAATGAAAAGTTATGAGGTTTTTCTTGAACCACTATAAAAATATTTGTGTAAAAGTTGGTCTACTAAAAGAAAGCAGTTATGAAAACAAAAAAGCTCTCACAAATAAAAATGTTGTGCAAAGTGTTTAACAAAGTAGGTAAGTACACCTCTTTAAAGAAAGTGCCTTTGTAGGTTTTTTGTTGATATTCAAATCCGCAAATGAACACAATCAAAACAAATAAAAATATTGTAAAAAATAACAGTTACCAATTAGTATTTAGAGAAAACAGGTTCTAAAACTGCAAATTATAATGATCGCCCAACTCGTTTATATAGATGTAGGTATAATCAAATTAATCAAACAAAACATTGTAATAGAGGATAATCGATATTGTTTTGCAACAACAATCACTTTTCATTGGCACACATAACGGCTTTTTATCTGGCACAATGACCAACTATCATATGTTCATAATCATCTTGTTGATATACGGATCCATGTCACCGAAAGTCCCCCCTGTAACCACTGTCCACTGTGGAACATTTGAATAGCTTCTCAAAACGAAAAGCTTCGCTATTCGAAAACAGTTACGAAGTTTGGTTCTTTATTCCTCAAAACGTTTTGATTCTAATGTGGCTATGCATCTAATTATCAGTGATAGGAATAGGTAGGGCTTATTTACCTAAACTTCGAGGAACAGTGACAAGAATCGGAGACTTCCTTCCGACAACATTTTTTTCCGACAGATGTACCGGAAAAAATTCCGGACATTACTTAGGTACATTAAAAAATAATGTTATTCGAATAAGTAGTTGATCTATGTTTACCTAAAGTTCGCGACTAGACATAAATAAGTTGTTGATCTTAAAACTATCAAACAAAATCTTTGTTTAAGAAGCCGGACACGTTTTGAAGTAAATATCTGCTTTCTCATTCGCTCTCGACCACGTTTCTTAAGATTTCTAAAGTTGAACTTTAGCATATAATTAAAAAAAAAACCGGCCATCTTTAAAACGATAAAACAGACATTTTTATCACTTAAGCAGTATTTTTAAGTATTTTGGACGGAGATAGAGATAGAGGAATAATCATTTTTAAAAACGAAAAGTATTTGTCTTTTATCTTACTAAAGATCAAGATAAAAAAGTTTATTTCAAAATGTACGTAATATTATCAAAATAATGGGCGTATCACATGTTCAGTATCCTTCGAGATATTTGACCACGTGAGAACTGTGCTAAGCTGGTGTTCGTCTGAGCACATAAAAAATAAACAGGAAAATATTTTAATTAAAATTAATATCCAGAAATCACGATCTAGATAAAATTAGAGACATGTGACGCGTTAACAGCAGGAAAAGATGATCGGTCATACTATATTTACGTGCCTTTGACCTCAGTCGAAGTTGAGAGGTTGTTTTCAACTTATAAATGGATCCATAACATAAAATGAAATCGCTTCAAAATTTAAAATATAGAAAAAAATATGATTGTGTATTTAAACTTAATTGACTCTTCTGAGTCAGAGAACTTCGGTTCTGACACTGAACTTGACGAATCGAATCAAGATGATTAGAGGAAAATCTGTATTTTTTATGGCATTTTCATAAGACAAATAAAGATTTTCTAAATTCTCAAAAACCTTGGAATCTATTTGCAATAATTGCTTATGTAAACATAAAGAGTTCACTTTGTAATTTAAGTTATTCCGTCTGTACATTTCGTTTCATGTTTTCCAATTATATGTTGATAAATTATTAAAATATAACCTGTATCTGTTACAACAATGTTCACTACGTTTTATTTTTCTTTTATCGTTGTAGTTTTATGTATAAATAGATAAAATACTTTTCAATGATTTTTGTCAGATTATTTTGTGGTTGTAACGACTCCCATGTTATGTTATGTCTAGTCGCGAACTTTAGGTAAACATAGATCAACTACTTATTCGAATAACATTATTTTTAATGTATCTAAGTAATGTCCGGATTTTTTTCCGGTACATCTGTACCGGAAAAAAATGTTGTCGGAAGGAAGTCTCCGATTCTTGTCACTGTTCCTCGAAGTTTAGGTAAATAAGCCCTACCTATTCCTATCACTGTTAATTATGCATCACATTGTTGTGATCATGATGCAAAACTTTTCTTGCGAATGTTTATTGCAAGCTTCTAGCATTTCATGTGAACATGAAAAGGAATTGATAATTATTTTCTAGAGAAAGTTGTACATAACCCTGCTGAGATACCTTAGTAACCTACGGAATCCACGGGCTGACTGAATCAAAGAGGTTAAAGCATGAAGGTTAAATATAATTACTAAGTAGATATTGTAATGTGCCAGGTTTATCGCCGTATATTGCACATTATTATAATAAGACACTTTGGACACGGGAACGGTACAAAATTATCCACAATATTGGGCTCTAATATTATGTTGATAGTCTTTAATCGTCATAAAACACGCGTTTAATATAGCTACACTTATAAAATCTTGCATCATCATGATCCAAGTTCTGTTAAGTTCTAAGTTTAAAGCTTATGAGAATGAATTTGTAGAGAATGAGAATATTTTATTTGTAACTCATACATAAACCTATTTATTGACGTAACAATCTGAGTTTTTAAATAAAAAGCTTTTGTTTTCTACTGCATATTATCTATATCTATCTATCTATACTTAAAATAAAACTGTAACAGGTCCAATTCTGTACATTGAAGATATTTTGAAAATTTTTTTTGGAGGGCACTCTCTTATTGATACTGAAGTCAAAATTTTTTTTCATTCATGTCTGTCTGTCTGTCTGTCTGTTTCTTAAACGCGCATCACGCCGAAACTACTGAAGGTATTGTAACGAAACTCGGCACCATTTTAGGTCATACTACGAGGAAGGACATAGGATACTTTTTATCCCGGAATTCAGTCAGGTTCCCCTGACAATCTAAACGTACACATTAAATTCAAAACCAAGCATAACTGTGGCTATGGTCAGAAACGTTTGATTAAAAATAAGAGCCTAAGAAATACTTAAGGACCTTATTATTCAGACTATTAAATTACTTAATAATAAATTGCCATATTCTAGGTAAACACATGAAGCAAGCCAAAGGAATCGATGTTTAGAATTAGTTATAATATGAACAAGAAATCTGACACAAAAATATGAAGAATAGAATTCGAGAGTTAACAGGCATGATTCTTAAATATTTTATGAGGGATTGGCCAAAGTAATAAATTAATCAAACTCATGCATGCACTGTTCGTACAAGTTACGTAAGTACATCGACAATATTATTAATATTAACAGTACTTTTATAGGTTAATAACAGACTAGTTAATAGGGTAATCAATTTTTGTTTAAACACAACATGTCGGCGGCGGGTGGTCGCTATCGCGATGCTGGACTATTGGTTTAATTATTTTATAGCAATTATAATTTAATTTATAATACGACGACCATGTAGGCTTCACTATAAATAACTAAAACCTCACTTACTTATTTATTTATATTTACCTACTTTATTCTATTCTTTTTATAAAAAGTAACATTGACCAATCTAATGCGTTTTGGAGGAGAAAAAAAAAACAATTGCTAAGCAAGTACACGACAGGCATTTGAATTGAATTGGTGTTCCTATAATTAACACATCCATTGTTGTGTAAAGTGCAAATTTATCCTTGGAAAGAATTGAATTAGTACCTACATCAAATTTCATTGACACGCATTCCAACCGATCATTAAAAAATTGAGCCGACTTATTTTGTTTTAAACTGAATTATTTATAGTATCAATATCAAACATATTTACCCTACTTAAGCCAGTACCTAACCGTTGGAGAGTTGTTAAAGATAGCTTCTATAAATCCGAGCTTTAAGTATTTAAATAAGCGTAAAATTTACTCATCAAAAGAATTCTAATTTTATTACTCCTAAAAGTCTCACTAAAAAGTACAATAAATTTCTCCGAAGCAACTTTAGCTCTTTTAAAACTTGTCAGCTTAAAAGAATCTTCAGAAAGAATACTAACAAAAGAAAACAGTATTCTTATAAATCTCGTAATTGTATAAAGTGATAAAGAATTGTTCAGCCCAGGCTGGCAATGTATACCTATTATCATGTATAGCTGGATTTGAACTTTATAACAATGTATAGCCCAATTTGCACGTAAGTGCCACAATTTATATATGGCACGCATGCCGTACGCAGGGGGGCTTTGATAATGATTACTGAAGTTTTGAATTATGGGGGATTTTTGGAAAGTTGAAGCAGAGTTCCGGAAAATTAAGTAAAGATTTCCAGAATATAAGAGTTTATAGGTCAAAGAAAAGTGAGTTTAAAAACATACATAAAACGACTGCAGGTGGAACCATATCGACATCTAAGTAACAAAATGCTTTGAGACGTTTTTAAACAATGGTGTAATGGAAAAATCTGAATTAGGTAATCAATGATGTCTACATGGTCGGACGAGAAAATGGCAGCAGCAAAGGTGTCAGTGGATCCGGCTGGGAGTAGACCGCCAGGGGTGGCGTAATAAAGAAGAACAAACCAACATTTAGCAGTGGGTGCTAACGGCTGGTTAGATAGTTAGATAGGATAATTGAAACAGGAATCGTACAGTATCAAATAAACTTCGTAGTTTATATAAATTCAGTTCTTATTGCGTTTTTATACCTAACAAAAACATATGACAATGTGGCTCATATAGAACCATACACCAACAATATCGATGAACAATATGGATGGATGTATGTGAACAATATATCTATGGATACATATGTATAGGTACCTAACTATCCAAATTCCCTGCATCCGCCCAAACAAAAGGGCAGAAGGGCTCTAATAAAGGTAATTGGTGCAAGTTCTAGCAATTAGGAGGCCGTGACAGAATGTTTATGTTTGAGTGTGCCCGCTAATTGGAACGGCCGAGCTTCCCCTGGATTGGAGGCATACTGAAAGTTAACTGAATAATGGACAGAAGTGACCAGGGTATGTTGACTTTTCGATAAAATAACTATGTATTTAGATAGATTAAAACGGGTTTTTGTTAGTTGTTATAGGGACTGGTAATTGTAACTTTGATAGGTGAGTGTCTCATGAGAGACAAGGGAAATTTAGACCACGATGATACGACACAGCAAATCTGAAGTAAAATGTAAGGAAATGAGACAACACAGCGAGTAGGTACTTCAATAAGATGTAAACAAAGAGACAACCACAAAATTATCTCATATTATAATTTTTGAAGCAAAAAACTGAGTAATGTGTGTGTGGATTTGTGAAGGTTCTGAAGTATGAAGAGTGGAAGGAAAAAGCTCAAACAACGTTTTTGAATCAACGGGTACGACGACACTTCCGGCGTAAAAATACATCAAACATCTAGCAGTAAGATACTAGAAAACCCAGAACCAATAAAACGGAATACATGCACGAATGCCAATGACGATGATGGCGCCATAGATTTCGCTCACGTATACATTATACGATAGCAACCCTATGGTGCAGCGTACACGGCTAACTGATAGCATCACCTATGACTTCACATGCCGTGTTGTGATGTATGCGCGGTGCTTATTAGTTGGTCGAGTCATTTTCTGCTTCGTGGGCTGGGACTGATGTATGGCTGGTTTTTGGTGTTAATTTGACGACAATTTGCAAGCTGCAATTTACAAGGAGACACATTTAGATAGGTCCCTTGATTCAGGAAATTACGTACCGCGGTTTTTTATGTTTTGAACGTAATACGTTTAGCGGTTTTGATAAGTTGTTTTTTTTTATTATTAGATAATAAATAAATAATGCTGAACAATTTACACAGCATTATTTAGCCCTTATTTATGATTCGACAGAGTTTTTGTTTCATTAAATGTTATTTACTAATCTCGATAATTACCTTTCCAAATGAAAATTGAATCCTTAGATACGTCATTGAGCTGGAAAAACTTAGAGCTTGTAGCAAGCCTGATGGTGTGTTTTTCTCATACATTTTCATTTTCATAAAGCACCCCGCGAATATTTAACACTCTAAAACAACCAAAGTGTGAAAATATTGTGTTCGCACCTTGCCATAGCAGTTAAACACTTACACCTTGCACCCACCCACATTGTGAAAATTTCGTGTTCGCACTATGAAAATAGAAAATTTAGCACTGCAGTGAAAATTTGGTGCTCCAACAGTGAAACTATTCCCACATTGTTTTACTTACAAATAGCAAGCTCCAGTCATATTTCAGTCAACGTGTGGGTGAACCAGACCATCCTAATGATCTCCCATGCTCGCTGCAATTATTGCAGCATCGGCGCCTGCCCTTTGATCTCGCTAAAGATAGTTATTACGGACAACCGAGGGTGAAATGAGCTTTAAGGTGCTGAGTATAGAGAGGGAATTGTAATTTTAAAGATATGATTGCTTAGTAATCAAGTATGAGTGATACGTGTGAATTGATCCTGTTTATTTTATAACTTTTACACGTACAAATGTTCGGTTGAACTGACCTTTGACAGGCAACAGTGTGAACGCCAGAATTTAATGGTAGGCTTCAGATAACTATAAACAGGTTATTCCAGTTTCCGCCCGAAATTCCGACAAAGGAGAAATCTGGAATTAAGAAAATGGATTCCGTTTTTCTCCCTTGAAGATTTATCCTTTAAGGCTGCACGAGTCGTCCGATCCAACTTATCAGTGGGCGCTGCCTAAATGTATGCCATCTCATCTGACATAATAGACATTCTCGCGCGCTTGGTGAAAAGCAAATCAATTTATTCGTAAAACGGTGGCGTAAAAAAAATGGGAAAAGACTTTTAGCACAAGGGTAAATAATAGAAAAACTATTGTACTAAATAATAGATTTTTTTTGAAATTGTACTAAATAATAGAAAAACTATTGAGAGTATCTTATCAAAATAAATTTATTTCAACTTTTGAATAACTAAACTATGTTTACGGGCTTTATTTTAGAGTTTTTTTCTGCGTATGTTATTTATTTTCGCCCGAATTTGGGCTAAAATCGGTGTTAAAATACGAAAGTTTAGAAGCTAGTATTTTTTATATTAATTAATTTTTACGGTTTCGGGTGCATACAGACATAGATAATAACGAGGTAAATTGATATTATCCTTAGTTTTGGATGGTCAAAATCAAACAGCGTTGTAGTTAGTTACCCTTCCACGTTTGTATGGAGAGATGAGCGGCTCGTTCAGCCTTAAGCGGAAAATTGTAATCGAACAAAAATAATTTCAGTTTTCCCCTTAAGGGGCATTTATCAATGGCGCTTTCAAACAAAATTCTACCCGTTAGGTAGAATAGGTTCTTAGTTTGCTTCTTACCAGCAGTACTATTTCTTCTCTCGTAATACGTTAAGTACTCGAATAAGGTGTCATTTTCCTCAAACAAGCAGTGCTTATTGCTATTAACCATTTTTTTCTTATCCAGGTATACAATAGTAAAGTGATTCCATTAATTTTATTGGTATTGGTTTACAAATACCAATCTAAATTTGTATTCATTCTTCCTAACAATTCCCTCACCACCAGTCACATTCACCTTATTCACACAACGCAGCATCATATTAATTCCCCTTGGTTCAGATTCACAAACCTAATTAATATCCCCTCGCGTACGGTCGCAGGCAAACCGCACCTTTACCGCAGAATGCACGGTTGTCTAATAAATTGCGTTTGAAATAATGTAACGCAAGATATTGTCTTGTTGGCGGCTAAATTGTCTGTTATGACGTGATTGCTTCTAATGTCGGAGATATTGCAGCTCATTTACTCACATTTACCCGTTTGATAGTGGTTTAGTCATTCTGGTATCAGATAATGAGTTTTGGGGTTAGTTTGGATCTGAAGTTTTGGACTGTTAATAATCAACAATTTAAATTTAAATTAACCATTGCCATACAGCGGGGCAACACATACAGCATCTTGGGGACGCTTCCGACTGGTATTGATATGGATCAGTTGAGCTCCCTGTAGATTGTTTGCAACAGTCTTCAGTTGGCTCAATTGTTTCAATTGTAAATACTTGTTCTTATTGGTATTTTTTTATTTTAGTTTTCTTTGTTAATAATGAAGTTATTTTGACTTAAGATGATACTGGTTTAATTAAGTTGCCATGCGACTGGTTTAAGTTTTGAATAACAATAACAAGATGTAACGCTTTTGGCATATTTGCGAAACTCACCGTAAACTGTTAGTAGAGCAGGTTCAGAAATTCTCTTCCCAGCAATGTTTTCAGCAACGCAACTGTAGTTCGCCATATCCTGAGAACAAAAAATAAATAGGTTAAGTTCTTGTGGTGCTCAAACAGAAAAAAAATACAAAACCCTAGAATAAGATAGCTAGACAAACAAGATTTCTATTTTTATTATTATTGTTGTATTTGTGTTCATTTGTTATTCATTCATTTATTCACATCATTCATTTTTCTATTAGGTAATACTGTCAAAGAATAAAAAAAACACAGTCATGTTTATTACACACCTACGCACTTTAAAATTTGACAAATAAAGAGATTCATATTTATTACATTAACTAGTTGCATTCTTACTACCCGTTGTCCTATTACCCGTTTTCCCGTAGGAATGAAGCATTTTCCCGCGGTAAGTAGCCTATGTCCATCAGGAATAATGTGGGCTTCTAATGGTAAAATAATTTTTAAAATCGGTCCATTAGTTTCGGAGCCTATGCAATACAAACAAACAAACAATCAAATCTTTCCTCTTTATAATATTAGTATAGATTAAAATTGGATATTTCAAGTTGATGTACATTCGAAGTTCTAAATTTAAATTCAAATCTTCACACATTTTGTTTTTCGATCTTGTGATCCCTGGCTACCACACAATATTCTTTATGAAAACAAATGAACCGAAAATTGTTACACCAACAACGAAAAGGAAGAGCGATCTACACCGATTAACACAAACATCCGAGCATTCGTCAACGAAACCCGAGTGAAAATAAACCCACATCGCAATTTGTTTATTTCTAACATAAACGTGAGTGCCGCCGTACAATGGTGAATTTACCTAAGTGTCTTGCTTAGTGCTGGGTGATGAAAGCCGGACTGATCTTTGAAGTCAGTAAAATACACTTCTGATGTCTTTATTGGGGTTCTTATCTTTGCTTTATCCCTGAACTAGCTTCGCACGCTTAGCCTATATCAGAATCCAGGACTAGAACTACAATCACAGCCTACCTATATGCACACAGTCGTTCGATGAATTCGTTTTGACAATCGTACGGGGGCCAACGGAGACGGTGATGTTGTCCCTCCGCCGCCGTCCCGTCCCAAGCCCCCCGCACGATTGCCCTTGATAGGGCACGTCAAAATGCCTTCGTCGAACGACTGTATACATATAAGTAGACTGTGCTACAACCATCCAGAACTTTCTTGCACAAGATCCGTTTAGTAGTTTTTTTGAAGAGGTAACAAACATCCAAACTTTCGCTTTTATGATTTTAGTGTGATGTGATACTAATGCTGGTGGTCGATTCAGATGTTTTCGTGCGTTCATACTATTCAGCCGGTCATTGGCTGAATTTTAATTAAGAATTAAAACAAAAATAAACATGAATAATAGAAATAATCCGAAGAGCAGTGAAAATAGTATGAGTGATACACTCACGAATACACTCAAATAACCTGAAGCGGCATGTACAATGTACATATCCAAGAATATGGAATAATTCTTTAACATTTTTAGATTGTTTACGGCTATTATCATCATCATTCTAGCCTGGGTGGGTATCACCTACTGCTGGTTTACGGTTCTATATTTAATACTAGCTTCTGCCCGCGGCTTCGCACGCGTATTTTCGGTATAATAGGTAGCCTATTTATCTGAGTTAAGCTATGCTCTAAATGTACCTAGCTACACCAAATTTTACATAACCTGTTCAGTATTTTTGGAGATTTTAGGTAACAAAAATTCACATTTCACAAACTTTCGGCTTTATAATATTAAGTAAGATAAACAATAATTCTGAAAAAGGAAAATAATAAAAAACTGAGTGATTGGAAAGTACATAGGCGCAACGTAAAAATATCGAAAATTCAGCTTAGAAAGTTTCGGTTTCAATTCAAATAGCACCTCCAAATCGAATTCAAAAGACACTGATACAATAAAAGCCGGACAAAACCCACAAGAGCTAAACACACACAGCACACCAGCACTACGTGTGAGAGCGTTAAAATTACAGAGGACGCACCCATTAATATAAAAGCATATTACGTTAATTAAGACGCGTCTAACACCTTTGTGTATAACGTTACTGAGTTACGCGTGAGGATGAGATGAGACAGAAGACAAGATAAAACAACCTCCTATTTACGAGTCGGGTAAAAAGATTTTCTACTGTATTTATGCAGAGCAAAGAGCTGTTTTGAATTAAGCTTCTGAGTTAAAAATAAGAAGCTTTTGAATTGGCAGTGCTTTTTAAATCGTTGCTAAAAAGTGATGCAGAACGAGTTGCTTTTAAGAGATGAAATACTGGTGAAGGCAAAATTATTTGGATCTTATTGCCATGGCAGAGAATTAAAGGCTTTATTTTTTTTGCCTTTTGTGAGACACGTCAAGACTTATTTACGTTTCAGAACTATTTGATAGCTTGGATCGGGGAGCTGGAAAAGAAAATGACTGAAAGATTGGCAATAATTTTCAGTGTCATCCTTGCAGGGCCATAGTAATGTTCTCTGTTTTTGTAGAACATAATGCGGAATTTCGAAACTGAAAATGAAAAAGCTAAATTGGACAAAACGATTGAATACCTTGAGAATTCCGAATATAAATGTTTGATCAACTAAGACAATCTCTCGAATTCTCAGAAGATCAGTAAAGAAAGGGATCTTATCCTTTTGTTTCTCGATCTAATTCCGAGTGAGGCGCAAGACACGGCTTGCAATTAATCCATGTCTGCGTGCGCTACCTAATTAGTCGGTGCTTCGTAGCGGAAACCGGAGATGGAATGGTTATTTGCGATGGCAACGCGAAGATGGACGCGTAAGAGCGTATTGGGAATGGAGGCAATTATTAAAATGTGAAAGCAATTATTGGGCGAAAATACGCGGCTTGATGGAGATGAAATCGGAAACATGTGTAGCGTTAAAGTTCGTGAAATTGATCCTAATTTGGCATTTGCTGGATATATTATGCTGGTGATTCAAAATGACATTAGGTCAAACTTGGAATGTATTTCTAAAATGATGCAAAAGCTGCTGGTAGAAAAGCTGCCGTATCGTGGGTGTTCATAAGTTGCCAATACAGCAGTTAAGGTTCTGAGAAATTTTTGTTATTTGGAAAGCCTTGCAGTCTTTCTTTTTGAAGGCTATGTCATGGGTTTTTTATTCAAACTATTTCATCATCATCATCATCATCATCATCCGCAACCCGACTTCACCAACTGCTAGGTATAGGCCTCCAAACTTTTGTGCCACTCTACACGGTTTCAAACTATTTATTTTGAAACAAATTTTGCAGTAGCAGAGAAAACCGGGTGTGCAAATTAACAAAAATAAAGGAACCAGATTAGATTTTTTGCAAAGCGGTGCGAGAAAATTACATGCAACACGCAAACGAGATAAATAAATGAGGCAAGTGCAGATAAGGCTAAATGTACTCTAAAATTAGCTCAGTTTTATCAGCTTTGAAAGGGTACACCGTTGCAAAAAGGCAAAGAAAACGACCAGTCGTGTTGCTTCGTGTCGCAATTAATAAACGTCTCTTGCGCTCGACTAATTATTCGCTGTCGCTATAAAGTCGAGTTTACAATACCTGGACATTGTCTACTTAATGATGTTGCATTATTTTTGGGAACATCATCAGTGAGCAAATTTACACTTACGAAAACCAGAAGCAGAATGGCAGAATAAGCCCAGTGAATAACCCACGCCACACAATCAAGATGGGAAGTAAATAGTTCACAAAGATTATCTTGACACGTGTAACGATAAAACGTATAATGCTCATTTGACTAGAAGACGAAGGACCCTTATTCTCGATACAGCGGAAGACCAGCACTATGGAATGATTTCTTCTGCCAAAACAGGTGATGGGAGAAGGCCATTTTAGTTATTTTAACAGTTTCCATTACTGTGGCGCAGTTTGTATTTTGCGTGAGCAAATACATGTGTTTTTACACTACCAAATAAAATTAAAAACATTATAAGGAATTTAACAGAAACTTGCTAAAACTATCAGAGCTAATTGCAAATTTCTTTTAAAGAACCAAATGAATTCATTGAAATGGAACTAAAGCAGCAGAATCAAACAGATCCCTATTAGCAACGGAATGACTAACTAACGCAGCGGGCTCTCGTCTCCGATGTCCCGATTGTAAGACTTGACGCTTGGGAATGCTAATGAGTTCACTAAGAGCATGTATCTCGGATCACTTACACGCTGTAGCCAACTAACTGCTACAAGTTAGAAATAAATGGCTGCGACTCTTCAGAGTGAAGACTTGGTAGAGATGCCCTTGTCTTGGAAGATGAAATGTCATATCTATGCTTGTCGAAGTCTTCGAAGATAAATACATCTCTCGTTTACTTGAATTAAGCCTAAGCGAGAAAACATCGCCATATAAAATGCAAGATAGACCCAAAACTGCAAGAACCAAAGGCCATTTACCCGAATTCGCATTAATTTTGGTTGTTATCAAGTAAAAAGTGTTTGAGCTGTTATTATTGCACTGTGGCAGCAAGTCCACTCATACTTCGAAACAAGCGTTGTTTGTGCTAATTGAATGAGACTTTATTCGCGTCTGCAATTTGCTTATCACACTATAAGTGCATGAAATCTGCTTGCAAATGAATGAACCAGATAATAACACTATCTAGGTAGTTGAAACAGATCTAGAGCGTAACAGAAATGCTAACTTGTTATAAGACATAGATAGTACAAGTATTTCAAAAGATCATGTAAAACATGACGATAATTTGAATGATAATCAAAATAATAAAAAGCGAAGTGAATGTTTATTTGATTTGAAATTGGCAGCATATTTTTCCACTCAAGCAAATGTGTCTATGCTTCGAGTTTGACTCATTTAAGACGAGTTGTGACAGAATAAGCTTGAAGTACTTCAAACGTAAGTTATTACATACGTGCATCCCATGTTACGTATCCAATAAAGCTGGTAATAATCAACTCAGTCACTTGTGAGCCATTTCTGTGTCACTATAATCAAGTGCCTTTGCTTTCTCATGTAATATTTTTCCTCCATAAATTCATATAATCACATCTTTGAAATTAGAGCACATTCTGAAACATTAGAAGCACTTGACGTTATTCCTGGATCACTGGAAGTATCCATGTGTGCCTTGTGACTCATGTTTTGCTTCGAAACCAGCGTTCTAACATCCGTCTTCATTTCAGTCAACTACGAACTCATTTTCTGTGACATTAGAGTTTCAAATTGAATGTTCCTCATCAATCTCACTTTAAGCTTCAATCATTCTGATGGTGTTTTAGAATAATAGTATCAAACATGTGTTTGAATTTTAAAGCACGTTAAGCTTGTTTATATTTGCGGTTTCCAGCCGCAGATTACAACAAGGGAGTAATATACAAACGGTAATGTTTCTTGTAATTTATGGGCAATTAAATTTCGCGGAACAAGTGTGTGGGTGATAATAGTCGGAATCATTGTAATAAAGATAGAACGTAGGCCTCGTTTTATTATCAAAAATAAAACGTTTAAAGTCATTTAACCGTTTATTCATTAGACATTCTGAATTCTAAAAGGGAAAAGCGTTGTTGTGCGTGAGATAAATAACTTTTGTTGTAATATAAAAGAACTCTGGGTGTGCCTATAAATTAAGATGGAGAAAGTTATTTTAATTAAAGTCATTTGTTTTATATCGATTGAATTTAAACTTGGACAGCAGATGGGCTATTAACCAGTGGCCAGTGGAACCCGTTTGTCACTCGGGTATCTTTGGGCATCAGTGCTACACTGAAGCCCAAAGATACGCGAGCGACACTTGCACGATGGATGGACATTTGCGAGAAAAGACATTTGCTCGAGTAGACTTGCGCGAAAAATCACAAAATAGACCTCTGGGAATACACATCGTCGCAGGGATTTGATTTTACCGTTGTGTAAGAGACTATACTCTTTTTCCTGTGGTATCACCTTCACCTAATCCACGCCCTTCCTTCTCCATAACGTTAAAAATTTTAACGTAGATCTTCGTAGCACTTGCTACGATGCTACTGCGAACAGGCGTAGCACAAAAAAGACTTCGACGCGCACCCATATTTCTTCTAGCACTAAGTTCCTTTCAGCTCCGACACTAGTAGACCTAATGATGGCTTAAAGTATGATAAAGGAAAGTTGCGACTACTGGATAGCCATAAGCGGACCCTAAGCAATAACAATATTATGCCCAAGCAAGGCAAGGAATTTATAAAGCTCTTTGCTTAGTTGCTTCTCGACGATACATCCTTTTTAAAATTACCGCCAATCATAACATTCGATAAGGACCAAACAACCAGTAATCCTTTATACCGGACTAAAATGATGTAGAAAAAAATTAAAGTCTCACCTGCAAAGTAGCTCTGGAAATAAGGAGATTTCCCTCCGCCGATATCAATACATTGTGATCCTGCTGTAGTGGAGCTCCGTGCTTCAGCCAGGTCACCCTCGGAGACGGGGCGGCGGCTGGCGGAGCGCAGCGGAGTGAGGCAGCTGAGCCGGCCTCTACGGAGGTTGGAGCTGGCGAGGTGGAAAAGGGTTTCTTGAGATCTGTCGGAGAAAAGTTAATATTAAAACTGCTGCTTAACTAGGTATAAGGTTTTGAGATTGGTGAAGGATATAAAGATGTTTATTATGTTCAACTAATGGTATCCTGTGGTGATTGGTCGACCATATAAGTCAATGTTGTTTACAATAGGCAATTAAGCGGGTAACGTTTTGTTGTGAATTGTTTTAAGTATAAACATGGCTTTCTCAGTTACGAAAAGTCTCAATCAAATATTAAAAACAAATAAAAAAACACTGGTTTTCTAGCCCGTATATTTTTATACATTTCAAACGAGCTAAGTGAACAATGTTTTTAAAACATGATCCCAAATGATTAAACCATCGACTGTCAATATCAATTGAGAACTGTGACGTTTGGATGAAAAGCTTGATCTAATTCGTTAATTGTCACACAATGGTCCGCTCTTGCGCAATTTGGGGTTTGGTCTAAGTAAGAGATCATATCTGATAGTGGGAGATATTATTAATATTAATATTTTCTTTATTTTTATTTATTTTCAGTAGTTCCTAAAACTTCTTAAAATGAATGTGGCCTACTATACTAACATGTGTGAACTATACTAACACGATTATGAATATTAATAGGTATGTGCTGTCAAGTTCTATCGAATCATAATTGTTACTTATTCAAACGTATTTATTTTAATTAACTATCAAACTCTACAACAATTGCTTTAATTCTTTTGAATTTATCATGAACCTAAACACAAAAGCTCTTTTTACGGCACTTTAAACTGGTTAAAAAAGCTTTTGACAAAACTAATGACCTTTTCTAAGTGTACATTTATTGTATTTATGGAAATAAAGAGTTTTGGATTTGATTTGATTTTAGTTTTAATAATCTCAATTTGTTCTCGTACTTTCATTTTAATAATTTGTTTCAACTTCATCGTTTTTGCCTTGTCATCACGATCTGATATTCTACACCATTGTTTGTAACTTTGTTCTGGTTTCTACTATTAATTCCATAATATCACCGCTTTATTCTCCACGTCCCACCCCCTCAATCTCTTGACTTCTCACGTCAATCTCAATAACCGCAAAATGAGTCCGTCGATTATACAATTGCCTATCGCTTGTCCAACATTCAACGACGATAATTGTTGCTCCATTAAATAATTTAGCCGTATTGAAAACGATCGAATTTACTTTATTTATCAATAGACCAATTCGTGTTAGGTCTATTTGACCTATATTGTTTGAGTCTATACATTTATTATTAATGTTTTTACCAGTTTTTTTTATATAAAACTAGTTTCTACCAGCGTTTTCACACGCGTTGTTTCTATGGAAAAGTTATTTTAAGTATTTATCTGTTCAGGGGCATGATTCTCTATGACCTAAGAAATAACATGCCCAAAACGTGTGACGTCACAACGTGTTCTAAACATTAACACGATTCAAACGAGCCTAGGTGTGGAATCGAAAAATTGAATTCTGCATGCCACAAGACTGGTTGTCTATGCCCCGTGTTTTGTTTTTCGATTATTTCACACGGTACGTTCAAAATCTTACATTCTGACTACTCGGAAAATTTACGGTTTGATTATAAATTATTTTTTGTTTCCAAATAATAAATATTTTGAATTTTAAGCTTGCTCAACCATCAATAATTGTTGAGCTTACAATATTTTAGTGTGATTTGAAAATTAAAAGCCCAAAAATAATGATTAGTAAATACATTCAAGTCAGTCATGACTAGTTTCGGAACGTTTGTTTTGATTATCATAACCTAAAATTTTATCATTCCTAAGGATTGTGTTATTGTTATTGTGTTCTTTGATAAACACAATCAACAAAAGATATCTTACGGGTTGCATTTTATGAAATGATTTTATTAAAACCTTAAAATACGAACGACGAAACGAGCCATACTAACTATTGCAGGAACACGCTAATCTGTGCCTTAACACGCTATGAACGAGCTCGTTTATTTGACAGTTCAAATCGTGCCGTGCCGCGGTAAGAAATGACAACTAGGGCATGCGGAATACGGTTTTGTCCGATTCCACGCTGTTGTCTCGTCGTAGGTGTGTAACACGCTTGCATTGGTCATAGTGAATCACCCCCCAGTAATTTTGGCGAGAAGAAGTAACAAATATTCAAACTTTCCCATTTATTGTGATAATTTTTTTTATGGTTCCGTACCTCAAAAGGAAAAGAGGAACCCTTATAGGATCATTTTGTTGTCCGTCTGTCTCTCAACCCCCTTTTCTAAGGAACGCTTGGCGTTGTCGAGTTGAAATTAACGTCAAATACTAAGTCGGTAACTTCTTGAAGCCGCAATATAAATAAATCCGAAAACTAAAAATCAATTTATTCACTAAAAAACACTTTAAATGCTCGCTACGGACCAAAACCTATAGGCTAGCTTCCGTAGACCTAGAATTATGAAATTTGGCAAGAAGCAATACCTTATAAGCACAAGTATAGGAAAAATCGAAAACTGTAAATATGAAGTATATTCACAAAAAAATTATCATATAATTTGGCAAGATACAAGGTCTTATGGAACCCTTGCTGCGCGAGTCCGACTCGCACTTGACATTTTATTTTTCTATGTTCTCTAATAAAACTTTTTGGCTTTTATCTTCAAAACCTGGTTGCACCGCCATTTTGTTATTCTGATTATCGAGCTTAGTTGGTTAACGATTTTCTAACTTCATTACGCTCTTTAGGTACCTCAATGTAGTAACGCCTTTAGAAAGCAAAGTGAAAACGACCGTCAAAACCTTGAACAATGAATGTTCACAGTTTGCTTTGAACATTCAATTCATTTTCCACACATAATACGAAGCTATACATCGCAGCGTTCTGTAGTGGGAGCAATGAAGCGTCCTCTAACAGATTTATGGCCTCTTCGCGTTGAAACTCAAGAGCTTTGCTACCGTGAAAGCCTTAACATTTATACACAACATAAATACATATTCGAAACTATGAAATGTTTGAACGTATGCTGATCGGGATAATATTTCTAGTAATTGTTTGAAACGAAATCAAAACTAGTCTCAGGCCTTAGACATTGATTAAGTTTATCTATATCCATAACAACAAAATAAAACGGCATTGAGTAACATTCCGTTATACGTAACATAGCTTTGTAGCACAATAAATCAAAATAGCAAAATTGTGGCAAAGTTTCGATCATAATATTTTTGCAACAGCAACACTGTCGCCGGCAGTGACAGCCGCCATCACAAATTCGATTTTCGAATTTCTCTGACAGTTCCTAGCTCAAAATACTGGCCTAAAAACTGCCACGTACAACAGCGTACAAGCTCAAACATTCACGCTTTGAAGTTGAATATTAGTTTTTGGCGGCGAGATTTGTTTGGTTTCGCTAGTCCCAAACTGTAAGTCACGTTGTTGCAATAGAATGGAGATGGCTTCTTGCTCTATTTAAATTGTGATTGTGACTCTCGAGACTTACTACTATTAAACTGCTAGGCAAAGACTTTGACTGGCTCGTTAACACTTACAACCAGTAAGACCAGTCTGCTGTAGTCGACTGATGGAGGCCATCATTATCAAATCAATCACTGGTTTTGGCGGTCTGTAGAAAATTTCAAACAGTGACAAGACAGAAATTGCTCGGTGTACTTAGACAATTTCTCTGTTCCCCGTGTGGAGTTCGGCACGCAGGCGGCATGCGCGGTATCCAGTGCGACGAAGATGCTTGCCTTCAGGCAGTCGGAATTTCGGTTACGGTGGCCAGTCTCAACTGAGACTAGCTACGTGCGCAGGTCATTATTATAGAGTGTAAGAGTGTGCACAAACACTTGTGCACTCGCTATTTTGCTAACTCTCAAAATCCGATAGAAAGACAGAACGACACGACCCGGGAGGTCCCACCAGTTAGAAGTAAAGCGTTGGTCCTGCGCCTGACCTTTATCTGGTGTAAGGGAGCCATAAAAATGCTTCGTTTTACCAAGTTTTGGTGGATTTCATGGTGTTCCTTTAATTTAATATGTAATATTTATTAGAGAGATTTGATTCTTATGACTGACTTTACCGATCAGTGCCATAAAATTTTGGATTTTAGTGGGTTCGATTACCGGATAAGGCAAGTTATTTTTCAAAATTGTATGAATGCAGTTTTACTTAATTAAAAAAATAAAGGAATGTTTCCTTTCAGTGAAATTCGTTATCTCCAATATTTCAGGTACTTGCACTCCACGTCGTCGTATAGATTTGAAACACCCTATTTATTATTTTCATGTAGTGTAAAGACACAAACATTACATAAAAAAAAAAAAAATTGCCACCAAAGCAATTAAATCCTCTAAAAAAAGAACACCAAAATCTCTATAAACATATTAAATTCAAACACCAAAGCTTAGACTTAAATTTTAAGCCGTAGCTCTGATGGACGTAAATGATAAGTGTTAGGTGGATCCGGCCGGGTTCGTGTAAAGCTATAAATTACAAGGTACGTTTCATTTCCTCCTATCTGCAGAAATGAGGTGAGATGGAAAAGGCTCGCGGTTTAATGTAGAAGCTTGATTATAATTAAATGCACGAAACGTTCGCTAGTGCATTTATGTGGAAAGAGAGTGAGATTGTATTTCATTAATGTTTTCAAGCTTGCTTCTGCCCGTATTGTAATTAATAAATAATAATAAATAAATAATGCTGGACAATTCACACAGCATTATCTAGACCCAAGCTAAGCAGAGCTTGTGTTATGGGTACTAGATAACTGATATACTTAATACAATACACTACATAGATAGATATAGAATTGAATGGAAAACAATAGCTGTAGAAATATAATCGTGATTAAATAATACATAGATACACAGATATTCTTGGCTATACATAGAAAACACCCAGAATAACTAAAACAAATATCTGCAGTTCGTACAAATATTCATCCCGAGAATCGAACCCTTGACGTTTTGACCGATCCGTTTAGTAGTTTTTAAAAAGACTCATAAGAGTAGCAAAAATTCAATTTTTCCATTGTAAGTATGATGTAGTTGGATTCAATATTACTGTTACTTACACAAAAATAGTACTTATTTAAGCCTAGGTAATGTATAAAGTAAAAATAAGTTTCTATAATTCAGAAGAATAAACTACAAAACCGACAAATGAATACAACCATGAATCAAACCCAGATTGCACAAACACCATCGGAATCTCAAGCGACCCAACTTTAACAGCCGTCTATCTGAGAGTGAATAAAGATTTTAAAATACACCCCCAAGTGGCATCTTCCTGAGAGTAAGTGCACGTAAAAATGTCAGTGGTAATTCTTCTGTCAGGATTTACTGCCTTGAATGCGATGTTTTCATGTTTATGTCCATGCTTGTAGCTTGTAGGTTTAATGGATATGTAACGTAGGCCCGAAATAGATTGAAAGGTGAGGGAAGAAAGGCCCATAAGTGTTCTAATGGTGTGCCTAGTGTGCCTATGTCATTGTGATATACCATCTGTACAAGAGTAGGGTTCCTATCGCTTTAGGTACTATAATACTTCATTGTCCTAGGGAATATTTTCTAGAACCACCTTTATGAATCAGAGTAATTGGGCTATTTGTGAAAAGATACGACGATGCCATCTTCTACTCCAAAGCAGCAATTCTGTGTTGCATGGTCGCTGGTGAAAAAACAGGTGTATGAGGCATGTCGATGCTTCTGTTTGAATGCACAGGGCATCGTAGACCACATTCTGTAAAAAAATTCTTGTGGACGCAGATCAGCAAGAGCTAAAGCTCTGTAACAACATAAGATAAAACAAAATGGCGACTTTTCTTAACTGAGGCCAAGATAATGCTTTGGGTCTCTTTGAATTACGAGCAAGATGTAGCAGTCCAATTCTGTAACCTTCTAAATATTATGTAGGTGCTACCAATCTGTTGAATAACACCTTCAAGCTTGGTCAGTGCATTCTCCCCAAAGCTGCGGTCAGTATCTCAAATATTCAGAGTTCCTGGTCCCGCCTCAAATAAAGCTGCCCAGAGCTTATAAGTGATGTGATGAGGGTTTGTATAAACAGCCCCATTCGGCCGGTGTTGTTTAGTTAATATCTTTGAGAATTCGTACCTTTCGTTTGAGTCATATACTGTAGAATATTTAATATAATTTTTCCTGACTATTATTTATAATTTCTTAGAATAGAATAGAATAGAAAATTTTTTATTGTGAAAATTGTTTTACATCAAGGTCTTAAAATCAAATAAATGTTTCAACAATTTTATCCGTTTCGGACGTACAATAATATTTTTTTAACAATTTAACTAGGTAATTGTAAAGATACAAATCAAAATATTACATTTATTACTATACCTTATTATGAAGATAAAATTAAAACCTTACATAATGCCTTATTTTAAAGATCGAATTAAAACCGTTTAACTTTCATCAAAAAATTCTTTTAGATTATAGTGCACGCAATTAACAAGCCATTTTCTCAACTTACATTTGAACATATTTCCAGTTAGTTGTTTTATTTCTAATGGTAATTTATTGTATACTTTTATAGCTGTAATTTAAGTGCTTTTTTGGAACATAGAATTATTTATTTGGGGCAGTAGATTAAATTTATATTTATTTCTCAACTTATTAACTTAAGAATCCAAGATATTTTATGTATACCTATATAGACATTTATGTATGAAAACTTAACTAAAATTGAGAACAATAACAGACAACAGCAGGGTAACAATTCAAAACCAAAACCAAAGCATATATAAACTCACAAAAAAAAAACAACGCATAATTGCACAGGGGCAGCGGAAAAGGTGAACATGCGAGTTCGTAAACGAGAGACCAATGAAATGATGAATGAATGTCCAAACCAAGAATTGTTTCAACTTCTGCGATTTGCTTCAACGAAAGCAGCGTCATTAATAGTATTTTCCAACAATATATATATGGTTTCATAAATGTAGTAATAAATATCTTCGATTCTAGAACCGAGATTAATGCCATTTTCTTGAAAATAAATAAAGTCCTCACTCCGAAATACTAACGCATCATCAAACCGTGTTTTGTTTATGTTGTGTTTGCCTTGAATTCCATAAAATTATGTTAATGTTTAAGAATTACATTTAGATATGAAAACACAAATGAATTGAAACTAGACACGTCATTGAGCAATCTCGTCAACCTTTTGACACGGCCCATCAAACGGTTGCACAAATTGACTTGAAATCTACAAAAATAAAATTCGTAAGCGCCACAAAAGTAATAAATTACCAATTCAATTTACCACTCACTATAAAACACCTTATTCATAGATTTCAATTTATTCACATTTAAACTACTGCTTTATGCCCAGTTTAACTCTGTGTTGGCAATAGTAGGTGATATTTTATTCTTAAGATTTACAGAGAAGTTGTAAAACGTGAGATTAGTGACACAAGATCTGATAAATATTCAGTGCAAATACCAATATAACTGTATTGAAAGTAGTCCACAGGTGGTCTTACTACGTAGCCAGATCCTAGAATGCCTAATACCTACATATATACAATAGAATACAACAAGTAGAATATCGAATCTCTCGTCTCATTTTTTCTCAGGAATTTTACTAAGTAGTGTTGGCCGAGATATCGCAAAATTCTCAGATATCCTTTGTGATAACAGAATTTGACAACCTGTACAAGCCGAGGGTTACCAACATGGAAACATTACAGTGCCACCAATTTCACCAATGGCTTATCTTAATCAAATCAAGATGCCATGCTTAAGAACGGCTTCAACAACTAATGAAATTCCACAAACATGTTTAGCGCCAACTTACATTTCAGGTCCTATTTATTAGAAACTAGCTACAACCTAATTTATGAACGGCGACGACTTCTCATTATTTACGCAAAGAGCCCATGAGATCTATCGCTCACATTAATAGAACAATTAAAGCTGTCACATAGAATTCATTGCATCCAGCAATTATGGACTTCAGCTTCAGGCAAACTTGGGTATATTTAGACAGTTTGGAACCCCACATGGGAATAGAAGTGTTTGTTTTCAAACAAGTTGTAAATATTTCGTTTGTTAGAGTTTTGGTGGGATTTAAACAGTAAGGTTAGTAGGTATAAGTTTAAAGTTGTTGGAATTTAGGTAAACAATATCGAATCGATACTGAAATTATGAGTTTGAATTGTACAAATAGGATTCAAAACGTAATTTTTATGTTCGTTCGAAACAAATAGTTTTTCATATAACAAGCTGCATAGCAAAAGAAACATCTAAACTTAAGGCATGTACGTACATTAAAATGAAGAATGCTTTATTGTAGGTACCTCAAAAACACATTACAAAGAAACGTTACCTGCGTAAGATATAAGTTCAATGACAAGAAGCAATCTCTTGAATTATGTAATGCCCATTGCAGAGAACTTGAAAACAACATAATACTAATATCATTAGCTATCAGGTATCATAACTGGTCCCAGATACAAAAAATAAGCTGTAATAATAACTAATCCAGATGTGCTAATAAATAACAAAGGTTGACATGACCACGACGACGTGGTCAAGCCCAACTATCAATCAAAGCTCGGCGGCCATATTTAATACGAAATAATAAATACTGAGATTAGTATCTCAACACAAAGGCAGTAATTACGAGCCCTTGGTTATAAATAATATTTATTGCGCAACAAGTGAGTCCGAAATTGCCGTTAGATAGAGAATCAGAGAAAAGCTTGAACGTTTTACTGAAGAACGTAATACAGAACTAATTTAATCAAAAAGTTGAAGGGAAATCTAATATCAGTTAGAAAAAAATTATAAAAAAATATTTTTATAAAAATATCAATAAGGAAGTAAAAGTTTAATTAAACAATAAAATTAACTTGCCAACGGTCTCAGTTTCGCTTCTTTAATAATTTTTAAAAGATTGTAGAGAAGAGAATAAATAACTTCTACTCAATAGAGTTTTCAAAAATACTTTTGTTGGGTTATTATATTCTGCCTAAACGAGATCGCTTTTAGCGATAAAGCCACCCATATTGTACTACGCTTTACTTGTATCATACACATTAGTCTGTTAATTTTTTTCATCTATACATATCTTTGATTTTGATGTATAAACTAATGTAGGTATGTTAACTTGAATAAAACCATAACATAAAATGTACAACTTTGTTTTGAAACATTCAGATAAGCCCAGGCTTTGAGCAAGTCTACGCATAATCAGTGCTTATACTTCCGACAATGTCGATAGCTCGCGAAACAAAACAATGAACTTTATCTACGGTAATAAATTTGAGAGTAGCATTAGTAGTTATCAATGGATATTGCAAATGCAATATCGTAGCCATTATAGTTTGGATTGTATCCCAAAAATAGCACCAAACAGACAAAGAAAATAAAGCTCTAGCAGATCCAAAGTACTTTTGAAAAATATTTATAGGCAAAGTCCAGTGAAGTCTAACAGACTCAGTATTCGAGGAACAGTTCGATACCGAGGTGTAAAAACATAGAGTTTCCGGTAGATCTAGGGCGTTGGTCGTTTCATCAAAACTCATAATTTCTGAAAGTTTCCGCAGTTATTTTTGAATAACCCAGTTAGTGCCATCTCCGGTCACTTCTGTAACATCGTAGGGCTTTACCAACTAGTTCATATTCCTGTGGCAATAAGCCGTAAACTCATACTAACTTTGCTCTATTCTGTGCGTTGAGTTCATCGTGTGTCGTATTTTGTTCAACAGACACGGAGATCTTCCGTTGGGCTGATTCATGTTTTTTGTATAGCTTTTGACAGTTGAAATGACAGGTAATTTCAATTCTGACAGAACAGTAACATGCGTTTTGACGGGTTATAATAGTTTTATTTCGGAAATCTATTTTAATTCCTCGGACAAGCATAAAAATAATAATTCCAGACTGCCAGAGAATGATAGAAATTTAATTATTCAAGGCAGTAAAAATTAAAAAGATGGAATAGAGAAAGCATTTCATGGCTGTCTTAATAAACCAAAACCAAACATCAATTTCATTATAAATCATCCGAAAAAGCCACGGCCAGTGGGCGATCCATAATTTTCTATCAAGCCTACGAAATGATTCGACAAGACGAATGGACCCATCAGATTGGGGCAAGACTATTGCATTAATGTGGTTCATAAAGAGCATTACGGGCAATAACACTACAATTTAATTCAATACAGTGGAAAACGTAAATCTTCTATGCATATTAAATAAATGTCGGCCTGACCGTACCTTAGATTTATAGTCCGTTGTTGGGCAATGTAAAAATCGGTCAAGTGTGTGTAATTGCATTATTTTGAATGTGAGATGCAATTTGAATGTTTATTGCTGACTGAAGGCGGCTCTGGAATGTGTTACTCTGTTGCAACCTTTAGTTACACAGTGTAACTTAATTATTGGCACCTGTGTACAGACACGTGTTTTTGTTTTGACGTTATCTGATTTAATTCTAAGCCATAACTTACGCGATAATTCATATATATTAGTTTTTTTATCCTTTTACTTTTTTGTCACAATTCATCATATTCGACGACTTCAGAGGTGCAGCGGGCGAGCGTCCGCCTGCGACGCAAGAGGTTGCGGGTTCGATTCCCGCCTCGGAACAAATTTGTGTACGATCTGCAGAAATTTGTTCCGTTGGTCTGGGTTTTTTCTATGTATCATAAAAAAACTATCTATTATATAATATATTAAATATATCAGTTATCTAGTACCCGTAACACATGCTTTGAGTTGCTTACTCTGGGGCTAGATGATGCTGTGTGGATTGTTTAGCATTATTTATTTATTTATATTCTCATTCAGACCATGTTTCACTTCTTTCAGTAAACTGATCTAAACTGATCACATCGATATTGTTTGCAATATTAGCAATATTGATTCATAACTACAAGTAATTGATTGGACGATAAGTAGGCACATGTTCTTAGGTTATTTCCGTCTTTGCCTATAAATATTTTTCAAAAGTACTTTGGATCTGCTAGAGCTTTATTTTCTTTGTCTGTTTGGTGCTATTTTTGGGATACAATCCAAACTATAATGGCTACGATATTGCATTTGCAATATCCATTGATAACTACTAATGCTACTCTCAAATTTATTACCGTAGATAAAGTTCATTGTTTTGTTTCGCGAGCTATCGACATTGTCGGAAGTATAAGCACTGATTATGCGTAGACTTGCTCAAAGCCTGGGCTTATCTGAATGTTTCAAAACAAAGTTGTACATTTTATGTTATGGTTTTATTCAAGTTAACATACCTACATTAGTTTATACATCAAAATCAAAGATATGTATAGATGAAAAAAATTAACAGACTAATGTGTATGATACAAGTAAAGCGTAGTACAATATGGGTGGCTTTATCGCTAAAAGCGATCTCGTTTAGGCAGAATATAATAACCCAACAAAAGTATTTTTGAAAACTCTATTGAGTAGAAGTTATTTATTCTCTTCTCTACAATCTTTTAAAAATTATTAAAGAAGCGAAACTGAGACCGTTGGCAAGTTAATTTTATTGTTTAATTAAACTTTTACTTCCTTATTGATATTTTTATAAAAATATTAATTATGTTAATTTTTTTCATCTATACATATCTTTGATTTTGATGTATAAACTAATGTAGGTATGTTAACTTGAATAAAACCATAACATAAAATGTACAACTTTGTTTTGAAACATTCATATAAGCCCAGGCTTTGAGCAAGTCTACGCATAATCAGTGCTTATACTTCCGACAATGTCGATAGCTCGCGAAACAAAACAATGAACTTTATCTACGGTAATAAATTTGAGAGTAGCATTAGTAGTTATCAATGGATATTGCAAATGCAATATCGTAGCCATTATAGTTTGGATTGTATCCCAAAAATAGCACCAAACAGACAAAGAAAATAAAGCTCTAGCAGATCCAAAGTACTTTTGAAAAATATTTATAGGCAAAGACGGAAATAACCTAAGAACATGTGCCTACTTATCGTCCAATCAATTACTTGTAGTTATGAATCAATATTGCTAATATTGCAAACAATATCGATGTGATCAGTTTAGATCAGTTTACTGAAAGAAGTGAAACATGGTCTGAATGAGAATATAAATAAATAAATAATGCTAAACAATCCACACAGCATCATCTAGCCCCAGAGTAAGCAACTCAAAGCATGTGTTACGGGTACTAGATAACTGATATATTTAATATATTATATAATAGATAGTTTTTTTATGATACATAGAAAAAACCCAGACCAACGGAACAAATTTCTGCAGATCGTACACAAATTTGTTCCGAGGCGGGAATCGAACCCGCAACCTCTTGCGTCGCAGGCGGACGCTCGCCCGCTGCACCTCTGAAGTCGTCGAATATGATGAATTGTGACAAAAAAGTAAAAGGATAAAAAAACTAATATATATGAATTATCGCGTAAGTTATGGCTTAGAATTAAATCAGATAACGTCAAAACAAAAACACGTGTCTGTACACAGGTGCCAATAATTAAGTTACACTGTGTAACTAAAGGTTGCAACAGAGTAACACATTCCAGAGCCGCCTTCAGTCAGCAATAAACATTCAAATTGCATCTCACATTCAAAATAATGCAATTACACACACTTGACCGATTTTTACATTGCCCAACAACGGACTATAAATCTAAGGTACGGTCAGGCCGACATTTATTTAATATGCATAGAAGATTTACGTTTTCCACTGTATTGAATTAAATTGTAGTGTTATTGCCCGTAATGCTCTTTATGAACCACATTAATGCAATAGTCTTGCCCCAATCTGATGGGTCCATTCGTCTTGTCGAATCATTTCGTAGGCTTGATAGAAAATTATGGATCGCCCACTGGCCGTGGCTTTTTCGGATGATTTATAATGAAATTGATGTTTGGTTTTGGTTTATTAAGACAGCCATGAAATGCTTTCTCTATTCCATCTTTTTAATTTTTACTGCCTTGAATAATTAAATTTCTATCATTCTCTGGCAGTCTGGAATTATTATTTTTATGCTTGTCCGAGGAATTAAAATAGATTTCCGAAATAAAACTATTATAACCCGTCAAAACGCATGTTACTGTTCTGTCAGAATTGAAATTACCTGTCATTTCAACTGTCAAAAGCTATACAAAAAACATGAATCAGCCCAACGGAAGATCTCCGTGTCTGTTGAACAAAATACGACACACGATGAACTCAACGCACAGAATAGAGCAAAGTTAGTATGAGTTTACGGCTTATTGCCACAGGAATATGAACTAGTTGGTAAAGCCCTACGATGTTACAGAAGTGACCGGAGATGGCACTAACTGGGTTATTCAAAAATAACTGCGGAAACTTTCAGAAATTATGAGTTTTGATGAAACGACCAACGCCCTAGATCTACCGGAAACTCTATGTTTTTACACCTCGGTATCGAACTGTTCCTCGAATACTGAGTCTGTTAGACTTCACTGGACTTGTTACATAAAATTTGATAGCTCTATTTGTTTGCATAATTTGAATTCTGCAACAGTAAAATTCCTTCAAGTCATTCAAAATGGAAATTTGTTTCGTAAGACCGATACAGATACGCGTTATTTTAGAAGTTTATGTCTTTGTTAGGCTATGCCACGATGTTATTCTAGGAATATCCTTTAAAGGAAAACATTTATGTGCCTCTCTTACGGGAATCCGTGTTTATGTTACCCATATTTCGAATATACGACAGGACAGAGATTTTAAGCTACATTGATTGACAGTAAAACAATTCACACCATGCAATAGCTTGGCTCCTATTTATAGAAGGAATGACAGATCTATTTAAAATTCAAACTCACATGCTAATTCGACGACGGCCGGCTGACTCCTGATGTCACCCCTACTACTCCAAGCGTAGCACGTGCAAGTAAATCTGTCTTCACCGAAATACTCGTCTAGCTGATCCCTTGTCACGTTACACTCGGCCTCAACGATCCTGACACCGCTCTGAGGATCCACGAACTCGAACTGCGTGCTCTTCACGGATCTCACGTCGTTGCATTTGAAGTAGACTTGTAGAGCGTTAGCGGCTCTGCATCGAAGCATAGCCGGTTTGTTTCTTACAACATACGCATGCTGAGGCTCTAGCAAGAACATTGGTAGGTCATCAGTAGAGCTTTGGAGCAAATGATCTCCTGAGAGTGAGGGCAGTTCGTCAGCGTCGTCTCTGTTTTCTTGTTCGTCCTCTTTGTGAGGATCGTCGTAATCTTCATCATACTCTCTGTGACCTGCTTGTTGGTTGGTTTTCTCGGAGTTGTATGGATCTAAAGCCTCTACGCCCGCTGGATGGGCGTATTCAGGGCGAAGGGGTATGGGCGGTGTTGGCACTGCTGTACTGTGCTCCGGCTCTGGTGAACTTGACACATCTGCAACAAATTAAATAGTTCCATTCAGAAGTGTATTGTAAGAATTTAATTATTACAATGATTTAAATTATTTGTCGACATCGCTGACAAAACTATTCAAAGTCCCTCTATCCTGATTAATTCCTCTTAGCGACCCTGACCTCTCATCTGTAAACCACGGTGCCTGAAGTGTAAACAGACCAAAAGTTTAATCATAAGCCAGGTAAATGGCAACGACAAAGTTTTCATCGCAAATTGTCAAACGAACGCAAAAGCAGTAGGAACTTTATGAAATACGATAGCTTTAATAGCTTTCCTTTCGCACTCGCTCTAATTACAGAACGGTAAAATATATTTCATGTCACTGCGAAGCTCTGAATAAATAGCATCTGTCATAATAACATGTACCCTCCAAGTTTCGCCATCGATTTCACTCAAAGTCCGCACCTGGTTTGACGCCTCACTCGCGCCTATTTACACGCAAAACATAGATATTTGGATACCGTGCACCCCACATTATGAATCTCCTATCTTTCATTCTAAAATCACCCTTAACATCCTTGCTTAAAGCTTAAATCCCAACGTTACCACAGCTAAAAATTTCCCTTACGTGAATTTCGCTCGGCGTTATCAACATCAGTGTATGTTACTCATCCAGTGTTGACAGTGTTACTAGAATTGTTATTCGAACTAGAGAATTGAACGAAAATACACCGCGAGAATCTCAAACCGTGGATAAGTTAATTAGTTTCACTTCCGTTGGGTTTATTTCTATTTCCGTTTTCGTGGGGAACGATATTTCCTTCTCGGATCTATTTTTCCTTAATAGGATTTGTTTCGAGTTTTTCCCGTTCCGAGACGCTTAGCGGCCGCTGTATTGGAATCATTAAAATTTCAATTTCTTCCGGGAATTCTCAGGTGTCGTTCTGCTATAATATGAAATTCCATTCTATTTAACGAATATGTTTTTCCTGAAAATGTGTCATTATAATTTGTTTTGTGAGTGTCATTATTATTTTCAAAGAAATTTGCTTTTCTTATTGATATATTTCTCCATTAAACGGACACAATATAACAATGAAAGATTATAATTAATCACAAAACAGAAGGAAATGGAAGGGAAACCGAAAATAGATCTGTGTAAAACTAGAATATCTCAATGCCAATGAAACCCTAAGCTCAAAATAAAATGAATTGAAGATTCCTTTGCGGACGTTGATTAAGCACATCTCATCAATAAAGTCCTCTATCTGGAATAGCGTCGAACCTGTAATTATTCGAATACCGGACAAAATGACAGGAGGCGGTCTCTTTCAACCTAACGACGGGATGACGGCGATTCGATGTGTTTTCGGTTTGCTTTTAGATCTCGTTAGGAGTCGCCTCAGGAATTCGAGCATTCGTCAGCCGGAACATATCTCACGTGTCGAGACACTATTTCCCATTTACATTCATTCCGTGATCAGTATTTTAAAACTAAGAAAACAAACGTCTCGGTATTTAATTCTGGTATTTAGTTCCGAGGTGAATTATGATCGAGAGGTTGACTCAAGAAAACAAGTAAGTACATTGATCGATCATGAGCATCGAGCACTCGAAGCAGTCGTTTATTTATAATTTACAATCGCTTCGTGAGGCATGCGCCCTTTTTAGTTACGCGTAACAGTACATCTAAATGGAGTTTCGTCACTTGAAGAGATAACACTTAAAAAGAACAGTACTTTAAAAGGACGACCCAGATTTGAGAGTAACAGAAACGTATTTCAATACGATAACGGCTGTCGAAGAATCTTTGAACGTTAATTAAAATACGGATAAAGCTATCGGCTTTTCGAATCTATCAAAGAGCAGTTATGAATTCGATGACTCGGTATTCTACCCGGTCACTTCTGTGGCACTTCGAGGTTGAGAGAATGTTCGTGAAAATCGAAGTTATAGGAGGATATTTTTTGGCACTTCGCACGTTCTTGTATTATGATATCACTTGAACTTGCAACAAAACTGAATAAGAGCAATGAAATGACGTGAGATAAGAGTCTAATAAACAAAGGGAAACTGTTATTTCTACTCGAATCAAGAGCGGTTAGTAAGAACCAAGAGCGTAAAACCCAATTAAAAGTGACGAACCAGTTACCATTCGGAGGCAGTAAGGCGAGCTAACCAGAGCTTAATCAAACGCTCGTGGGGATTAAATAGAATAATAATTGAACACCTTCGTCAGGGCATGTTGTGTGTGACGGTTGTGAGATTGCTTTTTGAGAGCTGAACTTTGATTTATTTCGGAGACCGAAAATTGGCGCGACTTTTTCACATTTTCATTTGAGGAAGCAAGTTTCGTTTAAAGTTACCTACTCCAATTCACACTTTCACTTACCAAAGTAATATATTATTTTATTAATCAACGACCTAAATTACTGTTTACTTTATTAATTTCAGAGAACATTTTTGCCCATAACCAAACACCTTAACGAAATAAAAAAATATAAAACAAACGCTTAAGAAAAGATTTCACGAGCTGTTACCCGAGATACTGTATCTAAAGTATCTCGAATGTACCACCAAGGCACCTCCAATTTAAATAATCCCGTTATAATATTAAGCGGCCTCTCACACGTTTTTATCACTGAAACATTACAGATGCGTGCAACGTAAGTGCCAGTAAATGCGGAACGAATGAAATAAAAGCATCTAATGGTACTGATATCGGACTTTAAACCCGCCTGTTTTTGAGTGCACTGATAAACGAAAGTTTAGAAGAGGTTATAAATACAGATGGTAAATTAGAACACGAAGCTACATCTAAACAGGAGTTATTATAAAAGGGCAAAGCAATGAATATTTGATCGATGCTTCCTTTAGTAGGTATAATAACGCAGTTTCAAGAAAACAGGACATAAACAATAATTCAGCTTTGATAATAAATAAAGATAGGCTTGGAAAATGTCGAGCTGTTTTGACGTGGCCTGTATAACATGAGTACTAACGTCCGTTAACCGAGAATAGGCTACTCGTAAATGCACTTAGCGCTAAAGGAGACATAAAGGATGCACTCGATCTATTTAATGTGGTGTAGGCGTGCGCTTCACAGAACAGAGACACACAGAGTGATTTGAACGCTGCCACGTGTTCTCAAGGTCTGGGGGACTTTTTTGTGACTCATGGGTAATTAATGACCAAATGTGGTCTAGTTTCCAACCCTGGTATTTTGCCGTTCAGACTTATTATGTGACATAAAATTTTAATGACTTTTGACATCCCTTCAAAACTGTAGCAAAGGTTCGAAAATATAAGGAAGCCGTAGACAGAAACCAAACTAATTTAAAAATAACAAAGCAATATAATAACGAAGAAAGAAGCAAAAATCTGTAAGCACAATAGCCCGGGATACATTTTAAATTACACCAGTTCCGCCATTATAATGTGTACAAACAATAAACAAGGTGCAAGTACGCTTTGAGCTGTCCGACAAATTCTCACCCCACTGCAAGATCTCGGCACAAAGGGACCACACCCACAAAAACTGAATAGCCACCTTTGCTTCAAATGTAACACGATACAAGAGTCGAGAGCCCGTCAAGAGGTTCCCAAACAAGATAATCCCTTTGTTAGCAGTTATAATGGAGTCTCATGAGTCCTGCGACTGTAGTATAGATGACGTAGTAGTTGACAGTGGGAACTTTCAAATTTTAATCCTAGCCTATGCGATTTTGGCCCCCAATTTAGGTGACCGGATGGTAGTCCAGGTTAGGGCGATCGCTAAAGGTTTGGTTCCACATTATCTATATAATCTATCTTATTAATATCTATATTCAGGAAAACTCATTCTCGTTTATTTAAAATTCGATCCAGAACGAGAGCAATAACGCTCATTTCTCTTTGTAAGCCTGTTGACAGTGAATCAAGAGACCCCTGAATCTTGAATCTTGTCTGTTTCATTCATGCAAGCAGCTGCAAGGTGTGCCCGAGTGGCCGTTTCCGATTTCTACGTTAATGCGAATCCGATTTTTGCATTAGCAAAATTGTCTTGCCACTTTTTGTTCAAAATTTAATCTTGGAAGTGGGTTTGCATGTTCTATGAAAAGGTGTTGCCGTTGAAGAGAGGCAAAAAATGAACAGAGCCTCATCGCTGTAAAAACTAAGATAGAAGGAAGAGCAGCGTTTTTTGAGTAACTATAAAAACTCTCAGATATAAGATCCCTTATAGACGATGGCTGATTAAGAAACGAAATAAGTTCCTCTCAAATAACAAGCCATAATAAACAATGTTGATCGCTCACGTCGAAGTTTCAAAATGTTTAAAAATAAGAGACTTTTGGTCAGGTTATTTTTGCACGATGCTTTTCCAGAATTTCGGTTACAAAAGCTTTGAATCTTACTGCATAGGATATAGAAGTTAAACTTCTCGGCGGTAAAGTTAGTGATATCCGTATTGGCATTCCAAAATAGAAAACTCAAACTGGCGGAGAGCCGCAGAGCAATTTTCAGAATGGACCTCCCTTGACTTGCTCGTTTTAGATGGCGATATTGAGGTATTTCATAAACTTGCGATGCGGAGCCCAGCCCAAAAAACCTTGACACACCTATGTTGTCTATCTGCAAATGTTGTCTATAATAAGAAAATCAGATATTATATGAATGATGGTTAATGATTTAAGACTGGTAAATGACGAAGTTATTTTGTGTTCAAGTATTATTTGTTACTTTTGTACTTAAAAAATCTGTATAAACTGGTAATACTGTCAATCTGGCATATGCAAAAAAATTAAATCTCATCATAGTTAGCAAAGACTAAAAACGATTCATTACATATTACAGAAACTAGATCAAAGTTGAAAATCTGCCATCTCACCTAATTACCTCGCTCTTATAATTACTGTCTGAACTCTCTGCAGAAGACGTTTTTCAACGTTTGCTTTTACCTTCCATCCACTCCCTAGTACAAGTAAAATTTCTGAGAAAATTATTTTTAATTTTGTAAATGTGGACTTTTCACCTTGTCAGAAAAAGAAGTTGATGTTTGAAAGTTGAGAGCCTTTGTAGAGAAATTGAAAAATAAAATATGGATTGAGCGTGGAGCAAAAATTAAAGCAGTTAGATGAATTTAATTACATTAATAACTGTAATAGAACAGAACACTTTTATACAAAAGTAACGTTAAAATAAATAAACATATGTATATTTTACCGACAGAATTTCTCATTGTAGAAATCCTCGTTATGAAAAATAAGATATAACTATAAACAAAAGACTAAGAAATATTCCAGTAAGACTTGAGCTATATGAAGATTTGCGACCGTATCTTAACCAAAGTCAAAACATTCAGAACCAAAATGAAACTGAGCTTTTCTGATTAAACACATTGTATGTAATAGCTTGCTTTGTGGCCGAAGAACAAAAAGTCAAGACCAAAACGACCGTCACGACCCAAAGCAACAAAGGGAACCTATTGAAGACAAAAAGGGAGGTTCACGAACATCGTGCCTAAAACATTGAGGAGCACGTTAATGAGGAGCGTTTAGCAGAGAATGTGGGTCAGTGATACTGATGTGTGAAAAACGCTCATTTGCAAAGGCTAGTGGAATAGACGCGGCTTTGATAGTCTAACGAAAGAGAACGGGTACTGTTATTTTTACTTTAGTAGATTGATTGTTTTAAAGTGAAAAGAATAAAAGAAGTTAGCCTAGGGTTCATTAATATCATCGGATATTATGAAAAGGGTTTGTAGTTCCATAAATAATTATGCTTGTCCTTACCTTTTATCAAGGAATCGCAATTAAGGTTAAATATTTGAAGCCTATTTGATTTCTATTAACGGAGGTTATTTAAAAATAGGACACGTAGTGGGACTATGACGACTTCCGTGGCGCAGCGGGCGAAGGTTCGCCTGCGACGCAGGAGGTTGCGGGTTCGATTTCCGCATCAGAACAAATTTGTGTACGATCTGCAGAAATTTGTTCCGTGGTCTGGGTGTTTTCTATATATAAAAAAATATATCTATCTATGTAGTGTATTGTATTAAGTTTATCAGTTATCTAGTACCCATAACACAAGCTCTGCTCACATGCTGTGTGAATGGTCCAGCATTATTTATAAATTTATTTATTTATCCCTACTCTTACTTGAGCCTATTTATATCAAATAACTAAAATGTTTGTCCTAACTCAGGTACACACGCTTAAGTTGGTAAGTGATGTTCGAAAAAGAAATCGACATTTACTATTTTCTAGGTTTTACAATTAATTTAGATAGCAAGTAAGAAGTTTTGCTCACATTGAAAGACATTTGCTATGAACCCACGCTAAACCAATGCACAAATCAACTGTCGCTCGTTTTGGAGTCTATTGACATTAAGAGATTTTTTCAAATCAAATCGAATCAAAATAAAATCAAAAACTCTTTATTTCCATAAATACAATAAATGCACACTTAGAAAAGGTCAAATTATAAAACTAAATACTGACACGGAAAGAAAGTGATATTTTTGATTTCTGTCGCTTCGGTATGTAAAGAAGCGACGAAGAAACCTTTAGCCCGTTAGTTGTTATTTTTCGAGCTGGAGCAAAACTCGTCCCAAGCTTTTTTATCCTCTAGATAATTTGATATTTTGTAGTAAGTCTTTTTACAAAGGATATTTTTGACAATTTGTTTGAATTTATTTATTGATAATTTTTGCAACTCACTTGCAGTTTTGTTGTAGAAGCGTATAGGTACATTGCCCTTTAAAAGATACATTTATTTTGTGTAGCCTAGTTGTGGGCACAGCGAGTTTATTCTTATTATTATTTGTTTTATTCTTTCACTTTTTGACTCCAAAACCACAATTGTTTCAAAGTTTATTTTAGATAAAATTCATGGCAAACGCTTAAAATGTACGCAAAACTTCTTATCTGCTATCTTAATTGCTTGTAGAACCTAGAAAATATTTAAAAAACCTGTTTTTTGATGACACACCTTAAATACAACCCTTTTGTCCTTTCACAAAAGCAGTACACCACTCACCATGTTTACCATCCGCGACGACACCGACCACCCATAGCAAGAGGAGCACTCCCCCCCGCGCCATGCCTTCACCTGCGCTTGAGCATCACCTAAAACAATACACACTGTTTGAACAACCAATATTTAAATTTGGAAGAGCAGGTTATGTACATACTCGGCCTTTTTGGTCAGTTAAGTGACCAGACTTTTTTATACAACTTAGAGACGGTACATGCAAATGACCCAGCTTGGTACAAAGAGGTCCACGAAAGAGGTTAACATAGTCTATTACAACGCGTCATCTACATAGAATGTCCATGCATGTAAAGAAGACGTCATGAGACGCCATTTCTCATGTATGAATATGGTGAATCAAATTTTGTAACAAACGTTTGTAACAAAATTATTATGAAACAACTTCCTTAACGAGTTTTTGGTACATTTCTCAACCGAAATCAGGTACTTAGCCCTAAATTACAACAAAAACATCAAAGGAAAAACGCCTCAATATCATAACTAAAACATAAAGGAAACCGCACCATTTTCGATAGTCATAATTTTGGGAACGAGCCCTCGATATATCATTAGGCTGTATCAGTGTCTACAGTGCACGTCTACTCAAGCCGCACAAATCTTAGACCGCTCAGCAGAACTACAGTTCCAAAGTTGATACTGAATGGGAATACAAAAGCGTCGCTTAGAAACAAAAATATGCATCTCCAGTGTGCGGTTCAAACAGTCGAGTATTGTATCTAGTTCTGTGAGCCACCGCACCATGACTAATTGGACCCTTTTTGATGGAACGACCGAAAAAACCCTTAAAACGGTTATGGGCAAGAAATTGTGGTGAGAAATCGATTTGTGATAGAGGAACACGGTGAAACAATGTATTTTTATGGTTCTGCCGGGAACCTATTTAAAATAACAGCTGTTCCTTTATGGGATTCATTTGATTGAGTGATGGAGGGAAACGTTAGATTGATTAATTTTGGTGCAGCTGATTATGGTAGAATAAGTAGATAGGTATTTTATACACAAAAAACCTGCGTTAATTACGTAACATACATGCGATTCTTTGATCATACCCACGAAAACACTTTTCCTAGGGTTTATCCAGGATGTAAGTTATCCTGGGTCTAATCCGTTCAGCCTTAGCGTGAAGGTGTAAGAAAAATACATACATAGAAACTTTCGTCTTTATAATATTAGTGTGATACATTATCCATCAATGTATACAATAACAAAAATAATAATAACTCTTTATTCCAGACACAATAATCCATTTTAACTGACTAACTTAAAAAAATTGATACTTAATCTCAATAAAAAAGTACAAAGATTGGTATACAAAAATCATATTACAATATAGTTTTAGGCGGCAACTCGACTTAAACTCTGTTTTAGAACATGAACCTAAGTCAAATTTAGATTATTCAATTTCCGGCTATAGTTATTCTTGCCATAAGCTTTTGTTTAATAGTTTAATGATTTATAAATATGTGTGGTTTATTTGCGTCCATTGGCGTAAGGAGAGACGTGTTTTACGATTACAGTAGCGGAATTACGCTTTATGGTTTTATTAAAATGACTGAAAAGAAACATTGAATGGTTTCATTTACCCTTACAATAGGTTAAAATAATTATTTTAAAGAAGTTTTAAATAACGAGGGTTTAGTTTATTTGTAAGTAGCTGCATTCTTACTACCCGTTGTCCTATTACCTTTTTCCCATAGGAATGAAGCATTTTCCCGCGGTAAAAAGTAGCCTATGTTTATCAGGAATAATGTGAGCTTCTAATGGTAAAAGAATTTTTCAAATCTATTCAATACAAACAAACAAACAATCAAATCTTTCCTCTTTATAATATTATAGTATAGATGAATCGAAGCTATGTGTTAAATTGAGACAAAATATCGATTTAGCTAATAAAACATCAGAAATCAACTAATACCTAACAATATCCTAAACTAAAAACAAAGCCCAGAGGGGTGAGTATATTTGACGTCATTAACGAGACGGAATAGCGACGTCTCCTTTTTCCATACAGTTTAGTACAGCGCCTCTATCGTGCGGACAGAGAACTACAAAAATCAAATACGTCGACATCTCCTTTTATCGTCACGATGACGTCTCGTTCCTGACGTCAAATAGACTCACTGCGTTGTGCACTTCGTGGTGCCACTAAAAAGAAGTATAAGTTGAGTTCGGTTTGATAGTATGGTGACGTCAACGTAACGTATAATTTTTTGGGATTTGGTACAGCGCCTCTAGCGTGCAGACATGGAACTGAAAACAAAAACTGAAACTGAAACTGAAAATCCCATACATACGAGTAAATGAGACTCCACGAATCAAGATCACGTCTGAATACTACCGTATCCTCAACCTCAACAGCCTATATTTGTCCACAGGTGGACGCAGGCCTCCCCTGCTAAGTGCATTATTGGCTTTTATCTCATGGGGGTAATGCCCATAATCCCCTCGCTGAGCACGAGGGTTGGGGATCGCATTTCGGTGGTGAAATTGAACTGCAGGAGCGCTGCTGCCGGTCCGCCGGATGTCTACTGGATATCGCTTAGCCGCCTCTTACGACACTCGCGAGAAGAGTTGGGGTGGTGCAAATTCTAAGCCGGCACCACACGGCAGTCGAGTGTTGGTCAGCAATGAGCGTGAAGCTCAATACTATCATGTAATATTATATTATCTTCGCTGTCGTCAAACTGAACTCAGCTGAGTTCACAAAGTCTAACAGGAGCACGGGATTTTGGTCTAGGGTAGAATCGTCCTCGCGTCGTATACCCTCATGTCTAAGGGTCGTGATCCCCCCGTGAAACTTTTTCACGGACAATATCGCACCAGCTACGTCTGTCTTTAGCAGCGTTGTGGAGATTCGAGTCCAGGGTCGTGCGGATCAGGTCCGTCCATCTTAGTTGGCTGCGGCCTCTTGAACGCTTGCCATCAACCTTCCCGGTCAGTCGTTCAAGGTTGTCACCGGATTTCCTAGCTATGTGACCAAAGAAGGTCTTAGCGCAGACACAAGTAGGACAGTCTCGTCTTCACCTTAAGTTCCCGTAGGATGAAAACGGGGTAGGGCAGAATAGAGAAAAGTTACGTCACTTTGTCATTGAATGCGTAAATTATTGGAAATTAATTCCTTCAACTTCAATAATGTACGCAATGTATGACGATGCAATGCCATTATTGTCTATTCTACCCTAGAGAACGATCCCTGTGCTTGGCCTACGTTGAAACCGTTTGTATGGAACTGGCGTGGCAGTGACTAATGAGCTTAAAGTTCTTAATAAAGCTACTCATAAAAGCACGATAAGAATGCCACGGAAGCAACTCTTATCACGACGATATTTCTCGGTTGTGAACATAAAAATTCTAAGTATTAACGATAAAATAGGTACTAGCTATTTTCATTTGAAACGAGGCTTAACGTTAAACAAACATGTACCTGTTAAAGAACCGTGCCTTACACTAGTACAGCAAACGGATTTATTTTATAACCGTGCCTCACACTAGTACAGCAAACGGATTCATTTTATAAAATAAGTAGTGTATCGCTTAGAATTTACATTTTCATGGGTTTTATTTTTAGGCGCGGAACCCTAATTCTTTTTCTTAAAAAGTAATAAAACTTTAATTTCTATAACCTTAGTTGTGCGCTATACAGCTATCTGCAAATAAAGGTTCCATCAAAATCGATATAGCCGTTTCGGAGATTTAAAAACTAAAATTTTAACATTTGTGTTATTATATCGGTAGTCGGTACGGTACCTTGGGATTGGTAGGTAGGTAGGTACTTATAAATGATTTTTTTAATAGTAACAAAGCTGTTATTTTGACATGGCAAATAAACAGTTTAATTTTATTATATTGCATTCCAATAAATAAGCTTTGTAAAAGTGATAAACATTATAAGAACTAGAAATAAGAAGTGCATAATTACAATGATGTTGCTGATAATATGAGAGAGAACGTAGAAATAGCATGTACAAGTCTGACCAAAATTACTAAACTTATATTGATTGCAGGCTACACTGCAGTTCTTCCAACACAAACTAGGTTCGTAGTAAACCCGCTTACATTCATAATGAATTCGTCAAACTAAGAAAGTTTTTACAGAAAAATACACTGCAGTAATTAATGTAAAAATCCAAAATCTAAAATTTTCCAGTTGATATCAAAGATTTTTACTTGTTATCGGTAAATATAAAAAAAAAAATGGCAATACCGATCCATCGATAACAAACAAAACATCAATCTAAAACTAACGAGCTCTGCACACAATCATGCTATCAATAGATTGATCAAACAATTTGATTCCCGTAAACCGAATTAACGGTTACTTCGCTAATCTAAAGACCCTTATTTCTTTTACAATAGAGTTCAAAATGGTTTCCCTATTAGTCATTAGCCCAATGAATTGTGCAAACAGTTTAGCGTTTACAAGGTCCCAAGAGTTACGGTTACTTTGTTGGGTTAGTTGGGATTGTTGCAGACGTGAGGCAGATTCACTGCGATTGGAGATGACCCGTTTGGTGCCTGAGGTTTCTAGTTTGTGCGGCTTGTTAACTTTTGAAATGTTTAACCCTAAAATCTCTTAGCTACAGATTAGGGTTAACTTGGCTGTTCATGTTTATTGAAATTTGGAAATCATGATTTCGATGTCCATGATAAAAACTGTATAATGTGAAACGAAATCTACTTCTTTCTGCCAGCGTCTTGGGGACGCTTCCGACTGGTATTGCATGCTACATGAAGCAGTTTAGCTACCTGTACATTGTTTGAAACAGTCTGCAGATAGCACAACTGTTTAATTATAAATAATTTGTTTCATTAATTAATTGTAATTTTCTTTGTGACCAAAGTAACTTCTTTCATGCTTTAGCTTTGAGTACCTACCTAAGATATAAATATCGTAATCGCTAGGGTTGCCTTGCCGTCATGGATATCGATCAGAGACCTATTTACATATATACCTACATATTATATTTATAATATAAAATATCCACTAGTACCTACCTAAGCAAACGGCAAGCTGAACATAAATGGCACTATGGCGCTCATTAGGGGAGGCCTATGTCCAGCAGTGGACTAATGCAGGCTGATGATAATGATAATGATTATAACCTACCTGAAGCAAGTTCTAATTAAAGTGCATAAACATATTATAGAAACATAACAAAAATATAATTTAAAAATATCTAGATTATTCAGACTTTGGTTCGCATTATGAAAGTTTTCTAGGTCATCCATCTATGCTTGAATGATGTTTATGCCGAAAAGCGATACTCAAGCATAGATGGATGATAAAAGCTTGCTCAGGCTTTTATAATACCCTTAACAATACAGACATTAAATAAACAATAGACCAGGAAAGCTCCAGCGGTGATCAAAACTCGCTTTTGGTCACTTGATAATCATCAACTCTAATCTTGATTTACTCGTGAGAACAGCTTTCGACCATTTACAGAAGCTTACAAAAATAATTCATTATTACGTGAGCGATGTATCATCATAATGAACGCCATTAGGGTAATCGTTGTAATCTGGACACGTGCTTGTAATCGGGTGGTTTATAGGTGTACTGTTCTCGGGGTAATCTGTTGTTAACTTGGTCAGCAACATATTTCGGTATTAGAGATGTTAGGTTGATTTCTGTGTTACGATGACATGATGACGGATTTTGTATAGACTTCGCTATCAATATTTTAAAGTTTTAGAAGTTGCAATTTATGTCCCTTATGTACAAGGCCCTGCCTTAAATCAGCACCCCTAATCAGGAGCTGATTTAAGGGAGGCCTTATCCCAGCAGAGGAACGAAAAGGGAAACCACATTTATTTATTTAGAATTTTTGGTTTCTATACTAAACTCATTTTCGGGAAACAAAATTACTTCTAAAGTTATTTCGTTAGTTACGCTACATTGATTCGCAATAAGGCCGTTAAACTTTTTCGAGTCGAGTACATTACTTTCCTACTCCAGGGCAAAGGACTATCTCCTTTCTTTCCTCTCTGTTTCTATTTATTTAGTACGTTAGAACAAAATATTTCCCAATCAAGCCCTCAGATCACTTTGGTATCTTTTTGGATTTTTTTTATAAAATCGGAAAGTTTTATGACACTTAGCATTACGGGACATTAGCAGAATTGTGTCGACCAGACGCAGAGCCATTAACCAAGAATTGAATTGAGGTGAATTGAATGGTACTATTCAAAGCTTTTTTTTGTGGTTTGATTTAAAAAAAAAATATTCTAAGTTTTAAAACTCTACAAAAGTTTATGACTCTTTCGACATGGACACTGGCAGAGTTGTGGCAGCACAGACACAGCGAGCCATGAAATAAGAAGTTGAAGTTGAGTTGAATTGAAGAAAAAAATAAAAGCAGGAAACAATTTACTATCAACGTTGAAATCAAAAGGCAATCCACCATTATTCAACCATTTCATCACGTCATTACCAGCTCACAAAATATAAATCACTTTGTCCCGGATATCAGGCTAATCTGTGGACACGGGTAACCGGAGCTTATCAGGATATCAGGATTGTGCTACCGGGCCGTTATCAGCTGATCTACCGTTGACACTTTTGATAAGGTGCTTGTGTTAGTAGCACCAGTTAGTCTAGCTAGAGGGGCAAATTCTATATCGATAAAGTTATTTACTTTGATGGTAGGTATTAATTTAATAATTTATAAATGAATCCGGCTTTTACTTTACTTTTAACTTTTAACCGTCAAGAATCGAGATGCACCTCGAGGGTCGATTTAGCTTTTTCAACGGTGCGTGTAATTAAATATACTTATTTATATTTTGTCCAACATAACAAAAACCAAAGACAGAAATTTAAATTAATTAAAATTGGTTGCCAATCATATCCTTCCATAGCAAAGGTCTCCTGGGGTGGTTATAAAGGATATTTTCACGTATTATTTTAATCCAATATTTTTGCCTCCTGTACATTATTTTAAAAGCAGTTTTAATTTCTAAATCTTCATTTTAGCACTATCATCTGGCTCGTGTTCAATCAAAAATAATGCCTTACAAATTACATACCTACCCACTTTGTTAACAGTTTTTGCTCTTCCTAATCTCGTCTTTACATATAAATTCTTATGGGTCCGTAATTATACGTTTGCAGAACATTAATTTTCTAGGCGGGCGGTAGACCGTTCAGTTTTTGCCACAATTTATTTAAAAGATTCGGATTACCACATTTTAAGACATCAATGAGTTCAGCGAATATTTTTTACGAACAAAAACTCTCTGTTCATAAAACTATAAGGTCATTGTGCTTATGTTGATGTGTATTATTTGTCTTTAATTAGACCTATACAAATTCAAGAATATTTCGATTTAAGCACACAATTTTAAATTTAGTTTAGATATACCTAGCTTTGGTACATCTAGTTCAAAGAGAAAATCCAATTATTTCACAAAATATCAAAACCATAGAGTAAAAAATCGCTGCTGTCTCAGCAGAGGGATAGTGTCATTCAACAATTTGACAATTTATGCAACCAAAAACCGATCTATGTGTGTTTTGACAGCACGTTAATACAGTGTTCTCACTCACACATTCAAATGATTGAATGTTGCTAGTGAATAGCATTTTCCCTAAAAAATTGGGTAACTGAAGCAAAGTTCCAATTAAAAAAAATAAGCCATTTATTTTTTTATCACCTTACTTTTTATTTTCGATATTATCTTATTTCTTTTTTAATTAAACGAAATATCAGCTAGTAGCTTTGGTTACTATCATTCTTCCTCGGTCAAACGACAAAAAGTTTTTACTCCAAGTCCGCAAAATAAGATCGGCTCCGATCGTTTACGGAACAATCATTTAAATAGACGGTCAAGTGCGTGTTCGACCACGTGCAGTGTATTCAGTATTCAGTATTTTTATTGCGAAACAAAAATATTACATACAGTAAGTATTAATGTACCCTGTCAGGTAGGGTATGGCAATATATCTTAATCTAGGACTTAAGTTAAGGACTAAATTAAGTATTTTGTATTTTATACAAAATTAGGAGATCTTTTATGAACAATAAATAACATTTGTGTAGTTTAGAATAATATAAATTTACTTAGGTAGGTACAATAACACTTTTTAACAAAATAGTTTACTTTTTATTAATTTGTGTGACTAGGTTATACTTAACATCTTATAATTAATCAATATTATAACCTATTATATTATTAAGAACACTTCGAAGCTCTTCCATTGTTAAAAAGAAAATGTAGGGATTCTATCCAAATAGTTTGTCTTCAAAAAAGTCTTTTATGTCTTAATAGCATTTTTTTATAAGCAATTCTTGTAGTTTTGATGCGAATATATGGTGTTTGGGTTCAGATTTAAGGAATGTTGGTAGTTTATTATGTATTTTAATGGACAGGACATGTTGTAATAAGGGCTCTGTCTGTATAGTTCAAGTCTAGGTTTTGGAAGGATGAGGTTTGTTTTTCTTCGTGGATTTTTATCAAATTGGTATAAATTCAGGTTTTTTCTAACAAATAATGCTGTTTCATATATATAAAGGCTAGTCAAAGTTAGTAATTTTTGTTCTATAAAATGTGGTCTACAGGTGGTGCGTCTTCTGATATTAAAAATAATACGTAGGCATTTTTTCTGCAATATAAATAATTGGTTTGTATCTACACTGTTGCCCCAGATTATATATAGATAAGCATATGCATAGTAGGCTAAAAGCTGTTTTAACCCATTTACGCCTACCGTGCCCAAACGAGTACGCATATAAAACTACCCATATTTTTTTTTAATTGAACTGCACAGTGAGCTTCATTATTGGATATCCAAAGTGTGATAGTGACTGTTTATGTGTCGCGATTAATAATTGATTTTCATTGAGAAAAAGTGTTTTTATAAGTAGTTTTGTGGAACATAAGTGACAGCAACAACTTGAGAAAAGTAAGTATAGAATTTCGAATATATTTTTCAAGATTTCTTACCACCAGTAATAGTTTAGTATGTTGTCTGTATAATAAACCTAAATAGTATGTAAAAAATATAACCATTTGTTTACAATAGGAAAAATATAACGTCGTCCCCAAATGGGGACATTGGGCACATTGGTGATATATTATTCGTTTTTGTTTGTTTCAGGATTTTTTTTCCAGTAATGGTGTGAAACACTTTCGGTCACCACAATGACTACCATGGGATTCAGGAGGCTTTGGAGGCTATCATGAAGGAAAAAGACCCAGATGTGATGGTTGATTTGGTGGCGCTACCTTCAGATCCAAGTTACGTGACTGACGAGAAGAAGGCAATGAAGATAACATTCAAGGGAGTGAGTTTCCACGGGATATCCCAGGTCACGTTGGGGTATTTGTAGGAAGAAATGATGAATGGGATAGTAGCGATGAGGAACCATTAGCTTCAACTGCGAATAAGAGACCTAGAATATGTTACTTGACCTTGTAATGATTCAATCAACCAGGTTCTCTTTGTTCGATGGCTCGACAATAGTGTTTGCACCATGGGCTCAAACTACGACAGCGTTCTCCCATAAGGGAAAGTGAAGCAGTGGAGCACTGCTAATATGCAGAAAATCGACGTGGGCATCCCGTATCTGTTTCAAAATCACAATAAGGGTATGGGCGGGGTTGATCAAGCTGATCAATCGATCATTCTGTATCGTACAGCTATTCGAGGTGATAGTTGGTTTTGTTCACATATATGCTGGATTTAGCAGTGGCTAATGGCGTTTACACCTCCTGGTCAATGATACAAAGCTTGATCAGCTTCAATTCCGTCGACATATTACCCGCAACCGCTTGAGGCAGAACAACGCCTCTAGAGAACTCCCTGCAGCATCCTTGGTTCCAAGTATACATCATGATGATGTTGGTCATTACCCTCAAAAGCTTAGCAAACAATTACAATGTGCAGTTTGTCATAATAAAGCTCGTTGGTAATGCGAAAAGTACCTGAAAACATTGTGCGTTGCGACGCAATGTTTTAAAAATTTTCACACTGTTTATGCCCGTTGTCCCCATTTGAGGACGGCTTTTTTTTTCAGGGAAGAAAACATTTTTTTCAATTTTTTTTTTCATTTAGTTTTTGAATAGGTATTTCTTGAGCTAATAATAAAGTAAAGATTTAAATGACACTGCCTGGTTTCATTTGGGCGTAAATGGGTTGTTTGTGTTACTTTTTAAGATAGATAAGGCATAAATAAATTGTGATAGTTTGCTTTTGGTTTTTTCTATATGTCCTTTCCAATTAAGGTGAGTATCAATTTTTAGGCCTAAAAGGGTATGATCTTGGACTTCTTCAATATTGGGGCTAGTTGTTAGTGGAGATAGATCTAGAGGTGTTTTCTGGTACGGGGTAAATTGTATGATTTTTGTATTTTTTGTATTTGCTTCCAAATTGTGAGCTTCATGGCGTATCTAAACAAACTTATTTACCTGTTTTACATATCGAACCACCTTAATTAAGTTATTTTCAACAAAATTTGTTCAAATTTTCCTTTTTACCAACCAAAGTACCTACATATTTTAAGTTAATTAGGACTATTAAGTACTCAACTAGTAAATATATTGTAGCTGTGCAGTTTTCCTTTTAAATAACACCACCCACTACCAGCATTTTTTCCACGAATAATAATGCCCAAGTTAGACAAGTACCTACACTGAAAAAAAAACCAAGGTTTCGTTTTTTTTTCGTAGTTTACAATATGAATCTATTCAGAATATCGTCGAGTGACAGAAATTTTAAAATTATGATATTCCGCGCAGTTTGATTCCTAAGTCCTAACTTGAGTGAAGTCCACCCTCTCCTCTACTATTTTTATAATGTCCTCCTAGCCAAATTTCGACCACGGCGGCCAATCTCATCAGAGACTAGCCAGATGCGCAGGACATTTATAGTGCACAAGTGTGTGTGCAAACACCGGTGCACTCTCTATTCCCTCACTCTCATAATCCGATGGGACGACAGATCGACACGACCGGGGAGAGATCAGGTGCAGGACCAACGGCTTAACGCGCTTTCCTAGGCACGGGGGGTAACACCGCCAACTTCCTGACTCCGGGCTGCTACTGTGATTTTTTCTTGCTGGAAAAACCCCAGTAACAACTTTTGGCCCGACCCGGGATTCGAACCCAGGACCTCATAATCAGCGGTTGAACAAGCTGACCGCTAGACCAACGAGGCAGTCAACTATTTATATATACCTATACATAGTATTATAATATCTGTGCCTATACTAAGTAACAAAACCGGGGTATTTTTTCCCCAGTGCATAGCAACATGTTCACGAAAATGGTGGACGAAATTTTTAAATTTATTTATGAGTTTTGATGACTGTTTTAGGCAAAATTACAAATGTAATATGTGTGTAGACTAGTAGAATGAGATATATGCAGTATTATTTTTCTTGATACTGGTGTTTAAATACCCTTACACCGCACAACACATCATTTTTATATTTTTATGTGAGAGCTGCTTTCCGCGTCATTTCAAGTATTGTACTAACGGCTCAAAATGAAAATTGCGACGTTTAGTCGCAATTTTTTAGATTCACCTCGTTTGTGTCAACTATCATTCTAAGCCTTCTTATTCTAAGATCAAAACTAAAACTTGTTTCAATAACGCAAAGCTGCTACATAAATGTATTAGAAAGATATAAAAATTCAATTAGGTTCACGAAACCTTGGCCAAGTTAGAAGGGCTCGAAACAATAAAGTTCGCCTTTTATAAACAAACCTTCTAAATATAAAATACAATGGATATAATATGTATATAGTTAGTTGAATCGAATAAGGTCATTTGCCAATGAAAAGATTATTCTTGAGCCTAAAATTAATCTTTTTCGAAACTCCAATTGATTCATCGCTTTTTGTGTGAATGTAAGCTGAACATTTATCTTAATTAGTGGTGTTGTGACACCTATACATGAATTTATTTTTATTTTGTACAAAAAGGTGTTGAGTATGTAGTTTCGTCGATGATATAAAGTTTTTGATGGGATACCTTTTACATTTGGCAGAAACATTACTTGGCAAGTCTTAGGAAAGGAAGTACTTTGTGTACTTCTTGGTATTAAAGACCAATGCGCCCTAGGGCACGTTCCTAACGTGCGTGACCTGCAGTTAGTATGAGGACGGTTGGTTTCCACTTAAAATCAGTCGGAACCTTTGATTGTTCAATCCTTTACCTACTGTCTTAAAACAGCTCCTTCGTAAGTGCAAGAAGTCAAATGAATAGCGAATCAAGATGATATAAACCCAGGGTCGGAAGGAGTATCACAAGAGTCTGGTGACTTATTTACGAAGAAGTGTTGTTAGGCATAGGCCATGAACATAGCTAGTATTATTAATTTATAACATAGGTTCAACAGTACACCTAAATGGTCTGATGATGTTGATGATGTAAGGTACAGACAGACGATAATGATTATGAGGATGAAAATATTCGATGATAACAAAATCACATTAGGACTTGTATTATGAAAGCTTGCTCAGTCATGGAAATATATTTGAGTGACGTTTATTCCATAGAAAAGCGTTACTCAAGCATAGCTCCATGAATGAGCAAACTTTCATAATACGTGCCTAAATGTAAATGAATACTGGAAACTAAACTTCATTATTCACCAAATGTTTATAAAATAGAAATCAGTTTTATAGCTGTTTAAAAGTTTAGTTTTATAGGAGTAACTTAATAAAACCAAGGTTTATAGCATTGGATCACAAACCACTTAAGTGCTTACATGTTCTTTGTTTCGATATAAAACGCTATTGAGAAATAAACAGATGGTTGAACCACATCATGAATTGTTTTCAACGAGATGCTTTGGAAACTATAAATAGAGAAAGATAGAAATAAAGAACGAAAATCAGTTTATTGGTTCACAAACAAACAATCAGCTTGTAACCATTATACATTAGTATTTTTTGAAAATGTCTATTAAACCTTGACCGATCAAGGTTGGTTTTTCTAGATCCTATGTACTACGTAGGTACCTAGGATCTAAAAAGTTGGAGCATAATAGCTAGATTAGATTCCCAATTTTCAGATATATTTTTGAACGCAAGTAGCCGCAGATGTCTATTTTACGATTCTTATATATTTAGATTCAGATATTGCAACCACAAAAAGTTTTAAGTCAAACAACCACTATAGACGTTGCGACAGTATTTTTAAAAGTAAATGACAGAGCATACCAGTTACTATTATTTTTGTAGATACCATCTTATTTTCATACGGTATCAAAAATATCAAACCCATAAGCCGTAGCTTCTCTCATAGTTTGTAGGTATAATATATATATATATAATATATATATAACTAGCTGCTGCCCGCGGCTTCGCCTGCGTAGTTCCCGTTCCCGTGGTAATTCCGGGATAAAACATAGCCTATGTCCGTCTCCTGGTTCTAAGCTGCCTCCCCACCAATTTTCAGCCAAATCGGTTCAGCCGTTCTTGAGTTATAAATAGTGTAACTAACACGACTTTCTTTTATATATATAGATATATAATATAATATATAATATATATATATAGTTTATAGGACAATATCATTGACATAACGAGCTTTCTTCTTTCTAATCTCGAAACCATCTTCACGTGACAAAACAACGTAATGGGAATCGGCATTAGCCTATTTATGCTTTGGGACACCTTATCAGAGCTTACCATCGCGATTGTTGCATGGCTCGTAAAGAATAGTGCCCTTTGGTCTCATAGGTGTGCCTTGTGCTGAATTTACTACCTACTGATGCCTGTTTATGTGAGATTACATTTTTGGAAAAAGACTAGGAGTAGGCAACTCGGTTATAGGAGTCAGGATATTTTTTGTAAGCAAAGACATTACCGGTATGCATGAGAACTTAACAAACACTAATAAGAATTACAGAACTCAACAATTAATTAGGTAGGTGCGTTTGAAGCTTAAAGCTGAAGATTCTAAAATAATACTAGTCTTACCTTCATTCAAAATAAAATATTTTTCTTTTTCTTTATGAATTCATACGCATGCCGAGTCTAAAGGGTTTTAAGGTATTTTATGTCTTAAATAAAGAAAAAAACTATCCACCTATAAAATAGTATATAGGCTATTCCTGCTCATTCATTTGATTTTTATCCCGCCTCGGTTAGATAATTAAAATTAAAATACAGATTCTGAACCTGAGTAGGTAGTTTTGGTACTTCTAAACAAAGATTTAAATCTTTGCTTCTAAATAGCAAGTACCTAAGCCTTTACTAGTAAAAACTCCTTACCTTCCTACATGATTCCACTTCCTACTGTTCTAAGAACACGCCGCCCATAAAAAATAGTAAGGTGCCCGCGATAACTTCGTGACCGAGCTTTTGACGTTCTAGTTGAGGCAATAAATTAGATAATATCGTTGAGTCATGTGAAGACAATACTGATACTGATAACAAAACTAGACTAAGTTGACTAGGAAACAAGTTAAACGCTTTGGTGAAAGCTTCTTCACTCGATTGTAAAATTTAGTTATCAGAGTAGAAAAGTACGTTGATAGGATAATAAATTTAACAATAAATTTATTCGAATCCGAAGGTTCTTACTATAGAAATTAGTATGAGTGGTCAATTACCTTCAAAATAAATATTATCGTTTTATCTTCAGTTACAAACAAACTCCAAAAAGCACAATTCACAACACTTCACCGTTCGAATCTCATTAATCTGTTACATCCAATACACGGCAGTCACAACACACGCGTCAAAATTGAAATTGGTTTCACTTCACATATGCAAATGACACGAAGGAAAACTGTTTTCACGATTTCGCGGGAGCAACGGAGCTCTAAGCGACACGTCCGGCGTGCGACACCGCCGAACATAGACTGACTGGAATGGATCGGAGCAGGGGAATGGGAAGGACAGAAGGGGGACTCCAAGATAACTTTTGATCTTTTTGGAGCCATAGATGATTTTAATGATGCACTCACATCTGTAGATAGAACAGAAAAAGCTGTAAGTGTTAATGCATGTCAAGGGCTTGGAGTGATAGAAAAAGTGGAAGTAGGATTGCGGGTGACATTTTAAAAATAGCTCGGGAGAGAAACAGACGCGATTGATTGGTGATAAAATCGAAGTAGGAAAAGCTTTTAGGTTCTAGATAAGGATCAAGTTAGTTTGACACTTTTTACAAACTCCGAAGACTTTTTCAAGACGTAAACCCGTTACCTAATTCAATCTACTAGCTTACTTTTGTATTCTATAGCTTTACTTGGGCTTTACGCAAGAACATTTGCGTGTCAAGAAACTATTTCATAGTACCCTGTCCGTGTCATGTCAGAACTGAATATAAGGCCCACTAAGGTTTATACGGAACTCAAATAGCTGACCCAACAAGCACACGGTTATAACAAAGTACCTACTTACTCAATATTTTGGGGTTCAAGGAGATTTCGGATGGATAAGTAGAAGGTTACTTGGAAATTGTAGGGAGTTTTTGAAGAAATAGCTACAGATATTGGAGCTGAAGCTTATTATTTTCTAATCATCTAGGGAAGAGAATATTGCACAAGCTTTTTGTCCCAGCACATGTCAGAAGGGGCGAGCAGGTACAAAAGCGAACCCCGCTCAAGTTACGGCCTTTAGATTAATGACGGGAACATTGTGGAGTTAAGAACCCAAAAATTTACAACTGCATTGTGTTGTATACGCAACAAAAGAAGACAAAAGATAGATCAGCTCCTGTTATTGCCTTATCTATGATTTCTCTCACTCTTCGAGTAATACGAGATCCATTATCAATGGGAATTTCTTTACGTAAAACCTTGAATTTAAAGGTAGGAACTGATATTTATCTGTGTCTTGTACAGATGTTTGAAGGCGTACCGTTACCATACAAATAATTATATTGTTAATCTTTTTGTGCATCTCAAGTATTCTTGAAAATGTTGCACGTTTCAATGCTTCTTGAAATCATGAATTAACCTAATTATTTTCAATTTGTTACTTCTCACGTTATTATTACCTTTCCCATTATGGTTTTCTTCCTTCCGTTTTATTATGGACAGAAATATTGTTTGTCAGAAATATTGTTTGTCGGTAGTTTAAGCATGAGATCATCTTTACTTATGGTTGGTTAATCTATATTCAATGGATTAGCAAATTTTATATTCTGAGCACTCAATCATTAGGTATTTTATTTCCTAGACACGACAGCTGTTTTAGAATACGAAATAGTGATCGATAACCGCTTCGATGGTATTTTTTATCGTCGTCAAAAGGATCACAATTTTATTCCGCTCGGAGCTTTATGGTGAGTTTTTTATTTGTACCATGGATTAGTTAAGTTGGTATTAGATACTATTTGTTACTAGTGGGTATCAAAATTTTGCTTTTGAGCAAAACCAAAGAATGATAATGATGACTATCACGGCATATTTTGACACGATCTAACATCAAGTAGACTCATCGATCATGTTACTTTTTAGACAAAGAACTAAGACTAATGATCGAACAAACTGCAACAGAACTAACCTAACGTAACATAGAAGGTAACCAAAATCCCAGAAACAATACCCGTCAAAAGCAAGAACACAGACTGATTAATACATCTCTGTACAGAACCACAATAAATCATACGACCAGTAGAACCAGTAGTACGCTGAAATAAGGCCGCTTCACACGAGGTAATGAGTAATGGATGAGGGTTCATTACTCTGTGGCGTCCTGCAGTTTGCAGTGGGAGCTTCGGTTTGAGTTTTGCTACCGGATGAGGGCTTACTTTACGTGGGCAGAATTGGTGGAAATGGGAAATAATTGCTAGCGTAAATTCGATATTTTTGTGGATATTCGGGTATTGAGTCTTTACTTTATTCATGTCCCGTATTTTAAAGTAGTACCTGTATAATTACAGATCATAAGAAGGTCCTTGAGATTAAGCCAAAAATCGTCAATTTCAGTATTCCTGCTAGCTGATAATTTAGTAGGTAAGCGGTTTATTATAATCAAAAGCCTGATATTTACTTTCATTCATTATTGGTTAAATTCCTCTAAATTCATCTTAACAAAAGCATTTCTAAGTGACCAGCATTTCTAAGTGACCTCTCTTCCTCATCCGTACTCTTGTCAAATCGTATCTTTATCAGGATATTTTACTGATGGCAGAGCTCGCACTACAGTCAATCTGTCGTCGGTGGCTTCTCGTCTGCAGCGGCCCTAATGCCCACTTGAGCACTTGTCGAGAGTGGAAAAAGTGTGAAGCAGGAGATGTATGGATTTTGAATGCTTTTTGCGGCTGCATCGCTTTTGACAGATGAGCATCTGTCAGGGTAGTGTGGAATTCAGCTTTAACTTGTTTTTCTTTTTAAATTTGTACCTACCAAGCAGTTTTAGCGTAGAGTAATTATTATTATTCAGCTAGAGCGACCTCTCTTGTAGGGCAAAAGCCTCCTGTCCCTTTTTCATCCTTGTCCTTGCGATCTAATGTTTGTAATTTGATTAATAAATTTAATGAAACGAATAAAACGTTTTGTTGTTGTCAATTTCAAAATTTAGCGTTTTTATAAAATATATGGTAAGGGTTTTGGGTTCAAAAAGGGACTATATCATTAAAGTTATCGAATAAGCAAAGTCATATTAATCGCATTCCCGAAAACTTGAGCAGAGATTTTTTTCTTAAAACCAGTTTATCAAAAACAATTCTGTAACTATGTATTCTCGAATAAAAGTAGATGCAACCTCAAAAATTGTGTTACATCATAACATCGCACGCAACATCTCACAAAGAATTCTTGTTCTCCACTCAGCGTTAATAATTTTTACAACCGCGGTGTGTGCAACTGTACACCATGTGCGCACAGATTGCAATCTCACTCTTATGGCTTTTAAGACCGATGTGTTGAAGCCAAGAAACTTATGTTAGTAGTTAATGGTAGTGGTACCTAGATCTACTATTAATAGATGTTATAGAGGTCAGAAGCCTTTATTCACATAGAAAATTACAATCAAATAATATAAATAAATTAGAACTAGTATTTAAAATTGAGCTAACTGCAGACTGTTGCAAACAATCTACAGATAGCTCAAATGATCCATATCAATACCAGTCGGAAGCGTCCTCAAGACGCTGGCTGCATAGCCCCGCTGTATGGCAATGCTGATGCGCTGCGCTAGATACTCGGGTCACGCGTCGCTTCGACCAGACGCTTAAATAATTTTTTAAAAACCCGAAGAGCCTCTGTAGGTCCGTGGAGTACCGAGACTCTTCGGGTTTTGTAAAAGTTATCTGAGCGTATAGAGATTCGATATCAAATTATGGTTTATTAGTGTTATTGATGTTTCCAGCTATTAAGTTCCATTACATCAACTTTTATTTTTATTCATAATTTGTAAACTTATTCTCTGTATTGATCAAAATATTTTATTGTAAATAGTTTCTGTTAAATTCTGGCTAGTGTAACTAAGGAAGAGCGAAACTTCCTAGTACAAGAAGTATTCTATACTTATTTATAAGGTGGCTTCAAAATATTGTATAGGATAATGATCTTTGTGAACGAAATAAAAAACATTTATATTTGTTGTATTATAACGATTCATTATTTCACTTCCTCTACTGTTCCATCGCCTCTCCTATAACTGTAAGGTTTGCTGGAAGAAAACTTTTTTAAGGGTTAAGCTGACCCATGTAATATCCTATTAGATAAGTTCATGCTGTGTATTAATGTGTACATTAAAGAATTACTTCAGTGCGACTGCTCTTAAAATGGTACGGTTTGATCACTAGTAGGAAGAATCGTATGAATAGATTGGGTATCAAAGTTGTAGGGTCACTAGTAGGAAGAATCGTATGAATAGATTGGGTATCAAAGTTGTAGGGTCACTAGTAGGAAGAATCGTATGAATAGATTGGGTATCAAAGTTGTAGGGTCGCTCATCAAGTCGATATCGATACCTAGGTATATTTACTATATATACCAGGTAACTAGGTGCAAAATGTTGATGTTTTTCTATACATACCATATTCTTATAACCGACTAAACTGCATTGGCAAGTGCATTGACTTAATGCCTGAGTATGAGTCGATCCCATTTTACTATTATTAAAAAAACCATTCTTCTCTCTCTCTATCTGTCCTATGCAACTACTAATCTCACCTGAAGGTAATAAATGTTTTGTTTTTGGTATCCCCAAACATAATCATCGTTGTAAATTATTTCGATACCAGGCCATGCCAAACTTGTTGATGCCAAATCAATACCAGCGGATCATATTTTTTCGTAATCTTGTTCCGCACGCAACCAAACCTTGTACGTACGATCGCAATCTCAAGTTTACTTTCGGAAATTTATCTCAAGACTTCTGATCTCTTTCACCAGCCTCCTGATAAGCAAAAATATGTTATACAAATTGCCTCATTTTTTTCGCTCCTGCAATTATCGTTATTTCTCATTCCATAAAAGAAGAGATAAATATTTAAAGAAATGTGTTCGCGGCTGTAAAAGACCAATAACATGTGTAAATTGTTGCAATTCTCGATAAAGTTTATACTGAGTTGAAGATAATGCAAGTGTTGGTAAACAGACAAAAACATTTTCATTAGTATAATAAAAAATAATTTAAGCAACTAAGTAAGGCTTTTCCTAGCCTTTACGTTCAACAACAACCATTTGCTTTTTGGATTTATGTTACCCATTCGTTCATTCAATTTCAGAATTCACATTAATTATTCATTTTCTTCAACCTCGATTGAAGTCACGGAATTGTTCTAGTCTCTAGATAATTAAAAGACCGCATTTTCTACCCTTACTAATTAAGCTTTACAATTCGTCTGTGGGGTCTTACCACAGTTCTGATTGCTTCAGAGGTAGGTATAGGTACCTACCCATTGTTATTCTAAGAGCATCTACAGCTGGACTGATGCTGGGACTTGCATTTGAAATGGTTTTAAAGGATTTTCATTATTAATTATTATAATTGGTAATACACAGGGTAGTCTTAAGTTGATGCGTGTATATCTTTGTCCTATTATCACTATCATATGTTCATTTCGTATCTCATCACCGATCGATTGATCATTTTTATTGACAGTAGAACCATTTTTGGCGAAATGCCTAGTTGCAAGAAGTACCATGCATCGTACTGCTTGGAATTAATACTAACGTTCGTGTCATCCAGAATCTGCGGACCACGATCTTCATCCCAATGAGTATTAAACTCGTGAGCGTGTTTTGCTTCTAGCTCCGTCTACTTAGCTTTTTATCGTCAAAGATTCAATAGGAGGGAAATGCGGAAAAGCAGTTACCAGTTTCGACCGATTTCTCCCTAACAATAGGGCACGGCAAAAACGAGATCTATTAGAAGAGTCACGTAGAATATTAGACGCCCTTTTGTAGTCTCTTTGTCGTCTTTTTCTCATCTGGGTAATGGTAACTTGAGATTTTGAAATGCGTTTTGATTCACTGAATCAGGATAAGCCAGATTTTAGTAAATACATGGAAGTAGAGAAGTTTGAATCTTTAGCCTTAAAGAAAAAGGTTCAACTTCGTGTTGCAGTTTTTTGAGGCAAAATTTAAGTGTCTCATTACTATGTAACACTGATGTCTTGTCTAAAGCTGCAAAGACCTTGACCTGAACTACATTCTAAATTGACTTTACAGTAAATATAATAAAACTCAATTTTGTCTAAAAGCTCTTGGGAGTGGTCGTTTCGACATCGGAATCCGAGTGAGCGATCGGAAAACAAACAAAGTGGGCAGTTAACGAAGTAAACTGGGATTAATTTTCTCGTGTTTGAGTTGAAACTGCGCTGTAAAGACGCCAATCTACTGCAGTAGACGCCTACATAGTAATTTCATGTAAATCAACGTGAAACTTTGTAAATAAACTTGCATAAGATAGTGAAAAAAGAAGCAACTGGACACAGCGTCCTGGGAAAAAACTTGGATTAAATAGGTCAAACTTACCATACGGCAAAGTCAACCGATTTCTTGACTCTAACAAGATGTGTGTTGACAAACGTATTAGAAAGACTTGGAATAAGAAAATCCAAGGGTAAGAAACGCCAGAGTTAAAATAGTGATAGTGTCAAAAGTTTGCAAAGAAGAATTCAGTTCTTCACCACATAGTATAAAACAAATTCGCTTCCTGCCTGTCTGTCTGGCCCTATGTATGCTTAGATCTTTAAAACTACGCAACGGATTTTGATGCGCTTTTTTTAATAAATAGAGTGCTTCAAGACGAAGGTTTATATGTAAAATACAAGCATAATGTAGTAGAGAAAACTGATAATTTTAGAGGTTTCTAATGTGATGTCGTAAATATACACATTTTCTTGCCCTTACATTGCAAACGCTGGCTGCCCCCTACAAGGTAGATCAAAATAATGTTCTACAGTATTGAACACCTTAAGAAGGTCAACAAAAAAGAGTCCGCGATGGCATATGTCTAACTCTTAGGGATAACCCACAATAACCATTATTTATTACGAAAAATAATGACTTATTTACGAAGCGATTTTAAGCAATACAGCATTAATCCTTAACCAATTTAGTACTTTAAATACATTTTTCATTTAATATAGATTAAAATGGCCCCTTACATCATGTAATTTAAAGAATATGTTCGAAGAAATCACAGATTTAAAATGCAAGGACATAGTGGTTGCAGCGGTACCGGCCGGGGGGCCGATTCTATAGTATATTTAGTATCAGCATTGCACTGTACGAAGCCGGGGCGGGTCGCTAGTCACAGATAATTCAAAATAGATACGTAGACTTTTTTGCAATTTTAATCTATTTCGTTCGTTTCATTTCAACCATTCCATCCTTGTGCCGCAGTTGACTCGCAGCCTAGATTTATGAGCGATGGGCCCGCCCGAGGCCAGAAGTCAACAGCCAAGCGATATAATTTCAAACTTGCAATATTATTACAGCGGATAGAATCTGGTAGACAAGTGAACACCTGACTGAGATTGCTCGAAATCAATCACTTAGAAGTGCTGCTTAGGGATTATTAACCAGTAAAAGTTGGATCATGTCAGGAGGCATTTGACTGTTGGTTTATGTAGATAGGTTGTTTGTGGGCCATATCATTGTCTGTAATTCTGGGGGTAGTGTAGCATTGTAGATATCATGAGCCGTTAAACCATATCGAACGACATAATAAACACGAAGGTAGCGGACATCCGCAACTGGGTCTCACTGAACATGTTGAAAAGGCCCTTCGTTTTTTTTTCATCACTGCATGCATTGCCTCTGTTAGTTTACTGTTGTTTCGTTACTATCCCAAATGTATCATCATGAAGACAGTATTTTAAAATTGGAGCTCATATTTTCTCCAATTTATATCGAGCCACTGAGCTCAGCGGGCGTAGTTCCGCCTGCGACGCAGGAGGTTGTGAGTTCGATTCCCGCCTCGGGACAAATGTGCGTACGATCTGTAGATGCGTTCAGGGTGTTCTGGATGTTTAATGTGTATAATACAAAATATCTATCTATCTATGTAGTGCATTGTATTTAGTATATCAGTTATCTAGTACCCATAACACAAGCTCTGCTTAGCTTGGGGCTAGATAATGCTGTGTTAATTGTCCAGCATTATTTATTTATTTTATTATTTTTATTAGAAATCAACTAATTAGAAACTAAACTAAACTTACTAATATAGTATATCCAATTTATATTGATTTCGGATCTAAATTAATTGTGCTTCCACTTCCATCATCAATGCATGCATGACCCATAAATTCAGTTTCTTATCAAAAAGTCGCGACCTACACTTCAAAGTGCCGATTTTATCTGCCGTCGACGGAATACCTACTTTGTTTACTCTGTGAGTTGGTTAATAAGCACAACCAAAGGCTTGAATATTGATATCTATAAGCTACAGACACACAATAAATATAATAGTAGGTGCTTGCTGCTGGTTCATTCGCATATATTCGTATGCGTTTCACTCTTAATATTATAGAAATTGGTAGAAATTTGAACGTGAATAAAAAAAAGATGTAAAACCAATAATTTTGTTTTTTCTAATAATCGGCGAAACTGGTATGAGTGATACGCTAAAAAATACATCTGAATCGACCTGTTGAGTGCAGATGTCTACTCTACTAACTGAGCTGTACAATCGTCGAAAGATCTACCTATCCAATTTGAACCTAAATATCTTACTGGGGCACCTTTAACTGGTTTTTGTATTGGTTACTTAGACGCTTCTTAGCTTGTGTTAGAAGTCTATAACGAATAATGAAAAATAATGGTTCTAGAAACCGACAGTGAGATTTTGACTACAACGCATGAGAGAAAATTCTTTGAGAACTAGTATGTAAGTAGTATGTCGAAGACATCTTCAAAGCAAAACCCTTGGTAGGCAGATATTAAAAAGTTATTTCACAGTCATCGATAAAACCGGTTTGTAGCCTTTGCATTATCTATTCTGTAGCGAACAAATAGAAACTGAATCCCGTCGAAATAAGAGGTTTTCTGCTCGGAAGAAGGAAATAAAACTCTTTATACTACACCTGCTCGGAAAGTTGCCTATTCCTTTTCCATTAATAGAATAGAAAGTATGTCTTTGCAGGCCTATAGGAAACCGGGAGGAAAAACTCTATGGAATTTCATTTCTCACTTGTTTTAGCGGGAGGAAAAAGTGTATGGAAATCCATTTCTAACGTGTTATTTTTTTTTAATTTCCTAAAAGATCAGCCGGTAGCTATGGTTATTTTCGTTCGGTCAAACGACAAAAAGTTTTTACTCCAAGTCCATTAGGCCTCCTCCGATTTCCGAACAATATTTTGAAAAAAGAACCCAAAGGCTGGCGCGGTCAATGAGGTTTTACCAACATCATTGGGCGCGGTAAGTTCTTCTAAATTTCAATTAATAAAATTAATTCTGCTTTTTATTTTCCTCGAAGGTGTAGTATAAAGCACTATTTATCACTCGGCAGAAAGTGCGATTCCTACCTCGTGTGTTTTAAGGCCCTCGGCTTCGCCTCGGGCCCAAAACGACACACTCGGTAGGAATCGACCACTTTCTCGCCTAGGTGTAAAATGTACTATTTATTGTGCCTTATAAAATCTCTTGGGTACCGATACTGATACTGGGGTTTTGAATTATGAACGGGTTAAGGTTCTGTTTGCTCAGGGTAGCGACATTAATAAATTGGAAAATAATAAGAACGCGGGAACAAAACTACATAAAAGGCAATTTAGAAACTTTAATAATGAACTTTACTTTACTTAAGTAGGTACTGTTCACTTTATTTACTCTGTACCTAACACACCAAACGTACCTGTAGGTATGGTTTTCGTAGTTATGTTCACGCGTTCTTCATCTTACTTGGTTTGCTTTTTATAAAAAACATAGATCTACGAATAAGATTAGAACATCGACCTATTAAAATAAAAGACAAAAATCCAACTAAAGCTCACCGAATCAACAAATCTACCATCAAACAAATAAAGGAAACTATCAAACAAAGTAAACAAGTTCTTAACCTAAGCTTTGTTCTGACAAAATTAATTTAATAAACCCTTTTCGCTAGTCCGTGTGTCGCTGTATTGACCGTAGGTGCCCTTAAAGAACGTAAACCTAGCTACCGGAGCTCACGAAGTAATCTGTCTTGTGGCTGCGCAATTTGCATGTAACATTACTGTCTCAGTTTTCGTTAATTTTTGATGTTCCCGCCTATTTACCGCCACGTTTGTGTCGAGCTCTTTTACATGTCTCTGAGGGATGGAGTTTGTTTGGCTTAGAAGTTTCTGTAGATGTTCTCCTGGTAACTTATGATGTTCATGTCTCAGTACTTGACTATATTACTGAACTAGTGCTTCTGTTTTGTGCCGTATAATGTTGAAGTTTAATTTCCGTGTCCTTGTATCAAAAAATATTGTTTATTGTAAACTTTCAATAACGCATAAACGCATCGAAAATATATTTTGTATGACCCAAAAGTCCAGGTCCTGCTCAGCTATTTAAATTTATTTTATTTTGCTTACATATTCTTAGCTTTTCTCCTAAATTTCTAGCAATTTACGCGGTTTTTATTGATAACTTTACTCTGTATGCAAACTTGAGTTTGATATTTTCTTCCCAGATTTTCATATAGCTCTTAATTTCACGCTGAATTTTAACTACTGCAGAAAAGTGACTCTGTAGTTAAAGGATTGCAAAGGCTTCAGGAAATATTGGTTTAACTTAGGTAATGTTGCTATTACCTAAGTTAAACCAATATTTCCTGAAGCCTTTGCAATCCTTTAACTCGATTATCGAAAGCAAATTCAACAGTCGACTCAGGATTTATCCTCTCTATTGCAATAGCCACCGTCCAACCCGACAAAATTACGGAGCGCCTGCAGCCAAAGAAATTTCACTCACAGTCGCACCATCAATAACGATTGTCACAGCCTTGTCCAGTTATTCATACTGGGAGAAACACGCTAGGTCCTGCGACCGGGGAGAATGGCTAGGTCACTTCACGGACTATGATGAACTAGTCTAAATCTAAATCTAGATCTATTGAAAACCGAAGAAGTAAAAATTTCAAATATACTACAAGTTTGCAACCAGTTCATGCTGAGACAGAGCCTTTTTTGTGACTCAATGCATAAATAAATCTGTTAGTTCACTTTTCTGTACACTTTTATTTTACAGATGAGGTTTGTTGCTAATATTATATAGCGTGTTAGTATTAGGCCTTCCCTAATGAACGCTGTCTAATGAACGTGCCCTGTCTTCAGCTGGCCGCAAACTCACTAAACTACACTCATTATTTGACGACCTCCGTGGCGCAGCGGGCGAAGGTCCGCCTGCGACGCAGGAGGTTGCGGGTTCGATTCCCGCCTCGGAACAAATTTGTGTACGATCTGCAGAAATTTGTTCCGTTGGTCTGGGTGTTTTCTATGTATAATAAAAAATATCTATCTATGTAGTGTATTGTATTAAGTATATCAGTTATCTAGTACCCATAACACAAGCTCTGCTTAGCTTGGGGCTAGATAATGATGTGTGTATAGTCCAGCATTTTTTTTTTTTTTTTTTTTTATTATTTATTTCGGTCTTAATGTAATTTGCTGATCACAATCGGGATTACCTCCTTCTGAATTAGGATAGGCCTCCATTCCCTTCTCCCAGCGTCCTTTGTCCTCTACCCGTAAAATCCTAGAATCTTCAAACAATAGACAAAGAGCAAGCGAAGCTAACCTCCCTGTGGGCGCCCCGCGGCAGGACGAAGGATCGTGGGCTACCGGTGCGGTCGGCGCACGAAGCCATTTGTCTACTGCCCGAGGCCTCTTGCAATTTGCAAGACAACCACGCCCAACGGCTTCCATACAATTGTTCCCTCAATGCATTGCTCGCTTCTTCAGATTGAATGATAGTGTTTTGTTTATAACTTTATTGTTGGTGAAAACAGAAGATGATCGCGTCGTCTTTTGTTTCTTTGAGGAGAAGTGGACATACTCAGTGTATTGTTACTATTTAAACTGTAGACGAATGACTTTATAGTCACTGAATAAAAAGTTTAAGTTTTATAAGAGCGCAATATTTCCAGTGAAAACTTTAAAAAAAGAGTCCGTTTTCCTCCTTTTGCTATGCTTACCTAAAACGCTCTTATACAGCTTCACAGATTCATTTTTTACGCTATACTCTTTAACACATTCCATGCCTCTGGAGGCCGCAACTAGAAGGACTCACAGAACTTCGTCTAGCATCTTTGGCAATGAAAGTTTTATGAAATGAATTGATTATCTCTGCAGTACTGATAATTATGTCAAATAAAAGCAATTACTGAGATTTATTGTGTTTATCGCGTGTATCAAACAACCGCTATAAAAATGTACGTCAATGTAGTTCACGACGTCTTTGGCTTGATCTTGGCCATCACTCGTCCATACGAATTTATTTCCAATATCTCTTCTCATAACTATTTAGTTTTACCAATATCAAGTGACTAATGTTTACATTGACAAACGACGATGGGGAATGTTAACATAAAGCTAAAGTTACCAGGCCAAACCCACTGTCAAGTAAACTTACAAAACAATAATGCTGGGTGTCTATTGATAAGTTATGTTCTGGTTACCGGTAGTCGGTAAGTGCTGGGCTTGACGTTTATGCTAATGTAGCTATTGCGAAACGAAGTCAGGGAGGGAAGTCATGGGCTAGTGCTTAGCTTCAAATTATGGGTGTAATCGTTATCGGAGTGATAAGGCGGTCTTTCTACTAGAAGTTTGCGAGGTAACTTCAACTGACCTAGGGTGTTGATCGTATAAATTCTGCTTTAAGATGAGAACTCATCTGATAGAGAAAGGTATCCTCCTCCTTAAATAAAAATTAGTATTTACAATTGAAACAGTTGAGTTAGAGGTAGCTCAACTTATCCAAATCCATACCAATCAGAAGCATCTCCATGACGTTGTTTCTAGCAATTGTGAGTACAAGTTGTTAGTAAATAAATCCACCTTTCGATAGCAATACAAATTTCCTTAAAAACACTATATAAGAATAATATATAAATTTTCCAGTAACCCCGTGAAAAACGGGCATTGAGTAGGTAAGCCTGGTGAAAAGTCGGGAACATCAAAGTTGAGATATTATCTATGAATAGCTAAATGAAAAGACAGGGTGTCTTCTATATATTTTTCCTGGAAAACAAACCTCCAAAAACAAATCAAAACAATCTGCTCCAACTTTCACGTATCATCTAACAGATGTGAAATCCTAAAAAACAACTATTCCCTAAGAAAAATAACACTGTCCCAAACAAAAAATTGGGACATAACGGGATAGTACGTGACAGGCCCTCCAGGGCACGACTGTCTCAGAAAATTTGCCCTTTTGCTGGAAATAGGCCATTCTGTCATGATACGGCTCGGTAAGCTTGTTTAAGTAGTGAGGGTGGAAAATATTTGAACATTCTGCTTTTATTTTGTCTTCAAGGCTTTGTTTACTTTGAGAAAGGACTCGTGTGTGAAATTACCTGGGAGTCTGCTCTGTAAAACGATATCAACGTAGCGGCGTATCTTGAACAACGAAAGAATTGATCGACAGAGAACTAATTAGGGTATTCAGCCCCCTAGTTTTGTCTAGCCTAGAATATAAAAATTGTTAAACATTGCGTCAACAATTGAACTTTAAGGAACAATTTCAGATATTAACGCATTCGATGACGATTCGATGTCATTTCTATCTATTCTACCCTAGACAACAATCGCTGTGCGTGGCCTACTGCATCTGAAAAAAAATTATAGGGCCTATAATTGGGCCTGCTCTCCTGGATGATATGAGGATATGTACGTTCCTAATGGGTTTTAATACTAACATTTCTATTGAACATGAACATGTTCTTTATCAAAGCGATACGTTTTTTACCTGCTAAAAGAACAGTTCTATGATTTTATTATTACTAGAGGAAACGTAAGAATTCCTCGAGTTTGATAGGAAGCTTTGCACACTTTTTGTTCGCATTCAGTTGAAATAGCACTCTAGGTTTTCTTCTCAAACTGCAATAAATCTTACAAATGGTTTAACGTTAGGTTGACGAAGGCGATAAATCATTTGGTCAGAAAAATTCAGACCTTTTCATTATTTTGTACCGATTTTATATTCTCCGTTAGAAAGTCTCGTTTTTGTTGGAAAATAATCGATTCTGTAACGTTTTAAACAACTGTGAGAAAAATGAAACATAGTTGACTAAAAATAGTTATTGGAAAACCCACTTGTTAAAAATGCTAACCTTGACTCATCAAGAACCATTGTGACTCTACAGATGGATCACATATTACAAAAGTGGTCAGCAGTCGTGATAGACGGGGCTAGATTAGCGAATGTGACTGGTCACCTCTGATATTATCATCTCATCTCATGACTGGTCACCCTTAATAGTTCATCATGTCACAAACTACGTTCCAACCCACAAAGATCCGCATCTCCCTGAAACATTTCATCTGCGGCATTATTGTGTGAAAAATGATCCCATCAAATAAAACATTACTCATAATCTAGCGCGAGCCTGAAACATTATGATTTATTAAAGAACAGCCTGTCTGGGAGCAATTCGCGAGGGAGCTGCGGAAACTTTATTTGATACAGGACTGACGTGACCGGACATGTAAAGCTTTGAAAGATGCAAAGAAAGTTCTAGATGCTAGTTTCCATTTAACGTGGGTCAAGCAACGTTTCGTGTGAAAAGAAAGATGTAGTTGTAGGTAATATTTGTGTCAATCACTGATAATGTTAGGATTGCTTGGTATTTTTTGTGATAATTTTTTTATTTGTAAAAGTTCATGCCAAATGTGTGGCAACACGCTGTCACTGTCAACAGTAGAAAAACTTTACATGGTTTAAACTTTAAATAATGAACCAGTGTAAATTGCGTAAATCTCTGAATAGGTACGATGTCTAAATTGTTTGTCCAATGCTGACAGAGTTATCAAAAACGTCGTTTGTTTTGTTTGAATTCATTATTTTTTGACCATGATAAGAGCCATTAAGACACTTGTCAGGGGAGGCCTTTATTCAGCAGTGGAAGTATATGGTATCTACAGCACCATATATTATGTTGTAACTGTATGACAAAAACCTGTAATGATATTATACCTGATTCTAAATAAATTTAAATAAGGCTCACCATGACTCGGCCACGTTGTATACTATTACATTTACATGTAAATATTTACCCATTGATGAACTCAAAAATTTCAAAATGTACCAAATGATCACTAAACATTTGAAGTGATAATTTTATGTTACTTTATATTAGTTTTTAAATAACCCATCAGAAGCAGTGAAACAAATTGAACAGGTAAACAAAATATCGGTAATGTTATTCAGTATGCAAATGAGGATTGTAAATGTAGAGACGTCACCGAAGAAATTAAATGCAATGAAGTGTGAAACGATATTACTGTGAGATATAAAAGGTTTTACGACTGACGACACGATTCAGAGTAATTATTGGGAGAGGCTACTGATTGACAATGATAAAATAAGAGCAAGCAAACCAGCATAATACAAAAAGGGCAAGATATTTGATAGGCTATATGAAAATAAAAAGCATAAGAATTATTATTTTAGCAAAGAGATTTCTACAAAACAATAAACAATTCAAAGATGCTTGAATTTAGGTAAAATATCAATCACCAACGGTTGAAATCTTATTGAGTCAAAGGCTAAATAAAATCGTGTCATGCATTACAAAGGGCCGGGCGCATAGCTTTTAAAAATGAATTTTAATGACTTTTCTATTACTTAGAGGCAAGAAATATAAAAGTACCGGATACAGACTAGACTAGCGAGTCGCGTTAATGAATTATAAACATCCTTCATTTTTAAGGACTTTTGCACTTTTTTCTGGAAACAAGGTTTTGTATAATATGCCGACAACTAGCAAGCAAGCACTATTAAGCAAAATATTATGCCTAAAATCTCAAATATTGATCATCATCTTGTCATTCATTTGACACAATTAGATAAAGAGCCAGCCAGAAGACCAAAATACCCGTGTAATGAACTTATCATAAATTCACCCAGATGACACCCATTGATTAGGCTTCCTCTTTTACACACGTCAGCTAAATCAGCCCCATCTAAGCCTCATCAGAGTCCACCTTGTACTTTATACTTGTTCTTTGTCGACCTCCGTGGCGCAGCGGGCGAAGGTCCGCCTGCGACGCAGGAGGTTGCGGGTTCGATTCCCGCCTCGGAACAAATTTGTGTACGATCTGCCGAAATTTGTTCCGTTGGTCTGGGTGTTTTCTATGTATAATAAAAATATCTATCTATGTAGTGTATTGTATTAAGTATATCAGTTATCTAGTACCCATAACACAAGCTCTGCTTAGCTTGGGGCTAGATAATGCTGTGTGAATTGTCCAGCATTATTTATTTATTTATTTTATTTACTTGTATACTTGCATTGTACCATCTATTATACAAATATAAATGAATCCCTATTTCCCTTGGTCACGGCATCACGCGAAAAAATTAAGAAAGTTGGAAACATAAGTGCGAAGCCGCGGTCTAGTAGCTTAGCTAGTGAGAGAGCTTAGTTGTTCATAATCCTGATTGAATCTAGTACCTATTAAGAAGGTTATTCAGATCAATGAACCTATGCATGTTTTGCTCATCCGCTCAACGTTAGCTTTCTTGCGTCATATTGATTTGAAGCAAGAACATATTCGAAACTTGAGTGTTTGTGTACTAATCCAAAAGGGGGTGATTCTGGACCCTGAAGGGATTAAATACGATTTTTTTAATCAAATATTATTATTTTTTTGGTAAAAACTATATTTTATCTTCATATTTGTGTTTTTACACGCACTGCACTCTAGCATTATTTGACATAAGAAAATATTTCACATTTTGTTTTTCACTGGTTTTTTTTAACAAAACGCGGGTTTAGTCTTGAAGGTACTTATTTAAAAAAAATATGTAGTACCTTTATAAATTTCAAAACAAAAATGATAATGTAAAAATACGCGTAAAAAATACAAATACGAAGAATCATTAAATCCTAAAAAAATCGTAGAACAAAACTTGATTCCGTCGAGGCTCAGAATCGCCCCCTTTCGGCTAAGTACACATTATGTTTCGTGGCAACCTGTATAATAATATTAAACTAACGTAAAGGTCATCAAGACACACTGATATCTTGACATACAAACCTGTGATTAACAAGACGAAAAATCCGTTTTTTTCTTCAGAAAAGACAAAGCATAGCTAGCTAAGCAGTTGATTATAAAATGGTTAGAAAAAATTCCTACGGGGAGCGTCAAACGGTTTTAAACTCGTCAATAGTATGCCAAGTTACAAAGAAAACTCAATGTGAAAGACGACAGAACTATTGCTAGCAATTTATTCCCATTCTCACCCATAAAGGTGTTCCTTTACGAATCTTAAAACTGATAGCTCTCACACGCACAGTTTCTAAGTTGCATGAACTCAATCCAATGTTGTCGAGATTTCAATCGGGCTCTGAACCCAGGGTCAGGCGCAAGCTCAACGTCTATATTGGAAAGCATGGAGATGTTTTGACTGGCTTTCAAGGGTTATCTGTTGTTGACTGAAATGCGCGAGAGAAGAGAATTGCGCCCATAATTTAATAACGGGGAATGAAAAGATAATTGCTTTTGATTTTGTAGCTCATTTTCAAAGGTTAAATATAGGAAATTCTTGTCGGTTTTCTAGCACGCAATAATCATATTAATATAATAAATGCGAAGAATATTTGCATAGATGTTGATCTAGACCTCTGGAATATTGCATTAGCTACTTTTTATCTTATGTTACATACAGGCTACATAAATCAGTTCCCATGGGATAGAAATAGGATATTGTACATTATTTTTAGTATAGTTTGACAATGCCCTTATACAGCAGCATACTTTGACATACCCTGTAATTAATTTATTTATTAAGTATTTGATTTAAAAAAAAAATCTGATTATATTTTAATTCATGTCTGTTTATTTATTATTTACTTCTGTACGTTATGGTGTTTCCTATAGCGAAAGACTTATGTGTGTTATAATAGTGCTTAAATATAGAATGTACCTAACGACATCAAGTGTAACATCAAGTATACCTACGACGGAATAAATAAATACATACAAATACAAATAACCTTTAGGTATTTCCAAAAAACAACGTGTGCAAAGCCGCGGGCAGAAACTATATTTTTTTGTCCTTCAATACTCAATACTCAATATATTTATTGTTGTCATCACATTGGTTGGTAAGTAGGTGATGATGATCTATGGTTCTTTACCCATGCCTTTGCTAAGATTTACCCATTTCTCGTCTCTTCTTTTCACACGGTTTTTGAAAACATCGAGTATATATTCTTTATCGGCAGGCATAAATATTATGAGTGATAGACTCAGGAATACATCTGAATTGACCAGCCAATTGTGATTTGGTAGGTTTAATTGGAAAACACCCAGATTTCCTATTGAACCTTTGTTATCATTTTTGCAAATTCATTCAAGTCTCTACTCTCATTCTTAAGCTCAGTATTTTCTTTGAAGCGTCAATTTCCAAGAACCTAAAAGCAAGGCGTTATTTATTTTTGGAATAGTAGACACGAACCCTGTGTTTTTTCACTTTTTATTGCATATTCCGTTGTTCAAAGGGTCGACTTATTTACTAGCCTCCGGCAAAGGGACCATTTTTTGTTTTCTGCTCTTTCTTATTGATGTTAGATCACCTGTTTTACAATGTAATGTTGGACGAGTTTCTTATTTGTTGTCGAGCCTAGCTTGAAGGATAGGCTTCTCTCCTTAAGATTTAGAATAAATAAATAATGCTGGACAATTCACACAGCATTATCAAGCCCCAAGCTAAGCAGAGCTTGTGTTATGGGTACTAGATAACTGATATACTTAATACAATACAACACAATACATAGATAGATATTTTTTATTATACATAGAAAAAACCCAGACCAACGGAACAAATTTCTGCAGATCGTGCACTAATTTGTTCGGAGGCGGGAATCGAACACGCAACCTCCTGCGTCGCAGGCGGACCTTCGCCCGCTGCGCCACGGAGGTCGTCAAAGAATAAACAACAAGAAAAAAGAAAAAAGTAATTAGGGTGACGCACTTTTCCTGATTAGATTTGTATTCGTTTTTATCTAGGAAAATAAATAATAGTACCTACCTAACTATACCTGTAATAAATAATTAATGGATAAAATAAAATGTATTGGTGTGTAGCCTACGTACTAAGTAATTCTATTCCGGTGCTTCTATATATTTTTTTGTACCCCACCTTCACCATTCTAAAGTATTTTTGAACATGTAAATGTAAATTAACAATATTCTCACACATTACCAAGCAGATTCACACCCTTACGTTTCATTGTTACAAAAACCCAATTAAGTCAACTAAATTTTCAATTAAAACTCTATAATTCTTAATTACACTGACTTCATATGTTGCTTCTACGTAATTAAGTGGGTTCTCATGCGTTCGAGCATATATTTATAGTTCTGGAAGACTATTTACATTCAAATTAGTTATATCAATCTTTCAGATAGAGATTATTTCGTTTAACATATGTATTAGTACTTTTGTATGAATCAATGAATGTATAGTTACAAATCTATTTTAGCTTAGAAAATGTTCTACTCAAATTTGTAAAATAAAATAAAAAACAAATCTCTCAATCTGCATGAGAAACACGTTTAACCTAGTTTAGGCACAATAATTATTTCATATCTTATTCTTTCGTTATTTTGAACACAATATATCGCTCATTTGCGAGAAGAACGGGTTATGAGATTTAGGTATCGTTTTGGAATAACACTATAAGAAAATCCGCCGTATCGCGCTCTACTTGCTACAAAAACGCGATATTTCTAGCGCTTAAATTGACCTTGGTATGAAGGAAAGAGTCGACAAGACGCGTTCTAGCTCCCTCCTTTACATCGATGAAGTTCGTTTCAACATCGGTACATGTCAGTGGACTCCGTGCGCGCGACGAGTGAGGTGCTGTTCAATTGCAACAAGAACGTGACATGGTCAGCGTGTCACGTTGTTGACGGAAAGGTACGTGTATTACTTGAGTTTTTACATGTTACTAAAGCGTGATATCATGGTTGGAACCACTTTAGCTGTAAAATAAAATTTCACTGTATAAATTTTTAGGCTACCTAGTCACGTTTTTCTCGCAAAAAACTTACATTTATTCGGAATAAAAAGGTATATACCGTTTTAGATGGTGAATCAAATCTCTAAAGGTTTAAGCTTTTATGGATTATTAACTCGTATCTCGTTGTTGTCGTAAAGTGTGTATACATTTTATCGTGATAGAATAAGTTGTTGCATTACAGATGACGACACATTTTTAAACTCCCACCTTATTTTTTCAGATGGAGTCACGATCGCGAGCCGCAATGCGATCGTACTCCTCGCCCCCATGTTAGTCGAAAACGATACCCATATCAGATTTTTGATGGGGTCAGGGTTCGGGAGGGGGGCTGGGCGCGGGGGGACAGGCTCGCTTCGCTCGCCATTCTGTAACCCCCCACGCCCCCAGGGTCCCAGAACCCCCTCCCCCATCAAAAAATCTGATATGAATATCGTTTTCGACTAACATTGGGGTGAATTCTACGAATTTGATGTCGGCGGGCGTGTGTCGGATTGCGGCGAGCGAAGCGAGCCGCAATGCGACTACAGGGGAATAATAGCACGGTGCCCCACGCCTCCAGACCCCCTGAACCCCCTCCCCCATCCAAGAATTTAATATGGGTATCGTTTTCGACTAACATGGGGGTGAGAATCGAAGCGAGCCTTGCCGTGTGGCAGCACGAGTGGGGACGTATTGCGGTGAGCGAAGCGAACCGCAATGTGACTACAGGGGGACTACAGGGGGGTGCTGTGACCCTCCTGGCGCCCAGCCCCCCCAGCCCCCAAACCCTGACCCCATAAAAAAATCTGATATGGGTATCGTTTTCGACTAACATGGGGGCGAGGATTACGAATTTGATGACGGCGGGCGTGTGTCGGGTTGCGGTGAGCGAAGCGAACCGCAATACGACTCACGTCACACAGCAAGGCGAGCGAAGCGAGCCTTACTGTGTGGCAGCAAGTGCGGGGTCGTATTATCTGGGCGTATACACGCCCAGACCCCTCAACCCCCTCCCCCATCCAAGAATTTGATATGGATATCGTTTTCGACTAACTCGACAGTGTAGATTACGAAAAAGATGTCCATTTGAAAATCCAAGATGGCTGACATTTTTATATCGCAGTCTCCACTATGGGTTATCGATTTCGATCAAATCCAGGGTGTAGGTTACGATAAGGGGAACTAAATTTAAAAACAAACAGTATACACAGCCGCCGCGAGCTGCTTGCAGCTCGCGCACATATAAAAAACTAGTTGATGTTTTATAATTATGGTCGAGACTGATTAAAATAGTACAAAAAGTATAACTTCCTTTTCGTAGCTCAACATAATGTAACGGTGTTTTAGTAATATTTCTTATATAATTACATACATTTTGACTACAAAAGCGTGTTTTAATTCGATATTTCGTTAGTTTCACAAAAATATTACCATATAAAACGTGACACGTCTGTATATCCAATGAAAAAAAAAACATTTTGCTAGAAAAACGTAACAACTGCTGCCATTTTTTAAAATAAACGTGGTATTTTAGTGTAAACGGATGGGGATACCAGCTCACAATCAGTTTTTCGAAAATAGAATTGTTGGCGCACCTATACAGGGTGTAACAAAAATAAGTAACCAAACTTTCAGGTGGGGTGTAGAATCGAACACTGAATTCAGGAAAAATATTAAAAAAAAATCTCGCCCTTTAGTTTTCGAAAAATAAAATAAATACGGAATTTTCACTACATTACGCAAACGACTGATGCACGTGTTTATTTGACATTAAAATATGATTAAAAGGTCTACGTACCTTGTGTACACCTTTTTAGCAGATAAACATCTTTTTACGGGGGGCACCCACGACCGGACACGCGATATCGCAGCAGCGCGCGCGGCGGCGGGCTGCACGTGTTGTAGTTATGTAGGAAGCTAGCCAATTCATTCCAATTTTCCCATTTCTGTTTTCATCTCGTGGTATTCAATATCTGAATAATGCATACGAGCCATTTTTACGCACAAAAAACCGATAAGCGCCGCCGCGACCTTCACCTTGCGCTTGCAATGATGCAACTAAACGGCCATTGACCCTATGATAACATTTCTGTGGTGCGATATGAAAAAATCAAACCTAGTAGTGAACATCTTTTAGTAGGAAGGTGCATGCTTAATGAATGTACCTACTAACTATGCATTTTCGCGATAGAACGTGTGTAAAGACTTAAAATAATTTATTTATTTTTTAATTCCTAGAGGAAAATTGGAATGTATTTGTTGTACGTAGGCTCCATATCTAAGCACGCCGTGCTGCCTGTTCGCTTCCGCTGCAATGATGTCGCGGGTCGATGACCGCGGTGGCCGCTCATTAGGGCACCGTTTAGGTGTTATGGGCTTATAAAAGAGATGAATACAGAATGATGAATCAGGTACTTAGGCCATTTTTTTTTAATTCCAAATAGACACATGTATTATAGTCTATTGCCTAATGTTGTGAAAATTTCGTACCTATTTATTAAATTTTTCGAAAACTAAAGGGCGGGATTTTTTTTCAATATTTTTCCTGAATTCAGTGTTCGATTCTACACCCCACCTGAAAGTTTGGTTACTTATTTTTGTTACACCCTGTATCTCCAATAAAAAGTTGAGAAAGCGCAATAGGAACGAAAATATACGGAATTTAAAACTTCAAAGCCGTTTTCTGAACAATCACGTTTTCTGCCTTGTCACGTTCTTGTCGCAGATGAGCGATATATGTATATATACTTAAACCATACTGATACTTACTTTTTCTCTATTAGAAACTACCCATAAAGTCCTACTAAATTCCAAAGTATTGATCAATCTAATAGCGTTTGTACCAACGCTGGTTCAATAATTACCTAGAATTCTCAGAGTCAATATTCCCGTTCCCATCGAAATGATAAACGGACGATATAATTTCAAAAATTCGAAACTGACAGAACTCGTATAACTAAAATATCTGTCGAAATGAATCCATACGAAAACAATAAATTAGAATCTCAAAAACCAATTAACAAATCCACCCCATAGCGACCAGACAGTGATGAAAAGTTAAAAATATTATCTAAATGAAGATACAATAAACTTAAAAAGCTAAAAAATGAACGCACAAAAAATGTACCCTATGTTTCTCATAGACGAAGCACACAAACGCAACTATATTCTGGAGTTTAAGGTACAATCAATCAATGTCCCTAAAAATAAAAAGATGGGTCCTAACACGACCCACGTAAACTTCGAGATTGAAAAAACTTTGACTTGTATATTTTTTGTTCGACCCAAACGGAGAATTGTTTTCGACGTTCTAATAGGGACACGTTTATATTTAGTTTTAGAACAGTTTCATTTAAATATTTAAAGGCATGTGTTTAAGTAAATGGTAATTATATGATATCGATTGGTATTGTAAATATCTTAGTAGTTTACTAATAACTATCTACCCAGCAGCAAGGTTTTTTCTACATTCCAGTATTATTTTACGTGAGGGTTTTTTTGCCTAATAACATTTGAAATTCAAATAAGAATAAATCCAAGGTCTTTCAAATAATAACAAGTCTATCAATCATCAAGATAATGGGAACTCAACACCATACATTAAGCGCTTGTAACAACTATCGCAAGCATGTACTAGTGATTTGTAAATCAAGGTTTGTAGAACCTTTACACTCGTAACATAAAAACATGAAAAGCCCAACGTTAATCTATTTTAATCACAACAAATAGTGCCACGAAGAAATCCGACCAACATTTCATAAATTAGGTATCACTCATTGATGAACAAAAACAAAGTGTTGATGCTTTAATAATGTGTTGTGTTGTGTAGCTAAAACACGATCAGAAACAGTACGAGGGAACTTTCGTACCTACTTTGGTTCTTTCGTACAAAAAACCATAACATAAGCAGATCATTTTGAAATTGAAATAAGAATTCATCTCTTCCACCCAGCGAGATTGAGGACGTATTATTTCCCTAATACCCTCTCCTACAAGATACACACGCAATAAAGTATACCCCTCCATATTATTCATCAGGTTTCCCTTGCTTACGCATTCCTAAAAGAATTGTGATTACATTTCGGAACCTATTAGAAAGATATACTAAAAAGAAACTCTCTTTCAGTTTAGTTGAGTTATCTCTGATACCTAACTTTGCAAGGTTGCTTTCATTCATTACAGAGTTGTATTCTAAAACGGTGTTTAAAAAAAGGTGCGTAAGTTTTACCTCAATGTAAATTAAAACATGGCTGGACCATCGATGCCATGCAACTTCGGTTTCGTATTCAATTCTTGCCTATTGGTCAGCAACCACCGTAGATTATGAGCAAGTAAAACTGGTCTCGAATTTAGGCTAGGCTAGACGTCTTCGTTGTTTGGCAGTCTTAATTCTGCATTATCTCTGAAGGTTCAGTTCCGCAAAAACCCAGAATATTTACAACAAAGGCAGCAGCAGCACCAAGAATCCGAGCTATCTCTCCAAAGGCCGTCTATATGAGTTTTTATTAAACGTATAAATTAGGAGTGTGGAACTCGCATCCCCATATTTGGGAATGGGAACAGAGACCGTATTTTCGTGTATTATACTTTCAAATTGCAAAATTCCCGAGTCGTTCTGAAGCATCGTTATACTGACGAGTTCTTGCAACGTCCTGTTTCGGTTGAAGTTAAGGGGAGTGGGTTGAGCAGAGCCTTGATTCGAGGCAGGTTTGTATTGAGGCTCGACCAAAGGCTGCTCAATTGTATCTGCCCTGCCCTGAATCTCAAAACAACTCAGGCAAACGCGAATCGTAAGCTCTCAAATTTCGCTCAAAGTCGTGTCTGGTCAAACAGTACCTTAAAATGCTTTCGGATTGAAACGGTTGATTGTATAGGTATTTAGGTAGACTATTTCATTAATTTTTGGTTTATTTAAACCTTTGTTTGCCGATAAATTTAACTAAAAACTCTACATTGTCGCCCTAATGGGAAAAGGTTAGATGATTTTATAGTTACGTTTCATTCAAGATAAGTGTTTTCTTTTACGTCATGTTAATTTTTGAGTTTACTTGTAGATGTAGAGGCTTGCAATCTTCAACCGTATAACTTACTATCGTGATCACTAAATTCAGATTTTTTGTTCCCACTTATTCTGAACCCTAATCAAACATGACCTGCCTAGTTAAAAGCTTACACCCGATACCGTTTATGGCATAATTACATCCTGACAGCATTATCACAGGCAAATGGACCTTATCTTTAAAGTATAGAGATTGAAATTGCATGTCATCATTGTTAAATTTGAGCGACATTCGTTAGGGCCTAAATTGTTTGCTTCTCACGTATCTATGATGTATCGGTACATCAGTCTGTGTAAAATTACCGGCAATTGGGGATGAAATATGGTACCCTTTCAAGTCAAATATGTGCTGTAGTCAAAGTAAAAATTCAGCATAATTATTATTTTGTGTTTTTACAATGTAGCATGTAAACACATACTACAAAAATAATTCAAATTATCGTGTCTGTATATTTGAACACAATCTTGATTATCTCTGTTAGAATTAATGGAAGTCATGGGATTCGGAAATAATGCTAAAAAGTGATTTTAAAAACCTCCTAAACTATTAAATTCTTCTGTCTCAGTCCAACTCTTCCCTCATTTCTTTGTGTCGTCGGTGAGAAACCCAACAATTATTATTACTTTTAGCTTGTGGTGCGAAAAATTTGGAGCAAAACAGCGCTACACCGTTTTAAAGAACTCTATTGACGCCTGTTATATTACCTATTGGTCGAGTCGAGTTTTTGCGACTCACCGCTTTGACTCGCTTAGGGTTGTACAGGCTATCAAATATGTCAACGTTTGATATAACTCGGCCAACAGAGAAAATTAATTGTGACTGCACAATTAATTATCTCTTTATGTAATTATTTCTCTTCCAGACATTTTGAAGTTTGATTCGTAATAATATTCGTAGATATAGCCCGTGCTTCGTGGGTGGTCGCTTTAATACAATGCCGATATGCATCTTTTGGCGTATTGTTTTAATCGTTGTTCTACTTCCGGTTTGTGATAGTTTCATGGTATTTAACGGTGCATATGTTTTGGGCGCGACAAGAGTTTATCCTTAACTGAACCGATGTTATCGTTTTCGAATGTTTTTGATTTATTGTTGTTATAATAATAGTTAGATTGGTAATTTTAGTGTGATTACCAATCTTACAATTATTGTGTAATAAGTAGTTATTTTATTGTCATTGGTGTCTATCTATACCTAGTTATAAAAATAAGAGTAAAATATAAAAAAAAAAATTTAAATACCTCGGACATATAATTACCGACGACCTTAAAGACGATGCGGACATTGAGAGGGAGCGTAGAGCTCTAGCAGTGAGAGGTAATATGGTGGCTCGCCGATTTTCCCGTTGTACTGAAGAGGTTAAACTCACGCTTTTCAAAGCTTACTGCCAGAGTATGTACACGGGAAGTCTGTGGGTCAACCATACAAAAAAGTCGCTAGCAACTCTACGCATCCAATACAATAACGTTTTCAGGATGATGCTGCGGCTTCCTTGCTTCTGTAGTGCATCGGGGATGTTTGCGGAATACCAAACCGATGGTTTTGACGCAATTATCCGCAAAAAAACTGCCTCCCTGATCCGCAGAATACGGGACAGTCGCAACAGCATCCTGAAGACTTTATCAAATAGATGTTCCTCTTCATTCTGGGTAAGCCTTATCCGGAATGCGATCTAGACCCTCTCTACTTATATTTTTATACATTATACTAACAACTAGGTTAATTCTACTTTAATTTTAATTTTTGATGTTGCTACTAACACTCTATGGATTGTGAATTGTCCGAAATAAACAAATTTTATTTTATTATTTTTATAAAGGTCCAGGTAAAGGCTAAAACATCAGATTTTTTACAAGACTTAAATTATTTACTTGGATTAAGTCTTAATTAAGTCGTTAACTTCATAAATATTCAATCTCATAAATATAGTGTGCCGAGGAATCTGGCTGCATAGGCACGTTGCATCGCAATGCTAATTTTATAGTTAATTTTGTGCCATTCCAAGTGAATTAAAATCTTCGTCACCCTTTTAGTTAAGAGCACTTGAAGCGAGCAATTCAAGCAATAATGCAAGCAAGCACTATCCCTGCATGATTGTGCAAAAACATGTCAAAAACATTTTTACCCTCACAATAACGCATACTGCTTTGACATGATACCAACGCTTTAAAAGCACCCCTTCGCTATAAAAGCCCATCGCAACGTCACAAAAAGATTTATTCATCAAAAAATGGCCTGTAAAAATGGCGTCGAACACACAAAAGATTTTCAACACTGTTGATTTAGGCTTCGCGATGCATGCCACTTAATTGGACGCATTTGCTTCGATGGTTTCAGCTGATACTGTCACTCCTGACGTTTCCTTTGATAAAACACGTTTAAAAGGGTATGCTGAGCGACACCATCCCGCGTGAATTTAATTAAAACGCATTGAAATATCCGATAAGTGTGACCGAAATTAGACCACAATAACCGAAATTTGCAGTCTCAAATAAATGGTATTTTATAGTGGTATTTTAGAAGATACTAGATATTTGAAACCAGTCACAAAAGTCAATGTTGTGAATTTAACAGTTAGACTGCCCATGAGGTGTTATGACGTTTTAGTACATCCCCGTGTGCAGCGGTGGCGTGCCCCTCCGGTTCACACCGCTCTGCTGAGGCAATGAATACGAAAGAACACTAAGACTACCCATGATATTATGACGCACATGACATGGTCTTTTAGTGCATCCCCGTGTTCAGCGGCGCCCGGCAGTGAATGTGTTAGTGTGTTTGGCTTTTACAAAGATTATTTTATAGGTCCTCTACCCATTGATAAAATCCAATTTGAAAAACGATAATCGAGGACTCGGCCATAACAAAAGCATTTCCCTTTTAAGAACCATTACAAAACCAGACTCTTAGACCAGTTTTTGAGTGACTCTTCGACTTTAGATTTATTATTCATCTTCTTTTTGTTTTGAGCATTGTGTTGAAACAATGGGTGTACTGTCATATCCGGAATTTATCATTCTAACACCATCGACGGAAACGCGGGGTGATATGTGATTATAATGTGGAATCATTGCCAGTTTACTCCATAAATGTTTGTACGGCCCATCAAAATGATGTAAGCCGCGTACTCCATCAAACACGTCGAGCATACCAAGTCAAATTGTAATTTTATGCCGAACTTCGACAATTTATTTCGTATATTCGGTTATATTGACAATCACAAACAGTAAACAAAACAAACTTTAGTAACTTTCACGGGAATTTCGAACAGTATTAAAAGTTTGAAAACAAACATCCAAAAACAAGAGAATGATGAATCGAGTCAATATTTTGAAACCCAGTCGAACTCGATCCCGACAAAACAGAACATGCTTATTTAAAAAACAAAGGGGATGGTGCTAAAAGTTGGTGTTTGTTCGGGACAAAATTTTATTATAGAGGACGTCCGCCGCCGGAATCCAGGCGCCACTCGCATTAGACAAGCCGATACTGGCCTTGGACACGACAATAACCTAACATAAAAATATTTAGCGTCACATAAATTACTTCCCAAAGGAGCCGATGAATTCACAGTTCCACAACGGGTTTTATTGCTAATGGATAACATAAAAAATATTATTATTCTTCGGCATTACAAAACCGAATTTTTATAATGACGATAATGGTGTTACAAACCGTAAAATATCCCAAACTGGATAAATGGTAGACAGTAAATACGCTGTAAATTGATATAAAGCGTTTTCAAATCACCCCGGCATTACCCACGCGTCCAGAGGTTTGGAACACAACAATACTTTTACATGGGGCTCGATTTGAAGGACGAGGAATAATGATATAGGTCCCGGAGGACCTCACAATGCAGGGCATAATAATAGTTGTAGATTTGAAAGTGATTTGAATATGAATGGCGCCCTCCCGCGCCACTCCGTAATAACAAATATGAAGTGTTGCTTTTATTCCCCCCAATGATTCCGACTCTAACGAATTGGGAGTTACAGTTTTAGTAATTAAAGGTTTGTGTTTGAGTGTGATTGTGATTTTTGTTTGAAAGGGTTTGTTTACTTTTACTCTCCACATTCGTATTGTTGCTAACGGTCAGTTGTTTTTGAACAGAGCTTTAGACTTGTTTTAGTCTTGCTTTAAAAAGGTGAATTAGTACCATCGGGGTGAAATATTAGCTTGGTTATTTAGAATATTTTGTGTAGAAGTGGTAGGAACTCGTATGTTCAAAAACCGCTGCCACTTAATCTCCCAAAACTAACGTTATTATCAGAAACTATCGACTATAAAGAACAGAATATAGGAACGAATTTGACTCACCCTCGCATTCCAGAGGGTGATTAGATAGCAAAAAAACTTATTCCTTTATCTACCCTTGGCAAACTGCGATCGTATTTGGACAGCGAATGAGGGATTAAGACGGAAACATTGTTATTTGTTTATTGGTTGTCTTGTTTAGTCTCCTTGTACAGAACCTTGTCTAACATGTACATGAGTTTTCCTCTGGGTCCTACTTTTGTTACTTTATTCACTTTCACCTCATAGATCAATGGGGCAAATAGTTAAGCTGTAAATATTTCTGCAGGAACTTCTAAAAATATCAATTTTACTGTGCCATAAACGTTTGAAAATTATGACTGCGAACAATCTATGCACGTTTTCTGTGCAATTTACGAACCACCAAATCCCTACCTATCCACAAAAACGTAGGTGACGGCGACACATCTGTGTGATCCATATGCAAATTCTGAGCCCCGTTTTTAACTTGTTTGTTTTGCGTCTGAATATATACATTTGTACTAATTTATGGACGAGGGAGGGATTGATTAGAACGTCTGCGTAATCTAGGTTTATTTATAGGCTTGAGGCTTACGTCCAATTCATTGTGTGCTGCAGTTTTTTGGGATTAGCTTATGGTGTTCGCATGCATTGTTGTTTCCGATTGGAGCATTTTCATTGTCAGCTTTAAAATAACGATCATGTGCAATCGAATGGTGTAGCTTTGTTTCTATGTTATCATTTAAAATTATCTGCGGACGAAGGTTTGCCTGCGTCAGGTTGCGGATTCGATTCGATATACTTAAAAAAAATTACAAACTTCAAAATATTTGTTCTGGGTGTTTTTGGTGTTATCTATGTGTGATAGAAATTATCAATTTAAGTAAAATAAGGTATATCAGTTATCTAGTACCTGATCTTCCCATAAAACAAGTTCGGAGCCCATACTCTTAAACACGAAATTCGAAGTAACCGTTCGTTTTCGTGAAAAAGCTTTTGATCATATGAACGTGACATAGGAATAAGTTTAGCACTAAAACGAACCAGTAACTTTTATTTTCGTTTTTCGAGTAGGCTCATTGCTTAGCTTGATGCTGTGTGAATTGTCAGTTACCTATTTTTTTCTTCCATCAATCGGTGCAAAAATATCAACTTACATTTATTGTATTCTGAAATTTCAATTACTACCTAATATTGTAAATACTCGTAGAAATCTAAAAAATCTTTCGATCACTGAACTAACATGCAATTTCCATCACGCACAGCGTCTGTCACTGCAGTTCCAAATTGCTCCGTCATGTCAAACGGCTTGACACTCTGCTTGACGTGACAACTTTTGGCGTTCCGCGTGATACTAGACTCAGTTATTCTGTTAGTCCCAATTTTGACCAGTAATTGTTGTTTTGTCGTAAAAGCACGAACTTCGATAACGAATGGGTTCAATTCAATTTGTGCTTTATATTTACTTTTAAATATTTTATGCAAGGGGTGAGCTTGAGCCCCATTCCATCAAAAATCCATTGCAATTTTAAAGTATTCGCAAATAATGTATTAGATTGACCTTCAACATAACTGCGATCAAGAGGCAACTTTATCGCTTACAATTTAACTTCTATGTTACTTTCCACTTTCAAACATGACAAAGTTTTGCTCGTTCAAAAACAAGCTTTAAACCAGCGTTCAACAGTTTGAATTTAAGCGCACGCCATTTCGGCTATCATTAATCAAACACTAAAGTTATCGTTTTCTGTGATCTCCTGACACCTGCCGGCTTCCGCAGCTTGTTGCTGAATTAATAATACTTGAAAGTGGAACTGCATTTTATTTCTATGCCATTTTTAAGAAAATTACTCAAGTATCTCAGGTGTCCTTAAAGCTATATATTTTGTAATAAGTACTAGTTGTAGATATTGAATATTCAACTATTACATCACATAATCAACTACTAGACTAAAATTATTACAAAATATGTTTTCATAGCACTATGCTCGAAAGACAGTAATTTAACGATTCATACACCCGACACAAGCCAAACTTACAGAATCCACAAAACTTCAACCTAAAACTCGATACAAAACACATCCTCCAACCAAGATGTCGAGTTTAATGAGTGAAACTTCAGCTTTCAGCCCGAGTTGAACAAAAATCAATCAAATGGCCTCCAGTAAAGCAAAGGCAACTTGGCTTAAAGAACTCATTATAAAGTTATCTGGTCTGTTTTGGAAGAGAAGACAGATATTATACCCAGGTGTCTACATACTTCAGTTGTTTTGTAAATTGTTCAAATAAGTTTCAAAGTGCTGTATTATGTGATCTTGTCCAATAAAGAATATATTTTCTCAAGAGATTAGTAGTGTAGTGAATACCCTTTGTAGTGTATTCAAACACTGCTGAGTGACTTTACAGTTTGCAGACATTTGATAGGTACCATAATCTTACAGTTTAAGTCGTGTTGATGAAGATAAATACAGTGATTGAAATTGGGATATAAAATGTCACGCTGTCCCATTTAGATCATATTGGTCAAATGTGATATAAGCGGGATAACATGGCACTTTTAATCTTAATCTTTATTTACACGACTTTTACAACATTTCATCGTGAATCGTGTGTGGCTTTGTTAGTGGCAAGGCAATATTTTGAGATTATTAACTATTTCCAAAAATTCTCTTCCACTTAACAGGAAAACTTTCTCACGGCTCGTAATTAATTCTAGTCGACTTTTCATTGCACTTATGGGGGCGGTGCTATTTGTATGAGTAATTGTATGGGTGTAACGCGACGCTTTTTAAAGGGTGACCCATGTGGCGTTTGCTTTAATACCGGGGTTTGCGTTCACGTAGGTGCGTTACCCAGCGGTGTATTAGCATGATTGCTTTTTTGTACAAGCTTGATGATTCATGCTTTGTCAGCAAATAGGTCTACTTTACAAAATGTTTTGGTTTGCTGTCCAAAATCTGCAGGAAACATTTCTTCGGTGTCATCATAACCATCAATCTATACTAGTCGACTGCTGCACATAGGAATCCCCCAATGAGCGCCATAGTGCCCGGTCTTCAGCTCGCCGCATCCAGCATCTGCCTACAGTCTTTCAGAGGAGGGTATCGTACACTACGTTTGCCGAATTGTTTCAGTGTCAGCTTCAGAAAATGACTTTTTTAAGAGATCTGAGATATTTGAATTGGAAGCATATGCAAAGTAAGAATTACGAGCTGAAAAACGAGATTCCTTATTAAACAAACGAAATTTACTCAGTTTTACACCAAAACCACAAGCAAAATTAATTCGGTTTTCAATACCTCCAAAGCACCAGCGCTATACATCTATTCCTCGACTAACGTAGTCGCCTCATTAATTCAAAATTTCATATTCCAGAGAGAATTTGAGCTCAAAATGTTATCTCTAAAACCGGTTGATGCACCGAAAGCGGGATAGAAAATCCCGGGCTTAGTTTTTGAACCGCTAAATGAATTAAGCTGGGTACACTCTAGGTTGAGAATATTCCGTGGCCACCGCATAAAGTAAGCATAAATATCAGGGCTTCTATCGCATAGGTAGAGGTTTTAGGGGGAAAGATAGCGACTGCGGTTTTGCAACTTGATTTAATATTTTTGTCAGATGAAGCTTGACCCAAATTATGGCTTGAGTCGCTTATTGGTATGGCATTTTGAATATTTTCATATTTGTCATCATAATCACAATTTATAATTTTTCAGGATACTGCCCTGAAATCAGTTTAGACCATTTGCTCTTTAATAAAGTTAAGAAGTTAGTATAAATCGCCTTTTACTCACATCTCATAAACAAATATGTTCACAAAAATTGCCAACTCATTAAGCCAAGTAAATGTTGCCTCTTTCCCAAATGTAAACAACTTAAATTTTGTAGGTACTTTCTATTAAGCCATGTTAAGTCGATAAAAGGTCTCGCTCTTATGCCTTATTGATTGACATCATTTTGTCTATTGTCTACGAACAATGCCAATTCTATCAATCAATTCATTAATCTATCAGACGTCTACTTATTGTCTTTAAAGCATGTCTTATTAGATGTTTCGTTTATTTCGACAGCGTTCAATTGAGTCATGGCACAAATGCTTGTGTATCGAATTATCTATGCTTAGTTTAGTGTTAGTATTATTATAATATTCTCAGGTTTAGTTTTCGAAAATGTTATGGATCTCGAAATTTCTATGGTTCGTCAACAAGTTGAAGAGTCCCTTCATAGCAGTACAAACGTCGGTTTTTGTCTGATTTGACAAGTCGTACAAATCTAAGCGAGTCAATGCTGGTCATCAACATTATGATTAGGCTATAAATAGGCGGTTAAAACTAAAAAAATAGTGTGTTGAAACTTAAGTTCTAACACACCAAGTTTCAGAATCTATTAACAAATTATGGGATACTTAGCACATAAGAATAAACTGAACATTCGGATAACTCAAAAAGGTCTTTATAGTCGCGTCTCTTATGCCTTACCGCTTCCTCTCAACCGACGTCGGTGCTTGGAGCCTGTCCATATATTTCACAGTCTGCATTTAATAGCCCGACGGCAGCCCGATAATTTTATTATTGGCGGATTTTTTTTTCGCTCTGGGAATGACGTGCGGTCCCATTGAAAAAGTAGATTTAGTTTTTAACGTCTTCGTGGGGGTCTTTTTAATGGCAGCGTTCGGGTAAATGAGTGCGGATGATTGCCAGGTTATTATGCAGGATGGATTATTAGGGAGATTTTTTGGTTATGGTTTTATTGTAGTTTTTGGTTTATTGTTCTGGAGTGGAAGGTTATTAAAATGAGTTAGGAATTCAGTAGCCCTTGGCCTATATAAGGTATTATTTGGTTAGGTTTTGTTGGACAAATTCGTTTCCACTACTATCGATTCGTTACTTCAGAAATCATTATTACTGATAAGTTATTTTAACATTTTACAAAATCAAGTGTTTTTTTTTTTGCCTTTATTTAAAAGACTTTCCTCACAGGATTTTACCTATGGTGTTTACATTTAACACAGATGTAAAACAATTTCATGTGAAGCAAAGCAACACAATTCGCCTAATCCATAACGATGACTACATTTCATAAAATTACAAACATGACATAATCATACCCCTTTCCAGTGAACTAGCTCGTATTTCCAACAGATAAGGGTTAGAGTAATAAAGGGATAGTGTTAAACATGGGGTCAAAACGAAACGTGTGGGTAACAACAATAAAATGAAATGGATGAATGACTCTGCGTACAATGGCGGGGTTCAAATCGATTAGTAGCCCGATAATAGACTTTGAGGTGACCAAGCTTCTCTAGGAATTTATAGAGGTATAAAAGACAGAACTAAAAGCTTAGGATCAAAATAATTTTCTTGTATAAGGCGAAATAGAGAAATTAAATATAGGAACAGTCGTACAGAACAGGTTAAATATAGAAGTAAAGAAGACATACATCAATTCAATTCAGAAACCAATCTTACTTAAAACAGAGGATAAAATTTAGGTTGAATTTGAAATATTTATATAAATTGAACCTTTATGAGAAGTAAGGCTCTCTTCTGTTGAAAAGGTAGAATACCTTTTCAACCTAGGTCTCAACAACATTACAGACAACTCTACTTACTTTTGTTAGAAAAACCACGGTATTGTGGCCATACTACCCACCCACGCCTGATCACAGATCAATACGTGGCCCCTTCATCTAATGAGCTTAGGATTAGTGACGCTTTTTATTTTTAATTCTATCTCTGAAGATAAATTGTCTGTGTTGTTTTTACAAGCTAATATACCTTGGTCTGTGTAGTTTGTATCTTTAAGAGGGAAAGTCTTTGGCTTTTTAAAGAATTATTTCCTTAGGTCTATCACAAAAAGGTTTAGATTACGATTAATACATTATCAGAATTATAAACTGAATATGATTCGTTCAGTAATTCAATTGTAACTATTATTCATAGATGTTCATAAAAAGGTAATAAAATTATCCTTGGATTATGATTTCCATATTTTGTATTATGGGAGAAGTTTATTTTATCAACCTTTCCATAAGAGAACACAAAAATCATAAGCGGAGTAATAAGTACACAAAAATGTTCAAAAGACGACAACCCGTAACTGAAATTAAATAAGATAGACTTGAAATGAGTCAACAAACATAATAATAGGCCACAACCATTAATCATTCAATAAAACATTTTGACATTCTATCATACATTCAATTGAATGATCCGAATGATATGATAAATAATAAAATTGCTGAACGAATTTGAACCTTACACCAACTAGCCCTAGAGATGAAATAGAAAAACGAAAATGTAATAATAAGCGTAACTCTATTTTCGCAGGATAAAAATAAATCATTCATAAACTCAACACTTGAAAACGAATCAATTCAAAAAAATACGCTCATTGAATCGATAACAATGAAAATCGCTGTGACAATAGAGCTCTGTGAGGCTTAAGTTACAAAAAATGTGGCGAAAAAAATCAAATTCGAGAAAAAAAGAATCATTCTTATAAAAAACACGAAAAGCATGCAAACGCTTTGTTAGTAAAATGGATCTTTACCATACACATATTAATAGCCCCCGGATATTGTAAGGACCTACCAGAGGAAAATAAATAAATAATGCTGGACAATTCACACATTATTATCTAGCCCCAAGCTAAGCAGAGCTTGTGTTATGGGTACCAGATAACTGATATACTTAATACAATATATTACATAGATAGATATTTTTATTATACATAGAAAACACCCAGACCAACGGAACAAATTTCTGCAGAACGTACTCAAATTTTTTCCGAGGCGGGGATCGAACCCGCAACCTCCTGCGTCGCAGGCGGACCTTCGCCCGCTGCGCCACGGAGGTCGTCGTCGAAAAGCAACAGCTACCTTCTGTGTATATTAACACTTCAACTGCGATTATCCATCCGCCTGCCAAGCGTGAGAATTATTGCGAAATCCCCGTTGCTCAACCCATCCCAGCAGTAAACATATAATGTGAATGATTAATAATTTAATAATGAAGAATGATTAATAATTTAATAATAATGAAGATTAATAATGAATTGTCAGAAAAAGCAAAAAGTAGGTTAGAGATGAAAAGTATAATACGAATATTCTAGATTTTGTTATAATATACATCTCATCACTTAGACCGATCGCTGGTAGTAAAATTCGCCATAACAAAGAGCGCTGAGCTTAAAATAAAATAAGCTAGCACAATAACACTGAGAGCATTGTTTTAAAATAATACTTGGAATAACCACGACACGTGACACTATTGTAGGATTTGAGGTTTTGTCACCTTGTAGCATATTAATTTATGATTTTAAAGTAATTGATTGTCTCACTATTTTATTTTTTTATTTGCTTTTGGTGGCTTTCGTATCACTACGGCCATGATAGGCCATTGTGATCGGCACTTTGTGTGCCCCGCCTCGAAGCAGCGGAGTTCATAATTCGCCACTAACCCTTGCAGCTGCTAGGAACTGTAGGATTTTCTTTGGGGTGGAGTCTCTTAGCTCGTCTGGACTAAGCAGGTGCTTGCAAAAATGGATGCTACGTTTTTGCATCAGTTCTTCGCACTCTCCTAGACGATAGAGATGCGTTTCCTCCGCCTTCTCACAGAACCTGCAGGATTGTGTTAAGACCTGCAGTTTAAACATGTGCTTGTTGAGGCGACAGTTGTATCACTAAGATACATACATAGGTAACTTTCGACCCTTTTGGTGGTAATGGAGTGAAGGAGTTCAAGCATCCAAACATTTGCCTCCTTTAAAATTAACGTGACACAATCACGCTAATACTGTCGGTACTTTGAAAAAGTAGGTTTGACTAGAAAAGTTACAAATTGTAAAACTATTGACACTTTAACAGACAAATAATAAAAATGAGCACTAATTTTATTACGTTCAAACATATTTTAAGTATTTGAAGGTATAATATTACACTCAGTTAAAAGGTGTGCTGTGAAAACATCAGTGTCTTGTGAATAAACAGAAACCTGACTGCACTTTTCCTGATGTTGCGTAAACTGTCCGAAATGGGAAAAGAAACATTTTGATTGGGAAAGTGGTTGTCCCAGTCCAGAATGTCGTTTTAAGTTTCAGTGGAAAAAAATACAGTAGAAGTATTATAACAAATTAGATCTATTTACAATTGAAAAAATTGAGCCTACTTCAGAATTTTGCAAGCAATTTTGAGGTAGCCCTACTGATCCATATCAATATCAGTCAGAGAATTAATAAAAACCGGTAAACCTAAAAAACACAATCTTACATGAGAATACTTATTCAGCTTTTTGTAAACAATTTATAAGAGCAAACTAAAGAAAAGGTTATATTGGAACTAGTTTATGCCCGGCTTCGCACGCGTTGTTTCTATGGAAACGTTTAGAGGTGATTTCTATCCCATGTGAACTAATTTATGGGATAAAATGTATTATTGAATCCAGGATTAGAATTACCTGTGTGCAAAATTTCAGCCCGATCCGTTCAGTAGTTTTGGCGTGAAGAGGTAACGAACGAACATCCATCCATCCAAACTTTCGCATTTATAATATTAGTGTGATAATACCAAATGAATATAAGATGATATAGGTATATTATTTTAAAGTTCTTTGTCTAAATTAAAATAACCTATTGGAAAACAAATAACCCTGTCGAGTTCATATGTGTATATTGAGAAAGTTAGAGATGGAGTTGAGTAGGCAAGGCACCAAAGGTCATAGACATTTTTCCCGCGTCTCATAAAACCACAGACCTTACGCAAACAAGTAGTAAAATCAATTAAATCGACTGCGAATTCCCTGTTTAGTATGATTCTCGTGGTAAAACCTCTCGTAAAACTGCGACGTTATGGACTAGGCAAGGCTTGTTAATACTCGGATGGAAGCTCGTTGGAATAAATCCAGCAATGGAACGAGTCACTAAGATCCTGGTACTTTCATGTTAGCAACAAACTGGACTGGAATAAGATGAATCCCGCTTATGAGCAATGTAAGTTTTTTGCTACTAAGATGGATCACTGGATCGACCAAAAGCATCCTTGAGAAACGTAACGAGAAACTCTTAGCATTCCTAAACAAAAATAACTATTTAACCATAGGTCAGCCTGCAATAAAAGTGGGCAAATAATTATCATTTGAAGCACCAACATTTGCATGTGTATCCACACGCGATTCGATCGTACCGCGTGACGTACAGCCGGAAGCCCATTATTGTTCCCAGTCGCTCACTTGTCCCGCTTATCGTATTGCAGCAGCAATGTATGTTGTACAAGTCGTTTTTGAATAAAAGTGGTTCATCGTTCGACCCGTAGCGAGCTTCAGTACGGAGCTATCAAGTCCCTTATCTGAGCTTATACGCGCTGCGGAGCACATTTGCTAATCGGCGCATCGTTTTACTCCCTATAGATGGATACAGCGATAATACGGTAGGGTTTTATACCAGGGTTTGGGGAGAACCAGATTAGGAGCAATTTGCCATACGGCGTTTGAATGAGTTTGATGGGCCCATATTTTGTGGTGGATACGTGGATCGATTTCTAATTTTAATAAAGTTGGAGCTGATTCCCATCTGAACTATCTTTTCAAGTGGAAAGGGGTTTTGGCTCGTGGATTATGTTTTGAGTTGGTTGTAAATGACCTGACTACCAATTACTAACTATCGCCTTTTCTAAGATCTTATTCCATGAGAGGGCTATTCATTAATAGCCTCTAGATCAAAAGTCAAAGCGTAATCTACCAAGTCTATTCGCCCATTTTTATACTCGTCGAACCTATGGCGACTTTTGGTGCAACCACAGCTGTCTCGAAGCTCCCAGCGACCAATCAACCAATTACCTACACAAAGAGGATTTATTCCATTAGCTCATGAAGGAAATTAACAATTGCTCTCCAAATAAACTCGTCAAGTTAATATGTGATGTCAGTTATCGTTGGGCAGAGTTGATTGACTCATTTATTGGACATGTTGCTTTTATATTCAGATGCTGCTGTGATTGGCTTAATTTTTTCTGTTCTTTGAATCAGTCTTTAGTCAAAACTCGTTGCTTTATTTACTTAACACCTTATAGGACTGATGGATTCTTCAGAAATTTCAAATTATAAGCAAAACTAGGAAACTATTGTCCCTTTCATGGATTACGTTATCTTTTGACAAGCCTGGTTACTTTTCCCCTCCGTCCTAAAGCTAGACGATAATTATTATCAAATTTTGTTTCTTAAATTGTATCAAAACGAATACCAGAATCGAGGATAATAAATACCTCAGTTTTATCACGGCTTTCGTAAACAGAGTGCTGTTTAGTTTAAATGATCAAAAGGCGTTCTGATAGAAAAACGCCTGTATCTTTTACATTTCATTACCTCTCTCTATTTATAATTAATCTTCACATCAATCAGTGATGAAGATGGAATTTGGATCAATTCGTACAAGATGGGTGTTCTAGACGAGCTGGCGTGTGTTAAAAATTTAAATGTTATGTATATGTCACTTTTTTATTGAATTGGTTTGCTCGTGTAAACTAAGAGATAGTTTATAACGTGTGATAGCCAGTTTCTTAAATTTGATCCGATTTGAGAATGTACAGTCAATTAAGATTTTGAAAAAAGACTAGAAAGGTAATCCTTAAACCCCGATCAAGGCACCTGAATAAGTTAACTGTAATCTACAGAAACGCAGAAAACCAACTTTAACCAACATCCTGTTCGAAAGATCTATTAGAAATTCATCGAAACTCCCAAGCGACAGAACTCTTAGCAATTTAAAATAGATAAAAACATGGCTTCCAAGTTATCGGAGCGCATCGGTAGATAGAGCCTAGCGATAAGGCTGCACGGGTGCCAGGATCGGAGAGGTAAAATAGTAAAGGGCGGAGTGACCCAGTGGCCTGCTGGCATTTTGTTGTTGTAAGTTCGTGTGGTTCACTTATGTTGGTGGTTGAGACAAATTCGTTGGGTACTCTTCTTTTATTTCAACCTATGTCATTAGGGTACCACCACAGTCAGAGCTTTGCCAATTACATCCAAGGTAAAGGCCCCGCCTTTTCACCCATTTCTTGTGTTTTTTATTTGCAAGTAGATAAGCAAGTACTTAATAAGCTGTAACGTCTCCGAAGTTACAGGCGTCCATAGGCTGCTGTAACCGCTTCCCATCAGGCGGACCGCACACTTGACTGCCAGCTTTGTGGTATAAATAAAGCAAAAACAAGTTCGTTCTTTCGGGATGGCGGAGTGATCTTGATTTGTTAGATATTCATTTAGTAGGCTTAATTTAAAAATTCAAATTTAAATATGTATTGGTAGAAAGAGAATAGCCTCTCAAGACCTAATATGAGAACACCAAATAAATGGATATGCCAATAAATAAATGGCATTTAATCTTACAATGAAATAGCTGGCATCAATACGCATACAAAACTCTTAGCTTCATCTTCATCATCATCAGCCTATGTTAGTCCACTGCTGGACCTAGGCCTCCCCTAATGAGCGCCATAGCGCCCAAACTCTTAGCTTAGTACTACCCAATCTCCCGAATTTCAGTTATACATACATCGATGATTTAAACTTTACTTTTACTTTCCCTTGCCCAAAATAACGCTACCGACCGAACTCAAAAAAGAAAAACTAAAATCACAAAAGAAGCATAGAAACATGGCATGAGAATCTAAAATAATAAAATGCACAAAAAGTAATAAAAAACTCAAATGAATCTACGCTCCGACGGATATTTTTCATGCAACAGGAGTTTTATCAAATTCTTTTGCTTCTGCAGCAGGATTCAGCTTTTTATTCAAATAACTATTTGCTTTGCAGTTGGGTAAATAGTTGAGGCAGTTTTGAAACAATTACTGAAGTTTAACAACAGTTGTGTATGGTAATTGTTTGAAACAGCTTTTAATTCTTCCGGTTAGAATTTACTCGTTGGAACAGCTGTGTTTTGTGCGTTTTCATTTTAACCTTGATTTTTACACTTATTGAGAAACAATGGACAATTCACACAGTTTTTTTAACCTTTGTTTCAGACCATGATGTTTAAGGCCGTTTTCTGATTACTCGGTAAGTTTTCGTTACTGCGTATAATGAGCGTGCTGATGTCGTAGCACTGCTGCACCGACTCATCCAAAAACAGCCTAAATGTGGTGGATGGTGGTGAATTTTGGTAAAAAGCGGGTTGCAATCTGTCAATTGGAAATAATACAAAATTTTGAGGGTAAAATCTAGACATGTAATTGCTTCTGTAGTGATACTTTTATCCTCAAGAAAACATGGACGCGTCTTTTTCTTCCCAGATGCAGAAAATCAATGCAACGAGAATCAAGTGCTGGAGGAAACCCAAGTGTTTAGGAAAAGTGTTAGTGGATCCATCTGGTTTGGAAAGTGCCCATGAAACGAGTCCCATGTGTACGTCAACCGAGGTGATTCGCCAATTCAGCCCATCTTACCTAATTTTTATCATAGGAGTCTGCATGATTCCACTGCAGAGCAAAGGCCTCCCTTTCTACCTTTAATTTTACCAAAAACTGTTTATTTGATAAAAATTAACAAGTCCTTGAAATTGACATTCACAGATATATACATCCTACAGTTGTGATGACTTTATGATATATGACGACCGCGAATGAATACAAAACGAAGTGATTGAAGACCTTATAAGAACCGATAACCGCTGTGTTAAGCGTGTTCTTAAGTGAAGACCGCGACTCGGCAAACGTAGTATAGGACGCCTTCTGGCGCGATTGGATCACGACTTGCGAAAGACTGCAGGCAGTTGCATGATGCTGAAAGCTGAAGACAGTGCAATGGCGCTCATTAGAGGAAGCCTATGTCCAGCTGTGGACGAGTAAAGCCCGATGATGATGATGATGATGGTGATCCATCCCAGGTAGGTTGTTCAAATGCACGTACCTTGGCAACAGTCAAAGGGCGTGGTCTCCGGTACTGTCGGTGCATTAATTCAATAGTAACGCAGCTTTGGCATGACTGCAAATGTATCCAGTGATTTATGTTTTGCCCAGCCCAGTTGTACAAATGTTTTGGACTTGATATAAGATACCTATAAATTTTGGGTATGTCGTGTGATATGCAAGATATTAAGTTTTTAATTAAAGGAAACCTTCATTTTATAGAAGGCAAAAATACCTGATGCTAAATAACCCTTTTAACATCCTAGTTTTCCGTAAATTGTAAGAAAGGGGTCCTACATTTTTGACAGGAAACACACTTTCACAGTAAAAGCAATTGCAATAATAACCACGACATCAGTCAGAGTAAATGTTAGGATGAAATATGAACATTTGGCTTACGATTCTTCCTTCATTCAAGCGCAGTAAAACAAACCGAGCTAAAAACTTTTTTAAAAAAGCTCGGTCCTCGAATTCAATATCGTTGTCGGGGGCTACTCCGCAAAAGCTATTACAAAGAAACAAGAATTTCAGTGGCTTTAGAGAATTTTGCTGTATCTTACTGTGATTATACATATAATCGATAGGTATTCGAAGTCAAATGGTTATTTCTGCAAGGATATCTCCAAGACTTTTGCTTGCGTCTTAGCTAAAGTGATCTACGAGTAGGTACCACATAGAACTTGAATTGCAAAAACATAATAGCACTCAACAGCATAATGTAGGCAGATCTATCTATAAGCTAATGATTTTAAAACCAATCCGAGCATTAGCTCCGGCGACTACTGTAACCAAATTTGTGAAGTAGCCACCCAAGGGTAATCCAGTAAATTATTCAGCCCGGCTACCATGTCCAGGCAATTAAACAGCGCTGAAATTAAAGTGGGCGTACTCAGTGGTCCACTGACTCAGAGTCTCAGATCCTGAGTCAGCTTGACCTGTTTTCGCTTGCTAAGTAGGTAGGTACCTACTGCTCTTAGTTGCGGTTACTATTGCTTTTATGAATGAATAAGGTACCTTTGTTTGTAGATAATCGAGTCAGTGTACGATTTTAACCTTACGGCGATTTTGGATTACCTAAGTACAAATTAGAAATTTGCACAAAAACGTTCAGTTCTGTTAGCTTCTCGTATAAAACCCTATAATCTTCCCATAAATCTTATAAATTGTAATCAAAAAGAAAAGAAAACATATATGGTTAGAATAACTTACCTAAAAGTAAAACTTAACTTATCATTTGTCAAAAAGCTGCCAAAAGGCGTTCAGTTCAGCAAAGATTCTGGGGATCAGACCCTGATGTTGCCTCTCAATACTGGTTTTCAGTTGTAACTTTGGAAAGTTACGTAATGCAAAACAATAACACATGTGGAAAATGTTACTAAGTCATACAAATTAATTTAAAAATCTAAAATTGCCAGCAATCAAAGATGTTGATGATGATAAGAAGAAATGGTCGCCGTCATGCAGTCTGGACACTGCCTACAAAATGCTAAGAAATAGATAACAAATTCTCGAATCAACAAATTTCAATATTTACCCCATAAACTCAATATCAGATCAATAAAATTCAATATTTACCTCGTGTCAAACCAAGAAACCAATCGACCGTCCACACTTCTAAGAAAGTCACCTTCGTTCCGTTTGAGAGGTGATCAAATAATCGCGTCTTTGGCCAACACAAATATTTGAGAACAAAAAAAGAAGTACCTACCTATTCTAAGGATGTGATTAGAATGAATATTGAAGAAGGCAGCACGGTTAGTGACAACGAAAATTCTTAGAGGAATATTATTTAACTACTCCTCGTTATCTTCATCTAACAACACTTTTTTTAACATCTATTTTTTCTTTGCTATCAGCCTGCGGTTGCCTCGCAAACAAGAGGCTATCTATGCTTAAAATCAATAAAATTTGTTCCGTTTAACTAAGGGATCGTGTTGTATTTACAAGTGGTTGCTTTTTGGCATCGCATTTGATAGTGAATAACTTAGAATTTTTACCCTTCTGGCTTCTTGTAAAGAAACTGAAAAAGAATTTACCTTGAAAAAGGCATAATATTGGCTGCTCAAATGATGAAGGTCCAACATTCCCAAGGTCAAATTTCTGTTAACCCGAGAAATGAGGTCCCAAACATTTCGATGCAAATCTTCATCTTGTCAACCTACGATTGCTTCTCACATATTCACCCGGATGGAGGCTTTGACTGATCTAGTGGGACAGTGAATAGTAGGTAGTAGTAGTAGCAGGTAAGTAGTATTTTCTGGTACCTCTCTGGTAAAACTAGTAAAGTAGCTAGTAAGTAGTATTTTCTGGTACCTCTCTGGTAAAACTAGTAAAGTAGCTAAGTTAATAAAATTTAAAATTTGAGCATCCTTAACTCCATCCTTAAATGAAGTGACTCGGTAATTATAACTACCTAAAAGTCGCCAAGCTGTCATTCCAATCCCAATCTTTATCTACGCGACTTATTCAAAAGTATATGAACATAGGCGAGCTTGATCTTTAAAAGGAGTTTTCTTCCAGCAAACCTAATAATGTTCTTCCTTTTGTATTATGTTAACTCTGATCCTCTGGTCCTGATGTTCTCATGGGATAGAAATAACCTTCAAATATTTAAACAATTTAAAAGTATTGATGCTGGACCATCCACAAATCATTTTCTAGCCCTAAAGTAAGCATAGCTTGTGTTATGAGTACTGGATAAATGATATGCTTAGATAGATATTTTTAATACGTATAGAAAGCTTCCAGGCTCGGACCAAATAAAATAAATAATAATAAATAAATAATACTGGACAATTCACACAGCATTATTTAGCCCCAAGCTAAGCAGAGCTTGTATTATGGGTACTAGATAACTGATATACTTAATACAATTCACTACATAGATAGATATTTTTTATTATACATAGAAAACACCCAGACCAATGAACAAATTTCTGCAGATCGTACACAAATTTGTTCCGAGGCGGGAATCGAACCCGCAACCTCCTGCGTCGCAGGCGGACCTTCGCCCGCCGCGCCACGGAGGTCGTCAGATATCTACAGATAGTACTAAAATTAGTCCTGAGGCGGGAGTCTAAGGCGGTTAACACACTGCCACGCATCACGCTGCGTCTTGCGTGTCAACTGCGCGTTTTCTTTACAAACGGAGCTCCGTTGTTCCTTCCTGTGTTGTTCCCCAGGCGGACTGCTACGCCACTTAGGTTGTCCTAAATGCTGGACTGGACTGGATCGCAAACTATGCTCGTTTCAGATATCCCAACGAGGCTCTCGAAGGTTGTATTCATTATGCATACCGCCCGACCTGAGGCCGATATCCGATGTGGGGCAAAAACTGCCAGCTATATAAAGGAGCTTGTTCTTTTCATGTTCTACTGTAATTGAATACTTAAGGTTTGGTTTTTGGATTATCTTGTTTATTGACGTTTGAAGATATACAGGGTGCCACGTAACATGTGTACTAAACCGAAAGGGGGTGACTCTGTACCCCGACGGGATCGCCTAATAACGATTTTTAGAATTTCGTGATTATTTTTGGAAAATTATCAGGTATTTTTCTTCCTATTTGTGTTCTTTTACACGCACTGTTGTATTATTTGACACTATAAAATATTTCACAAACGTTTTTAAAAACCTATTTGCCGTTGGTGCGTTTATTTAACGATCCCACTTTATTTGTCTTCTTGGTTCTCTGGCTATTATCTCAATTCCACGAGATAATTAAAAGTGCTCAAGTCACATCATGTTGCTATAAACTTTATTTGTTATGGAAAAATAAAATGTATAAAAATTATAAGAAACAATAGGAATCTCAGTATTGTTAGTAATTCTATTGGATATATTTTAAAAAATCACACGAGAAATCCCATACCTACTGTTTATTTTGTTTTGAAATCATTAATCTACATTACTAGATTAGTCTGTATCTCCTAAGAACTAAAGCAATGTTCAGCTCAAGGGATTATCGTCCTTCCTGCTCAGTGTCAGGGAAGAACTCTAATTGAAAGTTACTTGGCGGAGTGACGGGCCGTTAACAAGGCCGCGCTAGCCGTTAGGCTAAGCTCCCTTGGTCAGAATGATTCCTAATAAAACTTACATTATACACTTACTAAGTCATAACTTTGTAGGAAATCTTCAATTTTATGAATGAAATTGAAGCAAGTGTACGAGAAACTAAATCTGATTGCCTGGATTCTTTTACAAAACGTAATTACCTATAGCTAAATGTACTTAATTGTTGAATCCAAAATTCTCTCGCAATTCATCTCTCGATTGTTTGGTTGCTATTGCTACTCATGATGGGTACACATGTTGGCCGAATCATGGCAGATATGATCATCTAATAATTATGATTTGGGGATAGCCAGCAACACGCACACTCACACACACACACACACACACAGTCACACAGCAGAACAGAAGCCACTTGTGGTTTACTGTTTCGAAGCCTGGAGGCCACGCCGTGGTTAGTGCGCCAGGATAGTAAGAAGATAGCCAGCAATAAACGACACTGACATGACAATAGGTTCTAATGCTTCAATAAATTCAAATTCTTCAAATTCGCTTGTGTAGGTTGGCGGTTTGTGATTAAAGGATTAAAGGATTATACATAATATAATAGAGAAAATGTTGCATTGCGCAAGTCATTGAAGTTGTGCCCTAAACAAAGGACTCGAACCCACTAAAACCCCCCCGTGAAACGTCCACCGCCGTCATGGGGCGAGATGGGGTTGGTCTACCTACATTATATCTAGTCAATTGATACAGTTTTCAACAACCAGAGCTCCATCTACAACGGTTTACTAAGTATCCCCTGTATTGCGCTTTGTTAGTTGTCAGATTAACATTCCCCGGGCGCGGAACTACTGAATGGATTTATCGGCAGAACCGGGCACAACCGGGCACTGGGCAGAACCGGGCAGTGCCTAATTAGGGTCCGTTTCGACGGCTAATTGATTGACAAGTTACGGATTAATATCTAGTTTTGATCGAGCTTAATGTAATTTTAGTTGGACTGATATGAATTGAGTAACTAATCAATGGTATATGATTATCATAGTAAACCCACGTGCAATAAATAAAACAAATAAATAAATAATGCTGGACCATATACACAGCGTTATCTAGCCCCAAGCTAAGCAGTGCTTGTGTTATGGGATAACTGATAATCATAATACAATTCACTACATAGATAGAATTTTTTATTAGTCATAGAAACATCAGAACACCCGGAACAAATATCTGTAGATAATACAAACATTTGTCCCGAGGCAGAAATCGAACCCGCATTAAAATGTCAGTATCATCACCAGGACCATAGAATAACTATATACTTATTATTACGTATAAGGACACCAATTCCATTGCTGCGGCTTCGCCCGCGTGGAAATTATACAAATAAAATAGCATGCATTTGCAGGTAAATTCAATTTGTATCCATAATAAATTGGACGGATTAAATTTTTAATAGATATTCCTTGATAAGGGCCTCCTCCAGTTCACGCATTATTCTTAGTCTGCTTGAATCCCGCTTAATTACACTATGTATGTTGGTATGTAGTGTTCTATTTTCTTTTGCATATAATTTATTTGTTCTCATATTTCATTTGGTAGATACTGTAACATAACAGCATAGACATAGCAGATAGAACTGTAACATAACAGTTAGAATGTTCTTCTGTCTCTCTCTCTCTCTCTCACTTCGATGTGAGGAAGGTGCTCCTATATCCTTCCAGCTCACATCGAAATTTAACTAGCCCATATGTGTTATTCCTCATCTTAAACTATCTACTTATTTACCAAATTTCATCTAAATTTACGGAGATACGTGGTAACAAATATTAACACCAACTTTCGTATTTAAAATATTAGTAAAAAGTAGGATAGTAGGATCTACCATCCATAATATGCACTTCAAGTCTTCGTTAAGACTGGCCGCCACCGTGGCCAAGTATTCGGCTACCTCCTATTTGATTTTTTGGCGACAGCGACATTATAATTTTCTCTATGTATTTTATTTCGTGGATATTCAGAATCTCAGCAGTGACTAAAAGCAGATTCCCAAGAAAACAAACAAGACCAACATAATTTTACAGTCGCAGCAGTTAATCAAAGCTTATGTTAACTACCACTAACTTCCAAACTCGCCATAGTTTACAAAGTTGTGCTTGACAGTTGACAGCACACAGTTTAATGGCTTGACAACAACTTGAGGATAACTTGACAGGGTCTACTTGTTTTGTTGACTGTGCAATTTGATTTAATGATTACACTCTTTTGAGTGGAAAATATTTCTTGTTTTAAAAGGTTTTTTGCTGATTTCATTGGCTTCGCGTAGGGAATAGCTCTATGGCGCAGCAGGTGAAGGTCCGCCTGCGACGCAGGAGGTTGCGGGTTCGATTCCCGCCTCGGGACATATGTTTGTACGATCTGCAGATATTTGTTCAGGGTGTTCTGGATACTTTCTATGTATAATAAAAAATATCTATTTATGTATGTATTATATTAAGTATATCAGTTATCTAATACCCATAACACAAGCTCTGCTTGGCTTGGGGCTAGATAATGCTGTGTGAATTGTCCAGCATTATTTATTTCACACTAATATTATAAATGCGAAAGTTTGGATGGATATGTGGATGGATGGATGTTTGTTACCTCTTCACTACTGAACGGATCGGGCTGAAATTTTGCATACAAGTAATTCTAATCCTGGAATCAAACAAAGGACTGGAAACAAACTTTTTATCCCATAAATCAGTTCCAATGGGATAGAAATCACCTTTAAACGTTTCCATAGAAAGAACGCGTGCAAAGCCGCGGGCATTAACTAGTACAACCATTTATAAAACTATAAATAAAACCTGGAACTGATGGCTTCTGTCACTGATCTGTCGCCAAAAGTCCAGGGGCCGAAATTTGCTACCAAATCGTGTTACAATGACTATGGTATCGTCGGAGAATCATCCATGGATGAAATAAACTCTAGAATTCTAGATAATGCAGTGCTTACTTGCACGGATAATTAGATGAATTCGTTTCAACCTTCTATCTACACTTTTGACTTTGATTTGTTTCTTTCATCAAAGATAAAATGCCAAAACGTGTCATTCTGAGACCTGATACTATAGTCATGGTCAAGCGATTCATTTAGTGAAGTTCGGCCCCAGAACACTCGTTTCAAAATGTTTCGATGGCATCTAGAGCAGTCTTGAACAGTTTGACGAATCATCATCATCACTGCTGATAAGTCTCCCGAAGTTTGTGCCATCCACCACGGTCCTGTACTAACTGCCTCCATTGACGCCCCCGACGAGTACTAATCGTCGACCCACCTTGCAACTTCGTCCGACGTTTCTTTTACCCTTAGCCACCAATCAGTTGTTGTTTTGCTCCACCTATCATCACCTCGCCTTGCAATGTGTCCAGCCCAACTCCATTTTAGCTCCATGACTAATAATTATTAGTCTGCCATTATTTTGATTTATAAAATAGAGGTTTTACTTATACGCGGAGATAACCTTAGCCCAGCAAACATACTTAACAATTTACAGCACACTTAAAACAAAAAGTGTCATAACTTTCCAAACGCTAAAAACTTAACAAACATAACTCTCACTATCACTCTCGACTTGACTTATGACACTTCGTATCTTGCGAAGTGTCAGAATACACACTGTTACTTACACTTATCATGGATGAAATAACAGTGGGAAAAGACAATGGTTTCATTCAAACCTGTGGATAGTTGGGTATAAGGGTCTTGTCATCAAATGCTTTCTTTTTACTTGTATCTTATCCAGGATGTTCATAATTATAACATGAGACCGCAAAGACTATTGATGAAATCCGAACAGAGATGCCATAGATGTCGAGGTAATCTTAGGGTGCCTATTTTAGGTGTTCTTCGAAATATAATTGGTCATGAGCAGTTCGTTGGTTAACTTTGACGTAAATTGTATGAAAACTTCCGTCTAAAACGTGAATTAAAAGTTCGAAAGTAGTTTGCGCTACCCATTATTACCGTGTTAGATTTCATATTTTATCCTAATCTAACTTATTTTGCCTACCATAACCGTAACTCAGGCGTTTTTCAGTGTTTTATTCCTGGCATATCAATTTTGTACCTAACCGCTTCTTTTCAGAGCGTATCAATTTTAGATCATATATGCTTCTAAACTATATTCAATCTCAAACCACCGCAATAAAGTTCATTTTACTTTTATGGACAATTTTAAATGATTCAGGGTTCGTTGTTATCTAGAAATTGCACCTTTCGGTTATCATGGCGCTCCGTTCTTGAATAATGGGTGTCATTGTACACTCAATTAGGTACAAAGAGGTTATTTGCATATTTAAAATGCCTTTAGACTTAGTAAGTTGACGTATTAATTTGACGGACATAAATGTTACCAAGCAGTAGCCTACCATAGCAAATATCTTCATTTCTGTTGCTGAAGTAAATGCACAATAATACGCAATCCTCAAACACCTGAGGTCAGTCCCTGATTGATGTCTACTGTACTGTAATGATCCCAGATTTCGCACTATTGGTCGAAATTCAAGTAACCACGGTTAATTGACTAATTTTATTCCAAAAGTGGATTAGGTACACAGTACCTCTTATACCTTATCATAGGTATATAATATTTTTTGTAAGGCCTGGGTCTTAAGCTTACTTAATGGATATAGCCTGCCTTATCTTAAAACGGTTTTCATTTTATTACGTGCCTTAATTAAAACGTTTGCAATACGAAACCATAACCTGAGCAGTTGCATAGCAATTAAACAGTATAGGACCGGTTGCTAACCTAGCGGGACCCATTTGCAGGTCATTAAACAACAATACTTCCTAATGGTGCATGCGCAAGTGACCATAGTCAGTATTATGTAATCTGTCAGGTATCATTAAATTATGTTAGCAGCTGCCTTTGGATTCGTTTGCAACGGCTTACAGTGTAAGTTTTTAGCTACGATTGCAGCGATCATTGGCAGCTAACTCAGAAATAAAAACATCCAGTAGAGTGGCGAATTTATTTCGATGGTACTGTAAAATTTGGCAACGATTCCTTAGGTTCTCGGTTGTTTGGTCTCACCACTTTGGCAAATAACACGTCAAGTATGAGTCGGACTCGGGCACCGAGGATTTGTATTATATACCTAAATACTTTGTTTCTTGCCAAATGCTATTCTAGATTAACGGGAAATAGGTAAGTACCATTTATATGTATGTGGCGAGAATCAATTTTTTTTGTTTTTTTTTTTGTGTCCATAATACAGACTGACAGAAAGAGTAACTTTCGCATTTAAATATTTTAGTTTGTTCCTGTGTATCTGAATTAGCAAATTCATATTTTATCAATCTAAATTCATATATCTATTTACATATACACATAACCTATCAAAGCTACTTTACACATAGGTAGATTATCAACACAACGTGAGGTGTGCCGAGTCCTCGTTAATTTCTTCGTCTCGTGAATTGGCAGCATCCCGGATGGAGTTTGCAGAAAGACTTGATGAGGAAATAAGACTTCAAATAATGGTTACAGAGACTAAATTGGTTAAGATCATGAGAGTCTTTGAATTTCCGTTAAGTTTTTACAAAGTTTTAGGATGCGGTGAGGATATTATGAGCAAAATATTAAAAAAAGGATCTATATGTCTATAGACAGACTATTCCGTATTCGCATTTGCAATAATTTTGTTTTGAAACTGTTTATTTAAGCTATCGTAAATTAATTTCAAGCAGTCGTAATAAAATTGCTTAAAAAGTGAGTACAATTTTTATAATACCGAAAACGGAATGTTCTGTGTTCTGTGTTTCTGTGTGCAGATCCATCAAACAATATTGTGTCAAACAATAAGAACCTTTGTAAGATGCTGGATGTGACAAGCTGAGGACATTGCTCCATCAGGGATGCAGGTATCTCCAGCAGTATTAGACTGGCATAAGTTGCTGATGATGATTTAAATCTAGAACCACTCTTTTTCTGATGAAGTCCCTCGCAAAGGGGAGAAACGCTGGTGCTCTTCCAACACAAACTAGGTTCTTAGTTAACCCGTTTACATTCATAATAGATTTGAATGAAGTCTTGAATCGAGATTTAAACTAAAGAATCGAGACTCTCGCTGTGCTAAAAAGAATCGGGATCTGTCCAGATAATGGTAAATAGGACAACATTTGGGAACCAACAAAGTTACTAAGGACCAAAAGTGCTTAAGGTCCATAGTAATTTCGTTGAATTCGCAAATGCGACAACATTTGCGAATTACTATTAAACTATTATGAGATCGTGATAATACTATAACATAAAGTACCCCCTATTTCATTTATGTCGGAGTATTATGATGTTGGTTGACATCAAGTAGGTGTGAATAGTATACTATCTCACTTGATTAATTCATGTTCCCTTTATGTCATCGCTAATTTAATGACCATTCTCAATAAATCAGCCCGTTACGATTATTGCTTTTTGATTTATCTATAACAACTACTTCGACTATCGGCTTCCTATTTAGAGCTTTGGTTTATTGCGAAATGATGTCATCTTTAGAAGTGACATTTTGCCCTTTTTACTTTGTCCCCTATTGACTGTCAGGAGTAGAGACTGCGAAGCGTAGGACGCTTGTTGGTCTGGTGGGATGATGAACTGCGAATTGGTGGCAGATGCTGCATGCATTAAGCTAAATACAGGGTGCTGTGACACTCATTAGGGAATGGCCAAGTTCAGCTGTGGAGTATCTGATAATAATTTTGTTGTAGGCCTTCCAAGTCTGGATAATAATATCATTAATAATGTTACCTACAAAAACAAAGTATAATCCAACTAACTATACACAAAAGACATCTGTCGTTATAATTAAAGCTTCATTGACCAGCACAACAGACAATAAGGCTAACAATAATGAACTAAGTGCAGTGAGTCAATTGGAAAGTTATGAAAGACTAATAATCTTATGAAACTACCCAGTACAATGACTAACAAGACAACTGCGTAGGCCTTTCTTATTTAGTGTGTCTGAATTTCTAATTCCCCTTACTTATAGTCTTGGTCCTAATTTATATTATCAGTGCCAAATCCATTTTGTTACTTTACTATTATCTGACAATATCATAGAATAGAACTGATTTCTGTTGTTCGATATCAAGAGCCAAATTATTATTCAAATCCTGATCTTTATCCAAAGTTATATTATCTTGCTTTTTCCATGTATCGCAAATATCGCCAACACATTAGGTTCCGTAATCCATAGTCCATTTACAATTAATATTAATAAAGCTCTGGGTGGTATTCTTTTTAAAATAATAATACCATATAGCAGTAAGAATCATTTAGGTACTAATTAGTCCGGCACCCACAAGTAAATTTACTAAACGGCTAAACAAAACATTATGAAATTTGAACTTATGAAATAGTTGGGTTTTGGGGAAAGACGAAGGTTATTTTTATCTTTATAGAATGCATGCATAGCCATCTATTTGCAAATGCCGATCACAAATAAAAAAAACTGCGTAAATTCAAATCGCCCGATCACTGGAAGACATTTTTATAACTCCATCAAATGTGATGAAATTACTACTTTGAAAAGATTCTAGAATTCATTATCACAAGTCAATGCTACATTGTTTCGAAGAATGGAAAGAATCGATGGAGTAGCATTTCGACCGTCCAATATATCTTGGGCTTCCTCTCCGTTCTCTGGTTGAGAATGGACGCGCGTGTTAGGTGAAGTTTATTGATCGTAAAAAGCTCCTTTACTGCTGGTTACGGAGTTTTCAATGGTTAATATATCGTTGTTTAGCTTGTGTTGTGCATAGTTATTAACCGCACGACTATCTATAGGTCGACGTCCTGTTATTGGATACCGATATGGCACTTATAAGGGGTGTAGTCTGGTTACATCAAAATAAATGGACAGTATTTTTTGAAAACCGAAATTGTCTGTTAATAAGTACGTCAGTAAAATAATAACCATGATTATTTACTATTTTCGGTTCACATATTTACTAAAGTGTTTTATAGCAAAAGTTATTATCATATTAGTGATATCGTACTTCATTAGAGAAAATTTTCATAATTGTCACCACGATGTAACTTTCATTATTTCTGGCGTATGCAGTTGTAACAACCTGTGCAAAAGATTTCATTTACAAGAGCTTGATTCATTTATGTGAATCATCGGAGAATACTTTTATGACGGATACATCATGTATGTTTGTATGTCGTACAATATCACCAACTTCTTTGTTCAACTTTGTAAGTCGGATGTCATTAGTCTTCTCAAGTAGGTGGGTGTTGTTGCAAGTAATTTTATTATTTCCAGGAATTTAGACTTATTAAATAAATTCTTTAAATTGCATACTTCATATTTTTGGAATTCTTTTGATGTATGAGAACCGCAGTCAATCTGAATTATGACACTGGGAATAGAATAAAAATATATCTGCCAAGTTCATGTTCATCAGATATGATAAACATTTGGCCTTGTTGTTTAACAACTTCTTTGGTATTTTAATGGAAATTGTAACGCTGTGGTGAGCCACAGCGTAGCGGAAATTGTATCTACTGTTTTACCTATGTTTATTTATTTTTATTTAGGTGCTCAATAAAAATAAATAAACATAGGTAAAACTCTGTTCAAGTATCTACAGTAGAAACTGTATTTGTAAAGGTACTTATAGGTACAAAGTTCCACCTGAGTTATCAAGTCATCATTGATATATATATCTCGATAGTTCATTCATTTGTGTTGTGTGTGACCTCTTCGACACATTTACGGTTCATTAAAGCCATTCTTTTGTTGCTGGTTTATTACAAGACTAACAATAGGTAAAGCATTTTATGCAACCATAAATTAGTTTCAGAGCTAATAAACTTCACAGTTCACTTGAATATACTATCGACCTATTCATTCATTCAAACAACATCATTAGCGATACGTCCAATTTTATTTCTTAACTTAAGTTTAGCTATGTTCAGGATTACCTACATGCTTTGGTTTTCATATTAATAAAATTTTTGAATTGATTACGTCATTCAAATATGTAAAATTGGTCCTTAAAATCGTCTGTAAAATCTGAAATCAACAAATTGTTGATCGAAGTAATGAATACTTGTCTTCATAGATTCTCAGAAACGACATAGGAGGCAATTTTAAAATTGTGACGAAATTTCTTTCGGACAGCTAATTGAGATGCTTACCAGCAGCTAAAGTAAGATAATACTTCTCATTACCCTATCCAACTTTAGAGCCACTAAAATCATTAAAACAAGTCCTGAACTTCAAGCCAGTTAAAACGAAAAGATTCGAAGAACGATTAAACATTTAAAGTTTATCTCTAGCAACTTCTACTCGAGCCAGCAGTTCGACTTTGCTCCACTTCCCTCACAATTAGAGAAGTAACGTTAATAGTAATTATCGAAGTCGATTACACAGTGCAAGGGATAGCAGCTGATTCAAATCGTCATCATGGTGTCCCCTTTTGGTGGTTGCACACATTACGAGTAAGGTCTATGACTAGACTTAGGTTTATTTATTGTGTGGGTGTCAATAGAGTCTTATGGTAAATTGGGAAAACAAACATCTAGCATTTAGAAAAGGTATTAAATAATTGATTGATACCTATACTATTCCCGTATGATGATGTTTTCATTTGACCCTTTTAGAAAAACAAATAAGAGAACTAGGTCGATAGGGAAATTTCTCACATCTGTTCTGTCTAAATTCCATTGCGGGATATGTTTTTAATATTATTGACCGTAACTATTGTTTGGTAAAGAATAAACATGGAATGTTTGTTATGTTACATTATTTTTCCTTGTTTGGTTAAATTGTATGGTTGATCAATTCATTTCGAGAAGTTTTTTGTAGGAGTCTCTGTCAATGACGCAGCTGTTCCCCTCTATCTATGATCAGCCGTTTCTACTATCGATCGCAGTTCAATACAGGTATGCATACTAATAGCATTCTTAAAAGGCTTTGTCTCAGACTAGGCGTAAGTTTTTGTGGACTTGCCGAGTTGTGCCTAAGTTATACGAGTACCTTCCAGCCAGCCAGCGGCGGCCGGTTTAGTTTTAGGAATAAGTTAGTAGTTTGGCATTCGTATGTGGACGGCTTCTTGTGTTTCTTTTGGAGTTTGCCTCAAAGTTTTTGTGCCTTTTGAAGAATTTGTTTGGTTATCCATGACTTATAAGAGCTTTATATAATTTCTTGTAAAAGTATTCTCACTTTTCTGTGCTTCTTTTGATTTCATTCTGAAAGTTCAGCACTCATTTCTATTAATTCTTTTAGTGAAGAAAGTGGAATGTTTTTGTTATGACTTAGCACGACCTTTCGTGCTAAATCAGAAACTGCGACGAGGTTACTGAGCTTGGTCTTAGAAATGTTATCAATAGATACCGACTTCTAGGCACGAGCACCAAATTTATCATCGGATCTTCGCTCGGCCATCGGTCTTCATGTTATCATTGCAGATTCCATTTTATTCCCTGGAAATTTTTAATCTACAAATCCATCTACATATATCTAACCTTACACAACCACACAGCAGGTACCTACTATACTCCACTTTTAAAGTTCACTAACCATTAGTCAAAGCTAATTAAAACGAATTTCCTTTCGTTCATTAGCGGGTTCTAGTACAATTACTCCCGAGTTAAACTCCTAATGACTGGTCAAAAAGTACATCCGCAATGGGCTTTACTTTTGTTTCTTATCGTGATCGAGATGATTCAGATTCAGGACTTAAGAATAACTGACAATTGGTCAGTTTTTTTTGCTGGTTTTGTCTCAGTGCATGTTCTTAAGTCCTGAATTTGAATCATCTCGATAACCATAACAATTCCACAGAATCTCGATTACATGGCGTGATTTTGACACTAATTAATTGACTTTATACACCGCAGCTTCATTTTTGGAACCTAGTAGGAACTAGGCGGGTTATGTGAGGTTAGATATGGATAGATTTGTATATCAAAAAGTTCCAGGAAATAAAATGTGATCTGCAATGGTAGTAACATGAAGACCCTTGACAAGGTTTTATCTAGGCTAGATCAGAATAGAGAAAAATGCCAATATTTCTTTTCCAGAATTTAAATTTTACTATGACGTTTTCATGTCTTTTTTTCAATTCTAACCTTGACAAATGAATATCTAGAGTGATCAGTTTTCCCTCCAAGATTCTAAGTCTGCAGATATCAGAGATTGTTTTGGATTGTAGAAAATGAAGCATTATAAACAGTTATCTCGCAATATTGCGAGTTAGAATGTCCGAATCATCATCAAAATGACCATAGCAACAAAAAGGTCATACAATCTTAGATCGAACATAACAAATCCTTAATTACATCTTTAGATTTGCCAGCCACATGCCTTTGTATCGTATCTGATTGAAGCTCTGACATATTGATTAATTATGATTTTAGCTAACATGTACCGCGGCCTCTCTGTGAGCTGCGAATGATGAAGATTTTACTATCATATAACATTTATTGGTGTTTGTACGTACATGGATTAAAGCTTAAGAAACTAATGTTGATGAATAAACACTTCATGCATATTTTTTTACCATGTGTAGGTAGGTCGGGAGTCCTACATAAAATTTTATTCTTATTTACAACTAAAAGCATTCATTACGCAATGATGGTTAGTATTTTTTGGAAATTTCTTATCTAGTCACAGTTTTTTTTTTCGGATAAAGCGAGTCCGTAGCCGCTGAAGCAAATACATAAGTTATAAAAAATCATTTCTATTAAGAAATATTTCGAAACGTAACAACTAAAAAACTGAAGATTAAATCGTGCTTCTGACAAAAGATTATGATAGCCATGTTTTTGTGCTACTGTTCATAAAAACGTAATTCTGGGTCAGTTGAGTAAAAAGTGTAAAAAGTAAAGTAGCCCTTTCCTTCTATAGCTGAGAAGAAAAAAGCTGTGGCACGAGTTGAAGACGGCATACAAGTTGCTGCTCGCGGCTTTGCATCAGTAAATACTTACCTAATACGGTTTTTGTTATTTTAGTGCGTAAGCCCTCACAATCTGGGTAATTTCTAAGAAATCAAATAAGTCAAGTTTGAGTCCCGTGGAAGGCAAAAATTTCTGGGATATTATTTGATTACTAAGAAAATTATAATATAATTAGTATTTACAATTGAAACAGTTGAGCTAACTGTAGACTGTTGCAAACAATCTACAGGTAGCTCAACTGATCCATCATTTGATTACTTACCTATTACATTATTTATACTTCTGATTTATATAGCTCGATGAATCGGACAAGCCCTAAGGGGTGAGTCTATTTGACGTTAGTAATGAGACGTGATCGAGACGACAAAGAGGAGATTTTGTATGGGTTTTGCGTAGTTCCCTGTCCGCACGATAGAGGTGCTGTAAAAAATTGTATGGAAAAAAGAGACGCCATGATCACGTCTCGTTAATAACGGCAAAAAGACGCACCTCTTTGCTCTGATCAGGGCGCACCTCTATAAGAATTCTCAAAAATTACAAATAAAACGTTAAGTGCGAGGCGGACTCGCGCACTAAGGGTTCCGTTTAATTGTAAGACCTTGTTTCTTGCCAAATATCATTATACTAGGTCAACATTAAGTAGGTACCCTGTATATTTTGGTCTAGGAAAAGAAGCAAAAAAATCTTTTTTTTGTTAATAAACTACAAATTTACGGTTTTAAGATTTTTCTCGTTATTTGTGCTATATCACCTTGCTTCTTACAAAATTTTATGATTCTGGGTACACTAAAAGTAGGTTTTGGTCTATAGCAAGACTCAAAAGTAATTTTTTGTGAATAAATTACAAATTTACGGTTTTAGAATTTTTTCCTCTACTTATGCTATAAGACCTTGCTTCTTACCAAATTTTATGATCCTACGTCAACGGGAAGTTCCTTATAGGTTTTGGTCCATGGCGAGCATTAAAACTACTTTTTTTAAGTGAATAAATTACAAATTTACAACGTATTTCGGATTTTTCCCTTTACTTGTGCTATAAGACCTTGCTGCTCACCAAATTTCATGATTCTAGGCCTACGGGAAGTACCCTATAGGTTTTGTGTGCATGTGATTTCCTTGGAAATTTCAAAATATTCGGACATAAACGGCTGTAACTTTTAAGTGCGTTGACTTAGAAGTTTTATTTATATTGCGGCTCCAAGAGGTTACGGACTTGAGTATTCGACGTCAATTTCAACTCGATACGTCCACGCGTTTATGAGAAAAGAGGGTTGATAGACGGACAGACAGACAGACAGACGGACAACAAAGTGATCCTATAAGGGTTCTTTTTTTCCTTTTGAGGTACGGAACCCTAAAAACCCCTTCTGCGGCTCTCAAGGTTAATAACCAATAACGAGCAATACCTATAAAATACTATTTTTTTATCCTCGTTAAAAAATGAGATCACGTAACATATTTTTCTCATTTTTATCAAAAAAAGTTTGAGCGAAATAAAATTTTCTATTTAAAATAACAAAAGTTGAAACGAAACTGTTTACTCATTCATACTGCTATTAAATCTAGCGGAATGTCTATGAATAAATCGATTCAACTCGAATAGAAATGCTCGTTTCAATCGAGATAAATATCGATCAATATCCAGTGACGGTCCAATTACATTGTGCTACAAGCACGGGCTGAATCTTAAGGGGCTTGCTCAATAACATTAATTCAATAGGTTAATCCTTTCACACACTTCACTGGAATTTGTCTAATTGTGGGAACAACGTGTGAATGTCTATTTAATTATTATTGTTTTTTTGCTCTGTAAGAAAATACCTATTTTTGGAGTAATTTAATCGTTTTGCAAGTAATTTTCAGGCAGCATCATTTTTCTATACTCAAAATTAGCAAAGGTTGAAGACGAACTTCAATCAAAGTCTGTTGATTTATAGCTCATTAGAGCTTTAAGCTAGTCTGTTACATTAAGCTCCATAATGCAAATAAAGACCCCATTCTACCAACTCCTTAACAGGACATTTATTTAATTGTAACACGTACAGATTTACGATGCATTCGAAATCGGTTATCTTGTATCTGTCCAGCGATGATTTGTTTTTGTTCGGGTTTTAATGTATGGGAACTAGTCTATCGGATGGGTAGTCCACTCAGAATATATGATTATCTGATGCATTGATAAGATGCAAGTAGATGTAAGGTTCAATTTGTATTTGAACAAGATTTTTTTATGTTAACTGAAAGGTACCTATGAAATAATGTAGTTAGACACCTAAATACCTATGTTTTTTGATGAAAAACTAAAGAATTCTTTCGATGAATATCCCTTTCTGTTAGGATTTTTATTTTGGCCTAGAAAATGTTTTGGTGGTGATGATTTGATGCCCTCCTAGCCGAATTTCGGCCACGGTGGCCTGTCTCAACGAAAATGATTTGGTATGTTTTTCATAAAACATAAGTAAATTAATCACCATACTGATATTATAAATGCGAAAGCTTAGATGTTTAGATGTATGGATGGATGGATGAATGTTTATTATCTCTTCACGCCAAAACAATTGAACGGATCGGGCTGTAATGTTTGCATACAGGTCATTCTTATCCTGGAATCAAACATAGGCTACTTTGTATCCCATAAATTAGTTCCCACGGGATAGAAAACGTTGCCACAGAAACAAAGCGTGCGAAGTCGTGGGCAGAAACTAGTTTAAGATATATTCAAAAACTACTACTTTTCGAAATATTGTATTTTTTACCGTGTAAAAAATGTGATTGTGTGCTGTGCCTCTATCACAAATAATTTGGCGAATAGATCTCCCCGCATCGTGGCCGATCAATCATCTCTCGGGGAAACGACTCAATCGCGCGATAAAAAACACGAAAAACGTTAAATTGACAATATGACAGTAATTGACTGTGGATTATTGATAGGGGAATGATTGCAGGCCTACCATAAAATAAAATCAATCTAACCGATGTTGCTTCATTGGATTTATTTTATTTGGTGTGCGATCAGAATTTCAATGTAAAGTAGTAAATAACTATTCGTGCCTCAATAGTGTAAAAATATTCCATACATATAAATTTTAGGTTCTACTTACTTTTATTAACAAATTATGTTAGAAATAGGTAGGACATAAACTATCAAGTACGTACTTTGGTGACGAACATACGTATTTTTTTTTATTCAATAGACCTTCGTTTGACAACAATCTCATCTAATTAATGAGTCTATCGGGTATTTATCGCGTACCTTTTGTTATTATTTAAAGAAACGTATGAGAAATAATAACAAAAGGTACGCGATTAATACCTGATAAAATCATATATTATGTTAACAAATCGCGAAAGTTTAAAAAACAATCTCACCTGATACAAAGTTACGATGTACCACGAAGGTCTAGATTCTAGTCTAGACCTTCTAGACTCTAGAAGATACCTATTCACTCTTATCTTGAAAAAACCCAAGTTGTAATTGAAAAGGTCCTAGCTTGGTTGTAGGGTGCTAATTTCTAATATTTATAACAGTGGTTCACGAATTATATTGAAAGAGAAATAATGATGAGTGAATGGAAAGAACACAAGAATGAATGCATGAATGAACGGGTTACAGATTAAAAATAAAATTAATGTTTTAACAGTAATTGAAAACCGTTCTATGTCTTATTTGTTTATTTTTATTCAATATTCAAGTTGGAAAATTTTGAAATTACGTACATAATGATCTCCTAGCCGAATTTCGACCACGGTGACCAGTCTCATCGGAGACTAGCCAGATGCGCAGGACATATTACCTACAGTGCACAAGTGTATGCGCAAACACAGGTGTACTCTCTATTCCCTCACTCTTATAATACGATGGTACGACATATCGATACGACCGGGGAGAGTTCAAGCGCAGGACCAACGGCTTAACGTGCTTTCCGAGGCACGGGGGTGTAACACCGCCAACTTTCTATCTCCAGGCTGCTGCTATGATTTTTTTTTGCTAGAAATACCGCAATAACATCTATAGACATAACATAAGCTCTGCTTAACTTGGGGCTAGATAATGCTGTGTGATTTGTTCTTATTTTATTTATTATTAATTAATTGGCCCGATCTGAAATTCGAACCCTCATAATCAGCGGTTGAACAAGCTGACCGCTAGATCAACGAGGCAGTCAATTACGTACATAAGCTAGGTATAAAACTGGCAGCAAGCTCTTAGGTGCTCTGTTGTATAGAGTTTCTCGCTTCCTGGCAGAGATCTTGCTCCATTCAGAAATGAAAACAATACCCAGTAGGAGTGGTAGTCATATTTCTTCATAAGCTCTGCTCTAATTAATACATCTGTAACAGTACCCGCATGGGGCGTGACAATTACCATTGTCATCGACTGTTTAGGCGTGAGATGACGGGGAACTGCTGATAACGTGGTGCCACTGCAAAAAATGCCAAGAGATAGTCAGTCGAAACGCTACTCTAAAAATTAAAAATTTAAACCTATCAAGCGTCACATTTACTATTGACATCGACTGTTTCGGCGTGAAATCTGTTGGCCAGGCTGCGCTAATGCTAAATAATAACCAAGGAAACAAAGATATCGAAATAGCTGTAAGAAGTAGCAAGCTGAAGTGGCAGTGGGTCGGCCATATCTCGCGAAGAACCGACAACGGCTGGGGTAAACGTATTCTTGAGTGGAGACCGCGACCCGGCTAACGTAGTGTAGGACGTCTTCCGACCAGGTTGGATCACTGCAGGCAGATGCAGGATGCGGTAAGCTGAAGACAGAGCGTTATGGCGCTTATCAGGCGAGGCCTATGTCCAGCAGTGGACTAACATAGGCTGATGATGATGATGAACCAGGGACAATTATTGTAGCCTCGCTTATATTTTTGATGCTGAAATTACAAAGTGTCTATAGCATCGTCAAATTATTGTTACACATTTTTTGTCGTAGATAGACTTTTGTTGTTATGTTGGCAAGATATGGAGGTTACCATCCATTGCTAACTTTGCATCACGGCGGCTTAGAAACCGATTCACTCTTGTTTTGAACACACTCGTTGTATTTACCTAGAAGAACAATGCAAATAGTTCCCCAAAACAAATCAAACTATCTTTACCTACTAACTGTAATTTGAAGTGTAGGCACTTTTATGTGAGGTTGCACCACCATTAGGTAGGTATAACAGAGAAGAGTCGAAAGTCACATGATTTGGTGGGAATTTAATAAACTAATGAAGTTGATATGATATTTATTGTCGTTAAGTAGATATGAATCGGCCCCTTTTCATTTTAGAAAATGTTCATTCTTTTGTGAGTAAAGTTGGACGAGTTATTTAGTCAGCACAAAGAAAAAACAAAAGAAAGCGTGAAAATCGAACGATTTTTTGATAAACTGTAAACAAATGAATTAATGAACCATTGTTTTCGAAAAAAAGAACACGCGTTCGAATTTTGAAGTTGACATTCGTAATGGCCTCGTGCGCACGCTTCTGTCACAGAATAAACGAGAACTCAGTTGGTGCAGTTAAGTCACAGAATAATGAGAACACGGTGGGTGAAGTGGCACAGAATAATAAAAACTCAGTAGGTGAACTGGAGATCAAAGGAGCGGCACTGCGCGTTGACAAGGCGACAATGCCATAGAGTAAATGGGCCAGAAGTGTTGACATCCTTGTTTTTGTTTTAAATGAAGTGCGTTTTAGAATAAAGGAGATAATGGCAGCTCGTGCTGCTCAGAATAGGAACAGTGGGTAATTTAACGAGCAAATTTTTTAGAAGGTGTGAAAACAAACTTGCTTTTTGACGACTTTAAAATTTAAGGCAAAATATTGATAAAATGGAGTATTTGAGATAATACTATGACTGTTGAAACAACTGCGTCAAATATTTTCACGTAAAATGACGACTGGGATTTAAAACTGATTCTATACACGTAAATTGAATACGACACGACATACGATTGTATTTGCATTGTATGATAAGTAGGCACAATGACTTCAAGATACCTTAGTTAGTTAAATAGGTATCTTAAAACAATTGCTGACTAAGTGATTAGGATAAAGGATTTCAAACAGTTACTTGAAAGAAAGCGTTTCTTCCTCGTATAAAATGAAATAAACCCAGTTTTTTGGACTTAGTCGTGTGGTACCGGCTTAGAATTTGCAGCACCCCAACTCTTCCCGCGGGTGTCGTAAGAGGCGACTAAGAAGTGATATCCACTGGAAGCGAGCAGCACGCCTGCAGAACAATTTTACCACCAAACTGCTATCCCCGACCCGCATGTCCAGCGCATGGGGATGATGGGCATTACCTCCCATGAGATAAAAGCCAATAAACCGCTTATCAGCCTGCGTCCATCAGTGAAGCAATATAGGCTCTCGAGGTGTTGTGAGGTGAGGTTTTGGACTTAAGCCGGTTTGTCCTCAATTTTAATATGAGAAGGTATTTTTTCCAGATACTTTCTCAACTTTTGGGTAGGGATGCCTGGTCTTGTTTTCATAGTACCTATTCTAAATGCGGGAAAAGTACTATTTCTAATTGCACGTACAAGTAACTATTCAGCCTGAAGTGTCCCAATGCAGGTCAAAGGCTGCGGGGCAAAAGTACAAAGTTTTTAAATAAGTTGAATACTTAAAGAATGTGATAATAAAGTATTATAATATAGAATGAAACGACATCAAGTGTAACATCAAGTGTACCTACGATGGAATAAATAAATACAAAAACAAATTGTTAGTAGGCAATATTTTCTCGGTGGCAGGCACTGTCCTATCTACAGCCGTAAACTCTCAACTGACCACCACCGTCGTCGTGATACGTGGCGGAAACTCGGCTGTCATTTTATTGAAATGTAGCCGTTTTGAGGAAACTATCCATAACCGTTAGGAACTACCTTTCAAACGATTCGGTGAATTCAATCGAGTTTCGAACAACACAGATCTTTTTAAAAAAGCTCTATGTTGTTGGAAACTCAATGTTCGAAAAGGAAGGATCCCATTTGTTGCTCAACTGAGTTGCGCAATTGAGTTGAGCAAAAGGGAACTCCCGAAAAATTCTAGACACTTAGCCACCTAGGTACTAGAATGGAGCTAGAGAAGCGCAAAAGCTCTGAAACGAAGACAAACTGACACAAGTATCTCTGATCACATGTTTGCAACACCATTTACCAGATCTTAACCCATTTTACCCTCAATTTACCCATCCCCTGAGACCCAGTAAGAGGTTCCCGAATATTTGTAAAGGACCAGTTTCGGCAAATAGATGCATTGTCCCGGGTTCTAATGTGTGTTTAATGTATTAATAAGTCAAAGGATTAGGGTCTGGTGCTACTGTGGGCTTCTGTTTTGTGTTTGTTGAGTCTATTCTTTGTTAGATTTTTGTTATTATAGTGCGTATGCTTGCTTACTCTGGGTAATTTCTAGGAAATCAAATAATAAATCTTACATCACTTGATCTCGTGGTGTAGTGAATAGCACATTCCCGTACTGAGGGAAGAATGCGGGTTCAAGTCTCGTCGAAATCGAATTTTTTTGCTATATTATTTGATTTCTATTCGTTGATACACCTACGAGTACCTACTAACATAACCAAATTTGAAACTTTAAGCTTTCTTTCGGTTGTTTGGGGTGTGTTATATATATCAAAATTTGTAATGTACTGTGTATGATTGATATCAGTTATCTAGTACCCATAACACAAGCTCTGCTTAGCTTGGGGCTAGATGATGCTGTGTGGATTATCGGGTTTATTTATTAATTATTAATCTAAATATTGTGTCGCGATTGATTTTTGCGCTATAAAGTCATGATTTTTTGTACAACCACGACATCCTTGGTTAATAAAGGACGGTAGCAAAGAAAAATAAGCTTTTGAAACATCTTACACATCCCTATATAGCAAATAAATATGTACGCTACATATTTAACTGTTGTGATCAACAACGTTTTTTGAGGAATTATTTCAGTGATTTCTACAAAAAGCTTCTAAACAAATGTTAGCGCCTTGTTTACAAACCTTGTATCTATACTGATTTTAACTGGACTTATAAGTAGTGTGTAGAGGCCTATGTATGTCCTGCGGATTATTACCTAGGTATAAGCTGATGAAGATGGACTTAGTTGAAGAAAATCGCTGACACTCGGAACAGAACCTCATACGAGTGTTAATCCTCCAAAACTGGTGTCTAACTAAAACTCCAGCTAGTGTTTAATCAGTTAAATCGTATTGACACAGGATTTCAATTAATGTTGTACTAACACGTTATTGTGAGAGTCAGTAGATATATTCAGTGGGTAACACCAGCTGTGGACAGTGATGATAGTAAAAAATAAACATAAAACAATGCTGGACAATTCACACAGCGTTATCTAGCCCCAAGCTAAGCAGAGCTTGTGTTACGGGTACTAGATAACTGATACACTACATAGATACTTTTTATTAAACATATGTACATACATAGAAAACATCCAGAACACCCTGAACAAATATCTGCAGATCGTACAAACATTTTTCCCGAGGCGGGAATCCTACCCGCAACCTCCTGCGTCGCAGACAGACCTTCGCCCGCTGCGCCACAGAGGTCGTCGTATTATAGTTTACTTACTTCTGCCTGCGGCTTCGCACGAGTTTCGTGTAGCGTCCGTCCCGGGATATTACTAACCTCCCCGCGAAATTTCATTAAGATCAGTTCAGTCGCTTAGGAATTAAAAGGTACCTTACTGAAGATTAATCTGTGTTTTTGTCGTGGACTCTAGATAATATTAAAAGAAATTGAAATAATGAAGAGATATCTTTATCTTTACATAATATAAAACAAAGTCGCTTCCCGCTGTCTGTCTGTCCCTGTATGTATGCTTAGATGTTTAAAACTACGCAACGGATTTTAATGTGGTTTTTTTAATATATAGAGTGATTCAAGAAAAAGGTTTCAATGTATAATACACGCATAATACAGTAGAGAAACACTGATAATTTTAGAGATTTCTAATTTAATGTCGTAAATGAACACATTTTTTTGCGCTTACATTTCAAATGCTGGCTGAATTATACGAGATAGATCAAAATAATGTACTACAGTATTGTACACCTTAAAAAGGTCTACAAAAAATCTGCTATGGTATATGCCTATCTCTTAGGGATAACCCACAATAACCATTATCCTTTACTTTTTATGAGAAATAATGGCTTATTTACGAGGCGATTTTAACCAATACAGAATAAATCCTTATTCAATAAAGTACCTTAAAAACATTGTGCATTTAATATAGATCAATATGGCTCTTTACATCATGTAATTTAAATGAATATTTTCGAAGATATCACAGATTTAAGATGCAGGGACATAGCGATTGTAGCGGTACCGGCCGAGGGGCCGATTCTGTAGTATAATTAGTATCAGCATTGCACCCGTGCGAAGCCAGGGCAGTTCGCTAGTAATAATTATGGAGAACTATTTATTTCTACCGTCAAATACTCGTTGTCATAATAATTTTCACTGCTTAAGCAAGCGGTGAAAATTATTGTTTAACAACCTATCCATACTACTAATATAAAAGCAAAAGTAACTTTATCTGTCTGTCTGTTACCTTTTCACGCCTAAACGGCTGATTGGATCTTAAAACTTGGTAGGCCAGCAGAGGCCGCATTTCTGTGATTTTTTTAAATCATCTGAGACTTAGAAAACAGTGTTTAAAATTCTGAAAAAAGATATATATTAAATAAGGATTTATTCTAGTCAAAGTCGCATTCAGTTACAATATCTAATGAACTTCACTCGATAGAAAAAAAATCCCAAAGTTACCCCTTTTTACTAGCGAACTACTGATATAAGAAATAATAAATAAATAAGAAATAAGAAATCTTTATTTGTAGCTAATTGATATCACACATTTTTTTGTACATAACCAAGGACACTTAATACTTCTAAACAAATTCGCAGAGTTTGACTCGATAGAACGATTTTCTTAATCACTATGTTTAAATAACTACAAAAAACACGAGCGCGGCGGCTGCTTGGCAGGCGCGCGTTTTCCCTTACGCCTACTGCTACAGGAATACCTGGCCTTAAAGAAGTTTGGCAAGATATAAACAGTATCGCGGGGACAGACATAGAATACTTTAAAAGCGCGCGTAAAACCGCGGGCAGAAGCTGGTAAATAATAATTTAAGTTTGAAGATTTTTTTATGTAACCACCCACAACCAAAGTCGCGACAACAAAGAAAAGTTAAATGAGTAGGCGTGAGTTCAAAACTTTCGCACCGAAATGTGAAACATTTTTTGTTTTAATTTTTCGACCAAAAATGGCTTTTGTAAAAAATATAACAATAGAAAGGGACGGTTCTAAATAACAAAGGAATCAGCCGTAACAAATTGATTATTTTGCCGAAAGATGTAGGATTTAAGAAAATCACTTTCAAATGTTTTTTTCAGCCGAATTTCGGCTACGGTGGCGGCCAGTCTAAATGAAGACTAGCCAGGTGCGCAGGAAATATTATAGTGCACAAGTGCGCTTGCAAACACCGGTGCACTATTCCCACAAATTTGAAAATAGTGGCTCTTCGAAATCAGTCGTCCACTGCCCATTGAGGATATCTAGGTGGTCCATAGACAATGTTAATAATAATCCCATCACGCTACGAATGTTTGTATGGATGGATGTGAGTTTGTAACTTCTTCACGCCAAAATTTCTGAACGGCTGAAATAATGCGAGAAGTTATACAAAGCATTATCTAGCGTAAAAATACGCAGGGCTTGTGTTATGGGTACTAGGTATAGTACTACTGAATACTTAATACATTTCATTCAGTTTTTAGGGTTTTGAAGATCGAAGATCGGTTTCAAAACCCTTATGGTCTCGCTTTGTCTGTCCTTTTTTCCCTCCTTAATAACTCAAAAACTACTGCAGCTATCAACTTGAAATTTAAAATAATAATACATTTCGTGCGCCTGTACAGATTTAGAGAAAAATAAATGAAAAATGAAAATGAATATTTTCCATAGGTACAACTTGTGATGCCGAAATTTTAAAAGATACCTACAGATTATATGGGGTATCAAATGAAAGGTATCAATTTGTACATTTCAAAATATTTTTTGAAATTTTTGTAGGTTTCATACTTTTTAAAATATTTCGAAAAAAGTCGAAAAAATACCCATTCCCCCCCCCTATCTCCGAAGATTGCAGAGCGATCCATGTAAAATGTATGGAGCCTTTATAGACATGGATCTATATTTTACAGGAAAAATATAGAGAAGTTTGAAAAAAGAACACTTTTAGAAAAATGGTCAAAAAGGGGGGAAATAATTTTCAAAAGGGGAGGCTTCCTCACCGTGTGGGGTATCAAATGAAAGGTATCGGTTTGAACATTTCAAAACAGTTTTTTAAATTTCTGTAGGTTTCATACTTTTTGAAATATTTTGAAAATAGTAAAAACATACCCATCCCCCCCCCCCCCTATCTCCGAAGTTTGCAGAGCGATCCGTTTAAAATGTATCGAGCGTTTGTAGATATGGATCTATATTTTGCACGAAAAATATAGAGAAGTTTGAAAAAAGAACACATTTTGAAAAATGGTCAAAAAAGGAAGGAATAATTTTCAAAAGGGGGAGCTACCTCACCGAATGGGGTATCAAATAAAAGGTATCAGTTTGGTCATTACAAAACAGTTTTTAAAATTTCTGTAGATTTCATAGTTTTTGAAATATTTAGAAAAAAGTCGAAAAAAAACCCATCCCCCCCCTATCTCCGAAGTTTGCCGAACGATCCATTTAAAATGTATGAAGCGTTTGTAGATATGGATCTATATTTTACAGGGAAAATATAGAGAAGTCTGTAAAAAGAACACTTTTTGAAAAATGGTCGAAAAGGAATAATTTTCAAAAGGGGGGCTACTCCACCGAAAGGGGTATCAAATAAAAGGTATCGGTTTGGAAATTTCTAACCAGTTTTTCTAATTTCTGTAGCTTTCATACTTTTTGAAATATTTCGAAAAAAGTCGAAAAATTTACCATTACCCACCGAACCACCCATTTAACCGAAGCATGCAGAGAGATCCATCTGAAATATAGGTTGGTATACTATTCTTAGGTATTTGTTAAATTGCGAAGTCTCTAACCGGTACTTTTGGCACATATTTGTTGACAAACGTTCAAAACCCTCGGCGTGCGAGTTACACTCGCACTTGACGGATCTTGTTTTTTAACAAGGGCCTATAGTCACAAAAAAAATTACAATAAAATAATAGAAATAAATTAGAACTAGTATTTACAATTGAAACAGTTGAGCTAACTGCAGACTGTTGCAAACAATCTACAGGTAGCTCAACTGATCCATATCAATACCAGTCGGAAGCGTCCCTAAAACGCTGGCTGCATTGCACCGCTGTATGGCATACATAGATATATAATTTTTATAATACATAAAAAACACCCAGAATTCTACAAACATTTTTCCCGAAGCGGGAATCGAACCCACAGCCTCCTACATCACAGGCGGACCTTCCCCGCTGCGCCACTGAGGTCGGAGGTCGCCATGAACTATTTATTTATGTATTCCAAAGCGCGTGCGAAGCCACAGGCCGAAGCCAGTAACGTAAATAACTTATTCTTATAAGTATACGTACGTAACTATCCGCGTAGCGTATCTGTCTGTACGCATTACCATAGTACAAGGAATTCCATGTCACAGATTAGTCTCACTGGTATCTTGTATTGTAACTATTTCTATTTGTTTTTAGGGTTCCGTACCCAAAGGGTGGAAACTGAACCTTATTACTAAGCCTCAGCTGTCCATCCGTCTGTCCGTCTGTCTGTCAGAGGGCGCTATTTCATGTACACCGAAATGTTGTAAACTTATAATTTTTCATGTGTCACACCTTTAACAATAAAGATGTTCTATTCTATTCTATTCATAAATCGTAAAAGGTAGAAAATTGAAAATATCAGTGAATGTGTATTTCTCTTGCTGCTATAACAGCAAATAAAAAATGTACTATATAGTTAATATTCAAATAAAAGGGGGCTTCCATACAAAAAATCTTGTAATTTTGCTCTTTGTTTGTCAAGGCTGTTTATGAACCACAATAAGTAGATACATGAAACTTTCTATAAATAAGTAACACTTCACCTGTAGTAACAACAAATAAAAATATCATCAAGATGAAAATTAAAAGCATTGAAAATTTGTTGTTCTTTGATAAAGTTGCCTTATTTTTATGGTACGGAACCCTTCGTATGCGAGTTGACTCGCACTTGGCGGTTTATTTTATTTTCTACAGGAAACGTTTATTGATTGCCTTAAGTTGTAGAAAGTTTTGGAATTGTAGAACAAGACAAGATGAATGTTTCATGAAAGTTGGGTGGGACATTATTTTTCACCGACCTCAAAAAAGGAGGAGGACTTATGTTCAGCTGTATGTATTATTTTTTATTGTTTTTACTTTTTCTATGAATTTTCATATATTTCTGCGTCAATTTAGGACCGATTTTAAAACTTCTTCGTTAGTTTTTGTATTTAAAATTACCCCAAGGTAGTCCCATAAAAATGTTATTCCCGTAGGTATTTTTCCCACAAAAATTTAAAAAAATCCAATGTAATTATTTAGGAATTTGAAGTCGGTTTTTAACCGACTTCAAAAAAGGAGGGGATTCTATGTTCAGCTGTATGTGTATATTATTTTTGTATGTTTGTCGATTTCTTCGCCAATTATAAACCGATTTTGATAATTCTTTCACTTTTGCATAAAAAATAATACCGAAGAGGTTTGATAAAAATTGTATCCCCGAGGTATGTCTGCAACAAAACTAAAAATCAGGAAAGTGTTAAAATATTATTGAATATGAAGTCGGTTTTTATTTTTTTTTTCTAAACAATCATATAATGTTGTATGTAGAAACGAATTTAGTAGGGAGAAACTTTTTTGAATAATGTTAAATAAACATATAAATATTAGAAATGCGGGCACACTAAATTTCAGACGACATCATAGAGCAGAGCTCATGTTAAGAACTATGATTTATTATATCATACATTGAAATAATTCTGTCTGTCTTATACTTTTTCACGCCCTTAAAACTTATAGATATAGATATATATACTTTAGATTTTATTCCAAGAAAAGTCATAGGCGCGTACAAAGGAAAATGTTGAAAAAAAAAACAACTCTTACCATCTCTTTGTCTGTCATCAAAATAATTCAATAAATCTGCTATCATTCCTCAAAATGGCTACCGCGGTGCCAAACTTTTACGCCGTAAACACCTATTATCGATCATTCAGCGCAATCATTAAAAGAAAATGTGTTTTAAATGAATGCGATTCAAAATAAATTACATTTAAAATAAATGTGTTTTGTCCAAAAGTGGGCTTGTTAATTAAAAATGTCAATCAGTCGTATCCCGTGTGAGACATAGATGAAAAGATGTAGATGGGTCGGGTTGCATACGGTAGGTTAAAAAGAAAAATAATATCCCAAAAAATTTTCAACTTTCTTCAACCAACAAAAATTAAGGGGGCCAGCCATACCACGTTGATTAACTACATGGTAGAAGTTAAGCAACGTCGGGCGCGGTCAGTACTTGGATGGGTAACCGCGTTATGTTGGCTTCTTCTTTTTTTTCAATGCATCAAAAAAAGTTTTTTTTGTATTTCTTTTACGAAATAATTTTGTACGATAGTAAATAACGAATTCCTCCTTGTGCGAGTGGACTCTCACTTGGCCGGTGTTATTAATATTGACAATATTCGAAAATTTATCTAACGGACATTTCTCCAGGCTACATTGTTATGTGTAATGTATTTTCACCTTCTAAAACTATAATTGGTTCGACATAATATACAATATTACTAGTTGGCCCGGCGAAATTCATACCGTCAATGAAAGTTGTGTGAATTTAAGTCAAAATTCATACCGTCAATAAAAGTCGTGTGAATTTTATTTATATTTTGTCACCTTTCAAACCTTCCTTGGACATACAAAAATTTCAAGACCAAAATCAGCCAAATCGATCCAGGCGTTCTCGAGTTTAAGCGAGACAAACGAACAGCAATAAAAATTTATTTATACAGACATTTTTATACAGATAGATACGTTACGATATTATTGTAATATATAGAGCTAATCAATGCTGCCCATTCTGTCTTCTTACAAACTCTTCACTCTTTGAAATCCCCAAAACTTAACGATGGAAACAAATAAATCGTCAAATTAAAGCTCTTTAAAGTTAACAGCTTCACAGCTACTCGTTAATGAGACAACGGGTTTATAGCTATTTCCGTTTTATTTATTGCAACTTCAATTTACATACGGTTTTACTCTGAAAAGGAATAAAATTTCTTAACATACTTAGTAGAAACCATTGACCCAGTAAAATCAGTAAATCAACTTATCAGAAGCGAGTAAGTTCCTTGGGAGCGACTGTCGCCGTGTGGTGCTGGCTTAGAATTTACACCACCCCAACTCTTCCGCAGGTGTTGTAAGAGGCGTCTAAGGGATATCCACCGGGGGCGGGCAGCAGCGCCCCGTGCAGAACAATTCTACCACCGAGCTACGATCCCTAATCTGCATGCAGCGTGATTTAGGGCATTACCCCTCAAATGATAAAAGCCAGTAAGGCGATTATCATGAGGGCCCTGCGTCAGTGGCTCCATCAGTGGACTAGGAAAAGCTGTAGATGAGATGAAGAGAGAATGACGAGGAAGCCACTCTTCGTCTCATCTCATCAGCATGATTCCACTCCTGAACATGCCTCCTACAAAGGACCCCTCGATTGGTTTTACCATGATCACGACGCTTGGAAGACGGGCTGGTGAACGCAGGTGTTAATAAATTTACACCAACCTATGGCACTCAGCTTTTGAAATTTGCCTAGCCGAAAGAGAACGTGCTAATTTTAAACTAGTTTATGCTCGCACGCGTTGTTTCTAAACAAACGTTTTCTATCCAATGGGAACTCATTTACCTATGGGATAAAAAGTAGCCAATGTATGTTTGATTTCAGGATTAGAATTAACGAAATGCAAAATTTCTGTCCGATCCGTTCTGTAGTTTTGGAATGAAGAGGTAACAAACATCCATCCATCCATACATCTAAACATTCAAACTTTCGCATTTTTAATATTAGTGTGATTAGGTATAGTAATCAATTATACTTAAGCATTCAAAATCAAATGGCAAATCAATTTACTATAATGGCATTAAGGCAAGCAAAAGCTCGAAACGTCATAAAACTCCAATGAATACGAAGTCGGTGGCCTATCATAAAGATTCTTAACGATAAAGCTCAAATTTTGAAATTACAGAATCATCAACGATACAAGGTATAAAATGGTCGTATAGATGACGTTTATTTGGCACATAAAATAAAATAATTAATCTTAGAGCGTAAATTATTTTAATAATGAAATGGCCAGGGTTATGACTGGGCAGTTTGACAAATATGTACAATTTATCATACTATTTATTACATACATATTAACTGAGCACTGAGTTTAATTTTCAGATCGTATTGAGACGTCGTCATCGAGACGTTATATTGTTATGTGGGATTTCGTTTGGTATATGCGGGCATGGAACTACGCAAATTCTTTCTCTGTAGAGAGAATCAATGACGATTTTGATGACGTCTCAAAACAATAGTATTATATTAAAGAAACCAAACTCAGGTAAGATAATTTATAAAAAGCTAAGAGGGATGCTTGTTACTTCTTAACAATTTAACTACTGAATAGATTGAACTGAAAAAATTCAAATACTTATGTTGATCAGTTGAGTGTTGATGTTGATGAGTTGAAAGGACTCGATCTAACAAAATTTGTTCCCAGAAAACTGTGTGATACTGCGGGCAGAAGCTTTTTCTGAAATATGAGACAAGTAGGCAATAAAAAGGAAAAGTAAACAATTCCCAAAGTGCACAATCTTGCTAAAACAAGAAAAAACGTCCCAAAATAAAGATTGATGTGAAATCAATCGCGCCCCACAGATAAAGGCGAGCGTCTACACAATCAATTTTAATCTGAGAACTTTGCACGTGCTCTACCTTCTCTTTCCCTCCCACTATAAAAATGGCACGTTAGATAGAGAAAGAAAGACTGAGTATTTTGATGTTACCAACGATGACGCCCGGCCTACTTACAGAATTAAATACTAAGGAAGATTGAGGGACCCCATCTACTAAGACAATGATGTTAGCAAAAACACTGATGGATATTGGTGAAGAAAACTTAAGGGATGACTCGGAGTTTTTTCGAAAAGGGTTAGTTTACTGCACGTTAATCTTTCAAACCAAATAAAATCAAATTAAAACTCTTTACTTCCTTATAAACAATAAACGTACAATAACAAAAGGTCAAATTATAAAATTAAACACTGACACTGACAAATAAAGTGATATTTCTTATCCGACCGACGACCTCCGTGGCACAGCGGGCGAAGGTCCGCCTGCGACGCAGGAGGTTGCAGGCTCGATTCCCGCCTCGGAACAAATTTGTGTACGATCTGCAGAAATTTGTTCCGTTGGTCTGGGTGTTTTGTATGTAAAATAAAAAATATCTATCTATGTAGTGAATTGTATTAAGTATATCAGTTACCTAGTACCCATAACACAAGCTCTGCTTAGCTTGGGGCTAGATAATGCTGTGTGAATTGTCCAGCATTATTTATTTATTTATTTTATTTCTGCCGCTTCGGATTTTTTGATCAAGATAGTCTTCTATCTATCTATACTTATAATAAAACTGTAACAGGTCCAATTCTGTACATTGAAGATATTTTGAAAATTTTTTTTGGAGGGCACTCTATTAACGATACTGAAGCCAAAACTGTAATTTTTTTCATTCATGTCTGTCTGTATGTCTGTCTGTCTGTCTGTCTGTCTGTCTGTCTGTCTGTCTGTCTGTCTGTCTGTCTGTTTGTTAAACGCGCATCACGCCGAAACTACTGAAGGTATTGAAATGAAACTCTGAATGTTTTTTGGGCATACTACGAGGAAGGACATAGGATACTTTTTATCCCGGAATTCAGTCAGGTTCCCCTGGGAGAGGGGATGAAAGTAAAATTTCTTCACCGCTCATGACGCCGAAACTGCTGAATGAATTGGAATGAAACCTTGCATGATTTGATTTCATACTACAAGAAAGGACATGGGATACATTTGATCCCGGAATTCAGTCAGGTTCTCCTGGGAGAGGGGATGAAAGTAAAATTCCTTCACCGCGCATCACGCCGAAACTACTAAAGGTATTATAATAAAACTCGGTATGATTTTAGGTCATACCACGAGGAAGGACATAGAATACTTTTTATCCCGGAATTCAGTCAGGTTCCCCTGGGAGAGGGGATAAAAGTAAAATTTCTTCACCGCGCATGACGCCGAAAGTGCTAAATGAGTTGGAATGAAACCTAGCACGATTTGATTTCATACTACAAGGAAGGACATGGGATACATTTCATCCCGGAATTCATTAATTTTCCCCTGGGAGAGAGGATGGAAGTAGGTAAAATTCTTTAACCGCCCATCACGACGGAACAACTGAATGAATTCGAATGGAACTCGGCATAATTTGAGTTCATACTACGAGGAAAGATACATTTTATCCCAGAATTCAGTAAGGTTCCCCTGGGAGAAGGGATGAACGTAAAATTCCTTCACTGCGCATCACGCCGAAACTACTGAATGAGTTGGACTGAATTGGTACGATTTGAGTTCAAGGAAGGACATGGGATACATTTTATCCTGGAATTCAGTAAGGATCCCCTGGGAGAGAGGATGAAAGTAAAATTCTTTAACCGCGCATCACGACGGAACTACTTAATGAATTCGAATGCAACTCGGCGTGATTTTAGGTCATACTGTGAGGAAAAATACATTTTATCCCGGAATTCAGTAAGGTTCCCCTGGCAGAGGGGATGAAAGTCAAATTCCTTCACCGCTCATCACGCCAAAACTACATAGGTAATGAGTTGGAATGTAATTTGGCACGTTTTGAGTTCGTACTACAAGAAAGGACATGGAATACATTTTATCCTGGAATTCAGTTAGGTTCCCCTGGGAGAGAAGAAAAAGTAGAATTCTTTAACCGCGCATCACGACGGGTCTACGCGTCGTCCGATTTCATGCATTCTTTTTGTTAGAAACAGTGTTGCAAGATCGAATTTGACTAAATCAATAGAAAATCGAGTAGAAAATCAAAATCATGAAATAATCTGTAGATTGAAGAAAAAAATTAGTAGATAAAGGGTAGGTAAGTTCCTATCCTAGTTCCGTGTGCGCACTCGCTCCGACCGGTCGCAATCGTACGCTCTGTGTTAGTGAACGTTACTAAAACAACTAAAAAATGGCGAAATCCACCTTGATTTCGCTTGAAAAGCTATTGGAAAAGTTTATAAGTCCTATAGAACAAAAGTTTGTGACAGTTATGAAAGAACTGAAGAAGATAGAAGACAAAATCGACAAACTTGAAAACAAGAATCAGCTGACGACAAATAATGCGGGTAGCGGCAACAATACACCGATTGCTGGACCAAAGAAATTGACGCACCCATCCACAGGCGAACGGCAACAACAACATACGCACATTACGCACGAAGCGAAGAGACTCACGCACACAGCGACACCTCCTACCACCGTCCCCCTACAGCACAGTGCGCCCGCGCCGCCACCGCCGCTCCCGAGCGCCAGTCTGCGGCCGGCCACGCAGCTTGCCACACCACTGTGCAGGCCCCCGGCGCAGAAACCTAATGCACCGTCTCAAACACATATTAGCGATGATGAAATGAATGGCGGGTGGAATGTTGTAAGACACAATAAAACGAAGCGCTCGATCAAACGGCGACGCTCTGTTATTACCGGGAAAGGGTCTTTGGACAATGAACTACAGATTGTAGAGCGAGTGCGGAAGATACATGCTTGTTTCTTCAAGCCCGAGACAACACCGGAATCGATAACATCTTATATGTTTAAAAAGAATCCGGGCACCGGATATAATGCGGATAAACTTAAGCTAGCGCATAATTACTACTCGTCGTTTGCTATCACAGTACCAAGTAGTAAATTTGACTTTTTTACGTCGGGTGAAAACTGGCCGACCGGAACCGAGATCAGCGAGTGGTTTCGGCACAGCGACGGGCGCGCGAGAGGCACGTCCACCCACGGCCGGGCGACCCGGCCGCGCCGCGGGCCCAGCAGCAGCGGGCCCATCAGCACAGCGCCCCCGCACCCCCCAGCCGCCGCCGCCGCTTCCACCTCCGACGACGCTCCCGCAAACCGCGCGCACTAACCATCTGACTGTATGCCACCAGAATATTCGGTGCCTCACCAACAAGACGAAGAAATTAGAAGTACTTTTGACGAAAGAACTCTCGTGTGACGTACTTATATTGACAGAGCATTGGCTTCAATGCCATGAATTAGTTTCGGTTACGCTTAATAATTATGACCTTATTTCGAAATATTGTAGACCGACGATTCCCCGTGGTGGAAGTTGCATCTACGTTCGGGCTGGAATTAAGGTAATTAACAAACAAGACTACTGTGATCTATCACAGCAACAAATATTTGATGTCTGTGCCGCGCAGCTTGTTATAGAAAATATACTTATTATAGGGATATACCATTCGAACCAAACGGATGACTACGCATACTTGAATTTATTTGAAAAATTATTAACAAAAATTTCTAACGAGTGCTTAGACACTATTATTATGGGTGATATAAATATTAATCTTTTAAAAAATAATAACTTAAAAAAACAATTGACCGACGTTCTGTCTAGACATAATTTCAGTCAACTCATAAAATCCGCTACGAGGGTGGACGGGGATGCCGCTACCCTGCTGGACCACGCGTACACGAACCTCCCCGAGGAGCGCGTCGCGGCCGTCTCCGGCGTCGCGTCGCACCTCAGCGACCACGACGCGCAGCGACTCTCCATCTCGCGCGCCGCCGCCGCCGCCGTCTCACCTCCGCAGTTCAAAGAAAGACGCTCGTTATCCGCGGCCAATAAACTAAATTTCGGAAATGCCCTTGCATCAGTCGATTGGACATTAATGGTGGAAAAGTCGAAAGGCGATTGTTCTGCGTTCGCTGAAATCATCTTAAGTGTAATAGTGAATAAATTTAACATATGTTTTCCCATCAAAAAACAGCTTTGCGCCTCGAAACAAAACGGCTGGGTCGATAGTGAAGTAGATAACATAAAAAACTTGTTGTATAATACACTTAACCTAAAAAAAATATTCCCAGGTAACGTACAATTAATAAATATTGCCGAAAATTATCTAAATATATATAATAATTTAATAAAAACAAAACGTACTAATTACTACAGTAAAATGATCAACAATCACCCAAACAAATCCAAATGCATGTGGAACGTGATTAGTACTGAACTTGGGCGGAGGAGCAGCGAAAGAGTAGATTATACCGACCTCGTGCGAAACACTGATGGCGTCCCTTTTCGCACCAAAAAAGAGCTAGTAGACGCGCTGAACCTCGAGTTCACAAGTGCGGCCAGCAAGTGCGGAGCTCCGACAGCTAACATCGCCTGCGCACACGCCTCCCTCAGTACCGACTCATCCGCATGCGATGCATCGCTACGGTTTGAGCTGTTTTCGGCGGATGAAATAGTTTTAATAGTAAATAAATATATAGCATCAAAAAACAGTACTGACTTGTACGGTATATCATCGAACCTGCTCAAGACTATCGCAAGATCGATCGCCATAGTTATCGCGCACCTGTTTAACGTCTGCATTCGTGCTGGAATATATCCCGAGCCCCTAAAAAGAGTAAAAATATCCCCTCTTTACAAAGGAAAAGGGAAAAAATCGGAAATAAAATCTTACCGGCCGATTTCTCTTGTTCCCGCCATCAGCAAAATCTTCGAGGTCGGACTTAATAAAAGATTGCTATCTTTTATCTGTGAGCGAGACATTATGTCGGATAGACAGTACGCGTATAGAGCCGGGCGTGGCACCACCGACCTGGTGAGGGAAGTGATATGGCGCGTGCTGTGCGCGCGTGAAGACGGTCAATGCGTGGCGCTGCTATGCTGCGACCTGTCGCGCGCATTCGATACCGCCGACCACCACCTCATCTCCGACAAACTCAACTTCTACGGAATAAGGGGCCCAACTCTGTCCGTGCTAACCTCCTTCATGTCCAACCGCACGCAGACCGTAGTAGGCGATCATGGCCGATTGAAGTCAGTAGAGTTGATGAACACCATAGGGGTACCACAGGGCTCGTGCCTCTCAAACACATTGTTCAGCCTTCTGCTGAATGACCTCCCTAAAACCGTCAACGGGGCGCAGGCCTATATGTACGCCGATGACGTAGCCGTCATTGTGGCCGCGCCGAACACGCCCGAACTGGAGGTAAGGCTGAACAACGTAGTGCAGAGCCTCGAGCGATGGTTCCGATCGAATGGCCTAGCGCTAAACAAAGATAAGACCTGCTACATGACTTTCCGTCTGAACGGCACACCCAGACCACTGTTTGCAGTGACCGCTGGAAACACCACCCTACAGATGGTAGAATCAACAAAACTTCTAGGTTTCCAAATCGACAGTGGTCTCACTTGGGAAAATCATATAGAGGAACTCTGCTCCAGACTAGGCCGCTCATGCTTCGCACTGCGCCGCCTCGCCGCGACCGCCACCCGCAGCGTGGTGCTGGCGTGCTACCACGCGACGGTGCACAGCACCATCACGTACGGCGTGGAGCTTTGGGCGCGCGCGGCCGACGTAGACAGAGTCTTCGTCATGCAGAAGCGCGCAGTGCGCGCCATCGTCGGTGTCCCAGACGACGTGTCGTGCCGCGAATATTTTAAGGAATTGAGTATTATGACGCTCGCCTGCGAACTTATCCACCAGGTGGCGATGTTCACCCACAAAAACATCGATGTCTTTAAACGTAGAGGCGTGAACACCACCCGGGCTCTCCGCAGCAATAAGCTAGCCCATATGTTGGTCGCACCGACTCATAAATTGTGCAAATCGGAGAGGTCCGTGTACGTCATGGGTCCCTCTGTATATAACAGGCTGCCGGACACAATCAAAGGGAATGCAACTTCCACGACGGCCTTTAAATCGAGACTACGAAAATGGCTAATAGAAAACTCGTTCTACTCGATTAACGAGTTCTACAAACTGCCATTATGTTAATAATAATTTTAATTTTAAAAACAAAAAATTTAAATGTATATTTAAATCAATAATAATTTCTTTTTTAGCCTGTACTTAAAATTACGAATATACTTAAATTTATTGTACTTTAGTACCAACTTGACTTATAACTTAATGTGTTATTAATAAATATATTGTATTGTATTGTATTGTATCTATTTATTTTTCCAAGACGCACCCATTAGTTAGGTTCCTTCCTACCTACTAGGGTGGTGGGTCTTGGAAAAATAAGTTAGGTTAATGCCTTTCATGATATATGGTGGTTTAGCTGGTCCAGTTAACAGTACTACCGAAGTTTGGTTGGACTCTTACTCCAACCAAACTTCGGTAGTATAATTAAATTAATAAATTTTGTGGTTCAATTAAACTAACTGGACCACAGAAAAATATTTTTTATTGTGGTACACAGCCAACTGTACCTACCTACTAACGAAAAAAAATTACGGTGGTCCAGTCAAATGGATCAGGAGCCCAATTCTGCAAAACAATTGCTTCAGTATGACAATGGAATCGTCGCAGAATCATCACGTAGAATCCTTAGATTAATAAAACTCCAGATAGTGCGCGCGAGATAAATTAGTAGTTTCAAACTTGACGCGCGTCTCTCCATCTGTATTCATCATAGTTTCTTTCATCCAAGGTGGAATACCAAAATGTGTCATTCTGTCACGATAGCCCTGTCATAGTGAAGCGATTACTATAGCAGAATAGGGCCCCAGCTGTGAGTAAGTGACACTTCTTAACACTGACGCTGGCCGAGTCGTAGCTAAAAGTCGTGTGGATAAAGAATGGGATTGAAGATGACAATATGCTATCCCCCGTAGACCCTACACGATTTTTTGGACGGCGGCGTTTCATAATATGGGAGACTATGGTTAAATGTGAACTTAATTAGTCGGCAGGTAAGGCAATCGCGAACGAAGTCGCGGGTACAGCTAGTACTTATAATAAAACTGTAACAGGTCCAATTCTGTACATTGAAGATATTTTGAAAATTTTTTTTGGAGGGCACTCTATTATCGATCCTGAAGCCAAAACTGCAATTTTTTTCATTCATGTCTGTCTGTCTGTCTGTCTGTCTGTCTGTCTGTCTGTCTGTCTGTCTGTCTGTCTGTTTCTTAAACGCGCATCACGCCGAAACTACTGAAGGTATTGAAATGAAACTCGGCACGATTTTAGGTCATACTACGAGGAAGGACATAGGATACTTTTTATCCCGGAATTCAGCAAGGTTTCCCTGGGAAAGGGGATGAAAGTAAAATTCCTTCACCGCGCATCACGCCGAAACTATTAAAGGTTTTGAAATAAAACTCGGTATGATTTTAGGTCATACCACGAGAAAGGACATAGGATACTTTTTATCCCGGAATTCAGTCAGGTTCCCCTGGGAGAGGGGATAAAAGTAAAATTTCTTCACCGCGCATGACGCCGAAAGTGCTAAATGAGTTGGAATGAAACCTAGGACGATTTGATTTCATACTACAAGGAAGGACATGGAATACATTTTATCCTGGAATTCAGTAAGGTTCCCCTGGGAGAGAGGAAAAAGTAGAATTCGTTAACCGCGCATCACGACGGGTCTACGCGTCGTCCAATTTCATGCATTCTTTTTGTTAGAAACAGTGTTGCAAGATCGAATTTGACAAATCAGTAGAAAGTCGAGTAGAAAATCAGTAGATTGATGAAAAAAATTAGTAGATAAAGGGTAGGTAAGTTCCTATCTATTTATTTTTCCAAGACGCACCCATTAGTTAGGTTCCAACCTACTAAGGTGGTGGGTCTTGGAAAAATAAGTTAGGTTCCTACTTTACATGATATTTGGTGGTTTAGCTGGTCCAGTTAACTGTACAATAGTATAATTAAATTAATTAATTATTTAAACTAACTGGACCACAGAAAAATATTTTTTATTGTGGTACACAGCCAACTGTACCTACTAACGAAAAAATATTACGGTGGTCCAGTCAAATGGATCAGGAGCCCAATTCTGCAAAACAATTGCTTCAGTATGACAATGGAATCGTCGCAGAATCATCACGTAGAATCCTTAGATTAATAAAACTCCAGATAGTGCGCGCGAGATAAATTAATAGTTTCAAACTTGACGCGCTTCTCTCCATCTGCATTCATCAAAATTTATTTCATCCAAGGTGGAATACCAAAACGTGTCATTCTGTGACGATAGCCCTGTCATAGTGAAGCGATTAGTATAGCAGAATAGGGCCTGTGTCTAGCTGTGAGTAAGTGAAACGAGTAGGACACTTCTTAACACTGACGCTGGCCGAGTCGTAGCTAAAAGTCGTGTGGATAAAGAATGGGATTGAAGATGACAATATGCTATCCCCCGTAGACCCTACACGATTTTTTGCACGGCGGCTTTTCATAATATGAGAGACTATGGTTAAATGTGAACTTAATTAGTCGGCAGGTAAGGCAATCGCGAACGAAGTCGCGGGTACAGCTAGTCCTAAAATAAGTACTCTTATTATGTACCTTTTTAACCTCCGACGAAAAAAGAGAGAGCTGGGTGTTATAAAAGTTAAACATGTCTGTCTGTGTATCTGTATATCTGTCTGTGGTAACGTGGCTCCCAAACGGATGAACCGGTTTTCGTTGAGTTTTTTTGTGTCATAGATAATTTTATTCCGAGTGTTCTTAGCCATGTTTCATGAAAATCTGTTCGTAGGGGGGTTTTTAAATTTTTTAATTCTGTTCTTGTACGTTAAATTATATAGCGGTCAGTGTCAGTTTTTAATTCATCATCATCAACATTATATTAGTTTCCCTGCTGGACATAGGCCTCACCTAATGAGCGTCATAGCGCCCTGTCTTCAGTTTGCCGCTAATTAGTTAGTCGCATAGTAGGTACATATATTGGAAAGAGAATCACTGATACTGAATGAAACTGAAACGGTGAATTCACTGAAACTTGTGAATCGGTCCCTTATTTTGAAAGTATATTTTTTTAATTAATTAAAAACTTATCTAAATCACCTGAATTCAAGCATTCGCTTTAGGATAAGTTACCACCAATGTCGCTCCTCAGCTCATTTACACTTCCGCTGGATAACTTTATCATTTCCTACAGCTCTCAAAATGTCCTAGGTACCTACTTCCGAGTACATTCGCCGTGTTTTTCCGGGTTATTCCAGTTTTTCCCCATAAAGGGATCTTCAAGGGGGAAAACTGGAATAATTTTTTTTTATTCTAGTTTTTCCCCTCAAGGGGGAAAAATTGGATGACCTGTTTTCCGACTTTATTCAAATCTGTACTTTTGTTGTGACCTGTAAAATAAAATATTAGATAGCTTTGAAGATTTTTGGGTACATTTAGCAGTTTAGCGTCTTCTTCAGACCATCGTTTATTGAAGGCCAAAACGTTTCGTCCTTATCCTTTTTTTTCACCATAATAAGCTTAAAATCAGTAAGGCGTGGCGGTGACTTTACTGCTCAAATCAGTGAGCAAAATCAGGTTTTGCCCACATATGGAATAAAATTTATTATTCAACTTGTTAAAAAAAGTAATCTGAATTCAGAACAAAACAAACATCATAGAAAAAAAAATCGTTTGATCATGGTTTGAAAGAGGTTTGTTACATTGTTATATTGTCTCGGAAGTAACCTATTTGAGCTTTAAAGCTTCTTTTTATCAACTTGTGACTGCTTTGTATATTTTCTGAACACTACCAGCTTTTCAATCATCAGCTGTATCCCCCATACCGTACCACCTACCAAGAATCAGATATAACTAAGTAGCTGCCACGTAGATTATGTGGGACTAATCTCAGTTATGACAAAACAGGATGCCGAGGTATCCGCGTTATCTCGCCTGTGATGTCAGGCGACGCGGCGAGATGTCGACTATCGACATTGCTACGATAATAGGCGGTGAGTGAAGGGTTGAACACCTAGACTCAAGGTTTTATCGGTGATTATAAGAATAGGAACCTTCAGATTGCTAGTACGTCTATTTTTAGAACTTCATGTAGAAAACATGAAGTTCTAAAAATATTGATGTTATGATGATAAATGAGGACCTTCAGATTGCTATAGGTAGGTCGATCTGTTTTTAAGAAAATAAAATCATGTAGTAAATATTGTGATTAAAAAAAATTGTTGTGATGGCTCAGAACCGCTTATTTGTGGAAGACCAGTTTAGTAGTGGAAGTATACTCGCTGGTGATGATGATGAAAAGTTTGATACGAGGAAAGAGTAAAAATCTGATATACCTAAAGGGAAATCTCATGTTGTTGAGAAATATCGCGAATGCTTGGAATAGGTTACAGTCTTAAATTAGAAAGGTCGATTTGTTGACATCAGAATTTAAATGTGTAAGTAAACAAAAATGGATATTTACAAATAGATGACAGTAAGTAAACTATTAGCTTACATTCCATGTAATCTATTATACCAATAACTAAAAGCAAGTCAATATTAAAACTATATCCATCTACTTAATCTAGTACAGGATTAACCGAACCGGAAGTATTTAGTAATGTTATGACCGTTCCAATTTGATCAGATATGATCTACAAATCGTTTCAATGACTTACGCCCCGATATCCCGCGTGTTACGCGCTACGACAGGCATAAACGATATAATACAGCTAAATAATGATGACCACCGACTCGGTTGACAAATTGATGGTAGGTTCAATGAAGAATTATAATCAAACAATTTGTTCAGCAAACAGATCTTTCATAGAGTTTCTAGAAGAAAGCTCTGAACAAATAAGCTCCTAGCTATTTCTAGCCAGTTATAAATCTACAGGTAGCGTTTTAGTAAGTACCTACAATCTGCTTTAGTAGATAAGAAAAATATTGCTTCAAATTAAAACTATTCATCGCACGGAACCATCTCCTCACGAGTAGGAAAGTACATCTCGCTCTTGCCCGGTCTTATGTCTGGTGTCTAACCTTTGACCGTAATGTAAGGTATTACTTTTTTACCATTTGTTACTATTAATAAATATCTAAACAATGAATACAGAGTGGGTAGGTTCTCAATACAAAATGTCCGGTACTTAATCCTCAAAATTAAAATGACCTCAGGGTAGAATAAGTTTTAATATTAAAAAAAAAGCTTTTAATACATTGTCATCCAAACTAAACGTGTTTAAAATTTACATAAAATTTTGGCTCAATCGGTTGAAGATATCTGCTTCAAAATAGAGTTGCAAGATTTCAACTGTACCACAGACCGTACAAATATAGTTACCTCCATACATTGCAAGTTAAATGAAAGCTTGTAAAAACCAGGAACCACATTACCACTATCAATACGCGAGTTGTCCGTAATTTCAGTAACAAAGATCAATCACGAGTAGGTAATCAAATAATATCGAAAAAAAATTTACTTCGGCGGGACTTGAACCCGCATCCTTCCGTCAGTACCGGAATGTGCTAACCAACTGCACAACGAGGTCAAGTGACGCTGAAGTCGAAAATCTTTGCGACTTTTTACGGAATGTAGCGCCGTTGGCTCCACCTACAGGGGAAACATTAAAGTTTATCCATTCCTGTTCAATGACTAAAGTTACGTTAGTTCGTTTGTCGCGTTGCTCAAAATCTAAAGTTTTTGTTTTTATAGTGCGTAAGCCTCACACTCTGGCTATTTTCTAAGAAATCAAATAATGAGAGTGTGAGGCTAACGCACAATAAAAACAAAAACTTTACACAAGTAGGTACTTCTAGAGATATCGCTAACTTCCTCTGTACAATGTATTCAAAAACCCTGACAATCTCTCTGTTTCAACTTCCTAGCCCACATTATCAGATGCACCTCTGTAGGTACTGAGCATAAGCACATTCAATATTATTCAATGCGGACCCGTATAATGAGGTACAAGCCACGGGCGTGGTAAGGCTTTGTGCTGAGTGATTGTGGTGTATTGGTTTAGTACAATATTTGTTCTGTCACGATTATTGATGATTATGATGGTGGAAAAGTATGTCGTTATTTATTATGGTTGGTCGTGGAAGGAATAAGATTTGAAGTTGTTACAGAAATAGTGGTTTTGGGAGCAGGGCTTTGTTTTTTCTTGTATCGGTCAGAAGTAGAAATATTTTTTTAAAAACTGAGGCAGTTTTCGAAAAGTAAGGAAAAGTTCGAAAAGTATACACAAGTAGGTAAAATCATTTTGTGGATTGCTAATACTAGCTATTAATTTTTATCCGTTAAATTTTTATGTCTGACGTATGAACAAACAAACCAAATTAAAAACCATAAAGCTATACATTCCACGATCAAGTTTCTGAAAGTTGTCCCGTAATTTCTAAGGACTTTTATTCAAAACAGCAAACAAAATAAAAGTGTTGTGGACAAAAAACGGCTAAAGAATTATCGGGGCTCCATCAACCAATTAAAAATTAAAGGCAAACTTTCACCCCATTTCTGAAGCAGCCGCTCAAAATCCGGACAACTTCTGTAATTCACACCGATCAATCCAGAACTTCTATTAGTTTCATAACTTGGAACTCTAAGAATCAAGTGAAGTGAGAGTTTTGGGTCAAAAATTAGAGTTCAGTCAAGTGGCCAAGACATTATTAAGAACCTGCATTTTACTTGTGAGGTTGTCGAAAGATTTGATCCATTTTAGCCATTTATTTTCCTAGCCTATTTTTAAAAAACTTTTTGGCAAATATAACGTATTTTTTACTTATTTACTTTAAATGAATTATAATTAGTCCCCGTGTGAGAGCTCCGAGTCTTTTTCTGCGGTAAGCAAATGGAGAGCGGAGAAAAATCATCATATAAATGACAGCTTTCGAAGCTCGCGAAAAATAAATATTAAAATTAAAATTTACGCGCACAGCACCAAAATTTTGAGCTGCACAAGTTTCTAGTAACGATTAGATTCCATAGCATAGGATTTTTTTATGTAAAGCAAATTTGCAGCACTATTTTTGAAAAAAAAAACTACTTAACTATATTCAGCCAATCAGTCGATAAGTAGTTCGATTTGATTCCATAAACGGAACACTAAAATTGAAACTTAAAACCCGTTAAAAGATTCACAACTCTTGGAAAGAAAGCCAATGCAAACCAAAGGCTTCGAGCATGAATTTTTTATGTTGTAGGGTGCCTGCCCCCTTGGAAAAGCACCACCTTGCAAGGGAAAAGGCTAATAAACGTCCTACACTACAATCAGGTTCGAAAAGCAGAAGGTACCGTACCTTTAAATGACTGTTGGTTTTGAGAGCCAATTTTGTTAAAATCTTTCGAGGTTTCCACCTCTTTCATTACAGTTTTTATTCAGGAAACAAAGGCTGCTGCTTTTTAGGACTTTTATCCTTGCACAGTACTGTCTTTATTCTTGTATTGTTTGGTTGTCTTCGTACTTGTTTGCACTGGAAGCTTTTTGTGCCGCTGGCGGGGCTTTGGCGGCAAAAGACAGACCAACTTGGCGGTCTCTAGAGTCAAAGGCCATAATTTACTTCAGGTTGTTGCGCCACACCGCACCGGAGCAGTGGCCAGTATAGGTCTTTATAAGAAGGAAATCCAGAGACGGACCGCCATTCTTGGTTTTGGAGTCTATGAAAACACAAACACTTTTGCAACCTTAGGGGAGATTCTATTTGACGTTATTAATGAAACGTCTCCTCAATATGTATGTTTGGGATGTATGGGATTTGCGGAGTTAGCCCACAAGATAGCGTCGCTTCTTTACTTTAGTCTAGATACCGAAGCGACATAAATCAAAAATATCACTTTATTTCCGTGTCAGTGTTTAGTTTTATAATTTGACCTTTTCTAAGTGTACTTTCAGTGTATTTATGGAAATAAAAAGTTTTTGATTTTGATTTTGATAGAGGTGCTGTACCAAAATTTAAAGAAACAGGAGACGCCACGACCACGTCTCGTTACTAACGCCAAATAGACTCACCCCTCGTGTCTTTTACTCATGTTCTGGACAATTTTCTTACAAAAGCCTCATCCTCACTTTCGACGCTCCATGTCAACCAGCAAGGAACCATCTGTCGACTCTCAGGGGTCCGCCGTGTAAACCCGCCGTTAAAACTGCAATTGTACGGTAAGCTAGAAATACAGCTTCGGGCTACTAATTTGTAGGCTATAGTTCTATGAAAAATTGTATGGCGGAGGTATTAAATATTAATGGCACTGCTCTGTTTGGAGAAAGCTGAGTCAGGGTTTGTAATGTTTAACTTAGTTTTGAAGAAATGGATTTCATTTATTGACTGAGGTCTGTGTTTGCTTGGATAAATCGCTTTTTGTTTGTCTCAGGGTTGCTTTTAAACTGTTGACCTGCTAAGGATGTCGTGACCTGATTAATCGAAACTTGTGGCTGGGTCCAATGTGTGTACCATAAATGTTTTTTTTTTGTGTATACCACTCAATAATCTTATGACAAAAAGTCATTTATCATCATCATCCTCATGGTCGACGACCGGATTTCACCCTCTGTATGGTCAAGAAAGGCGTCTTGAAGTTTGTACCATAATCACGCCTAAACTCACCTCAACAGCCTTTATACCCACTGCTTGATAAACGCCTTATTGGCTTTTATCTCATGGAGGGTAATGCCCATAATCCCCACGCCGGGCATGCGGGTTGGGAATAGCAGTTCAGTGGTAGAATTGTTTTGCAGGAGGCGCTGCTGCCCGTCCCCGGTGGATATCCCTTAGTCATCTCTTACGACACCCGCGGAAGAGTAGGGGTGGTGCAAATTCTAAGCCGGCACCACACGACAATAATCCATAATCAATACGTGGCTTAAATATTCCACAAGTCTCATCACTACTTGAAATTGTCTCGATCATAACATAAGCCAAGAAAGAACCTGTTCCGAAGCTTATCCATTTGTCCCGTAAGTATTTTATAAGAGAGCCAAGGTACTTCAAATCACTTTTGATCCATTCCATACCATTTTATGTTCGAAAACCATTTACTAAATGCCTCTTACAATGTTTCGATATCGGATCTCGTTATTTATTTTATCGTGAGATTATACGGTTCTACTGTTAAACTTAGAATTAAAGATATTTTCCTTAGAAACTTATCTGTTGGCCTTTCAAATTGTGGAAGATCTGGTCTTAGTGGTGAACTTTTTAAAATAAGTATACTTTTTATTATCACACTTATACCAAAAATCCGAGAGTTTAGATTGATGATTTATTTAACTTTCTTCACGCCAAAACTACTGAACATATCTAATCTAACTGAAATTTGTAGAGATTTGGGCCTTGACTGGAATAAAACATAAACGTAGGCTTTTATTTCATAAATCATTTCCCAAGAGATAGAAATAACCTTCTATGTTTCCATATAAATAACGCGTGCGATGCTGCAAGCAGAAACCAATGTTTTAATAAAAACCATTATAGTCTTATTAATAACACAAAATAATTGACCTTATGATGACAAAACCAAATCAATCAAATCAATGACTTATTTGCAAGAATTCAAAATTCAGATAGATAGGTAGTATATCAGATCTTATAACTATTTTAGTAATCCATCTAACTAACTATTTTAAGTCTAACTATTTTAGTAAACAATCGAGAAGTCCTTAAATTGTTTTCTTAAAGTAGGTAGTACCTACTTAAGTAAAACGGCTGTATTTCTGTGACTTAAATCCGCCAAGAATTTAAGTTATCTACTATAGTAGTATTCGGACCGGCTTGCAAATTGATTAGGGAATTATCGCTCCTATTACAACCAAGGAATGCGGTCGCCGCAATAAAGTTTTTGTTGTTTACTTCAAACGCAATCAAAATGTGTTTAGCATTTGCTAAAAGGCCGACTATGATTACAGGGTCAGGCAAATTATTGTGTACTTAATCAAATTGGCGTTGAATAATTTTATTAATAGTGAATTTACGTCTGTAGTCTGTTTTATACAAGTTTGGGCCTAGATGATGCGATGGTAAAGTATTTTTTTTTGGAATTCTGAATTTCAGCCCGATATCCGTTAGGGAGGTAACAAACATCCAAACCTTCGTATTAAACGTAGTTACATACTAAAAAATTCTAGTTCTTCTTTGATTTTTATGTAAGTACTTAAATATGTATTGTTTTTAATTATATAATATCTTAGTCTGCTAACCTTGAGACCAGATGATGTTGTGTGATTTGTGCAGAATTATTTATTTACCTACTTTGTTTTCGCGATTTTTTAGCAATTTACGTTATAAGTCGGGAAAATAATACCAATAGGTATTTAAAACACAATAAATAGAACTTTAATTCAGTAAGTGATTACGATTGTATCGAATTTAACTGATACTATATCGGCTTTATAACCACCATGTACTCAGGACTGCCTCGTTGGTCTAGCGGTCACTTTGTTCAACCCAGGACCTCATAATCAGCGTATGAGGTTCTGGGTTCAAATCTCGGGTCGGGCCCAGTAGTTGTTATTGGGGTTTTTCTAGCAAGAAAAAATCACAGTAGTCGGGAGGCAGGAAGTTGCGGTGTTACCCCTGTGCCTCGGAAAGCACGTTAAGCCGTTGGTCCTGCGCTTGACCTCTCCCCGGTCCTGTCGGTCCACCGTCCCATCGGATTATGAGAGTGAGAAAATAGAGAGTGCACCTGTGTTTGCGCACACACTTGTGCACTATAACACGTCCTGTGCATCTGGCTAGTCTCCGATGAGACTGGCCGCCGTGGTCGAAATTCAGCTAGGAGGACATGTACTCAGGTACCGGTACCTACAAGACCAAAATACCTACCACTTTATCATTGCAATAAGCTTAGACCTCGGTAAAGTAGAATTAACTTTTCTTTTGTACTATCTGTTTCCAATATCATTGTCCACAAATTCTCTCGAGCCATAAATATGGATAAGTTTCGATTCAATATGGATCAGTTTGCAATATCTCAACTCAACAGTAGCAGTATTGCTATTGATAGTGAAGGAATTTGTAGTTTATATCATTGCTATTTGATTTTAGACTTTATGAGTCTGGGTATTCACTTTAGTACCTATTTGTTAGGCGCCTAGTCGGATGGTATCAGAGTGGCAAGTATTCGCTCGTGTAATACCTTCTCGAAAAAAGTTTTCGTTTACTACCCGTTTTATTAGCACCACCTACCTAATCACTCAAAATCATTCGAAAACTATAACAATAATCAGGAAGTTCCTCTCTCTGCAGCCCTATTCACCGGCCTCTTGAGTCTAGCTTTGCGGCCGGTGATTCATCGTTTTGATATATTTTTTTACTCTAGGAGTGTTCTATATTATTTTTATTTTATTACTAAATGTATTTTATAACGAGATTTTAAATAAATTAAGTGTATAGTAAATATATAAATAATGCTGGACAAATAATAATCGAGTTTTTATGAAACAAAAATGGCTCTCTGTCATAATATTAGGTCCTTACATATGAAATTGGCGTTTTTCGTACTGGCCACTTTAATCACAAATTTCTCCTCTTTGGTAAGGAATTCCAAATTCAAATTTGTACAGCTATAGACTCGTGTATTTGTGCTTCGATGATCGTCATTCATTTGTTTTTTTTCTTCTGTTTTTTTCTGTTTGCGTCACTCATTTTACAAAATGGAAAACTTAAAATATCGCATTATTTACGAGTACGAGTTCCGCCGTGGCACTAGTGCTGCGGAAACAACTCGAAGGGTGAATGATGTGTATGGCGGTCGTGTTGCAAAAGAAAACACAGTTCGTTTTTGGTTCCAACGTTTTCGTTCTGGAAATTTCGACTTGCAGAACAAGCCCCGTGGACGGCCTGAGACTCAAGTTGATAATGAAGAGTTGAAGGCTATTGTGGAAGCGGATCCATCGCAAACCACGTCCGAGTTAGCTGCAGGCTGCGGTGTTAGTGATAAAACTGTTTTAATTCACTTGAAGCAAATTGGGAAGATTAAAAAGCTTGAAAGGTGGGTACCTCACGAATTGACTGAAGCAAACCGGCAAACGCGCGTCGACTGCTGCGTTACATTCTCAGTCTAAGACATCCTCCGTACTCCCCGGACCTTGCTCCAACAGATTACCATTTTTTTCGAAATTTGGATAACTTCTTGCAAGGGAAAAAATTCAACTCCGATGGGGCAGTCCAAATCGCCTTCAAAGATTTTATTGATTCCCGTCCGACTGGTTTTTTTAGTAAAGGGATCAATGAACTACCTATAAGATGGCAAAAGTGCATAGAAAATAATGGTTCATACTTTGATTAATTAAATATATTATATTAAAAAATATTCGACTTTTTGTTCCTCCCATACAAAACGCCAATTTCATATGTAAGGACCTAATATTAAGGCGCTGCAAGGCGTTAAATGTATAGAAGGAACAAAATCAAAATCAAAAACTCTTTATTTCCATAAATACAATAAATGTACACTTAGAAAAGGTCAAATTGTAAAACTAAACACTGACACGGAAATAAAGTGATATTATTGATTTCCGTCGCTTCGGTATGTAGACTAAAGTTAAGAAGCGACGAAGAAACCTTTAGCCTGTTAGTTGTTACTTTTCGAGTTGGAGCAAAACCCGTCCCAAGCTTTTTTATCTTCTAGATAATCTGATATTTTATAGTAAGCCTTTTTGCACAGCAAGGTTTTTACAATTTGTTTGAACTTATTTACTGATAATTTTTGCAACTCACTAGGAGTTTTGTTGTAGAAGCGTATACATTGCCCTTTAAAAGATACATTAATTTTGTGTAGCCTAGTTGTGGGCACAGCGAGTTTATGTTTATTTCTCGTATTAAAGTTATGTTTATCACAATTTTTAGGGAATTGATTTTTATTTCTATGAGTGTACAACAAGTTTTCATAAATATATTGACATGGTACTGTCATTATGTTTATTTCTTTGAATTTATCACGTAGGGATTCTCTGGGACCCATGTTATAGATTGCACGAACAGCCCTTTTCTGCAGCACAAATACGGTGTTAATATCTGCAGCGTTCCCCCACAGCAGTAGCTTCATCGTTTTAAAAAAACTATGCTAAACTGGTACTAAGGTCTCAGATGTTTGCTAAACACAAAGCCCGCGTAGAAACATCTGTCAACTTTAAAAGTATTGGCTAAGCAGTATATGTCATTGTGAATAATTTGCTAGTTTTGAGAGAGGTTAATAAGTGAGAAGTGGCCTAGACGGTCGTGGCGTAAGAATCGACCCCTGCAACTCAGCCCGTGGATGTCGAAAGAGCCAACTAAAGGAACCTACCAGAAGAAAGGCAGAAGCTCCTGTCTATGTATTTTTAACACCTCCACTGCGATCACCAATCCGCCTGCTCAGCGTGGTGATTATGGCAAAACCCTCTTCTTTAGAGGAGGCGTGTCCAGCAGTGGACTTATATTGTACTGATGAGGATTACCTCATTAGTCTTACCGCTAGTCCGCTAGTGCCGCCGCTAGTGCTTAGCACTAGCGGCGGCACTAGCGGCGCTCGCACGTGTGGACATCTATTTCTTAAATATATGAATATAACCTATGTCACTCAGGGATACTGTAGCATTCTAATTGTGAAAGAATTTTTTAAATCGATAAAACACAATGCTGTCTTCTTTATCATATTAGTGTATACAACATTTATATACACCAATTAACTTATTACTACTAATTATACACTAATTACTCTCTTGTTAAAGTGAGAGGACTAATGCTTAGATAGCAGACATAAAATTATTTGTATCTATCAACTTTTTGAAACATATATTTTAAACAGATTCATTAATATTTGAGATATTATATTTTATCATACCACCTGCTTTACCATTTCGCTGTTATTATTATCTGTTGTAAACTCGGCTTATTATTTTTAACGACTCGATTATCTTTTACATGCAAGTAAAAACTTTTATCTCTTATATTATTTATAGCTTGTGCATATAAATTGCAAACATGAACAATTTCATCTCAAATGAGATATTAATATGCAATTTGATCAGAAAAGATACACCACTTTTGCTCTATATGGTCTTGGATTAATCAATTTCTTGTTCAAGACATATGAGCTACAACAGTCGTTATTGCTAAGCATATAGAGTTCAAAGTTGTATTTGTGAATTATTCAGTACTATATTTATCGAGATAGCTGACAAGTGGTAATGGATTTGTCAAGAGAAAGGATTTATATCCGAGTACATGAATTTGAATGAAGCACAATTGAACAACTCATACATATTAAACTGAATGGATATTGAAATCTTTATGGTTACTATCAATATCTATCTATTATCTGAGTAAAAGAAAACTTTCGGTAGGTATGTAACTTTAAATATAGTGTGAGAGTTTTTGATATTGCGAATATGTTTGTTCCTTGAAAGCCTTTACAAGAACTTCGTGCCGTCGACTAGACTGAAGCGGCAAGGGATCGGGAGAGCTGGCGATCCGGTGTCCGAGGCCAAAATCCAGTTCGGGACACTGCACCACGCCAGTTAGTTAGTAATGTCAAATATAAAGAAAACATGATGATGGTATCAACATTATCTGCGGTTGATAAACAACGCAAAATAATATATTGAATTCTTAAAAACTGAAATTCAAATAAATTTAATGAAAAATGTATCTTGTTGTGCACACGTTTAACCAATGAACCAACAGAGGCGTTTAAAATTCTCAAGTTCTGAGCACTCTTACATACCCTTAAAGTTAGATAATAAAATAATGAGACTACAAGTACTTACTAAGTAAGCACAACTTTTGCTTTGTATTAAAGCAAAAGAACAAACATTTGAAAGCACAACAACAATTGAACATTTTTAATGCACAAGTTTAACCAATGAACCAACAGAGGCGTTTAAAATTCTGAAATCCTGAGCACCTAGTAATGTAGGTACTAGGTGCTCAGGACTTGAGAATTTTAAACCACCTATGCAATCTCTTACCTACCCCTTAAGTTAAAGTTAATACATAAATAAAGAGAATAAAGTACCAAGTAAACAGACGACAAAGTAAAAAGAACCTACATTTGAAAACAACAATAATTTTAAGCGTTTGTTTAGTGCCGATCGTAGAAGTAGAAGTGAATGTCAACAACGCACCTATAAGAGACAAAGTAGAGGTTGCAACGGTAGAAAGGTCAACTTTGTTGTCCGCTTAACTCGACGCAATAAACGTCACCAGTCCTGCAGCGAGGCTTTTAAAACTGTACAAATCCGATTAGGGTGGTGTAAGCTACAGAAAAAATAGAAAATTCTCTTAAAAAAATGCTTTGTCTACTAAAAATGGTGATAATTTAGTAATTTGTTTAAATTTGTGTATATCGTTATTCATTCATCCTAAAAAACTGAGATTTTGCCAAAACAAGAAATACAACTCGATAAGAAAGTTTGATGAGACTTTATTAACCGGGTTTACTAAATTCTCATGTATGTTGATAAAGTTTAAATTATAAACTCAAGCCAACCAGTGGCTGTAAAGGTCCACTGAAACATAATGCTTGAACTAAAAATAACAGTGTTTACCAATACCACACAAAACTGAAAGTGCTATCTAGTAGTAGGTAATCACGTCTTGGCTGGAGCTTTAATAATGCTTTAATGCATTTTTAATAAACCTATTATATATTAACCTATAGATTCTGTTTACCATTTGTCTACTTAATAAAGTATGTACCTAGGTATTTGCATGGCAATTGTTGTCGTTAATTCCTTTTCACTTATATTGGAATACCAATTACCATTCCTTTATCCTATATGTTTTAGAGTACATACACTGTAAAAATAAATTTACACATTTATCTGTAACTCGAGTCTGTCTGTTTGTTTTACGAGTATACTTACCTTTTCCATTTAAACAGAACTATTTTAAAATCCAGGATATCTATTGTTATTAATAACAGAATCGAGAATGATCATAAATAGAAACCTTAACAGCTGTCGTCAAATCCATACTAATAAACTGTCTAATAAAACATCTCGTAAACTTAATGCCCCGTAAATAAGAATTAAATGAACTCTAGAAGAAAAACAACAAGACTGGCGATAAAAGGTTAACTTGGAATAGTAATAAGCAAGGTATAGACTCGGGAAATATGATCAAGATGCATTACGAAGCTACATAGTCAAAATAATTGAAAAACTATTTTGATAGCTAAGCATCCACCCAGTGACACACAGAAAACACAAAATAATAAGAACTTAAAGAAAAACAAGTTGACGAAACACTGCCAACAAAATATTCATTTACCGAAATGTAGCACCAACCTGCTGGGCTGTGTTGCCGTTTGTGGTGTAAACTCCAATTGAAAACAACAACAATTGGCGTTAATAGTCGATTCTTGTATCGCCACTGGTCATACGATCACTGTGCTACACAAAGCCTTCAGTAGGTAATTTTTCAGTGACAAAAGTGCTCAACAAGCAACGGATAGAAAAAATATCTTGTTTTCTTTTAGAATAAAGACGCTACTCTAGATTGACCTTCAAGATACTTACTTACTTCAAGATCACACCACAAGACACCACAGTAGAGATCCATAGCTTGCTTACATTCAAAAGCAATAGGTATCGAATTCCCGCAAATAAGACGTGGTGCTGTTACTGCCCTGCAAGGAGGTTGTATTGTGGGCGGTTTGAACGATCCTTCCAGATATCAACGGTGGAAGGGACAAGATTACGCGAAACTGTATCATTTCTCAGCAGATAAATTTATGTGTAAGTTAGATTTGAATAATTTTATCGATAGGTAGAGAAACCAAAAGCCAAAAATTTACCCGTTGTATGCAAATTTTCCATCTTCTTTGATATCGCGCTTCCAAAACACAACAAAAATTTAGCTTATGTTACAAAATAAAATTCCCAATTTTTCATAAAGTTGACAAGGTATAATTTTATTTTAAGCATACCTGGACCATATTAAATTGCTTGTCATTGAATGCCTGAATGTACCTCCACAGGGCTTTTAGCTAAGCCATCATAGCTCGTTGAAAATGCAACCAGACTTTTAGGATCACATTGCCAACTTCTTGAAGGTTGTCTTCTAATTCTCTAAGATTTCGGGACCTACTAAATTCTATTTTACTGAAAGCTCTTAAACTCAAGAAGATATATCTAGTAAGGCTAAAAGAGTTTCTTCTTCATTATTAAGCAATACACGCTTACGCCAATGTCTTACAAATCCTTACCATAGGCAGATTAAGTTGTAACGTGGTTGTAACAGATCTATATCGCCTCCTCAGGATGAGGGTTTTATGATTAAGTTTACTGACCAGTGCAAATAGGAATAAAAATTTAAAGCCTCGTAAAACCTGATATTATTCCGATATCTAATAATGGGAAAGAGGTTTTGCATGAAACAAGATAAATTATTCAATATCTTGTACAAGTTGCTCTTTTTAAAGTAAAAGCCAAGACCTATCTTTCAAAATCTCCAAGTTTTTGTTTATGTCTACATTTTTAACAATGCTATTTTCGTATTTTACTATAAAATGTATATCTTTATCTATGTGGGTTGGTTAGAAATAAAAGAGTTTATCCACTATACTGAGTCTATTCATTACACGGTTAACACTAGTACATGGAATTACATTAAACTTAATCTATAAATTCTATAATCCTTAAATTAGGATATGTCTGTTCTAGGTAGAGGTATGTGAAGTGACGGTGGGGTCTTTAGTCGTTTCGCACCGCGAGCGTTTCGAACCGCGGTATTAATCGCCCAAGAGCTCTTTTTGAATGGGTCCATTTGCACCGCGGTGCGAATCACCCAAGATTTTTTTGTAATGGGTCGATTCGGACCGCAGTGGGGAACATCTTTCTTTTTTTGGCGATCGGCTTGCCGAAATGCCGAATAATCAAAACGCGTTTGCGCCGCGTACTTTAAGTTAAACTGTGTCACTACACTACTATAATCACCAATCTTGCCTAGCATGGTATTCTCCCTCGCGTCTACATTACAAGTTTCGAACTTAGTTAGAGCGAGGTGTTGAAACTAAGACTGGTTAACTAGGTCTAAAACAATGTACTTGTTACTTTTAAGACCTTTCAAATAAACGTTTTATTATTATTATTATGCCGGAATCCACTCGTTGGCTGCCTGCTCGACCAGTAGTAGGCAGCCAACGATAGTCGGCAGTAGACGTATGAGTGCTGCTTATGTATTAAATCTCATATCAACTCTGCAACTAATTTTTTTTGGTTTTAAACTCTGATGTTTTCTGTGACTCCTATTTAATTGATACAGAGATAAAAGCGAATGCTGAAACGTAAGCTTGTTTACTAAAATATTCTCATAACTACTTTATAGCAGTGTCAACACTCGATATAGGGTTTGGTTTATGTTCTTGATCCACTGTAAAGTTGTTTAGCAAACCCAGGAATTACTACTGTTTTAATCAGAAATTTCCACTTTAAAACTCGGTTTTAGTGTCCTGTCTTAAGCACGGCTTTTACGTTGTTAATTTATAGTATTTTGCTTTAGTAAATGGCATTAATTTGAGTTTTAATAATATATGTTAAGTACTCTAATGCAATAACTAGTAGGTAGCAATGAAGTTTCTGTTCTGAAGACCATAACTTTCACAAATTGCAATTTTAATGTTTTTAAAATAGGTAGGTAGTATGGAATTCTTTACAGTTTTTAAGTCTGTAGAAAGTCAGCACAAACGAGAAATAAACAGTTAGGTCCATAAAGTTGGCAGCCAGTAAACTTCGCATTTTATACTTTACTTCTATTAACTTCTAAGTTTTATACTCGCAGACTTAGAAATTGAATTTCTTGTTGATATAAAAGTGTTTTCCGTGTGTTACAATTTATGTTTCTATAAACATACTTTCTAGAATTAAAATCTATGTGATCCATTTGTTTTATAAAGTTTCTAATAGAACAAAGGTTTCTGGTGGATACAAACATATTTTTATAGGATTCCCTTACTACGATCATTGCATTTTATTTACGGCTTTTCAAAATATTGCTTAGATAATGCAGCAGAAGCAGGACAATCATAGCCAGTAGCCAGGCTTGCATAACCTCCGTGATTAAAGAAAGGGATTGAGAATGACGTCATCTCTCATGCTGTCTTGCTCAGTATCAATCTAATATGGGGGGGGCATCGTGAGAGATGACGTCTATCTCAATCCGATTATTTAAGTACGCTGTTCATTCAAGCGTGATCGTTATGACTAATATGTATATATCGTCGCTCACAATCATTATTATTCACAAGTTGGACCCCTCTGGGTCCAGAATCACCCCCTTTCTGCTTAGTAATCCCTTTCCGTGGCAGCCTGTATAGTCATTTAAATAGAGTCACTAGTAGCTATACCAACTTTTGGGATCGGACCTAAAGGAACAAGGAAACATTCTAACCAAATTACCCCAACAAACACAACTCTAAAGAACAAGCCAAGTGTGAAAGCACTAACAGGCGTATCTACAAATTATTAGATCCAAAACGGTGATGTTTACAGCAAATAGTATGTAGTATAATGAGAAGTCTGAGTGACGGTGCTGCCTTGAATGGTATTCGTTAGAGACAAAGGGAACCGGGAACAGTGTGAAATGGTTTGAGAGCTTTTAAGTTTGTTAATGAAGGTTTATGAAGTCATGTTTATTAAGATGGAATGTGGTAGTATGTAAATTATGTTTCAGGACAGTAGAGATTAAAAATTTGAATGAAAAGAGATGGAGATAAGTAGCGATAATTTTACATTTTCACGGAAGTTGTAGAGTATTTTTGTTTTAAAGCCGAACTCGATGTGTAATGTAAACTTTAGAAATGTTTTCTGCCATCATAAAATATGTGGTCGAAAACTGTTGAAAATTGCTGGTCTTAGCAAAAAGTAGGTCTTAGATTTTCTGCATTTCACTTACCCAAGGAGTGCATGAATAGGTCAAGGTTAAAAATAAGTAAATACTTATTATCATAGAAATATACACAGACCTAATTTCTGGCCATAGCCTTACACGATTTTTTTCGAGATAAAAAGTCAGCCTTATGTTAATCTAGGTCTGGAACTACATATATGGCAAATTGCAGCCCGATCCGTATTGTTGGTGTGAAGATGTAACAAACATATAAACACAAACTTTCACATTTATTTTAAAGTGTGATTTAATGTGATTTAAATAAACTTCTAAAAGTTTTTAAAATCAAAACAAACAAGAAAAGTGAAGACATTGATATCCTATTTGAAAAGTCTAAAGAATGTGAAAGACAATACAACAATCAGCTCTTCAAATAAAAGGCGGTATCGATTGTGTCACATGCATTATTGAATGGGAGGGAATACGGGAATACTCAATCGGATTATGATAAAGAATACAAGAAAATACGTTGCGTCGGTTGTGGAATATACAATTTGCTCACCTTTTTGGAAATAAATATGAAAAAAATATAGATTGATCAGGACAAAGTGGGTCACAGAATGGGTAAATCCATATTAATATTAAATAAAACGTCAACTTCTAGTCAGACTCGCACACTAAGGGTTCTGTTTAATTGTAAGACCTTGTTTCTTGCCAAATATAATGATTCTAGGTCAATGTGAAGTGATAATTATGGAGAGAATCAAAAATTCTTATTATTTTTTTAAACCACAAATTTACGGTTTTAGTATTTTTTTCCCTTACGTGTGCTATAAAACCTTGCTTTTTGCCAAATTTTATGATTCTACGTCAACGGGAAGTATAGGTTTTGGTCCATGGCGGGAATAAAAAGTATTTTTTTGCGAATAAACTACAAATTAACTGTTTTCGGATTTTTTTCTTTATTTGTGCTATTTTTTTTTTTTTTTTTTATTTATTTACCAACTTAAACTAATGTTACATTGAAAAACTTATAATAATGACACTAAGAAAACCACAGAGGTTTGTAAGGGAGTGTCATTAACGAGTCGCAGCCGAGTTACTACCGATAGGTTTGACAAAAAATAAGACCTTAATTTCTAAGTTATACTAGTACGTTATACTAACACTTAGTACGTTATGTACTAACATAACGTACTAAGTGTTAAGAGTTATAAAAAATAGGCAGAAACTACATGTAAAAAATACAATATATTTATACTGGAAGAAAATAGTTTCATAATTTGGAATTAGGCCTTGCTTCTTGCCAAATTTCATAATTCTAGGTATACGGGAAGTACCTTATAGGTTTTGTGTGCATGTGACATAGGCTACTTGAAAACCGCGTGCGAAGCCGAGGGCAGAAACTAGAATAAAATAAATCACAAATAGATTAACGACAAAACACATTCCAGAACGAATCTTGTTGAAATCTAATAAACTCGAGCTAAATTATAAACGATGGTTTTCTATACGCCATTCCAAATAACTACCATCTATGTACTCTAAAGCTGACTTTTACAGATGTTCAAAACCGAAATCAAGACACAAAATAAATTAAATGTCAAGACGGTGTTATATTAGTTCCCGACTGAGCAGCGGGTCTAGAATGCGAAACTAGGTAACTGACCACAGTGACACACACACACACACCACAGAAAATGAATAATGTACCCAATAATTAGGATAATTATACTGAAACTGTTCCTGCCTATTTCCACTTTGAGGCTTTGTTCAAACTGAATATGAAATTATACTACTAAGCAAACAGTTTTTCATTGAATATGAAACCGGGACGTTTGAAATGCCACGTCTGTAATTATGGTTGAATTTTCTATGATGTGTCTTCGAAATTATAGTGTCCTTTCTATAACTTGGCTGTTTGAATATTTAATAGTGGCGCCCGTTTGCTAGGTGGATAGACGACGAAGGTGAATATAATGGGCGATTTGTCGATGGATTAGGTAGCGTGGTGTATGCACAATCTTTATATATACCCAGCAGAGGATAAGCGGCTGCTGATGATGATCTTGAATCATTAGCAGCCGCTTATCCTCTGCTATATATAAGTATATATGTATAAGTGAACTGCTAGACATAGCCCTCCCCGAATGCATGACATACCGCCCTGTCGTCATCTTGCCGTGTCCAGCATCTACCTGCAATCTTTCGCAGATCGTCATCCCACCTGGCCTGGTAAACGTAGTGTAGGATGACTTCCGGCTAATGGTTATGATGGTATACTGAATGTTCGTTTTAGGGTTAAAAATATCCTGTAATGATTATCACAAATTAAAAAATAAATGTCATTCCAAGACCAAAAGCAAACTCTAGTTTTTTAGATGGTTATCTAAGAAAACACGGGAAATTTTAACGTTGTAGCTTTAATAACTTAAAAGGCAGTGCATGGAATGACTAGACCAGACACTACTGTAGATGCAAATAATCTGCAATGATTTGAATCTCCCACTGCGGTGGGAGTTACACAGACTGCTAATTGACGACCATTGTGAGGACGTAGGCTTGGGACATGCTGCTGCTGAAATATTTACAACGGCATGCGGCATGTTGCAACATGATCCATAGGAAAGTTCAAACTAGCAAGTTGGCTAGCACATCCGCAAAACATCCATAAATGGTTGAAATGTCCGATCGAGACTATAATATTAGATTGTAAGATTCTATCACTGGCTTAGCTCATAACCTTTGTATCAAACACAGCGTAGTAAGTAAGGATCTACTTAGAAATAATGTACTTAGCCACATATTGGTAACTCGCAGAGATCTCTAGGTTAAATGTCACGCATATTTTTTGATTAATATTTTTGTCATAGGTCCTTTGAGGACCTTTGACTGAAAGTGGTGGTGAGAATCAAACTTAAGTGCAATAATCGCCAGCATTTCGCTAAAGTTGAAACCTGGCAGACTATATGATGGGACTTGAGTTTGTTGAAATATAGAAATTCCTTTAAATAAATCAACTATCAGCAATCGCAAAATTGAGGTTCAGAGAGAGTTTCAAAGCAAGCTCGGCTGTCCGTCCCTAACACCCGTGACCAAAATACAACAGTTTGTGTATTTTCCGCATGGTTCCGGCGCTGCTATCTACCGCACGCGTGAGGGAAGTGCAAAAACAATGGCCCGGCTAAAATATTGGATTCGAATGTAGGTGGGGGAGATATGTGTTTGTGTCACGGAATTTAGAAGTTCTGGCATTTGCATAATCTTGTGGGGTATTTCATTATTTGGATGTAAAGTTTATAAGATTTGTGTTTTTTTTGCGGTGTTTTTAAATGTGTTCAGGATCAATAATTTTTATCCTTGGGAAAATATAATTTTTTCGTAGGTATTTTTAATGTGTTTTGGTTTGATTTATTATTAATTATTATTGAACGATCTTGATAATTTTTAAGACAAAGTTTTACTGCTTACGAGACACACAGGACAGCAGAGGCCGGCAGGAGCGAAGGATCTTCTCAGTAGTGGTCACTCATGATTGTCAGTTATGTAATGATGACGCTAATTTAAGATATTTAACTTCAAAACATTATTGAAATAATTTGAACCAAATCTGAAAATTTTCCAAATTATTCATAAGGAAAGCGATTTCACCGACGAGGTCAAAATCTTAATTATATCAAAACAAGCAGAATCTCATCACAATTAAAATGATTCACGGCACTACGTGACCAACAATAACCAAAACCTGAATTAGTATTCCACCGTCAAATCTTGAACATCAAGATGCAAATCTTTTGTATCGTCCATCTAAAGGCAACTTTAGACAGAGCATCTACAAAGATGCACAGAAATATTTAGAATCACAAACATAAAATATATTTATGAGCAGCAAAAAAAATCATGTTACAGCATATTAGGCACTTAATAGATATTAAGTAGAAGTGACGCCAGTGACCATTTTAAGATGGCCTATAAAACTGATAGTAAAGTTATTGCTGAGGGCTTAGATACTGCGATTTTACCGATGCATCTCACACGTAGTGTAGGATGCCCTCCGGCCAGGTGGGATGGCGATCTGCGAAAGAATGCAGGGCAATCTGCGAAAGCCTGCATTGCAGGCAGATGGCGGATACGGCAAGCTGAAGACAGGGCGCTATGGCGCTCATTAGGGGAGGCCTTTGTCCAGCAATTGACTAATATAGGCTGATGCTGATGATGACGATGATGATCTCACACTAGGCCGAGCCTGTATCGTGAGATCCAAGCTGATTATTGTTACAAAAACGAGAATATACTTTGTCTCGATGTGAACGTATAACACTTAGCCCTGCTATCTAAAATTACATTATCTAGTTATTATACAAGTGACTTATTCTAATAATACTAGAGAAAATATTTCTCTTCAAGACAAGAGTGAATAGGTGTTCTTCGTGGTGCTACGTCGTCGGTGACCTTAGGAGCAAGCTTGTTTTGTGGTCAAATGAAAACATTAACAAAGATGACGATGATGTTGATATTCAGACGGAAGAAAACCTTAACTTAGTCAATTTCCACCTTTTTAATTAAAGGGTCTTTGATGAATATCAGTTAACTAGTTACTGTACGCAGTTTCGTTCGCGTTGTTTCTATAGAAACGTTTAATGGTTATTTCTATTCCACCTATTGGAACTGATATAAGGGATAGAAAAAGCCTAGGTTTTATTTCAGGTCCACACCAAAATCACCCGATCTGTTCAGTTGTCGTGGCCTGAAGAAGTTAGAAACCTCCATCCATCCATCCATCCATCCATCCATCCGATGATAGTATTTCTATTTGATCGTTCGCTTCAGGATGACAAGGTATATCTTTGCTGAAAAGGCCAAGTGTAAAAAACCCTAAGCTCCAACAAAAGGACCCAAAGACGCCAATCTAGCGACCGAAAGATTAATTATAATTGTAAATGATCCAGCAGTAAGTCTTCCCAATCCTTCAAGTTAACTTCGAATCAAAATGTTTACGGGAAACAATCCCTTTGAAGATTAACTTAGAATTGGACCGGAATATTTATAAGGGTTAATATTAGAAAACTGTCTTGGTGCTATATCAGGAGAGAGGAGATTGGGAAAAGACAGAGCCAGCAGTCAATAGAGAAAAATCATTACATTATAAGTTATCTCACCAAACTAATCCTCATCATCAGCCTGCCAGCCTACAAGTCCACAGTTGGACTAATTAGCTGGCCGCCCTTTATTAATGAGCTCCAAAACGAATGCGTTACTGCAATTCTATAGTATTGTTTTCGAATTGATAAATACCAGCAAATTGATGGTTTCTGGTTTTTGGAATAAATTTAAAATATATTTGGTTAATACTGTAATCTTGAACGAAAAATACGAATTGGTAGCATTGCTCAAATTGGAAATTGAAAGTATCGAGGGTACCTACGAACACTCAAATAGGGTATTCTATTTCTCTTCTGTTATGAAGAGCACCCTTATTGCCTGGTCTCCTTTCTGAATTTTCAACTTGCTGCTCTATCAGATAGAAAATTACGTAGAAATTTTTGTTTTAAATTCTTGCGAGGGAGGCTGTTTCTGTTTATTGTTTTTGAGTTGAAATGTTTGACTCAGCGATTCGGGAAATTACTTTTGCTTGAGTTTTGGGGAGTATTGATTGTCTTCATAATTTTGAACATGAATTTCAAAAATGATTGCCATTTTTGCCGGCATCCGCCCGTCAGAGTGTGACACAAATTTCATCACATTTTGTGTTACACCTAAAAAAAAACAGAAAAAAACAAATTTGTTTCAAATTATAAAACTAAACACTGACACGGAAGAAAGGGATGTTTTCGATTTTTGTCGCTTCGGTATGTACACTAAAGTAAAGAAGTGATGAAGAAACCTTTAGCCTGTTAGTTGCTATTTTTCGAGTTGGAGCAAAACACGTTCCAAGCTTTTTATCGTCTAGATAATCTGATATTTAAAGTAAGCCTTTTTGCACAGCAAGTTTTTGACAATTTGTATTCAAACAAATAAATTAAAATATTAAATGACAATTTCTGCGAGCGCCACTTCCGGTTAAACCGCAAAGAATATGCAGTGTGTTGAGGACACGACGAGTTTACATAGTTTTAAGTGTGTTTTAAGTGTAGATATAGGCTAAGTTTTAGTATTTTAGGTAAATAAATGGAAAGTACTTAGTTACCGTAATACCTAGAAATAAGGATTAGGTATAGGTAGAAAGCCTATAACGTAAGCTATAAAATGACACCAAAAACATGTAAATAGGGCCTAGGAATAAAAAGATATAAGCCAAAAACCTCAATAGGCTAAGTGAAAATTGTAGGAAAAATAGGTTAAAAATACGCCGTCCTCTGCACGGTATAGCCTCGAGGTAGGTAAGCTACCACGGAAGTGTGCTGCGACACAACATCAACAACAACAACTTAAGTTCGCCTCTCTCGCTCACACAGAGCGCGCGCGCCTCAGTCGTCCGCGCCGTTTAGGCCCCCCCCACCCCACGTTTGGCCCTGCCCGTGGCACTCCGACTATCCCGCCGGTTAGTTGTCGAGTCCCGGGCAGGCGACTCGCGTGCTCGCGTGCCGGGAACCTCATCGTGCAGCGGACACAGGCGCGCGCAGGGCACAGAAGACCGCGCCGTAGAGGCCCCCCCACCCCACGTTTGGCCCTGCCCCGTGGTACTCCGACTATCCCACCGGTTAGTTGTCGAGTCCCGGGCAGGCGACTCGCGTGCTCGCGTGCCGGGAACCTCAAACGTGCAGCGGACACTGCGACCCCTCTGCACAGTGTCAGCGAGCCCCATTCTCCACCCGCAGGACCGCTATTCCAGCGTGCACCCACTTACCCTGCCTGGTGGAAGTTACTGTCTGGCGTTTGTTTCAAAACGTTCAGTGCAGTAACTAACACTTCCCCCTTCCCCTCCGCTCGCCCGCCGCAGTAACCGGTAAGCGTCGCTGGATCACCTCAGCCGGGCCTTCCCTAGGGATCTCACCTGGCTGGGTGTTTCCGCCCTGCTGGTTACTGTACCACGGAGTGCACATCCCATTGATTCCCCCTCCCCCCCTCAGCCCAACGTCACTGACGCCCCCCCAGCCCCCCGCAGGCTCGTTCGCCATGGACGTGTGCGGAACTGCGTCTCCGCCCCGTCCTTGGCCAGGAGTAACGGGATCCAGGGCCCCGCCGCGACCCTACGACACCCAGGAGGAGAAGAGGCAGTGATTGCTGCCCTCTCCCTTGCATGAGTCCCCTCCGCTGCAAGGCACGCCGCTGACTTCGCGGAAGCCGACAGCCAGGGGAACATCACCATCGCATCCACGCGCACCAGCGCGCATTCCCACTGCCGCCCAAGCCATCCAGCTCCACCGCAACATCTTCGGAGGAGTCTTCGCTCATGGAGCCACCGCCGTCACCGCAGATGAGCAGAAGAAATGGCTAACCCCTATCCCAAGCCCCTCCCTTCCCAACCCCCCCCCGCCAGCCTGCTGCCTTGGCCAGCCCGACTCCCCGGATGACGACACGATGGGCCTGGAGCGGCACCGCCGCCCGCCCACCGGATGGGCCTGGAGCAGCACCGCCGCCTGCCCACCGGATGGGCCTGGAGCGGCTCCGCCGCCTGCCCACCGCCTGCCGTCTCCTTCAAAGTCAGGGCGGCCAGCAACCCCACGGGCTACCTTCCCAACCCCAAAAAAAAAAAAAAAAAAAAAAAAAAAAAAATACAAAAAAAATACAAAAAAAGAAAAATGCAGCCTAAAAAAAAAAACTTGCACTAAAAGAGCATAGTGCCAACCCAATGACCAAGGGGTAGTAGCCCCTTGAGATTGAGATGAAGCCGGGGTAATGAGGCCACGCCTCGAGGCCCCTCTCTGTGCCCCCACAAGGGGCCAGAATGCAGTTCAGTAGCTGCGACACACAGTGGTTCCGGTAGCAGTATAAGAAGAAAAGAGAAGAAATAAAGCCCGAAGAAAGAAAAAGAAGTGTTTTCCTGAAAATCCTGAAAATCCTGAAGATCCTGAAAACCGAAGAAAACCCCAAGTATACAGTCCACCACATCATTGGTCCTTCGAGCCGGATAGGAGTGAAGTGATCCCGCGTCCACCGCATCGGAGTAGAAGAATCCTGCGCCCACCGGATCGGAGTGAAGAGATCCTGTGGAGTGAAGAGATCCTGCTGCCATCGGATCAGAGTGAAGAGATCCTGCGGAGTGAAGAGATCCTGCGTCCACCGGATTGAAGATCGAAGAATCAAGCCCTCGCGAAGTATGGTTCGTACCAGAAGCCAAGCAGACATTCACGAACAACAGGAAGAGTCTGAGGAGGCTGTACGGCAAGTCGCCGAACTGGAAGCCATCGAAGAGGAACGAAGACGAAGATTGTCACTGGAACCACCGGCGTCACCCTCTACGCATCAAGTCCCACGTCGCGAACACAATCTAGCTATAATGTCCGCACCCGACCTCGCTCGCGCCGGAACGAGCATGGAACGTCATAGGAGTGAACGATCTCCCGCCCGAACTGTGCGCTCTCTACGATCGAACGGGAGCACATCGGTTAGGGCGCGGGCAGCGGAACTGATGGCGGAAGAGAAACTGGCCGCACTTAAGCGTAAAGAACTCCAAATAGAAGCGGACCTCGTCAAGAAGAGACTGGCCGTCGACCTAGCGGCAATAGAAGACGAGGAAAGGAGTATACATGAAGATGATGACATACCGGAACACAGCAAGAAAGTCGAGCAGTGGCTGCAGACAACTGAAGGGGAGAAAAGCGACACCATTCCAAGAACTGAGAAGAACATCCGATTCAACGTCAGGAACACATCGACTACGCCGGTCAAGACGAAGAGTTCTGCCAACATCGATGCATTAGCCGACGCGATCGAGAAGCTAGCAAGACCGAGGATGAAGTGCCCAGACCTGCACGCTTTTTCCGGTTCACCGAACGAGTGGATGTCCTTCAAAGCTGCCTTCAAAGACTCGACGAAGACATACAAGCTGACACCGGCTGAGAACATCCAAAGGCTAAGAAGCAGCCTTAAAGGAGAAGCAAGGGAACTAGTTGCTTCGCTCCTGTACACCGCAAGCGATCCAGAAATCATCATGAAGACGCTGGAATAATGCTTCGGAAGACCAGAGATCATCATCGACCGGGCCATTGATGACCTTCGAAGACTACCGAAACCCGGACCATCTGCAATAGAACTGAACTCATTCGCCGTCAAACTTCAGAACGTGGTCTGCGTGTTGAGCAACATCGGGAACCGAGGCTACCTGTACAATCCGACGCTGGCGAGAGAAACACTGGACAAGCTGAGCCCGCACATTCGCTCACGTTGGTGTGACTACGCATCCGAACAAGAAGGAACGATCGAGCCAGAGATCGTTTTGCTATCACACTTCCTCATGCGCGAAGCGGACCGAGCCCTGCGGTACAGCTATGCACCACCGGTCAGCAAGAAGGAGCAGACGCCGAAACCGAACACAGCATTCAAGAAGAAGACGAACGCCGTGTACAACACTACTGAAGAAATCACTGAAGCTGAAGAAAAATGCTCATGCTGCGAGAAGGGACACGCGTTGACGGATTGCCCCAAATACAAAGCAATGACTATTGACGAGCGATGGGAACACGTGAAGAAGAACAAGCTGTGCTACAAGTGTATAGTGAAGAAGCATCGACGCATCAACTGCAAGGCAACATCGTGTGGCGTTAACCAATGTTCGCGTCTACATCATCAAACTCTACATCAAGGGAAGAAGGAAGACAGTTCGAGTCCGAGCCCAACCGAAGCGGTCTTGACAGTGACCACCGCTGCCCCGAATAACAAGGCAGTACTGCTGAAGATGTGTCCAGTCACCGTCGTCGGTCCACGGGGGGAGATCGATACGCTCGCTCTCTTGGATGAAGGAGCCACAGTCACACTGATTGATGAGAAGTTGGCGCGGACTATCGGAGCCAAGGGACCGTCGCTGCCACTACGGATGCGTGGAGTCAACACTACACAACGTGAAGATGAAAGCCAACTTGTCACCGTGCAACTGAAGAGCAAGGATAGCAAGATGCATCAACTTCGGGCACGCACCATCAAGAACATGAAGCTGCTGCAACAATCCATTCCCGCAACGCTGTTGGATCAAGATCATCTGAGAGACTTACGTCGAGACGAAGTTTGCTACGAGTCATCACATCCTGGGATCCTGATTGGAGCGGACCACTGGGAGTACATAGTCTCACAGGAGCTACGAGTTGGAGGAGCGAACCAACCAGCAGCATCAAGAACACAGCTAGGATGGGTCATCCACGGAACAGTACCACGCGGCATCATCAATCAAGACAGCGTGCTACATATATACACACCCGAGGCCATAGAGAAGCAAAACCAGGAGCTGCATGAATTGATAGAAAAACACTTCAGCATGGAAGCAATTGGCATCAACCAAAAGCCGCGTACGAGTGAACAAGATCTCCGGGCTACAAAGATCGTCGAACAGACAATCAAGAAAATCGACCAGGGATATGAAGTTGGTCTACCATGGAAGAATGAAGACACGAAGCTACCCCAAAGCTACAACATGGCACTACGTCGTCTTCAGAGCATCGAGAAGAAGATGGACGCTAACCCAGTCTTCGCCGAAGAATATACGAAGCAAATCGAGAATCTGCTGCAGAAGCGGTATGCTGAACCGTGCGATGGATCGGAGGAGACCAGCACTGTCTGCTGGTACTTGCCTCACTTCGCCGTACGCAATCCCAACAAGCCCGGGAAGATAAGGCTTGTCTTCGATGCAGCAGCGAAAAGCAATGGAGTCAGCCTGAACGACCACCTGCTGGAGGGACCTGACCTCCTGATGTCCCTGCCAGGCATCCTGTATAGATTCAGAGAAAAACGAGTAGCGATCACAGCCGACATACAAGAGATGTTTCTGCAGATCAAGATTCGTGAAGAGGACCAGCCGGCGCAACAATTCTTGTGGAGGAACAACGAGAAAGAGAAGACGCCTCAACGATTCAAGATGACCAGCATGATATTCGGCGCTGCGAGCTCTCCATTCATGGCTCATTTCGTGCGAAATCACAACGCGAGGATACACGCTCACACTCATCCACTTGCCTGCGAAGCCATCACCGGAAGCCACTACATGGACGACTTGGTAGCAAGCTACGATGACAACGTGGAAGCCCGTCAAGCAGTCACGGAACTACGCGCAGTGCACGCGGTTGCTGGATTCACGCTGCGAGGATGGAACAGCAATGAAGACTGCGTACTGGAAGACGTGCCGGATGAGCTACGAGCTACAACACCGACGCAATTCGACGGAAAGGGATCGGAGAACAAGATCCTTGGACTCTACTGGAACGCCGAACGAGATGAGCTTGGATTCAACACCTCCATGAACAGAGTTCCTGCCGATGTACGTGCACGGGTCCGCGCGCCGACGAAAAGAGAAGCACTCAGCGCGGTGATGTCTATCTACGATCCACTTGGGCTGCTGAGTCACTACACGATACGAGCGAAGATCGTGCTGCAGAATCTATGGCGCATCAAGATGTCATGGGATGAACCAATTCCGGAAGAGGAGAATGAGCTGTTCGCCGCGTGGTTGGAACAACTGAACGACCTGAGTCTTCTGCGACTGGAGCGACACTACGCGATTCAAGATCACACCGACCTGGAGCTACACATGTTATGTGATGCCAGCGAACAAGCGTATTCAGCCGTGGCGTACTGGAGAAGCACGAGACCTGATGGAAGCTTCAGCGTTCGCCTCGTCGCCGCGAAGTCCAAGGTTGCTCCAAAGCGAACGCAAACCATTCCCCGCCTGGAACTACAAGCAGCAGTCATCGGAGCAAGGTTGGCCGACGCCATCAAGAAGGAACATCGTGTGGAAGTCAAGAGAACAATCTACTGGAGCGATTCGATGACAGTCATACATTGGATACGGCAGGATGCAAGAAGATATACGCCCTACGTCGCACATCGTCTGGGGGAGCTATCCGAACTTACCCAGAAAGAAGATTGGAAGTGGATACCAACCAGCGAGAACACGGCAGACGACGCGACAAGGCTGACGAACACACGCATAACAGCAGAAGATCGATGGTTCCACGGGCCGGACTTCCTTCGACAACCAGAGCATCAGTGGCCGAAGGAGACACCGGACAGCAACCACGAAGAAGAAGTTCTACACACGCGACTGGAAGAAGAGAAGAAGGATGATTGGCTGCCAGATCCATCACGCTTCTCTAAGTACGAGACACTAGTCCGAGCCACAGCACGAGTGATCTTCTTCATCGAGAGATGTCAACGACGTGCTACGAACATGGAGAACCGGCACATCGAAGAGGCGGAGCGCGCGCTTATTCGCTACGCACAAAGGGAGAGCTTCTCAGACGAGCTGCAACGATTGAAGACGTCTCGTCCAATCACGAAATCAAGTCGCCTGTTCCGATTGGACCCAGTTTTGGAAGATGGCATGCTACGAGTACGAGGACGCATTGGAGCCGCCGACGTACCGACTGAGATGAAGCGGCCTGTAATACTCGACGGCCGTCACCGCATCACGAGACTCATCGTTCAGCGGGAACACTGCGCAGCTGGTCACGCTAACAGGGATCGCGTGACTAACGACCTCAGACAGAAATATTGGGTGATTCATCTGCGACCGACAGTACGTGGCATCGAGAAGGAATGCAGACTCTGCCAAGTACGGAAGATGAAGCCTACAAGCAACAGAAGACCACTGCAAACGGGAGATATGGTCATCGTCGTGGACCACGCTCTTCCTCGGAACATATGGCCAATGGGAATCGTCGAGCGCACCTACGAGGGACCAGACGGAGGCGTACGAGTGGCGGATGTCCGGACGAAGACTGGCGTATTCAAGCGACCGACCAGCAAACTCATCGTGTTGGAGAAAAAGGAGGCTTCCCGAGCTACGCCGGGGGGAGGATGTTGAGGACACGACGAGTTTACATAGTTTTAAGTGTGTTTTAAGTGTAGATATAGGCTAAGTTTTAGTATTTTAGGTAAATAAATGGAAAGTACTTAGTTACCGTAAGACCTAGAAATAAGGATTAGGTATAGGTAGAAAGCCTATAACGTAAGCTATAAAATGACACCAAAAACATGTAAATAGGGCCTAGGAATAAAAAGATATAAGCCAAAAACCTCAATAGGCTAAGTGAAAATTGTAGGAAAAATAGGTTAAAAATACGCCGTCCTCTGCACGGTATAGCCTCGAGGTAGGTAAGCTACCACGGAAGTGTGCTGCGACACACAGTGGTTCCGGTAGCATTATAAGAAGAAAAGAGAAGAAATAAAGCCCGAAGAAAGAAAAAGAAGTGTTTTCCTGAAAATCCTGAAAATCCTGAAGATCCTGAAAACCGAAGAAAACCCCAAGTATACAGTCCACCACACAGTGTTTTTCTCTTAACTCTATTTTAACTAAGTTTTAGAATGCAAATGCTTACATAAACAAAATAGAAACACCACACACATCGGGAGCGACAAAACAAACACACAGAGCACTAACTATAACCCAAAACACATACAATATCGGTTCCAAATGTTATTTGAACTGAAGTAGTAAGCCATTACTTCGGAGGGATTAACGGAGTAGGATTATGTCTCTCAGTTTGCATAGCACTCGAGGCGGCATCCAATATTTGCGTATCTTCAACATACCACCGTCTTTGTCTTCAACTACGGTTTCAGGACAATCAGCTACGTAAGCTGGTAATACTAATAATAACTTTCTGGATAAACACTAAAACGGCATTTCCAACTGCAGGTACCTGACAAGTTGCTCCGTTTCAGTTGGTCAGTTGAGTTGATTTTAGTGGAATACTTGTTTCATCATCCGTCTTATTTCTGTAAAAATGTGTACCCAACCCTTATTAATGATTATTTATCTGGTATTTATATTTACTCACAGTTTCTACCGCATTACACCGATCGTGGTCACGAGGTGACCGGATGTACTCGGAGTTACAGCCGAGAATTGACGGCAAATCGCGAAAGATTAGAAAGTATGACCACTTTTACCTACACCCTGTCCACGAATTTATTTTCTGTTTGATATATGCACGACTATGAAGTTCCCTAATTGTAGACAGGTGTTTGAATGGAGAGTGAATGACAGAATTAAGTATTTTACAGACACTTATGACAGATAGAGATGCGAGTCTGTCGGCTAGTAAAATATTGGGTCTTAAGAAAGTTTCGATTTTAATATAATTATCACTAAGCAACGAAGATTATTCATATAGTTTTTCCAAGGAAAAGTACTAGAAAATAGTATACAAATTATAGTTTACCACAGTAACTCAATCTGTCTTACTTTTTATCACGGAAAAACGCGAGTAAGTAATGCCGTGGGCAGAAGCAAGTAGCATTTAAAACAACAAAAATAATACTATTTTATTAAATTCTGATTTTAAAATAAAGTAATAAAGGCAGGGCGCAAACGTGGACACTTTTGTGGCTTGTGTCAGATACAAGCTACCGATGAATATTTGATTTCTATAGAACCAGTATGGAATCATCCACTCCCTGCGCATACGTACGATCACCGCTACAGGACACAGCAATTACGGTTCCCTGTGATGATGTGCCGTGTCGGCCACAAAAAGTGTCTACGTTTGCGCAACGCCTTAGCGCCTGAATAAGGTTTGTAAAATAATACAAAATGTTCAGTAAAATAACAAAATCGATTAAAACTCCTTCATAAACAAAATCGATTGTCATAAAAAATCGAATTGGTAAAGCATTCGGACATAACTATTTGATTGTCAGTCGAACTACCAAACAGCAAATAAAAGAGTGGAATAACCATAGTTGTTTTTTTTTGTATATAGAGTTGTCTAGAATAGAAAAGCTTTTGTTTTCTCGTACAGTTTTCTGTAACTACTTATATTATGCTTCATTTGAATGTTCGTAATAAAGATATTCAATGAGAAAACAAAGATTCAAAATCTTACAATGTTTTCATCAAAACTTTTAATAACGTAAATTACTCAACAATATACAAAGTATTCAAAAAAATTACTTCCAACCCCTCGAACACTAAACAGAGTTCAATAACAAATTGATTAAAATACTCCGAAGAGTTAACAGTACCCGAGTTGATTACATCCGTTATAATAAAGAAGGTCGAAAAAGTCGAAATTAATAGAAACATTTTAGGGAAGTGAATGCTGAACCACATTTGACAACACCGGTCAGCATTAAACTTATAAAGATACATAAATAAATAAATAATGCTGGACAAAAGATATTGGTTAGGTACCCCTGAAACCCTTCAGAGGTTTTCATAATAATCAATTTACACTATACCAATCATCTGATCTAAATAAGACAACTAAAATACAAAGAAAATAATTAATAGTCTAATTTTATAGTGACGCCATATCAATTTTTAATTTTTAAACTCAGAATCGTGACAAAATTGTTGAATAACAAACAAATAACACTCTTTCAACAAATCCAGAGTGTCGTTATTTTCATCGGATCCAAAGTACCCCTAATTCTAATTCTAATTAATTATTCTGATTGGGGGTACCGGGATCTGCACTGACATCTCGCATAGGAGTGTATTGTGTATTGTCCCCCTGCCTAACCAGGCCCTAACCAGCCCAGCTCCTTAAAATATCGGAGCAGGACCTTTGGCGATTGACAGCTTCGTTTCAGATTTTCTGTAGGCGTGGACGGGTCTGATTCCTCTATAAGAGTCTTCAGTCCCGTTTCCCGTCTGACGTCCTCTGTGGCTGTGCAGTGTACCCCTAGGAACCCCTATGTCATATACGCAGAAAGTGACCAACATCTTCAAGATCATAGGAGAACTTATTCATGGATGTCGTCTATCGACCAAAAATGTGATATACATACATAGTTTTCAACCATGGACGATATGAGAGATAAGATGAAGCTATCTCGATACTGTACTAGGTTAGGATACCTTTACCCCAATAATTTTAAATATGAAACAGATATTATGCTGATTCTAGCTGATAAAGTGGCGCGCATCCCAAACTCTGGGCGCAAGCTATATCCGATGGTCGTTGATATGAAATGGAGAGATGGAAAAGAATATTTTCTGTTACGTTTTTGCATTCGTTGCTCAAAGGAAAAGAAAACTGTTGGTGTGACTTGTTTGGAATTGACGAGATATATTTAGATTAACAAGACAACCTGCGTTTTAGTAACAGGTTGCAGATTATTGACGCAAATTGTCAAATGGAACGTTCGCCCGCTCCATCACGTGTCGTCGTGTGCAATGTTTTTATCGATAACTGAACTACAAATGTTAAAAGTTCAGATCTTAAATTGATATTAATGAATAACTAGACCTTTCTTTACCCGCAATTCACCTGATGAACTATGTGGCCGACAATGTGTCTAATCTCTCTTCCATCAAAAATGCATCCCTGAGCCAACAAATTTAGTAAAACGGTATCCAACTCCCTCTCATCAACGAAAGCACGTTCCTCGTGGCAATACCTTCAATACTTTAGCTACAGATGCATATTTCATACCGATGCTCAAATTGAATGGCTCCGTTTTTACGTAATTGGGGTCCAGGCGTAGATACCTCGTGGATTAATATTCGGGAGTGCAGGCTGATTGATCCTTTCCACTTATGATTTAGGGTTATTATTGGTACCTGAAAAGCTTGTAAAGGTTAGCCAATTTGCAAATTACAGGTACATTCATAATTCATTCTAGGTATATCATCCTCATAAGTGTAGTATGTAAGGTCTTTTGAACATCTTCTTGGCCTTTTAAATTAAAAATCAAAAAGGTATTTTGAATATTAATTTGTTTATATTATATAATGTTTTTAAAGCGCCTCGCTTGATACAAATACCTAAAAGTCAAAAGCTAAGAAACACTGAAGATTCTATTCTGTGGCATTATTTAATCGAAAAGAGCACGTTTTGGATTCTAAGGGAAATCCATCGGGGACGGGCAGCAGCACTTCCTGCGGAGAAGATCCACCGCTGAATAGCGATCCCCAGCCCACATGCCCACCGTGAGGATTAAAATAATGATAAGAGCCTAATGATAAGTGCGAATAAGGTGCCTATCAGGGGAGACCTTCGTCCAACAGGGCACTGGTAAATGCTGATGATGATGATGAAGTTTTGGGTTAGTAAGTTCAAAATAATTTTGATTTTAAACTAAACAAACCAATATTAATCGTTTACCTATAAAGTTAGTGAACACGGTAAATACTTCCGTTCCATGTATAGGTACTTGTTTTCATAATTTTTTTTCCCCCTCTAAACAATCCATTACAAGCTTACCCTATCCATCTCAACCATTTTTACCGACCACAAGATTTATAGGAAGCACAGTTTAACCGGTAATTAAGAAGTTTACTGTTACTTTCTAGACAAGATGAATGGTCCTTTCAAAGTTATGTCGGTGATGTATGATGTACTGGCTCGTTAGAGGTGGTGGGCTAGCACCTTTAGGCATAGATAGAGTTGTTTTATGACTGGAGGTAAAAATGGTTGTGTCCATTTTAGCGTTGCTGAGTCGAGTAGCGATTCACAGGAATGTATGAAGATATCTATGTACAGTTTAGGATGCCCTTAGATAGGGTAGGTGCAGTATCTTAATTAGAACGTAATTTTAGTTGTTATCGAACTAGAAATAATATCATCAAAGAGCACAACGAAAGTTTCAAATAATTTATTTTTATTTTTATACGCGATGTTTCATACTATTTCATTGAACAAAATTCTAAATTCGTTTCCTATGACTTCTTCATCGTATTAAACTCATAAAGGTAGGATAAATGTAGGATTCATATGAAAAGAGAGCTTTTTACAGCGAAGCTCATCCACAAAAATGTTATAAAATTCAATTTCTTAGCCTTCCGTACAATAATTTTTTTCCTCTCAACACAGCAATAATAATTTCAATAAATTTCAATAACCCTCGAGCAGCAATAACGTTGTCTGCCGTCGAAGGTCGCAGCTGCTAACTCCCATTAAGTACCTTGTAAGAAAAATGGAGGCTTTACGGGAGATAGGAAAATCTTATATGTTTTTACTTGGAAAAGGCGCGGTATTTATATATAAATATTTTTGGTATGGATCACATGGTCAGGTTAATGATGTTCAAAGGGATATGCAGCCAGAATCTTGGGGACACTTCCGATGAATAGAATTATTGATTTGGTTCAGATAAGATACTTCCAGACTTTTACAACGGCTTGATGGTACCATCATATAGGGATATGCAACCAGAATTTTTGGGACACTTCCGATGGATAGAAATATTGATTTGGTTCAGTTGCGCTACTTCGAGACTTTTAGAACGGCTTGATGTTAGCTAAACTCTTCTGTAATTAGAAGTACTAGTACATAAGGATATGGAGCCAGAATTTTGGGGACATTTTCGATGGATTGAAATATTGATTTGGTTGATTTGGGCTACTTTTGAACTTTTACTACGGCTTGATGTAAGCTTAACTCTTCTATAATTACTAGTAGCATTCAGATGAGTTTCTTTGTTAAAGTCCTGTTAGGGAAAATAAGGGACCATGACGGGTAGGTAGGTACTATTTACATTTGCTCTCTGTTTATGATTTTCTCAAAACCTTGTGAAAAGACGCAGTTTTCCGATTTTCATCACACAACGCTTGAGTAGAGACCACGACTCGGCAAGCGTATCTACTGTAGGACGCCCTCCGACCAGGTGGGATGACGATCTGCGAAAGACTGCAGGCAGATGCTGGATGCGGCAAGCTGAAGACAGGGCGCTATGGCGCTCATTAGGGGAGGCCTATGTCCAGCAGTGGACTAACATGGCTGATGATGATGATGATGATGATGACACAACGCAGGTTGCTAAGTCCAGACTCCGACTAGTTTGGGCCGAAGCCGTAATCACTCAAATTTATTTTACGGTCATAAAGCCACACCTTCCGTCTTTCATCACCTGACATCCACTTATCATTATTTACTTCGCAACTAAAATCGTCTGTTAAACGATAAAATATTCAGGTTTATTTATTTCCTTGTTATATTCTAACTTCCCAAATTTTCCCGCTGTAAATTTCTCCCTTATATGTGTAACTAAATCGATTCTACAATTTCAAATTCCCTCCAAACACTACACGGTATTGGCGAATGTAAAATTCAATTAACACACACAATATTTGCTGGTGCTTGCAGTAAACATGTATGCTGTCTGGCATGGATGGCGGAGAGAAAATAATCAAACACCAATCTAGATATGGCACGGTTTCGATAAATTGTGTTTTAGCACAAATATACAAAAGCAAAAGGAAAATAACAATGAATATGGCGGATGTCGTTAGAGCCAACTACTACCTGTAGAAATATATTTGTAAATGTGTAACGCTGAATTTTCGCGCAAAACGCGGTTTCGCGTGGAATTTTGCATTCGCCGAAAAAGCCTTTGTTTATTATTTAACCTTGTTAGGTTTGAAATGACCAACTGGTGTTGGTTAATTTAGATGTAATCGTGACTTTATCACTCACAGTTCGTTCATTGCATTATTTCTTATGTTTTATTCATAATAAAAATACAACCAATGAGCAACTCATTTCATTTATTTTCTCAAACAATTCACATTGTTTCGGAAATTTCACGTTGTACCTTGCACATATTACATAACAAATAAAGGAGTAAATTGTAAGACTAGAGTGTAATTATTACGTTAGACTAAAACGATATGATACACTAACAAATGCGACACGAATTGACCAGCAGAGAAAAGGCAACAACTTCTTTCTGTGGATTTTAAACACATCCACATCGAACAAACATCCGCATTCCAAGCGTATTTATTATGGAAAAACCCCCTTGTTTGGGGAGGCATGTTTACTATGTCCAGTAGTGGACATTTTGTGTGCTGATACTGTGAATATGAATATTTTGTTTGTGAAGAACTATTAGCGCTAAAAACCAAATGCGACTATCTCCACTCAAGCTAGTTTTTATGGTATCTTAGCTAAACTGCTAAAACTTTATTAATTTTCTACTAAGTTCTAAAAAGATTCAAAAAGTTAAATCTTCTCTTTGGACGGACAGTCTTAAGACGTAAGTAAATCTTTTGAGGATAAGCTCAAGTTTAGAGATAAACTCTAAAAAGGGGATTTATGTTAATATAATGTACTTAACTTCAAAATAGGTACTTCAAGTTGGTTTTTTATTGTTTATAACTCAGAATAACCCGTTATGTACTCAGAGCATTGTGTAATAATGACTGAGTACCTTCATACTTACCTTAAGATCTAATAAGATAAAGCATCTTACTTACTTGTAAGTATTTACGTACGAAGATATACACTTCTTTTTAAATTGCAAACCGAATAATGTAACATTCGGGTCAAACTCCCACGTTTAAGGAGTGTTATTTATTTAGGTCATATGTAATAAAAAAAAAATCCTGGCTAATCTACCATTTGTACACAATCTCAGCATTTTATTTTTAGATGAATTACTCTACTACGAATTTTACAGCACATACTATTTTCGCCGCACATTGGTTCATTTTCTTTTGTTTTTTTTGCGTAACTAGCTGACCCGGCGAACTTCGTATCGCCTAACAGTCGATTCTTTAATTTTTTATTTAAAATTTTTTTTTTCGAATTTTTCCGTCCGTAAGAACCATCCTCGTACTTCAAGGAATATTTAAAAAAAAGAATTAGCGAAATCGGTCCAACCGTTCTCGAGTTTTGCGCTTAGCAACAGATTCAGCGACTCATTTTTATATTAAAGAAGATTAAAGATGAACATGACCGGTGAAAATAGTTTGAGTAATGCATTCACGAAAATATCTGAATTGAGCTGCTGATGTTAAGCGACGATTTTCCCGGTGATGTATCACGAACTTCGAGAATATACACCATTAAACGAATAAAAAAATAACGTAACTAGCTCAGGTCTCCGGTTTTGTACGTTTTCCCTTAATAAAAATAACGTATATAAAGACATACGTTATTTTTATTACATTTTACAGGGAAAGCCCTGAGGTACAATCCATATTTTTGCCACATTATGATCCATTCAGCCATTTAGGCGTAAAATGGTAACAAAACTACAGACAGAGAGATGGGCACCTACTCATTTCTAAATAACGCTTGTTAGTAATCACATTATACTCATCACAATAATATTATAAATGCGAAAGTTTGGATGGATGGATGGATAAATAGATGGATGTATGGATGGATGGATGGATGTTTGTTACCTCTTCACGCCAAACCTACTGAACGGATCGAGCTGAAATTTTGCAAACAGGTAATTCTAATCCTGGAATCAAACATAGGCTACTTTTTATCCCATGAATCAGTTCCCATGGAATAGAAATCACCTTTAAACGTTTCCATAGAAATAACGCGTGCAAAGCCGCGGGCATAAACTAGTATTATATATGTGAAAGTTTGGATGTTTGGATAGATGTTTGTTACTTCTTCACGCATTAACTGCTGGACGAATAAGGCTGAAATTTAGCATAAAGGTAATTTTAGGCCTGAAATAAAACAGACAGACAAAAATAACTTTTAAACGTTTCCAAAGAAACAACGCGTGCGAAGCCGATGAATGAAACTAGTCTTATTATAATTTATGTTACTAAACTAATTCTTGCAAAGAAGCAATCAGCGAACAGCAGCAGTAACGTGTACTTCGTTCAAAACACAGTGCGACACAACTCATACAGTCATTAGGTATTCAATTAAGTAAACGTATCGTTGTTTGCCGAACACTCCACACGCTCTATTTGCAGACATTTGAGTGGGAGGGGGTTGATTGAAACACTCTTCAATTGATTTCGGAATGAAAAATCAGAATGAATCTGCATAGCGAATATACAAATAGGTCGGCAAGAGAAATGTGACAGATCGTTTCGATAAATGAAGCAAACTGTTAATTTTTTCAGTTGCGACTTTTCTGCTCTAATTTTCCATTACAAGCAGATCAAAATGCCTATACCATATCGTAATGTCAAAATAGTGCAATGATTAAAATTTGTATTTAGGACATTGAAATTTGTATTCAAGATTTTATTTACTGTATCTACACAATTGTCCCACTAGTCGATATAAGAAATTCACTTTGCTTGAAGTCTGGTTTTGCTCTGAAAATTGTACCTGATAAAATTTAAATTCAACTTTTATCAGGGTACAATTTTCATAGTAGTACCTATCTACTTACATATACTTATCAACGTATATTATTAAGTACATTCCTAAAGAGAATAGAGGTGAACCGATATAATCAAAAACCTTGTTATTTTTATTACTCAATACTCAATACTCAATATATTTATTGTTGTCATCACATTGGTTGTAAAGTAAGTAATTATCTATGGGTTAGTATCACAATGTGAACCCTGTTGGGCGTTGCAACAAGTAGAAGGCAGGCCGAGGTTGTTTTTGACAAAAAAAAAAAAAAATATGTAGGTACTAAGGTGAGTAGTACCTACTTGTCAAGTCTAATTAAATTTATAAAATCTGTAAGTAAATAAAATTGTTTAGGACTAAGACAACACGTATTTTAGCAAAAATGTAGCTATGTAGGTAGGTACGCAAAGTTAGTACGGATAAATTAGATTGTTGTTAAATAATATATTGAAATAAAAGAAAATCATTTTTATTATGTCAGTTTGCCTATTTTGTCATTTAAAAATTCATTTACGTCATAGTAGCATTTGTCAATTAAGAATTGTTTTAATTTATTTGTGAATAGGGAATCGGATTGGATGTCTTTCATTACGTTTGGTAGCTTGTTGTATATTTTTATGGACATTTTATAAGGGCCGGTACTGTGCATACACAGGTTTGATGGAGGTTGGATGATTTTGTTTCTGCCGGGTCTAAGAGGATATTTTCTGGGAAGTTCATCGAGTGTTTTGTACAAATTTGGGTATTTTCGAACAAACTTACATAGTTCTAATATGTAAATAGATGGCAAGGTTAAAATTTTAAACTTTTTGAAAAAAGGTTTGCAGCTGTCCGTTCTTTTTATATTTGCTAGGATACGCACACATTTCTTCTGCATAATTAACAGGTCTTGTACATCTGTGCTATTGCCCCAAAGAAGCACACTTCTTGATAAGTGACTATGTGTATGTGCATAATAGGCATTCAGCGCTGTCGGAAGGTCAGTGGTCGTGATTAGTTCTCGCAACGCGTACGTGAAACTGGATAATTTTGATTTGATTTTTTTAACATGTTCTTTGAAGTTCAAGTGGGTGTCTATAGTGATGCCAAGTAGTGAAAAACTGTTTACGCATTCTAAAATTGTGTTGTTGAACTTGAATTTTATATTTAAAGATTTTTTTTGAAAGGGTCTAAATTCCATAACTTTTGTTTTGTCATAATTAATTAGTAAGCCGTTGTCCGCCGTCCAACTGACTACTTCTGTGAGAGCGCGTCGCGTGATATTGTTTACGTTTTCGCTACTAGTGCAAGGCATTATCAAAGAAATATCATCTGCAAATAGAACACAAGGTGTGTTTATGTGTTTGGGCAGGTCGTTTATAAAAATCAAAAATAACAAACATCCTAGAACACTGCCCTGTGGGATCGAGCTTGTGACGTGATGTGCCTTGGATCTTATATTTCTAATGGTTCCTGCGTTGGAGTCAAAATGTTCTATTTCAACATACTGTAGCCGATTTTCAAGGTAAGACTTGAACCATTCGTGAACCGTTCCTCTTATACCTATTGAATGCAGTTTCCGTAACAACAAGTCGAACTGTACTTTGTCGTAGGCTTTAGACATATCTAGTAACAGACCTATCGCGTATTGTTTATTGTCCAGGATACCTAAAATTTTTTCTACGTATTTATAAACCGCTAAGGTAGTCGAGTGTTTTTTTCTAAATCCGCATTGTGCTTCGTCAAATAGATTTAATTTCTCGCAATAAGAATAAACACGATTACACATTACTTTCTCGAATATTTTTGAGGAGGTGGGCAGTAGTGATATGGGCCGGTAGTTATTTGGGTCGGTTGTAGAGTTTTTTTTGTGGATAGGTTTTATTAGGGATATTTTTAACAAGTCAGGGAAAGCACCTTCTATGAATGATTGGTTTGTCAGTAAAAAAAAGGGCAAAGTTAGTTCGTCAACGCATGATTTAATGAGCTTTGGAGGTATTTCGTCAATTCCGCAGCTTAACTTATTTTTTAAGCTACGAATTATTATATTTATTTCTTTTGGCGTCACGGCGTCTAGGAACATGCTTTTTTCTGACTGGATAGGAACGGAAACGTTATTTTGTGAGTGAGATGACGAAGCTTGTCCTACTGAAGCGAAGAAATTATTAAAACTGTTTGCGATTTTATTTGGGTCACTAATAGTTTCGGAATTTATAATTAATTTAATATTCTTCTTTTCCTTGATGGTATTTTTATTTGTCTTTTCTCTAATGATTTTCCACATGCTTCGAATAATATTATCTGAATTTTTCATTCTTTCTATGTAATGTAATTTTTTTGCTCGGATTACTGCATGTTTGAGAGTTTTTTCGTACCTTTTATAGTATTTTTTGAGGATAACACTTTTTGAATATTTAGTATGTATGTTAATTAAACGTTTGTTTTTACATGATATTTTTAGGCCGGGAGTCAACCATTGCTTATTTGTTTTAGTTTTTAAAATTATTGTTTTTTTTGGAATGCATTGGTTTAGGATTTTTTTTAAAAGTTCATTAAATGATTCGTAGTTTGTATTTAAGTTATTGTCCATATCTATAATTTGTCTCCAATCTATATTTTTGAGTTCACTCTTAAATTTCTGTATGTTTTCTGAAGTAAAGAAGCGTTTTTCTACTTTCCATGGCTTACTGGTTTTATTTTGGGTTATGTCTAGACTTAATGTAATGGCTTTATGGTCTGAGAAACCTAGGTCCTGTACATTTGTCTGTATATTTATATCCGAGAAATTAACAAATATTAGATCTAAGCACGTCGATGTTGTTTTTGTTTCGCGGGTGGGTGTTTTTATTAGTTGGGCAAAGTTATATTCTGACATAAAATCAAGTAAAGAACTAGTTTGTTTAGTTTGCTCTAATGTATTTACGTTAAAATCGCCTCCAATTATTATCTTAGATTTTTTATATTTAGTTGTTATGAATTCTAATATTAATTCGAATTGTTTGTAAAAAACATCGGCCTCTCTTTCATTCCAATAAACGGTTAAAATTATTACGTTATCATTAATTAAATTTATTGCACAAACTTCTATAACATAATCAATAGACATTGCTTTGATTTCCTTAATTTCTTCAATGGGATAGTTTTTATGGTTTATGATACATACTCCTCCACCTTGGCGGGTTTTTCTACAATAATTAGTACTAATTTTATAATCATTGAACTGCACTAGGTTACATTTTACTTCTGTGAGCCAAGTTTCTGAGATACATAGAATGCTGTATTTGTTAAATTCATTGCTTAAAAATGCTTCTAGTACGTGCGTTTTATTGTAAAGGCTTTGCATGTTTTGGAATAAGATTCTAATATTTTTACTTTGTTTGGTAGTTTTAGAAACGAAAAGTACCGCCAATTGGTTGTGAGTGGTCTTGTTGGAGTTGTTGGTCGCTATTTCTTCTTTCTTGTGTACTTTGCTGCGTTGCTGGGGGGCTAGTTTGTGTGATGTTGTAGTTTTGCTGTATATTAGTTGTAGTCAAATGTCTAGGTGCATAAATTCCGCTTCGTCGTGAGGTTTTAGGGTTTTTATTCCTTCTTTCTTGTAGGGCCGCCTTGTTTAGGTATTCCGAGACGAAGATCCCCGTTGATTTTAGTTGTCTTGAGTTGTTTATTATGTATCTGGTGATTCTTTTACTCAGTAGTTCCACTTTTACTGGTCGTCGGTAGCCGTATTTACCCATCCTGTCTATTTTTTCTACGTAGCCGGTAATATCCACATTCAATGTATCTATAAATAGATGGGATAGTCTTCTTTCGATATCATGTTCAGTTTCATTATTGTATTCGTTTAGTCCATAGATGACTATTGTCTTATTTTCATCTATATCTTGTGTAGAGTGTAATTGTTTTGAATTTTGTTGCCATTGTTTCAGTTCTAGTGTTATTTCTTTTTTACTGCATCAATTTCATAGTTCATTTGTTTTTAACTACAGCTTTTATCAATTATTTTTATATTTGGCCATCTAAGAACTTTTTAGAGCCTCTTACCTGTCGATTTTTATGATAGCCAAGTAGCCAGGTATCTATACGATGTTATAAAATTGATATGCAAACTTGTATTTAAATTACGCCCTAAATACAGAAGTGTCAATAAAATTGTATTGATATGACGCCATTTCCAATTCCTGTCCATTGGAACTTACGTGTACTTATGTGAGAAAATCATAAAGTTGTAGACCACATAAACTTCAAAATATTACTGCAAGCTATTGAAAAACGATTTTCATTTTATTCATTGTGGCTGACAATTCATTTTGCCTAACTAAAGCAAAATTGCAACCTTAGGATTTCGTCTCAGATAAAATTATCCAGTTTAATTAGGTTGTCTCTTAGGTTATGTCTATCCCATGGGACCTGGTTTGTTGGATAAAAAGTAGCCTATGTGTTACTCCAGGTCTAGACGGACATCTGTGCAAAATTTCAGCCTTATCCATTCAGCAGTTTCAGTGTGAAAAAGTAACAATCATCGATCCATCCATCCAATCTTTCGTATTTATAATATATGTGAGATTGATTAAAAATAAAATTCGCAAAACTTTTAAAATAAAACCATCAAGGAGCGGCTCCCTTTCGTTTATCTTCACTAAATTTTAAACACAAGTTTGAAAGTAAACAACTATTTAGTCGATTTTACTTCCAAATCAAAAGACCAAGCCGCCAGGTAAAATATGTTCCGTCTACAAAACAAGACAACACAATTTTTCACTCACAATCCCCAAATTCTTAGCCCCGTAATACGCAAACAATAAATTAAAAGCTTCACGTAATTTATTTTAATTAATTCTACCTTCCCAATGACAAATTCACATCCGAGCTTTTCAAAAAATGCCCGATATTTTAGACGGCTGTCACAAAGAAAGCAAGTTTGCGAACACTCCTTGAAAGATATTTAGTACTACTTACAAATCATTTCGGGCAATAAATGACCACGGTTATGTTGGACACATTTTTGAGCCAAACGCACCCAGGAAGCTTAAGAAAGAAAATTCCTACTATTATAAAATCATAAATAATGAAAACTCACTTGCTCGCGCCAAGTCGAACAAAATCGTATTTTTTTCGAAGATTTGCGTCAATTTTCAAATGCAACCCTTTCAAAATAAACCACCTCCTAGGGGCTAGTGAAGCGTAAAGTGTCACAAAGTTTTTTGCTAAAAATCTTAAGCTAAGCAAGGTACCAACGTGTTTGTTGTTCTATTAGAAGAAATATTCGCATGTCGTTGGGTCAATCATGCAACCAAGTTTTACGACTACTGTTACTTTACTTCCCCCAGCTTTCATTGTAAATGCGTCGGTTCCATTCCTGGCAGGGGAATATTTAAATGATTATCTGGAGATCACGGTATGAAATCTGAATCACATGTGAGACGCTAACGAGACGCGAAGCAATGAACGGCTTTAATTCAGAGCGTGGTGTAAGAGGAGAACTTAACTAGATGGAGCTGGGTATGACTTCAATATTTACTAATTTAAACCAATCTACAACAAGAAAATAATAAGAAAATGGTTTCGCTTTCGACTTGAACACGAAGGGCCCAATACAATATTTTCATTGAACTTCTAATCTAAATATTTTGCTTAAGTGGTACCCTTAACACAAACTGTGCTTTCTTTGAGGCTAGATGATACTGAGTTCTTTGAATTATGTTTAGAAAAGTTCAGTTCCTTGCATAATTTCCATAGATAGGTATAAAGTAAAGTTCCGTAGATACGGTAGGTTCTCCCAGCGTTGACTCAACAAATGACTTGTGTTACAACTAAACGCAAAGACACGATATTTCCATAAATTTCATTTGAAGAAGCGAAATAATATACCTACCAAATGAAAAACAACGAATGCCGGCGCCGCCGCCGGTTCGACCGAGAATAACTGAGGTGGGTAGCCTAAGTGGACCTTATTTGAGCGCTCCACTTTCGAGAAGCCAGTAGGTATCCAATCTGCTGAATTTGGCTTACATAGATGACCATTTCTATTCTTTTTCATCGCTTTTGAATTGGACCCAACAAAAAACTGAAATGAAATATGCTGCGCCACCGATATACGATGAACGAATGCTAGGAACGTGACGTTGGTGGTCCTTCGATCCGGATGAATCACACACAATCGAGATGTGGGTAAATTATATCAAATAGTATTCCTCCCTTTTATTTATAACTGAAAATAATGATTAAAGTAGTTCATACTAACTTGGATCCTTTTATCTCATGCTTTATATAGGAAGGTTTGGATGATAAGGAAAACCCTCATTTATGTTGACAGTCGTGTAAAATGCCGGCTTCTTTGTTTTCTCCTTAGATGTTCTATAAATACAAAACTGGTACTTACAGGAGCTGTGAAAGTTATAGAAATACCTAGTATATTTTCTTTTTTTTTTTTGATAAGTAGAGGCAGAAGTCAATATTCACAAATAAAATTACAATAAAATAATACCTAGTATCTATTAGTTAATCAAGGTAGTAAGTGAAAGACGAAAGTTTCTAAAAGCACATACTTAATGGAATATTTTTAACTAGCGACCCGCCCCGGCTTCGCACGGCTGCTGCAATGCTGATACTAAATAAACTACAGAATCGCCCCCCCTGCCGATACCGCTGCAACCGCTATGTCCCTGCATTTTAAATCTGTGATAACTTCGAAAATATTCATTTAAATTACATGCTCTAAAGGGCCATATTGATCTATATTAAATGCACTTTGTATTTAAGGTACCTATTTGGATAAGGATTAATGCTGTATTGCTTAAAATCGATTCGTAAATAAGCCATTATTTATCGTAAAAAGTAAAGGATAAAAAATGGTTATTGTGAATTATCCCTAAGAGCCTTTTTTGGAGACGTTTTTAAGGTGTAGTACATTATTAATACTGTAGTACATTATTTTGATCTATCTCGTAGGGTTAAGCCAGCGTTTGCAATGTAAGCGCAAAAAAATTTGTTTATTTACGACATCACGTTAGAAACCTTTAAATTTATCAGTGTTTCTCTAGTATATTACGCATGTATTATACATATAAACCTTCTTCTTGAATCACTCTATCTATTTAAAAAAACCGCATCAAAATCTGTTGCGTAGTTTTAAAGATTTAAGCATACATAGGGACAGACACACAGACAGACAGCGTAAGCGGCTTGTAAAGACAATGATCATAATCGGTATGGGTAACACGGTTAGTGTTACATAATGCCCACATAATGCTTATAGTTTTCAAAACAATTTGAAAATCCAAAGCTTGAGGCGCTACCCCGATTCAACTAGCGCCACCAACTATTTTATATTTTATAGAGTCATTAAGAAAAAGCTTATAATAGGTATCACAATCTGCCTAACGTAATTATTGAAATTTCCATTGTTCAACGTAATAATATGATAAAATAGGTCCTGGCGCTAGTGTGCCTCGGGGTACCGCCTCAAGACAAAGTTTTTAAGCCACAAACCATTCAGCAAAACTTTGTGATTTATTTTTATGGTAAACAAAATAATTTTTCAAAAATATCCACCAATATCAACGAATCAACATGCAAATCTCAGTAGGCACCTACCGCACTCATCTCAAGTCTAAAAATAGAAAAGTCCAATTGTTGCAAATTCTGGCGTAACGCCAACGTGACACCGCGGCGCCGCGTCCTGACATCTGTCACTAAAGTGGTTTTTTTTATATTTTTCATTGCAGGGGTGAAATACGGATGTAGCTAAATATTTTTTGGGCAAAACGGCGAGTTCTCTCCATGTCAACATGTTACCTATTTGTTGTACATTGTTTGCGAATTAAGAAAGTTGGAATGTTTTGTGAATGAAACAATGTCAACGGATGAAAATAAACTCGGTCAAAAATACTTATTCAAAATCAAAAACTCTTTATTTTCATAAATACAGTAAAAGTACACTTAGAAAATTTCAAATTATAAAAGTAAACTCTGAAACGAAAATAAAGTGATATTTTTGATATCTGTCGCTTCGGTATGTAGACTAAAGTAAAGAAGCAACGAAGAAAGTTGTCATTTTTTGAGTTGGAGCAAAAACCCGTCCCAAGCTTTTTTAAAGCTTAACGGAATCTCATTGGAGAACTTCTATGAAAAAAATATACTTTTATGCACTGGAGAAAAACACGCTGTGTTCTAATTCGTTTGTAATCCCATGGAAGCTACAAAATGGTTTGTTTTCCTATTTAGTAAAGTGTCATTACTCCATAATAAAGATACGCTACGTGACATCTCGGCTATAAACCCATTTTTCCCATGCAAACTTCCTCCTTTCATCATCGGCATCCCAACTTCTTTATCTTGTTTGCCATCATCTAGAAACAACGCTCTATTGTCGACAATTTGGGTTAGGCAGTTCACTCAACTTGTGGCATACTCCTGCGGGATATCCACAGCTTTTGTTTTTTCATTTAGAACCTCTGCTGCTTTATCATCTTGTTCCGTATCCATTTCTTTCTCTTTACTAACGGTGTTTGATATTGTTTGTTCTGAACCAGCAATGTATTTGTCGACGTTCGTTTGGGTTGTTCGTTTCGGAAGTTTGGTAGCGGCAATGTAAGCTGATACCACGGAACCTCACGCGGTTTACACAGCAAACACAATATGAAGTGACTATTGACTATTCCTGTTCCCATGCTTTGGATGTCTTTTTAATTTTGCATTTTCTATGAAGAGGAGTGTCAGGTTTCAGAAGGGCTTAGCTTTCCTTTTTGTTTGGTTATTCTGGGTTAAGTAGGAAATAATAAGAGCTTTTGAATGTGTATCGGGTTTCGGGAATTATTTTGTATGACGATCATTGATGTTTTGTTGTAATTTAGGTTCCTTTTTTGTCTTCCGGGCTAGAGGATGCAGATTGTATTGTATAGGGGTTTTAAAGGGTTACTTAACTTACTTACGAGCAAGATTTATCTTATAGAATAGAAATCTGATAAATAGTTTGGCTCATTATCACTTTTAAGAAGATAATCAGGCATATTTTGTTGTCATTTAATTATTTTCAGTAGTTCTAATCAAGTGTCAAACAAGAGACCATTAAAGAAAACAGATAAAACTTTTGGCTTTATCAAATTTATTTGAATACTTGGCCTTACCGAAAACTGTTTCGACAGTTGTTCGAAACAGTTATAAAAATTCAAATAACAATAAATATGCATCCAAATAGAGATCTAACATGAATTCTCACAGCGATTTGACCCGAAAATGCTCTCACACTTTCCATCAATGGAGCTCATCAGTGAAAAGGGCGTCAAAAGTGACATTATCATCAAACACTTGACAGTTGACATTGACACCTCTCGAATTCAAAAACGGAACCGCACCGCTAGTTCAAACAGTTATTCAAATTATGCGTTTCATCTTATCTCTCGATAAGCGAATAGCCGGAGGTGTCGACTCGATTAAAGTCGTTTAATCGATTCCGTATCGGGAGATTCTGTATCTCAAGAGGGTAGATAGGTAGAGAGTATATAATTGTGGTTGTAAACCTGTCAGTCCGTAATGTCCGTTAGTGATTAGGTCCCTAGGATGTGTGTAGGAAGGTCTTTATCAAAGAAAACTAGATTGTGGTGTAGGTATCTATGCCTACTGACGATACTTTCTGCGTTCTCCATCTGTTCTTGAGCTTAATTTTAATCAAAATTTTGCTGCGAAATATTTTGTGGAAAGAAACGGATGGAAAGTGTATTCCAAGCTAGCCAAGTCAATACAAGCTTTGGCTTGTTTGATTTGGTACAGGCTGTCACATCTGTCACTGTCATTACAAACGACATTTGGTGTAGATTATCTGGTTTCATAACAAGACCACAATATTAACCCAACACATCTATTGTAAATGTAACTCCTGATTAAATGACATCGACATGTCTACTTTCTTCCAACCATATCACATCTAAAAAGGTTCAAGTACATACATAGGTCACCCAAAAATCGGTGCTCACAAAAGGATGACTCATCCATCTGCCATTTATGGTTTTACGTCCGCCATAGCCTTGCCCTATAAACAACCCTGAACCTATTTAAAGACCCGTATCTAGGTCGGAGGTAATGTCAATTTACTTATTCACGACGGTCCGGTGTTTTAGGCCTGAGCATGTATTTTCAATGGATTAATATCGGTCGCGTCGACCCGCGTCAGTGAAGGGTTAAAATTACCAGTAAATTGGTGAAAAAGGTCATTTGGACCTTTGATTGTCTCTTGTTTCGTTGATTGTCACCTTTCAGAAATTATGTGTTTTATTTGACCTAGATTTTTTGATTTCATGCCTGTTAAAATGGAGTATTTTTATCGCTGAAACTTGATGGAAACTTTGCACTAAACAAACAATGCTTTAAATTACCCGATATCACTTCGTTTTATTTTACCTCTAATATACTTCTCTGTGCCTTTTTAGGATGTTCTTAAAAAAAACTATGTCAATTTATAAACCATGATAATTTTTGAACACGGTTTCAGGTTTACATTCATGTGTTTCGTTTGTTTCCTCCTGAAAACGTGTGACTATACGTTTTTTATGTTGGCAATGTCAGGGTTTCACTGTTACTGTGCCTTAGTACTACGAAATATTAAACTCCGAGATAAAATTATTAATTTTACTTACTTAAGTCAAAATCGACTATTGAAAAACCTACTCCTCCCCATAACTTTTACTCCCTTAGGGTACAAACGAAAATTTTGTCGATACAACCGAGTACAAGCCCGATACAATCAAATAGGACCGTAAAACATGAATTCCTCAAAATCGGTTTCCAGGTTCACACAGCTCAACCATGCATTAATGCATAGATAACCATGCTTAGCTTAATCTTAAAACCACGGTTTAATACCAGACTTTGTTTTTATTGTGATGGCACCATTATCATAATCATATCGAATTTAAATCAAGATCACAGGCCACAATCTCACCTAAATCCAAAAAAGCACCCAAAATACCCCACGTCTGTCTCCCCATAAATCAAAATAACCTTCCACACGTGTGCGATTCGATTTATAATTTCTTCCAACGCATATTTTGTGTGTAATTAGTACCCAGGGTGCCATGTGTCCCCAATTACTCCGCGTGAGAAGTCGGTTCAGTAATCATTTTTGAAAGCGCACTTACATTCATCAGGAAACTATCGTTGCTTAGGTACTTCTGTCGTTACGTTTACGTTACGTAAAGTCGTAGAGGCTTTGGATAATCACACTAATAATTATAAATGTGAAAGTTTGATGTATGGATGGATGTTTATAATCTCTTCACGCCAAAACTACTAAACGGATCGGGCTGAAATTTTGTAACAAGTAATTTCTAATCATGGGATCAAACAAAGACTTTCTTTTAATTCCAATTTTCCCCTTCAACGTTTTTTTTGCGTTCCAGTTTTCCCCTTGAGAGAAGGAAACCAAAGAGAAGCAATAAAAACAGTACTTAACAGTAAAATCAATATATAATTTATATCTGGACAGCAATGTCAAAAATGACCATATTCATCAAAAATTACACCAAATGTCAAAAATGAGAGCCACCAAAATAGACAAATATTTATGAAAATAGACGAATATTTATATAAAATGACACCAAAATGTTAAAAATATTACTTGCTGCTTATTCAGTGTACAGTGATAGAGGCTGCCAGTGACAAACAATCATCGGAGGTTTTGTAATAGGGCGCCATTGGCACACAATGGGTACGGAACCCTAAAAATTAATAAGTAATTTAGTGCCGTCCCGGACACGGATAATGAAAATAAAATGTATCTATATATTACGATAGTTTTTACCGCCATAAACTCATCATAATTGACAACAGGCACTGATTCAAAATGATGGTGGAATTACACGCGCGTTAACTTTTACGTTGAAGTAAAAAATATCTAGTTTTTGTCATCGATGTCATTTGTTTAAATTAACGTCAAGAAACATTTGGGGACATTTCGATTTTGTCCTAATTAGTAGTAGGTGTGTAGTGTGTAGGGTGACATAGGATTTATGAAAATAATAATAATAATGCTGGATCATTCACACAGCATCATCTAGTCCCAAGCTAAGCAGAGATTGTGTTATGGGTACTAGATAAATGATAAAATGATAATATAGTCCATGATATAGATAGATATTTTTATCAGAAAATACGAAGAACACCCGGAACATCTGCAGATCGTACAAACATTTGTCTCGAAGCGAGAGCCGAACCCGCAACCTCCTGCGTTTGAGAGCGTACCTGTGGTTGCGCACACACTTAGGCACTATAATAAGTATTTCCTATGCACCTGGCTAGTCTCCGTTGAGAATGGCCGCCAAGGCCGAAGATTCGGCTAGGAGAACACCATTAAATATTATAGTCTGCGTCTGGTCGTAGCAAAGCGTGACCCGAGAGCTGGTGAGTATCTGGCGCAGCGCATCAGCATTGCCATACAGCGGGGCAATGCAGCCAGCGTAGCGGAAACGCGACAAACTGGTATTGATATGGATCAGCTGAGCTACATATAGATTGTTAGTAACAGTCTGCAGTTAACTCAATTGTTTCACTTGTAAATACTAGTTCTAATTTATTTCTATAATTGGAATTAAATATTAAAAACCACAAACTAATACTCAGACCTGCCTGCCATCTTCTGCGAATTCGCATAATGACGTGGTTAACTCGGTAGACCACAAGCGAATTGTTCCACACACGTTAATAACGTTAAAACACGTTCGAGAATCGAACCTACATTGAACATGGCCAATAAATCTTGAACCCAATAAATGGTCAGCGGTGTCTTTACGGAGGTAATGATCTTGGATAGATGTGAAACTATACATTTAATACCACCGCGATACTTTTAATTCAAATGAATTAAAAGTATCGCGGTTAAGTATTAGTGTAATTACTATTGAAAATAATGTTGGAAAGAGAACTCTCCGTATACAAAAATAAAACGTCAAGTGCGAGTCGGACTCGCGCACTAAGGGTTCCGTAAGACCCGTAAGACCTTGTGTCTTGCCAAATTTTCATGATTCTAGGTCAACGGGAAGTAGGTACCCTGTAGGTTTTGGTCCATAGCGAGAATAAAAAAAAAAGTTTTTTGTGAATAAACTGCAAATTTATGGTTTCTGGGTTATTACTAAATTTTATGATTCTAGGTAACGGAAAGTACCGTACTCAAGTGATTTCTAGTCCACGTGCGAAAAGAAGTTCAACACTCAAATTACCTGGATGGTATTGGCATCATTACCCACGTTGATATCACTGACTGATAAAACTATGCTAAAACACCTAGGAAACATCGAAAACGTTCGCGATTCCTGATAATGATGTTTGTCAGTGACAGTTCAAAGCAGCTTGCAGAGTCAGTCGAAGTTTCATATCTAAGTCCTTTATTATCTTCTATACGATTGGTCCTGCAATTAAATCCTTGGGGATTAAATGGTGCCCATTCATTTGTGGTCCTGCCCATCTTAAGGTGCGACGGAGGCAGGAATGCAAGGACTTAAGCGTATAAAGCCTTTAACTTACATCTGATCATTTACTTTCCTTATTATTTGTAGGGTTCCGTACCTGAAGGGGGAGGCCTGCGTCCAACGGTGGATAGGCTGTTGAGGTGAGCAGGTGAGGTACCTGAAGGGTGCTTTGTGGAAAATTCGACTAACACATAATTGGAATAAAAACATTTCGACTAGTAACAATTCGACTAACGACTAAAACAATTCCCTTCAACAACAAAAACATGTTGTGTCAACAATGGGTCTCGGTGCATTCATACATATACATACCCTACCACAGAGTCACTACGAACCCCCCCCCCCCTTCGCGGGGGTGGGACGCCTACAGGTCGAGTTAACTCAAGGTCGAATTGCTTTAGTCAAATTTTCCGTAGACGGATAACGGGACCCTATTACTTAGCCTATGTAGTATGGTCGTTCACTAATCGGCAGGTCAATTTACAAGTTTTCGTAAGTGTATTCACGCATACTACATATTTTCGCTGCTCCTTAGTTAATTTTTCTATTATTTTTTACTTGTCATGATAATGCAGCCAATGAGTAAAAATAGTGTGAGTGAAACTCTCACAAATGTATCTACCAGCAGTATGATATCATCATCATCATCGGCTTATATTCCACTGCTGGACATAGGCCTCCCCTAATGAGCGCCATAGCGCCCTGTCTTCAGCTTGCCGCATCCAGTATCTCCCTGCAGTCTTTCGCAAATCGTCATCCCACCTGACCGGAGGACGTCCTACACCACGTTTGCCGAGTTGCGGTCTCCACTCAAGAACACGTTTACCCCAGAGCGGTTGTCGGTTCTTTGCGAGATATGACGAGTCCACTGCCACTTCAGCTTGCTAATTCTTTGAGCTATGTCGATGACTTTGGTTCTCTATCGGATGTGTTCGTTATGAATCCTATCCTTCCGAGAGACTCCAAGCATAGTTCTTTCCATAGCTAGCTGAGCGACTTTGAACAGAATGATATGATAGCAAACAATTCCAACTGAGTGCCGAATGTGTTTTTATTTTTAACCATTTCACATTATCGCGTTGCAAATTTATAACGGTCATCAAAAACTCAATCAACATGTAGATGCGCTATAAAATAAAACCGCTAGAGGTTTCGCTCTCGCAAAATCCTCTACTTTGAACCTGATGTACCTAACTCGTAATTAATGCTTTCATGACTTTCTAGTTTCTAGCGACAAAGCAGATTGCATTGGACTCCTCGCTTGCGTTGAAAAATAGCGTTAGCTGTATATTTTACAACTTTTAATCTAGCGTCGAGAGAGGACGTTGCTTTTCCTTTGTTTTAATTTGTACGAGAAATCCCTGGAACTGTTTCCTACTATAATGGTTCGTTGCAAACTTTGATTTTGAGATTACTTTACATTATGTACCTACCTCTCAAATTGATGACCTATCACACTAATAATTATTATAATGCTGAACGGATTTGGATGAAAGGTTCCAGGATAGCTTATAGTAGCCCTACAAATATAGAGTACTTTGATCCCAAACAAGATCCGTCAAGTGCGAGTATAACTTGCGCGCCGAGGGATTCGAACGTTTGTCGGTCAAACATAAAGGTTAGAGATATTGATCTATTTAATGAATATCTACCTAAAAACAGTAGGTAAGTACTTAACTACGTTTTAGACGGATCGCTCTGCATAGGTACTTCGGAGATTTAGTCAATTTATTGACTTTATGCAAAATATTTCAAGAATTGTACTCCTACAGAAATTTCAGAAACAGTTTTGAAATGTACCTACAAACCAATACCTTTCATTTGATACCCCACTCGGTGAGGTAGCCCCCCTTTAGAAAATTATTCGCCCACATTTTAACAATTTTTCAAAAATTGTTCTTTTTACAAACTTCTCTATATTTTTCGTGTAAAATATAGATCTATATCTACAAACGCTACATACATTTCACATGGATCACTCTGCAATCTTCGGAGATAGGGGGTGGGAATGGGTATTTTTTCGACTTTTTTCAAAATATTTCGAAAAGTATGAAACCTACAGAAATTTCAAAAAAAATGTAAAATGTACAAACTGATACCTTTCATTTGATACCTCACGTGACCCTGTAGGTTAGGTATCAATTAAAATTTCGACATAAATATTTGTATGGAAAATGTACCCTTTTATTACTAATTTTTTTTTCCTTAAAATCTGTACAGGCGCACGAAATGTATTATTATTTCAAGTTGATAGATGTGGTAGTTGCTGAGTTATTATTATTAAGAAGGGAAAAAAGGACAGATAAAGCGAGACCATAAGGGTTTCGAAACCGATCTTCGATCTCGAAACTCTAAAAAGTGCAGTGTTCCTGAGGGATGATCCAAAAACTACGTAATTGAAATAGATACAACTTATTTAGCGCGGGCAACACCGCAGGCCGCGGCTAGTTATTAATATATTTATTTTGACCTTTCACAAAAGCCTGCAATTTATTATTTTACGACCTTTCACGACAAATTAGGCTTTATTGCTTTTCCACATACATTTAAAAAAATCATCCAATTAAACTTAAAATAAAAGCGGTCTACATTTAAATGGTTTCCTTTTGCATATTTAACGGTTACGCTTACAAACGGTGGCATTTAGATTATAAGGACGTACAAGTTTATTTTTTCGGATAACATGGCCTTTATCGTAAACAGGGTAAGTTGGTTTTACTTTGGTTTGTAAGAAAAGTGAGTCTTATAAATAAGCAAGTGCCGGCCGGTGTGGACAAGTGGCATCAATCACGATAAAGACCATTTTGTAGAGAGCTGAGAGTCACAACACCAAGATGCCGTTCTTTGTGTAATCTGTAAGCTGAAAGAGGGTATGTTATTAAATATTAAAAGACGGGCCTATAATATTATTCCTGACTTTCGACAGATTTCTTAATTAAATATTACTTAGTTACCCTCCGAGTAGTACCTATTAATAAGTGGCTTCCAGCGCCTGAGTTTTCAGGAAACGTGGTAGTTTTGAAATAGCTTTTCTTGCTTAACCAAAATAATTTATATTTATTTTCAAGGTCAAAAAATGGTCCAAAGTGTTTGGTTTGTTCCAAGTTTGATCTTTCTTTATAGTTTATCTGAAAAGTTGCAGCGTGATTTGGAGTTCATCTGAAATTCGCTGCAACGCTATGAAAACGACGGTAAGTTTATTAGATTCCATATAAAATTGTAGGCCACATAACTTCAACACGGTCTCTGTTCATATTTACGCCTCCTAAGGACCATTTTGTAGTGACATTACCCCGAGGCGCGTGGCGGTGCAGTTGTGGTGTTTTACTTAACGATCGACCATTTTCCACTATTTTTGCGCACTTTTGCTTCCAATTGCATCTTATTATTATGTCTTGAAATATTTTTATGTACCTACGAATAAGGTTCGTATTTATTTAGATTCTATATTTTTAGAGCTCAATATAATTAAATTTATCCTTATAAACCGTTATGTACTAGACCCCTGATTTTATTGCGCGACCATCAGTCAGACCATTAGAGTTTTCTCTATTGACCTAATTAAAAAACCTAATTAGGCACAGTGACGTTCATCCATAGGAACCCACGTGACAGTTTCAAGAATAAAAGAACTCGGAAACCAAAATTTATGTTAAAATTATTTCTATATTAATATAAAATAAGAGGGATCAACATAGATACAAGGATGCAAAGTATTTCACGTTCATAGGAGCGGGACAAAACATAATCATCATCATCAGCCTATATTAGTCCGATGCTGGACAAAGGCCTTTCCTAATGAGCGCCATATCGCCCTGTCTTCAGCTTGCCGCATCCAGCATCTGCCTGCTGTCTTTCGCAGATCGCCATCCTGGCTGGAGGGCGTCCTATAAAACTATGTCATCAGGGAATCGCAGGTGTGAGAAGTAGTCGCCGTTTATGTTAATGTTTATGTTAATTACCTTTCCAGTCCAGCGTCTTAAACATATCTTCCAACGCGCTCGTGATCAGTTTCGGGGATATAACATCCCCTTCCCCAAAATCAAAATATTGGTTTTAATTTGTGAAAAGGATAGCATATAGGATGCATAGAATAGGATATGCATAGGATTTCGCGTTCATAGGAGGACAAAACATACGTTTTTGGAATGGCGAAAGCGCATAATCAAGTTATTGGTTATTTACAAAAAAAACTACGCAATTTATGAAGAAACTGGTTCAGGGAACCAAATAATTAGTAATAACAAATGAAAACATAAGTCATTTCGATACACTGCAGGGTTCCTGAGATCTCGACCAAATTATGTGCGAAACAGTGCACTTCCATGATTTACATCGTAAATGTTTTCTCAATCGTGTTTTTATATTCAAGGAACCCAATAATTTCATGTACTTAATTCGAGTTTTTTATTGGGGATTGCTATGTAAAATGTTCATCATTATAGCTAAATTAATTTTAAATTCTACCTAGACTGCAGAGGATATCTCCAAGATATTGTTTCGTAATCCCAAGAGTCATAAGCAACCAAAAGAGGCATAACATCAATATGGCAAGATGGCTATCACGCCACGCTTAGCTAACCAACCGTTGTTGGCTAAAGTGGCGAACCACTCAACCCATAATCGTAATTAGGGGGCCAAATCAAGCAATCAGCTAGAATAACGAAGGTGTTACTAATTAGTACTAGATCTTGTGCAAACCTCAAGGAACTACATAATTATTAGCTGAGGACAAGCTAGAGTAGTACCTATAGCTTAATTATTCTTGTTAGTCTTGAAGTTTAATTCTAGATGGGGTGAAATTAAAGAGAGGCGTATTCTGAAGACTGAATTGAATACTCTGCGAAAAATTATATCTATTAGTTTCTCAGTGGGCAGAAGCGATCACTAACAGCAATTAACTGGCGGTGGAAAGACATGGTATTGTCGAAGTGACTTTAATCTTGCTTTACGAAAGTCAGTATTTTTTTTTTCTACCTGTGACCTTCTTACCTGTACGGCGATATAGCCTCAGAAACCATCGTTTTCCTATTTAATGTTGTTAATGCAATCACATCTACTACAACTAGAGCCAAAAGACCTTAACTTGAACTAAAACACATAGCAAGATATGTTTTCGCAACTTTTCGCCCAATCAAAACAACATACATATTTTAGTAGCTCTTTGTAGAGAGTTCCAGACCCGTAGACTAAGTTTTAAGATCAAAACACTCTAAAATACGTTTTAAAAACGATTTGCGACCGCACCGGGATCGGATTAGGAGCGAGTGCAGTGTGAAATACGGCAATTACCTCAAGAGCCGTCACACGTCCTGCTCTCAGGAGAGATAGTGATATGCCAGTAGGAAGAAATAAATATCGATAACTTACTAGTTATCGATATTCACATGCGACTCATGCGTGTCACCAGGAAAACCAGCGCTGGATGGACACATCAGTGTTTATCCAGCATAACGCTGAGTGAAAGCCATATTTGCCTCAGGCTCTACTGCGCACACGATAAAGAAAATATTCATAATTTTATTTAGTACTACGAGTTTTCGTTTTGTGTAGTAGTTTTTTAGGGTAAATAAAAACATTTCTTAATTTTTTTTTAGGTTTTTGCAGTTTGTAGCTGAGAATGTGTCATCTTGATGGATGGCAGAGGCAATACCTGACCAAGTAATCCGCCGCCACCAAGCCACTGTACTTGGTTTTGATTATATGAGCGATGCTATAGATAAGTTTTTAATCACTACTGTCACATGAGTCATTATAATGTACTTCTATTATTCAAGGTGATAAACGCAATGATTTGATAACTAGTTTTAACTGTAATCCCAAATCACTTGCCCACATACACCAAAACAAGCTGGCAAGGAAAACGCGAGGTTGATTTCCTTGCTCAGGCTATTTTCAACTATAGATATCGATAGTAATTGCATCGACATAGTCCCCTCACTAATTTAACTCCTCAGAAGCGTACGACAGGCGTCTCATAGCGCTCTCAAACACGACTGCGGTCTAATGACCCGAACTACCCATTTCCATCGCTTCTAGTTCCTAGATCCTGTATCACGCTCACGTTTTACTCACAGGTAACCAAAGCTGCTAAACAAGCATAGCTTTTCATTAACATAATGTAACTTTTTGGTACTGATTATGCCTTTTCAAATTATTATTTCTTGTCAATTAACTTCTACCAATCGAGGGTCTGTCGGTATTGACCTATGCAGTTGCTCTTGCATTATTAGTGCAACGTGCAATATAAATTCATTACGGATGTAAGCGGGTTAACTATGAACCTTATTTGTGTTGGAAGAACATCAATGTTGAATCCCTTAACGAGAGACTTATTCAGGGTGAGTGCGGTTCTAAACGTCCAACACAAAGGTTCGTAGCTAACCCGGTTACATCACATCGCACTAATATTATAAATGTGAAAGTTTGGATGTATGGATGGATGGATGGATGGATGTTCGTAATTTCTTCACGCTAAAACGACTGACCCGATCGGGTTGATATTTTGCATAGATGTAGCTCTAAGCATGGAATCAGGGCTACTTTTTATCCCACTAAGCAGTTCCAATGGGATAGAAGTAACCTTTAAACGTTTCCATAGAAACAACGCGTGCGAAGCCGCGGGCAATAACTAGTCTAAAATGAATTCGTCAAACTACGATATTTTTATAGTACCTAGGTACGTTTCTATACTGTGTTGAAGTTAGCCGTATCTATTGACTAAACTAATTTCTAACTAAATAGTCGGAGTCGATACATTTACTAAGTATAATACAAACTTCAATTTTGTAAATAATTTCTCAATGCTACAAATTTTGCAGAAGCGACCAGCAGAAAAAATATTATACGAAGTTGAAGTTTCCTGAAACGAGAAAAACTTGGCAATATAAAATACAGAATATTAATCTTTTCATTGCTCGGGTCGAGACTCTGCTGAAAGGGATGCCAGCTCACTGAGCTGGAGGGTATTAGGAATAATCGTATTGAAATTTTTCAGGTTAGATATTATTTAGAATGAAAATGTCGTATGGAAGAGACGCCATTGGTAACTAGATATTTGGAGGTAGGACAAGGGATTGCATATCCCGATGAAAAGCAATAATTTATTATTTCGGATTTTTCTCTACCTACTTAACTGCTACGAAGTAAGGGAGGGAGGGAAGGCCTTCGCTCTACAGTGAGACAATGCTGACTGAAAATGAATTAATAAATAATACCCTATTTTACGAAGCATTACCTCGCAGGTTGTAAACATATAGTATAGATGCTCATCTTTGCTTGCTATTAACTCGATAAGCGTTGTCAAACCTGTCATCAAACAAAAACAAAATTAAAATTTTTAAAACTCCCTACAGATTTTCATGAAACATGGCTAAGAACACTTGGGATAAAATTATCTATGACACAAAAAAAAACTAAACGAAAATTGGTTCATCCGTTTGGGAGCTACGATACCACAGACAGATATACAGATACACAGACAGACACGTTAAACTTATAACACCCCTTTTTATATCACACTCTTTTTTTGCGTCGAGGGTTAAACACTGCTCCTAATATCGGACACTAATACACTATGGGGGTATGGTGGTAAATACTTATGCCTAATCAATCATAAAAACATGGAACGTGGCATGCCTTAAAAATAGAATTGTTCCAAAACGCCTTACGATTTTCTCCACGCACTCATTTATGTGTAAACTGATAAACAAAAAATATAATATTTTCTTTTACAAAAATACCATCTATTACAATATCCCATCTCCTTTGCGATCTAATTTCCTATTCATCGAACGCTTTTTCTCACTTCGATGGCAACCCTAAATATTTAAACCGATGTTATCTCCCTATTTCAATAACCTTAGGGCGCAAAATCTTTCAGCAAAGATGAAAAGCAAGGTTGTCAGAATGTAGAATTCGAAACAATGTCTTAGATTTTTTTTTCGTTTTAAGGAAAAACCTGTTTTTGGGAAGTATTTGGATAAGAGCATTATTCTCGGTCGATTGGCTTACGTTTTTAGGATTACCGTTGGAGATGTTTATTTAAATGGAGTGAAAAGGGGTAACTGGTTTGTATACCTACCACTTGTAAGTAAAAGCTCAGGAAATGTCATGGCGGCGTAAAAAATCTATAAAAAAGCGGACTGATTTTCCGAGTGAACTTTCAATATCAAGACCTTGTATCAGATAAAGACGAAGATATTTCAGCCTATTTTTGTACAAAGTCTACATTATTTTGGAGAGTTATAGGTGAAAACAATAAACCCGTTACCGAATAGCTGACCTGTGAGTAGTTTTAACATTATTAGCTAGTATATTCGTTATTCCACCTTGATAACAAAACTACTACTGGACTACTGGACACACCTCTATGCAAGGAAAAAACAAAGAACGTTGAGAAGTACATAAAGAATGGACGCCAGCAGTAAATATTCTAAAGGTTGCAATACATGATCATCATTATAAAACAACTGCAATAAATTATTATTTATTTACTTGTCTATTGTACTGACAGATAAAGTGTAGTCCGCCCGCCCGCCCTGCAAATGCCACGTCAATCAAACAACTAATAGGGCGGATTGATTGAATCTGCCCTTCCCGAAGGAATTATATCATGGCAGTATTTTTATAGCAATATCCATTGGACTAAGTTTCCAGGAGGTAAAGTGTAAAAGTTTGGATAAGGAGCAACCTCCGAAACTACGGTTAAAACTATTTTTTGTGATAGGTAGAGTTGCACATTTTTTTTGTTTAGAACTATCAAGGCTAGCTAGTATTCATACAAAAGCCGCCAAGTAATACCTAAAGGTAAAGATAGTACCCACTTAAGGCGCTGCCGTGGAAAACTAAGACTGTCAGATTGCATGTCAATATTACCAAATGTGGTCGGCAGAGGCGCTTATTTTTAACATAGACTTATGCCAAATTTATCTGTTGTAGAAGAGGCAAACTTTTGTTTTATTTTGGTTGATAGCACAATCACAAGGTAATAATGTAATGTTAACTAACATTTGCCCGCGGCTTTGCTATCGTTGCATGTAAAATACCTTAATAAAACCTATGTCGCTCATTGTAGCTCCTCAATTATACTAAAAATTACATTCATCGATAGTTATTCATAGAAATCAGAAACACTTAAAAAAATAATATCATCTTCATGCATGTTAAAGTGCCGACAATATCACCGACCATTATGATAATACTTTATACATTAAAAAAATATACTAATTTAGTCAAAACAACTGAGGTCTAAATGGATTACAAAAGTGTCAATCGTTGAAGATATTTCGATTTGGTTTTGGAGGGCTTTCTCAAAAAAAAATTAAAATATAAATAATGCTGAACAAGCCACACAACATCATCTAACCCCAAAGTAATTAGAGCTTGTGTTATGCTTATGATATACTTATTAAATACACTACACAGATAGATATTTTTTATATACATAAGACATGCAATAAAGTGATTATGATTTTGATTATGATTATGACATCCAGAACACCTGGAATAAATATCTAATAAAAACTATAAACCTATAATCGAATCTTTCATGAAATCAAGAGCTATTTCACAGTCTAGCACTGCTGAACCAGAAATACCAATTATGGATAAGGAATAGCAACGACAAAAGACCTCCCTCTATCTGAATGAATACTCAAACAAAGAAAATCACATAATAAAATCTATATCTCCCAATACGGTTGGTCCCCGCGGGAGAAAAAAGACTAAAACCCTCCATCCATCGAACAAAGGTGACAAAAAAACCTACTTCACATATGCACTTTCAATGTAAGAGGCCTGGTCGGAGTGGGAAGATTGGACGAACTCGAACATTGTCTGAAAAACATAAAATGGGTTATCATAGGACTATCAGAAGTAAAAAAGAAAGGCACTAAAATAGAGCAACACGAAAACTATACACTGATGTACACAAGCAAAAAAGTGGAGAAAATGGAGTTGGTTTTCTGATCAAACAGAAATATAAACAAAACATAACCAATTTCATCTCTAGACCTCACTACCTCACCTCAGATGGAGTATGTCGAATAGACCTGTCCCTCCCTCCTGACCATACCCTTCTGACCACAGACTAGTTCGAGCTTCTTTAAACTTAGAGTATACAGTAAAGAGAAATAGAAAAACCTTCAAAAGTCAAAGGAAGGAATTAACATCCATGGAAAAAGAAGTTATGAAAACCCATTTTGAAAATTTATCTCAAAACATGGAATATGACACATCAATGCAAGAAAACTATTCTAAAATTATAAGAACAATACATAAAAGTATGGAGGTTCTGCCAAAAAGAGAAAAATCTGACATGTACAAACTTACTCCTGAAATAATGAAGCTTATCGAGGACAAAACAAAATTAAAATCCAAAGAAAATAAAAGCAAAGATGAAAAGAAAAAACTACCCAACTAAACCTTACAGAAAAATCAAGAAAAAACAAAAATTACAAAAACAAACTCAAACACCAGCTTGCTATAATTGAAGCAGAAATAAAAACCAAGAGTTCTTGGCCAGGACACGCCGCAGACAGGACTCTATGGAAATGGATGGAGGAGGCCTTCACCCGAAGATGGGTGCCCAAATCAGAAGAAAATGAAAATGCATGATATGACTGATAAATGAAATTACTTTTAGAAATATTCTTTACCTAAATTATTCACAAATTCAAAATTTATTTATAATTTTAATTTAATCTCAAAAATTGTTATTTAAGATTTGGAAATAAAAGGCTTATTATTATTATTATTATTATTATTATTATTATTATTATTATTATTATTATTATGTTGCTGCCTTCCAAGAACTCATGAGTGATTATGATTAACATGAGTGATTAACAATAATTTAAACAACTGTCATTGGAAATACAATTGTTTTGCATGTTTATTACGTCTTTAAACATCTCCTTTACTTGACTTCTTTGTTACGCTAAAAAAAAAATATTATATTGATGTCAATGTACACATATTGCCAATAACAAAAAAGTTATGACAAACCGCTCCGATGAGGTTTTTCTATGAGTTATTAAAAATTTAAAGTAAATTATTATTTTTGAGTATCTGTCCTTTTGAGAATCTCTCTTCTCTAAGAGAACAAACCGATAGAACTACGAGTAATTTAAATTTGCCTGTAGTTCTACTGGTAGAACTACGAGAAAAAAAATGCAAATGGTTGGTCCTAAGTAAATCAGTTATCTAGTAAGTACCCATAACAAAGCTCTGCTTAGCTTCGGCCTTGGTGATGATGTGTGAATTCATCATCATCAGCCTATATAAGTCCACTGCTGGACGTAGGCTCCTATTTTAATTTTTCAGCATTGTTTATTTATATATAAGGTCATCAAAATCGCCCTACCTATTTAACATATTTTAACTCGACCAATACTTTTCGTGCTGTAAACATGTTGAGTAATACCTACCTATCTAGCTACCAGAGATAAAACCACTATAAACCTATTCTACTTAATTGGTAGGTCTGTCAATGAATAAAATTCCTGCAAATTTCTTTTGGCTTAGCTTCAATCAAATATAGACTTTATTTCAATGACGAATGAACCATTTAACCCGCAAAACAAAAGTTGTCGAAAATCGTAATTCGTCCGTCGAACCCAGCTGTCATCGCGAAAAAAGTTACATAACCTCACGTCCGTCCGAGGAGGCATCCAGCCTCCGAATGAAGCTACTGGAAGCTATTTTGAGCATATATTGAAAGGGATGTTTGAGTAATAAGGTTGAAATTCTATTGGCAAAATATTATCATTTTTGCAATTACTTCGCTAAACGCCTTACAAAAATGTGTTTTTTGGGTTTTATTATGTTAATGGTTTTATTTATTTAAAACTTTTTACATATTTCTTTTGTTGATAAAATTTCCTTTCATATAGTATTAAAATAATTAATGGTTGTCACTCAAAATATTGAGCATTTCGAGACGAAAAATTTTTTTCTTGTTCTTTCTTGTGATTATTTTCTTCAAGATCCTAGATCGTTTTATAAAATATTTTTGTATAAGTCTTTTTTCCATACATTTGACTATACACTGTTTTTTTTTTGGGCTTGTAATATGTCGGAGAACGGCTAACGGTGCGACGAAAAAGTGTACTTTCTACGGTGTCGCTGTTTGGACAGCGTCTTAAGTTTTTTTGTAATGTGAATCACTGATCTAATTTTGAAATTATTTCAGTAGCATCATTACACTTTCCCTGAATGCCTGAGTCAAAGTAATTCGGTTTCTACCTATTGCGCTAAATCGTTGGTAGAAGCTAGTGTTGTTTATCTACCTTGAAGGTAGATATAACCATTCACTATAAAACACCCCTATTTGTCCCCAAGAAAAAAGAAAACGCCGACTCTTTGGAAAAGTCGGGTGATCATTTAATTAGGGACAAGAAGTTAAAGAGTTTCCGGTTGAGCTGCCGGATTAGTTTGTGGCGACAACTTTATTTATTAGCTGGATTGGTAGGGTTAACTGATTCTTTTAATTTGTTTTTACCCTTGGGTTTTTCTGTATACCAGACATTACACTCCGTCTAATCAAGTCCAAGGTATATTATCTACCTATCTGTCCAGTTATAATAAGAAAAAGTATGAACAAGACTTGGCATTCTTAATGATATTATGTTGAATGGGTTTTGTTGGTCGATCGAAGAAGCACTAACTTACCTATAAGATTATCTGATGATACGTCAGCCAAAACTATTGTCATACAATAAAGTCATTTACAACGGTATAATTACCATGATAATTATCATGAGTTTTGAGTTGTAAATGACCATGGTAAATTTAAAAGTTTTATATTGGCATACTTTAGTTTTCAATCTTTTTCACACAGTCAGCCAAAATTTTTCTAAAAAAGTAAATTCATTCAAGTTCAACATAAGAACCGAAACACATCACTCTTTAACCTTTTCCGCTGTATATAAACTGGTAAAACCCGGGTAAGAAGTCGCGTGCACTGCGAAGAAGACGCATTAAACATTTATTTTTTACAACAGTAGTAAACATTTAATCTGGTAAATATAGTCGGTATTCAGCATTGTGCTGGGTAGATACTCGTTTTCAGTGCACCCAATGCTGGTTTTCAGTGTAGGACTGAAAAATACCTGTATTGTATTTGTCTTTCCATGCTCAACCGAAAAGTGAAACTCGCTTTTACAAAATCATCGCTGAAATTTTAACAATACCAACACTGTACATTTTCACGTGACTGCATTTACGTTGGAAAATTCAATTACGTTATCGCAAAGCGAAAAAGCTACTCGTTTTTTCAGTGCGAGCGGAGCCGGGTAAAGTACGGATATCCGATAGTGGTTAATTTATTTACTCGCGGCGGGTCACTGACCCGGATTCGGATATCGCCCGGGGTTTCAACTGGATGTTAAGGTAAGAAGTTCGATCCCGACGTTTTAAAAAATAAGTGAAACGAACTTTGCTCAGATGGTCCAGTTTATTTTTGTGTAAAAAATCTAGAAGTGATCGTTTATTAAATTTTTATCTAAACATTTAATTTTTATTTGATTACAATTTTACAGTTAAAAGGTTGCGGATGGTATTGCGTATCGACTGATCATAATATCTGCCTCATGCCAGATTCCTAGATGCAAATAGCTCAAAAAAATCATGGTGGATATTACAGCGATCGAAGTCTTACCTCTGTCTACCTATGCGACATGTCGGATTAATTTCTCACAAAAAGTCCGCTGGCAAGTTTTATTTTATTACCGAATACTGACAATTGTTCCAAAAATAATCATTTGGAAAATTAAAATCGTCCGAAGTCACCAACCCTACCCATAACGTCCTGTCAAATTACCTACCTTCAAACTGTCACATTAGATGACATTGTATGACTCAAATCCTGAATTACTAAAACCGTTTAGACATCAACGAAACCTTTCGTGCGCACACGCAATCCGCCATCTGTTAATTTGACGACGGAGTTACGGTTTCGAGAAATACTTGCTTACTTTTAAATTCAAGCTTTGTGAATGTGATTGTTGAAAACGTTCGGTGACTCGTTTCTTTGTGGATGTGAATGTTGAAAGTAGCGCTGATGCGTTTACTCGGGTCTCTTGAAATATTTATGTATTTTGTATGTATACATCATAATTTTTTATGTAACTGTAACTGTATAATGTTTTATGTAACTGCCTTGTTGGATTGATGAGGGGTTCAAATCCCGGGTCGGGCCAATAGTTGTTATTGGGGTTTTTCTAGCAAGAAAAATTCATAGTAGCAGCCCGGAGTAAGGAAGTTGCCGGTGTTACACCCTCGTGCCTCGGAAAACACGTTAAGCCGTTGGGTCTGCGTTTGACCTCTCCCCGGTCGTGTCGGTCTGCCGTCCCATCGTATTATGAGAGTTAGGGAAATAGTTGTGCCCTTTAATATGTCCTGCGCATCTGGCTAGTCTCCGCTGAGACTGGCCGCCGTGGTCGAGATTCGGTTAGCTGGACAGTTTTATAAATTTTTTATGTCTGTATACGCGTTATTTGCTGCCAAAGCGTTGGAGAAATTGCCTGGTTATTGGAAAATTAGGTGAACTCTTTAAATCCCTATTGTTAATCTAGGTAAAAAATTCCAACTTATGTGTTGGTAGAATTGCGACTAAGTTGTTCTTTAGCCACCTTATCGTAAAAGAGGTAATTGGTACACGAGTAAGTTAACTTTAGAGAGGGAGAAAAAAACTTAAGATCTGGACCTACGAGGTATTCGCTTATCCAGGTAGGCAACGAAATCCTAGTAAGTATGCGGTAATCCAATTGTCACTAAAATACCTACTCGACGGAATACCGCAAACATGGCGGAATCCTGAGCGCAATCCAATAGCGGGGTTTCGGTACCGTGCTGGGTACTGAATAATACGCATAGCTCTGGATAGGCCTCACTTTAGTAAACCTAATTACTATCTAAGACGTTAAATGCACTATCGTTTTTTGACTTTATGACTATAAAATTGGCAGTATTGCCATACAGCGGGGCAATGCAGCCAGCATCTTGGGGACGCTTCCGAAGGGTATTGATATGGATCAGTTGAGCTACTTGTAGATTATTTGCAACATACTTTAGTTAGCTCAACTGTTTCAATTATAAATACTTGTTATTTTCTTCGTTAGTAAAAATAAATCTATACTTATAATAAAACTGTAACAGGTCCAATTCTGTACATGGAAGATATTTTGAATTTTTTTTTTGGAGGGCACTCTATTATCGATTCTGAAGCCAAAACTGTAATTTTTTTCATTCATGTCTGTCTGTCTGTCTGTCTGTCTGTCTGTCTGTCTGTCTGTTTCTTAAACGCGCATCACGTCGAAACTACTGAAGGTATCGAAATGAAACTCGGCACGATTTTAGGTCATACTACGAGGAAGGACATAGGATACTTTTTATCCCGGAATTCAGTCAGGTTCCCCTGGGAGAGGGGATGAAAGTAAAATTTCTTCACCGCGCATGACGCCGAAAGTGCTGAATGAGATGGAATGAAACCAAGCACGATTTGATTTCATACTACAAGGAAGGACATGGGATACATTTTATCCCGGAATTCAGTAATGTTCCCCTGGGAGAGATGATGAAAGTAAAATTCTTTAACCGCGCATCACGACGGAACAACCGAATGAATCCGAATGGAACTCGGCATATTTGAGTTCATACTACGAGGAAAGATACATTTTATCCCAGAATTTAGTAAGGTTCCCCTGGGAGAAGGGATGAAAGTAAAATTCCTTCACCGCGCATCACGCCGAAACTACTGAATGAGTTGGACTGAATTGGTACGATTTGAGTTCAAGGAAGGACATGGGATACATTTTATCCTGGAATTCAGTAAGGTTCCCCTGGGAGAGAGGATGAAAGTAAAATTCTTTAAACGCGCATCACGACGGAACTACTGAATGAACTCGAATGCAACTCGGCATGATTTTAGTTCGTACTATGAGGAAAGATACATTTTATCCCGGAATTCAGTAAGTTACCCTTGGCAGAGGGGATGAAAGTCAAATTCCTTCACCGCGCATCACGCCGAAACTACATAGGTAATGAGTTGGAATGAAACTTGCCACGTTTTGAGTTCATACTGCAAGGAAGGACATGGAATACATTTTATCCTGGAAATCAGTAAGCTTCCCCTGGGAGAGAGGAAAAAGTAGAATTCATAAGCCGCGCATCACGACGGGTCTACGCGTCGTCCTATTTCATGCATTCTTTTTGTTGGAAACAGTGTTGCAAGATCGAATTTGACTAAATCAGTAGAAAGTCGAGTAGAAAATCGGTAGATTGATGAAATAAGCTGTAGATTGAAGAAAAAAATTTGTACATAAAGGGTAGGTAAGTTCCTATATATTTATTTTAGACGCACTCATTAGTTAGGTTCCTACCTACTAACGTGGTGCGTCTTGGAAAAATGATTTAGGTTCCTACCTTACATGATAAATGGTGGTTTAGCTGGTCCAGTTAACTGTAATACCGAAGTTTGGTAGGAGTAAGTGGTCCAATTAAACTAACTGGACCACAGAAAAATATTTTTTACTGTGGTACACAGCCAACTTTACCTACCTACTAACGAAAAAATAATTGCAGTAGTCCAGTCAAATGGATGAGGAGCCCAATTCTGCAATACTTCAGTATGACAATGGAATCGTCGCAGAATCATCACGTACAATCCTTAGATTAATATAACTCCAGATAGTGCGTGCGAGATAAATTAATAGTTTCAAACTTGACGCGCGTCTCTCCATCTGCATTCATCATAATTTCTTTCATCTGAGGTGGAATACCAAAACGTGTCATTCTGTGTCGATACCCCTGTCATAGTGAAGCGATTAGTATAGCAGAATAGGGCCCCAGCTGAACGGAACCATGAGTAAGAAGTGAAACGAGTATGACACTTCTTAACACTGACGCTGGCCGAGTCGTAGCTAAAAGTCGTGTGGATAAAGGATGGGATTGAAGATGACAACATGCTATCCCCCTTAGACCCCACACGATTTTTTGCACGGCGGCGTTTCATAATATGAGAGACTATGGTTAAATGTGAACTTAATTAGTCGGCAGGTAAGGCAATCGCGAACGAAGTCGCTGGTACAGCTAGTAGATAATAATTCTTTAGAAGAATTAAACCACCCTAGGCACCGTAGATTCTTTTAACCTGTGCATCTCTAAATTAATCCAATTCTATTAGTTTGCTCATAGATTAGAACCGGGCAATTGATTCCAATCCTTATCAATCGACAAAACCCTTTCAAAGTCCTCGCCTCAGGTTATAAAAGCTTTTATAAGGTCAATGGGTCAAAGAGAAGAATACCTATAGCGAAAAATACAAGCCGGCTTTTCCCACAATAAACATAATTCCTACCTCCTTGCAGACCCTTCAATACCCTAAAGTAATTTGTATCAATTTCCGCAAAAACTATGAAGGAAATAAAGCCACGCATGATCACAGCCTACAGACGTGAGAGCTGGTCTAATAAGGGCTACTTACTTAATATAATTTTTTTTCTGTTGTATTTGACTAAATAGGACCATTATTTAAAGATTTCAGATGTTAACACAGCACAGATAAATATGGCCGAGCAGCGTTTACGCCTCTTTGCGAGAAGTAAACTTTGGAATTAAAGTTTTACGGTTTTCTAGGTCCTGAAAAAATATGGCCTTTAATCGGATAATAGATAATAATTTAATACCTACTTTTAAAAGCGACAACTAGCCTATTAACATCATCAACAGTTTAAATCGTTCACTTTGGCGCTATTTCTATTTTGAAATTGTCGAGCACGTCCTACTCGGCACACATACTCGGGCGTCCACTGCTGAACAAGCTTCCCCCAAAAGGGGGTTTTGCCACAATCACCATGCTTGGCAGGCGGATTGGAGATCGGAATAGATGTTAAAAATAGACAAGAAACAGCTACCCTGCCTCTGGAAGGTTCCCTTAGGGCTCAAACACATGGACGCCGCCGCCCCTGCTAAGGCGATACACACTCCACCAAAATTTTTTTGGGCCACTCCATGGTAAATATGCCCAATACGATTCTCACCGTTTGAAATATTCTCTAAAACGAATGTATTTAAAGTTATGAAACGAGTCACAAAACATAACCAATATCATAGCAATATTTATGACCACTAAGGTTTCTTTTGGAAAAATATTAAAATTGCTCCAATTTTTCGGCAAGGCGCTTTACAAAAATGAGTTTTTTTAGGGTTTTATTATTATTGCATTGAATCTAAAATCTGTATAACTTAAAGGAAAGATATATAATTGAAGTAGTAGTAGCGTGGAAAGTGTCTTCGCCTCCTGTGCGTCATACAGCGACTGATAATCTATTACTTAATTCAAAAAAATAGACAAAAAGGATCCATCTAAAACGTACAAAAAACTGTTTCCTTTTGATGTTCCTGGCAGCAATAATTCTGTAACTTAGTTCAGAACCAACTTTACCAGCTTTTGAAATTTGAGCTCACGCAAAAACTTCAAATCCTTAGGGGTATTGCACACTGCGTGATTGAATCAGTTTGATTCGCGTTGTATCGTGTAACCCTGGCTTAGACTTTTCTTTGTTTTTGTTTTATTAATACTTTCTGGACCTTTTCTAAGGTCTCTTGGTGAATTACGTAGTGAGTTTGCACAGAACCAAAAAGGAAAAAGTTTTCGAGAACCTGATAGTTTACGACGGAAAATGCAACAAATCACTCTAAATCATAATAAAGTTCACAATGAGAATATTGGATCGCCTACTGTGAAAATTAGTTTCTCTCTGTATCGTTAATGTATCGTAAATGTCTGGAAGGAAAAGGAACTTTTATAACTTTTGTAAAGTACTTATACAAAACTCGTACTCATACCTACACCTAAAGCACAAAAGCACTTTTACTTTACACAAGAAACAAATTATATGTTTTTTCGTAATAAGCCAAAGCTTTAAGAAAAACGGAAAGTCGGTGGTTTTAAAAATTTAATGGTTTTGAATCATATTATAATATTACCGTTTCGTTTTTCATAGGCTTCGGGACAAGGAAAAAACTATGCAGAAATTAGCAGATCCATAACTCTTGGGTGTTCCATATCCTATCAGAAGCCTAGATTGCTACACGGCGTTTGTCTAGGTCTAATAAGCTAAGAAGAAGGCTTAGAATGATAGTAGAAGTGAAGCCAAAAAAAGCGACTAATATATCTCATTTTCCTATTCGTAAACGTGCGTTCGTATGCCGACGTGTAAGCACTTATTGTGATTTTATGCATACAGGTAGGTACTGTTCTTAGGTGTAGGTAGTCTTAGTGGGTACACAATGCATAAAAACCCTGTCAGGGCACTATAATTATTTTGGGTTCGTTAATGATTGATTGACAACTTTGATACTTCATATTTTTGGAATTAGATAATTTAGGAATGAAATTTTTAAAATAAGTAGTAATTATAAAAGGCGAGAATAATTTATTAATTGAATTGCATAAGATCAGGGTTTCAATTTAATAGAACGACCGATTAAATTTAATTGACAACTCATACATAGATTCGAAAATTATTGAATCACACTATCCCTTCGCTGCTTCGAACCTCTGCTGTGACATCAGTGTGTTTTTCCTTTCTACCTGCATCTTTAAGTTATTATATAAAATCTTTATTTTTCTGTAAGTTTTCAAGCTAAAACTCAATCCAATTCCAAAGTGCTACACGCTAGCTAACCTATTTCCCGCGACTTGATTCGTATTCGCCGCAGAGGCGCCACGTGACCCGAATTAACGCTATTGCTTCATTCGCTTAGACCAGGAGACAATCGTAGATTGCCCACAATAATTGACGAAAAAATAATAGAAATAAAATAGAACCAGTATTTACAATTGTTGCAAACAATCTACAGTTAGCTCAACTGACCCATATCAATACTATTATTAGAGTAACTTCGTTACTTGCAGACTACTTAGGTACCTACCCCCATTACCCAGTTACTTATTTTGCATTTTTTTTTTGCATTTGGAGTGTTTCCTCTCTTTTAATAAAGGAGTCACCATTTTGGTATTTCCTGTGCAGTTTTCCGCCAGTTTTCAGCTTGCAGCTGCACGTCTGCTTCCTTAACATCTTTTTAGCGTTACCGTAGATCCACCGACCAACCCAGGTTTTTATAAGATTTGCTATAAAACTTTCACCCTATTAAACATCGCCGTCTGCTGTCAACAATCTGTAATTTTCTAATCAATACATGCAGTTATTAAATTATATATGTATAATAGGTTTAGTATTAAAATCACCGTCATCTCTTGCTCTATTTCAGGCCGTTCCCGTGTTTCGTAGATTGCTCTTTTACGGCCAAACTTTACTGTTTAGTTCCGGTTTACGGTGGATTACGAAATATATGTTGAAACTTGCAAAAATGGTCTGAAACATCTTTATAATGATTCTATAAACAGTCTACCCGCGGTCTATGGTCGGCCCTATCAAGCTGAAGGGAAGAGACAGTAGCTGGCCAGATGCGTAGGACATATTATAGTGCACAAGTGAGCGCGCAAACATAGGTGCACCCTCTTTTCCCTCGCTCTCTATAATCCGATGGGACGACACATCGACACGACGGGGGAGAAGTCAGGTGCAGGACCAACGGCTTAACGTGCTTTCCGAGGCACGGGGGTGTAACACCGTCAACTTCCGGACTCTGGGCTGCAACTGTGAATTTCCTTGATACAAAAACCCCAATAATAACTATAGTTTCGACTCGGGATTCGAACCCAGGACCTCAGCGGTTGAACAAGCTGACCGCTAGACCAACGAGGTTCAGGTACTAGGTAAGCTTAGTAGATCTATTGCTTGCTATTCCATTCACACACATTGGCAGGCATGAGGTCAATGTAAAAGTAACATAATGCAGGTCAAAAATAAAATAATTCCGGTCAAATTCCAATAAAAGCCATGCATCGAATTTTTACATTAGTGTTTTTACTCACGTTGAATTAAAGTCATTGATTGCATTATAAGATGTGTAGATCAACTTTTAAATTATAAAACTATATTCTATGCAGTGAATCTTTCCTCATATGTTAGACTGGTGATCGTAGTAGAGATGTTAAAAATGTCTATGGACTTGTAATGGTATTTAATGGACTGATCGTAAGAGTCTTATTTTAATTTTAAAGAATACAAACAACAAGACACAGCTGACTTCTCGCGAAGTATTGTGGTCTAATCTCCCGAAACTTGTGAAACCCCAATTGTGGTTCACCTTACGGGCAGTTTTTATTGAAGTTCTTGTCGTATCTTAGGATACGACTTCTCTAGACTAAATTCACGACCTTGAGATTGTAAACTTGTTAGATAATTAAATATTGTAGGTTTTTCTTCTTGTTGTCTTCACTCCTATCCTTAGACTTGGAAAACAAGTATAACTGTTTCATTGGCATATACAAAAGGACGCTGCGTCCTTTCCTCGGGTAGGTTCCCTAAGTCTTTTTACTCCAACTCAACCTGAGCATGTCGTAAGCGTCTTCTTACGACATGCTCAGGCTGAGTTGGAGTGATTGATTCTAACGCTACCGCCACGGTTATATTTATATATCTTTGTTCTATTATAAATTGAATAACGTTGACCATAAGATCTCTAGATTGAAATTGGGCTGGGCATATGTGCAGGATGGAAGATGGCATATGAATAATCTCCCTGATTCTACTCTTCGTTGGGCCAAAAAATGACGGAGTGGATCCCAAGGAATAAGAAGAGATCTAGAGGTCAACCGGAGAAGAGATGACAAGACATCTTGACGAAGAGAGCTGGTCATAACTGGATGACAAAGGCCAGAGATAGAAAAATGTGGAAGGAGCTGGTTGAGTGAGTATTACGCCAAAAAAGGAGACTAGGTACTAACTTTATCAAAGTTTGTAAATAGATAATTACATAAGAAGTTACATAAGAAGTAGAGAATAAAGAGTAATTTTATTTTATTTTATTTAAAGGATTTAAATATTTCAGTCAAAATTTAAAATCAATATTAAAAACTCTTTATTTTCATAAAGACATTATATGTACACTTCGAAAAGGTCAAATTATATAACATATCACTTATATGGAAATAAAGTGATATTTTTGATTTCAGTCGCCTCGATAAAGAAGCGACCGTTAGTTGTTATTTTTCGAGTTGGAGCCAAACTCGTCCCCAGTTTATTTCAGCACCCATACTTACAGCACATTTTATCGAAGACGATTAAATAAACTGCCTAGACAAGAACAGCCAGTTTCTCACTGAAAACATCCATGATAATAAACACTTCCTCTGAAGTTTCAAGCATCCTTGTAAGACTATAAGCTGAGCTTATCCCAACTTCATTGACTGGACATGGACATCCTTTCATACCCACCCCCACCCCCAACCCCGATACACCCTATTACACAAAGCGAGTTCTCTAATATACCAAATGCATATTTGATGTCGCCATAAGCCGGTACGTTACGGTATGAAGCTGCGATATGCTTTTGCTAGTACGGGTGGCCCTTGCTGGGTACCTATTATTCCACCCTGATCCATGTCTGCTGAGTGTTGGTATGTGTAGACAATAATCTTATATCAAACTAGCTGTACCCGCGACTTCGTTCGCGATTGCCTCACCTGCCGACTAATTAAGTTCACATTTGACCATAGTCTCTCATATTATGAAACGCCGCCGTGCAAAAAATCGTGTAGTGTCTACGGGGGATAGCATGTTGTCATCTTCAATCCCATTCTTTATCCACACGACTTTAAGCTACGACTCGGCCAGCGTCAGTGTTAAGAAGTGTCATACTCGTTTCACTTATTACTTATGGTTCCGTTCAGCTGGGGCCCTATTCTGCTATACTAATCGCTTCACTATGACAGGGGTATCGACACAGAATGACACGTTTGGGTATTCCACCTCAGATGAAAGAAATTATGATGAATGCAGATGGTGAGACGTGCGTCAAGTTTGAAACTATTAATTTATCTCGCACGCACTATCTGGAGTTTTATAAATCTAAGGATTCTACGTGATGATTCTGCGACGATTCCATTGTCATACTGAAGCAATTGTATTGCAGAATTGGGCTCCTGATCCATTTGACTGGACCACCGTAATTTTTTTTTCGTTAGTAGGTAGGTACAGTTGGCTGTGTACCACAGTAAAAAATATTTTTCTGTGGTCTAGTATGGGTCTAGTTAGTTTAATTGGACCAATTACTGCAACCAAACTTCGGTAGTACAGTTAGCTGGACCAGCTAAACCACCATATATCATGTAAGGTAGGAACCTAACTTATTTTTCCAAGACGCCTTAGTAGGTAGGAACCTAACTAATGGGTGCGTCTTGGAAAAATACATAGATAGGAACTTACCTACCCTCTATCTACTAATTTTTTTCTTCTAACTACAGATTATTTCATCAATCTACTGATTTTCTACTCGACTTTCTACTGATTTAGTCAAATTAATCTATGGTCAAATTCGATCTTGCCACACTGTTTCTAACAAAAAGAATGCATGAAATCGGACGACGCGTAGACCCGTCGTGATGCGCGGTTAAAGAATTCTACTTTTTCCTCTCTCCCAGGGGAACCTTACTGAATTCCAGGATAAAATGTATTCCATGTCCTTCCTTGTAGTATGAACTCAAAACGTGCCAAGTTTAATTCCAACTCATTACCTATGTAGTTTCGGCGTGATGCGCGGTGAAGGAATTTGACTTTCATCCCCTCTGCCAGGGGAACCTTACTGAATTCCGGGATAAAATGTATCTTTCCTCATAGTATGAACTAAAATCATGCCGAGTTGCATTCGATTTCATTAAGTAGTTCCGTCGTGATGCGCGGTTAAAGAATTTTACTTTCATCCTCTCTCCCAGGGGAACCTTACTGAATTCCAGGATAAAATGTATCCCATGTCCTTCCTTGAACTCAAATAGTACCAATTCAGTCCAACTCATTCAGTAGTTTCGGCGTGATGCGCGGCGAAGGAATTTTACTTTCATTCCTTCTCCCAGGGGAACCTTACTAAATTCTGGGATAAAATGTATCTTTCCTCGTAGTATGAAATCAAATTATGCCGAGTTCCATTCGAATTCATTCAGTTGTTCCATCGTGATGCGCAGTTAAAGAATTTTACTTTCATCCTCTCTCCCAGGGGAACATGACTGAATTCCGGGATGAAATGTATCCCATGTCCTTCCTTGTAGTATGAAATCAAATCGTGCAAGGTTTCATTCCAACTCATTCAGCACTTTCGGCGTCATGCGCGGTGAAGAAATTTTACTTTCATCCCCTCTCCCAGGGAAACCTGACTGAATTTCGGGATAAAAAGTATCCTATGTCCTTCCTCGTAGTATGACCTAAAATCGTGCCGAGTTTCATTTCAATACCTTCAGTAGTTTCGACGTGATGCGCGTTTAAGAAACAGACAGACAGACAGACAGACAGACAGACATGAATGAAAAAAATACAGTTTTGGCTTCAGTATCGATAATAGAGTGCCCTCCAAAAAAATTTTTCTAAATATCTTCAATGTACAGAATTGGACCTGTTACAGTTTTATTATTAGTATAGATTGTGTATGGCCCCCTCCCGTCAACAGATGAGGTATAAGTCCACGAAGTCCACTCAACAGACGAAGGGTACACATAGAATTTAACATTTTGGGTAGGTAGGTATATCATGTAAAATATTTTGTGATACTTTTGCTAGATGTCCTATTAAATAAATAAATATTCAGTACTTATCTGCTTTCGAAAACAGTCCTAAACTACAATTCTGTGCCTCCTGTGATGAGTGATGCAAGTGAAAAATCAGAACTTTACAGGAGAACAAAAAAAATATTGAAAAAATTCTAGTTCGTGAACTAAGTGGGCTAGGTTACACATACATACACAGGTTACCTTCGTTTGTAGATAAAAATATTCGTTTTCATTGTGTATTTTAATTTAAATACAAATACAAATCATTTATTGATAACTCCGGGTTACAGGTCAGAAAAAGGTGCAATATAACAGTTAATATATTGACTTAAGTTAACGGTAATAATGAGTATAATTAATAATATAGCATAATAATAATAATAATTGATTTAAAGGTAATTATAATAAAGTCCATTGAAGTCGAGCAGCACCACAGCCTGTTCGAGTAAGTTCTGTCCGGCTTAGGGCCGCGTGTTCTTATATTTTATTTGAAAGTCCGCTCTGCTCCACTTACACTGATGAAGGGTAGCAGCTTCCTTCATTGTATTTAGCACCCCTACTGCGATCACCCATGTTAATAATGTCCTCCCAGTCGATTTTCCTTTTCGTAGGTGGCTACGAAACATGACTACGAAAACGGCAAGTACATTCCTTTCTCGTAACTGGTCATCAAGCAAGAAAAAAATACATGTTCGTATCTGGTTTTCAAAGATCAGTTACAAACGTGGAATATAGGCGAATTTAGACCACGGCGGCCAGTCTCATCGAAGACTAGCCGGATGCTCAGGACATATTAAAGTGCACAAGTGTGTGCGCAAACACTCCGATGAAATCCGATGGGACGGCAGACCGACACGACCGGGGAGAGGTCAGGTGCAGGACCAACGGCTTATCGTGCTTTCGGAGGCATAGGGGTGTAACACCGCCAATTTCCTGGCTCTGGGCTGCTACTGTTAATTTTCTTGCTGGAAAAACCCCAATAACAACTATTGGCCTGACCCAGGATTCGAACCCAGGACTTCATAATCAGCGGTTGAACAAGCTGACCGCTAGACCAACGAGGCAGTGCCAAGTGTGGTAAGTATATGAAAGCTCCTCATGTTTGCTTCGGGAAATGTTTTCAAGATTGGTAAATCTTGGTCTAAATATATGTTATAAAGATAACCAAAACATGAGAATTGTTTGATAGCTATAGATATCCGCTTTTCATAACGTGATGAGGATATTTAAATAACGCTTCCACTTGGTAGCGCGAACCCAGCCAAGAAGTTCCTTAACTTTCAAACTACCAGCGATAACTGAAACGTTTGGTCCAAGATAGAAAACAGAACACGATTAACATACTATTTAATTTTAATTTCTTCAGAACACTAAATTGAACAGTAATAATAAGAAACACTACTTGCATAAATATCGCTTTAATCCCGTTAAAGTGATTTTCGTGTTTATGATTATAAAAAAATAATTATAGAACACAGAGGACACAGAAAAAATAGAACTGCTTGTTGAAGAATAGGAAGATAAATATACTAATAAGGAGATACATAAGAAATATTTTAAATAAAGCTCAATTAGTTAATTGAGCTGAGGGAAAGAAAATAAAGAAATGGCTCTAGTTTGAGAGAAGTCTTATGAAAGTAAGTATGAGTTTGGTTAACAAACGAGAGCTTCCCGTAACTTACACCACAATTTTAAAGACAATACAAAATTTAATTAAAGTTTAGCTGGATGGTTTATTGGTTCTTTTGCGGTGGTTGTCTTATGAGGGTAGTCCTGCCTTTGTTTCTGAAAGGTTTTTCTACAGTCATGGACAGATTGTTTCAAATGTATTACGTACTTATTGTATACATAATCTTTATTCAAAAAGAAAAAAAACAATGAAAGAATATAAATAAATTAGAACGAATAATTAAAATTGAAACAATTGAGCTTACTGCAGACTGTTGCAAACAATCTACAATTTTACGCACTTCAAAAAAGCTTTTCATTAAATGAACTCATTGCATGTGCCTGACAGCTTTTAATAATATCATTCAACAGAAGTACCTACGTTAAAACGCAACTTTTCACTCATGAAAATAATTCACTCTTCGCATAAAAATACACACTACAAAACGCTTTGATAGATACCTCTCGTTAATTTGTTTCTAGTGTCCGTTTTATAAAGTCCCCGTTATTCCCAGTTGCCTTTCGCAAAGTTTGTTCAGCTAGAAGCAAGCTTGTGCGAAGGTTCCTAAAGGCAAGACATCCTTTTCAGAAGCCATCGTTTCCTCGTATAAAGTTTCACAAAGTAAAGGCTGAACCTTATTTGTTACATGACTGTAGGTAACCGAATGAATTACCAATTTTCCAATGGAATATAAGCCGTGATTTGTTTAAACGAAAATTATCATCGTGATAAGCTCATAATATCTTATCCACTGCTGAATGTAGGCCTCCCCTATGGAGCCCCTCTCTTCGGTCTGTCACACCTCAATCTACCAATTACTCAATCTACAAATACTCGACGACCTCCGTGGCGCAGCGGGCGAAGGTCCGCCTGCGACGCAGGAGGTTGCGGGTTCGATTCCCGCCTCGGAACAAATTTGTGTACGATCTGCAGAAATTTGTTCCGTTGGTCTGGGTGTATTCTATGTATAATAAAAAATATCTATGTAGTGTATTGTATTAAGTTTATCAGTTGTCTAGTACCCATAACACAAGCTCTGCTTAGCTTGGAGCTAGATAATGCTGTGTGAATTGTCCAGCATTATTTATTTATTATTTATTATTTACCAATAGTCTTTAGCAGATTGTCATATCACCTTGCCACAGGATACATCGAAGTTAACTGCACTATTATGTGATACCTATATTATATATATTTTTTTTTATATTTTTGTATGAACCAATATTCCTAAGTTCCTTGTTTATTTGCTGTCTTGTCTGTTTTATGGCTTTGAATTATAACTTAAGCAACACATATTCCATTTCCAAGTGTGTCTTGTTTTCCTACGGTGAATAAATGAGTATGTGTATGAGTGTTCGATATTCACTGGCATAATGGATCAATTTTCGTAGTGGATTCCCCTAACAAAAAAACCCTACTGCCTAGCTTACAACCGACGACACTAGTAAAATAAACAAAATAATCAAATAGCCTTTTATTTCTTGCCATTTCTAATAATTTTTTTCGAAGTTAAAGATTAATTATTTTCATACTAATTCAATGTTAATTCTACATTACATCTACAGGTACCACTAGTATTGTTACTCTTTTCAGTACAGCAGACTGCACCTTTAGCAAAAGCATGAACAATTTGAAATATACTCGGTTCTAGAATCATCAACGCAATTGCACTCGTCATCGAAAAATGCTCAAATTCGAGTTTGAAAACGGATGAGAAACAAATGAACGCAAAAAAAAAACTAAAAAAAAATGATACAAGTGTTGTCATTGTCAAATACCAATATTTCTTTGCTTTTGTATACCCTTTGTTTACAAAAAATATGTAGGAGAGCCGAGTCTAGGTGGGATGCTGATCGTTGCTCGCAAATAGGGACTCTCGAAGCGAGTGGCATCCGATGAACATCTTGTTAAAGCACAAAGGGACTATTGTGTTCTCTTGAAGGAAAATGTATGATGATTTTAAATTGTTAGAAATTGATACATTTGTGAACTGATGCGTGATTTGGAACGAGCATTTATTTGAATTTTGAATTTTAACGTTATTTCATTGTTTGGATATTAATCTTTGCATATTGCAGGAAGAAGACAGCGAAAAATTTAATTCAATACGTTTACTTCAGACATTTATCTTATGTACACAAAAAATTGATAAGAGAGTTCGTTCAAAAAGGATTGTAGGGATGACAACAAACCTGATTCTTCTAAAGATGATGTTTGCTGGAGAAAAACTGCATATCACTATTGAAAGTGTCCGAAAATAAAGAAAATTCAAAACAACAACAGAACCCGCTCTAAAATTTGCAAAACTGCCGACCCCTCCATCAGTGTCCGCAATAAAGAATCCGAAAAGACCCAACATCTGTTGCGGACAAGTCGAGTTTCCCGACAAATTTATTCCGTCCTCAAAAGAGTAAATTACGTAAAATATTGTCAACTCCAACTCGGGAAGACGTAACAGAAACAAATTGTTTAACTTTCTTTTGTGAATACGTTACCCGGTTATGAAAATTGGCTGAGGTAATTGTCATTTGAAACTTGTGACTTTTGAATACCTTTTAATGACGGTTCAAATTGTCACATAACAGAAACTTAACGTTATGGCCTTTTCACACACCAAACGCATCACACATCCCGGTGTATAGGTGCGAGATTTCAGTGTATGAATATTGTAGGCAACCAAGTGTTTTGTCTACTTGTCCTTGGTGACTTTGGTAGTATCCATACTAATATTATAAATTCGAAAGTAGGTCTGTCTGTCTGACGGTCTGTATTATTAATATATTATATTATTACTAGCTACATTCTTACTACCCGTTTTCCCGTAGAGCCTTCTTCAATACAAACAAACAAACAAACAATCAAATATTTCCTCTTTTTAATATTAGTATAGACTAGTTTATGCCCGCGGTTTCGCACGCGTTGTTTCTATGGAAACGTTTAAAGGTGATTTCTATCCCTAATGGGAACTGATTTATGGGATAAAAAGTAGCCTATGTTTGATTCCAGGATTAGAATTACCTGTTTGCAAAATTTCAGCGCGATCCGTACAGTAGTTTTGGCGTCAAGAGGTAACAAACATCCATCCATCCATCCAAACTTTCGCATTTATAATATTAGTGTGAAGTGAATATATTATCTGTATTACACTTTCACTCCTAAACTTCTTCTTAAACGATCTTTATGAAATTTAAAATGAAGATAGACGGTATCTCGAGGACGGACGTAGGGTACTTTCTATGTCGGAAAAAAGCGGGTGAAGCCGCAGGCAGCAGCTAGTAATCACATATTCTCTACTTTGGTTTGTTGAGTCGATACTATACTCAATTATAATTATAAGTATATTGTTGGAAATTTTAAGAACTGATGGAAAAAGAATAACTCTAAGAATAGGGGCAGGCAAAATGAGGGCTAAAGTAAAGATATAATTAAAAACTGTAGCTAGAAATTCACAAATTATTAACTTCGAAGAAACCACTATTTCATTATGTATTTTCCCCGTGATTCATGAAGGCCTTTCTGTCCCTTCATTAAAATTTCACCGTTTCTAACATCAAGTCAATAATTTCTTTAATATTCCGTGTTCCCCTTATTCTTGCACGGCGTCATTTACGGCAGTATAATTACGGGGATTCCCAGATAGACATTCTGGCGTCCAGTAATATAAATGGTAAGGTGAAAATACCTTTACAAATAACTTATTAGTCTGTCACTTAAATTTCAGAGGAATTCAACGGTAAATAAATTTAATTCTTGAGCTATAAGCGTCTAGGTACGGAACTAAAGAATATTTTTTTTACAAGGGCAGAAGCCTATAGTCACAAAGAAAATTGCAATAAAATAATAGAATTAAATTAGAACTAGTATTTAGAATTGAGCTCACTGCAGACTGTTGAGAATTAATTACTTTTTAGAGTTGTCTTTGCGAAGTACAGAGGCCTTAGTACGGGTTGTGCATAGTTTACGAAAACTATAAAAGTTTTCGTTTTCTTCCATACATTTAGCGCCTTGCCGCGCCCCTGCCGGATACTGAGAGGAACTACTTTTCGTAGGTTGACAGCGATTCATTTAGACAAGTGAGCTTCAATAAACTGAAAAGTTCTCAAAACTTTTTCCTTATTCGTATTTTGTAAACTCATTTTAAAGAATCAGTGAACCTACCTCTGGTTATGTCTAGGTACATGTACACATGAAAATGTGAATCATCGAGATGAATAAACAAGTATTTTCATAGCTTTTTATGTCAGATAACAACGGCATGTTTAAAAAGTTATATTTTTATTAGAAGCGTGAGCTAGTTTTCTACTTTTGAATGAGATAAAGTTCGTCCAAGGACTTAGTACAGTGCTTCGATCGTAGTAACTATAGTTTTCAGGACTCTGATATCTTTTAACAGATTCACACACCATACGTTATATTATTATAATTTTATAAACAAGGTCATAAACAATTTCCACGATCTTTTTAGTTGGACAAACCCGCACAATCTCTTACTACATATACCTACATTATATGCGTTGGGGACATAAGGGATGTTTTTAATCACAAGAATCCTTTCAGCCCTCAGGGGGTGAAATATTAATACAAAACAAAAGCTTTGTTTACCCCTATACGAGTGCGTTTTGCGTTGTAATTACTTGCCACTTTTTTCATTTGGTTTTTTGTTCTATCTGGGTGCGTTTGCAAGAAAATGCAAAAATGTTTGCAAAAATCCTGAAAAAAAGATAATCATTTTGGCATCTTTACAAAAGACAAAAATACAAAATAATTCATTTGCCATTAAGATAACAAACACATGACTTTATGTTCCCTACAGTTGTTACATTTGTATGATTTGATGTGAGAGCATTGATTTCCCTTTAATTCTACTATTTTACGTAGAATTTCTTTTATAGTCAATCTAAAATCATAAAAACGAAAATTGGGTGTTGAAAACGGACAGCCCGAAATAATGGTGATAATTTTTTACATGGATCAAATTCTTCATCAATGTAACTAACCGAAATCTATTTTCAACATCAAGCAACAAAAATACAAAAGTATTATCAGAGCAACAAAATAAATAGGTGAAATAGGTCTAGTCTTACCATGATGGTCGCAGCGTAGCAACTGATCCCTCTAACTCAGTCTGTGGATGTCCTAAGAAACGACTAAGGGACCTACCAGAGGAAGAGCTTCCTTTTGTGTATGATCTTATTTATGTAGCTCCAGTAACTGTAATAACCAATCTGCCTGCTAAGCGTGGTGATTACGGTAAATCCCCCTTTTTCGTTGTTATAAAAAAATCAAATAATTTGGACCATTCACACAACATTATCCAGCCACAAGCTAAGCAGAGATTGTGTTATGGGTACTTGATGGCTGATATACTTAATACTACATTATATAGATATATTTTATTGTATATAGAAAATATCCAGAACACCCTGAACAAATGTCTCCTATGTCGCAGGTGGACCTTCGCCCGCTGCGCCACAGAGGTCGTCAAATGTCGTCGTTATTGGGGGAGGCATGCACATTCACCACTGGACATTGCTGATCGTCTAGGTTACTTTTCATGACAGAAACCCAATAAATAATTCCAAAAATTTCAACGCTAGAAATCTCCAGATAAGACAGAAAAACCTTAGATGAATTATGAGCACCGGGCAAGGTCAATACTCCCGGTAAAAAGTCATAAGTTGTGATACCGGGACGGGTCGCCGCACTAATCTTCAGGTAATCGAGTGGAAACGCGGACGTGGCACTACCCTAGCTAATTGAATGGAGACGACCTTTTGCAGGCAGATAATGAATGTGGGAAGCGGAATAATAGGACTGTATATCAAGAGGAAGGTGATGTGTAAAAAGGATTTAAAGAGGGCACCATGCGCATTTTGTGAAAAAGATAGGTACCTATAGATTTCGCGTTCATGGGAACGGGACAGAGCATATATTTTGGACTGGCGTAAGCACAAAAACCAAGATAATTGTTCATTTACAAAAAAACTACGCGAATAATTAAGAAACTGGTATAAAGGAACCAAATAATTACCTTGTTACCAAATATCTACGAATCAAAACATAAGGCATTTCAATAGACCGCAGGGTTCCTGAGAACTCGACCACATTATGTGTGAAACAATGCACTTTCATGATTTTTTTCTCAGTCATATTTTCACATTTGAGGAACCAAAGAAATAATATTGAATTTTATGTAATTCTAGTTTTTTACCACGGGGATTCCGTGAGTAGGTACTGAGATCTAGGCCAATTTTGACAACCAAACCCGTTCATTCGCCCCTTTATGTAGAATGTTTGAAGTTTGTAGAATCGTTTGCGACAACTATCCAGGAACTGGCGGTTGTAGTAACTAAATTTATTCGTGAGAGATGGACTAAGAGAAAATAGAGTTGTCTCATTAGTGCCAACCAGAAAATGAAAATACTATCAACAAACTACAATCAATACTTAGGTAGGTACTTACGCTCTACAAAGTTTAAAATAAAAATACCTAGTCTGTAATAATTTAGGTACAAATTTTGTCATATGTGAACTAAGAACGCAATATAATAGGTACTTGACTTACTAACAATAAAGTATTAGAAAATCAGAATAGACAGATAAAATTAAATCCTCAACCTCCTCAACAGCCTGTATTGGTCCACTACTGGACGCAGGCCTCCCCTGATAAGCTCCTTATTGGCTTTTGTATCATGGGGGGTAGGCCCATAATCCCCACACTGGGCATGCGGGTTGGGGATAGCAGTTCGGTGGTAGAATTGTTCTGCAGGGGGCGGTGCTGCCCGCCCCCGGTGGATATCCCTTAGTCGCCTCTTACGACACCCGCGGGAAGAGTTGGGGTGGTGCAAATTCTAAGCTGGCACCACACAGCTACACAGATACTACTACAGATAAAAGTAAATACAGCCTGCTAACCAGCCAGTTCCGAAGGTTGAGTTGTTGTACGTCGCATCGTCAATGCATAACTTATTTCCAACTACCGGCAATTTACCATTTTCGTTGCTTCTTTCTACTTTAGTACAATTAGCCCAACCAAATTTTTAATACATATTAATAAGTTTCTCTGGAAGTAAATTTACTTAATTCTTATGAGGAATAAAATCTTAAACCGTATTTAGGTAAACGTTCAAAGAAAAGCTTCAACCTGAAAATATCACACAATAAGTCCTGTCCATTGTACGTTAATAATAGTGCAGTGTCCTGATAATGCTGCATTCAAAAGATAAATTCAGACATATCGCAAACAGTCCATTTGCGAAATTGGCGATTGTTAATCAGCGATGTTTACCGGAATGTTTGCGAATGCTAATTATTGATTCGATTAAGTGATATTGAATTGGTCTGCTCATAACAACAGATGTTGTGGGGATACATTGATGTCGTTATAAAATCACGAGGAATAAAATGAATAAAATCAAGTCCCGATGAGTTTAGTGATTTTCTTATTGATGATTGCTGTTCAGTAGGGTAATTATTTCTACTGGGCAGATGAACTTGGCAAAAAAACTAGTGTGCTCTTTAATTTTATAAATGGTTGTAACAAGGCTTGTATTATTATTTTGGGAAAAATATTTAATTTACTAATATTTAATTTATTTTTTAATTTTATAAATGGTTGTAACAAGGCTTGTATTATTATTTTAGGAAAAAAGAGTAAATGTAAACTTATAGTAAAAGAAAATAAAATATACCTTAAAATAAAATTTCTTTCTAATGAAAATATAAAAACATCCAGTAAGAAGGTATTAGGAAGAGTGTACTTGGTACTCGGGACAATACAGCACTATTGGCACTGTAACACTTTATAATAAGGTCAAATTGTTTTAAAATCATTTAACTCACCTTTGATGTACAAATTTCATACAATATTTCAAAGCGTGCTGCAAAACATTCCTATAAAATTTGCTGAAATATTTCCTCTTTGGGATTTACGATTACTTAGTTCCAAAATATTCTCGCTCCGAAATTCCTTTCTAAAATGCACAGAATTTACAAATTCCTTAAAAGCTTTTGGCAATATTTTCGAGCTACAATAGAAAAAACATTTTCTGGCGCATGATGACCTTCCTGAGGCACAGCTGGCTAAAAATAGGTCAAACCATACGTGCGGGCACACTGCGGAGTAAACGAATCACCAAGTTGTTTGCCAAATGTATTAAGCGGTGGGACTAACTCAATTTTATGGGTGAAACGAGTTTCGCAAGAATAGGGGAGTTCCGGTGACAACTCCGAATTGGCTTTCAAAATTACATGAATGGAAATAAATGACGTATTGACTGTACAAATGTGAAGGCGAAATTGTTTCCTGTTTTCGGGATAACCCATTTGCGCCTCAATTTGAAAGGCTCGACTCAAAGTTTTGCAAAACGTTCACTTTTGAGCTTAAAACTCTGTATACATTTGGGTTAGACGATGCTGCGTGCAAATTTTAGCTGTAGAGAGTTAAAACACTTTTCAAATGGTTTTGAGAAACTTTTTCGTGAGAAAGCCGGTCTTGAGTTCCCGTCAGGCTATTTACTTTCTTAGACAGTATTTTCTCTCTAAAACGGGTATTCTACCCTCTTTACCAACCATAACTTACAGTCACATCCACACTCCAACGAAAGCATTTCACATTTCCCGAGAACCAGAAATAAACACTAGACAACACATTAATTTCGTTGACAAGAAAAACATCCTTTTCTTGAAACTCAGAGGAGAAAATGTAGCATGACTGAAATTTCACTGTTACTGCAACGCACACACAGTTACAGCTTATGTTCATTTAATATTGAAACTTACGGTTCTTTCAAATAAAGCTGTTTATCAAATGACGTTTGCATGTCCGAAAACCGTAGAGGTAAAGGTTCAAATTGGTTGCCCTTTTATGCAACGTATTATGACGCTGAAACAAAGTCAAAATAAAAATTATTTATTTCCTTAATTTCAGAAAACACTTTTATTTAAATTTAAGCTCAAAGTAATGGCGATAAGGATCATTATCAGTGTAAAACAACAGCGGCAGACGCTTGAAACAATTTCGCAGTCCATTACTGAGTTAAGTTAGGTGTGAGTGCGGAGGCTGCCAACGGACTGTGCAATGTAACGCTGAGTCAAAGCATTGGAAATACTTAAGTATCTACTAATAAAACTGACTAAAAACAGTAGATTAAGAAGACCATAACCAATGAAGTATTAGAATTACTAAGGGCTAAAACTGGATTAAGTAATCAGACTACGTACTTATGAAAAAAATATACGAGAACCCCTTCCTAACATTTCTATCCATAAAAAGGACAATATTGTCATTTCCCGCGCTTACAAAGGACTCTCGAAAAGGTTTTGTCTTATCCCTGTAAATTGTAAAAGAACTCAACGACATCATAGATGATATAAGCACAGATCGGACACTTTTATTTATAAACTAGATTGTAACTAGAACGTCAACAGTACTTAAAAGTTTGTAAACTTTTAAGTACTTATGTTTCGCATGCAAATATTTAAATGGATCAAATTTGAAAAAGAAACGTATCAAAAACAGTATTCAATATAAAATGACAAAAATGCAACTAGCCCGCTGTTATCTAAAAATTTATTTTGAGTCTGAAATCTGTGTAACATTACACGCAGTTAGGTATAATAGTGAAAAAGCGTGAATTTTCTTTGTAGCCCAAAGTCGCGTCACTTCAGTCGAGAACCCTTTTCTTTCATGTTATAGGCTTTTCACATCGAACACAGATGCTCAATGAGATTTGTGGCTTTTAAGAAAACACGAGGAAAAAGTGTGACGAGAATTTTGATGTCGACATTTCCTAGTAGACCGTCCATACTTGGTAGCAAAATGGGTAGAGTCCTTTCTGGTTATAAAATAATGGGCATCAACTAAATAATAAAACTTATTATTTAGGTTCTTACATAACAATTTAGTTATAATTTAGGCGGTTAACACACTGCCACGCATCACGCTGCATGTTGTGTGTCGACACACCTACGCGCGTACTTGCGGGAGTGCAGATCTGCATCATCGTGCGGGTTTTCTACGCACTCACGCGCGTAGTTGCGTTTTGTGGATTCACGGCGGCTCTGACTCATTTCATTCAAAGCTACGTCAAGCCCTTCCAAAATCACGCACGGCACTGTGGGACTCGGTGTGCCATACCTTGCGTTTTGCCCTGCACCTACACGCAGGGGTGCATGTTTCTCCGCACTTGAGCGCTTGATCTGCATGTACGCGTGTGGATGCATTTCTGTGTCTTGGACTGTGTGTGTTTTCTATACAAACGAAGATACTTACAAGCAACGTTAGAACACGCATTCACGCAACATGCAGCGTGGTGCGTGGCATTGTGGCGATCGCCTTAGGTATCGAGGCTCTTTGGGTTTTTAAAACATTATCCGAAAGACTCACTAGAGTAACTGGCGCAGCGCATCAGCATTGCCATACAGCATTGCCATACAGCGGGGCAATGCAGCCAGCGTCTTGGGGACGCGACGACTGGTATTGATATGGATCAGTTGAGTTGCAGATTGTTTGTAACAGTCTGCAGTTAGCTCAATTGTTTTAATTGTTAGGTAATTTTTTTTTCTATTATTTGATTGTAATTTAGTTACAAGGTTACAATAACAATTTTTTACTACCCAACATATTAAAACACAACCTTGTTAGAAAACAAAGAGATATTGTGAGAAAATTTTAATAATCTAAGCAACTATAAGGTAGACCACACAACTGGCGGATCGCCGTAGAACCATGTCTCAGTAACAAACGCCAAAAGTGGCGTTTGTTACTGTGTTTGGCGTTTGTTTTCTTATTGTGACAAGGTTTTACAGAGATCCACCAGTTGTGTGGTCTACCTATAAACATTGTTTACATTGTATTTCGAAGTTTTCAAACTAGAAACGTCATCCAACTTGGTTTTTGTGTCAATTAAGTTTGAAAAACCGAAGTAATCTATACTAATAATATTATAAAGAGGAAAGATTTGATTGTTTGTTTGTTTGTATTGAATAGGCTCCGAAACTACTGGACGTATTTGAAAATTTCTTTTACCATTAGAAGCCCACAATATTCCTGATGAACATAGGCTACTTTTTACCGCGGGAAAATGCTTCATTCCTACGGGAAAACGGGTAATAGGACAACGGGTAGTAAGAATGCAGCTAGTAACTAATAATAAGAATGATCAGAGGGGTGAGTCTATTTGACGTTAGTAACGACACGTGATCGTGACGTCTCCTTTTCCATACAATTTGGTACAACGCCTCTACCGTGCGGACGGGGAACTACGCAAATACCTTAGTCTAATAATCTTCTAATAACCAAATAAGACCCTAAAAGCAGACGTCTCGTTACTAACGTCAAATGGATTCACCCCTCAGAACGGAAATACATTTAGGTAAAGTAAAATAAAGTCATAGCAACAGTCGACAAAATGAAACGTGATACATTATTTTGTCCACTAGTTGTACAGGACTTTGATATTCTCATCAAAGTTACGAAAAGATTAATAAGACTGCCAAAAACTTCGGCCAATAAATCACAAATCTGGGTGAGTCAGCTATAACACATCATCCTCGCAGGGTGACCACGCGAGGGATGAATGTAGCGATTTTCGCAACTTTTCTGCGTATTTTCGCTCACTCATCTTCATTCAGTTGACATCCCTCAGGATGGTTTGTTCCCAAGTGCTCTCGATATTAGATGGGTTTTATTAGTAGACTTTTTTTCAGTTGTATTATCTTTATTGACAAAGAAAATTACAATCAAATAATAGAAATAAATCAGAACTATCATTCAATTCAATATGAAATACAATTGAAATAATTGAGCTAACTGCAGACTGTTGCAAACAATTTACTAGTAGTAGATTGTTAGTATGCTTATGTAGTTGAACTCATTATTTCTTGGTTTTTAGATCAAGCACCAACTAATGCTACCCGTATGTAGCATTAGTTGGTTTACTAGAAAAGTTTAACCATTTAGATTTTTGGATGACACTTACAAATTTCACCAGTAAGCTCAAGAAGTATCATCGAGGCGAGGAACAGTCAAGTACCTACCAAATACAAAAATAAAAATCCAATTTTGATAATATTAAAAAATCTCGTTGTAAATCTAGACTATTAAAAATACAAACTTTGGAGACTAAATAGTGTTTATTTCAAACAGAAAATATATATTTCGATGACAAAAAAAAAATTATAACTGGCCTCTTTGGTTCTCCATGTTCTTCCTGCTTTCAAGCTTGACCGCGGACAAAGGGCGAATTTAAATCGTATTAAATAACAAGATCCGTCAAGTGCGAGTGTAACTCGCGCGCCGAGGGTTTTGAACGTTTGTCAACAAGTATGTACCAAAAGTACCGTTTAGAGACTTCGCAATTTAACGAATACCTAAGAATAGTAGGTACCAACCTACATTTCAGATGGATCTCTCTGCATGCTTCGGTTAAATGGGTGGTTCGGTTAAGGTGGGTAATGGTAAATTTTTCGACTTTTTTCGAAATATTTCAAAAAGTATGAAAGCTACAGAAATTTGAAAAACTGGTTTGAAATGTCCAAACCGATACCTTTGATTTGATACCCCATTCGGTGGGGTAGCCCAACTTTTGAAAATTATTCCTTTGTGACCATTTTTCAAAAAGTGTTATTTTTATAGACTTCTCTATATTTTTCCTGTAAAATATAGATCCATATCTACAAACGCTTCATACATTTTAAATGGATCGCTCTGCAAACTTCGGAGATAGGGGGGGGGGGAATGGGTATTATTTCGACTTTTTTCAAAATATTTCAAAAAGTATGAAACCTACAGAAATTTTAAAAACTGTTTTGAAATGTCCAAACTGATACCTTTCATTTGATACCCCACTCGATGAGGTAGGGGGTATAAAGGGGGAGACCCCTTTGAAAATTATTCCCCCCCTTTTTGACCATTTTTCAAAAAGTGTTCTTTTTTCAAACTTCTCTATAGTTTTCCTGTAAAATATTTATTTCATTTCATTTATTTATTTCATTTATTTATTCATAAACGTACATCTATCCTAACAGGCACACCCAATGCGATAGAGTACCTTATATTATAAAAATGTCTTATTATAATAAAAATGGAAATCATCAACCTTTACAGAATACAATAACATTCAAACACACACAACACAACACAACAAAGATCCTTCATTATTAACAATATCAATAATTCATAAATAAAATTAAAAAATAAAATAAAATAAAAATTACATTTAAAATTACATTGAACTGTGATAACATAAAATAAAAAACAAAGCCTTTTGGAATTCGCTCCGGGAACAGTAAAAAAGATCGATTTTTTCGGCAATCAAATTAAGCGTGCGGATGCTTCGCGTCAGAGGTGCTTTATGTAGCAGGTTGGTTCGCCCTTTTGGTACTGCCAATAGGGCGGGGCGCCTTCGTCTGTGCACAAAGTCCGAGGGCACATTCAGCCGCATTTCCTCCAAAATACCTGGATGGGCGATCATCCCTCTCAACACTTTTAGCAAATGTAGAGCGAGCGCTGCATCCCTCCTTACTGCTTAGCTTGTTGTATCCAACCATGCCTATAACAAACAAGGTTGGATACATCAAAGGGTAGAAGGGGTATATACCGTACACCTTGAAGTATAAATATCTTGTGAACTTATTTTGTACGCGCTCTATCATTTGCTTGTACTTGGCCTCATGCGGAGCCCATATCGCTGAATTAAATTCCAAATGGCTTCTTACTAGAGCATTATAGAGCGACTTTACTGCTTTTAGGTTTTTGAAGCTGTTTGTCTGACGGAGTACAAATCCTAAAGTTTTAAAGGCCTTTTTGCAAATGTTGACCACCTGCCCCCGGAAATGTAGCTTGTCGTCCAGACGAACGCCTAAGTCCCTTATCGAGTCGACTCTCTTCAGCTGAGTACCCCTCAACTGGTAGTTGTGGTAGAGCGGTGTCTTAGCTCGACTAAAAGTTATTATAGAGCATTTGCTGGTATTAAACTGGAGTTCATTTACCCTACTCCACTCTACCACTCTATCCACGTCTCGTTGTAGGCGTACACAGTCTTCTTCGTCCTTGATAGGCAAAAGTAACTTCAGGTCGTCTGCAAACAACAAGCATTTGGCGTCCTTGACGACGGTCGGCAGGTCGTTTATCATTATGATAAACTCTAGCGGCCCCAGATTACTTCCCTGACTCACGCCTGTCAATGTAGAGTAAGCCCGTGATCTGCATCCTGCGTAGTCGACATACTGCCGCCGGTCCTTCATATAGCTCGCGAAGGACTGCAGCAGTTTGGTAGTGCAGCCGATCGTCGCCAACTTTTTAAGTAAGATGTCGTTGTCGACTAGATCGAACGCTTTTTTGAAGTCGAAGCAGGCGGCGTCGACTTGCACCCCTGCGTCGACTTGCGGTAGAATTAAGGCCATGGAGTCAAGGAGGTTCGTTGAGGTGCTATGAGCTGGCCGAAATCCGTGCTGCGCGTCGGATAGTCGTGCCGAGACCTGCTCCTGCATGCTGCGCTGCATGCAGTATAGATCCATGCAATATAGATCCATATCTATAAGCGATCGATACATTTTACATGGATCGCTCTGCAATCTTCGGAGATAGGGGGGGGGAATGGGTATTTTTTCGACTTTTTTCGAAATATTTTAAAAAGTATGAAACCTACAAAAATTTCGAAAAATATTTTGTAATGTACAAAATGATACATTTCATTTGACACCCCATATGACTCTGTAGGTATCTTTTAAAATTTCGGCATCACTATTTGTATGGAAAATATTCATTTTCATTTTTCATATATTTTCATTAATTTTTCTCTAAATCTGTACGCACGAAATGTAATATTATTTTAAATTTCAAGTTGATAGCTGCAGTAGTTTTTGAGTTATTAAGGAGGGAAAAAGGACAGACAAAGCGAGACCATAAGGGTTTTGAAACCGATCTTCGATCATCAAAACCCTAAAAATTAGACTAATTTCTCATTATCGTTGGTATTGTACTTGAATCTGAGTGAACTAGAACGTATTCTAAAATACTTGTCCATGGTCTTGAAGAATGACAGAAAAAAAAGCGGGTGTGACCTCGGAAGGGGCGCGATCTTTAAGGATATTCTCGTATTCTCATACAAATCCTTCAAGGATTAAATGATAAGGCACATAGAAATAATTGCGATTGAACTGAACCGTAAAATTCAGATAAACTAAGAAATTTCTGATAAATAATCAGTCAAACCGAAAGAGTCGGCTATCGGATCTCTAAGGAACAACCTCATCGATGGCTTTCTGCACAAATAAGCAATATCCCTTCCCAAACACTCGCGGACCAATAACTTGCACGTGTCGCAGAATATCTCAATTTGATCGCCACTTATTGCCCTTGCAGCTTTCCTCGACCTGTTTTATACCTACAATGTCCTACAAAATAATAAGGACAAAATCTTTTAACCATAGAGATAAAACTCGCTGCTGTCTTATTCTTAGCTACTATTCTACCCTGTGTTGTGTGATGTGATGACTTTTTTGGCAGTTCAGGAATAAACAGATTTTTTTTGTAGATACTTTCAAATTTGATAAGACCAATTAAAAACGTTTAAACGTTACGAACGTAAACACGCTACTAACCAGAAAACGATTTTTCTAAATAAACATCACACTAATATTATAAATGCGAAAGTTTGGATGGATGGATGGATGAATGTTTGTTACCTCTTCACTCCAAATCCACTGAACGGATCGGGCTAAAATTATGCATGCAGGTAATTCTAATCCTGGAATCAAACATAGGCTACTTTTTATCCCATAAATGAGTTCCCATGGGATATAAATCACCTTTTAACGTTTCCATAGAAACAACGCGTGCGAAGCCGCGGGCATAAACTAGTATTAAATATTGCTGGACCTCACAGCATCATCTAGCCCCAAGCTAAGCAGAGCTTGTGTTATGGGTACTAGATTACTGATAAACTTAATACAATAATAACATAGATAGATATTTTTTATTGTAAATAGCAAATACTCAGAACACCCGGAACAAAATAAACAAGAAAAAAAAAACAAACGATAGTTTTGTTTGGGGCCGTAGCTAATGTAGACATACTTATTAAGTACTAGCTGTACCCGCGACTTCGTTCACGATTGCCATACCTGCCGACTAATTAAGTTCACATTTCACCACAGTTTCTCTCATATTATGATACGCCGCCGTGCAAAAAAACTTGGATGCGCAGAATTGGACCTGTTACACTTTTAATATAAGAATCTTTATTTAGGTACCTAGTTAAATAGTGTATAAATCGTGTGGGGTCTACGGCGGATAGCATGTTGTCATCTTCAATCCCATTCTTTATCGACAATACTTTCAGCTACGACTCGGCCAGCGTTAGTGTTAAGAAGTGTCATACTCGTTTCACTTCTTACTCATGGTTCCGTTCAGCTGGGGCTAATTCTGCTAAATTAATCGCTTCACTAAGACAGGGACGTCACAGACGTCACGGAATGACACGTTTTGGTATTCTACCTTAGATGAAAGAAATTATGATGAATGCAGATGTAGAGACGCGCGTCAAGTTTGAAACTATTAATTTATCTCGCACGCACTATCTGGAGTTTTATTAATCTAAAGATTCTACGTAATGATTCTACGTAATGATTCTGCGACGATTCCATTGTCATAGTGAAGCCATTGTATTACAGAATTGGGCTCCTGATCCATTTGACTGGACCACCGCAATTTTTTTTCGTTATTAGGTAGGTACAGTTGATTGTGTACCACAGGCAAAAATATTTTTCTGTGGTCCAGTTAGTTTAATTGGACCACTTACTCCAACCAAACTTCGGTGGTACAGTTAACTGGACCAGCTAAACCACCAAATATCATGTTCATGAATATTGCATGGACCATTTGTACATTTTACTTTGCCTGAATGACGCACTCATTAGTTAGGTTCCTACCTACTAAGGTAGAACCCTAACTAATGGGTGCGACTTGGAATAATAAATGGATAGGAACTTACCTACCCTTTATCTACTGATTTTTTTGTTTCAATTAACTGATTTTCTACTCGACTTTCTACTGATTTAGTCAAATTCGATCTTGCAGCACTGTTTCTAATAAAAAGAATGCATGAAATCGGCGACGCGTTAATGAATTACAACTAAGAACACATTTTGACTTTTATCCCCTCTCCCAAGAGAACCGTGCCTACTGATATCCCAGATAAAATGCATCATTTGATTTCATTCTGTACTTTTGGCGTGATGCGCGACCCAGGAATTTGACTATTATCCCCCTCCACGGGAACCTTACTGAATTCCGGTATAAAATGTATCTTTCCCCGTAGTATGAACTCAAATCGTGCCGACTTCCATTCGAATTCATTCAGTAGTTCCGTCGTGATGCGGGGTTAAATAATTATACTTTTTCCTCTCTCCCAGGGGAACCTTACTGAATTCCAGGATATAATGTATCCCATGTCCTTCCTTGTAGTATGAACTCAAATCGTGCCAGGTTTCATTCCAACTCATTCCGCAGTTTCGGCGTGATGCGCGGTGAAGGAATCTTACTTTCATCCCCTCTCCCAGGGGAACCGGATAAAATGTATCCCATGTCCTTCCTTGTAGTTTGAACTCAAATCATACCAATTCAGTCCAACTCATTCAGCAGTTCAGCGTGATGTGCGGTGAAGAATTTTACTTTCATCCCTTCTCCCAGGGGAACCTTACTTAATTCCAGGATAAATGTATCTTTCCTCGTACTCAAAGAGTAGAACTCAAATTATGCCGAGTTTCATTCGAATTTATTGAGTAGTTCCGTCGTGATGCGCGGTTAAAGAATTTTACTTTCATCCTCTCTCCCAGGGGAACCTTACTGAATTGCGGGATAAAATGTATTCCATGTCCTTCCTTGTAGTATGAAATGAAATCGTGCTAGGTTTCATTCCAACTCATGCAGCACTTTCGGCGTGATGCGCGGTGAAGAAATTTTACTTTCATCCCTTCTCCCAGGGGAACCTGACTGAATTCCGGGATAAAAAGTATCCTATGTCCTTCCTCGTAATATGACCTAAAATCATGCCGAATTTGATTTCAATACCTTCAGTAGTTTCGGCGTGATGCGCGGTGAAGAAATTTTACTTTCATCCCCTCTCCCAGGGGAACCTGACTGAATTCCGGGATAAAAAGTATCCTATGTCCTTCCTCGTAATATGACCTAAAATCATGCCGAATTTCATTTCAATACCTTCAGTAGTTTCGGCGTGATGCGCGTTTAAGAAACAGACAGACAGACAGACAGACAGACAGACAGACAGACAGACAGACAGACAGACAGACAGACAGACATGAATGAAAAAAATTACAGTTTTGGCTTCAGTATCGATAATAGAATGCCCTCCAAAAAAATTTTTCAAAATATCTTCAATGTACAGAATTGGACCTGTTACAGTTTTATTATAAGTATAGATATAGATTTGTTAAAATTTTGTGTTATATTTAAGTGTGTCTAAATGTAATGTGTTTTTCCAGTAAATAATGGTATTGTATTGTATTTGCAGATCGTACAAACTTTTGTCCTAAGGCGAGAATTGAACCCGCAATTTCTTGCGTCGCAAACAAACCTTCGCCCACCACATTGGTCGTCTTTATAAGCAGAGTAAAAACAACAAAATAGGTTATATTATAAAGTTAATATACCTACCTGAATGCAGTAACAAATCTATGAATTAATGTGCAACATACATCGCATGCAATAATTAAGTCCATTTACCAATCCGGCAACATAGAATTGGCATCTGCAATTAATGGCAATATGGGGTTCATGGCATTATTAGCTACGCTAGAACATGTCTATACCATATCGACGTAAGGGATTGGTGCGGGTGCAAGTTATTTGACATAAATATCAAAATATGAAAGCTTGTGTCAAAAGATCACATGAAATGAAAGCTTATTTGACTAAATGTTAATTAGTTCGGTAAAACAATTTATGACATCTACATCTTTATCTCTGCATCTCCTACATCTTACGCTCTGCACTTCATTAATCCAATAACCGCTACCACACAAAACAATGTGCATTCAAATATAGGCTTAAGGCCAGTTATTCCTGCACCAGTAGGCGTAAGGGAATACGCGCGCCTGCCAAGCAGCCGCGCTCGTTTTTTTTGTAGTTATTTAAACATGGTGATTAAGAAAATCATTTTATCAAGTCAAACTCTGTGACTTTGTTTAGAAATATTAAGTGCCCTTAGTTGAGTACAAAAAAAGTGTGATATCAGAAGTTCGCTAGATTAAAAAGACGTTAGAAAAAGGGGTAACTTTGGGATCTTTTTCCATCGAACAAAGTTCATTAGATCATGTAACTGAATGCGACTTTGACTAGACTAGATCCTTAAGTAATATATATCTTTTTTTCAGATTTGTAAACACTATTTTCTAAGTTTCAGATGATTTTAAAATCAAAAACACGTCCTGTGCTGGCCTACCAAGCCTTAAACTCGTTATCTTTAGTTACATTTTACCATGAGAAACCGGCTTCTCACAAGCTTCCCAAAAGAGTGATCTGCGAGCTGTCTGTCATCTGATCCCGTCATATAAAATTCATCTAAAAGTTATGAGCCATATTTGAATGCACATTTTTGTGTTATACTTACTGCAGTGGTGATTTCTAGGTGTGCGATAAGTTTTAGTCCGCTATACGCTAGCAGTATGGCAAAAGCGACTTGTTCGACCACAATGCAGCCCTTATCGGTGTACCGGCAGACAGGTGGCGCGATCAGCAAATTAATACGCCGCTGGTAATTGATGACAATTAGCACTCGAAGGGTTGACTTTGCCTACTCGTATGTATGTACGTAGTTTGGAAGTTGGTACACCTATGAAATTCAACTTTAAATTCATTGCTGTTATATTTATTTATTTATATAATAAAAACTTTCCTGAACTTTTGTTTACAACAGTCTGCTCTTAGCTTAATTGTTTCAATTGTAATTTACTAGTTTTAATTTGTTTCTAGTATTTTAATGTTTTTTTTTGTTAAATATCTTTCGTAGTTTGACGAATTCATTATAAATGGAAGCGGGTTACATACGAACCTAGTTTTTGTTGGAAGAACACCATCGTTTCACCCCTTATTGAGCGAATTCATCAGGACTTCTTCACAACCTAGGTTCGTAGTTAACCCGCTTAAATTCATTTTATTTATTTACCAAATTAAACTAATATTACATAGAAAACTTAAAATAATAACACTTAGTAAACCACAGAGGTTTGTAAAGCAGTGGTATTAGCGAGTCAGCTGAGTAACTACCATTGAGACAGGTTTGAGAATAATACAATACATACAAACATTAATTAGGACGTGTACAGACAGATGATTGATACACAATAAACGACATTTGTGATACCTAATTTGGCCAACATGTGGTCGATCAAACTTCATGGCTGAAACTAGTTTGGACAAGTCAAACGGTAAAAATCAAAGATGTTGCTAATATTAACCTCATCCAATATTGCTAGGTCTTTTAATAATTTAACCAATGCTGGATAAACATCTTCAAGTTTTCAATAACCACCCGGAAACCAAATAAATTGAAGAAATTAGCCAGAGTGTGAGGCTTACGTACTATACAAACAAAAAAAAACTTTAGATTTTGAGCAACGCGACACCTCTCGTCAAACGAACTAAACGTAACTTTAGTCTTTGAACAGGAATTCCCCTGTAGGTGGAGCTAACGGCTCTAAAGTCCGTAGAAAGTCGCAAAGATTTTCGACTCCAACGTCACTTGACCTCGTGGTGTAGTTGGTTAGCACATTCCGGTACTGATGGAAGGATGCGGGTTCAAGTCCCGCCTGAGCCGAAAATTTTAGCGATATTATTTAATTTCAAGGAAATGGAATAAAATCAAAAACGATGATTTCTCTTTGCAATTTCAATGAAATCCATTACTGACAATAAAGACTCCGTAAGAACCACATAAATCCTTTAGTGTCTCCGCCAGGTTTCACCTGTAACCGCCGTTATTCATCTTATGACAGGAAATTAAAATGGTTTTCATTGCTTTACGGTGGGTCTATACTTGTGACATGATGATACATCAAACCTCTTCTTTTGATTTACGAAGGTTTCATGGACTCATCACAGATAAAGAGTAACTTATTCATAATGACTGTAAGCGGGTTAACTACGAACCTATTTTGTGTTGGAAGAACACCAACGTTTCATCCCTTAACGAGGGACTTCATCAGGGTAAGTGCGGTTCGCGCGCGCCTGTACCGCGTCCCTGCGCGCACTACAGTCTAACACAAACTATGTTCGTAATTAACCCGCTTACAGTCATAATGTATTCCTCAAACTACGAAATTTTTTGTAGTAAAGTAACTTAGTTAAGACCAAGAGTAGGTAGTGGCTCTTGTACAGCATAGATTGATGATTGAGTGTGCTTTCATAATACAGGAGTGCGAAAAAGGTGTAGTAAGTGTAGTTACCTATTGGCATTACGGCTTAAACGTTAGCAGTTGAAACGTTAGCGCGTTCACTAAAAAGCATTTAAAAGTTCATTAAAACTAAGCAAGCTTTCAAAATACGGGCCTAATTTTATCTTAGTTAAGGCTAATGTAAATCGAGCTCATGACTCCTTTCACGACTTTTCTCTAACTCTCATGGTTAAGGATTTGGCCATCCACACCCATCTCAAAAAGCCATCCTGTGTAGCCAATAGCATGTAGGCCAATGTTGTTTTGTATGTGAAGAAAAATAGCTTCGATTGTAAAATCTTAAAAAGCTGATGATTAGTGCGTTGATGTGTCACCATTTCTGGTTGAACCACGAAAATGCGTCTCAGATATTAAATATCAAAACGCCATGATAATGTGCAGAAAAAATCCCTTCAAATTCCCGTTTCAATATTTAAGGTAACGACTTTTGTTTTCTAAAATAATTAGTAAAATTTTATTGGAATGTGTTGACCTATTATATTCCTATCTTCACTCATCCTCAATAACCTCAACAGCCTGTATTAGTCCACTGCTGGACGCCAGCCTCCCCTGATAAGCGCCTTATTGGCTTTAATCACATGCAGGGTAATGCCCATAATCCCCACGCTGGGCATGCGGGTTGGGGATCAACACCTGACTCATAACACCAACTTATTAAGCTCTGCGCTCGTTAAATCAATACCGCTACCATACAGCACAAAAAGGTGCATTCAAATATGGGCTTAAACTCGTTACCTTTAGATACATTTTACAGTGACAAAATGGCTTCCCAAAAGGTTTCAACGAGTGGTCCGTGAGCCGGTATCTGATATCTGTTATCTAAATGTTCCAACCTCCTCAACAGCCTATATTGGTCTACTGCTGGACGCAGGCTTTTTTGGCTTTTATCTAATGGGGGGTAGTTCCCATAATCCCCACGCTGGGCATGCTTGTTGGGGATCGCTGTTCGGTGGTAGAATTGTTCTGCAGGGAGCACTGCTGCCCACCCCCGGTGGATATCCCTTAGTCGGCTCTTACGACACCCGCGGGCAGAGTTGGGGTGGTGCAAATTCTAAGTCAGCACCACACAGCTGCAAATGCAGCAAATTTTACAAGTAAAAGCCCATATTAAATGTACATTTTTGTGCTGTGCTCCAGCGATATTTTCCATGTGTGAGACAAGCTTTACACCCCGGAAACTAAACCATTGGGCTCACACTCAGCCGACCATACAATTGAATCACGGCAGAAAGGTCCAGTTATAAATAAGCCTCTTTTGGTCTGACTCGGCACATTTGGCCTCGCGCTCGATTTCACACAAATGATGCGAGAAACGTCTCTATCCAGACAGTTCTGTTTATTTGTGTCTATTGAACTAATGTTGACTATTGCCAATGGACCATGTTCTTCTAACATCGCTTTTTGAATTTCATTGCATTGTATGTTGATTGATAATTCCTAATGAGTTTTACACAAGGTACTGTCAGCATCGTGGTCTATCACTGAGACATCAGTGAGTGACGTCAATCAGTCATTTATATATCTAGTCCTGTAATTCTCATTATCCATTTATATCATCCTTATTTTGGGTATAACACACAGTCGCAAGCAGTTTCTTATAAAACATAATGACTTCATTACTAATCAACATAGATTTGTTTTTTTTAGACCAGCTTTTTCGTTAATAGATCAATAAATGCAATGAATAAATAGATGCAGATAATTACAGTTACTTATTAGAAACAAATTAGAACACGTATAGATATAGATGAATCATATCTGCGAGTCCTACAGGATTATAGTTCTATTTTAAATCGACTTCGAAAAAGTGGAAGTTTCAATGTTCGGCTGTAAATGTATGTGTTTTTAGGGTTTCGAGATCGGTTTCGAAACCCTTATGCTCTCGCTTTGAGCACCTTTTTCCCTCTTTAATATCTCAGCAACCTATCTCTATCAACTTGAATTTTAAATATTAATACATTTCGTGCGCCTGTAGATTATAAAAATATATTTTTTTTTTAAAACAAATAATTCTGGACAATTCACACAGCATTATCTAGCCCCAAGCTAAGCAGAGCTTGTGTTATGGGTACTAGATAACTGATATACTTAATACAATACACTACGTAGATAGATATTTTTTATTATACATAGAAAACACCCAGACCAACGGAACATATTTCTGCAGATCGTACACAAATTTGTTCCGAGGCGGAAATCGAACCCGCAACTTCCTGCGTTGCAGGCGAACCTTCGCCCGCTGCGCCACGGAGGTCGTCAGAATTAAATTTATTTATTCAGATAATTTTGCAATCCATTGTGTTAGTTGGCTTTTATCTAGGGTTTAGTACTGAAAATTAATTATTGATTTTGTCCTTCGGACTTACTTGTACATTATAGGACAGTCAAATTTTTCAGTAATCGCGGTTAGGATACTATTGCCACTCCCGCGGGTTCTGCTGAGTAGGGAGGCCGACTTCTTACGCCAGATGTCGGTGTGTGCCTGGGTGGCCGTGTACAGACTTAGAGAAAAAAAGAAAAAAAAAAAAAATGGAACATTTTCCATACATATTGTTATGTCGAAATCTTAAATGCTAGGTACATACAGGGCCATGTGGGAAAGATTTTTTCAAAAGAACCAAAAATTAATATTACCAAATCCTTTGTTCCTCCATGCTCCATGCAAAGCAGCACAATCGTGTAGTTCCGACAGCTGACTTATTGAGCATGCGTTCACCTCAGATAGCTCGGCTATCTTCCGTGTTGCACTGTAGGACGTCTATGGAGATAATCGTGCCTTACTCATTGTCTCGGAATGAATATTTATTGTCCCACTGCTGGGAGAAATGCCTGATTAAGCTTCGAGGACGTGATCAAAATTATCTTGTGTTTGAATATTTTTATTCACTAGTGCGTAGTAGTTAACCTTTTGGGGTTTATTTAAAGTGTTTTCTTTCCTTCATTTCTTGAAGCATAGCATTGTAAAATACTTACTAACATAATAGGATGCAAATTCGTTGTCAAACCTATAATGAACGCAAATCTAAAACCAGTTCCTCCGCAAATATGGTAATATTAACAGATAGGTTGAATGACCCCATTACAATAATAGTGACAATTCCACCGAATATCGGAAGATTAGCACATTTACACAAAATTCTTCGCTGACCTCTATCACAGATGATACAACAGTTGTTACTCAGATTGACTTACTTTGGAGATCGTACTGAAAATAAAACGTTAAGTGCGAGTTGGTCTCGCGCATTAAAAGTTCTGTTTAATTGTAAGACCTTGTTTCTTTCCAAATATCATGATTCTAGGACAACATGAAGTAGACCCTGTATATTTTGGTTAGTTTAAATTAAATAAAAAAAATTAAAATATTATTATTTTTTTCCAAAAATCAATTTTCAATAATTTTATTAAAAATACTAGCGGCCACATTTTGTTAGGCAACCTAGTAGATTTATTTATTTATTTATTTATTTATTTATTTATAAAAAGTAATTACGCTATTTTTACAGGGCTAGGTTCCTAATGCAATAGTGTAAAAAATATAGAAAAACAATGGAAACAATCTGAGCATAAATTAGCATTAGATACAAAAAACTTCAACTAAAAATTAAAATTACACAATAAAAAACTACAAATTACATAATTACAAACCTAATAAAAAATTAAAATTCTTCCATCAATATATAATGTCAAATAACATAACATAAAAACAATTAATAAATTCCAATTACCTAATGTCAAACCTAATAAAAAATTAGTCAGTCATAAATGTCAAATAAATTCAAATAAACATATGTCAATTTAATTAGAATAGCATAGAATACATAACAGAGTTCTATGACATTCGCTCAGGGAGCAGTAGAAAAGGTCGACTCTCTCCGCTACTAGATTCAGCGTGTGGATGCAACGCGTTAGAGGTGCCTTATTCAGGAGGTTGGTCCTTCCTCTTGGTACAGCCAGTAGGGCGGGTCGTCTCCGTCGGCTCACAAACTCATCGGGCACATTTAGCCGCATTTCTTCTAAAATGCCTGGGTTAGCGATCATCCCACGAAATATCTTTATCAAATACAGAGCAAGCGCTGCATCTCTCCTCACCTCCAGCTTGTTGTATCCAACCATGCCTATAACAAACAAGGTTGGATACATCAGCGGGAAGAATGGATAGATGCCGTAGGTCTTCAAGTACAGAAATCTGGTGAATTTATTTTGAATGCGCTCCACCATTTGACTGTACTTGGCTTCGTGTGGTGCCCATACCGCAGCATTAAACTCTAAATGGCTTCTCACCAATGCGTCGTATAGAGTCTTTATTGCATTCATATTTGTAAAGTTGTTCGTCTGACGGAGTACAAATCCTAGGGTCTTGAATGCCTTCTTGCAGATGTTAACCACATGTTCACGGAAATGCAGCTTATCGTCGAGACGAACCCCTAAATCCCTCACCGAATCGACTATCTTCAACTGTGAACCCTTCAACTGGTAATTGTGGTGGAGTGGTGTCTTAGCTCTACTAAACGTTATTATAGAGCACTTACTTACGTTGAACTGTAGTTCGTTCATACCAGTCCACTCTACCACTCTGTCCACGTCCCGTTGAAGGCGTTCACAATCCTCTTCGTCTTTAATTGGTAAGAGTAACTTAAGGTCATCCGCAAACAATAAGCATTTCGCATCCTTGACGACTGTTGGGAGATCGTTGATCATGATTATGAACTCTAGCGGCCCCAGATTGCTTCCCTGACTCACTCCAGTTAAGGTAGAGTAAGGCTCCGATTTGCATCCCGCGTAGTCGACATACTGCTGCCGGTTCTTCATGTAACTCGCGAAGAACTGCAGCAGTTTGGTTGTGCAGCCGATCGTCGCCAACTTCTGAAGCAGTATGTCGTTATCGACCAAGTCGAATGCTTTTTTGAAGTCGAAGTAGGCGGCGTCGACTTGCACCCCGGCGTCCACATGCGGTAGCATAAAGTTCATTGAGTCAAGGAGGTTACTGGAGGTGCTACGAGCCGGCCGGAAACCGTGCTGCGCGTCGGATAGCCGTGCCGACACCTGCTCCTGCATGCCGCGCTGCACAGCCGACTCGAAGACCTTTGCCGCCGTCGACAGGATGGCCACCGGTCTGAATTCGGTCACATCTGCTCCGGAACCCTTAGGTATAGGAATAACTCTTGTTATCTTCCATCGTTTTGGAAAATGTGACTCCTCTAGGCAACGATTATAAATATAAGCGAGCGGTTCGGCCAGAGGCATCCGACAGTCTCTCATAATATAGGCAGGGATCCCGTCCGGACCTGCGGAGCGCTTCGGCTTAAGCCTCGTCAGCGCCGCGCGCACCTCGGCCAGCGTCAGGCGCGGCACGTGCACACGCGCGGCACTGGCGTGACTCGCCGCCTCCGCCGCTGCCACGTCTAGGTGAGCAATCGAAGTGCCGTAAACCGAATGAAAGTACTTGGCGAATTCCGTTGCACATTCCGGTTCTGTCAGAATTCTTCCATTCAGTAAGATTTGCTTCCGGTTTACGGCCCCTCGCTTTGTTCTCACATAATTCCAAAACGATTTCGGATCCTCCGTCAGCCGATGCTCTACTTGTTTCTGATGCTGCGCCTGAGCCTCCTCTATCATCCTTTTCACTCCTGCTCTACATTTCGAGAAAGCCTCATAATTGGATCCACTTACCTTGAACTGCTTGTGTAATCTTGCCTTTAACTTAATTTCTCTGATTATCTCCGCAGTGTACCAATTTGGGTATAAATGTATCTTGAGTCTGTTCTCGGCAGACGTTTTTTAGGAACGCAACTGTCAAAAATATCAAATAAAATGCCATAAAATTTACCTACAGCCTCCTCGGGATCTCGTATATCATAGACCTGATTCCAATCCACTTCCGCTATCGACGAGTACAGCACATGGTAGTCCGCTTTAGAAAAGTTCCACTGCTGCTCGTCTATAGGCGGGGATAGCGTCGTGGCGGGCGGCGCGCGCGCGGCGTGGGGCGCGCGGAGTACCGATATTCTCCTTAACACAAATATGCGTAAAAATGTGGTTCTTAGCTCTTACTCGATGGGTGCACTGTTTCTGCAGCCGGATCTCGTACTATTGCTGTCGACAGTGTCGGATGCGGAGAATTGTAATAGCTGCCCTGGTGCCTTCCTCTAGTATGTGCCCCTAGTCCACTCTTACGTCGGTTCATAAGCAAGTACCGCTTTAGCACAGCACAAACATGTGCATTCAAATGTGGGCTTAAACTCGTAAGATTAAGATGAATTTTATATTGATGGCATCTGATCATGATCCCACATATCTCGAGCCATTTTGTCCCTATATACAGTGTCTAAAGATAAGGAGTTTCAGCCCATTTTTAAATGCACGTATTTGTGCTGTATGACAATTATTGTAGAGGGGTCAGTTACAATTTGATGCTTTTCAAATCATATGCCTTTGCAATACGGTTAATTTTACTGTTCATAGTAATATAAAATGATACAAGCCTATCGAATTGCCACTATTGGATCGGCGGTCACGTAAGAACAACCAATGCTACACAAATGTGTATCGATTTCCATAGTACGAGGTTCGAATCGTAAGCAGATTTAATGTTTGTCGAATGTTGCTGTTTTTCTTTTTACTCTCGATCCCGTTGTGAATACGAATGAGAATACGAAATATTATAAAGGAACCCAATTGTAATTTATTGATAGATATTGTGTTGCTAGTAACTTTAAATTGATACGCATTGGTATAACTAGATGCCTAAACAGCAAAGTGCTAAGGGCTAATCAAAGTAATCAACTCACACGAGCTCCATACTAATATTAAAAAGCGAAAGTAACTGTCTATCTGTTAACATTTTACATCTAAGCAGCTGAACGGATCTTGATGAAATTTGGCAGGAAGGTAAACAATATCCCGGGGACGGCTAGGTACATAAAAAGCATGTTTAAAGCCGCAATTATAAAACAAAAACAAGTGTAGCTTCAACTATTTTGGACCAGGCATCACAACGCAAAAAAATACCTTTGAAAGCCAGTGGTTTCCATACCAGAGTATTTCTACCGAACACAGCAAAATAACCGTGTAAAAGGCTGATTTGGCACCAAAATCTGTTTTTATTAAATCCTGAGTTTGTTTTGCGGATTGCCTGCGGATGAGCCCAAATATTAAAGTTGGCCCAAAGAAATATATTGCGGTTGGCTTCAGGATTACGAATGTCAACAAGGATTATGCTGGAATGAAAATGGAACACTTTTTCCAACCTGAAATTTGTAAGACTGGAGCTTAGAGAGGCGAAGGAACATTCCGATATACCTACTTAAGTACGTTAAAACCACAATATTTTTCGAAAAATTTAGATATCCAGACTGCTTTTAATAAAAATAACACATTCAGCTGGTCCAAAGCAAGTCAATCGATCAGCAATTTATAATTTTATTTCTGTAGGCTTACAAAATTCACTAGTAGAAGTGAAAAAAGCCATCTAATATAATAACATAAATAACATTCAAATTAGTTCCTACATATTGGAATGCATAAAATATGTTTTTATAAAATTCTACTACATATTTAATTTTTTATTTTATTTTTGGCTCTGAAAACGACCATGTTCTGTCGTCATAGGACTCTCAGTTTTCATGATTTGATATTTTTCTTTAGTTTTCGAGACGTATGACGTCACATCACTGATAAATATCTGATATTTAATGGCTGACAGCGTTTCCGCCTGTTTACGTAAAGTAGACTTTTAAAATAAAGTTTTTCTAGATCCAAAAAATATACAGTGTAGTAATATTTTTTCTCTCTGATTGGAAAAAAGAGTCAACTTGCCTATTCAGCCAATGAGGCGAAACAAAAAAAAGTAGTACGAGAATGAGAATATTAGTGGTTATTAGGCCCACAGAAATCGAAATACCAATTGTCTAGATTTCTATGATTAGGTCAGTGTCTCCAACATCTTTAGACATTCCTTGGGTGTTATTTTATTTAATGTTATTATGATAATCTTAATCGTAAAACCTAACAGTAAATCTTGGTGATTGTTAAACTTGTTTACATCAAAATACTGGTTTATTTTTAGCTGTTCATAGTTCTTATTAAAATGTTAACTGATTATAAGCATCAATCCTTTCATGGAGTCTATTGTGTGAACACGTTGTTAAGTTTTGATATTTTAAAATTATTTTTCAGTTTTAGTAGTCATGAAGCTCTTAAGTTTTTTGTTATTATTTCACAAAAGTGTAGCTATATTCTATGATTCTTACCATGGAACCCCTATTACTCCTGAAGAATTGAAGAAACACGACAAATCTAATACTACTTTGTGAGTGTTGGTGCCATTATTAATTTGGTGCCATTAATTTATTTAATTTGGTGCCATCTTTACAATTTTAAAATTTTTAGCCCTCGACCTAACAGCAAATTGTTTGATTCGTTCGCAAATTTAATACTTGTATGTTGTCCAATCCATTGTCTGAGGAAGTCCGCTAAACTTGTGTTATGGATATCTACTATCCAGTAGTTACACATAACACAGCCTTTGGTTAGCCTGGGGGCTGGATGATGCTGTGTGAATCCAGCATTATTTAAATTATATTTATTACAAGTTTCAGCCCGCGGCTTCACACGCTTACTATGGGCACGTTTTATGGTTATTCCTATCGCATGGAAACTGTTTTATGGGATAAAAGTAGGCTATGTTTGATTCCAGGCTTAGAGCTACATGCAATTTAAACCCGATAGGCTTAGTCGTTATGGTGTGAAGATGTAACAAACATCCATCTATAGGTACATCCAAACTTTCGTTTTTATGATTTTAGCGTGATAATTAACGGCTCGTTACAGTTGGTGCACCAGTGACATCGCCACCCCCTGTGACCCCAACGAAGGCAGAAGGATCGATGGCTCCTGCAACAACCTCGACAACCCAATCAAGGGATCAGCTCACACGCCCTTCGTCAGGGTGCTGCCAGCGGTCTTTGATAAAGGTGGGGAAAAGTTTTCTTGTAGGGACAATTCGCTTTTAATATACGGCTATCTCGATATTTACTGTCTTCGATACCTAGCATTTTAATACTATGTCGCGTATTTTAGCATTACTGAGCTCAGACTAAAATGTATTCGTCAGTGTATCACTCATAGGTACAATTTTAACCGCCTTTGGCCTCATTTTTTATCTGTAATCAAAAAGCGGGCAATGACAGGCGAAAATAGTATAAGCTGTATAAGTAATAAGATCTGCAAAATAGATTCTTCGCTATAATCAAGTAGCCCTCGAGCTGTCTGTCATCTGATGCCGTCAATATTAAATGCATCTAAATAATACGAGTTAAAGCCCATATTTTAATGCTCATGTTTGTGATGTGCTGTAGCGGTGCGCCCCTGATCTGCGACACCCTATACACACAAATATGTGTATAAGTTGATGTTTATACGGTATACAACACCAATGTACGAGTAGATATCTGCTGGTGATAGAAGCCGTTAGGAATGGGAGGCCTACGTCCAGCAGTGTATTAGTATAGGCAGCTGGTGCAGACCTTTGTTTGATCACAATCTCACCTGATGGAAAGTGACGATTTGACCAACGACGTATCACGAAGGTCTAGCAGAAAGCTTTCTCTTTACTCTTGTCTTGATGAGACCCAGCTTGTAATTTTACTACAAATTTCTTAAGGCGAAAAAATTAAAACATTATCTATCTATCTTTTTCCAGATTTTGAGCCCCGCAAAGCAGCATCCGGCAGCCCCCTCCCGCTAGCGCGACACCTGCGCACGCGCTTCCTGGCCGAGGGACACGCGCCGAGCCAGAGGTTCACGCAGCTCGCGGTACACTACCTGGTGTTCATGTCGGGCGATGTTGTGTCTCAACATGATACAAGTAAGGTTCTATTTGGAATGTAAATTGGTGATTGTTAAAGCAAATGTCCTGTATGTCACAATCAAATAACAAATGGACTACCGACCGCCCTTATAAAATCTTGTATAAAGTTTATCTCGGTATGCCACCCACACAGGTAGGAACGAAAAGTTTGGGTTATCGTGGCTTTGGCTAGCAAAGGTCAATAAATTTTACGAAGATTTGATGACCTCTGTGGCGTGGCGGGCGAAGGCCCGCCTGCGACGCAGGAGGTTGCGGGTTCAATTTCCGCCTCAGGACAAATGTTTGTATGAACTGCCGATATTTGTTCCGGGTGTTCTGGATGTTTCTATGCATAATAAAAAATATCTATCTATGTTATGACCGTTGGGCACCGTACGAAGTAGACATGTTGCCAATTTTTGCTTAAAATATTAAAATAAATTTAACCTAAAATCTAACTTAACTTACGTTACTGTAAAGTCTAAATTCAGTTTCACCATTTACACCTTCACTATATTAAATGTACGCATCGCTCAGAAACAAGTTCACCAAGAACAAAGATGAGTTGCTCACCCACTAGAAGTGACTCCAACCTAGCCGATGTCGGACGAAGCGGCTCCCAGCCAAATCTGTCTATTGGAAACTTCATTTTGGGGAATACATTGGTACAAAACTACGTGTTAAAAGAAAAGAAACGGATGATCAGTCAAATCAAAGAGGAACTTGGTGAAATTCGAAATCAATTTTCACAAATGATGGCCATGATGATCTCACTAAACCAGAACCAAAAAGAGTTTTTAGAAAAAGTATCTGGAGATGTTTAGGTCATCAAAGAACAGATTGCTGAAATAAGAGGTGTGACTAAGAAACTGTCAGAAGAGCAAAACGCTATAAAATTAGATATACTCAATCTGAAAAATATAAACGCAAAATGAACAGATAAAATAGAAAAACTACAATCCGAAGTATCTCCCCTTAAAAAAACATCCCCGGCAATATCCTCTATAGAAAATATGTTTGAAAACGTGGTAAATGAAATAAAAGAACGCGATGAGAGAAGCAGACATATTATAATTAGTGGAGTTCCAGAACCTAACAAGGACAACAAGGACCAAAGGAAGAACTTAGACACAGAGGAAGTCTTAAAAATTACGAGGAACTTTAATACTGATAGTTGCAAACCTGTTTACATTTTACGACTTGGGAAATACAACCCAATGAAGACCCGTCCCATAAAGGTCTGCTACAAATCTCGAGAATCAGCATTAGCCATACTGCGTAATAGAAACAATCTAAAATTGGGTACTATCAAGATATTTTCTGATCAAACGCCTCAACAACAAGCGAAACCTAAAGGAGGATCTTAAGCGGCGTAGCGATGATGGCGACAAGGATCTTACCATAAAATATATAAAAGGCATCCCTTAAATTACTCTTGACAAAAATAGAAACTACAAATAAGATGAGATAAAATTACTAAACAATTTTTGTTTAAAATTATATAAAAAGTAACATATTATTTTAAAAAATACTTTTTAAACATGTACCATTTAAAACTTACTTCTATATGTGAAAGAATGAAAATAGAATTGCGCTTGTTGCATGCCATTTCCAGTTCCACTCGCTCTGCGTAGTTGACCGGCCATTGTTTTGTTTACGCATAGTGTCATTTGAATTGCAATATTTTGAACCAGAACTACCCTCATTTTGTCACTTTAAGATATTATTTAGTAGGTACGAATTAGCCCTGTGTAATGCTTAGTTAATTTTGTTTTCTCATGTAAGTGAATTGTATTCTTTATGAGACATAAAGTATCTTTACTGATGTTAGTGTATGGTATTATGTAAGTTTATCAGTTATCTAGTACCCATAACACAAGCTCTACTTAGCTTCGGGCTAGATAATGCTGTGTCCAGCATTATTTATTTATTTTAATCTCAATTTCGTTATAGCATAAAGCTTAATTTTTTTATATTTATTTCGGGAAAGTAGTTATTAGAAATCACTACAAACGATCTTTGGGTCCAGACAACAGACCCTATTGTGCTAACAACGGTGACGGTGCATTGTCATAGTTAAGCAGAATTGGGTTGCCCTACGCTTGATTTTGACGAAACTTCCTATATATAAATTCTTTAGGATCGAAACCACTACATACATACTCGTAGTTGGTTCCTTCGCTGATGGTAGATATATTTTTTAGATCTGATTAAGATCTGTTATTCAAAAATTGTTTATTCTGGGAAAATCCTGCTTAAACATGGGTGTGGGAAAATCCTCATGTGAATTAATGTGAATTTACCTTCTTGTTTTAATGAGTAGATAAAATCGGACCAAGATTCAAAGAAAAAAGTCAAGGATTTTATACTGCTTGGTTCCGTAAAGCTTTTTTAACTATTTTCCAGTAAACTACATAGCATGGAAGCCGTACTGCTGCGCTGAGAAGGGAAAAACTGACTATGATTGCGTTCCAAACAAGATTCCTGATGATGACCCTGTACATCGCTTCTCCGGTATACGATGCCTCAACATGACAAGACCGCAGACTTTTCAATCTATTGGCTGCATCCCAAAAGGTTCTACTCCTGAAAGGGTAAGCTTTCATAACTAAGGGTATTATTATGTCTTTTGGATCTGATAAACTTGCGCGACTAGACATTACAAGGTAGTATATAGAAAAGTGGGTGCGCGTTGAAGTTTTTTGTATGCTACGCCGGTCCGTTGTAGCATCGTAGCGTGTTCTACGAAGATCTACGTTATAATTTGTTTTGAGTTAAGGAAAATTAAAAAAATAAACTACTCGAGACGGTTTTAAACCATTTTTTTTGTAAGTTAGTTTTTTTGAAGTGGAGTGTGAGCGAAGCGAGTCTATAAAAGCCTAATTAATTGACTTGTACGATCTTAAACTAGCGGATACTGGTATTATCCATATAATTTTAGCCGTCCTACTGAGTGATTCTGCAATTAAATTTAATTTAGGTCAGTTTTAGATATAATATAGTTTTGAGTAGGTAGTTAGTTTGTTAAAATACGGGACTGACACAGTCACCAATGACTCAAAGTCTCCACAACAACCTAAGCCTTCTGACTCACCTGAAAATAACCATTAATTTCAGATTGTCTCAGCAACACCGTTATTGGACTTGTCGTCAATATACGGGAACTCCGAAAAAGCCCTCTCAGAAAAATACAGGGCTCTCAAAAGCGGTCTGCTCAAGCAAGAGGTTGAAAATGGGATTATTTGGCCGCCCAGTGTCAAAATAAACGTGAGCGTCTGCTTACTGAATGATAGGCCAACTGAGGGAAGGTGTCATGACACTCGTAAGTACTAAATATTAAATTAACCGAATTCGAAAAGGAGAAGGTTCTTTATTTATGTTTGTTCGTAGGTTTTTGCGTCAAGTGTAAACCTTTAAAATTATTTCACTATTGTTAAAATTGATTCTGAAGTGATCCTATAAACATTGTAGTACCCCGTAGTAGTTAATACATAGTATTCCCTAGGATATCCAGGGATATTTATTTATCCCGAAAAACTTAAAAACACTATAAATTCAGGGATTCGAAGTAGCAGTGAAATTATAAAGGAATTCAAAATCGGTTTTCCGTTTTTGTAAAAACATCAAAGAAAGGAAAGGCTTTTTTAAATGATGTATGGACATAGGTACAACATTTAAAAAAAATTCTTTGTAATAATCAATTAAGGTTAAGTTAGCATTTTTTGAAGGCCTATTTTAGCAGTGGACTAACATAGGCTGATATTGATGGTGATGAAATGTCGAACTAACTAAAAACTTCATACAATCGACTTTTCAGCTGATGACGGTACCAACACCCTTGCCGGTATCAACTTACTTTCGGTCTGGTTCTGGAGGCTGCACAATCTGGTCGCTACAGAGCTGGCTAAAGTAAACCCGTGCTGGGACGACCAGAAACTGTTTGATACAGCGAGGGATATAAACATTGCGACGGCACTGCAGCTTTACTATTATGAGATGATGCCTCTTCTTCTAGGTAAGTTCTAATTAATCATAATATTTTAAAGGACCTAGGTAATAAACGAAAGGTGCCTAGGTACCCTAATTGTATAGGTACCTAGATAACAAAATTGCATGTAAGCAGTGGGAGATAGAGTGACAATGGATTTTTTTCAGCTTTTAAAGTTGGGTTAGTTCCGCTTTGCACGGGTCCCGTTATTCTCAGATTTTAAATACCTAACAAAGAGTGCCGCTATGCTAGCCTTGACGTGTAAACGTTAGATTTGTTAGCAGTTAGTTCAAAATAGGATCCGTCCAAACAGCTTTTTTTCCAATAAGCCGATTGCTAAGAATCCATTCCGCTGTTGGTCCAAATAGCGATTCATCCGGAAAGCAGTTCGACAACATCGTGATTCCCTGATACGCAGTTCGTGCACATGATAGTAATTTTACTTTAGAATAGTCCACGTTAAAAGCTACCTACTAAAAACGTGGCTCGAGAGATTTAATAGTAATACAAACTTTAAAAGACAAAGCTCAAAATGAAGCGAATAATCAACTCTCAAAAATCTTTACAGGAAAGGACAACTTAGAAAGAGACGGTGTCATAACCCCAACATTGGCATTCCGAGATATTTACAACCCGACAGTGATGCCTCAAACGTCTCTGGAGTACCCCTATGTACTCCGATGGTTGCACACTATGCAAGAAGGTGCACTCAAGTAAGTTCTGCCGCTATAAAGAAATGGATATAATAGTTCAGTTGATTTCTTTGTTAGAGGAAGTAAAGTATAGATGCGTTTATTGTTTAGCATTGTGTGCCATATTCCACCCCTCTTAGTACAGGTTGATGGATATTTAGTTTTGTACATGCTAAGCGTCGGTTGTGTAGAAATTATGTTTAATTACTATACCTACAAAGCAAACAAAAAAATATTGTTGTACTACTTAAAATTAAAATATAATTTATAAAGGCACAATGGTACACATTTACCACGCAAGGCCATTAAACTCTCAAGTATTTATCAGATTAGCAGTGCTACTCTGCAGATCGACACGACTGGGTCTACCTAGCCTAACCTCTAGGTTAGGCGCACACTTGTGCACTAATAGGTATGTCCTGCGCGCCGGGCTACGCTTCGTGTCACTGGCGGCCGTGGCCGAAATCCGGAGGGAATCAATGCAGCTCTGCTTATCTGCCACTCAAACCTGGTCTTTCTAGAATGTTCGACACAAACGGAGCCTACCTGAAACAGATGCCTATAGTGAACCTGACCCTGAGGACAGGCTACTTCGGTATAGACGACAACATCGTGTATATGACGCAGGGTACCTTTAGGCAGGGCGCAGCGGACGCTGATTATGTTGTGGATCCGGACGTGAGTACCTATGAGATTTCGTTCTACAGACAAATTAATTCAACATTGAAATTTTGTGAATATGTCTTGGAAATGGTGTCATAAGTTGTTAAAAAACATTATAACTCAATGCACTAGCCTCCTGGTAGTGCGAACAAGCGACCACAACGGCAATGCGCGTAAGAATAAGTTTTCAAATGTAGACCGTGGTGTTTGTGGCGTAAGAATCCCCCCAACTCCACTCCAACTCAGTCAGTAGATGTTGTGTGTTGAACCTTCAAGAAAATGGGCAGCAGCTTCCGTCTGTGTATATAGAACACCTTCACTGCGATCTGCGATCACCAATCTGCCTGCTAACCGTGCTGGTTTTTGCAAAACAATTATTTTAGCTAGGCATGTTCAATTTTTCATTTATGTGCACTTTTGAAGTAAGCATTACATCAAAAAATGTTTAGCATAATTATTTTGTGCAGTAAAAGCCTTTTCCTAGCAGTGGAATGAGCTAGACTAAGTAATGAAAATAAAAACCTAATCATTATGTAACACAGCCCTTATATAAATTTTCAATTTCAGATTGCTGAACAAGGATTAGGACCTCATCAAAGAGTGTCCGACTTACCAACTAACGACTTGTCAAAAAGCAGATACTTCGGTTTTCAACCTTACATCAAATACAGAGAGTTCTGTTTCGGGAAACGCATCAAATCTTGGGATGATCTGAAGGGTATTATCGATCCTGAGGTATGAATAACTTTAAAAGTGTCACGGAGTTAAATGCTGACAATGGTTTATACACGTTTGCCGAGTTACGGCGAGCCTAGGCTTCTAGGTACAGTCTGTCAACTTTGCAATGACTCTGCTAACACGTAGATGGAAAATACAACTGTGGAACTTTTTTGTTACTAACTAACCCTACTCCTGGCTGGGACAAATCCCTACCACCAAATCTTTGCTGTCCTGGTACCTTCCAGCACAGTAGCATAAACATGGTACATTAGAATTTTCCAGTAAAAATTTTAGTAATACGAAGACGAATTATTGTGTGTAATTTCTTTAGTTATCGATTTCTCCAATACCTCCATTTTCATTTCATTTATTTCAACCATAGAGACCCAAGAGAATACTTAGTATGTCAAAGTATGTGTAGACAATGGGTTACTTAGGTGCTACAAGAGCTTACACTTTATTTTCAACTCCTACGTCACTTCACTTCGTGGTGTAGTTGGTTAGCATTAGCACATTCCGGTACTGACGGAAGGATGCGAGTTCAACTCCCGTCGAAGTCTAATTTTTTTTGCGATATTGTTTGATTTCTTAGAGCTTACACTTATTCAAAACGGCTAAAATAATAAAACGTAAAAAAAGTCAATACCAACACTTGATAAATTATCTATATAAAACATTTACTACATTAAGCTCTTGTTTTTCAGAGAATAGAGATCCTAAAGAGCAATTACGAAAGCCTCAACGACATTGATCTTATGGCTGGCATCTGGCTCGAGAGGCACATCCCCGGAGGCAGTGTTCCTTCCACCTTCTACTGCTTGGTGGTGGACCAGATGATCAGGAATGTAGTGTCCGACAGACATTGGTATGAGAGACCTGAGCGACCGAATGCTTTTACTTTCCGTAAGTATTTCACAGACATGAACTACCTTCCTACTCATGCGTACATACATACCATTTAGCGGACTAAAATATTGATCAACTTGAGCGTAAAGTTAGTTGGAAAAGCTTGGATCATTTTTGTCCACCACTGCGAAAGCGCCCACAGGGCGTGATATATATGTATATGTTGATATGGTTAGGTATTTATGTAGCAGTGTATTGTTTTAGATTTTCAAGGAGATTTATACAAACGCCACCGTCTATATTGTTCTCTTAAGACCATCCCAAGGTTGCCTGGATTCAGTCGCTTATAGCGATGTGTACCCCTTGTGTACTTCCTCGATTCTCGTGTTTATGACGAGAGATTGGAATCTGTACAAAGCTAACCAAATGAAGGCTCCTCCACCTCACCTTGGCCAAAATGTAGTAATTTTTTTATAAATATAAGTATTCAAAAAATGTGATTATCTTTCAGCACAACTGCTCGAGATTAGGAAGAGAACCATCGCTGGTGTGTTGTGCGACGTCGGTGATTCCGTCAATCATATACAGCCTCAGGCGTTTTTGAGGATTGGACCATAGTAAGTACCTACGTACGGCATTAACCCCATAATAATATGATCCAATAAGGCGCTTAACAGGAGAAGTTATGTCCAGCAGGGAAAAAAAGAAAGGGAACGGGAACCCGCTCAGCAAGCAGAAGAGCGCGTGTGTACCAGGTCACACAAGACATAGAATAAGCAGTGGCTTTAGGCTTTTGATGATGATGTACGTACATCATCATCAAAAGCCTAAATCCACTGCCATATACCTATAGAGGTAGACCACACAACTGGCGGATCGCTGTAAAACTCACAGTAACAAACGCCAAAATTAGCGTTTGTAACTGTGTTTAATGTTTGTTTTCTTTTTGTGACAAGGTTCTACAGAGGACGGATCTCTGTAGAAACTTGTTACAATAAGAAAACAAACGCCACTTTTGGCGTTTGTTAGTTGTGTGGTCTACCTTTACCTACTGCCATCTTCCTTGGAACAAATGCTTACAGAAAGAACTCAATGGTTTCTTTAACAATCTTTTTGAAAATTTTACTCTAATTTATGGGCTTTTGTAAGAGATCCTTTGTTTTTCAATTAAAAGTCAATTTCTGTTCAACTTTTTGTTGAGTTGTACGGTTTCTTTAACCATTTTTATGAAAATTTTAATATCCAATTATTTTGTTTTAAATATATTTCTATTGTGTTTCTTTCAGCAACAAGGTCGTTGATTGCGATCACATCAACAAGTTTGACTACTCTGCTTGGAGGGACCCGTCATGTGGACCTGTTCCTAATGAACACAATAACTACACGTAATTTGTGTTACAACTCTAATGTTTCATGACAAATACTATTATACAAAAAAATAATATAAAAAATGTATATATAAATAGTGTTGGATTTCTCATACAGTTTCATTAAAAGCCTGAAGTATAGAAAGCTTTTGTTTTAATTTATCAGAAATAAATTGCAACTACACTGAAAAAAAAAATGTTTACATTGATTTAAATCTTGTCTAATGTGATCACGCATCATGAATCCATATGAACCTGATAAGATCTTGTCTTCTGTGACTATGAGAAACTTAGTAAAATCGTAATAGCTTCTTCTACCATGTAAATAATTGGCCTTATAAAGTGTAGTTATTTAATTTAATTCAGAGATTAAATGCAACAAAGTTATTTGCTAACCCCGTGCTAATAAATGTTTAATACGACAAAGTGAATATTTTGACTTTGAGCATTGATTGTAAATGATGCGTCTATTTTTTGTGATAAACAAATTCGATATGTTGCAGCTACCATGCATTCTTGTTTGTATTGAATGAGATATTTATAATTCCAACTAATTTGACGCCAACTAAGATAAAAAGCGTCTTAGTTACACTATATATTTTTTTTAGTTTACCTTTGCATCTATTTCAAACTGATCCAACTGTCAACTTCCTATAGGTAAATGTTTCGATACGAATAGGTAATAGGACAAAATAGGCTCTTGATAAACCGATTTTCAAGGATCAGTGACGGAGAGTCGAGGAAAATCGGTAAGTTCTTAATGATTTCCTACCCAATTTCACACGCGAATGAAGATGGGCCCTCTTTGCTTCCAGAATAAATTAATCTGACAACCTCCTTGGGTCAATACGAGGGGTCTTTATCAAAGGTTCTTTTGTAGCTAACAAGTGCAGAAATCGGTACAAAAATTCAACTAATCTTCGTTGAAAAACACTCAAATAATTTTCTACCCTACTCTCAGTCTCTGATGAAACAAAATAAGTTAGATATACGGAGATAGGTACATAAGTACCTAGTAAGCATCTCCGTAAATTAGTTTTACCTGTAGATTGTTTGCAACAGTCTGCAGGTGGCTCAATTGTTTCAATTGTAAATACGAATTATATTATAATTTTCTTTGTGAATAAAGGTTTCTGCCCTATTTTAAATTAGTTTTTGGAATATGTAATATAAGAGAAGTAAAAATTGAAAATAATTTTTTATTAAAAACAAAATAAGAACGACCCAAATTTCATTGGACATTGCATCGAACAAATTCCGACCGACTAAACAAATTTATCTATATATCTAAACAAACGTACTGAAAACGTTTGCGTTTCTGTGTTTTTTTTTTTTGCAAGCAGGATATTACGACTACGTTCCTTGTGTTAAAACATTCGACATACAATAACCGGATGGCAGCCGCAATAAAACACGCGTCGAACCATAACAAATGATGGGATATCTGCCAGACGAAGAATGTACCAATGATGTCCTGTCAGGTGTCGAACAGATTATTTACTATCGTTGGTATCTGGGGCGATACAAACGGGCGATTTGATTGCTTGTTCCTATCCCGTCCAAAATTTTCTACCCCCTGCTTACTATGACTTTCAAGATGTGAGTGTCTCCTGAAAATCACGGAAAATAGTCTGAAGCTATTTTAGTTTTGCGCGTGTTTGCATAAAAAGTAGTTAAAGTTTACAAAGTAGAGTAGGCTTTTTAGAAAAAGATCTCATGAACAACAACCACACAGAAAAAGTTACGAAGGCATGCTCACATTTTCCACAAAAACCTTACCTTCGTTTTGGGGTTCTTCACCTTTAGTCATATTATCTTAGTTTAACTTTTTCATAATCTCAAGTACTAACAAGTTTCAGAAACCATCCATCTAGCAATTATTTACGCCGTAGCATTATAAATTAAAAAAATATAAATAAATAAAATTAGCAACCTGAAGTGAAAGTGAGCCGGCCATATCTCGCGAAAAACCGACTGCGCAGAAGCCACTGGGTAAACGTGTTCTTGAGTAAAGTCCACGACTGGGCAAACGCAGTGTAGGGCGCCCTCCGGCCAGATGGAATGACGATCTGCGAAAGACTGCAGGCAGATCCTGGATATGGCAAGCTGGAAACAGGGCGCTCATTAGGGGAGGCGTTATGTCCAGTAGTGGACTAATGTAGGCTGTTGGTGATGATGATGATAGACAAGTTAAATCAGAAGCCAGTGTAACTGAGCGTTTTTGCCGCTCGTGTGCACCGCTCATGCCCAATCGCACATTTATTGCATTCAGGCGCGTCATTGAATGGCTTGCTCTGCTGAATTTTGATAGATTCTTACGATTATTGAATAAGAACTAAAGCCGATATGAATCATAACCTGACATTTAGTTTAATTTAGTTTTATCTTAAAACGTCGGTTAAGTACATAGGTACTTTCTTAGGTTTAATCCTACTAATATGTAGAGAGCTTCCAATTACTAAACTAAGGGAGAGAGTTAGTGAAGATTTTGTGTTATTGTCGTCCCATCATAATAATATCGGAGTTTCCAAAAGCAGTTTAAAAAAGCAGCTGTTATTACCATTGTGTTTTTATACGTAAACATTTCCCATTCACATCATATCGAGAAAAATATGAAAATACAACAATAGGAAACAATCAGGCAGTAGAGCGAAATAAAAATGCTTGAGTGTGCGCCTGACAGCGACGTCGCGGCCAGATCCATGTAGCGTTGCACAGTGTGTAGTGGGCGCAGGAGAATCACTCAATAGATAAGGTAAAATATTTATTTCACTAGAAGGGGACAATTAACATATCCATGGCGGTTGCGACGTTGTAATTGAGCTCTTCAACTCAACCCGAAGATGTCTTAAGGACAGCAGTTTTCTTCTGCGTTCATTACTGATGTAAGCGGGTTTACTACGAACCTTATTTGTGTTCCACCCAGTAGATACCAAAACCCGACACAGTGGGATTTTTGCGAAAAGATGACTCTCACGCTCTGCAGCATCAACAAGCAGCAAAAGTTAAAATTTTTCAAAGAAATAGAATATAGTAATTAGTTTGGTCGTTAAATTACACACTTAACGATTGCCGTTTTACAATTAATATTACAAAATTTAATAAGAGTAGGTAAGGTAGGACAACGGTTTCCACAGATCCTCAGATGCACTATCTGAGTGGCAAACCACCACCAGTAAACCAATGGACCAGTTGAACCATCTACTGGAAGTGATAGTTCTGCAAGTCATTTAACATTGTGACATTCGCTACTAGAAATATCCTTCACAATGTTAAAACTTAAAACATCCTTACCGGAATGCGGACTTTTGAAATGTTAGACATTTTCTTCATAAAGTCATGCGGCAATCCTATCTACTGGCAAGTAGGTTTACGGGATTCTCTGATTAAATAAATAAATAATGCTTAACAATTTCACGTAGCATTATCTAACCCCAAAGTAAGCAGAGCTTGTATAATGGTTACAAATTACGGATGTGGGTATCCGTATTTCAAAATGTAGGTAAGTAACTTTAAAATGAGGATTTTCACACCATCGTTCCTGTTCACGAATAGGTAACTATTTAACTTCTGTTTCATCCCAAATGTTAGCACCCATAGATAAACCGAACACACATATTTATTTCGTTTAAGGATGCGAAGTGTTAGGATTCTTCTGAGTAACCCCCTTTTTTAAGGATTATATGATACCTAATTAAATCACTTTTTGTTGTGACTTGAAATTGACCTAATATCCAATGATACCTTGTGCTCATAGACGGTGAATAATTAAGTGTGAGTATGATCAATTAATTCAATAATACATATCTATTTAAGTAATTAGGTACATATCTAAGGAATGGAACTGCTGCCTTCTTCTGTTTTTCCGGTCAATTACAAACTGGGTCTCTTCAAGTCAAGAGTGAATAAGTGTCTTTTAGAGCTTCGTGATTCACCGTCAGCCAGATCGTCACTTTACATCAAGTGAGCTTGGGGTCAAACAAGGTCTAGAGACTATAAAACAATGTAAGGTGAGATTTTTGTAACATAGTTGAGTGCGACTCTATAGATTTGTATTTAAACTCTACTATTTTTTTCATTAGCACTATTATTTTCAATTGAAACAATTGAGCTTACTGCAGACTGTTGGAAAAAATCTACAGGTAGCTCAACTGATCTATATCAATACCTGTCAGAAGCGTCCCCAAGACGGTGGCAGCATTGCCCCGCTGTATGGCAATGCTGATGCTCTGTGTCAGATACTGACCAGCTCTCGGGTCACGCGTCGCTTCGACTAGACTCTCAGAATATTGATGTGACAAATACTATTCTCAAAACATCATATTTTTCCTTGCCATGACTGCTACTTAGTTGAACTTCAGGATGACTCTCCGAAAATCAATCTACCTCTCTATCTACCCAAATGTACATACACACATCCCCGCCGCGTGCCCGAATCATTAGAAACAGACGCCACTGGTGTGCGAATAATCATCGAGGGTGTATGTATAATCATAGGGAAAGGGAGAAAGGGACGGTGTATGTATAATCACAGGGTAAGGGAAAGGGAGGGATGACTGTCATTGGCAGACCTGTCATGGACCGGTATGGAAATCGTGTGGAAAAGTAATGTTCCAATCCAGACTGACCGGGTGGGAAGGAAGCGTGATTTGAATAATTGCACTGATTAGTCAAAGTGGATAGTCAAGCTTCGATAGCTCTAAGCTAAGAGAAAATAATATCAGTACGTAAAACCATCAAAATCTTTGGTCTTCCAATTGCCAGTCAATATGGCCAATCTTGGCGAAAAGGTCTTTAGCGCCACCATCAAAAGGCACCTCACCGAGAGAGCCTACTACGACATAAAGGGTTAACTCTCAGATCAAATTTTTGGAACGACATCGCTTGAGTCAGCAATTATTCTTGATTTTATGTACACCTACATATTTGATTAATTTATTTTTAAGCCTTTCTTAAGTGCAATGTAATGTGCCTATGATAAATAAATGAATGAATGAAACATGGTCCAATGGACCGTATATAAATTATTGTCGAAGGTTGCTGCAAGTGAATATTCTTAGAAATCATGCAAGCTGGTGCAGAGTTCGCTTTATTAAGAAAAGAACTGCTTTTGCCAAAAGTCAGTGAAGCGCGTAGATAGTTGCTAGAAGCGGCTTGTATACATAGAATTTTACCAAGCAAATGGTTAACACTTCATTGACCATGACGATGTGTGTCATGGTTTATAAAGTGTTAACATCGTCGTCGTCGGTACATCTTCAGCTCGTCGTCGGCGGCAGCGGGTGCACCACAGGCTAGGCAGCGAATGCGTTAAAAGTTCAAGCACAGATTAAGTAATGAATAGAATAAAGAAAAGAATAAACAAGATCCGTCAAGTACGAGTGTAACTCGCGCGCCGAGGGTTTCGAACGTTTGGCAACAAATATGTACCAAAAGTACCGGTTAGAGACTTCGTAATTTAACGAATACCTAGAAATAGTAGATACCAATCTACATTTCAGATTTTCTCTTTGCATTTTTTGATTAAAGTGGGTAATGGCAAATTTTTCGACTTTTTTCAAAATATTTCAAAAAGTATGAAACAGAACATAAATTTGAAAAACTGTTTTGAAATATCCAAACCTATACCTTTCATTTGATACCTTAGAAACTCGTCGTATTTATTCTGACTTTATTTATTTCTACAAATTACTTCACTCAAACAACACAAAAAAACAAGATCCGTCAAGTGCGAGTGTAACTCGCGCGCCGAGGGTTTTGAACGTTTGTCAACAAATATGTACCAAAAGTACCGGTTAGAGATATCGCAATTTAACGAATACCTAAGAATAGTAGGTACCAACCTACATTTCAGATGGATCTCTCTGCATGCTTCGGTTAAATGGGTGGTTCGGTTAAGGTAAATTTTTCGACTTTTTTCGAAATATTTCAAAAAGTATGAAAGCTACAGAAATTAAAAAAACTGGTTTGAAATGTTCAAACCAATACCTTTCATTTGATACCCCACTCGGTGGGGTAGCCCCCCTTTTGAAAATTATTCCTTTTTGACCATTTTTCAAAAAGTATTCATTTTACAGACTTCTCTATATTTTTCCTGTAAAATATAGATCCATATCTACAAACACTTCATACATTTTAAATGGATCGCTCGGTAAACTTCGGAGATAGGGGGGGGGGAATGGGTATTTTTTCGACTTTTTTCAAAATATTTCAAAAAATATGAAACCTACAGAAATTTAAAAAACTGTTTTGAAATGTCCAAACCGATACCTTTCATTTGATACCCCACTCGGTGAGGTAGCTCCCCCTTTTGAAAATTATTCCCCCCCCTTTTTGACCATTTTTCAAAAAGTGTTCTTTTTTCAAACTTCTCTATATTTTTCCTGTAAAATATAGATCCATGTCTACAAACTCTTCATACATTTTACATGGATCGCTCTGCAATCTTCGGAGATAGGGGGGGGGGAATGGGTATTTTTTCGACTTTTTTCGAAATATTTTGAAAAGTATGAAACCTACAAAAATTTCAAAAAATATTTTGAAATGTACAAAATGATACCTTTCATTTGATACCCCTTAAGACTCTGTAGGTATCTTTTAAAATTTCGGCATCACAATTTGTATGGAAAATATTCATTTTCATTTTTCATTTATTTTCAATTATTTTTCTTAAAATCTTTACAGGCGCACGAAATGTATTATTATTTTAAATTTCAAGTTGATAGCTGCAGTAGTTTTTGAGTTATTAAGGAGGGAAAAAAGGACAGACAAAGCGAGACCATAAGGGTTTTGAAACCGATCTTCGATCTTCAAAACCCTAAAAACGATCTATGTAGTGTATTGTATTAAGTATATCAGTTACCCATAACACAAGCTCTGCTTAGCTTGGGGCTAGATAATGCTGTGTGAATTGTCCAGCATTATTTATTATTTATTTACTCCCTAATAGACTCCCCAAACCTCTTATCCGAAATATAATTTAATATTAATTACAGATCTCGTAACTCTAATAAGAAGAACGTTTTTGCATTACACACAATTAGAAATAATATTTCCCATTTCTATCCCCTCACAAGAATGGCACATCAATATAATGAGCTACATAGGGATGACGGCAGACTCGACATATTTGTTCCAAGATTAAGTCAGTTCATTAAAATTTTAAAAGAGAACTCGGTTTCATTTCTTTGATGTGGAGGACATCAGTATCAAAGAAATGAAACCGAGTTAAAGTACATAGTACAACATACCTACGTAGTATATACAATTATATAGCATGTCATCTAATTTTTGTTACCGTAATCTCATTTATTTAATACCTTTTTATTGTCTTGTTTCAACAACTTGTAATAGATAGTATTAACTATAGCAGCACGTACATTATGTTTATGTTGCAATCAAGTTTTAATCTAATTTTAAGTAACCTCATAATATGTATGAAAGTGATTGTGATGTGTTTTGTACGTTAAATAAATAACATAAAAATAAATAAAGATACCCCACATGACCCTGTTGGTTTCTTTTAAAATTTCGGCATTACAATTTGTATGGAAAATATTCATTTTCATTTTTCATTTATTTTTCTTTAAATCTGTACATACGCACGAAATGTATTATTATTTTAAATTTAAAGTTGATAGCTGCAGTAAATCCTAACAAGCGTAAAAATTAAGCTACAGAATCGTGGTTACGATCAAAATAAAGCTCATGAAAAAATAAGTGGAACAGTGAAAACAGTCAATAAAAACACTAACCCAGTGAAAAGTTATGAGTGAAATAAAATACGCTAACGGCCAAAATACAAACAGTGCGGTGACTCACCACTAACAGCTGAGCGGCCGTAAAATACACGAAGTCTCTTGCACTGTCATTCTCCTGTGGCGGCCAAAACACTGATTTCTTATCATAAATATTGACCAGGCACACAAATTATCAAAGATGGTTTGTGCCAAGTGCAACAAACAAATAGCTCGAGGCGAATTACTACACTGCAATGCATGTAACAGCACATATCACTACAGATGTATAGACATGACAACTAATACCGAGACATTGAAGAAACAGCTTCTTTTGAAAACATGGTACTGTCCAGATTGTGACAGCCCCAAGTCAAAGAGAAGGAACATATCGAAGTTTGGCCTGGATAAAGAAGATCGTGAGTATCTCAACGATACCACAATGTCGGTGGACGAAAACTACCAGGAAGATCAAAGCGTCGAAGGGAATACTCCCACATCAGCTGCTACCCTTACACCGATACGCGAAAATCCTGATGCCAACACAGAAAATATCACTTTAGAGCAATTAAGTACATTACTGGACACAAAATTGGAAGAAAAACTCGAAAGACACAGAAAATCTATCGTTACAGAAATAAAGGCTTCATTCGAATCGCAAATAAATAAAGCAATCCTTGAGATGAAACAAGAATTCACACAAAATACTAACGAGCTATTTACCGAGCAAGCAAACATAAAAGAAGACATTAGCTACCTTGACGAAAAAATTGAAAAATTAGAGATCGCAAACAGTAAGTTATCGAGAGAAATACAAACACTTCAACAGACAAACACTGACAGTAGTAGTAAAATTACACAGTATAGACAAGATACAAGCAAGAAAATTGTCATATACAAACTAGACGAACACTATAAAGAAGATGAAAACCAACTGGAGAAACGCATAATACACATGTTTAGAGAGGTTATGAACATTAACTTAACTGGATACATTGAGGAAATTTCACGTATGGGTAAATACGGGAGCCGTCGACCTATCTCAGTCGAACTCATCAGTAAGCGTATGACAACGTATATTCTTCAAAATGTAAGACGATTCAAAAACACAGGAATCTACATATCTGGTTTCCTTGACGAGAATTCTCTGAAAGAAAAAAGAAATACTCATGAAAGACGCTCCACGAATTTTCAGCATGAACAGATAACACGGGAACATAAACAGAACAAGAATAAAGCTAACTTATCAAGAAACACAAACATTCCAAAATCGACAAACGAAAAAGAAAACAGCACAGACAAAGAACAACAAGAACCTCAGCGAACAGTCGGTGGCACATTTCGAAACTAAAATAATGATACAAAACATACAAAGCCTAAAAAACAAAACACACCTGCTTGATACCTTGCTAAGTGAAAGAAAATTCCAAGCAGTATGTCTAAATGAAACGTGGATAAGAGATAACCAAAAAAACCTAATACAAATTGAGGACTATGATTTTGCTGCTGCATATTATCGACGTGAACACAGAGGCGGAGGAGTAGCCATCCTCACACGAAAAGGCCTACCATACGTAGAACTACAAGACTTTGCCAAATTGTCAATAGAATACAAAAGCGAATGCTGTGCAGTACAATTAAAATCATTAAAAGTGATACTAGTTAATATTTATAGGCCGGATAGAGATATTGACACATTTTACACATTTTTAGATAATTTACTTAGCTTGATAAGACAGAAATACTTACGCAATTGGATCATAATCACCGGAGATTTCAATATAGACATGCTGTCCAATTCTAACCACCAGAAACGACTGACTGACACAATGCTAGAACACAATTTTGAGCAAATTGTAAATAAACCTACTCGAGAAACAAATAATTCATCAACTTGCATAGATCTTCTGTTTACAAACAAAAAAAACTACGGCACCTTATCAATAGAAAACAATGGATTATCAGATCATTATAGCATCATTTATAACCTAAAATCCCTACTTCCAGTAACTAAAAATGAAACATTCCAAACAAAAAGGATTTACAATGAAAAAAACATAGAAAACTTCAAAAAAGCTCTGTCACAGATAAACTGGGACCAAATATTTAGCAATAGTTTTGACATAAATAAGAATTACGAATTATTTACCAACGAACTGCACTCAAATTTAAACAAATTTATGCCTAAAATACGTATGAAACAAAAAATCAATAAACGAAACACGTACTTGACAAAAGGTCTAAAAATAGCATGCAAAAATAAACGACTACTAAAAACCCTATCGCACCAACTTCAAAACAAAACCTTCAATCAATATTATAAGCGCTACGAAAAAATCTTAAAAAAATCCATAAAACTTTCGAAAAAACTATCCTTTATTAAAACCATGAGCATATCGAAAAACAAAATAAAAACTATGTGGCAAATGATAAACAAAATTACAAACCCTAACAAACAAACCTATTTACCTAAAAATATAACACTAAAAAACACGGATGATTCACCACGTGCGGTCGCGGACGCATTCAATAATTACTTTGCATCAATTGGAAGGTCAAGCGATAGTGCGTGTGGCCGGCCAGTGCACTTACCTTCGACTAACTCGATGTACCTCCGACCGGTATGCGAACGAGAAATTAGCAATATTATAAGCTCAATGAATAGCAAACACAGTTACGGAGCGGATGAAATTCCGCCAATTCTCACTAAAAAATGTAAATCTGTCCTTATTAAGCCTTTAACACAGCTCGTTAACCAATCGTTTTTGGAAGGAACTTTCCCGAAGCTGCTAAAAATAGCAAAAATAAGACCGATTGCGAAAAAAGGTGGACAAACCGGAATTCCAAGTAGCTATAGACCCATAGCACTGTTACCTACCATTTCAAAGATTTTTGAAAAAACCATGGCAAGCCGCGTAAACCACTTCCTTGAAAAATACGGAACTTACGACGAGAACCAATACGGTTTTAGAATAAATAGATCAACTACACTAGCGACCTATAACTTTGTGCAAAAAATTTATGATATAATTAACGAAAAAAAATATGGAATCGGGCTATTTCTTGACATGACAAAAGCATATGACAAAGTAAATCACAAAATACTTCTTCAAAAGTTGTACGGTGTTGGTATTAGAGGAGTTGCATATAAATGGTTTAAATCATACCTACATGATAGGAAACAGTTTGTGCAGCTAGACCACTACAACATTGACACTCGTGAAACAGCTAAGGTAACATCCGATATACTGATAACAAACGCATCTATACCACAAGGAAGTGTACTCGGATGTACCCTCTTTTTGATTTATATAAATGACTTGCCAAAATGTATCCCTACGACATGCACACTCTTCGCTGATGACGTGTCACTACTTTTCAGCAGCACACTGAAGATTGACATTACTTTTATTAAAGAATCATTTACTTTATGCAAACAATGGCTCAGCGAACATAACTTAGAAATAAACTATAGTAAAACTAAAATAGTGCAATTTAGAACAAACCAAAAAACACCATTAGACCTAAATACCCTTACTAAAACCATGAATATTGACGAGCAAAGCGATTTCACTCTTTTAGGAATAATCCTAGACACAAATTTAAATTGGAAAAAACAAATTGAAGCTACTAAAACCAAACTATCAAGATTTGTATACGCCCTAAGTATTTTAAAATCAAACACAAACTACCAAACTGCCCTAACCGCCTACTATGCCCATGCCTATTCAGCTTTCAACTACGGAGTTATACTTTGGAGTGACAGCACGGACTTTGATCAACTTTTTATAACGCAAAAAAAATTAATACGCATTCTAGTAAATATTCCTCCACGAGAAAGCTGCAAGCCACACTTTATCCAAAAAAAGATACTTAGCTTGCCCTGCATCTATATATTACAAGCGGCAATGTTTGTTAGAAAACATAAAAAATACTTCAAAACAAAACAAGAACTAGACAATAAATATAACAGACGAAACAAAAATAAAATAATAATCCCCGAAACAACTTTAACAACGGTTAGTAAAAGCCCCAAATTTAGATTAATAAAAATATTTAACCAACTACCTGAAAACCTAAAATGCGAACCAAAAGATAATATTTTTATGAAACAACTCAAAACTATTTTATTACAAAAATGTTACTATTCAGTTCACGAATTCTTCTCCGATGATAGTTTAAAGCGAATAACCAAAAGTGTACTAGCTGACATACTATCACCTATAGATTAAGTTAGAAAGTAAGTACCTACCTACCTAATCATGACACACCTATTTTATGAGAATTTATTTGACCCAAAATAATTGTAGCGCCCTGACAGGGTTTTTATGCATTGTGTACCCACTAAGACTACCTACACTTAAGAACAATACCTGTATGCATAAAATCACAATAAATGATATGATATGAATATGAATATGAATAGTTACTGAGTTATTATGGAGGGAAAAAAGGACAGACAATGCGAGACCTTAACCCGCCAACGGTGACGTCGATTTGACTTACATCTTCGGTGACCCCGGTCTCACGCACCGGGGTTTTCGATGGATGATTTTTCAAAGTCTTTTATTTACTAGTAATTTTATTTGGTAAATATAAATTATTTGACATTAAAACAACGATATTTCATTAATTATAGCCTCGTTTATTTACTTTTTCTTATGACTAGACAACTTCACATAGAACCTATAAAATTGGTTAAGTTTGTAGACATAACTTTTAAAAAATTCAAAAAGACATCCATCAACATTATTTTTGAAATTAGTTAAATCTTTTCAGTTTCTAGACTCTAGTAACTTACTTATATTAAACAAAAAAACTTATTCTACCACCAAAAAATAATAAAAAAATATCTTTGAAAACCACTATTCCTCAATCAAGCCAATACTGCAATAAGGCACTACGTGCTCAAGACGCAAATGTTTCTTGCACTTGAGGCAAGTGTATTTGATCTTTCTTTTTTTTTTCCATCCACATATATGCATCCATCGTCATCAAGCAGTTCATGGACAAGCGACTCTAGAAGATGCTGTTCCCTTTCGAACGACATACTGTAACAAAGTGTACATTTGGAACAAGATATAATAAATTTTGTGATTTTTCGATTAATTTGATAAAATCATGCAATAAACTTACTGATTATAGTATAATGCAATAAAACAATATCAAAAGTAAGTACAAAATGTACATAAACCGGACAAAAAACTAATAGTAAATAATTCAACTCTGTCTATTTTACTTACATATTCGGTGACCCCGGTGTACCGCACCGGGTTGGCTCTAAAACTCAGGAACCCGCGCCCGCTCCGACGTCACAGTATAAACTGACGATGGGGAGGGGAAATGAGGCAGCTACTCGAAATCGCAACAAAAATCGGTCGCAGATGAAAAAGTTATTCGAATTTTTCAAGTCACCCGGTCCCACAGACATATAGGTCACCGTTCCCGGGTTAAGGGTTTCGAAACCGATCTTCGATCTCGAAACCCTATAATGGTTAAAATTAAACAAACGGAAAACAATATCAGTATAAAATGGAGGTATTACACGAAAGGGTGGTAGTTTAAAATATAAGGTGGCTCTCCACGTCCCTGCGCCGAAATAGGGGTTTGCTCAGCGTGTGCTGAACATTTTATGCTCAGTGCTGTTTTTCAGCCAAAGACCTTTCTTTAATAATGTTACTTCGCGTTCAAGGTCTGACTTTCAGTCAGAAATATTACGTAACATTATTTCCTACCTACTATTGTTACTTACTCGACATTCTTCAGTTAAGTAGGTACCTACCAACCAAGGTGCTTGAGAGTGAAACTTCCCGTAAATGGTGATAAGCTGAGCTTAAAAATGGCAAGGAAAGAAGAATAGGTTAGTATTGAAACACAAAAAAGGTATTTTCAATGGAATTTCCATAACAAAAACGTCGCATAAATTTAAATTTCCTATTAACTGTCTTCATTCCACAACCCCTTTTCGAACTGAAAGCTACTGCAAAATAAAATAAAACTGTCATCACATTTTCTTTGATACACAAAAGTATTGTATTACTAAACAAGTAGAGGGAAAACTGTTTATACGTTTAGTCTTTTAATATCACCCGACTTTCAACGCGTTTGAAAACCACCCCTATGGTTAAAATAACAAAGGTTATAGTTGTTTCTTAACAAAATTGTGAGACAAGTATTTTTATTAGGTTTTTCCTCGGTAGGGTAGGTCGGGGCGCGGTTGCCATGGCAACGGCACGAATGCCACTGATGGATGTGACAGTATTCCTACAAACTACAAGCTTTATGAATTGTTTCCAGCGTTTTGAAGACTGTTTGCGAAAATATGAATTGGAAATGGCAAGAAATAAAATATAAATGTTATTGAAACTGATGCTGGTTGGAATGGCGAGGCTTATGAACAACTGGCAGACAGTTTTATTGTTTTAACTTTATTTACTTACAGGATTTGCAAGAAGAATGAAGTAACAAATTGGAAAAAAAATATATATCCTAAAACTTTTTTTACAAAGCACGCCTTGAATCGAGTCCATGCTTTTTGATTTTCCTCTATTTAAGAGAAATATCCCATAAGTACACTTATAATAAGTATACTTGTCTACCTGCGCAACGCACAAATTCTCTCAAGGGGAAAAGTGGAAAATAAAAATTTTAAAGAGCGACAAGCATCAAACGTGTCAAGGTTGAAACCATTCTGTCAATCTCTCACTGCAAATAACACCGCAAGTAGGTACCTGCTCTAGTGTTCATTTCATCTAAGCCTAAGGATTGTGGATTTTACGTGACGATTCTGCAATACCTAGAACTAATAAGGTTGGGTCGCCTAAGATCGGATGTGACTAAGGGGAGATTTAAAATCAACGCCACATGTTCCTTGCATGCAGCACTATGCTGAATCCCCCCTTTGCCTATGATAAGTAATATTTGTGTATTATTTCATTCTATTTAGCTTAAGTTTATAGGCAATATTTTTTTGTATTTTTTACATTGGAGTTCAATTTCTTCCTTTAGGGGCAATTGCAAGGAGGAACCTGAAAACAACCCAAAATAGATACCTAATAATAACAAGTATCGGAAAGAAAAACATTTTTTTTCTACCAAGCAGCATCAAGTTTGAGAAATTATTTTTTCGACTTCGGAACTTTTACAGTCAATATCATAAGAAGTCTTATACAATAAGTGATCACCCCGTAACGACCCTTTCATGCAATCACACTGACTATGCAGTCATCTGTGGCACGGACAAACAGACAAACTGCTCAAATTACGGTCTATTCAGGATCTGCAGCGTCGTCGATAAACTTTAGTGCGTAATCGGAATGACTTCCGTTAACTTTGTGAAGGGGATGCATAATATTCGAAGATAAAGCCTCATCAGGAAAGTTATTTAAAAAGAAGAATTATGAGAACCTAAGTCCAGAATAAGTTATGTAGTATCTACTACGATCAAGTAGGTCCTTTTAACTTTTAATCAACCGCCTTGGAGCTAAAATTCTCAAAATTACAAATAAACAGGGTAAGAATCATCGATGCAAGTAAAATTCGGGATATTGGATACTTGCTTTGAGTTAATTGGACTTGATTTGAGCGTTCCACTTTTGAGTACAAAAGTGGAAGGCTCAAATCAAGTCTAATTAGGTCCACCCACGTCAGTCATAGTCGGACCGTCGGTGCCGCCGGCGTTCGTGTTTCGCGTGAGTATGGTTTTCTCTGTCGCACATCGGTCTAGGTACGTCTTTCCGTCTTTGTTGTTTATTAGGTATATATATTGCAAAAGATTGGAAATAGAGTGTCTTTGCGTTTAGTTTTAACTCAACACAGGCCATTAGTTGTGTTAGCAGTGAGAAAACATACCATATCTAGAATAGAACTGATTGCGTCTTCAATTACTATTGCGAGCTTTTAGTAATTAATAACCTTATTTTGTAGAAACTAAAAATTGCACCATCCCTATGGATAGTAATTTTTATTGTCCATGTTTTTTTAACTTCTACGACGCCGACGCCATACAATTGGTTTCTACCTATGAAAACTAAATACTTGTATACATATAATTCAAGAATATAGACAACGGAGTCAAATTTTCATACACACATTAACCAAGGCCAGTCACCAGAGAAAAGGACCATCAAAAGAAAAGGAACATCATAGAGCAACTAACAGAAAGGACATTTCTAAATCCAATAGATTTCCATGTCACATTGAAATCCATTTAGCTCCGGAACCCCGCTCCACGGAACTTCACACGGGCTGTTTTAATTTCCGTTTTGGGAATCGGAAGCATGGACAATCTTCACAGCCATCCATTTGGGCATGAGGTACCTACCTAGTACCTACCTACCACTTGATATAATAGTATTTAGTGTGAGGACATCTTAGACGTTTTTCAGGAGATGGTGTAAGTGTCAAGTGTTCTCAGTGAGTTTCTTCAGAGACGATCTTTGGTAAATGTTAAAGTCTTTCGCAGTTGTAAATTCACACTTACAATAAAAATGCGAAAGTTTGGATGTATGGATAGGATGGATGTTTGTTACCTCTTCACGCCAAAACGACTGAACCGTTTGGGCTGAAATTTTGCATAGATGTAGCTTTTAGCCTGGAATCAAACATAATTTTTTTACCACAAAAACTGTTTTGTGGGATAAAAATTAGCTTAAAAGTTATTTATATCCCATAGGAACTGTCCCGTGGGATAGAAATAACCTTTAAACTTTTCCATAGAAAAAAACGCGTACGAAGCCGCGGGCAGAAACTAGTATTGTATAAAGATGGGCATAAAGATTATAATCTTAGAATAAAGTCGCGTACCTAAAGCCATCGATCTTAGAAAAAAGGAGAGATGAGGTACAGCTTCTCAAAAGTGGAAGGCTCAAATTAAGTGCAATTAGGTCCACCCAACTCAGTCGTAGTCAAACCGGCGAGGCGGCGACGCAGCGGCGTTCGTTTTACTGGGTGCTTGCTACGATGTACTTGATTGAGATTTATTGACTAAAATAGAGAGATAGTAATGCCCTCGTGTTTATTTATTGCAAAAGATTGTATATATACATAACTGTGAGCTAGTGTTTGCTTGTCGTAACACAGGCCAGTTGTTGAATAAGCGCCGGGAGAACGTACCATATCTACAGATTCTACTTAGATCTATGCCTAAAGCAATACCTATTTAGGTTCTCAATATGAAAGTTTGGTAAGTTGGATGGTGTCAAAACATTTTCCGTACCGACCTACCTACTGAGTTACTACAGTTACTACAGCGCGCTCCATAGTGTGCTGTGCTGGAATAATATATCACCAAATTATGCCTCTTTTATCCAGGAAACGCAAACCATGTCGAGTGCAGGAGCTTTTCAAACTATTTAAATTTTATCAATTAACACGACATTACGCCAGAAATGCAAACCCATCATTGATCACGCAAGCAATTCATCACATTAAAACATCCAATCATATTGAATTCCAATTTTAAATCGTGCAATTACAGGCGTGAGTTTCGAATTAATTCCATAATGGCGTCAGGTGCGTTCAAAAGCACCCAACTTTTCTATTAGTGACGCGGAATGTGATTTATGTTGATCGTTTTCGTTTTTAATTTGGAAGGTGTTCGGGGAAAGGAGAATGGAGACTTTTTGGTATGCTTTACCAGTTTCAAACTGAGTTGCCATGAGCGAAGCGAAGCGTATAAAAGCTGTTTGTTTGCTAGGTAGTGAAGATGAATTATATTAGACCGGGCCGTGCCCGGGGCGTGCCGTGTACGTGGCCCGGACGGGGCACGGATTTGAAACGTTACATACATTTTGTATGAAGCAGTTTATATTAAACTGTGCATGATCCGTGTCCCGTCCGGGCCCGTCTACTAACATTCTCTTCACCTGCGTTCCGGCCCGCCCCGGCTCGGACACGGACCGGTCTAATATAAATCATCCCTTAGCTTATTTTAATTAATATTATGACTTTAGATGCCATATCCTACTACCCACTAAACTAATCCTACAAATATTATAAAGTCGAAAGTTTGTGAAATCTGAATTTTTGTTACCACCTAGAATCTCCAAAATTACTGAACAGATCAAGATGAAATTTTGTGTACGCGTAGAGCAAAGTCTAACTTAGATAATAGGCTACTTATTATACCGAAAATAGGCACGCGGGCAGAAGCTAGTTTTGATAATTATATACCTACTCATAACCATTTCTTAAAATAAGTGGCTTTCAACTAAAATTGCTAGCATAGTTTATTCTAAGAACGTGTTCATTAACACCTTTCTTATTGTCTCTATATAAAATTTACGGGAAGACACTTTGTTCTTGTTTTCTTTAGTTTGTTTATACCACATTTCACTAATATATATTTATTACACTACACTAACTCGAAAGATTTTTTCCTTTTAAAGACAGGCCTTAATCATCATTCTACATCATTTTACATCCTACTAAAACCCTAATATACATTTACCAGTTTGCAAATCTCCTAAATTAAACTCTACCTAAATTAAAATAACTACACTCAAGGCGGGTAGTTAGAGCTGAGGTATAAATTCTTGAGCAACCTCTCATTGGTCAAAAATAGACACAACATTTTGCACTAATTAAACCACTAATATCTCATCTCCTGCCCAGAATTAGATCACTTACTAGTAATTAACATTTCAAATGTTGGGCGCATCCATACATCATGTCAATCTACGCAAATGACTGACCACTGAACTACTCGGAAAACTATTTTAGCATGGCATAAATGGAAAATAAACCTTAACATGACGATTATAAATGTGGTGTGAATGTTTAATTCAAAATCAAAGGTTTCGTAGGTAAATAAAACTTGTTATCATAAATAATTCAAAGCTGAATAAAGAAATGAGCACACAGATAAAATTTGATAGTCATAACAACAGTTGATGACATGCATTGATAACAATAATTAGTCCTATAGATCCTATCCATCCACGGTTGTCTGGTAGAGACCGCTCTTGAGCGCCAAGACCACCACTCATCACTTAATTTTGAAGTTGTTTTGTTGCATTGTTTCTATCAATTTAAGTGTGCAATAAAGTATTTTATATCTTTCTTCTAAAAGCTGTTTTATTCGATGTTTGGTACCTACCTACCTATACCAAACGGTTGGATGTTATAATAATAGGGTAGACCACACAACTGCCGAATCTCTGTAGAACCTTGTCACAATAAGAAAACAACCACCAAACACAGTAACAAACGCCACTTTTGGCGTTTATTACTGTGACATGGTTCTACAGCGATCCGCCAGTTGTGTGGTCTACCTTTAGTAGGTACCTATACTCCTTCTTAGGCTACATCTTTACTTGCTTGAGTGTGATAGTGGTCAAACGCTTTATCGATACCGATAAAATAAAGGAATCAAAATATAGAAGTACAAAGCATCAGCATTTAACCTATAATTCAATTTGGTAGAAATAGACCATAATGTCCGTATTTATTTGCTGACTTTTCCAATCCTAGGCAAAATCAAACAGCTTGACAAAAAGATAGCTACAATAATGCAGAACGTAGAATTCAGAAAAAAAACACAAGAAGCTAGAATCCAATGATGTAAATGAAGTGGTTTCTGATTACGACCTAAAGATTAAAGCCATTGCTGATAAAGTTGGTAACATTAATCCATCATGTCGCCAGGCTACCGCAATAAGACGGTAATGCACTTAGGACCATTAATTCATTCCGTGGTTGAAACTATTTGCATACTGTTACTGCCCTAATCTGTATGCTAACCGGGTTATGAATCTTTGGATACTACACCGCAGTAGACCACAGAGAGGAGTCACAATAATATTATAAATGGAAAATTATTAAATACCTCTTCATTAAAGATGCGCGACTGTGAATGATTTCATTCGAATTATTCGACTTCACAAATCATTCGAACCATTCGAATGACTAGGGCAAATTAGTAAATCATTTGGTTAGTAATGGCAATAATAATGGCAATTCGTTATTCGACGCCTCGATCTATTCGTAGAGGCATTAGTAATTACTAATTAGTAGTTGTCATTCGACTTTGAAGATTAGTATATTACTAATATTCAAGTCAAATGAGTAAATTAGTAATTGTAGATCATTCGACTAGCCAGATCATTCGCAGTCGCGCATCTTTACTCTTCATGCCGAAACAACTCAACGGATCGGGCATTTTGAAATTTTGTATAGAATTAGTTGAGGCTTTGAATAATATACTACATACATAGGCTAATTTTTACCCAGGAACAAAACGCGTGCAAAGCTGCGGGCTGCGAGATCTAAATGTTTCCGGTCAAATTTTTAAGAAAACAAAATCATAATCCGACGTTTACTACTAATTACTTATAATTATGACAGACAGACAGACATTTGAACCTCAGTCAAAACAAAGCTGGAAGTTAACATCAGCATCAACATTAACCCATATTAGTAAATAGGTGGACATAGGCCTCACTAATGAGCGCACTAGCGCCCTGTCTTCAGCTTACCGCATCCAGCATCTGCCTGCAGTCTTTCACAGGTCGTCATCCACCTGGCTAGAGGGCGTCCTACACTAAGTTTGCTTAGTCGTTGCATCTAGGAACTTAGAAAAGAACAAAGATACATAACAACTTTGGGGACGACGCTGATCAGTAGATAATATTAGGATGTTGATGATGATGACAATGTAAAAGAACATAACAAGCCCTAACATTGTTATAACCTCTTATTTCATAACCGTGATGTTTTCATTACAAGAGCCATGCAAACTTAGAAAGTTCACTAACAAGGCCCACACGATCGAACAACGAACAATAATTAGGGCGAAGTCAAAGTATAATTGCGTAAATTAATAAATTCAGAATTTAATAAACGGATTCGGGTAAGTGGGACGTTGTATCGATCTTTGAGGAGTCAGACATTTTGTTGTTAGAGGCCAAACACCAGTCTTACAACAAACGAATCTTGGCTCGTCGTGATTTATTTATTTTGTAATATTACATGACGAGAAACTGTAAACACTTGACTTTAACTTGACACGAAGTTAACCACTGTTACTGTGTACTTCTTTTTCAATAAAAATGTTCATTTCATTTCATATCTGCTGACTTGCCTGAAGATAAAGTCATATACCATCTGGATTGTACTCAGTGGACACCATGGCAGACTGATACACACAGCGATGGAGTGACAAACTACACACAAGTCTTACCAGTTTGTTATTTATCTTGTACCTACCGATAACACAAACTCCGTTTACTTACAGGCTAGATTATGCTGTGTAGATTGCCCAGCATTTATTCACTAAAAGTTCACAGATATGACACATTAAGGCCAGGTATTCCTACAGCAGCAGGCGTAAGGGCCAACGCGCGCATGCCAAGCCGCCGCGCTCGTGTTTTTTGTAGTTATTTAAGCATAGTGATTATAAAATCATTTTATCAAGTCAAAGTCTGCGAATTTGTTTAGAAATATTAAGTGTGATTAGTTAAATAAAAAAAAAAAGTAAAATATCAGTAATTCGCTAGTTATAATATTGAAAGAACACTAGAAAAACGGGGTAACTTTGGGATTTTATTTTATCGAGTGAAGTTCATTAGATCTTGTAACTGAATGCGACTTTGACTTGACTAGATCCTTAAGTATATAATATACACTATGTATATATCTTTATTTCAGAATTTTAAACACTGTTTTCTAAATCTCAGATGATTTAAAAAAAAAAGACGGGTTGCACTCCGGGAGTGCCGGCAGAAGTGAAAACTTGATTATTAACGTTGAGCATGTTTGATATTTTGGAATGGTTAGGGAATAATTTTGCACCAATTGCTTTATCAGTATAAAAGTACTATCATTTATGTGGTAGAATACAATTATCATTTATTGCGCTATCGTACACAAACATGACAATTTATATTACATTAAAAATTTAACACTTTAAAACTATTACACTTATTTTACAATATTAAATAATATTACAATTATTTACAGCCGGTTGCGCGCAAACCATTACCCGCTACAAAAATCTGATTATTTTTAAAGTCCAAAAATAAATTCCGTTTCCCAGCAATTATTTTTGCGCAGTGTTACTTAGTTTCATGTACAGAATGCTTGGTTGACGGCTTCGTGAAGGGTCTGTTTACACCCGTTAAGCAGTACGATAGACTCGATCGAAACCTAACCTTAATTATAAAATTATATTAATGAATAAATGAAAATTTTTGTCCTTGTCTTTCTTTTCGATTCGTTCGAGAAATTAATTATCTATAGATACATAAGTAGGTAGGTATAAGCGAGCCGGACGCTAGCAACTATTACGTAAGCTAGGGCCTATTGTTGTTGTCGGAAACTAGTACTATTATCTATTCTGTTTACCTAAAAATAATGTTCGATTTTGAACTCTATCTCAAAACAAAACTTCAAGAAATTTCCTAGCTATAATGAAGATCCTGCACAATTTTGAGCTTTATTCCTTCGGCATAATGTCGTCGTTGCTCCATCCGTCTTACGCTTTTTCGATCAGGTCACGTGTCCTGACGCGAGTTTAAGATTTTATACCCATTACAGAAAAAGTGCTCAACGCCGCTAAAGAAGTTTTCACTTCAAAAACACAAATTTTCGGCCTTTACTGGACTACCAAGCCACAAAATCATCATTTAGAGGTAGATGCTTACAGAATAAGTAAAATTTCGCAACACACCTTGACCGATTCAGCGCGAACGATTGCACAAACTCTAAATCGAATCTAAAATCTAATTTAATGTTTAAACCGCAGTTGAACCACGGCCATCAAAGTTTTACGGCTGAATCGATACGGCGGGTGTTGCTGAAATGCAAGCGCGCAAAAAGGCGAGGACCGGGTAAATACTACCCGCTGCGGGTAATTTACCAATTTACCCCAACTCTGGTGAGGTAAGGGACTACAGGGTGTTTGGACTTGAGAAACATCTTGACACTGACTTAATGCTTTTCGAAAAAGGGAACTCTTGGTTCAATCTCCTCTGCAATATCGTCAGACTCACTTTTCGTTTTGTTTCTTAATATTCGGATTTCTACCGACGAACGACAATCAATGACTAACTTATTTGACGACTCTGTGGCGCAGCGGGTGAAGGTCCGCCTGCGACGCAGGAGGTTGCGGGTTCGATTCCCGCCTCGGAACAAATGTTTTTACGGTCTGCAGATATTTTTTCAGGGTGTTCTGGATGCTTTCTATGTTTTATAAAAAAATATCTATCTATGTAGGTAGTGTATTTTATTAAGTTTAACAGTTATCTAGTACTCATAACATAACACAAGCTTGCTTATCTTGGGTCTAGATAATGCTGTGTGAATTGTCCAGCATTATTTAATGCGTTTCTAATTTTTAAGTTGGGACTTATGTTAGCAATTTATTCTTTTCAATGATCAGTTTTCAAAGATTGATAAAAACTCGACAAATAAAAAGATACCTTCAGTACCCTTAGTCCAGAACAATATATGTTGAATTGTACTTATACCCCAAGTCCGTAGTCACCGTGGTACCACCAACGGGTTGAAGGATACTCAAACAGAACAACACTGTCGACGCCTGACCAACTCCAATTACTAAGGATCATGACTACTCGATGATAAGCTTGAAAATGCTGAAACAGCCCGGTATTTTTTTCAGAAATATTGCACGCAGATTTTGTAATCCGAATTCTATTGTGAGTGCTTAAGAATGAATCTGCAATGGCGTTAAATCCTGTTCAAATAACACACTGAACTGTGGAAATTTCCAATACCCGACCGAATGCACAATTTTTTGACCCGCATGGCATTGCGCTCTGGTATCTCATGCGCCTGTAAACTATACCCTAGAACAATTTAACAAAATGTCTTTGACTATACCAGAATTCCTTCAATACTGAAATTCAGTTAGGAAAATTTATGGCAAGTGGTTTTTGATGTTTTTTTTTTGTTTGTTATTGATGATGGTCAAGCGTTTGGGCACCAACTCGCCTCAGTAAGTGAAGATGTGGCCTAAGATCTAAGGAGGAACTTATTTACCCTGGATTCGAATGGATTGGATTTGAATTGGATGGGAAAGCAGACGCAGGACTCTCATTCTACTCTTCCAAAAAGATCTACTCTGATAGATTACGTCTTACAATTTAAACGCATCGTGCTCTAAATCCCATAAGCCTGTAAATGTATGTAGCTAGAGAAAAAACTTTGGCAAGAACTTTTTTGAAAAACTCTTTATTAATAATTTTTAGTAACCATTTATTAATATATATTATGTATTGTCCTGTCGTCGGCGAAGAGATTTCAATTATGCTTGTAAGTAGTCCCTGCTACGCTGCATTCCACTCGCACTTCAATTATATTATTATATTATAATACAATCAAGATCGAATTTCACTTGGTAAGTTCGTTTGATCATTTAATAATTAGTTAGTGTAATTGGCAATCGCTGTTGTAATAAATAAATGACTTTAACAAAGCTGGGATGAATTTCTCTGTTTCTACACTTGTTGCAACTCATTTTTCAACCAACATCAGCATAAATTTTGTCTAGGACGAGCCCGTTCATTTATGAACTCTACCACAACTCACTGGGTTTTGATTACTGTAACATTTTAACGCACCCACCCTTCCAAAACGTATGCTTATACAGGCCCCAATTCTGCACAAACACCCACAATATTAGCAAATACCCGTGCATTCACCTTTCAAAATAAACCAATTAGTGTGGGACATGAAATCTTAATCAAGTCGCCATTGTCTGGAGCCCGGCTTACGCTCCATAATCTCGGATGGTGGTGGATGGCCATTGTAGGGAGCAAAAATAAACAAAACGTTATTCAATATAGCCCCGTGCTGTAAGCAATCGCTTGATGGGGAGATCCTGGGTTGGGCTATGAGATGGTGCTTTAAGAGGATTTTGTAGCATGGAATTTGCAGGAATTTCTCTTCTTTGTTGAAAGAACTTGGCCATTGATAGCGTTTTGTATGAAAATAGCTCACAACTTATAGCTGGACTATGTAATTTTTTAACGTTTTCTTTGTTTGGTAGTGTTTTTGTCTCCTCCAGCCAAAGGAATTCTATCTTCCCCGTTTTTGTCTGCTCCGTTTCATATCAACCGTTAACATCTAGATCAAGGTGAGATAAAAGTTGTATAAATTAGTTTGGGGCTAGGTGAAACTGCAAAATGCAATTTGAGACTTAATAATTTACGAGACATTCACAACAAAGCTGGTTTCCGCTGGTACCTCCTCTCCTTTCATAGCCCGTCTTCCTTGACGTGACAGGCTCGCATCCGAAATCTCGAGACATTCTTTCAAACACGCCAACAATGCAGCAGGGGAGCCGTGACGTCACTCAGCCCTAACAAATAGAGCGTAATGGAAATGGGGTCCGAAACGTATCCTATGGATTGGACCCCACCTGTCAGGGTGCATCAGCGTTTCGAGTTGTGAAATGACGGTAAAGTAAGAAATTAGAAATGATTTATCAATATCACACTCATACACTTCACTAAAGTACGAAAATAAACTACACTATATAAAACAAGAAGTTGAAGAATAAATGATACGTCATCGGTCGAGCCATTTGCAATGTAATGTTCCATAACGGACGTTACGAAAAGCGGTCAATATCGGACGCGGTCAATTTGGAAAGCGGACATTTTGGGAATCTTGTATGCGGAAATTTTGGAAAACGGACAACTGGGGTGATTGACAATTTAGGGTACGGATAATTTTTGGCAAACGGACAGTTTGGGTAACAGCAAAATTGTGATGTGGATATATTGTAAGCGGGCATTATGGGAAGTGATCTTTATGTACCGAAAGGGCGCTAGTTATAGTTATTTATTGTTTTTTGCGTTTCACGACGAATCAGAATTTCAGGATAGTACGAAAATGCTGATTCGTGACACAAAGTACGCCTGAACCCTAAGATGGTAGGATTCCTTAAGTCGTAACAAGGGTCTTCAGAACTGGATTGTGATGAGGGGTAGGTAAGGTATGTTTTTTGGGAAGTTGTAGGAGTGAAAACGATCTGTCTAAAAACCCATCAAAGTATCACGTTTCCCAAAAAAGTTGAATTGTTTGTTGAATTGAAAGTCATGGTAAATAAATTGAGTAGGAAGTTGCTAAAATCTAGGAACGGTTTTTGACATTGGCAGTCATTATTGTGGCGAGTTGGACAAAGCGTTTGTTGGTCGAAACGCGTGTTGATCAAAACGCGTGTTGGGCGAAACGCGTTTAAAATTGTTTTTGGAGGAATCACTTTTTGGTCGAACTGCTAACAAATCTGAGGTGGCAGGTAGGTAAAAATACAATCTATAAAACTCGTCAGCAAAATATATTTTTTTGTACCTACAATGTAAGAATTGTTTAATCTTTGCTTCGAATCTAAATTGGAATAATAAGCGGAAGAATTTAGAAATTAAAACTCAGCTTCTAGCTAAAGATTGCTGAAGCTTACAGCTTTAACGAATTCACTGCCCAGCCCAGGCGTGCGACCCGCAAGGGCGCGCCGCCGCCGCTACACGGGGCTGGAGAACGACACCTGCGTTTTGGGCCTTGAAAGTGTTAATTTCCTTATCTAATATGCAAGGCAGTCATAAATAAAAATCTAAGCTAGAAAAAGCAAGCAAAGTCACTTGCAAAAGCAAGTAGATTCGATATCGTCTTTCTATCACATTCTCTTTGAAGGCACTCATCAAACTCGCTCAACTGGAAACTATTGCACTTAGAACCAATATCATGCCGGCAGCACATGCTCGGCGAGAGACTTGTTTCGTTCTCAGCACAGAGCACAGACAATGATGTTTCTCAGACTTAAGACCATAGACATAAGTCTATGGTTTTGACCGACGATATATTTCATGCTAGATCATTATTATACTAGGGGCTAGATTAAGGAAAATAGATCTTTATTGTCAATGAAAATTACAATCAAATAATAAATCAGATTAGAACTAGTTTTACAATTGAAACAACTGAGCTATCTGCAGACTGTTGCAAACAATCTACAGGTAGCTTAACTAATCCATATCAATACCAGTCGACAGCATCGCCAAGAAAGTCTAAGGCAAAGAGCTAGGATCTTAAAACTTCCCATGGACCCGGAGGCGAGACGAATTCACCATGATGTGATGACGATGTTCTCCTAGCCGAATTTCGGCCACGGCAACGGTCAGCCTCAATGTGACATATTATAGTGCACAAATGTTTATGCAAAGGCGCTGGTGTACTCTCTATTCCCTAACTCTCATATTTCGTTGAACGGCCGACCTACACGACGGGGGGAGGTCAGGCACAGGACCAGCGACGGCTTAACACACACTGCCGGTCTCGGGGTCTCGCCGAGCGTGTACTGCCAGCATCAACGCACCTCGCTTGAATTCATCTGACCCTTATTCCTTAGCATTTAAGTGCATTTTAGCTGGACTATTTCCGGAAGGATAACCTGAATTATGTAGACTTTATGTGCTTGAGTTAAGGTCGGTTTTGTGCTGTGTGTTTCTGAAAGGGTGGGCCGGGAGTGCATGGAAATGCATACAAATGTCTTGTTTACTGTCTGGCTGCTGATGGATCTGTCTTTTTGCGAATTCCCGCCCAAATGTAGGGGAACTCGTAAAACTCGCGTTTCAGTGAAAAATATCCTTGTACCGTTGTACCTTTAGTGCAGGATGATGGAATGGAACTGAATAGGACATGGATAGCTATTGGTTTGCACCAAATATTTTCCATTTTTTACAATATTGCTTCGATGCGGAATATTTACATAAGGAAGGCAAATAAATTTACTGTAGATGCATTTTATATTTATTTAGGTCTAAGGTTTCTGAGAATAGTGTTTGTGATATTCGTACCAAGACTCACTAGCTGAAAGTGCAGCAGACAGAGCAACCTTATTTGATGAAACTGTCAACTTCAAAAAAATCTTAAGACACAGATTAAGAAGTATAAATAATGTAAACGGCTAGTTGCTTGTGGCCGCAATAGTTGGTCTGTCATAGCGCCAGAAACCTCTGGCTCTACAAGGCCATTATATTGGGAAAAATCTACATTTTACCTATAGATTTGTTCGCAATATAAAATGGCCTGTACTGTGTTCCTCAACAGCCTGTATTGGTCCATTGCTGGACGCAGGCCTAACTATGATAAGCGCCTTGTTGGTTTTTATCTCATGGGGGTAATGCCCATAATCCCCACGCTGGGCATGCGGGTTGGGGATCGTAGTTCGGTGGTAGAATTGTTCTGCAGGGGGCGCTGCTGCCCGCCCCCGGTAGATAACACCCGCGCGGGAAGAGTTGGGGTGGTGCAAATTCTAAACCTGGCACCACACAGCTACTGTGTACTGTGTTCGTGAAGGGGATTCTACCAAAATCTATCTCCGCATGCCTTAACTAGGGATTAGTCCCGGGAATTCCCGTTCCCGAAATTCCCGGGAATTCCCGAAATTTTTGGCTGATTTAAGAACCGGGAAATCCAAAATCATTTCCCGGGAAATTTCGGGAATTTCGGGAAAAATATTTTAACTTTTATAGCATTACCGAAATAACGTAACTCAACATATTTCACTTCCTCTTATAGCATTTCACATTATCAGGTACCTAACCTAAGCGGTATAAGGCAGGGTTGACATGATTTGTATCACTTGATATAAATCAATTGTTATTTTCCCTGCAATGAAAACAGAGAGCAGTCAAAAATGTATGAGAGTGCCCAAAATTGAACTTCCGTGTACACATGCACAATGTACCTATACCTGCTTTATTGGTTGAGGATTCAGGAAATTCTCCGAAATTAATAATTCCATAAAATGCAAATAATGCGAGTTGTCGAAAAAAAGATGCTTAGCCAACGTATTTGCGGCAAGTCATATCTGTTTTACAATTTGTATAAAGAACTAGTACTCCGGTAACGTTCTGCCCGCACCTTCGCACGCCCTATTGGAAACGTTTAAAATTTATTTTTGGAAACGTGCAAAACTTCAGCAGGATCCGTTGAGTAGTTTTGGCGTGAAGAAGGAACGGTACAAACTTTCATTTTTAATATATTTTAATATTATTAGCTGCGGCCCGCGGCTTCGCCCGCGTCTAAATTTCAGTTATGTATTGCACAACAGGGGGTGTGCAATAAATAACTTTAGGGGTCGTTTTGTAAAAATAAGAAATACGTTATTCATTTTTACTTTATAGTTTATTTATACCGAGTTTTGAGTGAATCTAACCAAGGAATATTATCCATATAAACTTAACCACCCTTTTTAACTACCTGAGATTATTTTTTGCAAAATAGATTAACTCATGTGTTATTTCAGAACTTAAACTATCTACACACCAAATTTCAACCAAGTCGGTTAACTAGTTACTGAGATACGTGGTAACAAACATTCACACAAACTCATGCATTTATAATATTAGCAGGATGTGTTATAAACGGACTTAGACACCGAGAAAAAAACTTGAACCCAACATGTAAGACAGAAATGAAAATGTTTCAATCTTGGTGTCTTTCCTTTCTGCTAGTACTTCGTGTGATTAAACCTTTGAACCTACCTTTCCTACCAACCTATAAAAACCTTAAAACTGGATAAACCAAAGCGATTATGATAGAATAAAATATTAAATTAAATAATTCCGATTTAAATCAAATTAATCGTATTTTCTTTTTTAACCATGATTTTTATCAAACCTGGTATAAGAAATGTTAGTTATAGCTATATTACTTTTGATCTGTAATGAATATAAATGTTTAGGTCCATGTCTATTGTCCCCTCGTTTGACAATAAGCCTTAAGGCTTTTCTTGCTATAGAGCCGTGACTGAAGCCAGCTCTACATAGTCGATTGCTGCCATCTTGCTCAGCAAAGTACCGTGCTGAGCAACATGACAGCAATAGGTACTCCATGAAGCTGGACTTGAGCTTGGCAAAGAGAAAGTACCAGAGTCAAGTGCATTGCTGCGATTTATTATCCTCTTTGTGCATGTTATTCTAATCGGCTCTGACTTCTGAACCTATAAAGCGCGATGATATCGCCTGCGTGGGTATTGTTAGGTAAAAATACCAGATACCAGCATCTGGTATCAGGTAGAGAATTCAAATGTATTCGAACAGTTCTTCGAACACAACGAATCGACCGTTTACGGCAGGCAGGAATAAATGCATAGTAGGAATCGCCAATTGATTAGACGAACAGTCATCAATGACGACCGACACGAATGGAAGAACAATCCAATTAAATTTATTTTTTTAATACCTTGGGCTAACAAAGAACACTTAGTCCAATTTTATATTTGTCTCCGTTGATTCTGGCCACCGTGGCCTAGTATTTGGATAGAAGAACATTATGTTGTTTATTATGTGGGTACGTAATAAGGTATTTTTAGATTGATTTTTTCGCTTAGAGGACTCGAAAAACAACGGGAGCTCCTCGGTGTCACTCTTACAAAAACTCTGAACTTCTGTACTTTCACTGGATTAAAATGAAGAAACGAATCAAAGCTAAAACAGTGGCCACGAAGCTAAGCGTCTCATACTCTACGAGATCAGGCGATATTTCACACAAGGATAGCTCAAGTCCGGCCTCATGGAGTATCAGCAAAGCACTTTGCTGCGCAACATGACAGCAAATTAATGTGTTATGCTGGGTTCAGTCACGACTCTTTACAACAAAAAGCCTTCAGGCTTGTTGTCGAACGAGGGGACAAAAGACATGGACCTCAGAATTTGTTATTCATTTTATTAACATTTCAAAAGAAATACAGCTTTAAGTAACTTACCTAATACTGCATAGGTACCTGATATCAGCGAAATGCCTAAAAAGGACGTGAAGTATATTAAATTATCTTATTTCGGTAGTGGTATAAAAGTAAAAATATTTTTTCGAAATTTCCCGGGAATTCCCGGGAATTCCCGGTTCCAACTTTGAAACTTCCCGGGATTCCCGGTTCCTCGAAAACGACCCGATTTTGGAATCCCTAGCTTAACTCTATAAAAAATCTTGGGCAACAAACATAGCTTGACCGTTTAAAACAAGTGGCTTACAATAGAACAAAATGCCACTTCATTACAATAATTAGTGCAAACGTGCACCTGCATTCCTCCGACTAAACCAACATTGATGATACTCTGCGGAACCGGGCGCTCCTCCAGCGAGGGCCCGACTCAGTCAATTTGAACGCCGCAAATTGCCAAGAGTTGCTAATTAATGTGCGCTGTGTCAGATGATGGCTGGGCTGCAAACCTGGCGGAGGCATGAGCGGAAAAGACAGCGATTTGCATGTCTAGGGCCTAATTTTTGAAAATATTTTGTTCAATGATACACAGTTGTCTGGTAGAGTTCGCTCTTGATGAGATCGCCACTTGCCACTTTGATTCTAAGTGGTTTTTAGGGTTTTGAAGATCGAAGATCGGTTTCAAAACCCTTATGGTCTCGCTTTGTCTGTCCTTTTTTCCCTCCTTAATAACTCAAAAACTACTGCAGCTATCAACTTGAAATTTAAAATAATAATACATTTCGTGCGCCTGTACAGATTAAGAGAAAAATAAATGAAAATAAATGAAAAATGAAAATGAATATTTTCCATACAAATTGTGATGCCGAAATTTTAAAAGATACCTACAGAGTCATATGGGGTATCAAATGAAAGGTATCATTTTGTACATTTCAAAATATTTTTTGAAATTTTTGTAGGTTTCATACTTTTTAAAATATTTCGAGAAAAGTCGAAAAAATACCCATTCCCCCCCCCCCTATCTCCGAAGATTGCAGAGCGATCCATGTAAAATGTATGGAGCGTTTATAGACATGGATCTATATTTTACAGGAAAAATATAGAGAAGTTTGAAAAAAGAACACTTTTTGAAAAATGGTCATAAAGGGGGGGAATAATTTTCAAAAGGGGGGGCTACCTCACCGAGTGGGGTATCAAATGAAAGGTATCAGTTTGGACATTTCAAACCGGTTTTTCAAATTTCTGTAGCTTTCATACTTTTTGAAATATTTCGAAAAATTTACCATTACCCACCTCCAAACCACCCATTTAACCGAAGCATGCAGAGAGATCCATCTGAATTGCAGGTTGGTACCTACTATTCTTAGGTATTCGTTAAATTAAAGGTATTCGTTAAGCGCGCGAGTTACACTCGCACTTGACGGATCTTGTTTTGTATCGTATCTATCGATCGTCATAATGCCCTGTCGCTGCATGGCCGTCAAGTGCTTGTAATTTTACAGACTACCTAGAGCCCCTTTAAACTAGTTTAAAGGTAAAAACCGACCGACGTTTTTTATCTCCTTATCTGGCCGATTTTCGTATGGAATCCTACTCAAAAATCTATCTATGCATAGGTAGATTAATAAATAAATTATGCTGGAAAATTCACACAGCATTATCTAGCCCCAAGCTAAGCAGAGCTTGTTTGTGGTACTAGATAACTGATATACTTTTTACAATACACTACATAGATATATGTTTTACACTAATAAGAAAGATCTATTATCTAAACTAAGATAAATATTTATTTTGGTTTATCAGCCTGATCCATTAAGGCGTAAAACTAAAAAACTCACGTCACAGGACAGGCGAAATAGTCTAGTTAAATAGAATAGGCGAAAAATAATTGAATCACGATTTATTCTCTCATTCAAACCCTTTCTCCCACTGCTGGATATGACCTCATTTCGCTTTTGCCAGGCTTTGTTAATGTTTCTGGGTACATCCTATCGCCAGGAAATTATCGCATCATTATCGTGGCCCCACAATTTCTGAAGGTGCAACAATAATTGACGGCCCCCGGTGCCTCTAGACTGTTATTTCGTTCGGAAACGTTGACAGCTCAAGAAGGCATTCTAAGGTGATGATTATTATTATCTTTATTAGAGTTTGTTTTTAATAAACGAGTTTCGCCACGTAGTAGGAGAAATGAAAGAGAGAGCTGGTTTGATTCCTACTTCAGTAAAAGTTCCGTAATAATTATTCAAAACTTTTAATAACTGGATATTTTAGCACTATTATCTTCCTTGTTTACTATTACCCTACCTTCCTTATTTGCATATGTGACTCATTTACTATACTCAGGTGGTATAGCAAACAAAGGTCCGCGTAAATAATATAACAAGAAAAAAAATAAAAATTTTGAAAACCCCTGAGAGATTTTCATGTAAGATGGCTAAGAACACTCGGGATAGAATTATCGAACTACACGAAAATCGGTTCAACCGTTTGGGAGCTACGATACCACAGACAGACACGTTAAACATATAACACCCCTCTCTTTTTGCGTCGGGGGTTAGTGAGAGATGAGAAGAATGCACTTCAGAAAGTTCTGTCCGTTTATATTATACTAGTTTATGCCCGCGGCTTCGCACGCGTTGTTTCTATGGAAACGTTTAAAGGTGATTTCTATCCCATGGGAACTGATTTATGGGATAAAAAGCTTATGTTTAATTCCAGGATTAGAATTAACTGTGTACAAAATTTCAGCCCGATCCGTTCAGTAGTTTTGGCGTGAAGAGGTAACAAACATCCATCCATCCATCCATCCATGCATCCATCCATCCAAACTTTCGCATTTATAATATTAGTGTGATTTTATCTACAATGTACCACTTGAACCACAGCCGCTTGCAAAAGGCTACCTCCATACAATGTTTATCCCGGAACAGGTGCCCCGTGCACGGAACATCACAAACCGGCAGGGTAATCCGGCTGCCGGTAATCCATTAATTGATGCAAGCGGCCGATTACCGATTCATACAGATTTACTGTTTGCAGCTTCAATAGATACGAGCTTTTTGGAATATTTAGTGGGAGAATAGTCGACTTTGATTGAGAGTTGTGGATTCGATTCCAAGTTGCAGCTCTCAGCGTAAACGGAGTTGAGAAATGTTAATTGTAAGAGAGAACACGAAGGATGCACCTTCTCTTGTCGGAGGCCAAGACACTCTTTGAGTCGCTGAGGCCAAAATAAAGCCTCTTCGCATTCGCGCGTGGATCACGAGCGAAGCCGCGAAACATGTGTAGTAGACCTGATTCGCAAATATTCTTCGCGGCTTTCCGTTGTGCTCTCGCCTCATTCACGTATTTTGACGGTTTTTTGTCTCCTGGCAAAGGGTTTACAAGGCGCGAATGATTCGCTCGCGAATGTGAAGGGCCTTGACAGTAGTCTTGTGATTCCCACCACGATCCGCGCCGTGATTTCGCGCCATGTTTTGCCTGCCAGTGTGAAGAGCCCTATTAGGAGTAAGGTAGGTAAGAAAGTTAGTCAGTAAAGCAAGTAAAGACATGGCAGGCAAAAGATCGACCAAGTGATATAGAGATACCTAGCATTTATAGAAAATTCAAAATTAGAAAACATAACACAAAAATTCAATTCGTAGAATTGGTACCTACATTTCTTTGCACTGGCACACTACAAAATAATCCTACTTGATATCAAACAAACAAAACCTTATTCCTCCTCACAAAAGGTTCAAAGTATTAAATCATATCAATTGGCAACCAGTGCGTTGCCATAGAAACGGCACGGACTTGAAACAATCAACTGAGAGATCTGTTTGAGATTTTATCTCGTTGCATACAAGGTTGAAAATGAGTTGTATATATGAAACAGTTATGTTGGTTGACAAATAACAAACTTGAGTGAAATGGACAATAGCATAAAACTGTTTGCTTCATTCAATGGGACTTGGGACTTAAGGGCTATTAGAGATGTCTACGAGTCGTATAAGGGCGCTCAAAGTTCCGATTGTCCGCCATTGTACGGTGGCGGATTGTTTGCAGTCGTTTCGACTATTATTTTCCATGTCCGATGTTTGAAAATAGAAACGTGCCTCTGGTTGCTTAAATATTTGAATTTGATTTAGGAATTCTTAAGTTCTGTGTAGAGTCCAAGTAGAGTCTCCGTTACACATTTTCAAACAAAAAGGTTTATATCAATTTTAAAACTTTTAAGAATATGCTGTTACACGGAACAGCCTACGTTCCGTGTAGTGTACCAGCACAGTATATTCTAGGATCTTTGGCTGGCACATTTCGCCCTTGGATTTCTTCTCATAAGGAGGTAGGTACTTTAACTTCAGAACATACACTTAGTTAGGTATAATTACCTGCCACGAAAAACAAGTAAAACCCGATATTAATAAAATTCACTTGAAAACAGTCCCAAAATTTTTAAAATCTCGGGACGTCTATCACAAAACAGTCCAACCGAACATTTAAATTTTTCAAGCTCTTTAATTAGCGCGAGAAACTCGAGAAAAAAGTTTGGACTCGTCTCAGTTTGGGAATGATACGGATTTAATTAAACTTAATTGTTGAAAAACGACGACGATGAAAAAATACAGGAGTTTTCCACAGTTTTGCGATACTTTTGCAAACTGAGTTTACTACGAAGAAAGATGTTTTGATTTTTTAAAGATTTAAGAAGAAGTCACATCGATTAACATTTCTTATTTTAAAAATTATTATAATCGTATTTTTTCTTTGTTTTATATCAATTTTTTACATAGTTATTAAGACAGCCAACTTGTCCAAATTTGACATTCCCCTTAAAATTTACAACCAAATCACAAGAAATTCCTAACAAAATGACACAATTATTTTAAACCGCCAAGAAATAAATTTCCGCCGCAAGATTTACACTGACGCGCACGAAATTGGTTACCATTGAATTACTCATTAAGACATCCGTATGTAAAAGTGAGTGTTAAATTTAGTTCCATTGCTTTTGTCTGTCTGTCCGATGCAAGTCGCGTACGACCATTAGTCAAACTAAACGTACCGTGCATGAGTCGCAGTACTTTCGGATGAAGAACCTTTTGATCTGCTGTTTATTTAGCTAAAGTTGAATTTTGAATATGTTTGAAGTGCCTTCCTACTTTGGGAAAAGCTAAAGACTTCATGTACTTAATGCTTAAATAATTGTATGAATTATAGGTGTGTGCTTGTAAGCTTTTACCTAGTCGAGGTGCAAAACATAATGCTGAAAGTTTCAAAACCCCAGAATAGTTTCGCAATTAGAGTTTGAAAATTAATTTAATAATAGAGGTAAGTTTTATTAAAACCACGCTGTAGGGGCATTGACTTGTAGAGATTTCACTTTATCTCAGCGCTTTGTGAAACGGCTCTTTATGAAATTATTAATTACATGCCTGAATTACCTGCCAAGCAACACTGCTTTATTTGAATAGTTTCCAGTAAAATAATTAATTATTTAGATGCTTTACATAGCCAGTTCAACACAAGATCAGGACATTGTGATAGATTTATTGACACGGCTTTTTTATATCAGTTTTTCCTCACCGGGAACAGGAAACAGGAATTTCAACATTTTTGCAGTAGTGAGACGAAACAAACTGTCCAAAAAAGTAATATTTTGACCGAACTTGTGTGGAACTGGCCATGTAAAGCACCTTAATTATTACTAATATTACTATTACTTCACGGGGAATACAAGATTTATTTTTTAACACTACTTTCCCCCCTAAAAAAAATCATGGAAATTTTAAAGGGATTTTCAGGCGGGGGAAATGGAAAAAGCCAACAGTCCATAGTAGGAACGATATACAGCTCAAAATTGATTTGCTAATACCAAGAACTTCTTCATCCATATTACTGTCACACAGCATATCTCCTTAAATAATAAATGCCACATCGTTTACTTTCGCGTGAGTACCGCTCCGATCTAATTTAGCTCCGTCGTGTGTCATACGCGACAGACGCCTCTCTAATTGGCCAGCGTGCCGGGACACTCCTGCGCAGTAAAGGTTAAAGAGACTGGGAGTGAAGTGATATTTACAAGTATTGTTTAAGCATGGGAATTATATTTGAAAAGGTATAAGTATGACTGTTTAGTGATTTTCCTATATCATCGACAAACGTCGGTTCTACTGATACTCAATTCATCATAATTTGCTGCCCATACTAGTCCACAGCTAGGCCTTCTCTAATGACCGCTTAGTGGCTCTAATGTGCTGTATAGCGCTATAGCCTAATTGCATCCTATCTTCAGCTTTCCACTTCCAGCATCTGCCTGTAGTTTTTGTCGGATCACGATCCCCAGGGCACCCTACACTATGTTTGCATTCGCGGTCTCTATCTATCTATCTATCTATTTTGCAATTATTTCCTAAAAAACCGTTAAATATGTAGATATTTTACACCTTATTCTCTCACACAATTATGATGCGGTAGCTTATATAGTCACTTGAAACATCGCATCCGCAATCAAAACAGTGCATCCCAAACTTCAATAAAATTAAAATAAACAAAAACCGTCTCCACACTGTCACATCACTTCGCGTGACCGTTACCAACCTACCAAAACCAACTTTCACTTCACTGACTCTAAAGCACTAAAATTTAAGGTTTCTTTTCGTATGAGAAAAATGCTAAGATGTTGGTAGTGTAAACAGACAACTTAATGTCACGCTGTCATTCGTGGATTATGCAAAGTAGCCAACGATAATTTGTTTTTTATATTACCATAATGTATGGCAGAATGTTTGATGAAATACAAAGCCAACGTGGGAAAGCTAATAATTTTCCAAGCGAAAACACTTCATTTTGAGCTCTATTGTTATTAACGTAGCTATAAATTTGTTGAATACATGCGGGTGTATTGAACAGATTCTCCGATTTCAGGGATATTTGGTTTCACTCGTCAGCGACCGTTTTTGTTCTATTTTAGTTTAAGGTTTAGGTACATCATTTATCCATTCTAGTCCAATAAGTACTGATGACATGGGGTAAACTTGATCTTGAGAGGTGACCGCGACTTAGCAAACGTAGTTTAAGAAGACGTGTGGCCCGGAGGGATAATAATCTGCAAAAGACTGTTGGCAAATGCTGAATGATGCTTTTGAAAAGATCCCTACAGAATCATTACTTTTCCTCGACTGGATAGAGGCAGTAAGACAGTTTCAAATCATAAAAACTTTGCAAGTCTTCCCTCTCATAAAATAAAACATGCAAAAAATACACCGACTCTGTCAACAATAATGTTTATTCCGAGACATCAAAGTGAAATTTAATAATGCATCGTTTTATTACCGTAACGCTGTTAGAACTGAATCTTGAAGGGGATGATACAAAAATAGATAGCTAGTAGCTACAAATTTTACAAGCACAGGGTAAAATGCTTTTTGTACTACAGAGCTACAGGAGAAATAATAGGTATAAAATGTATTTTCGTACAGGCACTGTGCAATGTGTTAGGTTGGATGGTATAGTCTGCGTACTTAAAGTAGGGGATTGAGAATGATATAATCTCTCATGCTGTATCGATACGAAGAAGGTTTTTGTTTACGTTAACGATGGTAGATGAGTAAGTAAATAATACAAGAACAAAGTAAAAAATTTAAAAACCCCCCGATAGATTTTCTTTATTTTCTTTCTTCGCTGTGTGGTGCCGGCTTAGAACTTGCACCACCCCAACTCTTCCCACGGGGGTCATAAGAGACGACTAAGACTAAGAAAAACTAAACGAAAATCGGTTCATCCGTTTGGGAGCTACGATACCACAGACAGACACGTTAAACTTATAACACCCCTCTCTAATTGCGTCGGGGGTTAAAAAGGTATGAAAGTACAGGACCGGCCACACTGCAAGTCATGTCTAAGCTGTCTGACGTCTGTCAAAAGAGTTTTTTTTCAGATTTTAACCTAAGGCTAGGCACAAACGGGCCACCGGCCACAGCCACCGGTGGCTCTCAGATTAGGGGCCATTCTCTGGTATGTAATCCGAATGGGAGAGAATCAAGGCCTTAGAATGAGTAATGCAAAGTTTACGAAAACTATAAAAGTTATCGTTTCCTTCATTAAACAAATAGGTATAAATTTTAATTATGTACTAAGGAAATATATTGTTTATTCATTTTATTTTATTTATTCTTTCCTATTCATACTCACCTGAGCTTGTTCCACTTATTTACAGAAGTGGTTCAATTTTCATACAAATTCTTTACAGGATGTGTTATTTTTCCGGTCCTTGCACCACGCTCAGGATCACAGAAACATGTAGATATACTTATAGGAACAAAATAATTGAAAATATATTTATCGTTATAAAACAAAATGCGAAAATTAATATCGGCTTTCGTAATAAAAACAGATAACTGTTGTTGTTTGTCTCACTCGGAAGCCGGAAATTAACGTTTTATATTTTCAAGATTTTTACAAAATTTTCTAAACCAACACGGTTTTCACCGTGTAATATACACGAATTTATTGTGTTTTCTTGAATAAACGATTTGCCTTCGACCCCTTAGAGTAGGTAACTACTTACCTCGTAGTTCTCCCTCGTAAACGCTCTTCTAAGTGCCTAGCATGAGTTAAAGATTCTGGTTAATATATTTATGTTTAATAATCTGAACTAAAGTATGTAGGTCGTAACGAATAAGTAACCTAAAATTTGCATGCTTAAACTAGTATTTATGAACAGAGTTATAGGTATTTAAGCAACTAATTATAGGTTTTAGGTTTTTATATAGGGTTATAGGTAATAATATAGCGGTTTAAGTATTTATTATACAGGGTTATTGGTAATTCACTGACACTGCGTGAACTGTTATGATGGGCAGAACCTGCCCATCATAACGAACACGTTTGTGAAGCCGCCAGGCCTTAATACTTAAGCTTGGTATCCATTTAAAATCGTTCTTTGATGCTTTATTTGAAACGTAACTTATAAACTCTGTTCTGAATTAACAGTGGTTGTGGGAGTGGATCAGTCTTTAGCTATCATGATGATGGGAAGAAACTGCAGTTCAGGCAGAATCAAAAACTACCAATAACTCTGTATAAAGGCCTCCTCATCAATTTTGATGACGGCGACCCTAGAGATTACGAATTCCTCTCTCTATCATGAGCCTTTATATAACTCGACCTCCGTGGCGCAGCGGGCGAAGGTCGGCCTGCGACGCAGGAGGTTGCGGGTTCGATTCCTGCCTCGGAACAAATTTGTGTACGATCTCCATTTGTTCCGTTGGTCTGGGTATTTTCTATGTCTAATAAAAAATATCTATCTATGTAGGGTATTGTATTAAGTATATCAGTTACCTAGTACCCATAACATAAGATCTGCTTAGCTTGGGGCTAGATAATGCTGTGTGAATTGTCCAGCATTATTTATTTATTTATTTATAACTCGCTATACTGAATTAAGTCCTGAATACTTTGGTAGGAACCAGGGATTGTCGGTCCCGACTTGGAAATTTCCCGGTTTTTAAAAACGACCCAATTCTGGAATCCATAATACCGAGGGGAGAGTCGGGTGGTACCGCGTCCCTAAGCGAGAATGCCTATAACTTAGCTTAGGATAGGGTTAAAATAGATGTTTGGCAGTAGAGTTGGCCCACGGAGTTATAGGTGTGTTGGAGCGCTTAGATCTCTTTTTTTGTATCTGATGATGCCTAATGCCTAAGTAACTAGGTATCAAAACAAAAACTGCTCTCGGAAAACCCAAACAAAGAAAAAACTTCTCATAAACAGAACGAAACCAATCGAAGTGCATTATAAATTAATGTTATTTGTTAGCAACCCCTTGTTTTTACTGCGAAATTGCGTAGATCATCCCCTACCGGAAACGCAGTTGCCGTACTGCGTAAACTTTACAAGTAAACAGCCTGAAAGGAATTGGATACAGGATGTTGAAAGTAATGTATTTATAAGTTTTACGTTAAATCATGACTGCGAGATGTTGAACACTAAAATATGTAGGTAGGAACCTAGAGTACCTACCACTGATTTGAATCGAAGTTCGTTGCAGTTTCATAAAAAATCGTTTACGGTTTGCGGCAAAAATACGTTTTTGCTAAAACTGCAAAAAAAAATCTAGTGCAATGTAAATCGATCCACCTTAAGTTTTTCCAGCCGCGAGTCCATTCATACTGCCCAACCTTTCTATGTGGGTTCGAAAAAGGAGGAGGTCCTGTGTTTGGCTGTATGTATTTTTATTATGTACGTTCGACGCTTTCTTCGTCAACTATGGACTAATTTTAAAATTTCGTACGCAATTGCATAGAAAATGATCCCTCGATGGTCTCATAAAATTTTTATTCCTTGAGGATTAATTAGTCCCATTAATTTATGTCCCAAAAACTTAAAAACAATGTTAAATTAAGGCATTTGAATACGGTTTTTACTTATTTTTAAACAATCTAATTATTAAAATCTGCAATGAAATATGAATATCGAATGTTGTGAATGTAGTGATAGCATTATCCTGTTTAAAAGTTCAGCAAAATGTGAGCAACTTCGTAACTACGCAATTTTAAAACATGCAAAGCTTTTTTCGGTGAAGCTACAAGTACAATAGAGTCATGAAAAAACCCATAACCACTGTCTTCAAAGTTTCGTGCCACTTGTGGACATAACAATGAAATTGCACTGACGTTAAGGTGGAACCGTTTACGACTGCATTACATCCAATCTTTAGTTTACACTCCCATTGTTGCTGCTAAACCATTCGACGACCACATTGTAAGGCGAAGTTGGTGTTGTTTATAACATATATAAATATGGCTCAATTCTAAAATTCCGTTAATTCTTTATTGCACACAATTAATACTAGTAATTAACTTATATAATAGGATATGTACATAGGCGAGCTTAATCCTAAAAAATAGTTTTTTCATGATTCATTGCTTGTTCATTGTTTATTCATTGCTCTAAATAAATTATTGTAAATGCATAATTGTTGTACATACTGGGTTATTGGTAATTCTGCAGGCTCACGCAATGTCAGTGAAAAACCAATAACCCTGTATAAATTATAGCACCGAACAAATGTTTTACTATGTTTTTAAGTTTAATAGCGGGATATATACTAGGCCCTCGGGAATTTAAAATACTTTATGGTACTTTTGATTGGCCTATGTTTTATTTTAGAACCTAAACTATCCACATACCATACAAATTTAATCAAAATCGGTTACCTAGTTACGGAGATATGTGGTAACAAACATACACATAAACTTTCGCATTTATAATATTCGGAATTTTGTTAATAAATTAATATCTAGCATCTTCCAAGCATTTAGATTCTAGTTGGAATTTCATAGAAATTCACGCAACTGTCTAACCTACCTCAGTAGGTTTACCGCGAATTGGCGTTCTTCCGCGTCATAAATCAGTTTTACGTCCCGTCTGAGGTGCTACGTGGAAACGGCCTATGCACTCCATTCGCACTATCTTTATGATTTTGGCTTAGAATTTGCAGTTTTGTCTGCGACTCCTTTTGAACTTGCGTTAAATTGTTAGAATCAAATAAATTCTTCAAGGAATCTAGGCATCATTGCTCTTTTCACCAATGTTAAAACTTTAGGGCGTTGGAGTTCTGTTGCAAAACCTTGTGTTGGTTTGGAAGAAAATGCCTTAGAAGGTTGGCCATTTTATAGCTAGCTAAGCTTTTATGATGTCTATCTAATGTATCTATCTATGGACAAAGTTTAGAATAATAACACTTAGCTCTGACAGGATCACATAGCTTACAGGGCCTTACCTATTTCGCCTTGGTTCTTCATTACAGCTATATAAATAAATATAAACAATTATAAACAACGCGGGATAATCCGCACAGACGACAGAGATGACATTACACAGATCTATATATTTTTTTACTATAGATAGAAAATACCAAACACACGGAACAAAATATTTTCAGATTTGAACAATCGTCCCAAGGCGGGAATCGATCCCGCAACCTTCTGCGTCACAGGAGGGTGAAAGTCCTCCCCCGCCGCGCCACATCGTCGTAATCATAAAGTTTATTCAACTTAACTTTTCGCATACCTTATTCTTACTAAAGTGAATTTTACTAACACGCAAGAAAAACACCCTTGTTAGCAGCATGTTACCTTTTTATAAACATTCAAGCCTTTCACAGTTAATTGTTATTTACGAACTAATCAAATGCAAAGAACAACGGTACCACTCGTAAAACAAAAGGGAAATAAAAGAAATAAGAAGGTATTCTTAATAAAGTTGTCACGCGAGAGGGTGAAAGTTAATTTCCTGTTTCGTCCAGTCGGCGATGGTAAGGAGTTGCTAGAGTGAGAGACATGCGAAGCTAGGCTCAAGTCTTCTTGAGCCTAGCTTTGCATGTCACGTGTGTTATTGATTTCTGTTTTTTCAGTGTCGCCCGTACCACACCTCCGTTGGGAAACCTTAATAGCGGAACCGCAGTAATTTCGCCATGTCTTGTCCGTATGTAGGAGAAGCGGAACACTAGCGAAACTGCCAGTTCTAACGCATAGATTTGACTATAATTCTATCTCTTTCCCCGCGCGGTTTCGTCGATCTGTTCCGACGTCAGCCACACCTCCGCTATAGTTCCAGTTCCAGTTCCAGCTATAGTTGGCTCCGCTACTCGTGTTCCGCAGCGGAGGTGTGCTACGGGCGTGTATGAAAGAGATTTTTGATACAGTACTTTCTTCAGTGTATGTAAGAGATCTTTCATACACTGAAGAAATCAGAACCGTTAGCGTTAATTTTCTATGGCCTACAAAATAAGCTCCTATGAACTGTGTGTATAACTTATGTGTGATACGCAAAATCCTTATTTTATAATGTGGATCCTGCTTAACATATTCGTCCACTGTTGAACGAGAACGTGCCTCTCCCAAACTCTGAGTGACTGATCATCGTTACGTATATTTACGTATATTACAAAAATGAGGAGAGATACCGTAGATGTCCTAAAGGAAATTCAATAATAAGCAATACGATTTTGATGAAATTGAATTGACAATGTTATAAGATGGAATTCAAGTTGTAGGCATATTTATGCATTCGAAGTTCTTCAAAGTATGGACTTTGAATTCAAACTAAACGATAACCTATATTGTCTGCTTCTTCTTAACTAAACAGAAAAAATATAAATGGTAAGTACCTTTTTGAAAATTGTAATAATGTAATCTATAGCAGAATTGATCAGTTGAGCTACCTGTAGATTGTTTGCAACAGTCTGCAGTTAGCTCAATTGTTTCAATTGTAAATACTAGTTCTAATTTATTTTTATTATTTTATTGTAATTTTCTATCTACAGCAAATCTTACTATTCGGTTTCAGCCATGACCTATAAAATCTAATTAAGGATCCGTCGATCGACACTCTCGGCCCGCTCGGTGCAGAATTTCGTGTATCGCTTCGCTTTTACTGGTTATCAGCCACAAGAGGGATAAATTAGCGCTATATTGGCGACCACGACTAACGTCCGTATTTACCCTCCTCGGGTAAAAAGCAGCGGTAATTTGATTCCAGCGACGCGGCACTGGCTGCGATTTCCTGCGCTAAGGCGCAAAATGGCGAAACACTCGTTAATTTTCGTATTTTTGACTTTGCGGCGGAATTTTTGTTAATAATTCATGGGCTGCTTGTCTGTTGCAGTGAAATTATTTTGTCTACGAAGCTTGGAGTTTTTCATTATTTTTATTTTATGCCTGCATCAGTTAGTTATTATTAGTTAAGTAAATAATTGTGACTAACGTATATACTATCTGCCTTACCTACCTATACATCCATAATAAAAGTAATTCTGTGTGTCTGTTATCTTTTCACGCCTAAACGATGATAAAAATTGACAGTAAGGGTATTTTACTATCGAAATTTTCACTTATGGATTTCGAAACATAAGTGGGTACAACTTTACGACAAAGGCGTTCTAATAAAAACACCACGCTGTGGTGTTTAGCTGCTTGCAGCACGCACTTTCCAAAAAAAAATGTAATTCGAATGCACAGTTTGCCTGTGCTGGAATTTTAAAAATCCAATTTGAAATGAAAAATATCATCCCTTTTACATTCCCGCGTAAATAATAAACATCTCAATCTCAATCCAACGAAACCAATAAAAAACCTCACTATTTTCAAACGACAAGAAATTTACCTCAGACGGTAAAGTAATCGAAAGAAGCCAATCTTCCCTCAAACACAAGGAAGGAAGCGAGTTTCATCCCCCAGGAGAAATACATGCAATTTTCTATGCACAAATCAAAGTAGGATAATTTGCGGTTTCACTTGAGTGGTTTGCAATCAGAAGCATTCAGAGCGGCCTGATTGAAGCATTGCCCTTTATTTAGGGATGCATGAATAGAACGTGATTAAAGACGTTAGGGCTCTAAGGGCATAATGATGTGCTTTATGAACTTCGAAACATTGAGAGCCAGTGATTATGTGTTACAGTGAATAAGGTTACAAGGTTTGGGTTATTTTGTGGCATTATCGCTACTTTTTAGATAGGCACATGTGTAGGATTAGATACATAAGTAAAAGTGAGCACAGTAACTTTTCTAGTTGCTACGAGCATTGAAGGAGATCTACCAATAAATATTTGGAGAATTTCAATAGTATTTAAGAATAAACGTGATTGGTACTTTGCTGAACCGATGTGGATTCTACACTGCCCTAAGATATATTTTATTACTGAGTAATAAGCTAAAAATCTGACAAAGACAGACCGAGTTACATTCGCATTTATGTACTTACTAAAATAAAAGATCTTTATTCACAAAGAAAATAACAATAAAATAATAGAAATAAATTAGTACTTACTTCAAATTAGGAAATTCAAGTTTAGTAGTCAAATAAAAGAAACAAATTAGAACAAGAATTTAAAATTGAAACAATTGACCTAACTTCAGATAGTTTCAAAAAATGTACAGGTAGCTCATCAGACCTATATCAATACCAGTCGGAAGCGTCCTCAAGACGCTGGCTGCATGGGGCATTGCAGGTCAGCTTCGGCTGATGCGCTGCGCCAGATACTCACCAGCACTTGGGTCCCGGGTCGCTTCGACCAGAGTTAACCAATACTTAAGTAGTAATCTTTTTCGAATCGAACCCGCAGCCTCCTGCGTCGCAGACCTTCGACAGCAACAGAAGCCGTCGAATTCGATATAGAATTCTAATTACATGCTCATAAGGCATTCCTGATTTGTAAACTACAAGTATTGTCCTGTTTATGACATGAACAGACTGTTACATGACAATAGGCAATAATCAATAGCGACTAATGACTAGTTAATTAGATGGTTCATACGTCAAGCTCGTAGTGGCAGTGAGTAGCGAAGTGGTGGTTGTACAGAGGACATGACTTCCTCCGCGTTGCATCCGCAGGAGCGTGTCACCAGCTGGAACAGGTGGAAATTCGGCTATATGCGTCGGTGGCAATGAAAGAGTGAAAAGATAATGAATAATTTGGCATGTTTTAATAAATGATAAATCGACTTCAAATTCTTCTAGTGGCGACATCTAGTAAAATTTCGTGTCTAATTTAGTTTGACGATACATCGAGGATCATCCATCATATGCAATAAAATAAGAATTATCAAAATCGTACTACTCTGTAAAAAGTTATCCGTGGTCAAACATTACAATCAGTGAGTGAACAACCAATCATCCCCTGTTTTCCTACCCTTAGGATTGGAATTTTGTTTCAAATTAATTGGGACCAGTTTCGGAGTATACCCTTGCCAATAAAAAAAGAATTATCGAAATCGGACCATTCTGTTAAAAGTTATACGTGGTCATACTTAAAAAAAAAACCCTCCTTCGTTTTTCGTCGGTTGAAAATAGAAATAGTGAAGAGAGATTGAACGTTATTGGTGCTAACAAACACCACCTTGGTATTGGCTTATGCATTTGACACGACCGTTACACCGACACGACAGTCGGGACAGCCGGTTTCTCCGAGATCCGGCTGCCATCCCACCGGATCCAGGCAGGCATCCATGGCTGTAGCCGCTGCAGGGGAACAACACTCAACGGCACGCAGAACATAATAATATAATTATAACTATTCGAGCAAGTACTCCAGTAGATAGGTACTCCAGTCACACTGTGTCTTCGGGAGGTAGCGTGTTAACATGCTAACACGTCAAAAAAAGTCGTCGAATAAAAACGTTATAAATACCCGTAAAAAGTTATAAATTACACTAAACATGGTACAATATTTCAACAAAGGTAACCCTCCCTTGTCTATAATTTTAATAAAGTAACAGATTTCAGACCATACCAGCCTCCTTTTCACTGTCAATCCTCCAATCTGAGAATCGTACGCGTTATCTGTACGTTCACAGACATGTCTGAAGAGCCCAATAAATATTGTCCGTGTGTTCGTCAAACGGAAATGTCCGTATTGACAATGTTCAGAGGCTATTGTTTAAGCCATGGACGTTGTGCGATACCTACCTATTTACTAATCATCATTTCTTTATCCACTGCTGGACTAAGTATTTAACAATAGATATTTGAGATAAAAAGCACCGTTACTAAGGGGCTTAGTATTTTATTTTTGAGATATTTTAAGGAGCTTTTGCTTCCTATGCGTTTTTCTGGAATAGAAAGTACCTACCTAAAAATTTAGCTTCCCCAGGATACACTCTATTTATCTAGGGAAAACTATCACTTGATATCTCTTAATTTTTATCCCGATACTTTTATCAAAAGAATCCTGGGATTTTCTTGGACACCAGATTTCGTTGATCGTCTGGGTGGCTATGTTTTTAAAGTTTCTACATCAATCAATAGAAATCATTATATTATCATGTAAATTATGTAGAAAATTACAGTTATAAAGATCTTAGAAGACAGTAACACCTGACAACACAATACAACCAACCCTCGATTTAATATCCAATGTAATCCCGATCCGCCTCAGCCGGCCCGATTGAATCGCTTATTGAATTGTTCGAGAATTTCGAGATACTCTCCGTTGGGATGGAAATTGGGGGTGTAGGCTCTGCTCCAGGTATTCCATATCTTGTTGGCAATTCAGTGCATTCAATTCATAGTCGGAATGCCACATGAGGTTTCGTGCCAATATGAGATGACCTCGTAACGTGGGTATTGCTGTCCCGTGTAATTGCAATCAAACAGTTCTAATATTAATTTCAATCTTGAACTCGATATTGATAGAGTTTATCACTGACAGGGATTGGATTTTGAATTTTATATATTTTTGTATTTATTTTATTGCAGAACAATCCTACCACCGAACTGCGATCCCCAACCCAAGGTGTGTATCAGGGGGAGGTCTGCTTCCAGCAGTGGACCAATACAGGCTCTTGAGGTTGAGGTTGTGGTTTTATTTATTTATTCGACCGTAGATACACATGTTACACTTGATACTGTGATTGGATTTGAACTGAACCGATTTCAAATCGACTTCTTACTTGCTTTCCATTGGTCGGTTGATCCGAATAGGAATCAAAATTGGAACCTGGAAAAATACAGTAAATACAGGCTTCTTGTAAGTACTTATCACATAACTCCACAAAAGTTCCGCCAGTGCGGCGCCACCGGGACGAGTGGTTTAACTCAGAATCTGAATCCATAACCTCTCACCTCAACAACGGCCTGCGTCCAGCAGTGAACCAATAGAGCCTATTGGTTCACTGCTGGACGCAGGCCTCCCCTGATAAGCGCCTTATTGACTTTTATCTCATGGAAGGTAATGCCCTAGGTTAGTATATTTAGGTACTTATTTGTTCTTAGTTAAGACCCTTTATTTTAATTGGTACTAAGTACAACTACTTCTCCTCAGCTCGAGCACACTGCTAAACGAACCTCCACCAAACAAGAGTGGTTTTGCCATAAAGGATGGTACTACTAGAAGTGTAGGATATTCACCAAGTACTAGTAAATCTACCTCAGTTTCCCGCAAATGCAGGAACGATTCTAGCATTCTTGTGCCTAGACTCTAGACTGGCTGTCTGGGAATCAGACGTGTGTCACGCCAAAATGGTGCATATTGCCTGACGGTGTGCTAATCTGCCGAGCTTTTACACTGTTTGTGTTCTTGTGGGGACGCTAAAATGGTGCTGGCAATATTTAAAATTCGCTAAACTCTTTGTGCCCCTATCCCTGATACCCGCGACGGGGATAAGGACACGCTAAACAACCCGCATTCATTCCTCTTTTTAACCCCCGACGCAAAATGAGAGGGGTGTCATAAGTTTAACATGTCTGTCGGTGTAGCTGTGTATCTGTCTGTGGTAGTTCCCAAACGGATGAACCGATTTTCGTTTGGTTTTTTTTGTGTCATAGATAATTTTATCCCGAGTGTTCTTAGCTATGTTTCATAATTAAATTTGTTGGGGGGTTCTTAATTTTTTAAATTTTGTTCTTGTATATAGGCACACTTAACGCACAGACACACACACACACACACACACACGCACACACGCACACACACACACACACGCACACACACACACACACTCACACACACACAAGATGCACACAGGAGCCTCCTGTTGCCCGGACTCTTAAGAGACCGGTGTCCTCAGGAGCCCTCCTCCCCACTCACACACACCCACAAACACACCCTTTGATACCTATATCAGAATTCTCAGCATTTTCTTTATGTATGTTAGACTAAGGTATATATTTTATATGGGCCGTAGTTTTTAAGTATTGTACATCCTGTACTTAGACTAATGTTGCCTGAAATAAATGAATTATTATTATTATTATTAGACACATTTAATTATTATTACGTAAGTACCTGTTTAACTTGTTGTCTACTTAGTAAAAATATCACTACTGCTCATTTTATTATGTCTTTAACTTTAACTTTATATAGTACTCAACTTTAAAATCAATAGGTAAATATGTATACTCCTATAATTTATTTATGTTGTGCCAAGGAGGCGGGCGATGAGGCAGCTCCACAGTTTTAAACTTTTGTTGTCTCATCGTTCATTCGTAAATTGTCTATTATGTACCATGTATGTATTCTAATAAATTATTTAGTATTTTTTGTATTTTTTGTATAGGATTCGCTTCCAAGCTGCAGTTTTGATTTGGTCCGTGCATGGCTCAAAACATAGTTGAACATTATGTTTTGAGCCATGCATGGCAAATGTGAAAGGTATGCCTATTTGCCACTATGAAGTGGATTAAAAGATCGTTAGTAAGTTGCACCGTGCATGCGGTGATCTTTATGTCTTTAGCAAACGCAGAGACAAATCGGCCATAGACATCTGTATATCAGTAAGTAAAAATCAGCATAAATCAAGGCTCACGTTAAAATAGCAGTTTTTCCCAGTGCAAGAAACGAAAGCGTCATTTTAGGCTCCAACTCAAACCTGAAGTCGGGACGTCGGAACCACTGCTGCAATCGAACATCTCCGCATTCTGCAGGTTCCAATTCAGAAACTGTACGCGACATTCAAACTCTCTCTAATCTCCATAGCGTAAGGCATAAATTCGATAGACTTTCATGCTGGAAGTAGGTACCGGTGAACGAATAGCTTCAATCTACTTCTTCCTAATTTGTAAGTAGTGACTCCGTCTGTCAGTTGGTTGGTTGGTAAAGCAAACAAGAAAGGATTAATCTCATTCTCTGATATAGTTGTAGTGATGCTGAATGTGATATCCTCTACTTCGCTCTACCCTCGATCATGTATTCGGAAGCTTCACCCTTTCCTTAAAACCTTCTTGGTCTGAGGAATTACTTAGAGAAGCAAAACAGATTCTCAGTTATACCGACCTTTGCATTTCTGCGAGTCTCATAGTGGTGTTGTGTTTAGACAAAAACTAGTCTCAAAGTCCACATCCGAGTCTCATTATTAGATACCAATGCTAGCTATGATTCAATGAATTATATTGTGAATTAGGAACATAAGTATATTAAAGGTTGTATTGCTATTCTTGGAACGAAACCTATTTGCGATGTCCTCACAATTTTGGGTTTTACATAATCAGAACCCTGATTCCAGTTGACGATAGTAATGAGACGTGATCTTGACGTCACCATTTTCTATGGGATTTGGTACAGCGCCGTGCGGAGAGGGAACTACGCAAATACCATACAAAAATGAGACACACGATCACGTTACGATACTATCTTCAACCGGACTCAAGGCTCAGTTCAGAATCAGTTATGTATGGATACAATTCCTGTTAACCTAGGTATTATCTGACCACGATATAATGGAATCTGAGAACCAATAATGTTGAATGGTTTGCTTTACGGTTTCGCTGTATAAACGACTGAAATATTCCCATTTTCGTTTTCATTTTCATCATGGATTACGTACTTAACGTAAATAAAATTCACTCCAGTGTCGCGTCTTTTTATACGCAATTTACATTACATGTCGATCCATCCTTCAATAAAAATTGCTTACAATTAAAAATAACTCGACGCCAAGCAAGTGAGTTTGAGTTATTTGGCCGTGGCTTGTTTACAAACATACTTCATAGAGTTTGGCTAGTGTACCTAATACATGCGACCAATCAGCAACACAAACCACATAGGTACATGTTCCACCACTCGATGCTTTGAGCCGCATATTCATTAAGTTAATTGTTCCGTTAGGCGTAATTCATGAATTTGCAATATCTGTTCTGAGGTATGCAGGGTATGTAGGCAGGCTTTATTGTCGTCTGGCTTGAACTGTGCTGTAACTAAGCGGTCCCTGCCCGTGGTCCACCTACATAGTACACCTGGCTGTACCACGGCCATTTTTTTCTTTCGTGGCCCACCTCAAGATAACTGGGTGTTCTAGGGGAAAAAAATTCTTTCTATGGTCCACCTTAGTTTACCTGGCTGTACCAGGGGCATTTTTTTCTTTCCGTGGAGTAAAAATGAAGCCACTGTCACGCGCCTGGTAACAGTGCTAAACAGTTTAGCTTGTTTGTAATAAGTATTTTCATTTGGGTGTTTTCGTTTGCCTCTAAAGCCCCAGAACTTTCCTTTTTCAATTTCTTTAGCTTCTTAAGAGGGCGTATTGCGCGCCGTTTTGTGAAAAGATTAGGTATAGGATCTCGCGTTCATAGGAACAGGACAGAACATACGTTATAGGAAAAATAAGCAAGCGCAAAATTGTTTTAGCTTATTTACTAGAAAATTTCAGAACTTATGAAGAAACTCTATTAAGAAACCAAGGAATTAGTTATAATGACGACCTCCGCGGCGCAGCGGGCGAAGGTCCGCCTGTGACGCAGGAGGTTGCGGGTTCGATTCCCGCCTCGGGACAAATGTTTGTACGATCTGCAGATATTTGTTCAGGGTGTTCTGGATGTTTTGTATGTATAATAAAAAATATCTATCTATGTATGTATTGTATTAGGTATATCAGTTATCTAGTACCCATAACACAAGCTCTGCTTAGCTTGGGGCTAGATAATGTTGTGTGAATTGTCCACCATTATTTATTTATTTATTATTTATTTATAATCTATGAATCGAAACAAAAATCTTTTCTATAGACCGCAGGATTCCTGACATATCGACTAAATTCGGTGCAAAACAGTGCACTTTCTTGATATTTTTTATCGGAATTTTTTTTTTGTTAAATTGCGAGGAGTGGAAGGAGAAAAGAGAGGCTTTTGCCCAGCAGTGGGACAGAAATAGCTGAATAATTTTTTTTGCTATCGTGTTTTCACAATAAAGGAATCTAAGAAAATTTTTTGAATTTTATGTAATTTTAGTTTTTACCACGGGGATCCCGTGAGTACTAAGATCTAGGCCTAGTTTGACAAGCAAACCCGCTAGGTTCGCCCTTTAACTAGGTACTCCTGTGGTACAGTGACTCAAAGTGAATCTTTGCCTTCGGTACGAGGGCTTCTCCAGGTATCTCGGTTCATAATCATATATTCAATGACACTTTACAATTGTTCATCACGGATGTAAGTGGGTTATTTAACCCACCTTATTTGTGTTGGAACGTTGGTGTTCTTCAGACAGAAATGTTCGTAGTTAACCCGCTGACATTCGTAATGATTTCGTTAAACTAAGATAGTTTTTAAAGTAAAATTTACAATTGTGTTTGAAATTGGTACAGATAGCATGATATGCAAAAGAAATAGAATAGAAATGAAGAGAAGCATGTTAATTACTCGTTATAATACCATTTTAAGTTCTGAGCTGCTCTCGTAAGTAGTGTCGACTTTGCAGAGATCCATTTCATCAGTCTATCGATAGACGCCTGGGATATTTTCCATTTTTCAGTCACCTGATGCTAGTAAAATTAAAATTTAACACACGTAATTTTAGCATCGTAGGACAATTGCATATTTGTTCATAACAGCTCACTAGTACGTTGCAGTAGTTTGCAGAGCTGTCGGACGAATTGAGTTAATTTACTATGATGAATAATATGCACTTTTTGTATTTTCGTCGAGCGAAACTAAATTATTGAAGCACTGATGAGTTTATATGTGAACAGAGATTTTTTTAAAAGACTACATGCGCACCTGTTATCCAGATCTCAAAAGAAGCCGCGAGAAACAATTACCAATTAAGCACAGTGATTCTTCACAGGAAAATAGTCTCAGATCACTGTAACGACGTACAATTACGTCCATATTAGGAGCATCCTATTTAGCGCGATTATGGCCATAACCGGATGTCAGCTAGCTAATCAATTCATTAACCGGCTAATACGGCCCCGACAGGATATTATTGATTGAGCATTCAATTATTCAGTGATGTTGTTCCGAACTGTTGTGATTCAGTCCGATTAATAATTCCGGAGTTTGGTTCGGCAGTTCAATAGTAACAAATACTTATATTCTAGCTTTATCGTGGAGCCAGAAATAAGCAAAAAAAAATCGTTCAAAACATATTTTTACACAACTGATTTTTGGGATAAAAAATTGAGTGTAATAGGTGTTATTCCAAGGACAGATTCAAAATTTTTCTATTTTCTCTCTATTTTCTATTAAAAATTTCAGCCCGACCCGTTCAGTAGTTTTGGCGTGAAGAAGTAACAAAATCCATCCATCAATCCAAATTTTAGTTAGTCCCTAAATAAATTTATAGGTTACAATCAAACTCTGTACTACGTACTTTACTTTGACAAAAACTAGTTGGCTTCTTGATTATTAATGTTCAAATCCGTAGTCGGATGCCTTCATATGTTATTTTTAGCCGCAAGACCTGAGTCAGCTTATGATCCCATAGCCTCACAATCACCTACTAACCCTGTCATCTCCCTCCATTCCTAGAACCGTGAGTAACACGAAAACAAGGACATTTTACCCGAACAAGTACCTACAAGTATGACTCAGCGACATCATTTTTCGGGAATAGGATGGAACTGTCGTAAATTCAGCTTTATTTTCTTGCAAACAAATTCTTTTTTGGGTTATGGGTTTATGCCTTGTGGGACCTACTATCTAGACTACATTAAGGTTCCCGACTTTTTATTGGTCTCAGTTTTATGTTCTACGCAGGGATAATGTATTTGAGACATAATATGGTTTGTTATTCTTGTTGCCTTAGTTTATTTTCGTCGTTTATCGTACTAAACATAAGAGTGATGTCTCATGACTTATAAAATACCATTAAAATAAATATTTGCAAGATTGATGAATGATAGATGGATGTTTTATTTTTAAGATAACTATAAAATAATGAAACCTTTATTATTATTATGTATTTCTTAAAACTATTTTGTGTTCATATTTTAAGTAAACTGTTAGTTTTTAATGTGTGAAGGGAATTCCTTACAATTTTCAATCTTAAGTTACTAGTGTAATTGGTTAAGTTTAATGGTTCTAGTTAAAAATAAATAAATAGGTACTAAATACAAAGACTAGGTAGGTAAGTAAAGATGTAGAAGTCTGAATGTAGGCATTGAAATTAACCAAAATGCGATACAAAAGAAATCATTAGATATCGGACAGTTAAACGTATTACCAACTAAGGAACACTTAGTCCCAATTAAGGTTAAACTGACAAATGCGCAGTGAAGCGGAACTTTGAAGTTTGAACTCTTTTTACTCGCTCGATCTGATTAATGAGGCAACTCTAAAATAACTTTGATTTGTTACTTGAGCATAGACATAATGATTTGAAATGCGACACGAATTTGTCTTGTTTTACGAAGAAAAACATCATTCTTATTTTGTTTTATAACGTTTCAACATTGTGATGTAATTTTTTTATTCATAGTTCTTTCCGAAAGGTTTCTTGCCTTTTTTCTACCAATCGATGGAAATAAGCTATGCGGAAAATTCGACTAATGACAATTCGACTAACGACTAAAACAATTAGTTTCAATAACTGGCTCTGGGTGCAATTATACAAATACACACCCTTTCCGTCACAGAGTCGCCACGTAGTTGCCTTACGTGGCGACTCTGTGACGGAAAGCGTGTTTGTTCAAGACCTGTCTAGGTGGTAAATTTTTGGGATATTATTTAAATCTATAGGATTTTCCCTATATGTATAAGTCCCTATTAAAACAAAAACCTGTCTAATATAGTATTGTCGACCCATCTTTTAACTGGGTACTCGCTCGATGCTTCAAAACAAGTACAAAAGAACTCTTTTGACAAAAAGCATGTCAAAGAAATGCAGATATATAATTTTTAAGTTCACTCTTGTAACGCTGTCCAGACTTTTATCTGTTGGTATAAGAGCTCTACAAAAACATTACTCAGTTCTTATCTAATTCTAAAATGGTTTGAAGTTTGGTGCACTCACAATCCGTTGGTGGTCGACACATGAATCACGGTTTTGACCGCTCATTGACGTTAATTACTGAGGGTAAATAATGTTTAATGTTTTATTGGGTATAAAAGTTCGAGTGGCTTGGTAGTACCGTTCTATCTTTAGAAATTTCAAGTATCTTTGGTTCGTTGTAACATCAATTCTCAATGTATTGTATTTTTGGTTGGTTTGTTCTTTCAAATGTTAGTGTGGATGTTTTATTTAAAAAAACGTACAACATTTCATTGAATTTATGTATTCATATATCACAGATTACAATACAAAATTTACAATTATATTTATTTACATTCAAAAGTTTAGTAAATAAGTAAGTATACATTTGACGAAAAGAAACACTTAGAAAAGGTTTAAATGCATAAAAACTGGCAAAATATTTTCTTTGAATTAAATTCAGTCTTCACAACGTAGTCATAAACTTGAATATTGCTGAAAAAATACAGAGCAACTTGCTTTACATGAACAAAATGCAAATAAATAACCTAATTCGATTATTCCTAAAAGCTCTTAACTTATGTTCATACTACAAAATAACTATTTGTAACAGATTCACTACTCAAATAACCCGAATTCAATTTTGGTGTTTGGTTACAAAAACAACATACAATTTACATTTGTAATCCGGCTGCGCCAAAAGGATTTTTGCTTGGCGCAGCAAGGTGGATTGATGTAATGTATCTTTTTATTACCTCCTATAAACTTAGGTCCGTTTATTTCATAATAGTCAAACATATTCTATCTCTATAGCTAGTGTCTATGTTGCTATGCCCCGTGGGTAGCGTGACTGCGACGTCCACTTTTGATACGGAGGTAGGTGATGCGGTGACGAGCTCAGCCAGTTGGGATGAACACTCACTTGATCTGGATGTCATTGTTCTTGCTGTGGGACAAAAGGACTTATTATATTATACTATGGTATACTTCATTAACAGTACTATACTGAAAACAACAAAACAGCAAGTATTAAAACTTTTGTTAGTTGTAGATTAAGATTAAGGTGCAACTAAACATTGCATTAAAATTCGAAAAAGTCTATAAATCATTTATTATGCACATACATAAAAAATCTAAAAACCTTTTTCATTCTATGTCTTATTTAGAAAAAAATTAAGAGTGCATTGATTCTTTCACCATAATCATCCGTAGCTGATTTTACTATTTCTAGGTATAGACCTCGTTTGCCCATCACGGTAACTAGCCGAATAAGTATAGAATTTTCAAACACAAACTATTCAAACCTTCAGACAAGAATCTTTGATGAAATCCTGAGAATAAAAGCAATCACAGTACATATACAGACAAAGATGACCGATGTGGCGCGGTGGGCCAAGGTCCTGCGACGCAGAAGGTTGCGGGTTCGATTCCCGCCTTGGGACAAATATTTCTACGAACTGCAAATATTTGTTCTGAGTTTCTGGGTTTGTTCTATGTATGTATGATAAAAAAGAAATATATATCTATGTATGCAGGTAATGTATTGTATTATGTATATCAGTTATCTAGTACCCATAACACAATCCTCACAGCGTTATCTAGCCCAGAGCTTAAGCTCTGCATAGCTTGGGGCTAGATAACGCTGTGAGGATTGTCCAGCATTAGCTATAGTATAATATTATAAAGAGGAAAGATTTGATTCTTTGTTTGTTTGTTTATTTGTATTGAATAGGCTCCGAAACTACGGAACCGATTTGAAAAATTCTTTCACCATTAGAAGCCCACATTATTCCTGATGAACATGGGCTACTTTTTACCGCGGCTAATTCTTCATTCCTACTGGAAAACCGGTAATAGGACAACGGGTATTAAGAATGCAGCTAGTTAATTTATATAAAGATACTTATAGAAAATGGATAATGCCGGGCTCAACAGACTTCTTGACCAGAACCCAGACTGTGATATCTTCGCAGACGCATGGAAGAGTTTAATGTTGGTATGCCTGAGGTTTAGCGAGAGTGATGAATGACTGAACAAACAGGCATCCTACCTGTTTGTTTTTGTTAATATTAATTGAATTCGTTTTAATCATGTTAATTTTAAGAAAATCTTATATATTTTTTCAATTAATTAATTTATTTGTCTCATCGAAAATTTTCAATGTTAATTATGATGATTTATTTTATGGAATGTTTTAAAATTTTTACAATAATTTTAAGTAATTAGATAAATTATGTTTTTTAATCTTAAGTAACGAGTGTAATTGGTTTATAAAAATCGTGTTAGTTACTAATCAAAATAAATAAATAAATAAAATAATCGCCCAGATGTACTTACAGTTAGTGTAGCAACTGGAGGCGGATTCCCCCGAAGGGCTGTAGGGTTTCATCTCGTAGTGGTTGCTGCCGGCGGAGGACTGCTGCCGGCTGCGGTTGCCGAACGGAGATGAGTAGCTACAGGGAAATTACCTGATTACATTTGAGTAGGCACATAAAACGTGATAGTAGATACCCTACGGTTGCCGAACGAAGATGAGTAGCTACACGGAAATTACCTGATTACATTTGAGTAGGCACATAAAACGTGATAGTAGATACCCTACGGTTGCCGAACGAAGATGAGTAGCTACACGGAAATTACCTGATTACATTTGAGTAGGCACATAAAACGTGATAGTAGCTACCCTACGGTCGCCGAACGAAGATGAGTAGCTACAGGGAAATTACCTGATTACATTTGAGTAGGCACATAAAACGTGATAGTAGCTACCCTACGGTCGCCGAACGAAGATGAGTAGCTACAGGGAAATTACCTGATTACATTTGAGTAAGCACATAAAACGTGATAGTAGGTACCTAACACTACACTTCAACTTGTATAATGTGCCTCGAAGTAAAGATGCGCGACTGTGAATGATTTCATTCGAATTATACGACTTCAGAAAACATTCGAACCATTCCAATGACTAGGGCAAATTAGTAAATAATTTGGTTAGTAATGGCGAGTGGCGTCGAATAATAATTGATTTCGCGTCGACTGCCCGACTCGCCATTACTAACCAAATTAGTAACTAATATGGTTGGTAATGGAAACTGCTCGGGTCGGGCAGTCGAACTCAATTCGTTATTCGACGCCTCAATCAATTTGTAGAGGCATTAGTAATTACTAATTAGTAGCTGTCATTGGACTTTGAACATAAGTATATTACTAATATTCAAGTCGAATGAGTAAATTCGTAGTTGTAGATCATTCGACTAGCCAGATCATTCGCAGTAACGCATATTTACCTCGAAGATTCACAAAAGATACAAAGGCGCTGTGGGAACCTTATCATACGAATATACTGAGAGTTTTCAGTAAAAACATTGATATTGCGAGACCGTTCGGGCATCACAATGGTGGGACTAATTTTGTAAATCTTCGTCGCCATTGGCTAAAGTATAAAGTTGAAGTTATACTTTTACTAGCAATCGACTTTTGCAACATTTTGAATTAGATTCTCTTTCTTTTTATAGTCCTGCTTTTTTGGATATTTTCATAAAACGGTTTTGAATTTAATATTTGCCCAAGTATATTTTACCTTCATTCGTTTTGTTTGTTTTTTTTAAGGTCAAAAGCCTTTATTCACAAAGAAAATTACAATAAAATAATAGAAATAAATTAGAACTAGTATTTACAATAATAATATTAATAAATAATATTAATAATATAAAAATAAACAAAGCCTTTATTCACAAAGAAAATTATAATATAATTAGTATTTACAATTGAAACAATTGAGCTAACTGCAGACTGTTGCAAACAATCTACAGGTAGCTCAACTGATTCATATCAATACCAGTCGGAAGCGTCCCCAAGACGCTGGCTGCATTGCCCCGCTGTATGGCAATGCTGATGCGCTGTGCCAGATACTGACCAGCTCTCGGGTCACGCGTCGCTTCGACCAGACGCTCAGATAATTTTTTGAAAACCCGAAGAGCCTCGGTACCCCACGGACCTAGGGTCTCGACTCCAAGAGGAGCAAATGTGTAGGCTCTGTCGAGACCTGCATATTTGCGCCTCTTGAGATCTTCGGCCAAATCTGCCGCCGCGCCTGCCCTCACGGATGTCCTCGGAAGATGGGAAGGCGCAAGTGTGTCGACGCATGTAGAGTCCCACACAATGGGCCTCCCCAACTCCCATGGGACTAGTGTCATACCGTCGGGCCTTTTACCTTTTTTTTTTTTTAAATAAATAAATAATATATAAATAATATTTTTTATTTTATTAGTAGTGTACCTAGTGTTTAATAAATAATTTTCTTTCTTTCTTTCTTTACCTGTCTCGAACATGAGGCATGTCGTAGTGATTGTCAGGTCCTTGCATCCAGTACTCGTTACAAGTCCTCGTAAGATCAGGTCCCGCGGTACCCTTGTCACTTCTGTTTGACTTGGGAAGCCCTAAACAAAAAATTACAGTTTAGGTAGGTACTGTGGCAGTTGGCTTCTTAATGAGTCAATCACACTAATATTATAAATGTTTAAATGTTTAGATGGATGGATATTTGGATGGATGGATGTTTGTTAAGAATTCCTAAACGGATCGGGCTGAACATTTGCATAGATGTAGTTCTCGGCCTGGAATAATAACATAAGGCTTCGTTTAGTATAAATCAGTTCCCATGGGATAGAAATAACTTTTAAACGTTTTCATAGAAACAACGCGTGCGAACCCGCAAGTAAATAAATAAATAAATAATGCTGGACAATCCACACAGCATTATCTAGCCCCAAGCTAAGCAGAGCTTGTGTTATGGGTACTAGATAACTGATATACTTAATACAATACACTACATAGATAGATATTTTTTTATTATACATAGAAAACACCCAGACCAACAAGCAAGTAGAAACTAGTAATTCAATTAACAAGTTTAGCTGCTGGTCGGATTTTTTTAAAGTAATTCATGAGTAGCCCTCCCTTGCTATCCCACAAGTTACCAAATCTGTTAACGGAAATTTTTGAGATCCTGAGCTTCAAACAAATCTACCAATCGCATTTTTCGTTTCATCTTCAATACTACTCTCACAACGTAAATGACGGATATGTATTGGACAAGGAGCCTTTCATTAAAATTCCATAGTGACCACAACCACTCTTATACTTAGATCTCGGTAAATAGCTTAGTCAAGAGATACATGCTCTTTGTAAAGCACTGCAAATAAACTTAAGCGATGTACGATTAAAATTATGTACATTTAAATAAAAATATTTCTAATACCATACAAATTCAAAAAAATTAAATAAATTGCATTACCTACTAAAATTTAAAAAGATGTTTATCTTGCCAGAACATAAAGACAAAAAATCAACATTAAAATAAACCTTATATTTACAGAGAAAAACTGTCAAAATCGTCTCCACTGAGCATGTGCTACGGTAGAGCAGATCATACCAAAGCGCTGGTCCTCCGCGGAGACCGTGGTGCGTAAGGTGACCTCATACACACACAAACAAAGAACAATAGTACCACCTACTCACAACACAATAAAAGTCAAGTGTGTTAATATGTCATGTCAATAATTATACTGTCAGTTTGTCAGTAGCAATCATATTAGTAATCGAATAAGAAAGAAAAGTATGATCGTTTGCTCACCAGTTCTCCCAGGCATGTACCCTGGCCGGGTACTCCGGTACTTGCACCAGACATACATGATGGCGAGCCCGGCGGATAGCATGGCCACCGTGATGCCAACTCCCACGTAGAGTGTCAGGTTACTGCTGTAAAGCCCTAGAACGGTAGAAGAGCTTAGATGAGAAGCACTAAATTAAGAGCTACTTAGACATCTCTTACGCGTTCTGCTTTCCATGAACAGAGAGGGAGTTGTTCAAAAATACTGACAGCTGACAAAAAATTTAATGAGTGTGCATTAGCTTCCCTCAAGCTGCAAAAGCTGCCACCTGTTTATTTATAGTCTCGCCGTTCGCATATCTTTATCGTGTATGAGGCGAATAGTCTTTGTGATAAGTATAGTTGTAGTTATCGACATAGCCATGCAGCATCGTCTAGCCCAAAAGTAAACGGAGCAGGTTTTAAGGGAATCACATAACTTAAAAAAAAACATTATAAGAATCAAGACGCAGAAACAGTATTTGCATTTCCCCCGGCAGGAATCGTACCCGCAAACTTTTACATCTCAGACAAACCTAACGTTTTCAAAACGAAAGACTGGTTCTTAAGAAACATTTAGGTTGTTCTCCATGTATTTACGTTGATGAATAAATTGGGCGTCTAATTAACCCAAATAGAGAATTGACCTTGTCTGTTTGTTATCTCAAGTCCTCCGTGAGAAAGGATGCGAGGCCACTAGCGGGGCCAGTGGCCTTTGTGAACAACAAACAAAACTTAATTAAACAATTAGTATATCCTTTTGAACCGTTAGGTTCTGTGAGAAGTGTTTCGCACCTTGTTATGTTAATTGTATTAAAGGTGCAGTTATAATTTTCTTGAAGTTCAGATCTTTGTTTTAGAAACATCTGCTATAAGGCTGAGTTTACACTGAAGCGGAGTAGATTGCACAGCAGTCGGTGAGGGCTAACTCAGACTTCTTATCCGCTCATTAGCTGCATTTTTAAGAACCTATTTATTTTTTTACTAACCACGTAACTACCTACCTGATGTAGTCTACATACCGAAGTCGAAGATACAGCCGAGCGGGTTGCTGCGATATTTCAGTGAATGAATATTATAGGCAGCCGAGCTTGTCGGCGGACTGCCGACTTTGGTGTGTAGACCAAACACAAACAATACGCAACAACGCACAAAAAATAACCAAATAGCGGCAGATAAAGTTTGGGCTTGTCTCTTATGCCTAGTTTTTAAAATAAACAAACAAAATCTCTTTATTTCGGATATCAATGGATCCATATGGGGTTAGTAAGCACAAAAAAATATAAAAAAATAGAAAGAGCGTTAGTACAACCTTAAAAATACAGGATACCTAATTGCATAAGCATGCCCTGTTCCCAAAGTGATCATCATAGTTAAGAGACGTTTGCCGGATCACTCTGCGGACCAGGCTTGCTCACGGTTCTCATCGCCGTAACCGTGGTTTTCAGGATGTTGTTGTGGCTGTCCCTGCACTCTGCGGATTAGGGATGCAGATGGATCCTCTGGGTTAGTAAAACACTCGCTGAGTCCAGCCATAAGAAGGATTTCCATCGCTTTGTCTCCGTTGGCCCGTCACGCAGTCTATACTGTCAAATGATGCGTGTTATCGTAAAACACTCACCTAGTTTGTCGACACAGCTGGCGTGTCCCAACGTAGACCTGAAGCATGCACCTCTGATGTCATGCTCGACTCCGGCGGAATCTGCACTGTTTGGATAGTGATGATTGTAAAACACTCACTGAGTCCATTGGCACAGAGTCCATCGACGCAGCTGGCGTGTTCTAGCGTAGACCCGGAGCAGGATCCTCCGACGCACTGTCTACGTCGGACCCTCACGCAGTCTCCACTGCAGGTTGACCAGGCAGACCAGTGGGACCAGGAGCCTGCTGGGATTTAATTTGATTTTAAAGTTCGACTAATAAGGCCAAGGATATTTAAGCAGAGAACGTGTCAATGAGTCCCTACCAACAATACTTACCAACGACGAATGCTTGCTTTTAGACTGTCATCATCAATATTGTAGATTGTTGTCAATCTGCATCTCGGCTGTTCACCGTAGACGTTTATGGCGAAATTGGCTCGTAATAGACTAGAAAAGTATTCGTACCAACCTGCGTGGTTATATTATATTCATAGTCAACTTCTTCAGTTACCTATTTGTATTTTCACTTCCTAGCTCTCGAAACTCTTATTGCGGTTACTATTGTTGTGCTGTTAGGATCTTCATAGAAACTCTTTGCTACTTATTGTGACATACCATTTTGACATCTCAAGCAGTCGTCGTCGCTCTGCGCACTGACCCCACGGCACGGCGCGCCGCCGTTGGCCGGCGCGGGCGCCGAGCAGGTGCGCGTGCGCCGCCGTCCGCTGACGTCGCCGTTGCACCGGCACGCTGCCCAGGGAGACCATTCCGACCAGCCGCCGTTTACTAGTCGAAGAAGAACAGTGATGATAATGATGTTTAAAAGAAAAATAAACCAGTGGCATCATATATAAAAGGTTTACATGAACAAAGTGAGCCCGCATCGCCCACTGCAGGACAAAGGCCTCTTTATCGTCCTTTCTCACATCGCGGGTTAATGCTATTGTAGAAAAATCTTTCTCTGTGACAACATCGTTTCGTACACTAAAATGAGATCGATGAATGAATTCATTACACCTTGTAGTCATTAGAATCTTCAGAGTCTAAATTGAATAGACATTTTCAGGTCCAATACCTTCTAATGGCTAATTTGCTTAACTAAAGGACGCTCAGAGACAAGAAGCTATTATGGAACACGCCATTGTTTGAAATCCAATTAGTATTATATTATGCAGCACATTAGTTAGAGTACACAGTACACAGTCAGTGTGACAAAATTGGTGCATTTCCTTACTAAACCTGTTAGAGGTAGTTCTGGATGTTTTATTTAAATTTTATTTTGAATGTGAGCGAGTGTGGTGGTTAACTACGAACCTTGTTGGTGTTGAAGGAACACCAAGGAACGTCCTATTATCAGGGTGATTGCGATTCGTCAGTATTCTAGTCTTGAATTTTGATAATATTTTTTCAGCACTCAAGACTTTTTTCTTCTGTTGTTTATATCATCAAATTCATCCTTCTTGCTCTTAGAGTTCAAAACTTGTTCTTCATAATTTATTGTTTCAGTAAATTGTAAGTAGACAAATATTTTTAATTGTTTTAGCTTGGTCACTAATCAACACTTTTTCAGATAAGTAGAACATCACACTAATATTATTAATGCGAAAGTTTGGATGTTTGGATGTATGTTACCTCTTCACGTCAAAACTTCTGAACGAATCTGGCTAAAATTTTGCATAAGAATAGGGCTGGAATAACATATAATAGGTTACTTTTTATCGTTTTCAGTTAAGTAGAACATCACAATAATATTTTACATGCAAAAGTTTGGATGTTTGGATGTATGTTACCTCTTCACGCCAAAACTTCTGAACGAATCGGGTACAAATTTTGCATAAGACTAGGCCTGGATAACATATACTAGGTAACTTTTTATCCCGAAAAAACGCGTGCAAAGCCGCGGGCACAAGCTAGCCTTTTATAATAGCACTTTGTTTAACAGAATAGAAGTGGTTAGGTTTAGAATTAGCTCAGAGGTGAGTTTATGTTATGACAACATACCGTAGACTGATAACACCGCGACGTCGGACTCCCGCCGCCCAGCGATGTTCTCAGCTACGCACGTGTAGTTCGCCATGTCCTGCAATACAACTAGAGTTTAGATCTACATCGATAGATGGATACTGAATCAATCTAATATTAAATTTGAAAGGTTAGATGATTGATGTATGTTTGTTACTTCTGTAACTTGGTTGGTGGTTCTTTAACTTGGCTTTCATAGATGTGCCTACACATGGCATGTTTATGAAAGCTTGTTCAGTTATAGATCTCTGCTTGAGTGACGTTTATGCTATAGAAAAATGTTGCTCAACTACAAGAGCAAGCTAGCTTTCATTCCGGGCCATAGGCTAGTTTATCCCACAGATCGAAATAATGTTAAAAGAAGAACAAAATTCAAAATTTTAAAACCCCCCGACAGATTTTCATGAAACATGGCCAAGAACACTCGGGATAAAATTATCTATGTCACTGGGTTAAAAATATTTCTATAAATCGCCAACTCAGCCGCGGCAGAAATTAATTTACAATACAACTCAATTTGATTCTTATTCGAACGCGAATAAGACTTCTTAACTAGCCAGTTTGGTACTGTTACTCCAGGGCAAGCAAACACAATCAGCCGGCACTGACTATAAAATCTCTTTACAGTAGATACCAGGGATGTTACGGAGCTCCGACTCCGATTCCGATATGTCGGAACTTCCGATTGATACTACACCTTCGGTTCCGACTTCGGTTTCGAAACTTTCAATCGGAGGTTTTAATCGGAACTCACTCATTTTAATTAGTTATCTCTTAGATTCTGATTTGGACAATGAAGCTGAAAACAAGTGCGATTTGGAACTACTTTATTGAAGTTTGTGCAGATATAGTCACAAGATATTTCACGAGAGGCAGTCGACTACTTTGTTTAAATGTCATTTTAAGTCTGTGCATGCTACTGAATACGAAGAATTGATCAATTAGAAACTGAAAAGATATATAGAGTACAGCCTTCGACTACAAGAAACTTTGATGAAGAATCAAAAATGGTGTAGTTCTGATGCTAAATAGGTAGATGGAAATAGACAGATTGATTTCTGAAGTGATAGCTTTGCAAGATCCTCTTCAATTTCGTTGAAGGTATTGGATTTCGGTGACTTATAAAGCTAATTGTGTCGAATTATCAAGGGAAAGACAGTTTTTTACCTAATATATCTGGCGGCACATAAAATAAATGATCTATTGAAACAATAAGAGAAAATCCTGCAAATCAGAAAATCCTGCGCCTACTGGTGCAGCTGCTGCTGGAATATATCTGCCATCACCTTCGAATCCGCCTGCGCTTCCGACTCCGGTTCCGGTTCCGATTCCGACTCCGACAAACCAAATTTTAAAACTCCGACTCCGACTTCGGTTCCGTTAAACCACCTCCGTAACATCCCTAGACATACCCTAATAGAAAACCGTTTCAATATTACAAAATCACCAAATCTGAACAAGCGTGTCCCATCTTAGGCCACACTTTCGCTTTCTTAAGTGTGATGTTGGTCAAACGCTTTGCCATCCACAATATTTAAAAAAACTGCGTCAAGGTAGACAAATTTAAGAAAGCCGATTACATTTTGTTTCATATTTGCCATTTAAATGAATCATACGTACATACATATATATGTATATAGCGCATGTTTGTGTACGTCTCAATCGCACACGTGGCATAGTCACAGTATCCGGTGAGACTGGCCTCCGTGGTCAGCGATCGTTACTTTAGTAGCATTCAAGAGTGCCAAATACCCACTAGAAAAGCAAGTTAAAATTGATAGGTATTGTAACTGTTTTCTTAGCTATGGATTATCACATTGCTTACAGCTGTAAGCACGTATTTAACACACAAGTATTTAACATTATTTTTCTCTCTTGCTTAAAATAATAATTAACAATTTATGTGATGTATAAAATTTTACTCTTACATTTTTATTTAATATAAGTAATTATAGTTTGTAATTCAAGTTTATGATTGTTTTTTAAGTTTTTTTGTTTGTATATAATTTGAATTATTTAGTGTAATTGTTGATTTCGAAGTCCTAATTGATAATTTAATGAATGAAATCACTAAAAGTAGAGTTAATATAACTCACCTGCAACTCCACTTTAGGCAGGACCAGAGCTTCATCCATCGCTTCCAGGTCCTGACCGTTCCTCATCCAGCGGATGGTCGGAGCCGGGTCAGCTGGCGGTGGCCTGCATCTGAAGGTAACGCCTCCGCCTGACTCCACGGTCGCGGAGACCGGCTGCAGTGCGAATTGCTTCTTGATGTCTGGTTGAGAAAATATTAGGTAATTGTAAGAAATCTATAAGGTCTTTTTCAGTCTGATTGACAGAATCTACGCAAATGCAAACCTCCCTTAAGTTTCTTATTGAAATTGGGAGCACACTAGGTGTTTTCACTAAACCGTGCGGATTGTGTTATCCGTGCCTTAACCTTTATTAGCTTGAGGACAAGTTTGAGATTTCAAACTTAATTTGTAGATATGATTCCTAGGAAGATAAAATTTGACATTTGCTATTTAATAAGAAAGAAAACAAAACACTCTCCCGATCACAATGATAATAATGAGGCCTGGAGGTTTACTTTGAAAAGAGAACGAATTTGACAGATGACGTCGGATCGCACAAAACAAAGGTGTACTTTGAAAATGATTCTGGCACTTATTTCTTAGAGATCCGAAACAAAAGGTTTTGGCGAAGCGATCGAAACAACTCGGTAGGCAGTAAGGTTGTTCGTTTGGTGCGATCGACGTCATCCGTCAACTTTGTTCGTTTTTCAAAGTACTTCGTACATTTTTAAAAAGTCGACCACCTGGTTAATTTTACCAAATATTAACAAAGCAACTGGCGCTAGTACACGTTAATGAGAGTCTATGAAGGATGTAATATAATACCTCCTCGCTTGTAACAATGCATTCTATGAACTCGTAACGCCTCGTCACAGATTAAATCAAGTTTTCCATGTATCGACGGTGAAAGACCAGACCACCCACGCATACAATAGGTATTGCCAATTCTTAGAACTTGCAAAGACCCCATAACACATTCCACTAACGACGTGGTGCAAACAAAAATGTGTGAACGACCGTGTCAAAGTGTTCGTTCAATGGTGAGAGAAAAGCGTGGAAATTATAATGAATTCTCATAGAGCAAATGAATAAGTAAAGTGACAATGAAGGTGTTAATGCGGAGAATATCGTCAGATTTCACAAAGAGAAACAAATAAACGGTATAACTCGCATTATAGCATAAATACATTTACTAAAAATGTGACTTAGAAACACGAAACGTTACGTGACGAAAATAGAAAAGGAGCTAATTAGTATGAAATGAATTGAAAAAAATGTTTATTTTTGTAATAACAATCTTACAGTAATTTTCCTGGGATCAGTATGCACCTAGTTATTCATTTGTAAGTTTCTTTAGAGATTTAAGATGTGTTTTGATGTGATTATAGTTATGAGTTCAGGTAGTAAATAATTATCCATTCATTTATTTATTCTAAATTAAACCACTTACCTATAATCTGTACCAATTTGTAAAAAGAGTACCTGACTTAACAGGCGTCCTTGACATAAATGAATCCGCTATTATTTAAAATCCCCTACGACTTCAGCAATTATGTTTTAGAAACTTAACCAAGCTTGATGAAGAACCGTCTCATCTAGTTAAACCCCCAGGATACTTTTAAAAGTCAACTGAGCGTATCGAAAGAGTCAGATATACCACTCGTCTCCCATCACCCCAACCTTCTCAGAAATAAAAAGCTAGTGAGCATTTATCAAAGTGCAAAGTACTCAAGTTAACGAGCGGAAATAATGTTTCCTCGACTTAATGGTTCCGTTCTAGGCCACCCCAAAACGAGGGATGATACAAAACACCCGTTCAAAATTATGATTTTCTTCCCTTTAAGTGATGGTATCAATGCAACGATTGTGTTAGTTTTCATTTTATTGTTGTCTTTTTCTCAGGGTTTTTTCTTATTGCTTTTAGGATTATCACTTTATTTTCGTTAAATTGCTAAAATTCTGTCGGAATGCACGTCCTTTTTACAACAAACACTTAATAAAATTATGATAAATAATCATAATCCCTAAAAGAGACGGTGTCGTCGATGCTTATTCGTGTTAGTTTCATTTTATAGTTTGTTTTGCTTTTAGGAGCATCGCTTTTCGTCATTTATATTATTAGGGTTTCGAGATCGGTTTCAAAACCCTTAAAGTCTCGCTTTGTTTGTCCTTTTTCCTCTTTAATATTTCAGCAACTACCACAGTTATTAACTTGAAATTTAAAATAATAATACATATTGTGCGCCTGTACAGATTTAATGAAAAAAAATGAACATGAAAATTAACCTTATAAATTGTGATGGCGATGCTTGAGGTGGCGCATGATAATCCTTTTTATATTTTTCGTTGACTTGCTAAATCAATTAAGATATACGTTACTTTGACACCAAAATCATAATTAAAATTGAAAATGTCAGTAACAAAAGCTTTAAACACATTATTTCTATTTAAAGCTCTCTCTTATTCCGCCATATTCAACAAAATTTATGAGATTCTGTAGAACTTTTAATGAAAAGTGAAAACCATCCAATTGTCTTGATTCCTTTCAACGTGGCGTGGCCAGGGGTGATATTTCGAGACAATGGCGGTTCGTTAATTGTGCAGGTTTTTATTTTCGGCCGTGGGGGAGTTTACGATTTCAGTGACAACAGTACGTTTATTTATATGTCGCTTGTCGCTAACTAGATGTAAGTTACATTCTTAAGATTTTGTTGCCACTGATTATATCCATGTGTTGTGTGGTTTTTGTTTATTTTCCTTTCTTGTCATATTTATGTGTTTTTCAAGTTCAATTTTTTTTTAGATCGTTTTGTGCAAGCGATGGGCGATAATTAAGAAAGTGTCAGGCCATTGCTTGACACATAATAACGTTACCACGTAAAACATTTTCAGTTAATTACAAAATCACTTCTAATAGTTGGATTGGTAATCTTAAAATTAGTTGGTTATTATATTATCTGTAATAATCAAGTACTTACCTATCAACCGTTCTTAGAATGAATGCTTACCTACCCTTGTTTTGTTACGCTACAAAATAATCATGGAAAATGTTGTTTGTCAATGAGGATACAGATCTGCTTACTGTTCTATCGTAATTGTTCGGTTGTGAGGTCACCTCATAGGGACAGGTTCCATCTGAAAACCAGCGCTGCTTTGCATTAATGTAAGGTAGTATGAAGCTGAGGTGGAACTCTTTGACCTACACCGTTACAGCATGGAGCATACCTACACTCGGTACCTAACCCAACCAGGTATTATTAGTAGATGGTTGTTACCGTAGATACTTATGGTTAAAATATGCCTACCCACTGTACCTATAAAATATTTTATGAACCTACCTATGCAGATTTTATGCATGCACCCCCAATATAGGTACCTGCAACCCACACCCTGTGACATGGTAAGAAGGTGCTTACCTAGGTGCCTACCTACCTAGTCCTATGGGTGGGTTGGTATGTACGTTCTACCTATACTTTTCCTAATATTCAATCAACTATGTACTAATGTATATGTAAGTCTGTATAATTATTTACCTATGTTCTGTGCTGCAACTGAGTTGTTTGATAAATATTTTCTATCTCTATCTCTAATATTGCTTTTTGACAATCTTATCGGTATGAAAGCTAAGAGGCCTTGAAAAGCCAATTTCGTTTACACCTGGAGCTGATTAAATTGGAATAAAAAGTCTTTGTACCTTTAATTTTAGCGAGTTATCTTGTAACAGTAGAATCTTCTTTTCATCCTATTGTTTGGTAACCGGAAACCGGTAGAGTAACAAGCATATTAATACAATATTGTAATAGCGTTTTTTCAACTTCTGTGAACTGTGGTATCATCGACGTGAAACTTAATATCTTTGACGAAAGTAAAGATGCTAGTCCCTTTTATCGGCGCCAACGGCTATTTAGAAAACTTATTCGATAACTTTAATATTTTAAACAAACCTTTAATTAAAATATTTGAATTTTAATCGTTGTATGCGGCAAACTTGAACGCTTAACTGAAATTTAATATTAATGAAGTTGAAGTCATAAATAAAAAGTTATAAAACTATATCTTAGTTATTAACCAAGTCTCCGTGTAATTATGATGTTTTAATTACTGTGTCTTTATCTTCTCGGTTACGGTTGTTGTGGCGTATTAATTATTAGATATTTAAATGTTTAATTTATGTAAGAACATTAATCGAAATTTATTTTAATTAAGATTTTTCGTTTACCTTTTTTGATATCTTTATTTTATGTCTTAATTATCATGTTTCAATTTAATTTTTACATAAAGTTCAACGTCAGTTTAATTAGCTATCCCTATACATTGATTTCCGCCCAATATCCTAGCCTACTAGCAGAACTAAAAGCGTAATATGTACCTATCGTAATATATTATAAGCAATTTTACCATATTTTCACATCTTTTTTACTTAGAAGTGACTTTTTACCTTCCTTCCCTGACACCTAAGCCTAAAACCATCGTACCTAGTACCAGCCACAAAATCATCAAACAATCTCTAAGCCAACCATTCAAACTGGTATCATTATCATCACGATCAATATTCAAACCCCTTTTGAAACTATATCACTGGGCTTAGCGCAATCTAAAAAGACAGTAACATCATTATGACCAGCCCCCGCTAATAGAAATGCAATGCGCGTCGCCATCTGGTGTCACGTTTTGCCAAGTGCCTGTGCGAGCCAACTAGGGCTTCTGACGTCAGTTTTTTTTAGGAATTACAACCGCTTAGTCGTTATTATGTTTTAATGGTGAAGATTATGGCCATTGTTAAGTCTTATTGATAAAAAGTGGCTCAGGACTATTTCTGACCTTAAAGTAACTTACTGCTTTTTTTTGGGAGTGGGAGCAGATTTTCAACAGTTTTTAGTAGAAGCTACTTATACCTATTAGCCTCATCACATCAATCATCATCATTAAAAGCCCATTCTAGTCCACTGCTGGACAAAGGTCTCCCTTGATGCGCCTTTTTGGCTCAAATCAGGGGTGATGCCTTAATTACCACGCTCTGGGCCATATTTGTTAACCCATTTTAGCATACCATGCGCGAAGTCTTATATGAAGGTAGTTCTGTCTGTATGTCACCTTATGCCTAAATGGCAGCACAGATCGTAATAACGCGATCTGTGCTGCCATTGGGGGACGTTCCGGGTGCGCCCCGGGATAACGTCTATCTCTGTGAAGTTACTTCACAGAGATAGACGTTATCCCGGGGACAGACATAGGAATGACGGGATAGGACGGAACAGCGCGTGCGAAGCCGCAGGCAGCCTCCAGTCCTCCAAAAAAGTGATTCTAGGTTAAAAATCATCAAAATACTTACAAGCAAAGTGTATATAAATCGCCTGACTCCGAATCCTCCCCTTACTGTTCCACGCGTAGCATTCACACCCATACTTCCTCCCAAAATATTCATCCAGCTCGTTCCTCGTCACGTTAAGCTCTGCTTCCACCACCCTGATTCCATTCATAGGATCCACATGTTCCAGCTGCTCTGTTTTGTCAGTCCTCACATCATTGCATTTGAAAAAGACCTGCAACGCGTTTGCAGCTCTGCAGATCAGCGTGGCTGGTTTGGTTCTTAGTACATAGGAGTCTTTGGGTTCAAGAAGGAAGATTGGGAGTCCGTCTATGGTCTCGTCGTTTTCTGGAATGGGTATGTAGTCGTCTTCTTCAGGTTCTGGCTTGATGTCGGAGAGGTAAGGATCGAAGGTGAGGAGACCGTCTGGGTGGATGTATTCGGGGCGGGTTTCTTTGGCTGTGGTTTGTTCTGTGCCTGGAACAAGATTTATCTGAGTTATTGTCTTGCTTGGGTACGATTGTGTCTCTTATACGTTGCCTAGATACCTACTAAGACCAACAAATGTACACAATGAATGCCACTAATAAATATGAATATGATTATTCTTACCTAAAATACCTGTTGGTGCTTATTTATAACCCTTTCGTCTCAATAAATGTTTTACCATTAAGGATTGTTAACTATTCCAAGCTCACAGCTTTAAAATATTTACAAAGTTTCATCATTTTGGCCGTCAGTTAGAGCAGACGTGCTCATAATAATAATTTACCTACCTACTAAAATTTAATAATCACTTGCTGACTCATGACCTCGATTGCAACAACACTGTGACTGAACTGTGACATACATACGTGCATGTAAAGTGAAGTTCTTAAAATGGTTGTTTAACTTTAAAGTGTAATTAAAATTTACAATATGGATGCACTCACTCCCTACATTGAAGCTTTAAATGCAGCGTCCCAGGAAGAGACCCTGGAACTGGTCTCTACACCAGAGATACAGAACTGGATGTCAACAATCGAGCAGTGCCTTAATGAAGTGTGCTCAATAGCAGAAAATGGCAAGTTGAACAGCGAACAAAAGCTCAAAATTCATAACTTGTGCCGCAAAATAGGACATGGTACATCGCAGATGGCAGTGCATTACCAATCGGTCAAAACACGGGCTGTCGCAATGAACATTGAAACTCAAGCTCTGAAGGAAAATATAAATCTGTCCCAGCGGCTCCAAGACCTAAAAATTTGCATTGAAGAGACATCTAAACCTCCCTCCAGAAATTCCTTTGCCGATATGGTGAAGAAGGGTAGCAGTTACATCAAGCCCGTTAATGTCAGTTCTGTAGCTTAGCTATTTTCCCATATGACAAGCTTAAGTCGAGCGAAGAGACCAAAGCCCTTGTCCAAAAAATAATATGCCCCGAAGAGATGAAGCTGCAAGTCAGAGGCCTACGCAAGACAAGGAACGGAGGGGTGATTATAAGCACAGAAACGAGGGGTGACATTGAGAAGCTCAAGCAGTCGATGCAGCTTACAAACTCTGGCCTGCTGGTAGACGAGCCTCTCAAACGCGAACCCAGAGTCGTAGTTATTGGAGTGCCCTCATCAATGCAGGAAAAGGATGTGTTTACTTGCCTCTACAAACAAAATGTAGCCGAACTACTGCTGGATTACACGCTGGAAAAATTGCTTTCCTCAATACGATTGAGCCATAAATCTGGCAAGAAGGACGCTGAGACCTGCAATTTTGTGATCGAAGTACCAGCAGCTATTCGCAGGGCCCTAATAACAAAGGAGAGGGTTTTCGTAAATTGGTCCTCGTGTCCTGTGAGGGATTTCACTTTGGTCACACGGTGCTTCAAGTGCCAGCAATATGGACACGCTGCCAAGTCCTGTCGAGAGACGACCCACATCTGCAGCCACTGTGGAGGTCAAGGTCACTCAGTTAAGGAATGTATGAAAAAGGTGGAAGAACCCAAATGTGCTACTTGCCTACATTTTAAGAAGCCCAGTAAGCACATTACAGGTTCTGCTGAGTGTCCGGCAAAAATAATCGCAGAAAATAGGTACATAAACTCGATAGACTATGGAGGTGCCTAAAAGTGCCGATACAGTAAACATAGTAATAGGTATTTCTTTCTTTATACAAGGTTTTTGTTTTTTAGCATTCGTATATACCCGTATTATATGTACCCCTAAAATGTAGCCTATTAAGGGTTTTTAGCATTAGTTAATTTGAAAATCTGCACTGACGCTTTGTTTTACTTTAATTATGTAATTATTTATACCTATGTATTCGTTGTAAGCAATTTTGCCTGAGATACAGGTTTTACCTAGTTCAGGCACACGTAATCTATAGAATTTAAGTTATTGTTATTCTTTTGTTAAGCATTGGTCTTGAGATATTTTTGAATAAATTAATTATTATTTATTTATTTTATTCATAGACTTAAAATTTTTGCTATGTCTGGTTAGCTTAAAGAGAATGAGCACAGTTGAGACAGTATTGATAAATTTCAATTTATTTTCTAGATTAACCATAGCTTAAGTTAAAAAGCTAAAGTGCGTTTATCCCTTGATAGCTTTGTACTAGTTAAGTATAAACTTTTAAACTACCATGTCTGGGAACGGTAGGACTGGTTACGGAGCTGGTCTGTGGTTAAGCTTCATAACGAGTCCTCGAGAACCACATCGTTGGAGGTTCTATAAATAAATACAGACTTCCGATCGAATCGATGCCTACTGTATGACTAAGATACGAGTCAATTCATATAGATCCTTAGCATTTATGGCGCCCTGGTAGTTACTCGTATGAGATTGATTTCGTTTTGAAGCATGAGGTTAGCTTAAGATGGATACATACCTATTATATATCTGAAAGAAAAGGACGAAATAGGTGAACTGGTTTCAGACAGGTGGTTACAAACAAATTAGTTTAAAGTTTCATTGATAACTGTCAGAAATCCGCCTCCGCTCCCACTATTCACCAAAATACGGACCCTAAGAACTAGCAGGGAATAATTCCTTTTTTACTTTTTATCTTATCAAAAAGAATTCAAAACTATGTAGAATTGTAGAGCATTCCGGTACAGTAATAGTGCCGTCAAGCAATAAAACATAACTTTATAGTTTTCCGGCTTAGATACCGAGCACCGGATGAGCGTGTAAATTACAAGCACGAGGCTTAAATACCTACCTGGATATATTGCCTTTTATAACGCCATGCAAGCTTACGTAATAACTTGTAATATTCAGGAGATAAGATAAGGTTCACTGCAATTTTACTAGGAAGTCTTTGGTTAATTACAGACCTTACACTGTACTGTACCTACTTTATGCCTCAATTAAGTTTATGTTAGTAAGTACGAAATGTTTCTTACCTCCATTTCTAACAAATCCAATCAACATTGCAATAACAAACACAATTCCAAAATAATAATTTTGAACGCACATCACTAAATTCTATTTGCAAACTAAACTTTTTAAAATCTCGAATACGAACGCTATTTTATTAGCCCAGGAAATTTTAAAATACGAACGGCATTTGTTTATTTTTCTATACCAAGCCACTTTGAAATCCGATTTATTTTTTATACCGGCCAGTTCAGTCAAATTCGAAATTTAAAATCGGCGCGAAGTATTTGCTCGAGCACGTGTTATAAGGATGGGCTCGCAGTTGATACGTGCGCCCATAATGGGGTGCCGCGGAACACTGAATGGCTACCCTATAGCTTGAACAATGTGTTTTGATGTCGATCTTGTAACGTTTTTTTGGGAATTTTAAACAGCTTTTTGATGGACAGATGTTTAATAAAGTTAACTGTCGTGTTAACAGTTTGGTGGTAGTGGAGTAGGGAAGATTTATTTATAAGAAGAGAGAGAGTTATTCACAAGAACAGTGCACATTTTTAAAAAACCTTATGAAATAAATAGGTTTGAAAAACATGAAATTTCTTCATGATATTTGCTAATTTGTCTGATAAAGCTGCTTAAATTGAAAAACAGTATGATCTACTCAATTGACAATATTGACAAGTAGTACTTATCTAAGTTGGTATTTTAAACTTTACAAATCAGATCACCATCATCACAACTAACTAATAAAACGAACATTAAAAAAACACGAAACAATCGTTGACTGGAAATGATTAAGCTAAATAAACCCCCACGAAATTTACCCCTAGCGCCATCTATACATAAAGTCAGCGACTTAAAAAAAGCTTTCTGATACTTTAGTAACCTTGCTAGGTACCGCAAAGTTCCACACCTGTATATGAAAAGCTCCAAATACTAACACTAGCTCGTAACAAAGTTCGCCAAAGCTTTCATAGATGGCGCAGCGCCCCACAAAAGTTCGGAGCTTTGAAAGCTTGCGAAAGTTTCAATTAGGTAGTTCTCAGATTTCATGGCAGATGGAGTAAATCGTGTGTGGTTTGGTTGTGGTGTAACGGTTTCCGTATTAGTCGGAAAGATGGCGCTTGGTTTTGAGGGTGTATCAATTGAAGGGTGGAAAGAAATGTGCAATAAGTTTAGTAAGATTATATATAACAAAGTTCTTGAATTGTTCAATAGATGGCGAAACCAGTTATTCACGGGCTGGCAGAATATGAAAGAAGATAATGACATGACCCTGTGTTAATTTTTCTTTGAAGATCCTACAAGATTTTTAAACTTGTCATATTAGTTAGTATGTACTGTGTAACAAATCTTGCAACTGAAGTTTAGACCAAATTATCTTTAAGATTGAGCTGAAATTTTGTACTTGTGTAGGCATCTTATCTATCTATGTATATAATGAAAATTACAATATCAGAATAAAAAAATTACATCGAATATATACACTTATATCTGTTTCTTAAAAATCTAAGCCGTCACCAGAAGGCAGAGTGCCCAGAATGCTGGCAGCATTGCCACGTTGAATGGCAATGCTAATTAGAAGCCAGCATTCCGATCACCTGTGGACTCTATAAAAAGTTTAGTAAGATCTTTATAAATTGCGTGTGCCCCAGGACCCCAAGGACCAAGGGTTTCTACCCCAAACGGCTCAAATAGGTAACCTCGGTCAAGGTTAGCGTATTTTCGCCGTTTAAGGGACTCCGCTGATGTTGCTGCAGAACCGGCCCTTACCGATGTCCCTGCAAGATGTGAAGGCGCTAAGGTATCTACACACGTGGCATCCCAAACTAAAGGCCGACCCATCTTTCAAGGAATCAGAGTCATACCGTCAGGCCGTTTACCATCATCTCGCATAAGGCCACGTGGTTCGAGCGTAGCTGTGACACTGACGCTGGTAAAAGCCCGACGGATGATGTCATTAATTGAACCAAAACAACCATTTTTCTTGTGTAGGTAAGTTCAGTGACAATGCAATGTTATGATACCTATCATCGAGCCAAACAACAGCAAACTTTAGTTTGTTGTTTTGAGTTAAGTAGGTAGGTTCGTGCAACTTATTTACACCTTAGTCGATAGATCGGACATTAACAAATAATTAACAAGGTATCTTACTCTACCTAACCCCACAGGTTGCCAAATACAATTCCACGATTAGCAAGACGAAAATGGGGAACAAAATTCGGGGATCTTCTGTACCTTCACCCGACATTTGCACATGGAACGTCTTCGAAATTTGAAATTCAGAATGATTGATTCCAAATTCAAACGTGGCTAGCAGTGTTGCCAACATTGAATATTGATTGTACAAAAGGAGCTTGGCGCCAAAGCGTATTTTCAATTCAAAATTATTCCTCAAACATCGACTTCTTTTGATGGAGTAAAAATATGTAAGTAGCTGAAATTCCCAGTCACATTTTCATGTTCCAAATAACATTTCTCATCCCTTTCCCTCGTTCGAAATTTTACTTTTTCTCTCTTTCGTAAATTGCGGTACGGAAATTCAAATTTGGCGGGCCGCTCGCCTTTCCGTTGAAGATATTCAAGTCTAATGAGCTGGTAAAGATTGAACAAAAATATCGAAGGTGAGGCTTGTAGGCCGATTTGAAAATTACCTTAATTTTCAATAAAAGTCTGAGTTAACCGAGAAGATGGTATCTGCGAAATAATGAATTTCTATGGCACTCAAGCTAAAATATAGGCACACGACACAGAATAATAACGAAATAAGTAATGTTGACAACGTAACTTTTATTGAAAGAAAATACACCACCAAAGTTGGTGGAAAAGAAAAACACCCATAATACCCTCTAATGCCGAAAAGACCAGCGCAAGACAAAGTGAGAGAAAACGAACAAAGTTAAGTAAATCCGTATTTGTGGGCACTGCGGATTGTGGACACTCCAGTAAGGTAAGTTTGTAGCCGGCTTACTTGAAGTGGGGAAAAGATTTTTAGAAGATACGATTTTGTTGCCTGTAGGCGTGTATTTGGAAAAAGGCGAACGTGGTCGGAGGGCGTACTACACTATATATAGGTACTTAAACGTTTGCCGATTCGCAACCTCTATTCAAGAACACGTTTACACCAGTGTTTTTAAATTCTTTGTGAGATATGGCCGGCCTACTGCGCCTTAAGCTTGCTAATTCTTTGAGCAACGATAACTTTATTTCTCGGATGTCCATGACGTTGGGCTAGCTTATTTAGTCGTCTGCTCTATAGTCGTATCGTCTAAAAGTCCCTCTTCAAGTACCTTTCAGCAACCCGCTCACGTCCTGCAAACGAGTCGAATCCGCAGCAATTGTTCGAATCTTGGGGACTTAACTCGATCAGTCCCGTTGCCGGGCGATAAACCGATCACGGGTGATTACCGAAAATTTGGAAGAAATAATTAGCTGGCAACCCTTTCAGAGTCTTTCAAGTGGTCAGGTGGCAAGAGCTTAGAATGAGAACTCATCTTCTTCCGTTTATGGGTCATTCATGTCTGACTCATCAAAGATATCATCATCATCTACTACCTATGCTAGATCACTGCTGGAAATAGGCCTCCCCTGAGGCCCTGATATGAGCCTAGATAATCCATTACCTACCTAAGTCTTAATAGTTATTCAAACAATCATTGACTCAATACATTGCCTCATTTGCCACTATGGACGTACCTACCGGGTCCTGTGCTCTGAATTACATAACTCAACTGACACCTCTAAGTTATTAATTAGGTAGGTACCCAATCACTTACTTGTGAGCTGTGTATGTCACCACACCATGCTACAATGACTGATAATCAATGAGGATGATAAATTGATAACCTAGATTCATTTATTCCTGAATAAAATTTGTCGATCTTGTTATTATGTTTTATTACACTCTGATGAAAGGAACAACACATTTCAAAAGCGATTTTTTGATCAAAAACTCATTTCACGGTCCCATCAACACAAGTGTTCACTCTCACGTTCTTTATTAATATTTTTATCGGAATTAATACCTTTATCTGATTATCTGTTGGAAAATAAATATTATTTCATTATTTCGCAGCGTAAGCTGATGCGGTTTCACGCTGCAACGCGTCTGAATCAAGATTCATTTTGGGCTTTTTATTGTTGGAAATGTTTTTTAAGCACGTGGTTATAATTTGGGCTACAGTTACTTTAATATTTTTTTTTTTACTGCACAAAAAAACAAAAGTAACGTAACTGAATATGGTTAGGTAATATTCAACCACACCCAATATGAGTAATATGGGAATATAACTGAAATCAGCATGGACGATGGCCATCATCATAGTTTTATGGCTTTTATAATTTTTCCAAATTTTGGTCATACTAGATGAAAATTAGGGTTTTGGCAAAATCAAAGACATTAAAAATTAACAAACCGGTCATTTTACATAGTATTACCTAGCTATAAATTGAGCAGAGCTTGTGGTTATACATCCAGATGATAGTGTACTGATGATTGTACCTTAGATAGAACATTACTACTAAAAAGGCTTTATTGTCTGCTCACAAAATAAAATAGCTCTCTACTGTTTCAGTTGATAATTTAACCAATAACCATCTCGTATGATCCGGCTTGCGCTTATAATCCGGGAACGTTCGTCTACCCTTTAACCAATACGTGACCACTTCGGCTGTAGGAATGTATGGATGTGGTGGTAAGTAACCTTAGGTGAATATTCCAGGTTCGACCCAGAATCTTAACTTTCCCGTTTCCAACCATAGCAGAGAAAAGACGCGAGATAAAGTTAAGTTAGAGAAATAAGTTGAAATTAAGTAAACTAATTATTGTTACGAATATAGAACTTAAGCTTGAACTATTAATAAGCAAGGATCCACAACGATCTTGTATGTGCGTGTGAGTGATGAGTGATGATGACAGCTCAGCAATACTTGTGATGCTACTCCAACCTGCAGACTACAGAGTGTTCGGTACAACGCCAAAGTTAGTCACTATGGAAACTGGGGTGTAGGTGGAACCAAGTGCAATACCTTGCCGACTTTTAACCCTGAAAAGCCTCTCGGCTATTTTAAAATTTTTCGATTATTTTCCCAAATTTGAACAGTGCAGTAAGAAAAATCTTAAAAATAGCCGAGAGGCTCTACCAAGTTTTAAAGAGCCACCAAGCTATTGCACTTAGTATCCCCTGCCTCTACCCTCAGTTTCCATATGACAAACGTTGTGCCAAACACTTTGTATAAATAGCGAGTAGCTTGAAGCTACTTAATTGCGAGAAGCACAAAACAGATGATGTGGGCAGAAACCAAATGAGGACTAACAGTAGGCAGACATCAATGATCAATTCTCTAGATCCTCACCACCTGAAAATTGCTTTACCACATCCGTCCCCCACAGCTCCCTGCACCCGGCTTGTCTCGTGTCGCCCGCAATCGGCTCAGTGGCCAGCGCGGCGTAAAATTGTGTTTGACGCGCGCTCGGACGCTCAGGCACAAGGGGGTGTAGGGGGGTAGTTAACACTTTGCAACTCTCACTCGACAATACCTCATCAAGAATAGCGAATAATAGTAAAGTCTAGATAGTCGACGATATGATATGGGTACCATTGTCAGGTGAAAGGATAATTTAATTTTAATGTATTAATTTAATTGATTAATACAATTGTATGATTATGGTATATTATAATTAACTAAAGACTATGCTATAAGTTTACCTACACTGTAGTAAGCTTTTATTATTTTGTGACATTTAATTTTTTATTATCAATAAATGAGTTATGTTATGAATCAACAAAGTTCCGAAAATTGCAATCAAGAATTGATAGAATGAATTTAGTTTCGGTTCTAGTACTAGAAGAATCTAGCCTTCAGTGAGGATAGGGCAAAGTCCGGATATTTGTTGTAATTTGGATAGCCTATATCCAAATTACAACAAATACCTATCAATCACTGACGGCTAGCTTCTTCTATTCGTGCACCGACATCTCGCAGAAAACTGAACGCATCCTTCAACCTGACTTAAAATTACATGGGTTGTCGGCAGTTCGTACACATGACCCTTAAAAAATAGTTTTTTGTTTTCATAGATTAATTGTCAGTTTGTTCACTCCTTCTATATGGTTGAAATTTGCACAGAAAAATATATACAGTTCTTGGAAAAAGTATTACGTGTTTTGAAAAATATACAGTTCTTGGAAAAAGTATTACGTGTTTTGACTATAGACAACCATAGACTAATAACTATCATCATCCAAATTGTTTCCGGAAGGTTCCTGAGATTTTGGCTACGTGCTTTTAGAGTTCTGATCGCCAATTTGAACCATACAGACAAGAAAACAAAGTCCGTTCCTTTTCGCATTCAATACTCAGTGACAGAATACAGCAGGGAAAGAGCTAACAGGGGGAAATTATCGCAGCTTAGGAGAAAATCTCCGTGTTATGATTTTGCGGTGCCGCGCAGATCAACGTTTTAAGTAAGTGCCTATGTTGCGGGGTCGTGGACAGGTGCTTTTTTGTTTGGAATTTGTTATGGAATTTTTTTGTTTACAGAAAACATATTAAAAGTTAGGTAGGATGGAAAAGGGAACCGTAGTTCTGAGACATGGAGGTAACTGGCTCGTAGCAAACAATCGATATTTTGCCGCAGGCTGGATCGTAGAATCAGCCCGTTTGTAGAATAGCTAGGCCGATTGTAATCGTGACACCGATAGAATTTTTAATTGTTTTTATGGTCACTAAATCATTTATGTTCAAAAGAACCATGCAAGTCGAAAAGTTCATAATGTATCTAAAAATATAAGTGTAAATCCCAGAGCAACGAGTCCATCAAATATCAGTTTCATTTTAAATTACACGAAAAAAGAAGTCCAGAACCCTTCCCGCATATTCCCCCGAAGTACAGTCTGCATCAAACCTCTTGGGACCGTAAAAAGCGTCGCTAAAACGTCGGCTCTCATGCGGCAAAATCATATTCTGTTAAACTCGTTACTGTCCGCGCCTTGTCGCGCTGACCTAGCAAGAGGCGGGATAGAGCGGATACGACGTGCTTTTTACAAGATTTTCTTCACCTGTAATATACATGTTTTTACTGACACTCTTAGTAGAGTAACTTTTAAAGACAAAGTCGGGGGTTGATATGTCTTGCCCGACGATATCTTCTCATGTCTCTATTTCTGATTTATATCCAAATCTATAGGTATTCTGCACAAGAAGCATTCTGTAGTTCTAATCTAATCTACATCACGGATTTCTCGTAAACCCGGACTACTTTTCTCTTATTGTTGGTACTCTTGTTCTCACAACACGCTTTTACACGTAATTTCTAACTTAACCTGGGTCGCGATCACGGTGTGATAAAAGTAGTTAACTATTGGCATTACAGCTCAAACGTTAGCAGTTGAAGCGTTAGGGTGCGCATTCATAGGTGGGCATCGGACAATCCACTGAAAAGTGCGCCAATTGCTCGGCAATCCGAATGACGTCATCCGCACTAAACGGAAAAATTGCTTTCAAGAATCCTCGCCGGCATTGCCGATAGTCCGCTCCGTGCAGTGCGGATCTTTTATAGCAAACCATTGATGAGGCCCCAGTGCGGAATGTCCGATGCCGGCCTGTGAACGAACACTCTAAGGTTTTAGCTGCTAACGCTTGAGCCGTAATGCCAATAGGCAACTACTTTTTCCACACCGTGATCGCGGTCCTGATGTTGTCAACCGTAATGATGTCGGCTGCAGCAGTGAGCCTATCTATTCTCCTGCGTATGAAGTGATTACCTACCTAGTCTAGTTTTATCCACACTACTCCAAACACAGCCACATCGCTGTGAAAGCAATACTGTATTGGGTTTTTAGCGCAGGACTCAACTGTCGGGTGATAACGTAAAATATTGGCTGAGAGCCTTTTGCCCAGTGATGATTGATTTTAGATTGGACTCTACTTCGCTATCTTGGGGTAATCGGGTTTTACGGGTCGTTTTGAGGGTTAAAAGAAGTGTCTAATTTGAAAAGGTTTTTGATATAATATGATTTAGCACAATTGCAAATTATTTTCGAGGCCGCTTATGAACGAATTTACTTTTTCTAGAATTTTTTTGTACACGAAAAGTATTTTTTCTTATTCCTAATATTTTTAAATATTTTTTTTTTCGATTAAATCACGCAATCTGTCCTCATTCTGGTCCCAGGCCACTTCACATACCAAATTCAATATTCTCACAGGAAAGACCACAACGGTCACCATTCCGTGGCCACTTCAATCGACAAAATGGCGGATACCTAAAACAATAAGAACTACAGAACCCAGTGATGCGTTCTTACAATTAAAGTATTTTTTATCCCTTCAAATGAGTCAAGTGCCTATCGCATTGCAGGGCTAGAGTTTACCACGCTTTTTTGATATTCCCCTAAATTCGATCAACTCTATTATTATAGCAATAAAGTTCAGAGTTGAAATTGTGGGAAGAAAGGGTAGGTTGGCCAGGGGGTGTAAGAGGGTATCGGTAAAATGATTTCATACAAAACGGCTTATGAAGAGCCCTCTAAATATTGCTGTAAGAGCTTTGGTGCAAGATACCGCAATTTCAAAACTAATAAAGCTTTTCAGTGCTATTGTTTTGGTGTTTGTGGGAATTGTTGGTTTTGAGCATTACCTAGGAACAAAAAGGGACAGAAATAATTGATAATATGATTTGAAAATCAGTAGATTGGTTAGTTAGTACCTACGTATCTATTATGCAATTTTTTTAAACTTAACATTTTGATATCTACTCACTTTGTGCAATCAACCAGGCATTCAAAATTTAACAATCCTATTACATTGACATATTTATTACTTACCAAAGGTAGGTAGGTACATACCTATTTACCTAAAGAGAGATTTAATTGTCATAAAATAAGCCAAGCCAGTAAAAACTCGCCGTGTCACGGCAAACATGGTAAGAAACCGAACCATTGAGTTTGTGGAGTGACAGAAAAAGCTTTTGCTTTCTTATCAGAAACATTCCTGCATTGAAAAGCTAAGATATCGTCGGTTGGCAAGGCACCTATACAAATAATACCTACCAAATAGAAACCTTGAAGAAACCCACGACCTTATAAAGTCCCAAAGCCTCCATGATATTAATAAGCTACATTTTTTACGAGACAATTTCCCGGTGGTTCGCTATCTCCGCTAGCCACGACTTGACCGACATATTCGCAGCCTTATGATCTTACACTTGCGGATAGGAAATACGTAGAGAGGTCTTTGTTGATATTTGCCCTACTAACTCAAAAGGTGGATACAATCATGTCTAAATCTTAAATGTTGCCAAACCTGGGTTTATGATTCAGGCCACCATAATCAAATAACTCAGTGGTACCTACCTGAATACCTGAAACAAATTTTTGGACAGGCTCTGCAGACAGGCAAACTACAAACATAGAACATTTCTTATTAATATCTACGTATTTCAGAAAACAAATTGGGAATAATGTAATGGAACTTTAATGTGAAATCGTTTGGTTTGATAGTGTAAGGAGTACTGAGTACTTAACTTTCATAAACAAAGATTCCTACAACAAAATATTAGCCAGGTAGTTATGCCGAATGCTCCGTGCGTTTTCTGTTCTAATAAACGAATATATTTTTACGATTCTCGCGCCATCTCCCACAATCCGATGAGTTACCGCCACAGCCCGCCCGCGACGTATGCTGTTCTATATTCAAATTGAACGGCGCAAGGAACGATCGGCCGCCATTTTGTCGTCGTCAACCGTCTCGAGAAAATGGCGGACTGTAAGCCGCTTAGAGGAAAATGTGCTGGGTATTTTGAATTCGCTGAAATATGGTTGGTAATGTTTTGATAGAGCTTTTGATTGTGTTGCCTGTTTTACGTTGAAATGTTTGGAAGTAGCCTAGACTTAGCTGCCAGTTATTACCTCCATAAATCGAATATCTACGACTATACAAATAACCATTTGCCTACCTTCAAAAAGTAGTCGGTCAACAGTAAGTAACTACAAACACCCAACATTCTTCAGCGTGATGACACCGGAAATCATTGAAAGAGACTATTCATTACTTCTACGGGCTGCTAAAATGATGATAGTGAAGAGAAATATTAAATTAAATTAAAAAAACATTGAATTAAAAGCCACAAACGCCATAACCATTTCATAGAGCCATTCATACTGGAACTCGCTCAAGCACCGAACAAATGTCGTATCGATATAAAATCGAATTAAAATTGATATCGAGTTGAATGGAATCTGTGAATTTAGAGTTTGTCCAACCGAGCGTGGGTAATGGTGGTATTATACGAATGTGTTCGACAACTGTTTTGGGGTTTAAAGATTTGTGGTGATTCGTTATGACTTGAAACATTTTAATAGGCTTTGGAGTGAATGTTTTGAAATGCAAGAAAAATTTCTAGATTTCAAGACTTTCTTGAAATTCCTGTTCTCTGGTTTTATCCACTTATTCATCTACATCTACAGACTGTACCTACCAGTCCACTAATGAATACAGGCCTCTTCCCTGAATAATATTATGGTACCTACCGTGGAGTTGGCCTTTTGGTAGAAGTGATGTAATTTACAAGTGTCCACCTCCACAGGTTAAATCTCGTCGTGTCTTGAAGTTCTATGGCAACTTTGGCGACTCTGTGCTCTATTTGTGTATCACTAACAATATCAACACCGCGATACACTACTACAGTTACTATTTACTATTCACGCTCGACCGTGGTGGTGATCCCTAAGGTAGGAAATAATTTGAGCTGTATGCATTTAACAAGCTTAATATTCAACATGTTAATCCCAGATTGAATTAACACCTTCCTTGTAGATGGCGCTTAGATCGAGCAATAACTCCTTCGCATACGCGAGGGTCATACAGGGTGACTAAAAGGTGGATTTATTTAGCACATCTTCTTTCATCATTGGCATCATAAGTGGCCCTTTTCATCTTTTTAAAATGTAGATGAAAAAGGCTACCTTACATCATCTTATTTATAAGGTTCTAACAATTCGTAAGTAGCTTCGTATACGAAGCTACATACATTGTCTTTTTCACTTTTATAAGAGGTGTGAACCTTATGAAAATAAATCACACAGCACCATCTAGCCCCAAAGTAAGCTACTCAAAGCTTGTGTTATGGCCCATAACACAAGCTTTGAGTAGCTTACTTTGGGGGATTAAATATATCAGATAACTAGTACCCATAACTTATGAGTACTAGTTATCTGATATATTTAATACATTATATACATAGACAGATATATTTTTTTGATACATAGAAAACACCCAGACCAACGGAACAAATTTCTTCAGATCGTACACAAATTTGTTCCGAGGCGGGAATCGAACCCGCAACCTCTTGCGTCGCAGGCGGACTCTCGCCCGCTGCACCACTGAGGTCGTCAAAATAAAGAAGGCCGACGCAAGCGCGATGCCGTCATAGTTAACAGGTGAAATAAACGTGCTGACGTTGCAGGAAATCTCATTCGTAGGTGGCGCAGGTCCCGTTTTTAGGACGGTTAGCCTGTCAGGCGTTAATCACTTCGGATAAAATTTTCATACAGAAGTCACGACTGCCTGAAGTGTCTATCCAGTGTCCAGTCCAAAGCTCTCTAGTTAGGAAAGTTTCAAAATACACAACTATTAAATTCAACGATGACCTTGCTACTGAAAATATGCACGGCTTAGAAATGAACCTAAATCTGCTGCCATTCGCAGACTAAATTGTATTCCAAAATAGGTTCAGAACACCCTATACAAGCCTCATGCAAGAGACGGTCCATCGCAATCCGCTTATGTAAACTGGAAGACGGTGGGAGCCACATGTCCTGCCGCACCTGACAACACCCTGTATAATCCAGTACGCGGATTATTATTAATTCAATCTCTTGGTTGATTGTGTGATTATGGAAAATAACAGTAACAGAATAAAACAATTACAACTAATATATACACTTATATCTATTTCTTAAAAATCTAAGCCGCCACCAGAAGGCAGAGTGCCCAGAATGCTGGCAGCATTGCCACGTTGAATGGCAATTATGTGTGATTATTATGGACATTGCTTTCAATTTCTGTATTCAATTGTACCCGTTCAGAAAAAGGAACCAATTTTGTTATTTTTACTACGAAGGTATCGCAATAATTGTGAGGACTAACTTCACTGTTCCTATATACATCATCGAACTTCCTTCTGCCCGCGGCTCCGGGCGCGTATTTTCGGTATAATAAGTAGCCTAATTATCTAACTTGGGCTTTGCTCTAAACGTAGGTACGCCAAATTTCATCTTGATCTGTTCCGTAGTTTCGGAGATCACTGGAGGTAACAAAATTCAGATTTCACAAACTTTCGGCTTTATAATATTAGTAGGAAATAGGATATGTAACGTGACTTCATACTATAATAATATGTAGTGATCCTATAAACTTAGAGCAAAGGAAGTTTTTCCCAAACAAATTGTATGAAAAACTCGCGCTAAACATTACTGAAAACTCAGAAATAGCCAAATAACAAAATACGAAATTAATTCGAAAACCAAATCTAATCAAAATTCATTACTTTCATGAATGAGAAAAACAGGAGAGAAAGTTTAAACCAAAAAGAATTGTTGTTGGTGTTGTAATACATAGTTGATGTCCTCCTAGCCGAATTTCGACGCCGGCCAGTCTCATTAGAGAATAGCCAGATGCACAGGAAATATTATAGCGCACAAGTGTGTGCACAAGCACAGGTGCACTCTCTATTTCCTCATTCTCATAATCCGATGGGATGGCAGACTGACACGATCGGGGAGAGGTCAAGCGCAGGAACAACGGCTTACCGTGCTTTGAATGAATGAATGAATGAATGAATGAATGAATGAATGACAATGTTGTAACAATTATGTAGTAAGTTAAATATCTCGTTTTAATGAGTCTAAAGTCATTTACAACGATATATTTACCATTAGATATTTGAGTTTTGAGCTTTCCAATATTTCGGCACTGTTTCATGCGCCACGTGTTTCATCACGAAATAACTGAAGGTACTGAGTTTTTATTGGCATACCAATGACAATTACTTTAGTGTTATTAACCATGATAGCTTTAAAAGTTTTAGTGAGATAGGTGCCCGTATTTACTATCTAATTAAAACAGAAACGACTCTCGCGTTAAAATTTAAAAACAATGGTTTGCTTGCAATAAATAATATCCGCCCGTCCGGCACTATCTGTTGAGCGCACGCGACACCTTCCGCGCATCCTCGCGAATACGCGCAACGTAACGACAGCAAAACAAGCGCTATCTTCAAAGAGACTTTTATTTAATAGATGCTTTATTAAAATTTGTTATGTATAAAGTTAGCATTTTGTGTATTATCTTCGGCCCGGATGAGTTTTGGATAGTATGTATTTTGCGTGCAAAAACTAGTGAAAGCCTATAACCGTATGTTTAGGTACAGTGAAGCATGTGAGCGTATTGATTTAAACATAGGGCGTGCTTAAGCATTGATGTGGGAATAATACGGGTATACCTATGTAATATCACCGATTGGTTTTCTTTTGTTATGTTCCTTTGGATGGTAAAGTCTACTTGAAGACCAGGATGATTCGTTTACTATCTAAATCTAAATCCCGTTGAACGCGTGTACGAAGCGCGTAACTTAGGTCTTCATATGGACTGCAATCTTCGCTTCGAAAAACATGTAGCTAATACTGTAGCCAACTGTTTTTACAGGCTGAAAGTCTTATATAGAATGAGGTCTCATATTCAAATGGACCTACGTATACGTCTAGTTGAGTCACTTATACTATTCAAGTTGAACTACTCTGATATAGTCATTAGTCCTAGACTGCTTGCTAGAACGCAAAATTTGATTCAGCGAGTACAGAATGCCTGTGCTCGTTTTTGTTTTGATATCCCGTTGAGAGGTCATGTTACGCCGTTTTTGAATCAACATGGCATTATGAAAATGAGGCATCGTAGAAAACTTCATTTAGCTTGTTTACTGTTTGGTGTCCTAAACCACCGAGTACCCTCTTATCTCCATGAGAAACTTTCATGGATAGGCAGCACCAGATCGTGCGGACCCCGTCTGAGCGCCAAACAGCTCTCGATGCAGCACCATAATTCGGCCTCCTTTCGTGGTAGTTTCCGCTACGCTGCGTCGCGGTGCTGGAATAATATTCCCCCTCCAATAAGGAACTTGCAAAGCTATTATGGATTTAAAGTCAAACTACACAATTTTATTTTTGAAGGTCAGAAAAGACAAGAGAGTCATAAAAACGATACAAGTATCATATAATGATGCTATGTACTTGCATTAAAATAGTTATTTTTGTACAATTTATTACCTACACTATATTTTTTGTTTACTTGTATAGAAAATAACCCATATTGTGTCATGTGGGCTTTGTTTCTTCATGATTTTCATGAAGGTCTGGTCGGCTGGAAACAATTAATTTTTATAAGTTTATAGTTCAGCGTCTCATCCTAAATTCTTGTAATGTTTATGATTTCGTGACATCTATATTGTATGTATCTTGTATTTGTCAACTGTTGCCGTAGATTATGTTTATTTTTAATTGATAAGTATATTTTTGATTGTTAAGTGAGTTATGTGTTATTTTAAGTATATTTTTGATTGTTAAGTGAGTTATGTGTTATCTTCCGTGACGTCACCAAACGGCTCTGTCGGAAGACCAGCGTTGGTTGTAACGTGTTTACGACTAGCTCATGCTGAGACAGAGACCGTTTTGTGACTCTAATCAACTGAAGCTTTACTCTTTTACTTTATTTTTAAATCGTGTTTGTTGATTGAGTTACAAATAAAATATTCTATTCTATTCTATTCTATTCTAAATTTACACGATTAGGCGCTTTACCATATCGCATTAAAAACAAGATCGAACTCTCAATTTTCAATGACGTTCCGCTTCATCCTACAAACTGGTTAAATGACCTCCGTGACGTAGCGGGCGAAGGTCCGCCTGCGATGCAGGAGGTTGCGGGTTCGATTCCCGTTAGTTCCCGGAACAAATTTGTGTACGATCTGCAGAAACTTGTTCCGTTATATGTTCCGTCTATGTATAATAAATAACATCTATCTATGTAGTGTATTGTATTAAGTATATCAGTTATCTACTTACTTAGTACTTACTAGTTACCCATAACACAAGCTCTGCTTAGCTTGGGGCTAGATGGTGCTGTGTGAATTGTCCAGCATTATTTATTTTATTTATTTTATAAATTATCTAATTTGATGGAATTGTTTCAGGTACAAACTTAATTGCAAATTGTGCTTTCAAAATTTTTTGTAGAGAGGATCTCTAAAAAAATTATTTAAAAATCCGACTTGAAAATTGCCATCTTGTTTTGCCAGCAGTACAGCGGGCCGGCCGACTATTAATCATGGTTTATCGAGTGCTAATCCAGGTTTAAATAGATAACTATTCGAGTCGGCCATTGTCACGAATAGGGTTGTGCCGAGGAAATTAATTATATTCACACATTGTCTGGATTCTGTGTGAGAGAGGTTAACTTTGATCTTTATTTATTAGTTGTGGTAATTTAAGCTGAGCTTGCCTCATTTCTTATACAGGTACAACGCGGATTTAAAATGATGAAAAGACAAAAACATATATTATTTTAAAAGGGTCTACAAAATGATATAAAACCGGAAAATCTTTCATAGATTGGTTTGAATTGCAAAATGCGTTACTATCATGACTCTTTGAAATAGCAACTAACAGGCTAAAGGTTTCTTCGTCGACGAAGAAACCTTAATTAAGTGATATTTTTGATTTCATCGCTTCGGTATGTAACCATTGCGACAGAAATCAAAAATGTCACTATTATTTCCGTGTCAGTCTTTAGTTTTATAATTTGACCTTTTCTAAGTGTACCTACATTTATTGTATTTATGGAAATATTTGATTTGATTTGTGGCCTAATTTGAACAATCACTTAAATAATTTAATTATAGAAATCAATTTCATTTTAACAGCATACAGAAATACACAACATTATTAATTTTTCGAGTAAAAATAAACTCAATCTGACTGTTTTAAACCGGAAGAAATGAATAAATTACTAATCTACGCGAATCACTGAGATGTTAGTTTTATGAGACATCTACCAACTTCCTCTCATGATGATGTCAACCGTCCGGCATTAGGAACCACCCTCGTGAACTCAATGTTTATTCACACAATAACAGTAGGCATTGTCTTCGCAACCCTATACGCTTTTGTGTTGTGACACCTGCCTTTTTGTGGGATTGTGCAAGAAATATTTCAGGCTGATTCTGTTGAGGCGAGTTTATTGTGGAGTAGATTATGCACCGCTTGCCAGGATACTGACTAAAACATGATTAGTGAGTTGTCGACCATACAACCATACAAATGCGACTTGAAAATAATAAGACTTTGAAAAGGCCTTGTGCACGCTGTTTAATTAGGTATAAAGAAAAAAAGAAATAGGGTTTTTTTATTTAACACATCAAAAATCAAAACGTCAGCAACAAACAACTTAACTAGACTTAACTTAGTAATCGAGAAATAAATTTAGGCTTTCTAGTAGGTATGTAGCTGTACCTTAGCAGATTTTTGTCCCTCGTACTAGCTCTCTGAAAAGCCTGTATGGCGAGGTTACTGTGATTTCGCACTGTCTTTGCTTTGTACCCTCTTAGCCTATGAAGGAAGGTAATATAAAATTAATTTAAATTGGTAGTAGTCTTCACAACAGGGTAAAAAAATAAATAAAAGTGAAAAAAGTAAATTAAGAATTAATACAAGAAACAACTACTGAAGGTAGCAGGTAGCTACTATATAAAAATTAGTATTAGTTATTAGTAAATAACTAATACTAATTTTTATGTGCACTTGGGGAGCTGTTGGGTATAAGGGTGGTGGGGAGTGAGAGAGACGCTAAACTATGTAGTGTATATGCGTATTTGTGTGTCTGATGGTTAATGGATGAATGCGCGCTCGCGTGGATGTTTGTGTGTGCGTGTGTTTGTTTGTATGGTCACTGCAGGCATTTGTTTAAATAGATAGATAGATAGATAAATCATTTATTTGCTTCTGCAACACACAGTACATAGGTATTTATAAATATAGGTTCCACAACACAATACTTAGTTAATTTATAGAAATCCGAAAAACGCCAGATTTAGTGGCCGTGACCCACTTTCATGCCTTTGCGGTACCACCAACGTGCGAGGACGCGCGCAGCGGCCTCGGCGGCGGCGCCCCGCCCGCTGCAGCTCCAATACGCTTAATTCAACATACAGCATGGGCACTGAACGTGTTAAAAATAATCTACAGCACTTGGAGAGCGGCGCAACCTTCCAGTTCCACGACTCAAAATCACAGGTAATTATGGCAAATTACTTCTAGACACCATTCCTTTTAAATCGTTAACATGCATAAAAAGCAGACATAAGCAGCTACTCATAGATAAGAGCTCACAGACAACGCTGATTTGTTCCGATTCAAATTGAAACATTAAAAACCCTTTCAATAAATCACGTTTAGAAAGCCTATCGCTCTAACGCCGCTAAGCACGATCCGATCTTACAAAACATAAATTTAAATTTTACAATTGCACACCCTTTATGTTCGCCCTCGCTGTTTCGGAAATCATCGGGGCTAGAGAGGGGACAGAAGAACTTCAGTCTTTTTTTCTGATAACCTTTCACAGTGGGAATCAAGACTGCTCTTTAAATTTATGACGTGTTTCATCAAGAAGTAGTCCCCAAATCTTCTAAAACCTTCTTCAATATCATATCAATAAGACTTGGGTATTTGCCCACCGAAGGGGACTGATAAAATCCCTTTCGGCGGGATGCTGTCTTATTTTATGCAACATATCAATAGAAACACAACAATAAATTCTAATAATAAGTTTATTACCGAATTTCATCTAAAGATAAATAAATAAATAAATAACGCTGGACAATTCACACAGCATTATCTAGCCCCAAGCTAAGCAGAGCTTGTGTTCTAGGTACTAGATAACTGATAAACTTAATACAATACACTACATAGATAGATATTTTTTATTATACATGGAAAACACCCAGACCAACGGAACAAATTTCTGCAGATCGTACACAAATTTGTTCCGAGGCGGGAATCGAACCTGCAACCTCCTGCGTCGCAGACGGACCTTCGATAGTTTCCTAGTTTTGTTAAAGCAACTTTTTATCGATCTTGAAATACTTGCATAGTAAAAAAACTGCATCACAAGCGTATGGATAGAGTATGGATGGATGGTCTACCTACTTTAACCATAAAAATAGAGGCCCTGAAAACTAAATATGATAATTAAGAGATTCAATCTTGATTATAAAACACTCTTCCCATCACTAATCTACCTGCACAGTTTCATCCAAGTATCATATCTACCACTCCAGCTTAAAGTTCAAATTCCCTCGTCCTCCCTAAATCTAGTCCAAGAGCTGTTTTGCAAAAAAGAGTTTAATAGAATTTGGCGTATCTTTCTAATGGAGCCGCGGCATAATGAAATAAGGTATCTACCGTAATGGGAATGCTTGGATTTATTCAAAAATGGCTTTAATTCAATATGCGGAATCGAATCTGTTGATTTATTGCGTACTTTCTGGTTATAACAGCTTCCAGTCTGGTTACTATTGGAGATTCAATTCTAGGAATTCGTACAGATGACGTATGAGAAGTGTGAGTTTCTAATCAAAGATATAAGTAATATTGTGTTTATATTCTTTTTCCTTCATTTTCTTATCTTGTAAGGAACATAAAATTATCGAGAAAATGCAATTACCTACAGTTGAATATTCTCAATAATTTTCTTTTCCTAACAAATTGTGAAAATGAAAGACAAAGCACAAAAACACTTCATTACATCTGTGATTCGGATCTTATTTATTACACTGAGTTGCATGATTTTCTGCCTATTTTATTGAAATATATTTAACATACAAGTAAACTATTAAAATACCTAAATAGCTAGTGGTTTCGTAATGTAAGTAGCTGATATGATACCCAACAGAATTTTCATTGTAACATAACACTTAAAACAAATTGCCTGCTGTCCTCCACTAATTAAAGGAAATGGTCTAGAAACAAGATTGCGTTATTGTTCTCTCTACCAACCACTCTGTCCCTTTCTAACGTTCAAAAGCTCCATAGTTTCATCCCTTTCACCCTAAACGTTCCAGAGATGTCACTCATTATGCTAAATATCCCACCCCAGTCCAAAGATTTTAGATAAACGTAGACTTCCGAGCAGGATGGTGAATGCCGCACAACTAAATGCACGAGTAACGTAGAAGTAAAATCATGAATTTATCTAAGTAGACGTAAACCAGTCGACTGCTCCAAGTATCTCTGGAAGTCGTTAAACGTGAACTTCATTAACAAAGAAAATAACAATAGAAACAAATTAGAACTCGTATTTAAAATTGAAACAAGTGAGTTAACTGCAAACTGTTGCAAACAATCTACAGGAAGCTCATCTAATCCATATCAATACCAGTTGGAAGCGTCCCCAAGATGCTGGCTGCACTCTGCTGATACTCACCACCACTGTCTCAGCTTACAAGAACTTGATGCTACTAGACTTGATGACTGAACCGAGATGCCTGGAAAAATATTATGTGCACCAAGATCCACTTTTGTTCGATGAGCCAGCCGCAGGATTATAAATTAGCCGAATATTCATATTCTGATTCGATGAAAACAAACACAGCGTTGAAAAGCAAGTCGTTGCCGCAGCTTACCATCGCAATGCTCGTAAGTGTACTCGACCGTGGTTTTTCCAAGGGTTTTTTACGTTCTTTCTTCTCTGACAGTTGGTATATGGAACTGAATTAAGATAATCCAGTCGAGGTGTTTTTATAAGATGTTTAATTATTTTGCCTCGAGATATTTTTCGGGAAAATGTGCTGGTTGAGTTATTTGAGGTTTTTGTTATTTTCTGGGAATAGTACAATTTCAACTCTGACTCTGGATTGAGTAAAATCCTTGTCTTTTTCTAAGTTTTTTTTTTTTGTTTTCTTGTTCCTTTTATTTCGACTGGACATTTTTTTAAGTAGGCACATCATCCGAACGACCGTGGGCTACCTGACCCAGACTAGCTCAGGACCGAGGTGAATGGCATAAACATAAAGAAGCCCAGCTGTGGGTCGACAAAGGCTAATGATGATGATGATCATGACGTAAACATTGGCAAATAGTCAATTCATAGAATTAGGTTCATCATAAGAAATAAATAAATATTGCTAGATACTTCACACATCTAGCCCACACCAAGCTAAGCAGAGCTTGTTTTACTAGATGACTGATATACATAAATAGGTACGTTATATGATTATAGGTAGTACTTAAATCGATATTTTTTTATAATACGTATTTTATTGCTACGACTGGCTCTACTTATTGTAAAACATCGCACACCACTCCGTCTATCTCTAGATACATCTTTTCTTATAAGTTTAAATCCAACCTTTAGACAAAAACCCCAATACACACTAACAATACAATACAAATCCACAAACAAAACCACGGCCATAACAAGCCATCTAATATTGCAGGGTTACCGAATCTTTCCATCGAATTAACCCTTCAAAGCGCTCGTAAACTCTCCGCCAGAGGGCGACACGGCCGTTACTGCAATTGAGACATTTTGAACTGTCCAAAACGACATTGCTACCAAATTGATAATGCAAACAGAACTTTACACTTCTGTGCTTAGGGTTCACTGGCGAAATGAAGACAGGTCTTCTATCAAAGACCTTTCTATTTTATAGCTGTTTGAATTTAAGTCCTAACTGTTTAAATTCAAAGCTTTATTTGGGTCAAATGTTGCCGTTTCATGTTAAATATTAAATCGCCTCGTGTTAATGTAGTACATTGTTGTGAATGACAGTGTTGATAATGAATTTAGTTCGGAAGTCAGTTGTTGACGCGTGAATGGACAAATGTGGTTAAATGATTTGCTACAAAATGTATTTTGTGTCGTGGTATTATTAGGGTTTGTAGTGCTTAATTTGATTAGTATTAGGAATCTTATCTATGCAACTTAAAATCGATACCGGGGCCATTTTATAAAATACCACTATAACCCATAGACATGTTAACATATCAACGTTTTTAAGCAAAAAAAAAAACCATATTTCTGTTGTGTAGGGACCGTAAAATTAAACCTTGAAATAGCTAGTGGTTTTGTAAGTTACCTGATACCCATAACCGAAGAACTTATTCAATATGAAAATCCTCAATATTTAAGCAACGTCACATCATCTTTAGTTTTTCCAGCTTTATTAAAATAATAATAACACAATTCAGCAACCACACAAAACCCACGCCAAAAAATCTCGAATTAATTAACTTATTTTATCAATATGCTTCTTTGAGCAACGCTCTTGGCAAAACGCCTTGGCACTCGAAATCCATAAAAAATCGCAAAAGATCCACAAAAAATAGTCCATAAATCAAACGGGCCAGACGGACCGACCCAGTGGATTACGAATACGTAATGAGGGCATTCATTTGGGGGTTAGGTACTTTTTTATGATTTTATACGGATTTTCCCTTGCGTAATGTGTAATGGCTTGAAGATCGATTTGCTTGAAGTTTGGTAAAGGACATTGTAATTACGGGAAAGAGGTTTGAGGTAAAATAGATAAGCGTTGTCTATCACCGTATTTGGATTACGAACGGTGTCTGAATCAGTTTGTTTTTTGTTTTCACATTCTTAGCATCTCTCAGGGATCATCTGTAAATATTTTTCTCCACTTTGTCATCTCGAACCGACCATTTCTTTTTCTTTTATTTCAAACTTTTCGTATTACGAAATAATAACAATAATAAAAACGTTATTTATTAAGCAGCAACGTGGAAAACTTATCATTTGAAACAATAAAGTAAATACGAATTCGTCAAGTGAGTGTTTAAGTTTTGGCTTGAGGATTCCAATACTATTTAGACGCTGTAGGTATGTTCTAGCTAAATTATAGAACTTGCAACCAATCTTAGTTCACCAAAATCTTATTTTTTGCAACAGACGTAATAGAGGGAGATAGTAAAGTCTGACAATAATGAAATCAAAATGATGTCACTACCTTTAATAATTCTGAACTGCCAAAGCAGGCAGGCTGCAGGCAGATGCTGGATGCGGCAAGCTGAAGACAGGGCGCTATGGCGCTAATCAGGGGAGGTCTATGTCCAGCAGTGGACTAATATAGGCTGATGATGATGATGACGTTTATTAATTCACCTCCCACCTTGCTTCTTGTTACACAACACAAGCTCTGCTTAGTTTGTGGCTGGATGTGAAAGAGCCCAGGTTTTTTTTATCGTTCGGTAGATCCGTTTACTAAAGAGGAGCTCTTCATGTTAGATTATGGAACCCTAAAAAGTCCCACTCGGCAAAGAATAGCGAGCACTTATTCACGCGGCGTTTCCTGCCCTGTGTTCCGACGACAATGTACTTTTGTTCACCCTGAACTAACTTTTTCTGTTCATTTGTTCACAATTTTCTTTTTTTGTTCACCTCTGCTCAGGATTTCTTGAACCCATATTTCATCTTCATATTGTTTGAATTTGCATCTAGACTCGGATTTGTGCTGTTTATTGGTATTGTTGTGGAGCATTTTTAAATAAAGCTTTTGTAAGTTTTCCTTGTTATCATTTTCTTGAGACATTTTGAAACTCGTTACAGAAAATATTACTTTGCTAGAAAAATTCACAATCTTTTCACTGAACTAATTTATCAACATTATAACTAGACGAGAACTAGACTTATTTATTTGTTTGCGCACTAGTATTTACAGTTTTTGTAACTAGAATAAATTTCCTTATTTTGAATAAGCTACATATACAACATACGTAAAGATATTCACATAGGTACTTAGATAGAAGAATAAATGAGGAAAAAAAATTGTACTTGACAAAACCAGTTGTCGGTGCAGTTCTGTTGAGTGTGTTTGGGTACCGTTACGATAAAGACACGGAAAAAGAAGCCTAAGAATTCACAAACCAAATACAATATTCATTTGAGCCAGCGCTCAGCACCACATATGTCTAAGTGGGCTTCGCAATTAAAAGCCGCCACTCAACTTGGGGTAACTTAATGCAATTACAGTGAATTTTTCGCGACATATGGCCGTCTGAACTAGAAGCAGGGGTGTGCTTCTGCTGATGAGGCGAAAGAAAATAATGTCAATGAAGATGTATTATTTCGTTTGGTATTGGCGAAGTCAGAAGAACACGCTGTATCAACATAAATGGTGTTTTTAATTGTGTAACTCTTGGTTATTAATTTATACAGCTACTGTCGCATATCAGAGCAGAGGCCTTAATGACAATAATGACGAAAATTCAAGATGTCAAGTTGAGTCAAATTTGTATTGAAACAAGGCTGCACGGGACAAGGCTATTCAAAAGAAACTATAGTTAAGTCACTAAGTAGAGTAATATAAGTACATCTATTAATAGTAGTAGAATATTTGTATCTTCTACTACCTACCATCGTAGTTAAACATGACCAAAAACCAAATGATGAAATACAATTCTCTGATGCATCTTATCAAACTAGTTCATCAAACGGAACCCACGACAGCACTATCCGTTCCTTTGCGATCCCTAAGTACTTTCATTATCGAACCTCCCCTGGGTACTAAGCCCTAAAGTGCATATGGCGTATAAATACCCTTCGTATTGCCTCTGGCCATGACCGTAGTTTTAAAAATACTGCGGTTTTTAAACATGTGGTGGAGCGATAAAGTTGCGTAGGAAGAGTTAATTTGAAACTTTAGATGTTCGCTGTTATTGGTGAAGTTACTCAAACGTTACAACAAAATTCTTGATCAACTTTTGTAAATAAAGCAACTCGTGTGATTATAACCTATAGGATATTTTATTCTATTATTTGTATAGTTTATGTTCAACATGTTTCAACCCTCCAAGACAGAAAAATATCCATGTTTCTTGACATACTTAATATTCACGCTTGTCTCTGAAGTATCAGCTTACAATCAAGGAGGCTGCACGCCGAACCAATGAAAACAGATTTTATTAATGTCAACCACTGCTTTTAGGCACAGCTTGTTGTTTTACTTGAACCTTATGATCATGAAACCAAAGTATACCCTATACGTCTCCAAGATACCAATCACCATCTGCCATCAGCTCATTGATTTAGCGTATTTGCACTTCAAAGTGGAGCTCTGATTACTAGCAGATAAAGGGGATGGTCGGTGGCCATTATGGCATGCGATCAGATGAGCGCATATGTTGTGCGGCGGGTCGATGTATGTGTCGTCTTGATCCTTGATAGTGGTAGAACATGACCATTGTTTGCTTGCACAATAATGCCATTTTATGTGTTCTTTATTTTTTCTAATTCTCTAATCTGAAAGCAAATAATATTTTAATTAATTATATAATTCTTAATCCTTGAATGCATTACTATTTTCGCGGGGAACCTCGCGCGCGTCTATATTGACGACTGTCACAAATCCTGCCTCACTTACGTTTCAATTTCCCAAAACTTAGGGTTTGTATATTTGTAAAACTACCTATGCCTACATTAAATTTAACTTTTAATAGTAGATGATAAGTTAAGTACTTATACCTAATCTTCCGAAATACTACACTAGAAAGCTGTTCTTGCTGTTAGAAAAATAATAGTATCAAAACTAACCAGGCTGAGTACAACACACAGCTATACACCAGCAGCTTTGAGGCCATACAATACAATACGCATTTAGCGAATGACATTGTGCAAATGTTTATTTGCGCACGCGCTCACGGCATTACAACTTGACAAGTAGCTTTTAGAGATGTAATTTTACATTTTGTAACAATCATCATCATCATCATCATCAAAGCCCTTAAGTCGCTTAAAGCGCCAATTATGATTCTGGCCATCATCTTGTGATTTTTGGATCCAGTTCGTCTATGAATTTCACGATATATTTTACCATAACCAGCAATATTCAAATAAAAAAGCCTTACATCCCTACCAACATTAAGTTAGCTAATACACACCCAATACCTGTATGAGGAAGTAAGTATCTACATTTAATTTTATTTAAGTTGGTTTACCAAATCGCCAACCTAAGACGAAAATAATATCTGTTCAAACAAATACAACAGATTTTTGTACACATGACACATCGATCGAAATTTTCGAGGTCACCTAACCCAATACAATTCTTTTGAAAATGCTTTTAACACGTCGCATATGGTAATGGACCATGGGGCGATGGGGGCGCATTGTCCGACCACGGCTTTTACACCATATGTCCCAGAAATTCATAAACAAGCGCTCGCAAAATCAAACTTAATGCTTGCGATTAGCCTTGAAACTTAAAATTGCATTTTAAACCATAACCCTATCTGAGTAAAGTCCAAGTTATCTGATAACGATTTAAGAGCCCTCTAATGCAGACTCTCACGTAAACTAAATACGATTCAAAATCATTGCAACGCGAATGGTTGTGAACGATAGAGTACCAGCACAAGTTAAAAGCGACAGAACTACTATAAACGAGCTTGTAAATCAAAATAAAGCTACGATCGAAACTATAGCTTGTGAAATTGGAAATAAAGTTGACATTGAAGTGAGAGTTATGATAAAAGAAGTTTTGTCAATTAATAGGGTGAGTGATCTAAAAGAGAGGACTATTGAATGCGTATTGGGGATGATTGCGATTGCCAGGGTAACTTTTGTTGTAAATCGTGTACCATATGGTAGCGCTGTATTAGTCCTCTATTCAGCTAAGGATTAAGTTAAACATATTTTAATAACGTACAGGTGTCATTGTGAAGGTTTGAGTTATGGGATCAGCTGTTATGACAATATTTGGACCAACATCTGAACGAGGTTACTGTTTATTGATGAAATTGATAATATAATCAAAGATCGATTAAAGTTAATTGTAATCTTATAAGAAGACAGGTAACATAAATAAGAGATTAATATTATAGACGCTGGAAAAGCGTGTGGTGTCGTAGCGACAACAAAAATGTTAAAGAGTCACTGCCAAGTTCGTCCAAATCATTGAAAAATGGCAGAAAAGTAACAAACCAATCGAGTCTATTATTAACTTGACTTCTTTGTTATTTTGTATAAGTAATTAATTGAGTATTGGAAGTTGTAGTCAGATATACTTACTAAGCAGATTCATCGATAAACAATACAAGAACTTTCCAAGACAACCCGTACCTTTGCACAATACATCATTGTCACATCCCAATCAAGCGCTACTCCTTCGGGACCGTCTCGATCAGCAAATAAACATTAACAGGAGCAGTAATCTGTCCAGACTCGCGACAGGAGTCCAGGCTACAATTGATTGTCTGGAGAACCAATCAAAGTTGCAGATGTGACTTCTGATTGGTAAGATTGTCTTTTGAAATTGACTTGTGAATTTGCTGCTTGCTGCTTATTATTCGGATGAACGAGGTGAAATTAAATACCAGCAGTAGTTATCCAAAAAGATAGAAGGAATGTAACAACGATTGCATTGCCTTTGCAGGGTTTTTGTCATACAATGACCTTGTAAATGTATGCTTGTTCAGAATTAATAAACATTCATCAATCAAGCTTGTCATGAAATTATATTTATCGAATAAATTCGAAAATAATTTGTGAATCTCTCATTCACATCTTAGTGGTGCAAAGTAGCAAAACTTAGTCTGTATCAAACTGCAGTCAACAGATTTATAAAGTACTAGAATCAGCCCGCGTCTTTGCAAGCGCTTTTCGGTATTAAAAGAAGACTATGTCCGTCGTCCGTCGAAACATCTCAGTCTGCCTCCCTGTCTGATTTCATTATGATCCGTTCAGCCATTTAGGCGTGGAAAGATAACAGACAGACTTACTTTCGCTTTTATAATATTAATGTAAAGATGAGTACTTATCTGAAGTTAGGTGATGAATCTAAGGGTTAAACTGATCGTTGAGTTCTGATTCTAACCCATAAATTAGCGTATTGACAAACAGGATCTCACCCTATCCCTTGCAGACACGTGTGTTGATCCGGTACACGTGCCTACAATTACTTATCAATGGTTTTAGAATCCGCAGATAAAATAACTATTTATAGACTGATAAGCCACTTTATTTGCAGAGTTGAACTATGCAAATAATTCTCTAAGACTGGTTTGTTCTTGTTAGTAATTTATTCTTTACATCATAATAACCTACTCTTTTGATAATAAATTTATGGTATAAAAATTTAATTTATTTAAGTGCGTATTTTGTAAGCCCAAGGAAATAAAGTTATTGAAATCAAAAATCTTCCCTCTGGTACACTTATGCGCTGCGTTAGCCATTCTGTTATTTCCTTTCTGTTCATTGAAATGATCGTCTGCCATCGGCTAACATAGAATATGAAACTTCACCGATAGCATAGATTTCACATGAATTTTTATGTAACAAAATTATGTGTGTTTTATGTCGATTACCAATCTTTTATTTCTTTACCATCATAAATGAGTTCGAATGGTATTATTTTATTTTTTTCTGACGGCAATATAAAACGAAATTAGTGGCCAATAAGCCTAAATCTTACCCACTGAATAAAAAAGTTAGTGGTAACTAAATCCAATTGATTAGCAACAAAAATAAATAGAGAGTTGTCTCAATATTTGATTCTTTGACGAGTAAGTACGCACCATCCAATTTTTGATGGGATAAGAAGTGATTGATGGATAACTTTGGGCATTCCAAGATAACTTGTGAAAAACACGATTGATGTCACGAGACATAAAGTGGTTTGAAGGATCAGCACAAAGCATAAAAATTTTAAAAAACACATTCATTTCATGTCACATTTATTTCGGTCGTGAATCACATACATATTTTAAACACCACTGATTATGTCAATGATATTTTATGTATTAAGATGAAACCCTATTTCCTCCAACTGTGTCACCTACTAATCAAATCAACGTTCAATTCCTATCAAAATTCAAATCTAAATGATCCCCGAAAAATATTTCACTAAAACCTCATTAACGCCTCCCGCAAAATAAATGGAACAGATTTTCATTGAGCGCGAACGAATGGCGAAAAAAATGGCTAAAATCTGACAAATGGGTTTCCTTTAACGTCTGCACCCATCTTATTATCGTTACTCGCTACCGAACAGAACTCATTCCGGTCTTCTTTTGGCTTCTCCACAACATTATTATCAATCAAAACTAGGTCTTTTTCTGTTGCATCGAAGTCTATATTCGTCTGAACTGTTTTCTCTATATTAGCTACTTGGGTCAATATAGTATCGTCTGCTTTATTGCTAGGTTGTTGAGGTTCAAAGTCGCGCGTACTTTCTGTGAGTAGGATATCAATTTGAGAAGAAGCGTCTGTGTTAATAGCATTATACGCAATCTCATCCATACACTCGGGGGTTAGGCCTTCTATGGTTGGAGTATAATTTTTTATGTGACATATAAAACATATTTATTGCAATCATAATCGTTTGAGTTCCTCCAGAGCCATGTTTGGGCGAGATAAATAGAATATAACGAGTGAGAAAACTTTTTTATCGAATCTTATTTTCATTTTATTTGAGAGCACTTAAAGTTTTTATCTGCTATTAGGTTCCTATAACAATAAACCTATTTTAACCCTTGTTTCCGAAATTAATTTTGTTTTTATTTAAATTAAAAGAAGTAAAAGTAAGTAAAACCTGCCCAACTTCTTGAAAGATCACAAAAACACAAGATTAAAAATCAAAACTACAAATGTACATAATCGTCAAACGTTACCACGTCATTTCTGCTAACCATACACTGAACGTCGAAATGAAGTACAATTTTCAATATCTCGCCGCGATTGCCAAGCTGACCCTACCAAAACTCAATGCGCTCTCAATTCGCGGCAGTTATTATTATCTTGACCTGGTGATTGAGCTCTCCTGCTCTCTATCGAGCCGGAGCTCCATCATTGGCTGGCCGGTTATCGCACGCCTCCCGCTCGCCGTTGATTGGTCGAGCCTGGCACGCCTTTCAACTTCAAAGCCTCTGCTTCCAGTACTACAGACCCCACTTATATATTTTTCACCCTTATGTTTCCCTCGCATTTGTAGAGCAGCCGTCGCATAGTACGCACGCGTCTCCACAGTTCACTCGCGAAATAAGTGTGTAAAAGTTTAGAAGTTTCGTTCCGTGAGCGGTAAATTAAATGTTTAAACAATGACAATGGACGTTCAAAATAACTATCAAAATTATAAAGAGACGTCTCCTGAATCGAAAGAAACTAATTTGAGTATCGAAAGTTCAAGATCGGCTCAGATCAGCAAACCAGACATGCAGTCCTCGGTGGTTAGTCCAGGCAAAACTTCCAAGAGATCCTTCGACGTCGCTTTCCTCATGATGCCTGATGATAAGTCACGCCAGAAACCTCCAGAACGACAGCTCCGAGTTTCGAAGCAGATTTTCCAGCATGAAGAATGGGAACAAGCTCCCAAGAGAATTCCTGATATCTACAAGCACAGTGAATACTCCAGTGATGCTGATCCAGAAATAAAAGACCAAGAAGACGAGCGCATCCGCGTGAATAACAACATATCGCCGACGTTCAGCTCCGATATCAACATCGACGTCGGAACAGACGAGTATCCAGGCAAGTCCATGTACTGCAGTGATTCTGATAATTCCGATAGGTCGCGAAGCCGGCCTAACTCGAACGAAAGTGCTGCAAAGCAACCCAAGTTTTTGCCGGAGTACAAGAATAAAATATTTGATGATCCGACTTTGATAAGTATGCAGTCTCGCGCTAGATATGAAAATCGGTTCCTGGATAAACCACTGGAGATGTCGCCAAAAAGTGCTTTTACTAAAGTGTCGAATTTTTCAATGAGATCTCCGAACCCTTCGGTTAGTCCTGACAATCTTCTGTACCAAAACTCAGTGAGTCCTCCGCTGTCCGCTGCCAGCCCGCCAGTTGGCCTGTACAATAAATCCCCCGGTTTCAACAATCTCCTAACACCGGCCCATCTCCTGAACAGCAGCAACTTTTTCAAGCAAGGTCACGCAAGCAACATTCCCAATTCTTCACCCCACTATCCAGACCCTAACATGCAGCCACGAGCTGGGTTCAACAAAGCAATGGAGTTTCAAGAAAAACCAGACCAGAAGACTCCTCAAATATCTCCCAATAAAATGAATTTTCTACCATTCAGACCTGAGATACCATATCTGCAAGCTGGATCATCGTATCCCTTCGGAGTGCAGAACTTCCAACAGCCTAATGCAGAGTTTATGAAATTTCCTGGGCCCCCTCGTGAATCCGTCAACCCGCTTATCGCTAACCCGGCCGCTGCTATACTGAGTACGCTCCTGCCGCCTTCTTTGGCTGCGTTTTCTCTGCCAGCCCAAAATGTGTGCGCCAAGTGCAGCATCAGTTTCCGTATGACATCAGACCTAGTCTACCACATGCGGACACATCATAAGAGCGAGACCACCAATGACCCACATAGGAGGAAACGGGAGGAAAAATTGAAGTGCCCCGTTTGCAACGAAAGTTTCCGCGAAAGACACCATCTGACCAGACACATGACTGCTCATCAGGACAAAGAGGGTGATTTGGACGATGTGTCTCGACAGGGGTTCAAAAAAAGTAAACAATTTTACCCTCACAATACCGGTCCCCTTGTTCATAAATAAAATGTTTATGCAAATACGTTGAATCGATTCGGTGAAAGTGCTTAATCGATCAAAGTTGTAATATCCATCAATAGATTTTCAGAAATCTCTAATGTTTTCATTGTTCTTTTAAAGTTCATTGTTGTTGTTAATATTATATCCTCTATGTGCAATATTAGTTGTTAAGTTGATATAAAATTGTAAATATCTATTTAATTCTAGTAGTGAAACATTAAATTATTTAAGAATCTCAGCCTGTATCTTTTATTTACGTCCTAGCCTATTTAAATCACCTAGGAAGGTCAGCATTTTTTTATTCTAACTATGTTTAAAATATTAGATTCAAATAACTTTATTTCTTTACACTTACAAAATAAGCACACATAAATAAATTTTTAAATAGGTATAAATGATTAACAAATAAGAAATAAGGTGTTATTGATTTTCTCTACACTTCAATTTTGAGATCAAATGATCTCTGTATTTTATTATATTTCGATGAATCTCTACTTCCGGGATTTTAGTTATTTATTACAATTGTCAATACTAGTTCTAATTTGTTTCTATTTTTCAATTGCAATGCTCTTTGTTAATAAAACATGAATAAAAAAGTTATTAAAATTAATCATTGTGAAATCACAAATTACAAAATATTTTATACAGGCTTAAACATAATAGCTTGCTTTAAACTTAAGACTCCTAAACATACATAGTACTTAACACAAGAGATACAATAAAAAATACAAAATAAACTAAAAATAAAAAGAATCAGTTTGGTTACCTAAGTGGGTAGGTACCTGAGATAAAAACTTAACATTAACTCATTAAAATCCACCCATTGTGGTGGATTTTATGTTTCTTTTTATGTCTATGATTTTTTATTTAATTCTATGGTGTACAACAAAGAGTTACGTATTGTATTGTAAATTGTAGTTTATAGGTAATTAGGTCATATATAATTAGGTCACGTAGTAGACATCAGGCAGGCAGGTGTATTTTTTATTTATTAATTATAATAAATCCAGTAGGCAATTAATCTGGATGCAGGCAATTTCCAAATCAACTTATACGGGGCCTTACATTTTGTCTATAGACTTTCACTGTCTAAAAGTTAAGATTTTGATTTGATTATTAATTGAAAAACTAGCTGAGAACTGAGAAAACGCTTTGCGAAAACTTACACCACGTTAACTTTTACATAACTACCCTACCAGTCATCAATCATTTCGCTAAACTAGACACTTCCAAAACAGTTTGAATCCCACATCCCCTGTTGCTAATAGGTTCATGTTTGTAACATTCGATTCCGTGAGTAACCATGGCGTAGCCAATCCTAAAGTGAGGGTGGTAGATAAAGACATCATGTCCTTTGTCCCGAATTATCTCAGCCTCATTATAAATCACATTTGCTTTGAATGTGATATCAATCTTTTACAAAATAACTAGAAAGTTTACTGGTCGATTTAAGTGGTTGTATTACGGTATCATAGTTCATAGTTCATAGTATTAATTATAATAATTATTATTACTTTTACACTACATAGGTCATCCTTCATAGATACTACATGCCAATGATTATGTTGATTCATTTATATTACCTTTTACATTTATATTATTACCTTATACATTTACCTTATCCTTATTTATGAACTCAACACCCATTATTTTTGATCTCTACATTTACTATTAAACATCCAACATTAATTATTCAACCTCTACATTTACATTTACTACCGGATCCCACCGCTGGGCTAACCAAACATTTGTAAATGTTAAAGTGAAGATAACCTTTTTCTATGATACTTGGTTGCGATCAAAAAATATTCAACCATGCCCGTATGGCTTAATTAGACTACAGTATTAGCAGTATCTGGTTGTGGGTGCTTTTTTATTTCTAGTACTTAGCTTTTGACTATCCTTATTCCATTATATTATCGAAGAACTAAATGATCTACAATATGATTTCCTCAATAAATCCTACCCGTCAGCTAATTAGATTACGAATCCAGATCATACCCCAATGCCCCAAACAGTGCGTGACGAAACACCGTGTCGAAGGCCCTGCGAACATCGCCGTTCCCATGTTGGCGAGGATGGATAGCATAGTGGACCAGTGACTCGGCGGCCGTGGCGAATGGCTATGGGAATGGGAGAGCAGATTGGAGTCTTCTGGGTGGATAAGGGGAAGAAATGAGATGACATTGAAGTGAACAAAAAAGAATTAGGTTGATGAGCTGATGGATAATGTTTTATGGACAAGTGTTTTGATCAAATATGAAGTGAATTGGCAGTGAAACGTTAAAATTCATAATGAAGTAGATTTGGTAGTAGGTAGGTACCTAGCAAGAACTCTAATAACAGGATTATAAAACGAAACCAAGATTTTTCAAATAAAAATTTGCTTACTGAAGACAGCCCGTATGAATCATAAAAACTGAACCTTGGACATATTCCACAAAACTTCGCATGAATGTGTAAACTTAGAGGGTGCTCTCAAACGTGTTAACTTGCCGAGTGTTTGAATGTGCAAACTTACAGGGTGTTCGTAATGCGAGGAGAACAATATTTCCGCCGGACCGCCGAACCGTGAGTAATTCGATAGAAAATATTCATATTGGGGACAGTCTTCGGTATACGGTGTTTGGGGTGCTTTAGCTAAATTGCTACTTTAACTTTAAGTAGGTTTTAAGAACCTTGTATTTAGTAGCTGAGCAAATACACTTTTAATTGTCCTTGAAAGACAAACTTTATTAAACCAAAAACTAAAAATTTAGTTGCATGTAGTTATTTAGATCTATCAAAATCATTAACTTCTGGGTGTTCAAACTGCTTCAAATCATTAAACTGAGTCTACGTATACTAGGTACTACACGTCTACGTAGGTATACATTACGTGCAAATTCCCAAAATCCCATAAGCAGAGACTGCTAGGTTTAAGTTGTCTATAAGCTTCGACCATTGCTGTTAAATATGCTATGTGTTTAACAAAATAAATAAAAATTAAAATGTTAAAATAGGATCTAATACGGAGCAGCATTATTCTGAAACGCGAAGTCATAAAGCTCTTGAAAAGAGTTTCTAACTGTGTTTTGTTTTATGTGCTGTAAGAATCCTCCCAAGTGTTACCAACTATAAAATCCGAATCTTCCCGACAGAATAAAAAAAATCGACACCAATCCACGGAAGCCAAAATATTTCTCTGAAATTGAATTATGAATTTGGAAAGCACCGAGATGATGTACGCAGTGTGAGGAAATTGAGAGAATCATCGAATTATTCAAATGACAGTAAAACAAATGCCGGCCCAAATTAAATAAACAATCCATCAGAATCGAGGCCATAGACAAACGTAAAATCAATAGCAAAATCACAATATTTTCCACTCAAATAGCTCTGCAGAGAAATAATAAATATGTATTTTACCGAACGCATTTACAAGATTACAATATTAGCGAGCGCACGTCCTTCCTCCGCCGCGGCGTCATTACAAATGATAAATAGTCGACACACTTCGATAATCAAATTCAAATTTGGAATCTGTTGTAGCGTAGACTACCCTCGTATTTTTTTGCAAGGGCTCAGTCATGCTGGCAGTATTGTGAGAAGCTTGTGACTTTATTAAGCGTGAACGAATGGTCTCTTTAACCGATTCTCTTCGCTGGCACGTGATCCGGAACCGATTTTGGTTCCGTACCCGATTTGTATGTATTTGTATGTAAATCCCAGCGTGGGGTGAGGAGATAACCGGGCGTGGTTGATAGGGATCTCTGTTATTGAATTAAGTGACGTTTAGTGACTATTTAGCGACACTGTTATGCTTTCGGGAGATAAACTTTTGAATTGAATCTGAGGAAGATTGAATATTGCCGTTTTTATATCTTTTAATTTATTACTCTATCAAATGTTATGATAAGCTACAACAATTTTCGTTCATATATTTGAGCTTTTCCCTTCCAAAACGAAATCTCTCTGAATCATGCAAATTATTGTTTCTCGCTACCATCTGTATTATTTAATGTAGTCTAGTAGGTACGACTAAAACAATAAACAAGCGATTACAATAACCAGCCAGCGGGTGTGACCAATGTTTTCCGTCTGTTGTACCCATCCTTATGTCTCGAAAGGAAACTGGTGGAATTCATTCTGCTGCTTTGTCCTACTGTCTCGTTTGTCTAGAAATTGCTGCTCTATATCGTCGCATCTGTCTAAATATATTTGGGTTTATAATGGTTTAGTTATTTCAAAGACTTCTACTGAGGATTGTCCTACTTAGCCTCTATAGAATTGGAACTGTGTTTAAGCTCTTTCTTTAACTATCCATGGTTCAAAACAGACGAGCTATATTGAGGTAAGTTTTAAAGTCTTTCTTTTTCTCTTAGCACATATTTTAATCAAAGAGCCCGAATGAATCACCTATGAACATTATCATTAATAGAAAGTACAAAACATTACTCCCATAACAAAATGCTCTGCCCTCGCGTATATTTCACCAAATACTTGCAAATGAGGCCCGAACTTGTGCCAGTACGGTACGTAAGACGCAGTAATGTATTCCGTGAATATTGCGGAAGGCCGCTTATTATTTTCAACTTACTTATGGGAAGGTTCCTCTTGGCTCTGGAATTTACTTCTTGAACATACTCTTGGTCTGTTTTCATTTACACGTCTATTCACTCTGTCTTACTTTAGTTTTTATTGTTCTGTCTGATAGTTATGTCTATGATGTTTTGCAAATAATAACATCATCATTATCTCAACCTGTAAGTCACTCACTGATAGGTTATTCTTAATTCTTACCACACCTAATTTAATTGATTAAATTTTTCACTATCTGTAAATTTATCATAGTATTGGTGCGCCTTTAATTTGTTAAAACCATCCCTTTATCATTAGATATATAGAGTGTTATATTTTTTCTGAAGTTTTCTGTCTGAATTAGTTATTTCTTTAAGATTTCTGGTGTTTTTAAGTTCTTATTCATAAAATATATTTATATGACTGGCTCCAAATGAAACGAACTCTTTCGCGCCGTACTCGACGGCATATATCCATATTAATTTAAACCATATTTCACTGTTTTAATTCATATGCTAAACAGATACGAGCTTTGTCAACCGTGCTCTATTTGGATAAAACTTTATTAGTTTTGAATTGGGGAACAATTAACTGAATATTATGCAATGGTTTATTTATAGGTAACAACTCAATATATGCCATTGAGGTCAACGTGTTGGTCTTTCCCAGGTTAGGGAAGGTATTATTTTGTTTGTAAAAATAAATAGGGTCAGATCACTTTTTTGTACAAACGATGCGAAATTATTTTATATCTCTCAAATGAGTGAGAATTCAGTGCTGACCGAGAGTAGAGAAAGACTTTTAGCAAATTCCTCATTGTGTCTTTTAAGATAGGCACTATAAGTTACATAAGTAAGCTTTATAAATGATTAAACATTTTTATGTTTCCTATCACGCACCTGATCTTTTGTTTTATTATGTTCATTATTTTCTAAACGTATCTCCATTTTGTAAGGATGCCTCTTTCAGGTCAACACCTATTGTTTCAGAACTAATAAAGCTTGTAACAAAACAATGCTGCCAACGGAAGGACAAGAAATATTTTAGACTATACAGTTGTCAGTTTGTGCGTCACACCGGAAACGGATGTGCGTTAGTTTTCAATTGTTTGGTGGCTTTTGTTGCTTGTTTAGATATCTGTGAGTTATAGGATCTAGTTTACCTATTCAAAGTTATTATAAAAGGTCCCGAATATTTTATATTAAATGACATTTTGTAACTAATTATTTGTAGTCCGGCTTAGGTTTTTTGAATTTATAGACAAAATATTAAAATAGGCAACAAAAACATCCAAATAGAATCTTCATCCAAACCTACACTCAGTCAAAATCGGAAAATGTTGTGGTTCCATGTTACGTGTCGAGCTATGAAATTTTAAATTTGAACATTCACTCAACTTTTATCTCACCCCCAATTCCAACTCAAAGCGTTGTATAGTATAAACATAGAAATCAAAATGCTCTCTTTAATTTATTTCTAGACTAGCAGTGCTTTGCGGTTTCACCCGCGTAATTCCCGTACCCGTGGGAATGCCTGGATAAAATATAGCATATGTGCTATTACAGACTACATTCTATCTCTGTGCCAAATTTCATCCAGACCCGTTCAGTAGTTTTTGCGTAGCAGCGCCTCGCAATTTCACCCGCGTAGTTCCCGTTCCCGTAGGAATTTCGAGATAAAATATAGCCTATGTGCTATTCCAGACTACAATCTATCTCTGTGCCAAATTTCATCCAGATCCATTCAGTAGTTTTTACGTGAAAGAGTAACAAACATCCATCCATCCATACTTACAAACTTTCGCGTTTATAATATTAGTAGGATTAAACCCACTGCCACTTATGAGATAGATAGGTAAAAAAGCTTCCGGACGCGGTTTTGCGCGCATTTTTAGAAATAATATCTAGCCCATACTATTATATCAGGCTTTATGTTTCCTTTTCAGCTCGATAGATAAATTTGGCGATGTCTTCGGCCAAATTTTTCACAACGGCACATACTTTCACGTTTATAATATTAGTAGATTTGTGTTAAAGAGAGAAATAAATAATGCTGGACAATCAACACAAAACCAACAGGAGCCCCAAGCTAAGCAGAGCTTGTGTTATGGGTACTAGATGATTGGTATACAATACATTACATAGATAGAGATGTCTCTATTCAAAAGACAAAGTTCTTAATATTTAACCAAAATCGTGAATTATTGAAAGAATAAGTATCTTTAAAGTAGCATCTATCCATTAGACTTCGGCAGCGCGGCATAAATCGAACTTCACATTAGCTTGATGTATGGAGTGACGTCGCGGGATAGCGTTAGTGCAATCTCTTAAGGAGATGCCGATCGCTAAGAATTTGAAACAAGTTTTTTCTCATTTTATTATTTAAACGTGTAGGTAAGTAAACTAGTTCGATATACAGGTGAAAGAAAGAAAATAACAATAAAATAATAGAAATAAATTATTATATATTTACAATTGAAACAATTAAGCTAACTGCAGACTGAAAGAAAGTGATTCATATCCAAATACTCTATTGAACTCTTGAATTATGACATTTTAGTACTTGGTTATTTATTTATTTATTTATTTATTTATTCATAAACGTACATCTATCCTAACAGGCACACCCAATGCGATAGAGTACCTTATATTATAAAAATGTCTTATTATAATAAAAATCAACCTTTACAGAATACAATAACATTCAAACACACACAACACAACAAAGATCATTCAATAAAACAATATCAATAATTCATAAATAAAATTAAAAATAAAAATTACATTTAATACGAACTGTGATAACATAAAATAAAAAACAAAGCCTTTTGGAATTCGCTCCGAGAACAGTAAAAAAGATCGATTTTCTCGGCAATCAAATTAAGCGTGCGGATGCTTCGCGTCAGAGGTGCTTTATGTAGCAGGTTGGTTCGCCCTTTTGGTACTGCCAATAGGGCGGGGCGCCTTCGTCTGTGCACATAGTCCGAGGGCACATTCAGCCGCATTTCCTCCAAAATACCTGGATGGGCGATCATCCCTCTCAACACTTTTAGCAAATGTAGAGCGAGCGCTGCATCCCTCCTTACTTCTAGCTTGTTGTATCCAACCATGCCTATAACAAACAAGGTTGGATACATCAAAGGGTAGAAGGGGTATATACCGTACACCTTGAAGTATAAATATCTTGTGAACTTATTTTGTACGCGCTCTATCATTTGCTTGTACTTGGCCTCATGCGGAGCCCATATCGCTGAATTAAATTCCAAATGGCTTCTTACTAGAGCATTATAGAGCGACTTTACTGCTTTTAGGTTTTTGAAGCTGTTTGTCTGACGGAGTACAAATCCTAAAGTTTTAAAGGCCTTTTTGCAAATGTTGACCACCTGCCCCCGGAAATGTAGCTTGTCGTCCAGACGAACGCCTAAGTCCCTTATCGAGTCGACTCTCTTCAGCTGAGTACCCCTCAACTGGTAGTTGTGGTAGAGCGGTGTCTTAGCTCGACTAAAAGTTATTATAGAGCATTTGCTGGTATTAAATTGGAGTTCATTTACCCTACTCCACTCTACCACTCTATCCACGTCTCGTTGTAGGCGTACACAGTCTTCTTCGTCCTTGATAGGCAAAAGTAACTTCAGGTCGTCTGCAAACAACAAGCATTTGGCGTCCTTGACGACGGTCGGCAGGTCGTTTATCATTATGATAAACTCTAGCGGCCCCAGATTACTTCCCTGACTCACGCCTGTCAATGTAGAGTAAGCCCGTGATCTGCATCCTGCGTAGTCGACATACTGCCGCCGGTCCTTCATATAGCTCGCGAAGAACTGCAGCAGTTTGGTAGTGCAGCCGATCGTCGCCAACTTTTTAAGTAAGATGTCGTTGTCGACTAGATCGAACGCTTTTTTGAAGTCGAAGTAGGCGGCGTCGACTTGCACCCCTGCGTCGACTTGCGGTAGCACTAAGGCCATGGAGTCAAGGAGGTTCGTTGAGGTGCTATGAGCTGGCCGAAATCCGTGCTGCGCGTCGGATAGTCGTGCCGAGACCTGCTCCTGCATGCTGCGCTGCATGGCTGATTCAAAGACCTTCGCCGCCGTCGACAGAATAGCCACCGGTCGGTATTCCGTCACATCTGATCCAGAGCCTTTAGGTATAGGAATAACCCTTGTTATCTTCCACCGTTCTGGAAAGTGTGATTTCTCTAGACAAGCATTGTAAATATGGGCGAGTGGTTCTGCAAGCGGCATTCGACAGTCTCTCATAATAAAAACTGGTATGCCGTCCGGGCCTGCGGACCGCTTCGGCTTGAGCATCGTCAGCGCCGCGCGCACTTCAGCCAGCGTCAGGCGCGGCACGTGCACGCGCGCGGCGCTGGCGGGGCTTGCCGCCTCCGCCGCTGCCACGTCTAGTTGAGCCGGCGAGGTGCCGTAAACCGAATGAAAAAACTTCGCAAATTCTTTCGCACATTCCGATTCCGAGAGTGTTTTTCCGTTAAGTGTAATCTGTTTTCGATTCACGGTCCCTCTTTTTGCTTTCACAAAATTCCAGAACGATTTCGGATCCTCCGTCAGACGTTGCTCTACTCGTTGCTGGTGCTGAGTTTGCGCCTCTTCTATCATTTTCTTCACCCTTGCTCTACTTTCTGAAAATGCTACATAACTCGATGCTCCTTGTTTGTATTGCCTATGTAGCCTTGCCTTCAGTTTAATTTCTCTTATGATGTTATATTTTCTTATAATTTTTTATCATTTAAGTTGGGAGTAGTTTAGTAGTTTCTGAACAAAGAAACTGAATATGTGTCTTTTGGAGCTTCGTGATTGTCAGCAACATCTTCACTTTCCATCAGATGAGATTGTGGTCAAACATTCGTTTGACTTTGTATTAATTATAAAACACATCCTAATGTTCGGCAACAAACTGATCTTAGATGCTCTGCTACGCGAAAACAAGACCCATCCCCTTAAATAAAAATATGATTACTAAAGAATCGCCTGATCGCTGATTTATAGATAATCGAGAATGTGCTCTAAATGATTGTTTATTTGATGTAGAGCCGTCGACGAGCTTAAAACGTTATTGAACTTCATTGGGATTTACGGGAGCCATCGCTTTCTTTCCTGAATTACTTATGAATTAAGCTTAAAGAATTTTTGTAATATTAAGCTTTTAAGTCTAAGACTTAAGTTCAAAGGTTCTATAGATTTTGAGTTCACATGTTTAAAATTATACAGACACAGAGTATGTATAGATCAAATAATGCAGGTAAAATGTGCCTTTCACCTTACATGAAACAAAAGTTTTTAGTGAAAAATTAGAAGTAATTTCAGTAGGTTTTATTATCTTATATCTCATGCTTTGATAGAAAATGTGACGTGGCCCTAGGGAATAATTTAGATTCTGAATCCGATCCTAAAAACCAAATAAGTAGGTCATTAGGGACATTTTTGGTTTCCCGGATTGGTTAAATCGAGACAATTAGCTACCTTATTGAAAACATAAAGCTGGGCCGGTGACTTTTAGTGATACATAAAATATAGGTAGGTAATATTAGTTATAATAAGCAATGTATTTGAACCTTTTTGTAACACAAATAAAATAATTTCTAGTATATTTTCTATTCTATTCTACTTAGCATCTAGCATTCTATACCAGGTATGTAATTGTCTTGATTCAACCAATTGATATTTTATCAAATTATAATTTTCATATTCTAGTTATTACTCCCAGTCGCTTTGTAACATTCTTTATTACCATCTCCGCCCTTAAAAACCAACAAAAACCGGTAATATTTCCGGTACAAGTCGCATATTCAAACAACAAACTGTCCAAATTTATTGGAATATCTTCCGTTTTCGGAACAAAGAGCATTATGTCGTCAATAAAATATTGCCGATTTGTTTACGTAAATATTGCCGATTTGTTTACGCAAATATTGTTTAGATTGTGTGAATTATGTGAAGTGGAATGAGATAAGAGTTGTCTGTGCTGCTTCGACTTCCATCTGTAGATTGGATACATTGCAGAGACACATTCTGTTTCGCGTTCAGGGTTATGTCGTTATTTTTCTAAAGATTTCCATGGTTTATGTATTTTCTGTGATCGATCTGATGGTTTAATAATTTAAATTTTTGTTGAAAAATGTAAAATGAATATCTTACCGTTTGTTTCGCTTGATAAAAGTGACTTAATAGAGGGAAATTCATAATAGATTTTCTGGTTAGTCACAGTCAGAGAGAGCAAAAATCCTTTGAACAGTAATTATATTATGCGTACTTACGTTTAAAGGACAGATAAAGAGACATTACTGATAAGATCATCAGTGTCCATCCACCCACCTATTGGGCGAATGATGACAATTTTTTATCCTATTTATTACTTTGCAAAGTATATCTGTCCTATCAAAACCTTTTATTAATAACAAACAAAAGAAAACAAACAACAAATTAAGCATATAAGTCAAGTTGTAGGCAGGTATATTCCAAGAGAGCCACTGATGCATAAAAATTTCAAACAATGAAATGGCCGCTAATAAATTTGGTTCCGCTAAAATGTTAATAAATGATCCTAAACCTAATCTATTTAAATTAAGTTCAGTCATCAGTGTCTCCCTTCGATCTTTGCTTGGAGCAGTATGATGTCGTTCACAAAGCTAGCTGACTCGGCCAACATATGACTATTCGACAATACTTTCAATACAAGCCTGTGTGGCCTACTGATTGCGTTCAATACAGTTAAAAATACCAACGAAAACCCACACACAATCCCGCCATCTCCCATATCGCGTAAAATACGAACAAAGCGGTCACCAGCTACAAAACATGTACAAAACCAATACAGTCGCCCGAAAAGCCCATCAATCTTACAACAAAAGGACGAACAGTGTTGCGCTGAAATCTTTTTTCAAATTTCACCGGATGCGACCCGCCGGAAGCGGTTTCCATGGCAACCGCTATTTTAATTTTCGGCAGTTTTCGCGGATATGTCCGTCTCTGTTTTTCGTCAGGTGTTAGAAAGAGAGGTTAGATGGTCCCGGTAAATGGTGGGCCACAGGAAACAATACTCGATTCCGTGGAATTAATGACAGCGCGGATGGGAGGCAGGGGCGGCAAACTTGTAAGCATTGTAGGAAAGGTTGGTAAAATTTAACAGTTTTTTTTTCCCCAGAACAAACTTTGGACTGACGTATTTGTATTTCACGAGTCCATCTTGGTATTTAGTTTCACTTACTGCCCATTTCTTCCTATCACGTTATCTACTTGTAGTATACTTAAATAAGATCTGTTTTTTTTTTCTACGAACAATTTATTTCAAGATATTTGTCGTGCATTTGAAGTTAAGCCATAAACTACAAGAAAACACTGAAGATCAACCAAAACAAAATGAACATTTATCATGGGTACATAATAATAACCTGATTAGCTTTCCTGCTAGGTATCACGTTTGCCCCTAACCGACATATTAGATATGTCGGTAGGACCTACCTACCTACCGATAGTGCTACTAACTAATCAATAAATAAATTCAAACAAATTGTCAAACAGATCCTTTGTATAAAGGCTTACTACAAAATCATCAGATTATCTAGCTAGAGGATAAAAAAGATTGGGACGAGTTTTGATCCAGCTCGAAAACTAACGCCATAATAAGGTAAAGGTTTCTTGTTTGCTCCTTTACTTTACCTTAAAAAGATTGAGGGAACAAAAAATCAAAGTGATCACTTTATGTCCTAGTTTTAGGTACGTAATTTGTATTTTTTTGTATTTACGTTTTATGTAATTTGTATTTTTGTGACGTGTCCAAAAGTCCTATAAGGTCTAAAGGAAATAAAGGACTTAGATATTCGATATTTGAATCATAAGAGGGAAAGTGACATAACATAAAACTCGCAGTCCACCAGTGCGCCACCCCTGCCGTTAGCAATATTTCAGAGGAACAATAGCCTTGTAGCGGCGTTCGTTCAGATTTCACCTGCGGATATTTGTTGATGACCCCTGCTCTGTGGCACTTTGGTATGAGGGACGTAGGTTCTATTCTTTGGTTTTATTCAGATATATAGTGCATGTTTTTATAAAAAAAATATGAAATCGTTAGAAAAACGGGCTTTTTACTCGAGTTTGGCTTTTGGATTGAAATCGACTACTTTATGCATGAGCCATTCCCTAGCCATAATTTTTCCATATTTTTAGTTAAGACTTCGGATTGGAAAAACCAGAGTTATGAATGAAAATTGGGACTGGCCAACACAGGTCTGTGTGTTCAGCAATCTACGGATCCATTGACGTTTGCGAGTCTATTGACTTAAGATTTTTTTACTAAAATCAATATTATGTTGTCAAAATTGATTCAAAGTTTCTTTGCAAGCAAATGGAAGTGGCAAACAAATGTCTTACAATGTGCACAAAACTACTTATTTGTTATCTAAATTACTTGTACCTACCTAGAAAATAGTAAAAATCCGATTTTGTCGTCGTACGTCACTAACCACTTTAAAATAAAATTTCCCGGGGTGACTGACGTACTGGAGCTACCACCTCTGCTAAGCTGGGCAGCATTAATTGACCACGACGAGGTGTAAACCTGTTGAAACGTCGAAAAAGTCACATTAATATTATTATAAAGCTGAAATATTGGATGTTTTGATGGACGGATGTTTGATATATTTCACGCAAAAACTACTGAAAGGATCGGGATGAAATTTTGCATACAGGTAGTTCTAGACTTGGAATAAAAAATGAGAGAGAAGGATACTTTTTATCCCATAAATCATTTCCCATGGGACAGAAACAATCTTTAAGCTTCAATAGAAATAACGCGTGCGAAGCAACGGGCATAAACTAGTTTATAATATTAGTGTGATGCTTGATTTGATCAATCAATCAATACAATATATATATTATCTTTATGACTTTGTACATATATATTTATCAATTCTCGTTAATATTGTTAGTCCGAAAGGACTAACTGTAGAAACTGTCAGAAGTAACTATGTACAATTGAATCAATAAATTGTTATTCTTATTTTGATTCATAATACTACAATCCATAATACTACATAATTATCCAACATAACGCTCCCAAAAACTCAAAAGTGAAGCTCTTCGAACCCGGTAATTACCCCCGCGTCCGGCCTCCGGTCCGGACCGCATCCGGCCCGAATCCGGGCGATCCGATCGCCGCCGATTCTAATTATTGTCGCGAATTGATTTACCGTCATCCTGTTTAGAACCGTTCTAATTATGACCGGTTTTAGTGGATTTTGTGTTTGAATTTTGAATTCTGGTGCCTATAATCCACTTGGATTCTATTATCTCTGTAGAATTAAAAAATATTAAAATTAGGAGTTCTTAGTAAACTGAATTTACGATGACGTGGCAGCCCTCAGGTAAGACATTAAAAAACTACATAACTAGGTACATTTTTTTCTTATCAGGTCAGAAAATATAAACAAATATAACCTTCGATCAAAATACAAGCTGTTCACCTGAGTTTGGTCATTATCAGAAAATGCGTTTATTAAAAAGGAGTACCTACTTAAATAGTAATAAGTAGACGCTAACGCAAAAGTTGGCTGATTCGTTGGACAATGAAATTTTATATCGAGCTAAATGGTGGATTTTTGTCTAAATGTTATCGTGACTCCATTATAACCTCCTTGCTTAAATTTGGTTTCGTAGTTAGAGAAACGATTTTTTTTAATGATTCTTTCAGCGGGTTTGTAAGTTATAAAATGCATATTTTCATGCTTGGCACTTTCACGGAACGTTGAAATAAAACAAATGAAAATCTTTTGAAACTGTTACGATTTCTTTTACAACGGGACATTTAACAAGATTTGAGTTTTGAGCTTTCTAATGCAAACTCTGCCTAAATATTAGAAAGCTCAAACACCAAAAAGCATGGAAAATATCGCGGTATGAGTGAATGTAGCGAAAACAAAATGACAATCAAATTATAGAAATAAATTAGATCTAGTAGAACAATTGAAACAATTTAGCTAAATGCGGACGTAAAGGTAATTTCTAAACCGTCCACCAAACGTTTAACTGCAATTTCCCCGCAGTCAGTGCCTAAGCCACAGAACTAAAAGGTGTTGAAACAACTTTACAATCGTTAATTCGGCAGCATCTTATCAGCAGGGCCCGGATCAGTGGGCGCGCGAGTTACGGCCCGAACTCCAACTTTCGGGAACGGTTCAAAAGTTACACTTATTAAGCGGATCGGAAGGGTTCATTCATCATGAGTTCGTTGGTACAGTCGACGAAATTTACTAACTACCTATAACATGCCACACCAAGAAAATTGAGAAATTTTAATAGGACTTCCCGAAATGTTCCTAAAATATTTTATTCTCAAGCTGTATATTTCCTATAAAGCACATACCCGACCCAAATCAGCGCCAACACCTATTTTATCTTATTATTATGTTAAACGAAGGAATTATCAAAAATCGAACTTGCAGTTTTTAATACCCATCATAAGCTTATTTTTAATGCCTCTGTAAAAGTTTTATTTTGTATAGTGTAGGCAGAGATGAGAAGTTGCTCATTTTGCTCATCATTTAGGTCGGGTATGCTCCACAATGTGTACCATCTAAATCTTGAACTTTATTCGAAACGTCAATTAGTTTGAACCAAAATTGTCTCTTGTAATATAATAAATAAATATATAATAAATAAATATTGCTGGACAATCCACACAGCATCATGTAGTCCCAAAGAAATTGGGTTGGTACAGTATTTCACTAACAAGATTCAGATTCAATAAAAAATAGATTTCGTTTCCAAAGAATTATTTTCCTTCCTATTTTAAGCTCGGTCCGCAACCTTTTCATCATACCAGCACAATGTCACATAGGTACCATATTATAACCTAACTTTGTATTATATTGTAGACCCTATGCCTATACTTTATATAGTCATGGTACTTTGAATATTCCTAAAAAAGGTAGATACCTACTTTGTTAAGTCTCACTTAAATAGTTAAGTACCTCAAGATTAAGCCTGATTTATAACAAATAATTTAAGTGTGTTTTGATGAATGTGAAATCCTTTTTATATTTTTTATTTATTCAGTTTATCTGTTGATCGTTCGTCTATCAAGGATTACATAGACAAACTATGTCAATTACGATGTCATTAATCCTTCTTGCTGCAAAAAGTGGACTAGTAGGCCACCGTAGAGGGTCTACGACGACTTAGGTGCTACGGCGTAGCACTTGCGTCGTAGACCGTAGTTTACGTTGTATTCTAAGAAAGAAAAGTAACGCGCCCCCGTCGCTTTTATAAATTTGCAACTTGTAATTAATTATAATTATTTGGGGTGTTTTGTGGTAGTATTATAATTAATTGTGGTTTAATTAAGTTTATTTTCACCGTACTCGATGCCGTTTCAATCAATGATATACGAGATGCTATAAGAGGCTTTATGTGATCGCTTGTGGAAAATAGACATCTACTAGGTAACAAGATATTTTTACTTTTACGACCTCTGTGGCGCAGCGGCTAAGTTCCGCCTGCGACGCAGAAGGTTGTGGGTACGATTCCTACCTTGGGACAAATGATTTTACGATCTTGAAGTACTTACTTCGGGTGTTCTGGGTGTTTCCTATGTATTATAAAATACCGTATCTATGTGTATTGTATTAAGATTATCTGTTATCTAGTAATCTATAACACAGGCTCTGCTTACCTTGAGGCTAGATGATGCTGTGAGAATTGTCTAGCATTATACTGTAATTTGAATTTTCTCAGAGAATTTCTTGTAACCACACATCTACCTATACTCCCAGGTGATTTGCCCACATTCGATAGAGTGTAAGTGCTGACGTGGCGCGCCGATACCTTAATGTCTACATTCGAATGTTCAGCAAATGGCATGGAAGAGTCGCAGATACCATTCGAAGGGGTTCAGCAATTGGAAAGGTATTTAAAAAGGCATTAGGCACATTTTGATAAAAGTAATTTTCGGGTAAACAAATGGAAACAAAATTGTATTTATTTGTTTATGGGGAAATGCCGTTTCCATTCCAATTCTTTCAAAACGATGATTTAAGAAAGAAACACTCAAACAAGTGTTAGGTGACGATTAAAATTATCTAGTCTTGTTGGCCCATTTGTTCCCATCATGGAAAATGAGGAAACATAAAAATTAATTCTTCTCAAAAGTAGGTTCAAGAGCCCTCTAGAACATGCGATCAGAATTGAATACGTGCAATCTTTTTGGGCACAGGGTTCTTTTTTTGCTACTTATTTTTTTTAAATGATGCGTTTTCTTCAAATCTCCCCATGTCTAGTCAATAATAGTGCGACCAAACTAAAAAGAGGGCGCTACTACTTTGGATCTGTTAATATAAAATGACAAAGGCCCTGCAATGAACGTGCATCTATTGGATATGACATCCCAACCTCAATTTTTCCGCGAAAGATCCGAAACGTCTATTAGAGGGTTTCTTTTTTGGAAAACGCCTCACTGGAAAAAAACTAGTAACGTTTGAAACTGTCATCAAATAAGCTACAGCGAAAAATACCGTTATTTCAACAAAACCAAAATTTACAAACCAATAACCCCATCAAAGTTCCAAATGATTTCCCCCACAAACCACGAGATACAACATTCCCTCGGTTCAGTTCAGCTTGAAGCGATGGCAGCCTGTAAATCAGTTAGCGAAGATTGTTGCGAAGATGACTCCGTAACTCGGTTGGAGTGGATACGCTACTGTTTAACACCCGTTGGTGATAGGGCTGTCATGTTTCTGTTGGTGTTCGAGCGGTGGATTGTCAAGTGTGACGGGCTAACAATTACAGTACCTACAACATACTTGATTATTCCATTTTGGACACGAGACCACGAGACGGTATAAAAAACCATTATTAAGACGCAAAAGCAGAAACCCAACCATAAACTCAACACTCGTGACATAGGGAATTCAGACACACGATAATTGATAAATTTTACTTGTAATGCCTGTCAGAATTTTTTTTTCAAATTCAAATCCAATATAAAAGCATGGCACGTTTATTGGCTAAATTTGAACAAGGCCTCATTTTTCTAATGTTAAACCACTTTTACTCAACTGATTAAGAGCGCAGACCTATGCATTAATAAGACATGAAATATCACATACGTATAAGTATTATATATTTTTTATAAAATATAATATTTTCCATTCGTAGAGACAGCCCTAGCTTACAGCGGGTAGCCTAAAGGGTTTCGCTCCCCGTCAAATTGTCGTTTAAAAACAACGCTATTAAACAAACCGCACTCTGATGCGTTTTGCAAACTCATAAATATTAAACAACAGCGGTTTTAGTGGTGATAGGGCGGAAAAACTGATATAATGGATTTTATACCAGTTTTTTCAAGAATATATTAAACATTTAGAGCAATTCCTTCAGCTCGATCCGTTCAGCAGTTTTGGCGTATCAGTAGGCCAAGCATAGCAACCTTGTTAATGGGTAAAAATAATTGAAATAAATTTCTAAAACTTCAACAATTTACACCATGTATTACATGTTCTCTAATTTTACTCTAGATAAAAATCACCATGCGCCTTCGGGGCGTCGTATTTTTTGGCATGACTTCTTCATGCGATGAGAAAAAAAACGTCCATTTAAACTTTTGCCTTTAATATATCAGATGAGAAACATTGTGACGCAGCGGACGAAGGTCTTCCTGCGACGCAGGAGGTTACGGGTTCGATTCCCGCCTCGGGACAAATGTTTGTACGATCTGCAGACATTTGTCCACGGCGTTCTGGATGTTTTCTATTATAATAAAAAATATATATCTATGTAGTGTATTGTATTAAGTATATCAGTACCCATAACACAAGCTCTGCTTAGCTTGGGGCTGTGTGAATTGTCCAGCATTATTTATTATTTATTTTATTTATTTATTGTTTAAAACGGGGTATATAGTTAAATAAAAGGTTTTGTTATTATAGTGCGCAACCCCACACTCAGGGTAATTGATTTCTTAGTTATATGATTTCTTAGCTAATTATAGTGTTGTAGGTAGGTACTTATCTCGTACTCCCAAAACCTTGCATGCCAAATATTCCACCATCCATATTTCGTTACATGTTGTATCTACAATGTACCTACAGGTACGAAAACCTCTCTACATGGAATTACTTCCTGCATCCAGTCCCTAGTAACAGGCAGCTAATCTGTGCCCCGCCCGGGGCTGCCCGAGATTGGAATATGCAAATACCAGATCGTGTTTTAACTTCGACAACTGCTGTGATGGTGTTCTAGCGTATTTGTACAACGGTATTACGTAGAGGATGAGAAAATTTACTTTGATGTGAAGAGTCCCAGAATAAATTAGGTATTACCTGAAATGGCAAGGACCTGGGACAAATTTCAATTTTTGGCGTTGAAGGAAAGTTGAGGCCAAAATTCACTTCGAGTCACTGCGCCACGCCAGTAATGCAGTAAGACATAGAGAGAGATTCAATATTTTTTTCAGTGCACACAAGACACAGTCTAGACTAGACCAAAGCGAGCGGAATAGTCACCAGGAATTAATCCTTTTTCGTTAAAATAGTCATCTATTTGAACTCTCGCTCTCTTCATCCGAACGTGTTACAGTTATACATTAGCCAAGCTCGATGCAGAATGTTAGTAAAAAAAACCGCGACACAAAATAACTAAAACTTGCTTGGCGTCGAGTTTCAGATATAATTGTAGACAATAGTAAAGGAGGCATCTCAAATCAACAAGTTATATAAATTGTTTAAAAAAGACGCGAAAAACAGAGTTATTTTTAGGTTAAGTATAGGCGATTTGTTTACAAACATTCTGCATCAAGTTCGGCTAGTGTATAGTATGCATCAGTTCTTAGTCACCATTATTGGCTACGCTTAATCCAAAAACGTTTTTAAGGCTACGTGTCAAATGACCAACATTAATTTAACTTTCTCGCCTGTTCCTGCCGACATCCCGCCAAGCGCCGCCCGCCCTCGGGCCGATTGGCCGCCCAAAGGGTAAGCAATTAAGCAGATTTACATCCTTTCCCACCGTTACACGCCGTTATGGTGGTCGCCATTTGCATGAAAATGGCGGAATGGATGGCATTGTTGTATTGACAGTTTGTTTAATGAATATTGTGGGATTTGGAGGGAAGGGTGTGTTTTACTCCTATTTGTAACAACTTTACCCAACTCTTGAACCTTGAGGTATTATGTCGTGAACTTAATTTAGTCTTATTTAAACTGCAACACGCGACTTAAAATAGATATGCGGAGTATTATCGAATTGAGTAGTTTAAGAAATCAAATAATATCCGAAAAATAGTAGTGGGAAAAATATAAATTAAAATAATCGTAAAACAAAAGAGACCCAGAATCACCCCCTTTCGGCTTAGTACAAATGTTTCGTGGTATAATCGTAATTTGGACGTTTGTGCATTGGGATCAACCTGAATATTAATAAGGCTTTTAAGGCTAAGCAGTCACTGCGCCAAACAGGTCCAAACAGGAATTTTTTTCGCCTCGAATTTTCAACGACATAAAACATAAAACAACCTCAACCATTCCAAAATTGGAATAGCGTAAAACCTTCATGCTCTGGCTAGAGATATTAAAATTGCTAAAAACTTGGCGGAAATAATTAAATTGGACAACGCTATGCAGTCGGACTGTCATGTTGCCCGATGGAAGGAGCTGCGAATAATTGGCAAACATGTTTTGGAGGTGGCAGTTTGTAAATGAAGAGATATGTAAGCCGCTTTTTGTAATTGTCAAAGAATATGTTCCATCGACCTTATTTTGTGAAATTTGAAAGAGAGATTTACGTTTTCTCTCCACCAAACTGAATATAGGAAGAAATCCTATTAGTTTTTATAACACAAAATAACCAAGAGAATCTCGAATAAAGTTGTGATGCTCTTGTGATGCAATTTTTTTTTTGAAGCCTCTATTGGTAAGATCTGTCTTCTCCGCGTCCTACGGAAGAAAGTTACGAAGATTATTAAGAAGGGTTTTGCGAGTTGTTCAATGTTAAAACCACGTCCAACCCATAATTTTAGTTTCCTAACTCTCCGTTCCCATTAAGTGGATTGCACTGACGACACAAACCTGACACATATGCGAGCGGACACTGTCAGAGTTCACGTTGTTTGCGCCCGTGACGGATGCGCGTGCCAATATTGGTTGTTAGCTTTATTTTCCGCAATCTGTTGGATGTTTTTGTTAGGTATACATATGTTCCAAATGTACTTAACTTTTTAATAGACAGGTGAAGATTCAGAAGTTTGTGTAAGAAAATTTCCAAATATCTAAATAATTTTGAATAGTTCCCTATACGTAGCGTTTCATTTCGAAGCGAATTTATTTGACGGCTTCAAATTCAACACTACAGTCGGCGCGATTAATGGAGAATTAGCCTTTGTCTCTCAGGTTTGTTTCCGGTTAATTACAACCTGGCTGTCGAGACATGAGTAAAAAGTTCGTCAAGTCCTTCCTGATACACCGTCGGCCACATTTTCACTTTCCACTAGGTAAGCTTGTGGTCAAACATAGGTCTACTGACTATAAAAAAGAAGACTAATTCTTCTAACTGATGAATAATCCATCAGGGGGCTTACGTTTGCATGCAGAGTATCAACACTTGTAATGTTCTACGCACTGCGTTACAAAACAGACACGTATAATTTGTTCGTCGATTATCTGCTAAACGTCTTTCCCGCCCCACCGCCCGCCGCTGAATCATATTTCGATGTAATGAAATGCGCTGGGCGCTGGTAATGTTCAACGCACTGGGTTACAACACAGAGGCGTTATAATTTGTTCGTCGTTTATCTGCTAAGCGTCTTTCCCGCCTCAAGCGTTCAAGATGTTAAACACACTGGGTTACACCAATGATTAATAATCTTGTTCTTGCTGATGTGAAATGCCATAATCGGGCGGATGTCTGTGTTTCAAAGATACATAATGCCGTCGGAGTTACTGACATCCGAATGGGAGAAATCCTCGTACGAGTGTTTCATGAATGGGAACCAATTGATTTTGATTCGAATGTGACAAATCTGACACAACACCTTAATTTGTTATATTTATTTCTTGTTAAGCATGTAAGTTTTTAAGTTTACGTTGAACAATAAAGAAATTAACCTACATTCAACTGTGTGATTATCCAGTATTATTTATTTTATTTATTTATGTATCTATCTTATTTCATGAAATAAGTAGAATGCCATCATAGAGTGGCCATGATGCACAAATGCACACATGTCATCAGGTACGTGTACAGTAAATGTCTCAACTAACGTAACTCTCATCATACTTGTCTCTTATACCTAATCATAACACGTATAGCCAAACTATCGCTCGACATCCCACCCAGTGCGTCTACACCGACCATTAGCGAATAACACGCAACCGCATCAATCATAGTCCAGCCAATTCATTACCACCACTCCGCGCAGATTGCGAGCTAAATGGTACGTGGCTTTAAATCATATCCTATTTATTATAGGTTCCAGTTTTGGATGACATATTTCTGCTTTTTGATGAGGTAGTCAAGGTACAGCCTTTCAGAATCAGAATAAAGAGATTTTGACATAATTTGTAACTAACCAACAAAATAGACTAGGAGCTGCTCTTGGTAGAGCAGTCAGGAGATATGTTGTTTGAAACCATCGATCAAGGTTTTTGCCAGGCAGCGGAATAAGTGATCAAAGTTAGAATCCTTTATTTTTTGGAGTGCGCCAGACGGCTATGGAACGCAGTATACTGGGCGTCAAACTTACAGACCGAGTTAGAAACACAATACTGCGCTCTAAAACACAAATGGCCGACGTGTCGTCCAAAATGCCGCCAAACTCACGTGGGCTGGACATCATGTATGTCAGACCAGCACCTTTTGGACGGATGGAAGATGCTAACATCCTCCTCGGTAGACCGACTTCTTCTGCTGAATATGCCTCCTCATACTCCTCATACATACGTCATCTGTCCTAATCGACAGTCGACAGTCAATCGACGAAATTCACGGGTAAAGGAGTCGATTCTCATGCCAAGACCAACACATAGGACTCACATAGAACTGAATAAGCAGCCGTTTCAAGAGGCCACGAGCAGTGACGGTTGACATTATGATCAAGGAAATTCTTACTTGTTCGGCCCCTAATTACAGATTGTGATTGCAAAGGAAAAAGCACATTAGGTATCCTGCACTGCTACCGCACAATATAAAAATTGACATTCAACTTCAACTTCTTTCTTAATAGCTTGCTTTTTGCCCGCTTCGCTCTTTCTTGTACGGCACACATGCACTTTGTCACTGTAAAATATATCGATCTAAAATATATTACGAGCCCATACTTGAATGCTTATTTTTGTGCTTTGCGGTAGCAGTGCAGGATATAAATGTGCTTTAACTTTGTAATCACAATCTGTTATTACGTGTGCTATGCGCGAGTGGTGCGATCTAAATCTGCGACAACCTTTACAGTAAAATTGCTTATTCGTTGATCACGACAGCAATCCTTAGTGTATCAAGCTACGGGCTCCTGCCCTGAGCCCCTGTCTCCTTCATAACTAGTAATATCTCACGTGAACAGAGCGCCACGTCGGCCATTTAATCACTAAAGTGGCTTATTGCAGTAACATTGTTACCCTCTACACAATAAAGCAGTAAATTTCAATCAAAATGATGGAAGCAGCCGGACGGATGGGGAGGCTTACTCTGGAGATGGGAAGCGGTATAGAAACGATTTGACTTTCGGTAGAATGGCGATCTTGTGGCAGTTGTCAGGTTATATGAATTCACAAGTTTTGCAATCTATAGAGACGCAACCTGTAAAATTCAAACAGTGAAAAGAACTCTTCCATCATTAAGTGCCTTTTCAAACGTCCCAATTGGCGGATAACCTGTGCCGGGTATGAAAAGGCACTTAAACATTCTGAGTAAGTTAAAAAAGACAAAAAAACTACTTAAAAAAGCCGTTTTAAAAGAGCTTATTCTGATCGAAAACCAACTTTAGTGCTTTTCTGAAATAGTTAATTGAACCTTAAAAATAAATTTTTGCAGGACTATAAAAATAGGAGTTTGAAAATCGCTAAAATTATGTTCTCTCTTTTTATCGTTGAGCAGTTGCAAGTACATCGCAATAGGTCCAGAATAAGGGTGTGCACACAGTGGCGACGGGCACGTGAAATATGCGACCGGAGCGAACCAGAGACTACACGACACTTTAAAATATTAACCCCCTGTATAGCTCTGTTGTTATTATACTACGCCCTATTTATTTACAGACATAATTCTCAGATTGTCTTTTTAGAAGCTGTGGGCCTTAAGTAGGACAGCTACGTGGGACAATTTTCCTCTCTGCACAGCTTGGATGATCTTACTGCCAGTGCCAGTTCAAATCTCGTAAGTTTAAATCCTGTGTTCCCTCTCATACCAACAAGTTTTATAGTGCCTAAATCTGTGTGATATAGTCACATCAAAGAAAATGTGATAGTGCCCGGTCCCTTTTTGCAATACCGAAGTGTAAATCTCAACACATCTTCATTATTCAGTTCAATTCTGATCATCAAAGTTAAAATAAATAAATAAATAATGCTGGACAATTCACACAGCATTATCTAGCCCCATGCTAAGCAGAGCTTGTGTTATGGGTACTAGATAACTGATATACTAAATACAATACTATACATAGATATATATTTTTTATTTTACATAGAAAACACCCAGACCAACGGAACAAATTTCTGCAGATCGTACACAAATTTGTTCCGAGGCGGAAATCGAACCCGCAACCTCCTGCGTCGCAGGCGGACTTTCGCCCGCTGCGCCACGGAGTTCGTCAGTTAGTCGAACAAGTAGAACGGAGAAACCCACTTCACTTCCATTTTAATAACATTTTCCCGAAAACCTTGAATCCGCATAGTTATTGCAGAAATATCTTACGAATTACCATTGGCTCCGTAGAAAGCTACCTTTTGTTTCAATTACTTAAAGTGTCACTTAAATACGTTTTCTCGCTTACATCTATTCGCATATTTCTGACCATACGGACAGCCTCTTACGGGGAATTGAATGCGCATATTGTTGCCAAATAATGTCTTGGAGAGAGAAAAGAGTTTCGAAAAATACCTACTAAGAGTGAATACAGATTGTATTTTTGCGAAGTTTTTAGTTTAGATTCCCGCCGCGTGACAAAATTATATATTTGGCGCGGGTCTGGTTGATTCCTATTTATTATAATGTACGCATTTACAGATCTAGATAACCTGGAGAAACTGGTTGTTGTCGCCAAGATGGACGGGAAAAGACCACAAGGCCGATCACCAAGCCGCACGCTGGTCTGACATTGTGAAAGAGATTACGGGACTCCCATTGACCACTGCTCAAGCTGCAGATAGAGTGGCGTGGCAGCAGCTGGTCAACTCCTCAACTAATTCTTTTGAAAGCGGGTTTTTGTAAGGGACCTTCAGTAAAGAAGAACACGATAAAGAAGAGAGCATTTACAAAATTTGTTCATATTAAAACAGTTTATGTCATCTGGTGCCTTGAAACATGCCCATCACAGTTTTCCTTACCAGCTTGATCTATATTTGTTTAATTATTGTTTGTTTAATTAACACGGTTATTATGAACCAATTACTTTAATTGAAAGATAAATTGAATAATATATTCAATAAACATACAGAATGTACAATAAATAAATTAATACAAAGAAAATTAATTAAAAATGACGTTCATATTTTTTTTATTGCTGGTGGTCAAGCGTTTGGCCTCCAACTCACTTAAATTAAGTGAAGATGTGTCCTAAGATGGAGCACGCTTTCTCAAAAGGAACTAATTTACCCTAGACTTGAAGACTCCAAGATTTTACTCTAACGGGAAAACAGACGCAGGAAGCTCATTCTACTCTTTGGCCCTGCTTATTATAAAAGTAGAGCAGAATTTTTTGGTTCGACTATGTGGTATGTCGACCAGGAACGGGTGGTATTTTCCTGTGCGTCTGTTGGTCTTATGGTGGAAAAGAGAAGATGGGATAAGGTCTTGCAATGCAATAAAATACATAATCTTAATTATTTAGTCCAGCGTCAGTAGTCAGCGAACAAGTCATCGGGGCTGTCATCCAGGAAAACGTTGAGTACACGGTGTTAGGTTAAAAAGAACCTACCACACCACCACCCACTCCGTATTCATATTTCACCGACGCACAACAAGCAAAATAACACTTTCAATACTTTTATGCAAGTAGCTTAACTTTTTTATACCTTCTTACCTCAAGGAAATCAATTATGCTCTACGTTATTATACCTACAGAACAAAGGTACCCACATAACCTAGAATACCTTTAAAACATCTAAACTTCGATATGGGTAATAAACCTATCGAAAGAACTGTACATTAAGTCACATAAACAAGTTTCACATCGACGCATTTACATACGTGGCGGTACAGGCGGGGACAGAGGACTTTCTGAATATTACAAAACTATTTTATACCAACAACTAACTAATCGGGCGTGTATTCGGGCGAGTTCGAAATAAAAAAAAAAATTAAAGTAAGCCTAGCATACCTTTGATGCTATCTGGCGAAAGAAGTCAGCCTCAGTACTCAGCAGCATCCTAACAGCGATACCTGAACATTTTTACTGCTCTATAATTTACAAATTGGTTATAAGGACAAAATCATGCCTAGTCATAAGCCAACTAACACAATGGATTGTAAAATTATCTGAATAAATAAATTGGATTAGTATTCTATTAAATTTACTGTAGCTACTACTAAAGTTTCCTACATCTTAGCTGTTCTGTTTCTACGTCGTAGCAGTTCTGTTGCTACGTCGTAATGTTCTGTTGCTACCTCGTAGATGTTCTGTAGCGACGACCTCTTAGCTTTTTGTTGCTACGCCCTAGCTTCTTAATTGCTAAGTCGTAAAGTTTTAATTTTTACAGTGGAAATTGTGACAACTTTACGAAAATCTGTTAGACGTAATCATTTCAACTAAGTACGGTGTACTTCATGAAGTCTTCATCACATCCGTTCTATTTATAAATAAGATTTTAATCACTGATTTTTTTTTGTTCCGCTTCTATAACAACCTTGTTAGTAATCGGTTACTGCCCTTTATACGTACTTTAGTTTTTTTTCTGTACATATGATGTCATTATGCCATCGCTTGTACCCCTGAAGCGTTTGTGTCGCCGCCCGCCCGGAAGCGAGGGCGGGCGGAAGCGGCCCCGGCACGCTGCGCTTTATAGCCGCCCATCGCGCACTGATCGCTTTTTGAACATCACTGTACGTGGTTCTGATACCTCTGTGTAGGTATGCTCTATGCAGATTGGCTTTTGGTGAAGATCTCGGTTGGCCTGAATCGTAGCGATTTGGCTAAGGTCACGGTAAGGGAATATCGCATTATATAGCAGTATGTAGGTAAATATTAATATCATAACAAATGCTAACCAAAAATAGTAAAACAATTGCTGAACATTCTGTTTGCGCTTAATACTTTTTACAGTAAAGTGTTGAATCTCAGATTAAAAGTTTAAAAATATGAGAGTTTCCATTTGATTAATTTTACCATAAAAGATAACAATTGCAACGGAAGTTTTGCATGATCCGACACGCTCTTGCCAGATTAATTCAAGTCTAACACCTAATATTTCAATTTGTATCACATTAGGATCAAATGGTATTTCTTTTAAGATTAAACTGCCACTTAGAAAGCAGATAAGAAGTTTTCCGCACATTGTAAGTTATTTGCTATGAATATTTGCTAAAACAAACTACGAATCCATTGTCATTTTGAAGTTTATCGACGTGATGTTAAATTAAGTAGTAAATTTATTAATGTCTATATTGGCCCCAAAAGGTGATTGATTCGTAGTTTATTTCATCTGAATGTTTGAAAAAATTAAGTGTTTTTACTTTGAATTGTTTACCGATTGGCCATTTTCCGTGACCTCGTAAACCCAGGAATATGTTATAACCTCCTTCAGAAATGAGCCGTTCTTGTATAGCTACACTCGGGCACGCCTACCTATTACCTTGCGGCCCCGGGCGAAGTGGAATGACTGCGCTCTACACGGATATTGTTTGTGCTAGATTAGATATTAGGTATTTGTGTCTGATCTTTGTCATTAGCCAATGATAAAGGTAGTCTGCACATGTCCAGACACGGCAGAATCTGTTAGGATTCAAACCTCGCGAATCGTGGGGTTCAATTTTTCCCAAAGACACTTCTCTTTCCTTTTGTTTGCTTCTGCTTGGTTATCAGATTTTTAAATCAATAATCCAGTTTGATGTCCGATTCTATCTAACATATTTTTGTTTGGAGAGAGTTAAGTCCAGTGAGTCTCAAAGAAACCAGGCATATAAAAGTACTTGTAACCTGGAGATAAAAAAGCTTGAGTCAGCGAGTTTTCTGTAGTGCCAAACATTATATCTAAGCAAAAAATACCTATACTCTCGATCAAAAAGTTGCCAACGTTCAGAAATCCAAATAATATAAAAATGTACAAAAATAATCTACAGTTTGCACGCGCATTATTGTAGTATCATCATCATCATATCACATCATACCAGCCCACACACGTCCATTGCTGGACATAGTCCTCCCACATACAACACAACAAACAGTGGTATTAAGCCGCCTCCATCTATCGAGTCCTTGTGACCGTTACTATGTCATCGGTCCATCGAATAGATGACCAATAGGTACTCTGTTTCGAATTACACCGCGCGGTTGCCAATCGAACCTTTACTGTCCAGCGGTTGCTAGTTTTGCAGTGCATCTTTGTCCTATCCAGCTTTGATACCTCCAGAAGCTTCTCGAACCAAAAAATATGAGGTCCAGTATAAAACCCGCATCTCCATATTGGCAGGTCGGGGCCGTCGGCCATATTGAAAGACGTTCCATCCGCGATAATGGACTTTCAGACCTACGGACTTGGGACAAGCTTTATGTTAAAATGCAATTTGTGCGGAAAGTGTTTTTCCGTAACTCTGCCATCCCTTAGAACAGGGTGATTTTCAGAAGGCTATAATTGAATCAGAGATCTTGAGAATATAGTTGTATTTTAAGAATGGAGGTGCGCTTTTTTGACACTATACCGACAAAGTAATTACTGTACAAAACCCTGAACCATACATTATAATCTTTTCAACTTCATAATTTTGTCGGATTTCTTGTGTAATTATTATTTGGACACGAGCACGGATCTTGATGGATGGAGGCGGCTCAGAACCGCTATTCATGGCGTCTTATGGGGTGGGGCTTTGTTCACCAGTGGACTTATACGAGCTGATTATGAGCACAGACCTAACACGATCTTGTGGAAGAGTATGATAATGATAAGTAACAATTTTACGAAGTCACGAGATCCTAAGCCAGATTCTAAATTCGACCGTACCTGACATCTATTTTTCATTCTACCCAATCTTACTCCAACAACATCAAACCCGAACTAACCATCTCAAGTACCGCTTTCCAGTTGAAGAAGTCCCATCTTCTCATAAACAAGCCACATTACAAGTGGGGAATATGCAAAGCGTATTAGGTACTGCCGCGTAGGTAGGTACTCGTATGTACATACGACATACAGACAAACAAGCAGTTGTTGGAGTTACTCAGGAAGGGGGGTCGCGCGCGCTGTCTTATGTTCAACTGGCTGGGTTCACCGGGAGGTAGGAAGGTGTGGAGGTGACGATGAAGAAAGTTTCAGGGGCTCACCAGATTTTCTTTTCGATGGACTAATAATCTGAAGTCCAAAAGACAATTCAAACAATATCAGAGCTACGACAACAGGCAATCTATCCAGCACTCAGTCATATAATAACTTCAAAGTCAGAAACGTTTTTGGTTTCAAAAAGCTTTGGCCAATAAATATTTATTGTATCTATCTCAGGACCTCAAAAAACAAAACATAAGACTGTTCGTCCTAGTTAGACCATAGAAGCCGAAATTTCGGGAGCCAGAGAAAGCGGACTTTTGACGAAACTTTCAATGGAAGTCAAAAGATTCTTTGAACACTTATTGTCAAAAAACCGCTGCTGCTCTCGGTCCCAATGCGCACCTAAAATACCTTCGTGATTGTTATAATAACATAATATGATTGTGATAATGGATGAATTCGAATTAATCCCTATATTTTATTCAAGTCGTAGGTAATGTATCTAAAAAATGTATAATATCCGAAAACACGCCACCAGTGGCATGTAGGCGTGACGTAGTGGACGTACGTCACTGGACCTCATGTCGCAATTGGCAGCCAGCACAGAGGGAGGGTGGCGGCTTCAAATCCCGTCGAAGTTTTTGTTTTTATATTATTACATTTCTTAGAAATTACCCAGAGTGTGAGGGCTTGCGTACTATAATAACAAAAATGAGTTAAGGTATCTGTACCTAAAAGCCTTCTCCATCTCCACGTCTTCCCACTTCAGGGCGTTTCCACGACATCGCGCCACTACCATAACTCGGTTCACATTCGAGTTATGCAGATTTCACGTATTTATCGTCAAACTTCTGATGCAAGACAACAGGAATCTGATTCCGTTTGCTGTAAATTTGATTTATCTACATATACCTACTTTTTTGGGAAAACTGTAATACTATAACCTACATTAAAAGTTTGAAGAGTGATCTAGCTACCAGCTGAATTGTTTAACTTTATGCCCTCAATATGGTTCAATCATTTATTGTATTCTATAGGTGTACAGAGGTGTTCATAATCTAGCTAATTAAGTATCACTATAGACCTGTAGTACAGTGCTGGGCACACAATATGTATGGAGAGAGGGGAGGACGTCATTGTTACTATAATGTTAATTACTCTTTTGCATATTTCTTATTTTGTCGTTTAAATATTCGTCAATTGTGTATTATGCTTTTGTGATGTTTGGCATCCTGGCCGACAGATTTTATAGCCACACTGTGTATATTGTGTTTCTTTCTCACGATTAAATGGCTGACCGTACCAAGTTTGGCGAGGACAAAAGAGTTACAAAATTTCAAGATGTTTGGCGAGGACAAAATTTCAAAAGGACATAGGAATTTTTTTTACGGAAAAGTGCGTAAGACGCCGCCGCGGGTGAAAACTAGTATTCCTATACTTATGCGTGAATCTTTACCTATCTACGTGTAGTTACGGTTTACGATTGGGGGTTGTCGTAAAGGCGTCTACTTTTCCGGAAAAAACAAAACAGAGATGTAAATGCACGGCAAGAGTTTTCGTGTTCATGTTGAATGTTGTTTTCATTGCTGATTTTCTTGTAAATTTTAGTCTGAGTTTTTTCAAAGTCACCTAGACCTCGGTGATCCAATGATACCCAACATCAGGTGACATTTTAAACTATTGGCCCATCGATGTTTAAAAAAACACACTGATTGAGTTTCCGTTTCTCTTGTAATATCGTCGGACCGCCTTGCTTACTACCTGGCGGGTTTTTAAATACTTAATCTATAACAATAAAACTTTTAAATCCATCACGGTTATTAACACTAAAGTCATAAATAACGGGATATTTACCATGATTTAAGTTTTGAGCTTTTCAATATTTCGGCACAGTTTCATGCGCCATGATCACGGAATAACTACAGTTAGTACTACTTAATCTATAACCCTCAAAATGCCCTCAAAGCAGGTTCTTTTTAACCCTAAACTTTTTCCCAGCATCTGATATTGAATAGAGTCGTTACCTCTTATCGTAGAAGAGTTACAGCCGTAGCGTTTATCTGCAGCTCTGTATTCAGAAGGTGTTCGTCGTCGTTACTTCTGACAAGAGATGCTTAGAGCGGTTCATATTTTATTGGAGCTAGTTCGCGGGGGTAGGGCTGCCACAAACAAATATGTTTATACGGTTAAAGTAGCAATATAGTAAGTATATGAACAAGATTAGTTTTGCTCCTTCGAAAACGCCTCATCAGTGTAATCACTTTTTTTTGACTCCATAAAACATTGCTGAGTACTGAGCCTTCCTGAAGTCAAAAAGGTTTAGAAGTTCAGAAAGCAGAACCATGCTTAGGTATAGGTAATCTAAACTTTTGGAACACTTTCGGTTTAATGCTGCTTAGCTTGGGGCTAAATGATGCCGTGTGGATTGTCAAGCAATATTTATTTATATCATTCCCCCTCTAAAAAGCTTCTTTTATTCATTGAAAACAGTGATTAAAAATCACTTTTATGTAATTATTTTGGTGTTTGAATTTAGAACAACAATATAATCTCCATAATCTCCATCTCCATGCTATACAAACTCCTTGTGCAAGTAACTCTTTGAGATTTGATTGGTTCATTTTGTCATAATCATGAATGAAGTATAGTATGAAACTCTTGTCGTCATCCATACCGCAATGCTTGAAAACTAAAGTTTTCAATCAGTGCGTCCTACCCGTCATGACCTACGGAGCTGAGACGTGGACCCTCACGGTAGGGCTGGTCCACCAGTTCAAAGTCGCTCAGCGAGCTATGGAAAGAGCTATGCTCGGAGTCTCTCTGAAGGACAGAATTCGTAACGAATACATCCGACAGAGAACCAAAGTTATCGACATAGCTCAAAGAATTAGCAAGTTGAAGTGGCAGTGGGCCGGCCATATCTCGCGAAGAACCGACAACCGCTGGGGCAGGCGTGTTCTTGAGTGGAGACCACGACTCGGCAAACGTAGTGTAGGGCGCCCTCCGGCCAGGTGGGATGACGATCTGCGAAAGACTGCAGGCAGATGCTGGATGCGGCAAGCCGAAGACAGGGCGCTATGGCGCTCATTAGGGGAGGCCTATGTCCAGCAGTGGACTAATTTAGGTTGATGATGATGATGTTGATGATGATGAAACTCTTGTGAATAAAGGCTTCTGCCCTAATTTTTTTTATGAATAAAACTGATTTTTATCGAGGGCCATGAATCAGTCGCGTTGCTCAGGATTCTAACACTTGAATCACTCGCTATGGTCGCGTGATTCAGTCGTTAGAATCCTTCACTTGCTCGTGATTCATCTATGGCCCTTGCTTTATATTCCTCATTTATTCACTAATTGCATAATATACAATTTATCTTTTATGGTTGTTGCATAGCAACTCAAAAACTAACCATCATCGCCTCGACTTGAACCGTTCAGTTTTCCTTGTTTTCAGATTACTGTGTGTTACTTACAAGAGCCGGCAAATAACAGCATCCCTGCGCCTTGAGATTTTCGTTCACTTTTGGCCTCGACGGCGAGGCAAGGTTGATCCGTTGCCGACGTCCACGTCCTTGCTAGAGCAATTTTCGCTGGTTAACTTTATTACCTACTAGGAATCCCTCAGCGCAGCCCTATACGGCAAGAAGCTCAACCGCGGCGTTATCTAGATCACGTTCGCGCTCGCGACTTGCATATTCCGAGCTCTAAACCTTATCGTTTTATATAAATTAATTGCGCGGAACAGAGATGGCGCTGCCGTCTTATCTCGCGGTTAATTGAAAACGGGGTTTGAGCCGCTTGCGGTTTGGGTCAATGAGCATTCGATGTTGGATTGAAAGAGGTAATGAGCACAGACTGAAGATTTGATATGAAAATAATATCTATACACTAGCAAAAGTCGATGAGGAATGTTTGTAAACAAACCACCCATACTTAACCTAAAATTCACTCTAGGTATAGCCGCATCTATCGCTTATTTAGAATTTACATTACTTTTCGATTTGTGACCCTTTTGCCTCAATAAATATTGCTTACAATTATGTCTCGACGCAAGTGAAGTGAGTTTTAGTTTTTGTGTCGTGGTTTGTTAACAAACATTCGACATCGAGTTTGGCTTGTGCACAGGTAGGTACATACTTTCAAGTTCCTGCTTTGGCATAACTCGTGCTGTAGGACATAGGCCGTAGCAGAAATATTTTATTGGAACTTGCAGCTAGAAGAAAATTGATGTAAAAAAGTCAGTACCTATCTGTTTTGGACGTTTGGACGTTTTGGTACACAATGTAAGTAAAATAACGTGGAGAAGGACAGAGCACTTGGCGAGTTGAGATAATCTCCAATGGACTGAAACTGTCACTGACTAGGCGGTAGCTTCGAGGCAGACCACCTGCCTGATGACGGACGGATGAAGTGGTGAGAGTCGGTGGAGCCGGCTAGCAAAGAGCAGAGTAGAGGGTCTGATAACGAAGAAGTGTTTACTTTTAATATTCGACGACCTCCGTGGCGCGGCGGGCGAAGGTCCGCCTGCGACGCAAGAGGTTGCAGGTTCGATTCCCGCCTCGGAACAAATTTGTGTACGATCTACAGAAATTTGTTCTGTTAGTCTGGGTGTTTTCTATGTTTAATAAAAAAAACTATCTATGTATACATATAATGTATTAAATATATCAGTTACCTAGTACCCATAACACAAGCTTTGAGTAGCTTACTTTGGGGCTAGATGGTGCTGTGTGGATTGTCCAGCATTATTTATTATTTATTTATTTATTTATTTATTTCTTTTTATTATTAATATTCAAAGTGAACCTACCCACCCAGTGAAGCTGCTTGGATAAACAAAAAGGTTTGTAGTACCTACCTACATAACGCAGTATTCAAAATGTTCGTTCCAAATCAAACGACGGCTTTTTAAAAGAGAAAGCCCAATTCACACTTCCCCAATCAATTCACGACAAAATCGTGAAAAATTATAAGCAGAAACGGAAAAATTTTCGGAGGGTAGTATCGGCGGCAATATCTCGTTTATAGTTACGAAACAATCCCCCAGAGGACCTTAGTAGCCAATGATTATTTTGTTCCATTTAGGGGTGAATTCTAGGGTGGAAAATGTCGTCAATTTAATATGGATAACGGTTCAAAAAAATATAAACTACATTTGATCAGTTTGATTTAAATCCTACTAAAAATTCTGCAAATATATAAAATCTATTATTTTATGTGTAGGATTGTCAAGGTACCTAGTTATGTACGTATTTTAGCCAAATACAAAAGGGCAAAAGTACTGAAAGATTCCTAGAAAAACCGAAGTTTAGTTAGGTCTATGTAAGGTATCTAAAACTCCTCATAAAAGAACGCAAAAACACTTAAAACCAGATAAGTCCCAAGAAACTTATAATCCAGAATACGCGCCCTGCCGTATTCACCCCTCTTAAGATTCTCATAAACATGTTTTTCTCGCAATAAAAATGATAAATCATCCGTTTTTTATATGGTCAATCAGTAGATAGAGTTCCCTATTGATGGATAAAATCTATGAAGTTATTTGGAGGAAAATACTAGATAATAACAAGTAAGATTTCATTTTGATTGATGGTGTTGTGACGCGGGAGTGTGAAGTGAGTTGCTTTTTACAAAGAAGGCTTCTTTCTATCTGTTTTGGTGATTCATATCTATAGAAAAGAACTTTCTATAGAAAAGATCTTCGTACTGAGAGAAAGTTACGGGTTCAAGTCTCACCGAGGTCTAAAGCTTTTGGGATAATATTTAATTTCTTAGAAATGATCTTATTCTGTAAATGAAACATGGTCTTCATAGAGTTATTTTTGAGGATATTCTTTTAGTCAAATCGAGAAAGTATTTACTTTGGGTTCTTATTGAACAAGCACTAAAATATACCTACACTACAGTAGTGCCATCTTTAGGCCCACGCTTTATTATAAGACCCAAGATATAGGTAATAATAAAATTTCATATTTCATGTGTGGATGCAATATCCATAATTATACGTAGGTACTCATGAATATTTCACTATTATATCAATGTTAGTTGGTAGATTATTTATTATTATTGATTTCGGGCAACGTTAGAAAATTACACATGGTTAAAACTTATTCTAAGGTCCATGTAAATAAATACTTTATAAGGTATTTACGAAAGTACATACAATTTTAAACTAAGACCCGAGTTAACCAACAGATGGTTAAATTTTAAACAGTTATTTTAACGTTTTTGACACAAAACAAAGCAGCTTAATTGTCCGATTATCTATTAGTGAACGCAGACGTTAATAATGTAGGTACACGTTTTTATTGCTATATAATGTGTTAGTATATATTTAGGTAAAAAATCAAGCCCAAGCAACATCATAATATCCTCATCCTATCATAATAATAGGTAACGCCCAATCTCGCTCACAAACTCATAACATAAACGAAAGCTGGTAAAAATTGTGTCAGGCAAATGAGAAAATACCCCAATAATTCTATTATTTCCATAGATAAATAACTTTCTGCTAACAAAGCTTACGTTATGCCTTATTAGGTATGCGACGAAAACATTGTATGAAATATTGCAAGCCGCGTTGGCCCTATATCAAGGCTTGCATAAATCTCTAGCATACCCGCACAAATATTTTTCTAACTTTCGGCTGATGTGGTAGATTTAGGTAAAATATGTGAGTACCTATTAATCATTTCTTCTTCAATTTTTCAAAAAACTTTTTTATTCAAATTATGATTTAATAGAGATTTTTCTTGAAAACAATTAATTCGGAGTTTTTTGTAAAATAAGCTTGTAGAAGTAAAGTAAAGTTAGCTTAACAGAATGGCAGGGAGGGCTTAACCCAGCAGTGAGGCAAGGTAAGCTAATAAAAACTTCTAACCTTGTACTTCACAGAATGAACCTGAATGTGACTAGACTACAAAATTTAAAAATTAAAAAACCCCCCGACAGATTTTCGTGTCACATGGCTAAGAACAGACGTGATAAAATTATCTATGACACAAAAAAAAACGAACATCGGTTCATCCGTTTGGGAGCTACGATACCACAGACAGATACACAGATACACAGACAGACACGTTTAACTTATAACACCCATCTCTTTTTGCGTCGGGGGTTAAAAATAGTTTTAATTATTAACTTATCGCCGAGTAGATGTGTTTTTTCCTTGATCTGGGTAAGAAGTACCTACCTAGATACCTATGTAGTTTGAAATCATTATGTATCGTCTACGTGTTCGTGCCATGATGTTTTAGTGTTTAATGATAATAATGTAATGTATATGGTACTGTGCGCTCACTCCGCAAATTTATGTTCGTGTGTATTTGGGTAAAATAAATGAATTTATGTTATCTTTATTTCAATAATAAATAAAAAATGCTGAACAATACACACAACATCATCTAGAATCATAAATAGGCGTACCATAAACATTTCGAATCCTACCAGCAGTGGGTGAAGTTAGCATGTACGGTATATGTTTGAAATAATGTATAAGAACCCTGTATTTTCACTTAAACTAACACTAAACACTAAAGTATCTTTTTACCACTTTTACAAAACAGTTGTACAAGAACTCGATTAAATTCTATCGTCACCCAAAAATGTTTTTTTTGTTCACAATTTTTTCGAGATTATATACAAGGCAGAGACGTAGGTTGGTGCTTACTAAGTTATTTTGTCTCTATCTTGAGTATCTGCCTAATAAGTTAACTACAATTAAGCTCTCTGTCTAAAACAATAACCCAAAAAAACAACCCAAAACTCGCTAAGTTCAATCTCGACAAAAACGAAATATTCGCCATTTTCGTTATCCTCAAGACCAAAATCATAAAAATAAATCAGAATTCGACACAGAAAACATTTCGTCAACTAGCAATCATATTCAGCGAGCATAAAACCGCGTCTTCTACGCAAACTTTAATTATTTTACACCCCCAGGGGTCGTAAAGGAAACTAGTTAACGCGATACAATAAGCAAATAATAAACTGAAACAACAAAACAGTTATTTGGTTTATTTTTCATTGCTTTACTTGCAAACTTCGGATATTTCGGGGAAAACTGTGTTGAGTTTAGTGGTACCTACTGGTAGATACAGTAAAATGATGGAGACAAGAAATAAAAAGTCTTGCGTGGAAAGTTTATTAATTTTTGTATTATTAAGGAATTGTCTTAGGATCGGAAGCGGGCCTTTGATCAGCGTAGTGGGATGACTAGAGCTTATACTAATAATAATAGGCTACTGGACTCGTATCAAAGGCGCATTAAATAAATATTTTCTGTAGTATTTGACTTCATAAACCTAAATATTAATAGATTTCTGATATCAAAAGTTTAAGATGACTTTAGAGCATCAGTATTGCCATACAGCGGGGCAATGCAGCCAGCGTCTTGGGGACGCTTCAATTTAAGACCTACTTTAGAAAAGGGTCAACTATCCTATTTAAAATGTGTTGTATTCGTGTGCATATAGTAGGTAGAAACCAGCAAATTATTGCTGTAGCACCGAGTCAGTCAGCGAGCCAACGAGAGTGGCATTAAAGAAAGGCATGTCGAAGCACAAAATCCGCTTGTTATAGCGAGTAGGTCTATAAATTTTACTTGATAAATTAACGTATATTTCCTCTGCACAAAAAAGGTTGAAGTATATGCCAGCCGGTAGTTTAAAATCAAAATCATATCATACAAATTCTGTAGGTACCTAAAGCATCTATTTCAACTATATAGGTGCATAAGTATAGGAACTACCTATACTACCTACCTACATAACATAGAGTTGGTAGAGCTGTCTGAAACCCACATTATGGTGGTTCACAGCGCCAAGATTTGATTGTTTTATTAACCAATATTGAGTGGGGAAATTTTACAGAGCCAGTGTAACCTTTTAAGTTAACCTGTGGTTAAACTAAATCAACCCAGATACTCGTACGGGAGGTGCCAAAAATCGACGTTATAACTATTGAAAAAGGATATGGACTGAAAAAAGTAGGTGCCTAGGATCCATAAGTGAATACACTTAATTTGGTGATGTCTTAAATTCCATTAATATTTAGATAAGCATAGCTCCAGCTGCCAATCTCATGACTAGTTTAAAGCCTTCTCAAACATCAGGAAATCGGAAGAAAGGAACGCATTGAATGCCTGTAAATAGTAAAATAATAATTACAACTCCCATGGATTCAAAATAAGTTCTTGGATTTTAGCATTTTAAAAGATGCAACGTCCGTAACCACTTATTAACCGTCAGTTAACACACTTGGTGCAAGTGGCCCCTACGTCTCCCCGAGGAGCAGCAGTTAGCCGCAGCGTCGCCGGCTGATTGGCCCTCGTAAAACAATCGACAACACTAGCAGCTAGGGTTGGGAAAATGTCGAGAATTTTTGAAAATCAGATCGGGAAGATAGAAGTTTGATTAAACTCTCCGTGCGATTAGACAAGTAAAATTTATATATCTTTGCTAAGGACTTCCATAATGACCAGGATATATGAAAAGATTGTGCATGAGTATGCACCTCATTGGTTTCCATATGTTAAAAAATCATCCTAAAGCAAGCATGTACACATTGAAACAAAATTTTAACCATCATCCATTACACGCGAGGCCGACTCGTAAGTGGTCTTATACGCTATTGAATATTGTTTGGATGAAAAATCTATTTCCAAATCAGAAACACTAAAATTCCAGTCCCAGTCCACCAATCACAGATTTAAATTAGGTATTTAATTTACCTACACTTAAATGTTTGTCGACATTTTAGATCATTTTCTAACAATTCCAAATAGCATCGTATCTCTAAAGTTTATCTACTTTGAATACGCCATGGTTTGTGCCGAAATGTTCAAACCTATGTGTTTTGTTCGACAACTTATTGGGGCCGAAATGGTTATTTTATGTTGTTCTTGTTTTGTTTCGTTGTTATAAACGTTTATTGGCGGAGAAACAAGGCCATTTTTTTGTTTCGAGAAAAACATTTTAAGTAAGAAGCTATTTCACATGGTCCAAAAAAACATGGTCTGACACTCCGAGAGTTACACAAATTCTACGTCACCGGCGGATATAGCGGTTCTCAAACTTTTTAGTTTAGGGAAAACGTAGATCTATTCATTAGCTAAACAACTTCATGAAGAATGTTTGTAACAGAATTACCGTTCTTGAAATACAACTAACGCCATCTACAAAATACTGTCGGAACTACCACTGACAAACGCTCGCTAACTATTCATTGTCTCAGAAAGAGCTTTTCGTACGCATTCAACGAAAGCTCTTGCTATTACCAATGTTTTCCAACAGATGGCTCTTACACCAACTTTTCCGAATACAATGCATTTTGCATCTTACATCATTTAGATTAGAATTTCCAAAATTATTTGTAGTTTATATTAAGTACCATAATGGCAATTACTTAAATTGTTTCTACCTTAATATCGAAATCTATCTACCGAGTAGTTGAAGTACCTATGCTACTCAAATCAATGCCCTAGATAAGTGAAAATTAGGTTGATTCAACTGTAGGTACTAATAATAAATCAAGATCAAACCGATCCTAAGCAAATTCGATAATGGCCCAATGTTGGGCAACAAATCAACAATAATATTTACACCGATCTGACGGGAAAGGAGTCAAGTGTTTGGAATATTCGCTCATGGTTCCGTAGAAGACAATAATAGGTAGATGAGTACCTATAGCATACTAATGGAGATCTGTGGCGGTATTGATTGCAACTAGGTTCAAAAAATTCTTGAATACAAAGAATTCGACGATACAACGTAAATCACCTTTTCCCATACAAAAGACATAAACGCGCTCTCTTTGCTACGAGCCTAATCTTAGTTTCACTTACCTAGTTGTTGTTAACTTCCTTATTTTTTAGTATCATTATTATAATATGATTGATTTTCATACTTACTTATTTATAAACTAGTTTCTGCCCTCGGCTTCGCACGCGTTGTTCCTACATTTAAACTTATTTATATCCCATGGGAACTTAATTATGGGATAAAAAGTAGCATAATTATTGTATCCTCTGTGTGTTTTAGCGTGAAGAAGCAACAAACATCCATTCAAAGTTTCGCGTTTATAATACTAGTGTTATAAACGTATAAAAACATTTACCATCTCTGTAAAATAATAGATTTCTTTTATTTTTTTCTTGACAGCGCTGGCGCGAGACGACTTTATTTAACTATCCCACGGAACCCTAGCCCCTAATGGGTCGTTACGGTGTCCCGATAAAATATCTATGCAAGTTCCTCCTTCCGCGTGCTCGCTTTGATCGACTATAAATAGCGGCCTAGATCTCAGGAGCATTACGATTCGGTTACAGGTTTCTGGAGAAAATGGAGAGGGGTTTCTAACGAGGTGGCTTGGTAAAAATATAATTAACAGTTTTCTGACAAAAGAGATACGACGACAACCTGGGTCTCGCCAAGACGAGAGTGGAGGTGTCTTCTGCATCTTCATGATACACGGCCGGTCACATCTTCAGGTGAGATTGTGGTCAAACAAATGTCTATCCACGATTTAAAAAATGGTAAAGAATCGAATCTAGTATACAAGTATCAGTGGATGGATTTCCTCATGGAAAGGAAATAAATGACCCACCATGCTTCACCTCACTTTATCACATGGGGGTAATGGTCATAATCCCCACGCTAGGCATGCGGGTCGGGGATCACAGTTCGGTGGTAGAATTGTTCTGCAGGGGGTGCAGCTGCCCGCCCCCGGTGGATATCCCTTAGTCGCCTCTTACGACACCCGCGGGAAGAGTTGGGTTGGTGTAAATTCTAGGCCGGCACCACACAGCTCACTTTCTCACCAGCACACCTACCTATATCCACTGGATATTTCCTGAAAGAAATTGATTAAAGTAATAAAGCCGCCTATGGTACGTTTTTATCTTATTTGTATGTACAATAGTGTTCATTCATTCATTCATACCAATACTGAACGCCCTCTGACAAGGGGGTTTATATCACTACACTTGGCAGGTGGATTGGTGATCGGAGTGGTGATGAAACAACAATTTCTTAGAATCTATAATTCTAAAAGAACTAAATTTGAAGAATCTTAAAGTCACCAGGTAAAAAGTAAAGCTTAGAGCACACTGCCGCGCGGAGCGCAGGTGAAAGCACATAATATTTGACAGATACCCGATTGGCAAAAACGGCCCGCTAAATTACGGAGGCAGATAAAAATTTACGCAAACTTATCAGTGATTCGACGCAGGCGCGGGCTCAGGGCGACTTTGTCTTTTATTAGATTTTTATTGAATAAGAAAACTGTTGATCAGTTTGTTTTTTTTTCGAAAAGTTGTGACATTTATGATGTCAGTTAGAGGCAGACGCCATGTTAATTTGATGCGGTACGATCTATGATGGCTCGCACACGCAAGTTTGTTGCTAAATGGGTGTACTTCCTTACAGCAATGCAACAACGCTACAGCAAGGCTATTGTGTACTTCTTCTCGAAAGAAAAGAGTTCCAACAATCATCATCAAAATAGTTTATATTAAAATAACCTACTGCTGGGCTGAGTTTTGTTCTGGGCACTTTTATAAATAAACTAGATTCATCCTGCAGCTTCGCACGCATTTTTCCGGAATAAAAAAAATATCCTAGATACGAATAGGTGTGTTATTCTAGGTAAAAAACTGTTTGTAGGAGCCAGTGGCTTATACAACTAATATTAACAGACAATGATTTCAAAGCGACATAACTACATGTAGATACGTAAGTAAACCTTTGCTTAGCTTGATGCTAGATGAAGCTGTGTGAATTTTCCAGCATCATTCATACTTATATTTAGTTAAATCTGAACATAGTGTGAAAGTTGGACCCTACCCTGTCACTACTCAACCAAAAAGCAAGAAATCTCTTCGTCTTTCTAACCCTTCCGTGCCCTGGCTGGGCCCCTGGCGCGAGGTAGGTGGCACCTGTTCTGCGAACACCGGGGCCCCCGCGGACCCCCCGCCCTTCGCGGCTATAAATCATTTGCCCGGTTAATTATTTCGATTAAAACACGGCCTGCCCGATAACTGGGGCACATTCCGCTGCTTCATCAAATGGTAGCTGTTGGGAATATTTTGCATTAATTTCTGTATTTTTTTCATACTAATGGGGAGTTCTCGGGCAACCAAGGTTTTGGGGGCTCTGTTGTATTAAATAAAGTAGGGTTTTTTGGGAAATCGACAGAGCTTATCTGTTTGAGATGAGGTTCAAAAACTCTTGTAAGGAAGCCAAGTGTTCAAGATTCCCGATAGGAATTTTCACTGAGTATCTTCCAGTCGAGACATAGGCAGACCTAGACGTGTTATGGTGATGAAAATAATCGGAAAGGACAAGGATCAAAATTCACCCACGTCCTACAAACAAAGAAAGGTCAATCTCAAAAAAATTATAAAAATGAGTATAAAAAGATAGCATACTTTCAAACTCCATCCTTAAACTTCAACAAAAAAAAATCTTAGAAAATTCGTTCAGGGGCAATAATATGGACAATTATTATATTACAATATGTATTGAGAAATATATATATAATTGGCTATTTTGACTTGACTTCAATAATAGGTAGGTAGGTACGAGTATATCATCGAACATCGAACAAGTTTTTTTTCACCTATTCGACCACCGAACATTGATCTAGTCAGAAGTAAGACTTGATGACGTGGACTTGGGACGTGGGTTAATTTTGTATGAACCGAGATCGTTAATCTTTGACCAACGAATAGTCTAGTAGGATTCAAAGTGAGAGACAGATCATCATCATAACCACAATTGTTTTTCAGTTTGCACCCACTGTTGAACATAAGTCCTCCTCTTTATAACACCATGCAACATTGGCGTCTAAGTATTATAGAGTATCTGTCTGTAAAAAATCAAATAATATCACAAAAATTTTCGACTTCGACGGGACTTGAACCCGCATAAATTTTTGCGATATTATTTGATTTCTTAGAAATTACCCTGAGTGTGGGGTTACGCACTATAATAACAAAAAACCTTATATGTCTGTTTATATGACTTTCATAATAATAATAATAATAATGTCCTCCTAGCCGAATTTCGACCACGGTGGCCAGTCTCATGGGAGACTAGACAGACGCGCAGGACCTATTATAGTGCACAAGTGTGTGCGCAAGCAAACACAGGTGCACTCTATGTTCCTTCACTCTGTGACTTCTCTCTATGACTTTCATAGAGAGGGTTTTAGTCATAAAACACGACTGGCCAGTGCATCTCGACACGAGCCAGTACCGAAACTCTATAACAACATCATAATAACTCAATACTTCAGTCAGTTAATAAATAAACATACACGTGAGCCCGCCGGGGAGCCGAAAAATAAAAAACTAAAATAAAAAAACCGCGTAAGGCGTACAACTCAATTTTGGAGGCTCAGCTCACCGCGATGGAAATAAAACTTGGGAAAAAAATTGCAGGGGCATTTGTTAGTGTGCCGTCCGGTTGACACAGTTTGCAAAGACTGGCCGCGCGCAGGTATCTGCACGTATTTGTGGTGATGGTCAATTACTGCTCGTCTAATAACAGACGACGGGGTGGTTACAGTTACAGCCTATACGTTGTTTTGACTTATTTTGTCATTAAGGTAAACTAAGATAAGTTTATTTTCTCATAATCCAAATGGCTCGAAAGAAGCTAACAAAAAATGTTGAAGACAGCGACAGCAAACCAAACTTTATGACTATATGGGTGACGTTTATTTTTAAACATAAATATAGCCTAATTTTAAAATCGCTCCAGTAGTTTTTGAGTTTATTCATAACAAACATACAATAATACAAATCCTTCCTTTTTCTAACAAATTTATTAATGTAGATAAAGCTTGAACTACAAAGGTCGGCCTACAAATAAGAAAAAGCCTGTAGAGTAGTTTTAGAAGTAGAAATTGGAAATCAATACAAAATAAGCTCAAGTCAAATTATAAACTAAATTAGTATCAAACAAAGAATTTTATTCTTAAAAAAGTATATGATTCTTATCACTGAAAAAAAACACGATTTAAATTATTTCTGCGAAGCAAATGTCTTTCTGTTGCGAACAATGACTTTAAACAGGTACTGTCATTTTTCACATTTTCAGGCACACTATCATACCCTAACAGAGAAAATATAACAATCCAAACCACTGTCTCAGCACACGCTGGTATTCCCACCTGGGCAGCTGTTGTCTCAGCAACAAAGTCCCTTGCGCGCTCAGATTACAGAGCAGCGGCCGCGCGCGCCGAGGTGGTCCCTCGGCCTCCATCCTCCAGCGCCGCGGTCCTACGTGGAACCTTGCGAATATCAGAGATAAGATAGATAGAACTGTATGTTTATTTTTTCCGACGATTTCTCCGTCAATTGTAAAGCGCTTTTTGTTAGTATATCTCTATACAGCAACAAAAATCGCTCCCGTAACGCTCCTATAAAAACAACTAATAATTGTTTGTTTCAACAACTAATTATTTCAGTTCCAGGGAAAAGGAAGCTCACAACAAGCAACGAGACGGATTTTAGCACATGCTGTAAACGTGTGCTAAAATCCATCTAGTATCATGTTAGCTGCGAATGGTACATTACTTCCCATACTGGGTTATGGGGCGTCAGAACCCACTTTTAGAATTGATGGTTAAATATCGTCACTTTCAATCAAGTAGGCGAGGATTCCCAGGTTTCGGGATTTTAACTGTCCGTACCTCAATAACTATAAGTCCTATAGTTTAGAAATTCATACATATTATAGTTGAGGATATTTTCTAGTGCATCACAAGACAAAAACACGATTGGTGATATTTCACCTGATGGAAAAAAATCAGAAAGTTACCTCTAAATGAAACTTTGAATGATCAGTGTGGATAGAAAAATGAATAATATGATACAACATGTATACCAAAACATTGAAAACTTTATTACGCAGTGCATCACTAGAAAATATTTTTATATACCATACGAATATTTTTCAAAACACCTAAATACGAACAAAATCGTGCTCGGCTGCCTGCGCACCATCGCGCTCCTGGCTTAATAGCACCGGCCGCTCGGGAATCCTCGCCTTAAGACGCTGCCCAAACAGCGACACCGTAGAAAGTACACTTTTTCGTCGCACCGTTAGCCGTTCTCCGACATATTACAAGCCCAAAAAAAAAACAGTGTATAGTCAAATGTATGGAAAAAAGACTTATACAAAAATATTTTATAAAACGATCTAGGATCTTGAAAAAAAAAATCACAAGAAAGAACAAGAAAAAAATTTTTCGTCTCGAAATGCTCAATATTTTGAGTGACAACCATTAATTATTTTAATACTATATGAAAGGAAATTTTATCAACTAAAGACATATGTAAAAAGTTTTAAATAAATAAAACCATTAACATAATAAAACCCAAAAAACACATTTTTGTAAGGCGTTTAGCGAAGTAATTGCAAAAATTATAATATTTTGCCAATAGAATTTCAACCTTATTACTCAAACATCCCTTTCAATATATGCTCAAAATAGCTTCCACTAGCTTCATTCGGAGGCTGGATGCCTCCTCGGACGGACGTGAGGTTATGTAACTTTTTTCGCGATGACAGCTGGGTTCGACGGACGAATTACGATTTTCGACAACTTTTGTTTTGCGGGTTAAATGGTTCATTTGTCATTGAAATAAAGTCTATATTTGATTGAAGCTAAGCCAAAAGAAATTTGCAGGAATTTTATTCATTGACAGACCTACCAATTAAGTAGAATAGGTTTATAGTGGTTTTTTCTCTGGTAGCTAGATAGGTAGGTACTACTCAACATGTTTACAGCACGGAAAGTATTGGTCGAGTTAAAATATGTTAAATAGGTAGGGCGATTTTGATGACCTTATATATAAATAAATAATGCTGAAAAATTAAAATAGGAGCCTACGTCCAGCAGTGGACTTATATAGGCTGATGATGATGAATTCACACATCATCACCAAGGCCGAAGCTAAGCAGAGCTTTGTTATGGGTACTTACTAGATAACTGATTTACTTAGGACCAACCATTTGCATTTTTTTTCTCGTAGTTCTACCAGTAGAACTACAGGCAAATTTAAATTACTCGTAGTTCTATCGGTTTGTTCTCTTAGAGAAGAGAGATTCTCAAAAGGACAGATACTCAAAAATAATAATTTACTTTAAATTTTTAATAACTCATAGAAAAACCTCAACGGAGCGGTTTGTCATAACTTTTTTGTTATTGGCAATATGTGTACATTGACATCAATATAATATATTTTTTTTAGCGTAACAAAGAAGTCAAGTAAAGGAGATGTTTAAAGACGCTAAAAACGTAATAAACATGCAAAACAATTGTATTTCCAATGACAGTTGTCAAAATTATTGTTAATCACTCATGTTAATCATAATCACTCATGAGTTCTTGGAAGGCAGCAACATAATAAAGAATACTTTATATCGGTATGAATATCAATTTGGATAGCAAGGCATGGTCTGTTGTGGTTTTTATGATTATTTTGTAGAATTACAATCTAAACTAAAACTATCTTCATGATTGTTGCGTTTTATTTCCGGAAAATAAAATTAATTATGTAAGCGAGTAGTACTGAGATTGTGTACAAAATTATATCCGTGAAATTCATCATTCAGCATTCCAACATTCACGTATTTTATTTTACGAATATTTTTATAGATATATATTTATATATTTTTATAGTATCGATTTATAGATTATCTTTTAAAGGGAAATGTATACGATTCTACAACAAAACTCCTAAAGAGTTAAAAGTTATCAAAAAATAATTTCAAACAATTTGTAAAACATATCCTTTGTTAAAAAGGCTTACTACAAAATATCAGACTATCTCTAGAGGATAAAAAACTTAGGTACCTATTGCTAATAGTATTGCTCCAGCTCGAAAACTAACACCCTAACAAGGTAAAGGTTTCTTGTTCGCTTCTTTACTTTACCTTAAAAAGATTGAAGTGAACAATAAATTAAAGTAATCACTTTATTTCCCAGTTTTACTCTTGAACCTTATTTGAATTTATTGACGTGTCCAAGACTCCTGTAAGGGGTAAAGGAAATAAATCACTGTTATATTTCATTTTATATCTGATTATTTGATTGACGACCTCTGTAGCGCGGCGGGGAAAGGTCCACCTGCGACACAGGAGGTTACAGTTAGTTTGATTCCCGCCTCAGGACAAATGTTTGTACCATCTGCAGATATTTATTCCAGGTGTTCTGGATGTCTTATGTATATAAAAAATATCTATCTGTGTAGTGTATTTAATAAGTATATCATAACACAAGCTCTAATTACTTTGGGGTTAGATGATGTTGTGTGGCTTGTTCAGCATTATTTATATTTTAATTTTTTTTTTGAGAAAGCCCTCCAAAACCAAATCGAAATATCTTCAACGATTGACACTTTTGTAATCCATTTAGACCTCAGTTGTTTTGACTAAATTAGTATATTTTTTTAATGTATAAAGTATTATCATAATGGTCGGTGATATTGTCGGCACTTTAACATGCATGAAGATGATATTATTTTTTTAAGTGTTTCTGATTTCTATGAATAACTATCGATGAATGTAATTTTTATTATAATTGAGAAGCTTCAAGCGACATAGGTTTTATTAAGGTATTTTACATGCAACGATAGTAAAGCCGCGGGCAAATGTTAGTTAACATTACATTATTACCTTGTGATTGTGCTATCAACCAAAATAAAACAAAAGTTTGCCTCTTCTACAACAGATAAATTTTGCATAAGTCTATGTTAAAAATAAGCGCCTCTGCCGACCACATTTGGTAATATTGACATGCAATCTGACAGTCTTAGTTTTCCATGCACAGCGCCTTAAGGTCAAACGAATAAAATTTGTTTAAAAAAAAATCCTAGTGTAAACTTTTTAAATGTGATTTCCGTTTATCTCCATGCATTCTGCATTCATTTTAAACGTGTTTTATTTAATTTTATGGCGGGCAAAACGGCGTCCCCCATTCGTAACCCTAAACCACTGTAAAATTTAGTTTTATCAAGAACGGATTCAAAGATTTATGTACGTAAATCATTCTATGCAAGTGGTACAAATACAAATAATGTGCTCATGTCTCGCTATGGTCTAGCATGCAATATTACGACATGGATGGATGCCTTTTACATTTCATTGCTTTGCAATATCGCATCGCCTCGCTTCCCCATAGGACACCGCCGTCCGTACCCCTAACAAGCCGGGTTACGTAGAGCCCGATTAATTTGCGAAGACCTTTATCAAGGTTTAGGGCCCTTATGGTAATCTCTGATCGTAATCATGAGGAACCTAAACAAAAGATGGTGGCTGCAGTTTTGTGCGTAAATATTTTTGTTGGTGCCAAGTAAAAATATGTAATTGCTGTGTTTATCTGTGTGTTTTATGCAACACAAGCTATGTTTAGTTTGTTGCTTGATGATGTCGTTTGAAATGTGTATTTATTTTTAGAGCGAGTGTGATTGCCTGTCTGTAAAAATTAATGTATTTTTTGTAGTTTTAATTTAAGCAATATTTTGGTAATTCCAGTAGGAAGTAAATAAATAATAATTATTCGTCAATGTTGCACTCATCATGGTATGGGTACAATTTTGTGAAAACAATGTAAATCGATGCGTATAAACCGCTATCTTTTGGATTGCAGTTTTTACCCAGGTACCCTACGTTTCAATATATATATTTTGTAAGCCTAAAGAAATAAAGTTACTGATATCTGCAATCTGAAAATCAAGTTTAAATAAACAAAATGTATTGTCTTCATTCGCATTTGGCCCGCGTGGTTGTGCGCAATTGATGAATCATCCTGGCCAACCGACAGGTTAACTCTACACGCAGTATGTACATTTTAGCGAGGTGTGACATAGGTACACAACACACGAATCAAACCTTATAAACCCACTTCAATAATAAAAGATCCACAATCAAACAGGTAAGAAATCACCTTCCAGCAATATTTCACAATCCCAAACGTGCGCGGGCAAGGGAACCCTGGATTAAAGGTGAAACTATGCAATACCGGGAACACCCTTTATGATCTACAGAATAATCGATAGTGGCTGCACGGGCGAGAAAGAAGGACTCCGCGGTTTGATGCTTCGAAAAACAAGCGCAACATACCAAATTGAGTGTCTATTCGGAAATATGTATCTTTTTCCGATTAGACATTCAATTTGGTATGTTGCGCTTGTAAAGATAAAATAATTTGAATGGAAATTCATCTGAAAGTCCGAATTAATTGTTTGTTTACCTCTAGAAATAATGAGTTAATACAGAATCATTTTATTAAATACATTTGTAACGTTACTGACGTTACAAATTAGCTAGGTAATGCAAAATTTTTAACACACCATCTAACCACTAACCGTTTTGTACTTTTTGGTAAAAAAATATTTTTTTGTACAAAGGAACAAGTTTGACAACCTAGGTATGTACCTTATTTTAGCATTATCAGCAATTAGATGTGCATCAGTCACAGTCACAGATTATACCTAATCTACCAATTTAATCAGCAACAACAGCACGGTCGGCTCACATCCTGCTGCTTCACTTTTGAACATAGCTAGCGCGGAGTCCATTTTATACAACTTTGTCAATCAATAGTCGAAAAAGGGAAAAAGACACGTATTATCGACGTTTTGGGGACTCTTGTGTTTGTCGGTAGTCCTTAGACGCTATCGTGTTTGTCGGTAGTCACGCATTCACCGCGACTGTGGGAATTTGCGAGGCGGGGCAGGATATGTACAGGTAAATATTGTTGTTTATTGTAGTGTTCGATAATATTGGTCCTTTGGCACGACCTGGGGGGTTACTCTTATACAGTTTTAGTGCCGATCGCAATTTCAATTTCAATCTCTTCACATTTATGAATGTAGTTTTTCCATTTAAGACAAAAAATTAGCTTTTCAAATGATTTTGTATCGTGTTTATTTTCTTTCATGAAATTGTATCCAGATCCGATTGTAAGCATACGTTTAAGCACTCAAATAAGGTATCTGCACCAATAGAATTGAGTGAATAGAAAATCAATTATCACTTTATTTATTATTTGATAATAATTTGTAGTTCAAAATTTGATTTGTCGAAGAGCACTCTAATATTAGTTATTTTTTCAAATATATTAGTTATTTTTGTCGTCGTCTGTTACTAACCACTTGGAAACTAATGTAACAAATAAATAAGTACCTACCGATGGGAAATATATTTATAAGTTACCAGTGTTACCACAGAGTGGAGCCCACCCAACGCTTGGAGGCGACGTGGAAGGCCCAGGATGAAATGGCGGGCAAGAGGCACATCTTCCATCGTGGCCTGTCGCAGCGTTGGGTCGCGAGGAGTGGAAGGAGAACCAGGCCTTTTCCCCGACAGATTTTCGTGAAACATGGCTAAGAACACTCGGGATCTCTGACAGAAAAAAAATTAAACGAAAATCGGTTCATCCGTTTGGAAGATACGATACTACAGACACATACACAGACAGACACGTTAAACTTATAACACACCTCTCTATTCTCGTCGGGGGTTAAAAATAATATCAGTGTTACGGAAAGTTCTAAACCGACAAGCATTTTGTAATATCTAAGTTGTTGATATAGATTATTTCAACGATCCAACAATGCGTTGATTGCCTATGACGGTTCAGAAAACTGCAGAGAATATGAATATTATAAGAAGTGCACAGATAATCTCTGGATAATGAAACACGCGGCGCTGGCAGCGCGTCTCCATTCGATGCAAATTCTCACATCGGCGGCGCGCGGCGCGGCGCGAGGTACAAGCGATGTGGGACAACAAAGTATCGTTAAACTAAATTGTAAAACGACGGTTCAGAGCCATATTACACTGCGATTTGCGAGGCGAGCGTGCAGCGAGCACGCCGCGACGAAGTGACGACGCAACGTCGCCAGCACGCAGCGAGCTCGCCGCAATTAGCAATTGCAGCTCGCTCGCTGTGCACTCGCCTTGAAATCGCTCGCAAATCGCCCGTGTGATAAGGCTACTAATGAATTGTTTGTTATTCTTCTGTACGTTTGTTAACGTCCAAGATTCAGGCTCTTAGACGTTTTAGTTTTCTGATAGTCTCCTTATAAATAAATAAAATTAATTATAAAACTATTTTTTGAAAGTAGTTTTTACTCGTGCGGACACACTCGGCGAGTCGCGCAGTTAAAGTGGTTAGTGATGTTCGAAAAAAAGGGTTTTTACTATTGTCTAGGTTCTACACTACAAATGAATGATAAGACACATGGTAAGTAAGCCATTTGCTATCAACCCACGCTAAAATAATCTACGAATCAATTGGTCCATTGACATGAAGATATTTTTTACTAACATCAACATTATGTCGAAATAGTCACCAAAACTACACGTCTAAGATTGGCAAATGGCTTACAATATACGCAAAACTTATCTGCTATCTAAATAAGTTATAAAAAATAGTAAAAACCGATTTATTATTCGAGTACCCCTTTAAGCAAAAAACAGTTTAAAACTGTGGTATTCGAAGTCGGATTTCAGTTTGTTCAAAACAATCAAATTAAATTAATTTAATTGCCATACAGCGGGGCAATGCAGCCAGCGTCTTGGGGACGCTTCCGACTGGTATTGATATGGATCAGTTGAGCTACCTGTAAATTGTTTGCAACAGTCTGCAGTTAGCTCAATTGTTTAGTTCTAATTTATTTCTATTATTTTATTGTAATTTTCTTTGTGAATAAAGGCTTCTGCCCTTTTACAAATTATATCAAATAATACAGTTATTTTAAATCGCTATTTCTTTTCATTTGGAGTCTCCCCTAGGTATGTGTGGAATGCAATATTCGCTTGTACGGTGTAAGGGCCGACTTTAAATAGCTATGTGAACGAATGAGGGATTGCGACTCATTCGCAATTGTTTTAAACTATGCGACCGACGGCGTGGCCTAGTGGACGATTAGCTGACTGGAGCTGCGGATTCGATTCTTGGACCATGATGAATTTTAATAGATGCGAATCACTGAATAAAAGAACTGAAAATAACCTGTTATAAATAATATGATAACTCGTTATTTTTAAAGATGCGTCCAGATTAAGTAACAAAGCATGCTATAAAACATAGTAATATAACTTATGTTATATAACGCGTCCATATTATAAAAAAATGTTATAACATAAGTTATATATAACGCATCCACAAAATTATAAAATATGTTAAATACGTTTTATAGCATGCTTTATTACTTTAAAAATAAGGAGTTATATGTATAAGATAACATGGTATGGTGTATAAAATAAGTTATATTACATGTTACTTAATCTGGATGCAGTTTTACGCTACAAATTCATGCAACGGCTGTTGTGGAATAGTGAGTAACTAGTAATAACTGAAGAGCAGGATCGATTCCTGCCGGATTCGATTCCCCTCGGGTATTTTGATAACGTTCACGTACCTAGGTAGTGTCGTAAAAACCCCTCCGGAACCAGCCGTCTATTTTCCCCATCGGTCTACTTTCAATTAAATTGACATTACAAAACGTAGTAAGTATTCTTTTGAGTCTAGTAAAAGATATCTTGGAAAGAGCGACTTAAACGAAAATAAAAGCGAAAATGTAGAGAATCATACAAATAATAATAATAATAATGCTGGACAATTCACACAGCATTATCTAGCCCCAAGCTAAGCAGAGCTTGTGTTATGTTAACATGTTTAACATGTTAAAATGTTTTTGTTTCTACAGTCCTGACTATATAGAAACAAAAACATTATGTAGTATGATATAATATACCATAGTAGTATATTATACTACTACCATACTAGGTTGCGGGTTTATGGCCAATTTTTGGGACATTATTTCAATTCTTAGAATCATACAATGATCTGATGCTGTGTGGCTTAGAATTTGCACCACCCGGGGGCGGGCAGCAGCGCCCCTTGCAGAACAATTCTAACACCGAACTGCGATCTCCAACCCGCATGGCCAGCGTGGGGATTATGGACATTACCGCCATGAGATAAAAACCAATAAGGCGAGGCCGATGAGGCCTGCGTCCAACAGTGAACCAATATAGGCTGTTGGGGTTGAGGAAACAAATGATAAAATAATAGCGTTTTATATAAATGTTTTTCGAGCCGTATAGATATGATCCAACCCTATAATATTTTTCCAATCAGTCTGATCCTTTTCGGTCGATGATTATAGATCAAGGAATTTGTCTCGTAAAGGCTAGATGATAGATTAAGGTCACGAATAAAGTCATTATTTTCATTGTTTACGAGAATGACGTAAGGAATGAGTATTGATGACTTCAAGCCGTGAGAGCAGAATTTATTATGATAATTTATTACTTACTTGTTGGTACATATTACATTGTCTAAACTTGGTTATTCCTCGAATAGTACTACAACGCGTCATTTATTACCTATTACTCTTTTTGGTGCTAACTTCGTACCCCTAATAAAAGTTGTCTGAACTTTCTTTATATTTTCTCACCTTTTGCTTCCTTGGATTTCTACAAATATTTAAAACCCAAAATAAGTCAAATCGGTCCTGCCGTTTTTTGTGACACTTACTATCGTCAATTCATTAAACTTCCAAACTTGGTTAGTTATTGGTCTTGACGTAAGCTTGAAACTGTCATGAAACCAATAACACCACTGTCACTGTCAAAAGTTGACTCTCTGTACCCTAATTTCGACGAAATAAAAGAAGCCGAAAATCGGTCATATTATGATCGCCTGCCACACAATAGAGAATTTCAATCGGCCACATATGGCCTCTTGCCACGTGAGCGGATAAGTCGCGTAGATAATGGTTGGGACTGAAAAGGACCACCTCTTTCATGCTCTCCCGCTTAGATCAACTTTGATCGAATATGTAATAGCACGAGCGAGGCTGTCATTTTCATAGCTCAATGATCATTTATCACAATCTTTTTCTACGCGACTTTTTATCCCGTGCCTTGTTTGTTTAAACTAAACACATACTACGAGAACCAGTTTGAAAAACGTCAAATATCATAAACAAAGTCAGTTCTAACTTCTAAACTGAAAAAGGAGGTCTTTATTCGATGCTGATTGAAACCCCAAACCAAAACCGACTGGCGTGATTTGTTTTTTTTTTAATTAAACACCCTTTAAGTCCATTAAAATACCCAAAGCTGTAACAGATGTATGGAGATCAGGTCATACATTTGTCCCGCATCGGAAATCAATCCACAACCTTGCGACTTTGTACCTTCACCCACTGCACCATAATGGTCGTTTTAATCAAATGGTAGTTGTTAATTTAAATCCAAACGAAGGAAAGCTTTACAACCCAGAATTACGTATAATTACTCAACTACAGAAGATGGTATCAAAGCTTCCACAATTACGATAAAAGTCATATTTATTACATAACTACTGTGAACTCCGCAAAACGAAGCCTGCGACCTAAAATAGGGATGATGACGACCGGCTTTTGAAACTTTATCCGACTTTAAATAAAAAAGCCGGACAAGTCGCTTGGTTGTGCGGTAGGAAAAATGAAGTATCCAAGGCGTATCAGGGAAAAGTATCGCAACGGAACGTAGACCTATAGGTCTCTTACGTATCGCTAGATTGACGAAATAAAACCGTACTCCGCGAACTTTACTCAAGTATCTGGCGAGAGAGACAGCCAACTAAGATACCAGGAGAATTCTTGTGTTAGAGGCCAAGATCCTCCTTGGGTCGCTGAGCCACGGGAGTGTGTAAACCGCAAACTCTTACTACTCTTCTATTATTATAAATAAATAAAACAAATAAATAATGCTAGACAATCCACACAGCATCATCTAGCCCCAAGCTAAGCAAAGCTTTAGTTATGGATAAAAGATGGACGACCGAAGACTTTATAAACTTAATACAATACATTACATAAAAAGATTTGTTTTTACTAAACATAGAACCCAACACCTTGGACACCTTAGACAAATATTTTCTAATACAAGTACATATGGAAACTAGTGGAGTCACACGGACCTACAAGGTAAAGTAGAAACAATGGTTCGTTGTGATTCCATCCAGCTACGGTAAGTGCAATTTTATCCGGCCAAATGGCGAACCCTACTGCTGGGACATAAATAAAGTATGCAAATGGAGAATTCACCGATGGATTAATACCTCGCAAGCCGCTAGTTCTCACGGTCAGGAGCTGAGCCACACTGAGCGAGGAAAAATCAGTAGTACAGCTTCAACCTACTTCGGGATAATTTGCAGATATGACCTTTTCTACTTTGTAGCGTTATTTATGCTTGCACTTGCGCGGAAGCTTATTAAAATATAAATAATACTGTACGAAGGTAATTCAGTGCACCAATGTAAATGTGGAATCTACCAAAATAAATTTACTATCTAATCATAAGTAGCTACTTATTTAGATGTGAATTATCAAGGTCTGGGATATTTTTTTAAAAACGGGCAACTCGTATGTGGAAAATACCTGCTATTTATATTAATAAATATAAACAAAATGGTCGAAAATGGAAAGAAGAAATCATTCTGGAAGGAATCGAAATTTTATTATAGTAGGTAGGTAACTACCCTAACATAACTTAATGTTTTTTAAAACACGTAGGAGGTTTATTTCTCATGGGTCAAAAACACAGGTTTAATGGCAGATGTGCCCTCTCGACAACAGAGAAGAGAACCTATGAAAAAACCTAGAACGCCGAAAAAAGCAAGACCTCGGAGAAATTTGGCACAAAATGTTAGTATTAGGTTTTCTCTAAAAGAAGACCTGTTTCTTATAGAAAAATATTACGAGGCATGCATAAAACCGATAACTTAAGCTGCCGTAGCAAAGGGGAGGCCGAAACCACAGCAATAAGTGTCAACAGGCTGTTTGATGAATACAATAGCAAACATTATACAAACTAGGCTCATGCCCCGTGTACAGATCCATACAGATTCAATATGAAGAGAAGAACGTAATATATTTATAGTTTATTTATATTTCTTTACTTGGGTATGCTTTTCAGTTTTTCTCCTAAATTTGCAACATCCAAGTTTTTAAATAATTTACTGCTTTTATATTTCATATTTTGACTCAAATTTTTCTACCTACCTAAATAAACTCCCGTTTGTTAAACTTTGTTGCTCATTATTTTTTATAAGCTATTGACTCGTAATATGACGTCACCCAGAGGTTCAGACTGAAAACCAGCGTTGTTCCCGTCCTCGGGCGGTAGCGGCATTCAGGCCGCTGAGGCTGGACCTGTTTAGCCATGCACTAGGGAAAGACAATTTTTTTCATCGGATTCTACACGAAGAGTTATTTTTAATTTATTTTTTAAAGCACTGGTTTTATGATGTTTGTTTGTTTGTTTGTTTGTTTTATGCAGTCTCTATTGTGGTGTTCAGTGTTACTTTTTAGGGTTTTGAAGATCAAAGATCGGTTTCAAAACCCTTATGGTCTCGCTTTGTCTGTCCTTTTTTTTCTTAATAACTCAAAAACTACTGCAGCTATCAACTTGAAATTTAAAATAATAATACATTTCGTGCGCCTGTACAGATTTCGAGAAAAAAAAATGAAAATAAATGAAAATGAATATTTTCCATACAAATTGTGATGCCGAAATTTTAAAAGATACCTACAGAGTTATATGGGGTTTCAAATGAAAGTTATCATTTTGTACGTTTCAGAACAGTTTTTGAAATTTTTGTAGGTTTCATACTTTTTAAAATATTTCGAAAAAAGTCGAAAAAATACCCATTCCCCCCCCCCCCCCTATCTCCGAAGATTGCAGAGTGATCCATATAAAATGTATGGAGCGTTTATAGACATAGATCTATATTTTACAGGAAAAATATAGAGAAGTTTGAAAAAAGAACACTTTTTGAAAAATGGTCAAACCCCTTTTTGACCATTTATAATAATTTTCATTTGGAATAATTTTCAAAAGGGCTACCTCACCGAGTGGGGTATCAAATGAAAGGTATCGGTTTGTAGGTTTCAAAACAGTTTTTTGAATTTCTGTAGGTTTCATACTTTTTGAAATATTTTGAAAAAAGTCGAAAAAATACCCATTCCCCCACCCTATCTCCGAAGTTTGCAGAGCGATCCGTTTAAAATGTATGGAGCGTTTGTAGATATGGATCTATATTTTAAAGGAAAAATATAGAGAAGTCTGTAAAAAGAACACTTTTTGAAAAATGGTCAAAAAATAATAATTTTCAAAAGGGGGGGCTACCCCGCCGAGTGGGGTATCAAATGAAAGGTATCGTTTTGGACATTTCAAAACAGTTTTAAAATTTCTGTAGCTTTCATACTTTTTGAAATATTTCGTAAAAAGTCGAAAAATTTACAATTACCCACCTTAACCGAACCACCCATTAATCCGAAGCATGCAGAGAACTCTATCTGAAATGTAGGTTGGTACCTACTATTCTTAGGTATTCGTTAAATTGCGAAGTCTCTAACCGGTACTTTTGGTACATATTTATTGACAAACGTTCAAAACCCTCGGCGCGCGAGTTACACTCGCACTTGACGGATCTTGTTTGTTTTGTTTTAACTTTCCCTCAGTGTTTTGTGTGCAAAATAAAAAATCTATTCTATTCTATTCTTCTATTCAATATAATATACAGCTCAAGTAGATACTCATGCATGGTGATCTTGACCTCAGTAAAGTATATTTTTGTGTATGTGTATAGTGAAGTTAAGAATATTCTTAATTAAGAAAGTAATATTCTTAATATACAATACAAAGCTTTACTTCTGAATTTCCTTCAGTTTGCTGTAACTGGTAGCGAGTGAGTCAGGTAAGGTGGCTGCGTCTACGCTGTTGTCCGACATAATTATGCAAATCGAGTTATGTGTGCCGCTAATGGTACCTACTGGTAATTGAAAAGGCTTAGGAAGCTTCTGCTTTTCCTTGTTCATTAAATAAATCTACGTGCAAACATTGCTCTTTTCATTGTTTCATTGTGTTTTACTAGTTCGTCTGTCGTAATCACATCACAATTATTTAGTAAATGCGAAAATTTGGATGTTTCGAGTTTGTTGCTTCTTCACAACAAAACTACTGAATGGATCGGGCAGAAATTTAGGTTTTTCCGGAAAACGTGTTCTAAGTCGCTACCAAAAGCTGATGGTAAAATAACCTTCGCAAATTGGTATAAGTGGGCCCTTGAATATTTGTTGTCGTGGCAACATTGACCTTATTGTTATCAGGGACAAAGCAGTGGTAAACGACGCGTTGACAGATTAAAGGACAAAGCACAAACACCCAGCACGGCTACCGCACATTAAATCAAATCATTAAAATTTGGACTTAAACTCGTAATCTGTGTGATACAGTCCAGGCCCACAATTAGTAACCTGTAACCTTAATATCCGTCGACAGATTGTGTAGAAGGTTTTTGTTATGATAGTACGTAAACCCTCACACTCTGGGTAATTTTTACGAAATTAAATTACCTACTTATATCCCAAAAATGTTCGACTTCGACGAGACTTGAACCCCCATCAGTACGGGAATGTGCTAACCAACTACACTGTAGGAATTCCCAGAGATTTTCGACTGCTACGTCACTTGACTTCGTGGTGGTTAGCACATTCCCGTACTGAGGGTAGGATGCGGGTTCAAGTCCCGTCGAAGTCGAAAATTTTTGGGATATTATTTGATTTGATTGTATCGACTCCAGTAGAGCAAAGCCATCATACGATGATAAATGCATGAGTTAGTAAAATCAACATTATGATCAAGTTAACAGTGACCTGTAACTAGATCTTTTATAATATCCATTGTTGTTAATTGTAATTGCAGCAAATGAATAAAAACTAAAAAACAATAGTTACAAATCGACAACAAAACCTTTTTACCTCGTTAGCGTAAATCATAAGAGCTACAAGTAAACCACCTTCTTCCATTGTGACCTACATGGCCAGAGTTTAAATGGCCGTGGCCAGTAATTGCGATATTAAACGACCAATTCCCACGGGTTGGCCGTAAAGGCGACCACCGACCACCGGCTACTGACCACCCAGCGCTATTGTCCAATGTCGTCCGACCACTACTCAACACTACACCAACTCTCTATAACAATAAACAATAATAAGACTTACCTTAGTACTTACTCACGAAGGCACCATACGAGCCATTTGTGCAAAAGGATAGGATAGGACTTCGCGTTCATAGGAGGGGGACAGAGCACACGTTATTGAAAATGCGTGTCAGCGCAAAAATCAAGTTATCGTTTATTTACAAGAAAACTACGCAACTCATTAAAAAAGTTGCTTGCTGGCTAACAGGAACTAAATTTATTTTTATTTATTTATATAAAGACCAATAGTTATAATATTGTATGTTTACAAATAGTCTCTTACGTTTAAACAGCCCTAACAGGTCTTTCAAAATATGGTGATGACTTAATTATGCTTCTACCAAAATGCATTACTCAAATAAAAAGAAATATGAAAGCTTAGTGCAACCAAAATCCTCTACATAATATATTTCATTATAGTAAATAATTAGTAAAAACCTCCGCAGGGTTCCTGATATCTCGACCAAATTATGCGTGAAACTGTGCACTTTCATGTTTTTTTTTCATGGTGTTTTTTTCTGGTTGTTTTTTTTACATTAGAGGAACCATAGAAATAATGTTGAATTTTATGTAATTAGAGTTTTTTACCACGCTCACGTCACGTGGATCTTGTGAGCTATGAGAATTAGGCCTAGTTCGACAGCCAAACCCGTTAGGTTCGCACCTTATAGTGGACAACTTACCAACTTGGGTTAATAGTAACCTGATAGTGGTTGCCCAGCGGGCTGACTAGATAGACAGGATAGACTAAACGACGCACAAGGTTACGTACGTCGTAAATACGGGCTGATAATGATGAACATGAACGACTTGTATGGCGTAGTGGTATAGATCTATGGAGAATAGCTAAGGCACAGAAAGTTGCGTGGTCGATTTACGCCGCAGGGCGACAATGTTTGTATGGACTCATAACGGACTGTACGTACACATTCTGTTAAGGGTATTCAGAATAATTGTTGGGGTTGATAACGCTGTGAGTAATGTCAAGCCATACTGTCCTTACTCCGGCCAGGTGGGATGACGATCTGCGAAAGACTGCAGGCAGATGCTGGATGCGGCAAGCTGAAGACAGGGCGCTATGACGCTCATTGGGGTAGGCCTATGTCCAGCAGTGGACTAATATAGGCTTATGATGATGATACTGTCCTTTGGACGAAGTGTGGGAAGACCTCGATGGGCCAACGACATTGTAGCGGTCGCAGGGAGACGATGGATGGAGGCGGCTCAGGACCGCCTCGTGGCGTCGTTTGGGGGAGGCCTATGTCCAGCAGTGGACGTATACGAACTAATGATGATGATGATGACTGCCTATGGTGCGATTCTACATTTATATACACCGCCAAAAGTGTTAAATACATCGTCCTAACCAAATATATAAGTCAAATTCATAGATTTGTTACGTTCTCCCAGCGCTGCAGCGCAAACTCAACAAATGGCCTGTGTTGTGTTACAACTAAATGCAAGGACACGCTATTTCCAATCTTTTGCATTATACCTACCTAATGAACAACAAAAATGGAACGTACCTAGACCGAAGTGCGACCAAGACAACAATGCTCACGCGAAAGACGAACGCCGGCAGGTCCGACTATGACAGGGGTGGGTGGTCCTAATTGGACCTAATTTGAGCTTTCCACTTTCGAGAAGCTAGTTCCCAATGTACCGATTTTGACTTACATCGATGGTCCTAACAAAGTTACCTCGCTACTTCAATCCACCCATGTTGTAGGCAACATCTCATAGTATTAGCCAGTAAAGTTTTACCCGTAATTAATGTTTTCAATAACCAGAGTAACAACGTACATTTCCTATAGCAATAATTCCTATAAGTTCTTAGTTATAGTTTCACATTAAACCACGAGTTTAACTTAAGTTTATGTGACAAGGATTCAGAGCTAAGGGAATCGACTTGGATTTTCAATGGAGATTGACGGATAATTGAAAACTATGCAAAAATATCTTTAGATTGAAGGTATAGTTGATTTGATAGAATATTTACGTTTAGAAATACATATATACTCTCGAAAAACATAAACCTCTATCATGTGCAGTCAGGTAAAAGGCATCTGTTCCATCTTAGTTGAAAAGGCTGCATCATGAACGCCTCTAAGGCATGAATATCTATGTAGTAGAGTACCTACCTACACCGATCCTACATATACACCTACATCAATCGCTACAAAGGTTTGTACTGAGGGAAATATTTATTGTGGATCTTAGTTAGGTCTGAGATGTGAAAAAGGTGTGTGAGAAAGGGTTTGGTCGGCATCGGCACTATCGTATTACTCGCTTTTCTGACAACAGTTAACTATTAGTATTCAATATTTCGATTTTCTGCATAAGGTAAATAAGACTACAACATAGACATTTGAAAGGTTCACGTTTTACACTTGCTTTTAATACTTTTTAGGATTCCGTACCTCAAAAAGAAAAAAAGGATCACTTTGCTGTCCGTCTGTCTGTCTATCTATCGTCTGTCTGTCCGTCTGTCTATCCTCAGGAACCCATGGAGGGATCGAGTTGAAATTTACATCAAATACTCAAGACCGTAACCTCTTGAAGCTTTGATATAAATGAAACTTATAAATCAATGCAATCAAAAGTTACAGCCATTTATGTCCGAATTTTCGAATCTTTAGGGTTGCCGTAGACCTATAATCATGAAATTTTACAAGAAGCAATGTCTTATAGCACAAGTAAAGGGAAAAATTCGAATACAATTTTGTTGTAAATATACCAAAAAATTGATTAAGAGTAAATTTGTTTTATTCATAAAAAAATAAAATTTGGCAAGAAGCAAGGTTATATAATTAAGCGGAATCCTCGGTGTGCGAGTCAGCTCGCACATGACGTTTTATTTTATTTGTTTATCGTCGTAATTTTTATGAGTTGATGCCAGTTTTAGCATTTAGTATAATGATTTTTTTTAACTTTCGCGATTTGTTAACATAATTAATGATTATTTATCGACAGTGTGTCGCAAGGTGAACTTTGACATTGCTGATCCTGAAGAGGAATTGAGGGTAGTCGTGGATACTGCCGTCAATTCTCAGCTGTAACTCCGATTACATCCAGTCACCCCGTGACCACGATCGCTGTAACGCGGTTGAAACGTAGAGGAAATAATAACAAAAGGTACGCGATAATTACCCGATAAATATTCATTTATATAATTAATCCTATAGGGCTCGTTTAAAAAAAAACGATGGTTAAATACTACCTTTTGTGAATAGAAATAAGTAAAGGCATGATGAGTCATCATCGAGCCACATCCATGCCCTTACCTCCGCGAGCGAGTTCGTCTCGCCGGCGCCGCGTTGCCTGGCAACGGCCGGCGCCGCGGAGGCTGCGTCTGCAACCGACAGAATAACTGCTGTTTGTGTAGGTAGTTAGCTGTAGGAGATAAGTGATGCAGACTGATCTGTTATTAGCTCAAACCTGCTTTGTCATTGATCCTAGCTAGAGTCTCTCATTGATAACTCTACCGCTCGAGTTAGGTTGTTGCTAAGATCTCTTTGGTTGGTGCTCAGAATTCTACGAAAAAAATACCTTACACCTACTTAAAAAGGGCTTTTATGAAAATCTGCTCTGAATATTTAGCTATAGCCGTGATCATGCTGAGTAAGCGATTTTTTCCTAACAACTTTACATTCTCTTTCCTCATTGTTGTCACAAAAAGTATTTCTTTTTGCGATAAGTATAGTAAATTTTTGAAAACCCTAGCTAGTGCCTACAGTTTTGTACGCATTTCGGGGATAAAAAGTAGCCTATGTTCTTCTCTGGGATATTTTAAAACTCCCTGTCAAATTTCATTGAGATCTGTTTAGCTGTTTCGTAGGTAAATGTAACAGACAGACAGAGAGACAGAATTTCTACTTTCTAATATTAGTCGGTATGGATGAGTGAGAGCAATTTAATAAGCTTTGCAACTGCATAATATTTAGGTGTAAATGTAAGCCCCATTCAAAGTTCGGTTAGTAAAATGTTTTTTTGGATGAGGTGTGATTCCAGAAACGTAGGTGGTCGATTCAATTAATTAGCAAATAAACGTCAGAAGATAAAAGGTCATTTTGTTTTGTGAAATATCTCAAGAGATTCCTGAATGAAATTTTATTTAAATGGTTAGGTGGTTTAGTTATCTAGATCCTTTGTGCTCTGTTATAAATCTCAGTTTCACTTTTTATAAAAATGCAGCTTGTTAAGGGACATAACTCCAATGAAAATAACCACTAATTTTGCTATTAAATCTATAAAACTATTTTCATAGAATTAGGAACTTTATTAGGTACTTGTAATGAATAATTTGCATATCATTTTCTTTTTATTGTTTTACTTTATTCAGATACAGAACAACATTACATATTAAAGATTATGTATCGGGTATTTATCGCAAAACTTTTGTTTAAATATGGAAAAAAAGGTACGCGATAAATAGCCGATACATAAATTTTAAATAATATGTTAACAATTCGCGAAAATTTGAAAAAACTACATATTTGGCATAAAAATTATCAAAAGTTTTTTTATCGGTCTATCTAATTCTGTCTTGATTACATTTCAAATTAATTATTGCACTAACGTGAATGACTTCAAAAAAATAAAAAGAACTCAAGAACAAGGAGCCTTAATAAATTTGGAATTATTTGTGATGTCAAAGCAAACCTTCCAAAAAAATACACAGCAGCTAACGTGGGACCGTGAATAACGTGAATTTCATTTGTTTACCACCCACTTAAGAAATACCTATTGGTAACATATTATAGAATAACACGTTTTCGGCAACTTTCCGGGAATAACGAGTGCATTCCGCGGGCAAAAACTAGTGTTTTTAAAAAGAATAGACTGCAAAATGATTCGATCGGTTCAGACGACATTATTTTCTATTGTCTGGATCAGTTATAATTATAAACTATACATTCAATGATGAGTTTAAGGCGCCGTATCATTTTGACGTTCCCTTTTATTTGCGTATCTTTGCACGATCAAAATGACGATGACGATAAGACGATGAAAATGTATAAGAGTCTGCAGTTAGCTCAATTGTTTCTATTGTAAATACTAATTTATTCTAATTTAAATCTAATTTATTTCTTTTATTTGATTGTAATTTTCTTTGTGAATAACGTAAAGTATGCGCTTCTGAATCAGAAAACACAAATTCATAACTATCGTTCTTAAAAATACTCAAGATAGAGATAATAAAAGATACCATATTTTATATTGCTCACCAAAAAGGAATGGTTCTGGAAAAAAGAAGTCGCAATTTTTACTAAGATAGTAAGGTAGGTACCTACATAATTTCATTACAAAATATATCTAAGCAATCAGATAATTACCCACATTTTTTGACTTCGAATTACCCCGAGTGTGAAAGCTTACGCACTTTATTACTATGAAACATAAGACTCCCGAATGCAAAATTAACGTTTTCGATTCAAATATTTTTTTTATGTAATCCTTTTTTTACGCCTGTTTTATTTAATATTAGGTAACGCACCGTGAGCTACGTAGTGGTTTACGTTACGGGCGTCATTGAATCCCGAGCGCACCTCAGGATTCTGGAATAACTCACGAGCGTAGCAAGGGACTTTACCACACCCAAGATGAAAACAGCTTTATATGTATACGGTAGGAACCCATGTTTGCAAATAAATGATTTGGATCATAATCGTGCTTAAAATAAACTTTTAAAAAATTCTTGAATGAAACAAGTCATTTAAAAATAATCTCTCATAAGAGTTATTTTTTTTTTTAATAAATAAACATAAGAACCTTTAAAATACCTTATACTGCCATGACTTAGGTATGACGTATCGTATTATGATCCACCTCTACCATCGGCCCGGCCGACCTGCGGTCACGCACGGCCGGCGCCGGCGCAGACGCACTAATTATAACAGGCGATAGCATCCGAGCGCTACCGACCGGAACCGAGAAAGTAAAGCAAGTGATTGACCTTAGACCTTAACGACTCGCCGAAATGGATTGCTAGCTTTGCCTCTTTGTTTGGTAAATAATTGATTACTAGCTCCTGCCAGCAACTTCATAAGCATTTTTCCGGGATAAAAAGTAGCTAAAATGTATTTTCCTGGTATATGATCTATCTTTTATATCTCCCTGACAAATTTCATTGAGATCCGTTAAGCCGTTTTGTCATGAAAATGTAACATACAGAGAGAGAGAGACAGAATTACTTTCGATTTATAATATTAATAGTATTTGTTTAATTTGTTTTATTCGGAGAACAAATAGTTTTACACACTTATATGTATGGATAATGTAGACGACTTTATATGCTAAGTGCACAGCAAAAAGTACAAGCTTTACTTTTAAGCAATTACATAAGATACGAGGCAAAAAGAAGATAATGATAACAGGTATGTAGTGTAGTAAATAAATAAATAAATAAATAAATAAATAATAAATAATGCTGGACAATTCACACAGCATTATTTAGCCCCAAGCTAAGCAGAGCTTGTGTTATGGGTACTAGATAACTGATATACATAATTCAATACACTACATAGATAGATATTTTTTATTATACATAGAAAACACCCAGACCAACGGAACAAATTTCTGCAGATCGTACACAACTTTGTTCCGAGGCGGGAATCGAACCCGCAACCTCCAGCGTCGCAGGCGGACCTTGGCCCGCTGCGCCACGGAGGTCGTCAAAGTAAGTAATCACTTCATCGATTATGCAGGATTTACAACATTGAACAACATCCTTGTTGTAAGCGTCCAGTCGTAATAACGACAAAATAAACGACTGTCGTAAATGCTCACCGTACGAGCGTCGTCGTTAGAACGTCGTCGTAAGACGTTAGGTTATGGAGATCCTAAATAGTGTATTTAGGGTTGTTGTAGAGTAGAAGGTAATAAACCGGCCAAGTGCAAGTATACTCGCGCACGGAGGGTCTCGTCCCATTGTTCAAACATTTTCTTAAACGAAACTCGAAAAACACCAACTGTTTAGAGACCCCATAGATTTTACGCTTTATTTGATTTTTAATATTTATATTTATATAACTGTTACCTACTTACTTACATAAAAATTTTCATGTGACTATTATGGTTTAAGAGATACAGCCTCGAAAACTTGAACGAAAACAAAAATAGCCAAAAAATCGTGTTTTTTGTATGGGAGCCCCCTTTAACTTATTTTAAGTTCCTATGTATTTTTAGGGTTCTGTACCTCATAAAGAAGAAAGGAACCCTTTTAGGATCACTTTGTTGACTGTCGGTCTGTCCGTCTGTCAACCCCCTTTTCTCAAAACGCTATGGAGCTATCGAGTTGAAATTAACATCAAATACTCAAATCCGTAACTTCTTGGAGCCGTGATATAAATAAAACTTCATCATATAGATAAAAAGTCATCGCAATCAAAAGGTATAGCCGTTAGTGTCCGAATATTTTGAAATTTCCAAGGGAATCATGCACATATAGCAAAACCTATAGAGTACTTCCCGTAGACCTAGAATCATGAAATTTGGCAAGAATCAAGGTCTTATAGCATAAATAAAGACAAAAATTCAAATATTTAAAATTTTAAGTTTATTCACTAAAGAAATTACTTTTGATTCTCGCCATGGACTATAGGGTACGAAAGCCTATAAAGTAGTGTGTGTCTAGATCAGAAATAATGCATTCGGGCTTTTAAATGAAGATGTGATAAAAATTGTATAATAAGAAAATGTGGTAAATTAAGATTTCACCCATATTACCACTGAGTCTCAACACCAACGCCGAAAACTTCACACCATAAAACGTCAAAACATCGCAAAACATGAATTATTTTCCGCCATGAGTTATCAGCGAGATTATAATGGTCGGAAAGCATCCGTGGGACACGGTCGGCGCGCGAGGGTAGATGTAGATACCGGGCGCGACCACTCAGAACGAAGCAGAAATTGCCATTGAACCTGCCCTTGGCCATGAACAGTTCGTTCGGAACCCTCCTAGTAACTCTGAACTCAACTCAAAGGCTAATTTAAAAAAAAACCAGCGACGATTTTTCCTTTACTTTTCTTACTTTAACTTGAAAACTCAAAAAAAATTACCTGCAGAGTTCATTACTATCGTCACAAAAGAACGGCTCCACTGATTTTCGTCAAACATAGCTAAAAACACTCCCAGAAAAACTAGTTTTCTTCTAGTACCATAAATGGAGAAAAGCATAAATACACTCACTCGAAAACTGACAAGGTGAAGGTTTCTTGTTTACTTTAAAAAATATTCAAGTAAAACAAGATCCGGCAAGTGCGAGTTTAACTCGCGCGCCGAGGGTTTTGAACGTTTGTCAACAAATATGTACCAAAAGTACCAGTTAGAGACTTCGCAATTTAACGAATACCTATGAATAGTAGGTTAGGTACCAACCTACATTTCAGATGGATCTCTCTGCATGCTTCGGTTAAATGGGTGGTTCGGTTAAAGGTGGGTAATGGTAAATTTTTCGACTTTTTTCGAAATATTTCAAAAAGTATGAAAGCTACAGAAATTTGAAAAACTGATTTGAAATGTCCAAACCGATACCTTTCATTTGATACCCCACTCGGTGAGGTAGCTCCCCCTTTTGAAAATTATTCCCCCCCCCCCCTTTTTTGACGAGATAGGGGGGGGGGGGTATTTTTTCGACTTTTTTCGAAATATTTTAAAAAGTATGAAACCTAAATGTACAAAATGATACCTTTCACTTGATACCCCATATGACTCTGTAGGTATCTTTTATAATTTCGGCATCACAATTTGTATGGAAAATATGTATATATTTTCATTTTTCATTTATTTTCATTTATTTTTCTCTAAGACTGTACAGGCGCACGAAATGTATTATTATTTTAAATTTCAAGTTGATAGCTGCAGTAGTTTTTGAGTTATTAAGGAGGGAAAAAAGGACAGACAAAGCGAGACCATAAGGGTTTTGAAACCGATCTTCGATCTTCAAAACCCTAAAAATCAAAGAGCTCACATTATTTCCTAGTTTTACTTATGTTATTTGAAATTCCTGACGTGTCCAAGAGTCCTGTAATTCCTAAAGAAAATAAGGCACATTTAGTTTTTAGTTTTCTTGACACAATCAAACATCCCAAAACATATATTTCTTTATACTACACCTGATCAGAAAGTTGCTTATTTCTTTTCCAAACATAAAGTAGAAAAGGTAGAAAGTACATCATTACAGGCGTACTGAAATGCGGGAGGGAAAACTCTATGGAATTTCATTTCTCACATTTCTAACGTGTTATTTTTTATTAATTTTCTGAAGTATATGCCGGTATAGCTATTGTTATTTCCATTATAGGTAAAACGACAAAAAGTTTTTACTCCGAATCCGCCTATCGGCATCTTCCTTATTCAGAAAAATAATTCAAAAAACGAACCATGTAAAATCGCACATGCGCGTATTTATTGCTACATTTGAGTTTACAATTTGAATTCACTCGATATGAATTGGGCAATCTCTCGCCTAGGTGTACAATGTACTATTTCCGTTCCGGGTTAAAAAGGAGCATGTAGGATCGTGAACTTTGAGTTTAGATTCTGGAACATCGCAAGTGAGACCAACAGCAAACTCAATCCATCAGCGGGCGAAAGTCCAAAAACCTGAATAATTTCATCGTATGACATTATAAAATGGCAAAGACATAACGGCAAGATACATTCGTTTTCAAAGGTCCCGGACTGCCAGCGGCGGGCCACCCGAAATTTCGACTACATATGCAATGTATAGATATTATACGTAGCGATATGAACATACCTACACGAGACTCGGGTACAGGTGTGTGTCATTTAGCGAATAAAGAGGGTGTGGAGAAGACGTAACCTTATTTAATTAATACTGGTTTTTTTCTATGTTACAAAAAATCGATCTATGTAGTGTATTGTATTATGTAGGTACCTATATCAGTTATCTAGTACCCATAACACAAGCTCTGCTTAGCTTGGGGCTAGATAATGCTGTGTGAATTGTCCAGCATTATTTATTTATTTGTTTATTCTTTAGTCAAGTACTACGATAAAAAATCGATTTATAAACGAAATCAGCTTCGTCTTTCCTGGTAACATTATACGGGGTTGCTTAATATTGCCCTGTCTCCCAAGCTGGGAAGGTGGTAGATAAAGAGGGACAAAGCTGGGAAGAGTGAAATGTGTGCAAACAACAGTCATAATGTCAGATATGTCACGATGGTCATGTGATGCTATATATACACATGCGCTTTTGGTAATTTTATAAAACATTTATTCAATTTACAAATTTTTAGACAGTTCCCAGCACGCCCTAGCATTATCTTCAAGATCTACTCCACACCTTTCCTGTCCATAACATGCAGTGCGCAGGACACGCGACCCGAAGCGCAGACGCAAGCTGCGCGACGCCCTTCTCGAGTCACTCCTTAATTACACTGACAATAGGGTAACAACTCAATGTTAGGTCAGGCTTTTCAAATTATATTATTGAGAACCTATTTATGGTGTTTTTTTTCCTTTTCGCTTTTAGAGCAGGAACGGAATAAGTAGGTTTAGTGATACAATTTGTACACCGTTCTTTATGTACAGACAGCGTCAGAATTAAGTAACCCCCCTGCATAACACAATGCATGTTAGAATCGGATTTTTGTGTTTTTTTTTCTATTCGTTCTGTTTTTACGTTACCTAAATAACAATATAATTTATTTTTGACTATTTAAAACTCCTACGGTTTGGATTTAAACCTGGATGTGTTAAGCAGGGGGTTTACTTCTGCCCGTATTTCATATCGATCTACCTACTTATAAATGACGACTCTACTTAGTGAAGTGGGTATGATCTATTAAAGTTAACTGACTGTTCAGTCATCATCTCAGTGTCATCATCATCATCAGCTTATGTTAGTTGACTGCTAGACATAGACCTCCCTTAATGAGCGCCATAGCGCCATGTTCAATGCGTTGACTTTTCAGTGTATGTATACATACAGTATGAAATAGAAAGCTAGTAAGATAAGTGATTTAACAATCCAAAACTACAATTATTTAGGTTGGTATCATTGGAAATGGTGATTATGAGTTAGAAAGTACAAAGATTATTATATGTCTACTCTATATATACACAATACATATTTCTAAAAATTTTACCTACTGAGTGGTTTTTCTGGTAACCAATGTATATATATTAATGGTTCAAACGCACAGCGAGCGTTTTATGCAGTAAAAGTTTTGTGAAAGTTTTTTTTATAGTTTTCAATGCAACTTCTACCGAAAATTTTCCGCTCCATCTCTTCACTGTGAACACACCCATAGAATAGCAATATCTAGTGAGTTTTAGATGTGCAGTGGCGTTCATTGTCAGCTGACCCCCCCCCCCCCCCCCCTGTTACGTTTAAAGTTAATTTCTATGAATACAGAACATTTTAAAACTAGAACCTTTCGTACTGGTAGCATGTAGATATCAAGTCATCACACTAATATTATAAATGCGAAAGTTTAGATGGATGGATGGATAGATGGATGTTTGTAACCTCTTCACGCCAAAATTACTGAACAGATCGTGCTGAAAGTTTACATAGAAACAACGCTTGCGAAGCCGCGGGCATAAACTAGTTTTATACAAAAACAACATAATATAATAATATAAAAACCAAAACTGTTGTAATAACGAGACTTGGAACCTGCCAGGGGGGTCAGCTAGCGATGAACGCCACTGTACATTCGAGTAGTAACCTAGAAGCGGTCAGTTATATTTACTCCGAGGTGTGAGGGACATTAAACACTCTGCTTTGGAAGTAGGTGTTCCGATTACCCGCTGTACCGCTGTTACCAGGGTTTTCTGATTTGTAATACTTTTCACCTGATATGATTTTTGCTTAGTGTATTTCAGGTGTAGTTTTTATATCTTACATTTTAACATACCATTATAGATGTCGATAAAGGGAACTCATAAAATAGGACATAAAGAAATAATACTGAAGATTTCACACAGCATCATCTCAACGAAAACCCCTCATCGACATGGGCATGGGGGACACCCTGAGCCTCCATCCATCGAACGCTACAATGTTGCCAGTCCATCGAGTGGATGGTTGTATCGCGTTCGCCAATTAAGAACCTTTACATAAAACTCTTATAATCTAGAAAAAGTCTAGGCCGGGAATAAGTAATTGATAAATTTACATCCAGAGAATCGAACCCGCAATATTTTACGTGTCAAGCAAACCTTTCACACAGGTTGTTAAAATAGCAAAACCTTTGAAAAAGCTCAAAACTAAAAATTCAAATGAGCTTTCACACTCAGGACACAAAAGAAAGCACTTCAACCGTATCCAAATAGCTTAAGACTTAAAATTCATTAAACAGTAATTTCGGGTCCTAAGAAGCACTAAATCTTATAAAACGTTTGCAATAATCGTTATCAGGGGACCGATAAATAAATATTTATGGGAACATTATGCGGAGGAATTGTGACGATTTAAACAATTATACCGTAACGAGAAGCGCGGGCGCAGGGGTGGCCGAGGGCTTGCAGGGTGCTCTACTTGGAAGGAAAGGCTTCATTTTCAGTTTAAAATATTACAATAAAATATTTTAGGTTTGAGCAAAACGTTGAGTAAACAGTCTATGTAGGTATGTTATCTATAGGTAGACCATACAAGCATACAACTGGCGGATCTCTGTAGAACTATGTCACAGTAACAAACACCAAAAGTGGCGTTTGTTACTATGTTCGGCGTTTGTTCTCTTATTGTGACAAGATCCTACAGAGATCCGCCAGTTGTGTGGTCTACCTATAGTGGTAAGTAACTGACTTTAAAAATTCTGATCAATATTATAACTTGTCACTTGAATCCAATCTTCCATCTGAAGCTAGCGAAATTAAATGAGAATCTAGTTCCCACTTTTTTGTGTAAAAAAAGCATTTGACAAGAAACTAGAGTTTTCTGTTGAAATTTATTGAAACATACTCACCATAGTGAACTGTATAAAGCTGAACTTTCGTTCTAATTAACGGATTTACCAAGGGTTGCATTACAATTTAGAACCCATTTTCCCGCACTTCCGTCCAATATTTGGACGGAAGTCCATTAAAAAATGGATGGAAATCCATTATCCCTCACACTCAATAAAATAAAACTTAGTAAAGCATATTTTGGACTGCATAAGTTTGGTCCATTATAATTTTATGAAGTCATTTCAATTTATTTAGTCATTTAGCATCACGACTCCGCTCGGGGTAATGAAGATATCACGTTTATAAAAACTAAAAAACAACTATAAATTATAAAATTTTGTAAATGAGACGTTTTGATTTTTTACACCTCAAGTTTTATGTAGGTCCGTCACTTTAGGTTAGAAGAGCCTGTAGCTTTTTTAATTTGCAGTTGTTTTCCTCTTCTTTTTTTGGGTTTATTGGTTAAGTAAAATAATTTTAAGTGTAGGCACTCACTTATTTTATACCTCTTTACGATAGGTCCTTTAGTCCCTGGATTTTAAAACCTAAGCTTATTCCTTTTGCAAATCTTTACTAAGCAAATTAACTTATCAACCCAAAGTTTACCTACAGCTAAATAAGTTGTGAGACTTTTTAATGATTTCAATGAGATAAAACTAACAATGAAAAGGTAACACAGGTGTTAAACCAAAGACCTTACCGAAAAGAAAAAGTAAATTGCCATATCCGTTTTGTCAAACAATAAAAAAAGATTCCCACACCCCTATTTCACTAATTGCTACCACGTGTTACCGAACAAAGAGAAAACACCTTTATTTCAAGTCTATTGTGTGTTATTGTTGTATTTACAGGTAAGAAGGTAGAGTCCGAGCCAAATAACTTTGCGATTGGCTGGTGGCGCTAGTGGATAACAAGAAAACTTTTGTCTATCCAAGATTGTATGGAGAAGTTAGTTCCGATTTCTACCACATATAGATTCTTCAACTGTAGCAGTCGTAAACTAACTAATATGTAACTGTAGGCAGAAATAGTAAAAGTATTTGTTTAGTTAAGCCAAAACACCTGTTTGTACCGATAAATATGGTTATCAGATGAGCTGGTAAACTTGTAACTTTAGAGTATTGTTCTAATGTTAATCCTTCGCACCTGGATGGTTTGTTTTATTTGTAGGTTGGTTAGTCTTTGATAGAGTTGCGGTGGTTGTTCAAATGAAACTCTTGGTTAAGAAAGTGGTAGGTTGCAAGTAAAGACGACGGCTTCGAATTTTTGTGGTTGATTGTCCGAGCATTTCTATCATAATTATTATGGTGAATTAATCATTTGTCAAAATAACCTTGGAGACTTTATAAGACACCTCAGGCGGGGTGATATCTTTCGTCTATGTTCTCGCAGTCACATGGTCGAAAAAAGAAAATGGAATTGAAGAGAGAGAAAATAGAAGAAAGTGTTAATGATTGTTTGCATGGCCGTTCTAATTAAATTATTAATTGAATTGTAAGTTGTGAAGGCTTCGACCCTCAAAGAGCATAAAATAACAAGACATAACAAGATACGCACTAACTCACGTAAAATGGAAAGGATAAAGAGATGTTCATTCATATCTATAAATTCGGCCTATTATCATAAAGTTTCATTGAAACTATGATTCATTCTCATTCATAATTTTACCTGGTCACCCGTGGGAAGCGCGTGCGTACTGTAGTAGAGGAGTACGCGCAGAGATAAGTTCCGGCGGCGAAACCAATGCAACTATTTTATAAGAAATGTGTCACAGGAAGTGTAGCTGGTGGAAATTGGGTTCTGTATAAAAATTAAGTATCTCAAGTTAACATGCAAATTTTCATCATCATCCTGACGCAACAGCCGCGGGTGGGCTTTGGTCTGGTCGAGTAAATTTCTCCATTCGATCCTATTCTTCGCTTTTTTCTGACGCCAGTCAATTGCCTTAAGGTATTGTTGAATGCTGTCGAACCTTCTAAACTTCGGTCTTCCGTTTTGCCACGCAGAAGACGTTTTGATGTTCTGTCTTTCATTCTTTCTTCGTGACCAGCCCATCGACGACGGTCTACGCACCTTTTATACCGGCACCTTTTATAATATGCAAAATTTAGTTGGGCAAACGTGTAGGGACCCGATTGCGTGCGAGGTGTATCTTCGCGGATGCGGATGGCGCAAGACCAGGGAGGATGGTACACACTTCAGGAGTCCTTTACCCAGCAATAGGTAAATCCATTGCATTGATGGTGATGTGCAAAAAATTTGCTGCATTTTGACTTATCAGATAAATCAAACTCGTTCTGGTTGTTGATGTCTTAAACCTGTTGATTGAGTCAGTAAAAAAAATGTTGAAAGAAATATAAACTGAAGAAGTACTTTAACCTATTTCTAACAACGGCTTTCCTTTCTCAAATCCTTTGTCAAAGGAAAAAGAATGTTGTAGAAGAACGACAGTTAAATAAAAAATATATTAATATCAGGTTATCACAATCCTAGCTTAGTTTCCAGAGGAACCCTAAAAGGCACCGGTCATTCATACCGGGGGATGAATGGGCAGGGGCAGCTACCTGGGGTGCCGAAATAAGGTTGTAGTTTTTTTTTACCGGATGTGCGGCGAATTGGGCCCGTTAGATGCTTCATTCATACCCCTGAGAACGTGACGGGAGAGGTTTTTAATATCGTCGCATAGGTATTTTTGTTAAACAACGTTTTTTGAGAAAATGTATTGCAGAAGGAAAGGTAGAGTCTTAATAAAAAGGAGAGAGTAGGAGAGAAAGAGAGAGAGAGAGAGATAGATATGGAGATTTTGATTCAGTAAACATGTTGTTTTTGATTTCGGTAAGCATGTTAGGCGAAGACATAGCTACTAAAACATAGGCCCAGCCCAGTGAGGAAGCCGAGAAAAATCACAGTTCAAATTATATATTTGTTCATAATTTGTATTATTTACTGCTTAAATATTTTAACTATTTCTTTTATGAATCGTTAAGTAGGTAAACATAGATGAGAATGGCACAGGACTTCCGTCGGATGCTGGCTAGAAATAGATTAGAGAAGAGTAGAGTTGTTTGTGAAGTGTCCAAGGTCGTAAGGTCCGATCCGAAGAAAATAAAGCACATTGATAGTTGATATTTGTGGCAAAGACATCATCCGAGATAGCAAATGTAGCAAAAAAATTACCGACTGCGATTTTTTTTGGTTTTTTAAAGAGAATTTGAAATCACGGAGTGGTCCGATAAAAGTTTTATTACCGAGGAATTACAACTTCTCTCGCAGAACGTAACAAAGAACAGAAAATATAAAGCAATTCGTAGTCAGTTTTAGCTTAAGTAGAAAACACCGCATTTTTTACACTCAGTCACTTTTCTTTATAGAAATTTTCTTTGCTTATTTTTCGTCGAAAATCACAGCGAGCTTGTTAAACCAGCTGTTGAGAGGTTAAATTAAAACCAGATTTACCGCAGAAATAATCATGAAAGTAATGTACCTATGTAATTAAAATAGAAGAAACATTGTACTCGTTGCTACTTACCTACTGCTACGAGAGGTCAGCTACGGCTACGCGCGTAGACGGCTACGAGCGAAAGTCGAGGCTTTGCTACGAAATCACGGCTAGATAGAGTGCTACGAGTTTAAAGGTTAACTTCAATCGGAAAATGGGAGTTAGCGTCCATGAAATGTTTTACTTATCTATTTAATGTGTAAACCTGTGGTAATGTAGTGCAATTATTTTATAAATGCCGATGGAATGACTTAGAATATGTTCGTTCGTAAATATTTTACAGCCGTCTATAAAATAAATAAGAAATTTATTAGTTAGTACTTACATAGAAAATATTACTGTTTATCAAACTCACTACTCAATAATTTTCTTCCAAAGGAAACGTCCTACCTGAAAAAATAAAACAATTTGAGTATTACGACCTAAAACACGCACTCTATCGTAAAAATAATCAGATAAACTTCCGTTGGTACCTTAAACTTTTATCACTTAATATTCAAACCTGTGATCTAACACTAACACCCAAAAAGGGTCAATCCAGACCCTACCGTAATGAAACCCTCGATCCGTAATTACCCGTAACGAGCTTATTAATCATCTGAGATAAATAAATCAGAGACGCGTGCCGCCGCGCGCGCATGTTGCGGGCGCCAGGGGAAACAGGCAGGTGTGCGAATGGCTGGGCTTAAGTGATGGTGATGACAAATTGGATTATAACTAGCTATTCCTAGTAAAAGTTTTTAAGTCATGAAAGTTTGAAATAAATTCAAGATATATTGGGCAAGTTTATTGTTTTGGATTTTCTTTGAATTTTTAACCGAGAAAAAAGCTTTCCAGTCTGACTTTTGCTATTTCGGAACTCGGAAAAAAGCATTGTGTCAGATTATATTGCAATATAGGCAAGTACTGAGAAATTTAACGCATTTAGTTTTGCGAATCGGAAGGACATCGTGTACCTATTTATTTTGATTATATTCGTTACTTTCATCACAGTTTAGGTCTACTACGTCCTGGTAACTTTAATATGCATAAATAAAATGAAGACTTTAGTGAGTATCGTAGGCTAGACGTTTAGGACATTGTCTGGTGTAGTATAAGGGAGCGAAGTCGGGGCACCGTGCCGGTGCGGCTGGGCCCCGGCATGGCGCGGCGGCGGCAGTCGCGCGCGGTCGCCGGCGGCGAGAGCACGAGCACGAGCGCGCGGTGCGATGGAGCGATGAGGGCTTGCGTTGGCGCGGCGTGGTGCAGTGCGTGCTGCGTGCTGGCGCTGTGTCTGGGCGCGCTGGCCGCCCCGCGCCGCTACTGCGAGCGCGCCGACGTGGCCTGGCGCGCCTACCGCGCCCCAATCGCCTTCGAGGCGAGGGTCCTATCCCTCGCCCCCGACGCGGCCACCGTCCAGGTCCGCCGACCCTTACGACGCCAATCCCACTGGCCGAAGGAAGACGCGATCATACGCCTCAAACTACCGCAGGAGACTCTAGAGTGTTACGGACGTTTCGAAGTGCCTCTGCAGAATCGAAGGAACTATATTGTGTTCGCGGAGCGGCGCGAGCACTCGGCGCTGGCGCTGGGGCCGCCGCTGCGGCGGACGCCGGCCCTCATGAAGCGGGTGCGAGCCGTCTACAAGCAGGGCTACAGTGAGTGATAGTGTTATGTGACTTGACGACTGCCTGACGGAGGCCGAACGAACGGAACTGACAGAGTACTGGACAGGTGAGAAAACGCGGTTTAAATACACGACAATAGAAGGAAAACCTCAAAACCAGCATGGAAATAGGCATTTCTAGATAATCATTTTTGTATTCAAGAAAATGCTCCAGGAATGGTTCTGAAAGGTTCAGTTGTTCGGTCTCCAAGCGGCGAAGATGCATGCTAAACGATAGAGCGAGTACATAAATAGAATTTAAGACACGATAAATAGTAGCAACAAATACTCGATGGCAGGTGTATCGTCGAGCGAGTGGCCATTATGAGTCCATTTTAGGGCGAGGAGTGAATAGTGGTCAGTACTAACGTGGCCGAGGCAAAACATACTAGCGCGTACCACTTATAGACGGACCTCATTTATGCACCCTTCATGAACGGTCAGTTGGATAAGGAAACAGATAGAAGGCTCTACAAGACGGTACAACAACAGGTAATTTTAAGGTAATTAAATTGCGCTGGGAATCGTTAAAATATTTCACATAAAACAGTTTTTATTTGCCAGTTATTTAACAACTGCAGATGTCTACGAATTCTAGAATTATCATCGCCATAGTTTTGCTACACGTGGATCTAACAAAAAAAAAGTTCTCACATGAAAGATCGGTCACTCCAAGTGTGAGAAAACCACGATAAAATATTAATTCATCCAAAATGTGTCTAATATTCTATAAAAATCTACAAAACTACATAACTGTGTCATTATTATAAGATCAGGTCATAAATCTAAATTTTATTTGAAAACTTTAGAAACCCGTCATTTTTCTCGTAAAACGCTGGCATGTATCAGTTTTTCTCCAGATTTCAGCACATGTCCCATTTACTGTAACGTTTAGCAGCATGTGTTTTCAGAATATAAAATCAACCAACTACTCGCCACTTATTTCCCAAGAACTTATCCCTCAGACAAATCTCCAGACTTTTATAATCCAGCCCGTAAATCTACCACCGGAAGCAGAGAACTTGCCAAAATACAATAAAACTATAACAAATTACAAATTTATACGATGGAAGTCCTAATTTACTGCATAACCGAGGCGAAAGCATAATTTTAAAGCTCAGGGTAATGGTCAATGGGTTACAGACAGAATACACTCGCATTTATAATATTAGTATACAAAAATATATATTTTTGTATACTAATATTATAAATGCGAAAGTAACTTTATGGGTTTGTCTCTATGTCACCTTTTCACAATGACTTTAAGTAGAGAATTTTGTTATGCATTTTTTGGAAATTATTCGATACCATCTAGTATTCGATAGACCAGATCACATTGTTATTTAATATTTTAATTCGATAGGATTTGAGCATTGGGTGAGGTCCGAATCAGACATGTCTGAACTAGACTCAGTGACGTCATTCATTGACGAATTCTCAATTCGCTGACCCAATTTTTTATCATTACCACGATCTCTTGGGCCTATTTATTTTCTATATTTACGTGTATCAGTTTTACTTTTATTTGAGTGTTTTATGCAAACATTAGTATTGAGAAGCTTGGATGTAATTACCTAACTAAAATCTTGGTTGATTTTTGGAATCATTATGTTTCTTGTTGTGAATTGTCCACAACTCCGTACAAAATAAATTGTTAAATATTTATCGTATAGGTACCGATATCAATGAAGGAAGTTTACCATAGCATCTTCAAACTTTTATGGTCCTTACCACAAAAGCTGTTCCTACAGATTTGTAGCATAAAAGTTAGAAAGCTTCATCACTGCAAGTTAGTGAACTTTTAAAAGAAACGACGCTTACTGTTTACTCCAGTCTGTTAGCAAAATGTTTATCTTTCTGTGAAGCATCCTTCGTTTCTTTGTGTGTGCTCGATACCACTACACTGTAAATCTGTCTCGATCGTTTTGATCTGAACAGTCATATGATAACTTTATTTTATTTATGCTTTCAATATTAGAAAATTCAAGTGGGTCATTGAGAATAATTTTGGAGTTAGTAATGCTATAATGGGTAGATTATTGTTTGTAAGTAAGCCAAACTAAAATATGCCATACCAAAAACATGTCGGTAGATTAACGATTTTACAATATGAGCAATAAAACTTCAAGCAAATTTTAGAAGAAACCATTAGAAAACATTGCACAGATTGTGAAATCCCTTTTATAATAATTTTGATTCCGATACTTAATCCAGTAGGTAGAGACTTTAAAACAGACAAGAACATAAGACCATGCGTCACAAGTTCAAAGTTTTAAAGACGTAAACATCTTTAGACACCGAACTACATCTGAACCAGGTCTAGAAAGATTTAGAGATACGCCACTTGTAAAGTATAATAATTCCTCGTATGTTAATATTTATTAGGACAGTAAAGTCAGCGAACCGGCACTGGACTCGGTACCTCGTACTAATGAAGCCGTGTTAGGTGTGTCTCACAATGCTGAACCAGAAGATATTAAAAAGAATTCTTTACAATTAGTTGTATTGCACAAAAGTTGTAGGTTGTGTTGTCTATCAAAGGCAGCTCAAAAGCTAGCTTTAGGTATATGAAAAGGGATATTTATGTAGGTAGCAGTCATAGGTTTTATTTTTTAGACGTATAGTTTGATTAGATTTATCTATATCCAACTGTATTTTCTTACTAATTTAAATCAAACCGTATGTTAGCGTTTACATTAACTGTACCTACCGCACTCTCTCTGACTTTCATAATTTTCATAATAACTTAATTTACTGGTCGTTGTATTCTAGACCCGCCATTTTCTCAGCAAGCTTGTAGGTCACTTACCATAACAAGCTCATCATTACGGTGCAAAGTTATTAGATAAAAACCAACACTCGAAATAGGCACTAAAATCTACGAACAACACGTGGGAACGTTGTTTTTATGATAAAACAATGGAGGTGGTAACTGGTTATTAGATGATGCCAATGATTCTGAAAGATGAAGATTTTACGTGTGGGATATTTTATGTATGAAAAGAAATTATCCAGACACTAGTCTAATACTAGAGCATTGTTCTAGATCTTCCTCTAAGAATTGCTCAGAATTAGTTTTCAAAATAACCAAATATATAAAATACCAGTGGATAGATAAGTGGACGTTAGTTTAAAAACTTTAAATTAGCCAAAGGAAAACTTGTTTAGTCAAGGCGAAATACTTGTTGGATCAAATCATCGTATCCCCAAAAATTAGGCAGATAGGTATTATGTTCTGTTCCTTCGATCGAATTCACAATCGATAACGACGTTGATCGGAGCAGGGGCACTATCGGGCTGATGTCCGGTGCGCACAATGGCCCGGCCTTGCAATTAACGCGTGGTTCCGCCCAGCCGTATCGTTAATTGTATTTGTCAATCGATGCATCAGCTGCCGTCGATTTATTAGGTCATTGCAGATGTGATGGTGACAGATTAGGGGGACGTAATCCTCAAGTAGATGGAATCGTCACGTTTGTAATAATGGGGCGGCAAAGTCAATGTTGCTTTGGATTAATAAGAGTCAGGCCAGACAGACAGGGATCAAATGAGTGGCAGTAACCATTAACGTTTTTAAATTTTAAGGTAATGGTAAAGCTCTTTCACGGATTATTCCGGGATCTTCTGCACTACCATAATTGCATTATTCGCATCAGACTTGTTGTTGTTCCGAAACATAATTTAACGTAAACAAATGTTCAACAAATAAACAAGCTAGCCAAAGTTTTCGCAATGTCTCACCCGAATCATTAATCTCCCATTTTTAGTTGTTTTTATCTCTGTTGACAAGATCCCCAAGATCGCAGCTTCAGGAGACATCCCAGACGAGACGTCGTCTAATTGGGAATCGCAAGAATGCCTAGACGACGTTATGTGACAAATAAAAATTCCACAATTTGAATATATTGGCGGCGGTCGAGACGGCTAGACTCTGTTAAAAACACAGGAATAGACCAGGTTTAAAATACAAAGTTAAATTGGTGAAAGTGAATATTTTTGCAACAGATTTTGCACTTTATCTACATGTTCATAGGCAAAACCAATAGGAACAGCAATCTCATCAGTCAAGATTCATTAAACACTCTTTAAAGTTTTAAAGGATAAACTGTTCCTAGTTTCCTCATTTCGTCAATTTTGTTTTTCTTTAGAATTATTCTCTAAGTTTACGATCAATTGTCTGAGTAAGTATGGGCTGCAAGATTTTCTGTGTGTAAATCATTGTTGTGTTTACGTTATATCATACAAACTTGTAAAATCACATCTCAATCACCAGCGATTGGTTTTTGAGGCCTCTATTTTTAATTTTCATCAATATCGCTTATAATTTTCTCCTCATCCTCGCGACAATCAATACGCATCTCGTGAATGACTTCTGTCTTGCAGTTGTAAACCTAACTGGATAATGACCGTGGGACTCTTTAAACAATTTACCCATTAGCTCCAATTGACAGTTCTAACAGCAGTATTTATTAACTTAAAGCTGCAGCTTGACAAAAATGACTGTGGTATCTTTGCTATTTTATTATCATGCCGCCAGGCTGTAGTTAATTCTATTACAGACTTTACAGTTTGTTTTTCTGCTGAGAAAGGAGTGTTTCGTATTATAAATTTTAGTTCATGTGACAGGTGTACAATTTGAAACTTCTCAACATAGACTTGAAGATTGATTTCGCTTTCTTACGCATATGAGGTTACATATCATTGCAGATTCTATATTCAGATCGTGAGGTATGGACCCCATACATACTCATCCGTCCACTGCTGAACATGCCTCCCCCAAACAAGGGTGGTTTAGCCATAATCACCACGCTTGGCAGGCAGATTGGTGATCGCAGTAGAGTTGCTGAAAATACACAGAAGATAGCTGCTGTCCTTCTTGTGGTATTTTCCCTTAGTTGACTACGACATCCCGGGTTGAATTTGAGGAGTCGATTTGAACGCCGCACCCGCCACGGGAATCTGATCCTTAAGTAGGTATTACGACTAATTTATTTAGTTTTAAGATTTCTTATAAGACTGCAGACTTCCAAAATGATTTGACTTTTTTCCAAATTGTTATAAGCTTTTGTCTCAAGGCATGAATATCATATCCCTTTAAAGAAAAGGTAATAAACGATAACCGCAAACGTTTGTTTAACTCGCTCCTCGTTCTGCAATAATCGTCTCCGCTGATATGGAGACGGCTAGTTTTTGCAAGAGCTTCTGCCATACTTACCCAGCCCGTTACGGTACTACGATTTTATATACTAGTGATGCCCGGTGACTTTGTCTGGTTTGATGCTTTTTCTACTCGCTTAGATTAGTCTGTCGTTTGTTTTATCAATAATGTTTTATTGGATGCCTTATTATAACTTTAATTTTCACAATAGAGGATTCTGATGTTTTTTTTGTTAGGCTACTTATCTCAATGTTAAATTATAACAAAAATATTCTTACACTTTTTGTTTGAACTACGAGTATGTTTTGTGAATGTCAGAGATTTGCGGTTATATTAACAGCTACAAACGTACACTCATGTCAACCACTGCAGTCATGTTGTCGGTATTGGAATAAACATTTTATATGCTTAATTGTGAAATTTTAAGTTTTATTGTAATGTTTATTGCCGAATCCATTTGTCGAGGGATTCTGGCACGAGACATTCTTGCATCTTTCTGGAAAACTGCTCTTTGAGATAAATATTCTTTTATCAGATACCTACTACAGTGTGAGTGTCGTTACGTCGGTAATAGACAATTGCGTCTATTGCCCGTGGTCTACTTGCGTGTTTCAGCGAGGCGGAGCATAATAAAATTTCACGTAGTCCACCAGATTCTCCAAATGTTGACACCGTAGTTAAGACTTAAGAGAATTGTACCTATACTAGTACTTAAGGAGGTAAACATGTCGAGGCACGCCGAGAAGACGCTGATGGCGAGATGATCTCGACTCATTTTGAGTCGATTTGTTGGACTTGACAAACGAGGGTTTGTGAGATTTCGGTTTAAAGATCTTTATTTATACTCAAAAAAGAACAAATAAGTCCACTTAGATTTGTCCAGCGGTTGGGTAAATTTATAAAAAATGGAAAATATAAAATATCTGTTAAAAAGTTGTAATATCAAAACTGATACATACATGTTCCTACGAAGATAAATAAAGGAATCCAGTCAGAACCGTCACCAGACCAAAGTCACAAATATGCCAAGTGCCAATACCTCGGGATAAATAAAGTCATTTTCGTCATGCGTTGTAATTGCACTAGTCGTAACAGTAACACCATTAGAGGGAGCTGGACGAGATTGCGATCCTACGGCGGTTTCTAGGAATCTCTCACCGTCCCGAATTCAAACAACAACGCTTTAGTTTATTTTCGCGATATCTATTCCTTTCAATTTTCAGGTGTACTGTATAAATAAGTCGACTTCGGGTCGCTGAACAAGGTAAGTGACTCTCTAATAATATTGCGTCTATTATTTTGTAATAAATTTGAAACTATGTTATCAATAAATAATGTGCATCTATAGCTTAGATTCCCTATCATTTTTATATGTAGGTGAATTGCTGATTACGTGGAAGATTACATTTTCAATTTTCTGTTTATTAGTATCTAAATTGATGAAAGGAATACAAATATTTCACGTTATGCAATAGCTACGGTCGCAGTAATAAACACGCTGCTAATACAAGCTTACCTCTGAAGTAGGAAAGTTTCTTCAGAACACGAAAGAATGTCTCACACCTTTTAATTTCAGCATTCGTCTCGATCCAAAACCACGTTCAGACTTTTTTTCTTTATTATTGTCCAAAAGGAAGCGAGTCGCTGAGTGATACGCGACACATGACGCCGCAACGGAAGCGAAACGGCGCAAAACCCACATATGGACCCATCGCAAAATAAACTTTAACAGGTAAACGACAAGGTCGATATTTGTTTAGGCGGGCGGCGCGCGCGCACGGTCTCTGAACTCCTAAAATAATATTTCAGTTCGAACCACTTCAGATGTTACGTAACCGGTGGTATAATTATAAAGCTAGGATCAAGTTTTAAGGCAAAGTTAACGCGAATCGTAGACTCGGAGTGTTTGGATTGAAGCCGGATCCCGAAGCGGATGTAGGGATTACAATGAATCATGATGAGTGCCTACTCGCTATATAAAAGCAATCGCAAGTGAAAGATCAAGTACTTTGCGCTGAGGGAGATAAGATAAGTACCTAACGAGATGTATAATGTTAAAGATGACACTGTTGAAAAGACAATCTTCTTTTGGACTCAAGGCAAAGGGAAGAAATATAGAAAAGCTCGTTAAAATGTCTGCATTCCAAAGACTGAGATTGTTCTTCGAGCTGTGGGTGGTACTGATGGTTGAATCCAAAAGGAGAAGGAACAATAGAATGCATTTGGATACAAACAAGAACATAAAGATTCTTGCATGAAATAGGAATCTCAAAAAGCAACAAGACTGCAGTCCCGAACCATAAGATACAAAGACGCCCGCCATACACCAATCTGACCAATTACAAACCGACCTGCATAAGGTAAAGCATGGGATTAATTTTCGAATCGTTAGAAAAACTTCATCATCCTATTATGGACCGGCGCCTGGAGTCTGTCTGTACGTGCACCGCCTTTATATGTAGTTATATTGAATATGGATATTCGGAGATCGATAGATATTAGTGGACAATACATGATTACCATGTTACGCAAAAAACTTGCTCAAAGAGCGGAGAATATAACACAAGGATAATGGTAAAGATTGATATGGGCAATGCATGGTTAGAACGTACACAAAGGGATTTCCACAAACGATCGAGATAATTTCCCAAACAGGAATAAGGATAACGATGAAGACAAAGCAATGGTTCAACAAGCCAGTTATAACCGTGACTATCAACTGATACAATTTTAGGTTAAATACAAATTAGTTTAGTCAGACAAATCACTAGAATATCCAACCGTAGCAAGACTTCTTTTTATTAATAAATTCGGTCGTAAAGCACGACAGGTGTAATCAAACGATGTCAATCAATGAACTTTAACTGACCCAGTAGGCTTTGCTACATAACCAGTAGGTACTTGCACTTTCTTCCATTCGGCCGACATTTCTACCGCGCCCTCCAATTAATTCTAAATGTCATATGAATCCACATAATTTATTGTTAAAATATACGCTGTGAGCGGGTTGAATCTCTTGTGGAGAGCAAATCCTCAATCAAATCTTCGAGCACACTCCTTTCAAATATATTATCTTATAATATGGTCGAAATAGTAACGGAATTTATTAAAAACAACTAATAGATATTCAAATAAGAAGACAATGATTGTCTTTACACAATTATAGTGTAAAACTGGTAACCAAATAAAAAAATACTTAAATCTTGAACTGAGAATAAAACAGCAGTATTCAATTTGAGTTTTCACTTTAGACTACGCGAAGACGGAAGAAGGAAAATTAACTTCATTTGTAAGTACGTGCTGATTGTTGTCTAAGATATGAGATAAAGGAATTTAAATGAAGATGTGTCTGGCTTTTGACGTCGCTTTTAACTTAGCCCTCCAGCGGGTGCCCTCGACATTTGCTTGCATTTAACCGAAACACCCGGTCAGTTGTTACGTAACATGCGGTCTGCGATCGTTTGCATTTATTAACTCATGTGGGGTGAAATTGAAGTAATTATTGAAATTAATCGGAACGGCAAGTGAAGCTTTTAAATTTATTTGTCTAGTTTGTGAAAAGACAGCACATGCGGTTCTTAATTATTAAAGCAGTTGTTGTCAAGTGCTCTCTGTCTCTTAATTTGAACATCATCATTCCTCGCCTTGTCTATCTTGTTATGTTCAACCAATACACAATTTGGCTTGGTGTCAAACGACTTTGGTTTTGTTGATCTTTCTCAAGGGCTTATCTTATTTATATGCAACAATAATAATAATAATAATGAATAAAAATTAGAAATTGTTGCTAATAATCATTTTGTTATTTGCATCAACTTGGCAAAAATTCGATTTTCGGGTTTACAAAAACTTTAAGCAGAGCTTTCAGAAGATATTTTGAATACCAACAACAACTCAATAGTTTCCTTTACTCAGAGATTGATATTTACGAAGGTTATAGGTAGATGCTTATTGTTATTTTACCCCCTGCTACAGATATCAAAGACGGTAGTTCATCTGGCTAACAGAAATCCCTTCATCATTATGCGGTAGGGCTAATTCGCGCTAGTCAATTTGCACATTACTAGGGGTGTCACCGCTGATGAGGCGCGCGGGTGGCCGCTAATGTCCTCCTGATTGCCAGCCCTACCACATCGATACTAACGGGACCGAGAGGGAAGTTCCGACGGGAAATTATTTTAATTAAAATTACAAAGCTTTGGAGAACTGATTTTAGAATATTAAAGAAACTATAGGACCATAATCCTCCGTGTTTTAGTAGCTTCCGTAACTACATCTGATTATGATGAATAGAGAGTTTTTTTCTTGTCCTAATTACATATGTATGGTACAAATGAATGTGTATGACCACTTAGACTTCTCACGATAAACGAATTAACATCCGTCATTATTGATTTTATTTCTACTTCTAAGAAGTAGGGGTTTTTGAAATTTTACACGGTTAGATTTGAATTTTTCACAGAATTATTTACTTAGGCATTGTCGTCTTGATACACGAGTCGAATATGTTCAAATCTATGTTCAACAAATTTAGGGCAAAGTAAAACGTAGTGTTCATGTCAAGTCGATACAAATAACTAACAACCAAGAGATAAATGCCTTTGTTTTATTCATCAATGAACAAAGAATGTAACACCTGTACTATAAACTTCACATTTTCGCCCACAAGCATTGTCTACAGTTCTAGAGTACGCAGCGGGTTCCCAGTATAGCTTTATTTCTAAGTCTGCCTCAGTTCTGTGGCAATATGTGCTAAAGCAGTAGTAATTCCTGACGCTCGTCACATAGTCTGGTCAGAGCCTAATATGTAGGGTCTGACCTCGGCCGTGGGTGGGTCGAGCCACGAGCGCAAGCGGATCTTATGTGTTACACAGTTATTATTATTACCTACCATGTCTTTGGTCGTTCAAGTATATTACCTACCATGTCTTTGGTCGTTCAAGTATGTATTTTAAGTAGTGTCAATGTGATTAAGGAGCTTTATTTATATTATTCCATCAAAATCTGTTTGCTGTAATGATAGGTATTTGATGAATCTGCAATGTGATACTTTAAGGCTTCTTTGCCTATCTATTTATTATCTAGTCTATCTTGATGATGTCCCTACCTCCATTTTACAATCATCATCATCATTATCGGCCCATCGACCTCTACGAAGGATGTTTTAGGTCGGATCAGTGCCTTTTTCTTGCGTAGCTGAAAAGATTTGTACTATTATCCGCATTATTTGGTATTTGTCCAACACAGTAAAAAAACTTCACATTGCACATTACCCTCCGACAAGCTCATGTTTACTCCTCTAACCGCTTCTTCTTCTCCCTTGCTCGGGCATATCTCGTTCTAATCAATCTAACGCTTATAGAGTTACAAGTTGACATTAACACATTAATCTCGTACGGCTTCGCGTTTATTTGTCTTCGCTAACTGATTAGCGGCACTCTGTCGATTTATGCCATTCTCAGACGCTTCTTGCAAACTCTTAAATAGGCTATTTGAGTTATGACTTATTTTATAGGTGTTGCGATTTTCTTTTGAGTGATTCGCTTGTCATGATTTGGACGGTGCAGGTCATGATTATGGAGAATCGAGATGTTTTATATTGAGAAACGTAAGTTGAACTTAGGTAAAAACAAGTTTTGTTTTTGTGTCGATTCTTAGCGGATACTTTCATTCTGTCTAACTGTGTATGTTCCACACCACAGCATACCAACTCACGTCTTGTCTCTTGTAAACTTTCCTTCCACTATCGGAAAATGTTTGGCACATATTTTCCTGGTTTATACATATAAAGTAATTTATCTCGTCTTTCACACTGTCTGCTGCATGTGTTAAAGAGCAAAGCAGATCATTTCTGTATCTCGTAAATTCTCCTTCCACTATCGGAAAATGTTTTGGCACATATTTAGCTCAACAGATAACAACTCTCTGATCTACAGACTGTATTCATGTTCAAACCACTGATGACCGAATAGTTTCTACGATTGACTCACCCAACGAAATTAATTTTAGCAATATCAATATTATCCGCTGATTTTCAGTGACAGCGTAAAATTTATCATTAATTACCGCGTATTATGACTTCTATTCTAATATATTGGAGACGAGTGTGTTTACATATTTGTATGCAGTGTTGTTTTATATTTATAACGTGGTAACTACTTTGTAACTACTTGAAGGTTTGATCATAAATTAGTTAGAGTGTCTTATACCATATTATCATGTGACCAATGTGCGAATATAGCATTACATTGATATACAGGGTGGTTTTTTGAGAAGGGCGGTGATGGCCAAGCCAAGTCCGAAACCACGAGAGTTAGAGAAAAGTCGTGAAAGGTCATGCCCTCGATTTATAAGAAAACAATAACTGTATATTTAGTTTTTTTAATCTTTTATTTTGTAGCAAAATTATTTAAGTAGGCGAGGACATGACTTCTTTCAGGACTTTTCTTTAACTCGCGTGGTTTCGGACTTGGCCATCACAGCCCTTCTCAAAAAACCACACTGTATAGATAATGCTGTGTGAATTGTCCAGCCATTACTAATAATTCTTATTATTATTCAGTCCATATTTATTTTCACATTCCTCTTGTTCATATCACACTTTCTGACTGCATTACCTTCCCTACGAACATAATTGCAAGGTTCAAACTCGTACACAATCTCTGATAGTATAGTAATGCGATCTTTATTTGTTCCTTCCGGTCGCTCCTGACATCTAGACTTCAGATCAGAGCCCAGACTAAACAAACCCTGCCAGTTGTAAGCTGGAATGTATGATAGGTGCATCATCTGTACTGCGAATTTTGATTTTGAACTTTGATGTTGAACTATTAAGGACATAATTGTTTTGAGTTAATGTACCCACGACTGTACTGTACACATCGAGATACCCTTTTTGGTAGCTTTATCCACATTTTTCGTCTAAACAATCTTATTATCTCCTATTAGAGGGCCTTTGAATCAGACGATAAATCCAGCAGCCTAAACATAATGCGCGTAAAACTTTTAAATAACCTGATAAAATTAGGCTGAAGTAAACAGTCAGGTCAACGCATTGTAAGAGAATTCTGCGAATTCTTTATTCGTTCTTAACTATTCTATCATGATCAAGGTTTCATGTAGGTAATGATTTATTGATGACTATAAATTAGTCTAGTTTAAACAAATGTTCGTCATCACGTAAAATCAACATTTTGTTATGATGATTCAACTCTCCTTTAAATATTGTTTGAGTTTTCACTCCTTAAACCAAAGATAGTTGTATGTCTATGTCTTATGGCCTTGAATATTAGATATCCCATCGGATATCCTTTTAGTTCTTTTTAGTAAAAATTTCTGTGTTTTGTTTATTCGTAAATTATGTTTTTAGGGTTTTGAAGATCGAAGATCGGTTTCAAAACCCTTATGGTCTCGCTTTGTCTGTCCTTTTTTCCCTCCTTAAACTCAAAAACTACTGCAGCTATCAAATTGAAATTTAAAATAATAGTACATTTCGTGCGCCTGTACAGATTTTATGAAAAATAATTGAAAATAAATGAAAAATGAAAATGAATATTTTCCATACAAATTGTGATGCCGAAATTTTAAAAGATACCTACAGAGTCATATGGGGTATCAAATGAAAGGTATTATTTTGTACATTTCAAAATATTTTTTGAAATTTTTGTAGGTTTCATACTTTTTGAAATATTTTATAGACATGGATCTATATTTTACAGGAAAAATATAGAGAAGTTTGAAAGAAGAACACTTTTTGAAAAATGGTCGAAAAGGGGGGGAATAATTTTCAAAAGGGGGGGCTACCTCACCGAGTGGGGTATCAAATGAAAGGTATTGGTTTGTACGTTTCAAAACAGTTTTTCAAATTTCTGTAGGTTTCATACTTTTTGAAATATTTTGAAAAAAGACGAAAAAAAACCCATTCCCCCCCCCTATCTCCGAAATTTGCCGAGCGATCCATTTAAAATGTATGAAGCGTTTGTAGATATGGATCTATATTTTACAGGAAAAATGTAGAGAAGTCTGTAAAATGAATACTTTTTGAAAAATGGTCAAAAAGGAATAATTTTCAAAAGGGGGGCTACCCCACCGAGTGGGGTATCAAATGAAAGATATCGGTTTGGACATTTCAAACCAGTTTTTCAAATTTCTGTAGCTTTCATACTTTTTGAAATATTTCGAAAAAAGTCGAAAAATTACCATTACCCACCTTAAACCAACCACCCATTTAACCGGTACTTTTGGTACATATTTGTTGACAAACGTTCAAAACCCTCGGCGCGCGAGTTACACTCGCACTTGACGGATCTTGTTTCCTATGTTTATGGTGCGCTAGACTACGCACCAACCTTGGTAAGACTTGGTAGAACCTTGGTAACTGGACTTGTCGAAGCTTTTATGACTCTAATTTTTGACCGCTAGTCTTTTCACCGTCCAGTTTATGGGTAATTTCACCTTGAGTTCGTGGCAATGATAACTAGGTATTAACAGAAGTGGAAGCTTACAGCTCAACGGTTATAAATACTGCATATAAATTAGTAAGACAATCATTGAGAAATTCATTCATAGCAAGAAATAAAACTTTAACGTAATATCGTTATATTTCATCAAAACGGTGACTTGTTAGCGGTTCGTCCAAAAAGCGATTCGTCCATATCGCGTTTCGTCCAATAAGCGGTTCGTCAAGAATCCATACATTTATCCAAAATAGTTTACACTAGCGGCCCGTCCCGGCTTCGCACGGGTGGACATTTATTTTTAAACATTTTGGAATAAACGTAGAGTAAATGTATCTATCAATCTAATATTTCTGTGGCAGGATATTTTATACTTTTATCCGACTGCCTCGTTGGTCTTGCGGTCACGTGTTCAACCGCTAATGAGGTCCCGTGTTCAAATCCCGGGTCGGGCCAAGATTTGTGTTATTGGGTCTTTTCTAGCAAGGAATATTCTCAATAGCAGCCCGGAGTCAGGAAGTTGGCGGTATTCGACGGCTTAAGCCGTTGGTCCTGCGCTTGACCTCTACCTGGTCGTGTCGGTCTACAGTCCTATCGGACTATGAGAGTGAGGGAATAGAGAGTGCTACAACAAATATTGCCTGGTTTGCACACACACTAGAATATGTCCTGCGCATCCGGCTAGTCACCGATGTGACTGACCGCCCCGTGGTGGAAATTCGCCTAGGAGGACATTATTATTATTATTTTTATCCACTTCCCATTTTCAAATTCGTAATATATTTTGAATGAAATGTCCGATTTGAATAATTCAAAAAGTAATCTACAGGTATTGAAACAGTCTTACATACGAAATGATTTATTTGGATAAGGATTAATACAAAGGTATGGATAACATGGTTAGACTTTGGTCGGCATTTCTATCAACTTTTAAAATGTAAAAAAGTAGTTATGACATAACTACAATAGTAGGACATAAATAATAAATAAATATAAATAAATAATAATAGTTTCCGCAGCGCATGCGATGATAGAGAATTGATGGCTAATTTGTTTACACCTTGGGTTACATTATTGAAGTTTAAGTAGGGATTCCTAATTTTTTCTAGTAATAAATATAGCTTATGTTACTCAGGAATAATGTAGGATTCTAAAGGTGTAAGAATTTTTTAAATCGGTTCGGTAGTTTTTTCGTTACAAACATACAAAAATACAAAATACAAATAAACTTTCCTCTTTATAATATTAGTATAGATTTCATAGTGCCTGCATAAAATGTGACAGAAATTAGCCTTTGTGTGTGTTACTTTGTTTTAAATCTTGAAAGGAGGTTCATTGGAACTGAAATTTTCCTTTCAGCATAAAGATCCTATTATTTTGTTTCACGGACAGTTTCAAATGCATTTGTGGCCAGGGCTTGGGAAGGACGATCTTCCGTTTACAACACCTTATATGCCTACAATTTTGTAAAATATGTAATATTTTAAAAAGTCCATATTTCCATCTGTACAGACTACCATGTGCACATTGTGCACTACAGGTAAGATCCCCAGCTGTTTGTTTACCCAACTTCATAGAATGTTGGCGCCGCGTGCGCACTTCCCAGAACCGCTCCTGAAATATGCCTCAGATGATTAAATAAGCTTCATCATCTGTATTGTTGCTTCTGTGATGTTTACCGTTTTTTACATCTCTTCGGTCCGATTTCACCGTTGCAATTTAACACATTCACGTTGCAATGGAACGCGTTCAATATCAGATAAACTCGGTTTAGCGCTTTAAACGAGTTGAGCTCATTTTACCGACATAAAGTTAATCCGGTTCAAGCGCTAAAACGACTTCAAGAGCTGCCGTGTCACAAAAAGGTTTTACGATTTTGAATTCCATCAAGCTGAACTTTTTTATCTTTGTTCTGGGAGCAAACAAATTCATTTATAAGATAGAAAAAAAAAAATTGCGTGTGATCTCTACATTTTCATAACAAGTTATTGATCTTGATCATCATCTAGTAGTGTATCAATCATCTGGTTAACACCCATAACCGACGACGATCTGCTTATTCGTGGGCTAGGTTATGCTACGAGGAAAAAATTTAACACCAAATAAAATATTACCTTTTACAAAAATATTATAACGATTTAAACGGCAAATGATAATACAATTTAAAATAATCGACTTAATCATTTAAATACTTTAACAATACCTTAAAATATCAGTCATCTCCATAGTACCCATAACACAAGCTCTGCTTTGCTTGGGGCTAGATGGTGCTGTGGGGATTGTCCAGTATTATTTATGTATTTAATGTTAGTTTATAATATACTAAACTAAACTAATTTAGTATATTTTAGTTTAATTGCTACCTACGTACTATATTTTATAAATTCCTACCTACTTGTTAACAAAAAACTACGTTATTTAATTATATTCCTCTGCTAAAACCTAACTAGATAATTTTCTACAAACACGGTCCCACTCTTAGTACCTAATTTTGGATAATTCTAAAGTAAAAAAACTTAGTAAGAATTGGACGAACTGCGATTGGATTCTCGACGAACCGCTTATTGGACGAACTGCTAACAAATCATTACCAGACCCTGCTTGAGTACCATTGTGTCTCTTATACATTACACAGACACTAGGACCTACAAATATATAATTGCAATAAAATAAATAAACATGAATTATGAATAGGTACTTGAAATATCAATCAGCACCCATCCGAATCAAATCATTCAACAATCATTTTCATTACTTACTAAAGCTTGCCTAAGCTTGATGTACTGTGATATGATTTAACATTGTAGTTATTCAAGATATGTCATGATTCAAGAGTTCAATATGCAACAACAGCCTGTGACCTTTCGCTCCACCTTCACCCAGATCCAACGATATCCATCATCGAAATTGCCCCCCATCGACACACCGTTTATAAGGATTGCTACCTTACTATTTGCGATACCTTTATTACGATCGTTTTCATCATTATGCTGTTTGTGTTTAGAGATTGGAACAAGGATCGATTTATTACGTGTGATAGGTACATTGTATGATTGAGTTTTGATGTTCAATTCAAATAGTTTTTCAATGCGTCGTTTAGTATTTTAAGTTTTATCTGTAGCTCAAGGATGAATATTATCTTTTCCTTAAAATATTAGCGGTCTTTTTTGATTAATCATCGACATTTTGTTGCGACCTTTTACAAAAACCTTTTGCAATAAATATACTTTTCAATTTTGCTGACTTAAAACAGTACGTTTGTCTAGAGTCCGAAACCACTTTCGTCCGTTATCCTTTCCTCATTTTAAATTTTCACCTTCTCCTTTGCTCATATAAACGAGTTAATGGTTTAATCGGGTATTTATCGCGTACCTTTTGTTTTTATATACCCTACCAGTCGCCCCGTGACCACGATCGCTGTAACGCGGTAGAAACGTAGGGGATATAAAAACAAAAGGTACGCGATAAATACCCGATTAAACCATTAACTATGTTTACAAATCGCGAAAGTTTAAAAAAATTCATAGAAACTAGCGTGCATGTATACGACACTTGCACTAGCATGTTCATCTGTACGTCTACCTAGCTACACCGAGCTAAGAATACAGGCAACTCACCGAGTGACTAATGTTCTATTGTTGCACTGTCAATGCGATCACCGAGAACACTCGCGATTTTGTCTCATTGGATATATTCATCTTCGTGAGGCTAAGCTCTGGTTATCAATAATGGTTTATCCGATGTTGGATGACGCGGTTTTTATTCTTAGTTCCATCAAAATTATCTGAAATAATTTTGAAATGGAGCAGTCATTTTCTTTGATGGAAGTGAAGAGAATCAATATTACATATATTTTATCCAGCTCAGTAAAACTTCATTATACGTACTTTTTATTTTATTTAATGCTGAAGTTAAAAAAAGTAAAAAAAAAACGCATAATAAGTTTTACTGAGCTTGGCACATGACTCGGTGGGAAACACGAGTCGAGTCGTTAAATTATTTTTTTTTAGTGCCTCTTCGTCTTCACTTTCCATCAGGTTAGATTGTAGTTAAACGAAGGTAGTAGACCTTCGTTTAACGAATGCGAAAAAAAAATTACCTAATTCATTCTGTTATCGGCAACATCAAAGTCACCTAAAACAGATATGCAAGAAAATTTAAATTCCACTGATAGTGAGTAAAGTAGGTAAAGATCAATGCGCGAGCGCCGCCCGCCCCAGCATCTGTCGACAGAGCAAGTGCCCAAAGCGCTAGAATGACGTGGTAACCACGTGGCGTGGACTCAGGAGATATATTTTGTTACTTATTTTCGTATCTCATTTGGATATTCTTCTATTTTGCTCTTGCAGAATGTTTGCAGATTGTTGAATTTTGTTCATGCTTAATTTTATCTTGAGAATAATCTACCTAATGCCCTTATAAAGGCGCATGGTTCAAATAACAACCATCTTTCTATTCAGGAAAACGGCAAATTTTGCTAGTGTTTAATTTAGAAAAAACATAATTTTATAGACTCGCTTCCAAGGCTGATCCTGGTCATAGGAGAGAAGAATAATTTTTAAGCCTTATTTTTACAAACGTTTTACGATAAAATAACCCAAAGTTAAAACTCAAACATTTGAAGTGTTTATCAGCAATCACTAGCGCCACCTAGTAATAAGTGCCGAGCGAGCGCGCCGCTCGCGGGAACCCGACACCTGCCCCTTGACGTTTTTGAAGTTTGCGCCTGATTCATTTTTTGTGCTGTTATTGTTCAACCTGCCAACATATTTTCATCATTCGAGCAATCATATTTAGCGTGTAAAAATGTAGTTTTTTATCGCTTTTTGTTTTAGATCTAAGGCCATTCGACGCGATTCCTTGATTGCAAAGCTGTCTTAATTTTTAATAAGCACTCTTTAGAAATCAAAACAAACGTGTTTGACAGCTTATACCTACAAATGTTTATAAAAAGACCGAATGCTAAATAAACGCGCATTTTTGTCTTACATTTTTAGTATTGTTGTGATGCTGTTTTGAAATGTTGATAGTACTCGTAAAGTTTTAAAATTAGTAACTGTAAACAGTCAGGAAATAATCACGAGCAAGGCTAACACCTAATTGCATTCTAGAGATTCCTTGTGATGAATTTTGTTTATAGGAAAGTAAATTTTGCACGAGCAATTAAAACGTGAAATTTTCCATAACCGAAGAAACTATTTACAGAAAGCTTTCAGTTTAAGAAGATGCTTTTAAAGTTCAATCATCTGACGATAAAAACACGTACCTATCGAGCTTACGAATTGAACATTTAAGGAATATGTTCTCTAAACAGATAATTTAACAATAGGTTATTGTTAATTGACATTTCACGACAAAGTTAACGAACAAAGCTGCTGAATGGCCGATTAGGTATCACCTCCCTAAGAACATCACCTTAAACAGTCCCAATTATCTGAATTCTAAAATAGACGCTTCCATAATAACAAGCATCAAGTCGTACCTACACATCACTACCTATCGATAAATCTCTGGTAATCGCATCTGTCAGTGTATACTCAAGCCACTTGAGATCATCGACATATCGACATTATGTCGATAATCAGCAGTCATCACTAGCACTTACAGTAAATAAAACAGATGCACCACTAGTTATTTTAACTATGCATTTATTAATACTTAAATTTATACGAGTAATCGGTTTTATAGGTTTTTACTACTTTTGAACTCGGCATTTATAGCACGGTAAGGATATTTTGAATTTCTAGATAGATAAGACATGCCGTTTGGTTTGTTGAAAGCTTTTAGAAATAAATAACAAGTATGGTAAAGAAGAAATGTGGCCCTTTCTGTTTATTAAAACCTTTAGTACTGATCTTTCAGTTATGGTGACAGTAGTAAAACCATCAGCACACAGACGTCCAGTGCTGAAAGCGCCTCCCCTAAACGAGGCGGGTTTTGCCATAATCATCAGTCATCACATCACGCTTGGCAAGAGGAGTGGTGATCGCAGTGGGGGTGTTAAGAATACACAGAAAGAAGCTGCTACCATTCCTCTGGTAGATAGGCTCTTACGACATCCACGGTCTGAATTGGAAGGGTTGATTCTTGCATCGCAACCGCCACGGCCAAACAGGGTAAATACATATAACAGCTTTGAATTTAATAAATATGACTAGATAATTTATTACATACGCCACTTTAAACATTAGTATTATCCCATTTACACGTTGTACATGGCCGTATGTAAACCATTTGCAATAGATCATTCAGAGATCAGATAGGAAAAACGATTTTATTGCCCGTAAATACCTCGTGATTTTTCATTGAAATGATTTATTGATATTGTAAAGTTTTATAGGTTGAAGATTTTACTTGCTACGATAAACAACTTGCAAATGAATTGTTTAAACGTCCGTGAAGTTTTGAGAAGTTTAATGGTAAGTTTTGTAGACAGACTCTGCTAAAATCGAAAACTGTAATAAGTTTTTTTCGAGGAAACTCCCCGGTTCTGAAAATTATTTTAGTCATAAGCTGGTAGCTGCAATATTTCTATAGTACGTTGTATCCTGGCATTTACCACGTCAGCGAATGCAGAAGGTAGACGTAGAATAACCATCACAACCATACCACCCCGTCTTCGCGCATTTCCTATATTGTGCGTAAAATATCCCCCAAAATAAAGAATATTTTTATTGTTTTTTTACTTTATCATCAAAAGAACATGTCATTATCTGAAAGCATCTAAACCTAGACATACTCCCTGCCAAAACAAGTGTAAGATTTACACGATTGGCGTGACACAAACACGAAAGTTCGCTAAGAATTAGCAAGCTGAAGTGGCAGTGGGCCGGCCATATCTCGCGAAGAACCGACAACCGCTGGGGTAAACGTGTGTGAGTGAAAACCATGACTCGGCAAACGTAGTGTAAAATGCCCTCCGGATAGGTGGGATGACGACCTGCGAAAGACTGCAGACAAATGCTGGATGCGGCAAGCTGAAGATAGGGCGCTATGGCGCTCATTAGGGGAGGCCTGTTACCAGCAATGGACGAACATAGGCTGATGATGGTGATTTCGAAGAACGAAAGTAATCACCGATCCGCTTGCCAAGCGTAGATTATGGCAAATCCCCGGTGTGAGGTGGCATATCCAGCAGTGGACGTATTATATCTATCGATGATCCATGTGTAGGTACAACTCATCGGTGATTTTCGTTTGAAAACCACCACGGTAGTTAAGACAAATTATGAGCCTATATAGGGGCTAGATGATGTTGTGTTTTATGCCCGGCTCCATTTATGTACGTCTTAAATCGCATGGACATTAAATGATGGCACTAAACAAGCAAGGTTGCTGAACTCACACTTTGCCTTATTATTTTTAGTTTGGTTTAGGTATAAGGTTGATCGTTTTTGACGAGATTCTTTTTTTCCGCATTGAAGCGTTAATTTCAAAACTACCTTGTAACTGCAGGTTCGCGCACGCATTACTGGGATAAAAAGTAGCCTAATTCAGAATTCATTTATTCATAAAATTTCAGGTTTATACACAGACGTTAAATTATTCTTATAGACTACCAACCCACTACTACCAAAACCTGCCTTTTCAGGCGTATGAATGTAATTAGTATTAGAATTTAAATCATTGTAGATTGCATGTGAAAATAAAAATTAAATAAAATTCCTTTCACGAGATACCGTTTACCTCCCTGTTAAATTTCACTAGGATCCGTTCAGCGATTAAGGCGCGAAAAGGTAACAGAAAGATAGTAAATTAATTTTCGGTTTTTTATTATTAGTAGGTATCTATGGATTATAGTATAGGTACGTACTTCACTCGTTTCCCCCCTAAGAGTGAATTCGCAGGAGGGGTTATTTGAGATTATGATACGGATTGATAAACGAAAAAATCATGAGAAAACGGAAACGACCTGAAAGCTTTTGAAAGTGACCTAGTTTATAACGTAAATAGTTCAATTGTGAAGTACGAATAGGAATAGATGATTTAGTCAGTTTTAGAAATAAGCTGTTTCCGAATTAGCGCTATTTCGAGCGAAAAGTAAGCAGGTATAATTTCGAGAAGTTGACTATTTCTCTAATCTGCTGAAAAAAAACCATCTTTGACTGCTTCAGGATGTTAACGTATACCTAAATACAAAATTACAAATTCTCAACTTCAATTCTCAAGTACAAAACCCCGTTTTAAATATAAAGTGACCTGTATTAGGAGTATATAGGTAAGTCCTAGGAAATATAGGTTTGTCAGTGTTTCCAAATCCAACCTGAATAAAAGCTGGTGTTTCCACAACGCATGTTATTATTATTAATCTGTCGGTTTCACGTTACATAGCAGTGTCTGACTGGTTGTCTAGACACCGTTCTTGTGTTTATCAATAACTAGGTACCTACTTGTAACTGTATTCTGTGGCGCAGGTCAGGTTTATTTTTATGAGGTGTCCGGTATACGGATGTGAACCTATATTTTAAATGGTGAGATTTTTTGCTCGTCTTGTCAGTCCTAAAATATAAATAAAATTTAGAAGACGACTTACCGACCTTATTCTAGAGTGGACAGAAGATGCAAACAGCGATGGAGTAGATATGATCCAAATGCTGTTAGATTCAGGATATTAAATACAGAAACAAAAAAATCTTATGATAAAGCTTTCAGTAATCTGGTACATAAAAAAACTAGGTTAATTAATCGTTCTTGTTCATTCATTGAGTTTATTTTATTTGTAAACAAATAAATTGTGTCGTGTCTATATTTAGGTACAAATAAAAAATTAATACAAAATCACTTTAAAACCAGATGAATTACACTATTCATTAATTTTCATCACATTTTATTTTTCAAGCACGTCAAAATACTACTCAAACGAAAATAATATAAAATTTGTTTGAATTTTACAAATAAATAGAAAAAAAATTAATCTGTTGTTTCTAATTTTGGCAACCACCACTGGCCCTGACCTAACTAGGTACCTAGGTACCTACTAATCACCCATCTATTGGCATTGGCGTAGCTATACCGGGTGTGCATCCGAAAACAACGTTATAAATAAAACAACCCTTCTTGCCCTTGTAACAAGAGTTAAATAACTGGGAAATAACACCTGTGGTAATGAAAATATGAAATGTTAAGCCAACTTCAAAAGTCAAGCATCATAAAAACTATTCAAACCACCAAACCCTGTTATAACATTTTATTAGATATCTATAGGTACTTATAATATTATAAAGAGGAAAGATTTGATTGTTTGTTTATTTGTATTGAATAGGCTCCGAAACTACTGGACCGATTTAAAAAAATATTTTACCATTAGAAGCCCACATTATTCCTGATAAACATAGGCTACTTTTTCCTTTTATGACTTTACTTTTATGACGACCTCCGTGGCGCAGCGGGCGAAGGTCCGCCTGCGACGCAGGAGGTTGCGGGTTCGAATCCCGCCTCGGAACAAATTTGTGTACGCAAATATGCAGAAATTTGTTCCGTTGGTCTGGGTGTTTTCTATGTATAATAAAAAATATCTATCTATGTAGTGTATTGTATTAAGTATATCAGTTATCTAGTACCCATAACACAAGCTCTGCTTAGCTTGGGGCTAGATAATGCTGTGTGAATTGTCCAGCATTATTTATTTATTTATTTCCCGCGGGAAAATGCTTCAATCCTACGGGAAAACGGTAAATAGGATAACGGGTAGTAAGAATGCAACTACTCTATAATAAACAGAGAGAAACAAAAGATTAGTTATATTTAACCCCCGACGCAAAAAGAGAGGGGTGTTATAAGTTTAACGTGTCTGTCTGTGTATCGGTGTATCTGTCTGTGGTGTTGTAGCTCCCAAACGGATTAACCAATTTTCGTTTAGTTTTTTTTTTGTGTCATAGGTAATTTTTCTCGAGTGTTCTTAGCTATGTTTCATGTAATCTGTAGGGGGTTTTTAAATTTTTAAATTTTGTTCTTGTAAAGCTAGAGCTTTATCGAAAAATGTATGGAAAATTAAAGTACTGAACACTTAACCTTTATTTTCTGTCTTATCTATAAACTTTAATAAAATCGCCACTGAACCCAATGCAATATCTATTAGATAAGTCTATAATAAAGCACAGACAAAAGGTCCCTGCGCCGTGGGAACAGCTGTAGACAAAGACCGCTCCGCACCGGTTAGCAGCAATTACAACTATTATCTTACTTCGCGTTGTGTTCATTTAAATGCGTATGACCTGCTGCCGAATGTAAGTAATGGTGGGCTGATTGAAACTTCAAGTTTGGTAGAGAGAGGTTGGGTTTTATTTGAAAAAAAAGTGCGCAAGACCGCCAGGAATAGAGAAGGATACTTATATTAGAGACCGCACAACAACGCCATCACGCATCATCAATAACAAAAATATCAGATTTTGTTATTAAAATGGCTCAACTATAGGGGTAATAAAATATATAACTACTAGGGGTTGTGAGAGTCGGAGAACAGAACCCACCCCGGGTTCTGTATTTTACTCCTTACCCCAACCTCAACAGCCACAGGTCCACTGCTGGACGCAGGCCTCCCCCTGATAGGTGCCTTATTGACTTTTATCTCATGGGGGTAGGGCACATAATCCCCACGCTGGGCAATCTGGGCATGCAGGTTGGGGATCGCAGTTCGGTGGTAGAATTGTTCTGCAGAGGGCGCTGCTGCCCGCTCCTGGTTGATATCCCTTACTCGCCTCTTACGACACCCGCGGGAAGAATTGGGGTGGTGTAAATTCTATGCCGGCACCACACAGCTCCACATTTTACTCCTTAACTTTAGCTAAAATATGCGGCAACGGAGCAAGCAACCCGACGGGAGTTGCTTGCCTGCACCTGTACTCCACCTGGTAGGTAAACTAAACAAGTAGCATTGATGGTGATAACAACTCCTATAAATTAACATTATTTACTATACTCGGCTTTTTCAATAATAGCGATGAACTTAAATTTTCCTGAAGTTTCAGCAGGTTACTACATTTACGCTGCCGTAGCCACTGATTGACAGAATAGAAATTATAATGAGTTGTTATCGTGTAGGATCGAATAAAATACCTCTCTATTTTTATTATGGATTAAAAATAACTATTTGATGATTGGTTTTGTATTAAAAATCACGAAAACAACGTTATAGAGCTACGACTAAACCAAGCAGTATCTGCGAATGCAACGGTCAGCGCGCAGCTGCGTGCAACATCTGCCGGCGCACGCGCACGGAATTACGCTTTGGAAGCGCATTGTACAACTAGGCACTCGACCTTCTAAATGAGGACGAAATAAGGAAAAAACTACCTTTTAAAATTTTGTTACCATTACCTACTCTAAAATCATTCAAAATCAGCGCAACGGACGGTCTATTCTGTAAGGGATGCCTTAGTCACAAATAATCAGCTGTCCATGGAATCAGAAATGTTCTCTGACTGATGATCTGATGGTGGAATCAGAAGACCTCGATACGCGTGCTGACAATACCGCACTAATATGTAGCTACATATTGCCGTCAATACACGGGGTATACCTGATTTTTTTTACCACGAATGAATGGTGTACGGAGTCACAAATGTCAATGAAGTTCTGAAAAAACTAATCAAAGAACATTCTACAACACCTTTGAAAAACCCCCAGGATATCCAAGACATGCTAACTACTTGTAACGTCCATTGAACCAAGACAATATCATACGAGAAATTGTACAAAGTCAACTCGAATTATTAGAATAAGTAAATTGTAACAGAGAACAACGAGGGTCTGAACCAAACAGACCATTGGAACTATTGGAAATCCCGAGTTATCCCGATGCACTAAGAAATAGCCAGTATCGTCTGTCCGCTGGGCAGTGTCAATCCACTGTAGGTAACAAATGACAACGAATATCTGAACCAAACAGAACATTCTCCATCAGAAAGCCCTCAGACTGCCCAAGACGCGACAAACAGTTGAAATCCCCAGCCATCGAAGCACTGAAAGAACGCCAGTATCGTAGTGTCCGCTGGGCAGTGTCAATAAACTTGGCTGGGCGGGCGCGATGGAAATAGCATGGAGACGGTACTCGCTGCAACGCAGTTGGGTTATGGCAAATCTAATGTCCTAGATGGGCTTTTACAGCTGACATCAATCGTAGACGATATGAGGTATATTCACTGGATTGCCAAGTCTATCATTATAAATTCTATGCGTGGTGAGTATCCTGAATTGGACTACAGATTACTTACACAGGAGGTTCCTAAGGTAACTTACTATCAACGCTTTATGAACTTCATTCATCTTGTTCTTGATCTTGATATTTTCTTGATCATCAGCCCAGAGGCTGACTAAGTTACAATAATGACTTATACCTTTAAGCTTTTCTCCGTAGCTTATTTCAGGTTACAAGTGTTCTGATTATCGCAGTCTCACAGATTGTGCAAGATCTAGGTGATTTTCGTATACTCTTCCGCAGGGTTTACCTTACCAACTACTGTTGAGCTTCACAACCCACGGTTGAAGTCTGTTTTGCGATCTGTACCTCAGTCTTATTAGTTTTTTCCTGTAAGCAAGCATTTCTGATTGAGACGTTACACTCGCGTGGCGAGTGGGTGTCGCTTTACGTTCCATAAATTGCTTATTACGTGTTTGTGACGTCATAATGTGATATGAAATATGTTGGAAATGCGGCTGATATGTTGCAATACAAGGAGATGAGACGATGAGCACATCGTCTCATCTCCTTGACGAGCTGTCAACAAAAAAAAATTGTTCCAAAACATCGGCATGAAACGAGTACCTAAATAGTTGAATCCTGCCAAACGATACATTTAAATAACTTGGCCAGATTTAGAAAGCTTTTTGTATTCAGCCTATCTTGTCTCACTGCTGCTGGGTAAAGGCCTCTTTTGAAGAATTGAAAAACTTTAAAGCATATAAACATAAAGCATTCTTATCATCTGTTTTCTCACCTAAAGGTTTTGTTGATTCTCTATGTAAAATCTTCATATAGTATAGATAGCTAGACCATCAAAACCATTCAACACCTGTGTTGTCGCACTCGTTTCGCATAATTCGACCTATTTAGCAGATTATCTCTGATTGGTTCCAGCTGTAAATAAATAACAGCGACATCACACTTCTGAAAACTCTTATTCTCTTGAAATCTACAAAATCCAGGTCACAAGGTACACTCAACGAAATTAATTAACGTACGGTGACGAAAAACGAGGTGTCCGATGCATCCGTCGACCCACCTGTCAACACAATTTTAAGGGCTTCAAAATATTTACGCGAAAATACACCATCGCTGATTAAAATTTACTGCGATATAAATAAACATACCTGATATTAGTCAAATTTATGCTCCCATGTTACATGCCCGAGTTAACCTTCGTCATAATTTTTCATCGAGATGATTTAAAATGTTGATAAAATCTCTGAATTTCAATACGGATGATGAATGAAAATTGCTTTCGCAGCCTAGCCTTTGTAAATTATGTAGCAGCAAAATAAAAGGGACATAACTTGGTAGAGCTTTAAAATTAATCCCCACATCGGAAAGCGGTATTAGTTAAAATTGCATTCAAATCCATTCACTAATTCCTGGGATATTTTCGTACGAGACAGACGGCTACCTGTTGTTGCATGTTAGATCTTCCCTTAACGAAGGTATTTGTGTTTTAACGTTTGTTTTCGCATTTTCTCCGTCGATTGCTGAAACGGTATTTTGCAACCAAAATACTTTGACGCGACGTAAAAAAAGTCCATTCTAAATTTAAACCGTCTGGACTTGTGGCCGAGCCGGCATCTCGGGAAATGCAAGTGGCAATAGACGCGCGTAAATGAGTTATTGTTTTTGTTGCATAAGATTTTTGGGGGGAGTGTACTTGCCAAGATAATTCATCGACCTTTCAGCCAAAATCGTATTATTTATTTGATACGTTTATACGCTTTTCTATTCTATTACTTTGGTCTTGATTATCCTCAATAGTGGCCGTTGGCCTGGTTTTCTAGTCAACAAATGAAAACAAAACTGAATCATTGTAAAATCATTAGTTTTTCCGGAATAAATCATAACTTTTCAAGCTTTTCGCCGTAGATTTACAGTCACTCATTTAGATGGCAGTCATAGAAATTACTTATTCACACAGATGAGTCACTCTCCGTTTCGGTTTCAGTGATCACTCGTTACTCATTGAGTGAGATACGAGATCTTAAGAGCCGATTTAGTTATCGATATGTTTGTGTTACTGTTCCGTTGAGTATTGAAAAGCTTTGAAGGATGATTATGTAAATAAATAAATAATGCTGGACTATTAACACAGCATCATCTAGCCCCAAACTATTGTGTATTTAATTAAGTCGGCCTAAATTATGGTAGGTTTTAGAGACAATAAAAATAATTTTAAGAAGCTTTGATAGATTGATAGTTATAAGATTGATAATGTTAATTGTCGAAAAGATTTTATTTTTTATGGTTAGGAGTGTCTTAAATCCTCAGTTATGTTTACTTAAACACTTGAGATAAAACAATTTGAGATAAAACTACCTATCAATATCGTAACCATTCCTGATCGTGAGGTCGACAGTAGGTAAGCAACCACTGCTGAATTATCGGAAATATCGAGCATTATTCCTAAATCCAACAGGTGTAAAACAAAATATAGAGCCAGAGCCTTGACAATCTCATAATTTCAGTCTTTAAAACTGAAATAATGTGCCATGCGCAATCCACAATAATTTACTGCTCATACAAAATGCACATTTCATAATTTTTTTCATGTTTCACGCAATACGCGCGGAAGACACTTAAAGTGGGTAATTTGTATGAGAGCCGTTGCCAAAGGTGATGTTTTATATTTAGTGGCGATGCTGGTGTTTTATGTGACGTGTTGTACCTACTGTACGTGAATGCTGCTATTTGTTCTATGCCTACTGTGACTCATTGGCGTAGCGCGTGGAGAACCGCTGGGTCAGTGCCACGCTCGGTACATTTAGACAACTCTACGGTATTCAGGCTCGTATTATGCAAGCTTGCTCAGTCGCTTTTCTATGGCATAAGCGTTACGCAGCAAAGATCGATGACTGAGCAAACTCCATAATACGGGCCTTAGAACGATATATAAGGGTAGGTAGAGTGGGAAGGGAGAGGATTCGCTAGCTAGAATCAAATGAGTCAGCTATCGTCTACACCCTGTTACTTTTCTATAAAGCTCCAAGCTTAGCTACAGAGAGCAAAATTGGATAACCCTTTGAATTCGTATAATCCGCGACTCGCAAAACGCGGCTAACTCACAAATCGTAAATTTAAAGCTCTCGATGTTTTATTTACCGCACGTTGATTCTGGCGCCGGCTTTTTGACAGTCGGTCTCTTTGCCGATTTCAAACTGTCAGAATCTAATTATCAAACTGTAGACCAAAATATCCTATCAACAACACCTTATATTTCAAAGTATACGGTTTAAAGTTGCTTGGAAAATTTTAGTATGGAATATTAAAGTTTTTGCCGGCCATTCTTTATAGTAGCGGTCGCGTTTTTATTTTTTTACCGAAATAGGGTGTTGGGGTCAGCGAGGAGACGGCGCCACGGCTGGGAGATTGATGGCCCGCGCCGCGACTCCCGGTCGAGCTTCAACACTAAATTATATATTGAAAACTAATTAAGTACGTATTAAAAACGTTTCTATTCCCAGCCATAACACTTAGCTGCTTCTGTATCTTAAATGACATGATTTAAGTCATGGCGTATATTATTGAAAAGGCACAAATTATCGTTTTTTGATGACCCAATGAATATTGAAAACCAATTACGATCGATTATAACATAAAATACTGGCATAACATTAACAAACTAGCAATTTATTAACATACAAATGTCGCAACTTTTGAAACTTTGAGTGGCAAAAACAGAAAACAAATACGAGATGCGGGTTTACCATTTACGATGCGCATCGAGTACGCAACTCGGATCGAGGCTCGACAACTCCACAGCGGCGCCTTTAAGGCTGAACAAAGACTGCAAGGCATTTATGTAAATGGCTGAATTCCGAAAATGCCAGCAACCATCGGGCAAAAACAATGAGAAGTAAAAAACGTGGGAGGCGAAAGTTCGCTTTTTCGGGTTGTGTCGTTTTGCCGCTTATCGTAATGTATGACTTTATTGGGCAATCGTGGAAATTCGGACGTTGTACTTAGCCCAGATGTTAATGGTTCTGTATTCGGATTTTACTGACGTTAAAAACGAATTCCGAAAACATTGAAATAAAATAGTCACGTGTGCTTTGCCACGGCCGAGCTGATAGGTAGTTGGTAAAGTGCAAATAAACTAACAGTATATAGGTACTAGAGGTATATATCACATGACCCTCAAGTTCCGGAGTCTCCCTCTACTCGTTCCATTGGTTGAATCTTGCTGATACTTTAAATCAACGTTCACGTTCTTTCCGTGTCAAATCTCCTCAATCAGTTTTTCACGCATTCTTCAAGCCAAAGGGTCATTTAATGTAGTGTCAAGGCTACCACCCACTAGAAGTTTCGCAGCTGTATGTAGGCCAGCACTATTTCCAATGGGATATATATAAAAACGTGTCGGTCCAACCACTTCTTTCACAACTTTAGTTTACAGTTTGAGTTGAATGGATTCATGTAATTTCACTTTATGGTTATGGTTTCCCTTTGGTTTTCTGTTTTGGGACGTCGTTTATTCTGTTGATGTACTATTTTATTCTTTCAACGATTTAACTTTTTCTACCATATGATTTGAAATTTTCGTTTTTATTTTACAATAGTTTTTATACCACTTACTATTAGACTCTTCCCTTTATAAACACAGTTTTACACGTCATCTTAATAAGGCGTGCAAACATAACAATATTTTAAAAGTAACCTTAACATGTACCATTTTTCTCAACTTGGTTAAACCCCAAAAACCAAAACCCAGCCCTGTGTTTGATCAGCCAAACGCTGCAATTAGCTGATTGTTATCGGCTCACTCGGGATGCCGACACGACTTAGTTTTAATACTTTTTGTGCGATTTACCTTAAATGTCAGTAATTAGAGAAAAAGTTAACGATTAACATGTGTGTGGTTCCCTTAGTATGTTTATTGTGTCTGCTGCTTCAAAGGCGTTATCAATTAATTATACAGAAATGGCAGTTTCATTTTCGATTTTCCCCCACGATTATCAAAGCAACAGTGTTTGTCCTTTGCGGACAAGAACATTTCGTGAAGTGTTCGTGAATAAGTTTATGTTGCTAAAACTAATACAAGGCTGCATTGACAAATTGCGCCCAAGACCACATCTTACCAAGACACAGTAATGTCTTAATCTGTTCCTTCATTTGCCTTCCATTCAACTATGCGTTCAACATTAACCGCATTCAGATCTAAAGATCTGTCATCTAGCACTCGAAAGTATGCATGCAAATGCGAAGCTCATTCGCTTAACTCTTGCGAATGTCTGTAATCACTGTCGATTAGCCGTTGATATTCTTGTACTAGACTTGAATTGTTGGTACTTTTTGGTTGTTTTGTCTTAAAATCATCAAATACATAAAAAATTAATTATTAGTTCTGATCTCATGTCGGTCTCTAAGAACTTCGTGCCATCAACTGGACTGAAAGACCAAATGATCAAGATAACTGGCGTTCTTTGGTGACTGAAGCCAAGATCCACTTCCAATTGTCGTAATAGTATAGTGTTCTTTAAGTAGCTTTAACTTCTTTGCTCATAATAATTTGTTTAGCTTGGTTCATGTGCTAGATTACTAGGAAGGTTACCCCACGGAGTACAATGGTCTGGATTATAAATTGCCATCATTTGAATTGCAATGCCAACACAACACCTCTAAATTACGGTATCAGCTTAAGGTTCACCTTTTAACCCACTTGGACTCCTCTGGATTCCATCGCATTATCTCACCTCATTGCTATTCTGCTCATACTTTTGTACCCACCCTGTATTAACTACCTATCTCTCTCTAGCTGCCTTAGTTTGTATATTATCATCTCGTTTCATTTCATCGACAGTAGCTTCAGCTTTATCAATTTGTTTATTCAGTTTTGGTGGTGATATATTTGTTTAACAAATGTTTCGGCATTTTTGATTTGTCGGCATTGGTCTGGATATGTTTGGTATTTCGTTATTGGTTCAATTGGTGCATTATACGTTTGTTGACTAATAATAATATTCGATTCAGCTGTGTATTTGCGAATGTTTTCAACTATTCTTTTGATGTTTCCCTGCGGTATGAGAATGGGGGCGCATGATTTCGTTACTTTATGTTGACCTAATTGAATTATCAGAAGCAGCTTCTTTGACTTAATTGCACAGATCTCGTGTCCAACCGATCTCGGCAATGTGAAATATCCTAAATATTCCTGAAATTAGGTGCATGTAACTTTCACTTTTTAAAAATTTGCATAATTGTCTGTCTGTTGCTATGGAATTCAGTTTATCAGGTGTCTTGGAATCCAATTAGAATCCATCCGTTTGCGTGACAGACAGTCGAGTTTCGCGACCTCTAGGACGAGTCATCGAACCTTTGAATGTTTCCTTAATCGGTTATTGTCCTAATAGGGTAACCAATATTTTAGGGTGACCGGAACTTTATCTTCTTATTTCGTCTAACTTTTTGAACAATTTTAATTTGCCGTTTTTTTTATTCAATATTTTCAGTCATAGTCAGTAGATTCAAAATGTATTTAAATTGCAATAATGGTAGGTAGTTTCTGTAATAATGTAATTTGTAAATAATTTTAACATCAGAAATATTTTGAAAATGATGTTTAAGGCCTTGGGCTTTCAAAGTGTTATTAATTTAAACTGTTGCTATGTAAGCCATAAATCGCACAAATTATGGACACTTCAAAGTTATACACGCGATGATCATCTAGACCCAATAAAATTACAGGAATCCGATGAAATTATGCCAAAATTTGCTACCACGCATACCCTATAAATATTTAAATTGTTGTGAGCCGCAAGCCTAACTTAACAAATTTATAAATATTTGAGGATTGCAGAAAATAAGGTTTTCATACGAAATTCGAACTTCATAATTTTATTAAGTAGCCGGGAGCATGGGAGTAAATTAGAATAACCGAAAAGAGAGTTTCGTGTTGCGCTTTTGGAGTGCCGATCATGACGAATTATTATAAAAATAATAAATAATAAATGCTGGACAATCCACACAGCACCATCTAGCCCCAAAGTAAGCTACTCAAAGTGTGTTATGGGTACTAAGATAACTGATAAAATTATTTAATACATTATAATACATAGATAGATTTTTTTTATTATACATATAAAACACCCAGACCAACGGAACAAAATTTGTTCCGCGGAGGGAATCGAACCTGCAACCTCTTGCGTCGCAGGCGGACTCTCGCCCGCTGCGCCTCTGAGGCCGTCTTTAATATCTTAATTATTGATAATGGATACATGAGCATTTTATTGGAATTCAAATACAGCCCATTTTGCTTTGTTCGAAAAGTTCTCGTATATAATAAAAACACGGATCACGGATTTATAAAGCATGTCTTGTTGAGACAAAATTGATGGAAAGCATTCGTGCAAAAAAATAGTCCGATACTTTTACTGTCTTTAGCCGATGAATACTTATCGGATCGCCATGTGTGGATGAACAAAGGTCTCTGATCATCCGGAGCCTTCGCATAAATAACACCCAGAACAAAAACTTTAAAAACAATTCAGGGCAGTTTCTGCGTAAGCTGCTAAATAAATACACTGAATTGGGAAGCTGGAAAAATGTGACAAAATCTGATTATTGAATTTGGGATTTTGGTATCTCAGTCCCGAATTGACCATCACCGAGCAATTTAACAAAACCGGGCAGTAGTACTTGTGACGATTCGTCTACTCGGGAACTTAGATATTTTACTACTTTTAATAAATCCTGCGATAGGCATAGGCAAAAATTTGTGACGATAAGAACCCCTAAACGGGGGAATAGATCGAGCTGAAATTTCGCATAATTAGATGACATTGATGTAACCTAGGTCTTTACTAACTCTACCTCTTTTGACCCTTGAAAAATGCGAGCAACACCGCGTGCAGCTAGTATCAATCTTAAACAAACTCTTTCTAAGAAAATGGTAATAATTAAAGTGAACTACAATAAATACGCTCGTCGTCCCGTCTGCGCGTGATCCTAAAACAATTTGCGGGGTTGCCTGCACGTATAACTGTATAAGGAGTTGCCGCGCCAAAACGGGCGCCAGCGAAAAAACCCGACGAGAGACGAAGGAAACCCGATCGCGGCAAAAAAACTTAGAGTTGTGCTGAGGATGAGTAAATTAAGCTTATCGATGTTTAGGATCCTCGTTTTAAACACACTACTCATCATAACATTCTTGACCTTTTTTCACTTATGAAGGTACAACATGTTTTCTTTCTCTACACTTTTATCAGCCGTCATTTCAGCACTCCTTTCATATAAATGTATTTTTTCACACAATCCACCTATATTTTCTCTCTTCTATCGTGGAAATAGGAATATTGTAAATGTAAACTATGGACGTTCAATTCAATGCTTAGTTCTACTTCAAATCAAACGTTGAGATGAAGGTTAAGTATTTTATTATTTCATAATGTTTAATATCTTGAAGTAATATTTCTCAAACATAATACGTTTAGCTTGCTTTACGAGTTGAGGACCAATCCCATCATACATTTTGTTTTTAGATGTAGAGTTCCTAAGAATGAGGTAAATGCTACCAATTTAATGTAAAAGGTTTGACTCTGTCTATCTATTCATCGATATCAAAGAAGCTCCACTCTAGGACATCCCTATCATCGGCTGCTGTAGCGTAGTAACCCTGCGCGCGCGCAGCTCCCCCGATGCGTACTACGTACTTTTTTCGCAGGCATCGTACGTAAACAAAGATTGCAGCTTTGCTCACGACTCTCGACTGTCAAATGTTCTTTTTGCTTTTATGGGATGGGTAACAATGATATCCACATTGCTTATGATAATTATAGTGGTTTTTGCAAGGCTGCTGCGAAAATTGAGCGCGCGAGGGCTATCTGATGGGAATAACAATTATCTAAGGTCTCAAATACGGAATATTTATGTCTTTTCTTCTGTTAAGTGGACGTTTCTATAGAAAGCAGTATCATGGTCATGAAAACACCTATTTCCTTATCTGATACAAAGTAAAGATAGCTATCTAGTGAAGTTAGATCAAGTGTGATAAAGATCGGTATAAAACCGATACTACAATTAAAAGCTGATGCTGATAGACAGTGTGTAGCCAATATCGACTTCATATATAAATTAAACCATTACTTTATCCTGTTCCCTTTTATTGTATAACAAGAACTAGCTCAGGGATAATGTGGTTCTAGAATTTTCACCATCGCATTCTGTCTCAGATGATCACGATCAGCGTCTTATTCACTCCACCTTTAGGGGTGAAATCGTTTGCCATGTCACCAATTAATATCTGTCGCAAATAAAATAATTGCTTTAGTGCATCATTAGAGTTTTTGTAAACATTACACCTGTGTGGGCGGGGTGCTTTGGCCAAAGATACTTTTATTCAGAAACAGATGTTAATCCTTAAAGCGACACTGATGAATATTAGCATAAAGATCGGTGCCAATTTCTTTTCACCAGAGGTGACAATGATGACGCTGAAATAAGGAAAAGTAGGCGAGATGAGCAAGCAAAAGAAAGAACAGAGAAATAAATACAGCAATGGGTATTTGCAACTCTTGTGCTAATAATTAACAAAAGAAATGTCAAAAATTTACAGAAATTAATTAGGATTATAATCACTAAAATTTCAAGTGAAAATTAAAGAATTGTAGACACGCGCAAAAATGAATTATAGACGCGAAAATAATAAGAAACCTTTTCAACTGTGCTAGAGCTATAATGAAAAGACACCCAACAACACACTCACAAAAAACCGACTTAAATGGTAAAGTAAATAAACACTTCAATGCTCACAACAATTTCACGAAAATTCGAGTCGAGAAACTCTTCCAATCAGCCAAGGAATTATTACGCTTGCATCGGTGCTGCTTCCAAGAAAACGCATGAGTCACGGAAGCGTTATTTTATTGTTACAGTCGTTACGTTTATTTACGTGTACGGAGCACGTAAAAAGTATGTCAGGTCGGAGGACTGGGAACATCGTAGAGAACGGACGGCACTTTACGAATCTCTAAATGCAAATGGACATGACAACATACTAGTTTCATATTTTGTTGCAACGTTGCATACGATGGAGGGATTTGTTAGCTACGAACTAAACAACAGGAATTTACAATTTGTGATTTCCGGGAGCTACTTTACTCTACGATTAATCAATTAAATATAGATGCAGCTGTCAAGCCGTTATTTAAAATTATTCTGGAATCGCCTGCATGTGTAACCTTTAATACTTAAAAGTAAAACATAAATAAACAGCTTATAAAAATGACCTGTTAATAGCCCACCGATAAAATGCACTCACAGAGAGACGAATAAAACTATCATGAGCAGAACTCATTCAGAACCCTAAGTTTACTACCTATCCTATAGCTCCCATTTATAACTAAATAATAAAAAAACCACATATTATTATGATTGAAAGATACCATATTACGGGATTACATATGGGCACTTAAATTTTAACGACTGATCTTGCAGACCACCAGCGATTTTAAATGAAGAGTTTTATAACTCTATCGACAGCTCGACAGGTAATCTTCAATATTATAGAGAATAAATAAAATATTATGATGATTTGAACGCGGATACAAAATACTGCGGTAGATATCAGATAGATCAACTATCTTGACTCAAAGGGACACAGAGACTTCAACGAGATTATTGAGCAAAATTATCTAGAAATGAAATATTTAAGCATCAAGGAACTCTTTGAGTAAACGCAATAACTATTGATTTTACTACAGTATTAATAGAAGTAATTGTGGTATAGTTAAGTAAAGATGGAATCTTCAATGACGGCAGACTGCCTTTGACAAATTCCCTATTGCATTTTATTACACTTCCATTACAATCCTCATCTTACACAAGACCATGCTTAGTTACGACAACGCCTACTTATGGTCCTAAGGCAGGATTAACTCTTGTCAAAATTGTTTAATCTTGAACACACGGAAGTTAATAATGTAATTGTAGGTTAATATTTTTTATCCTAAAATTTTGCAATAGATTTCCGCAAAGTAACGACTGAATATGCTTTTTTTAAGAAATATATTCTTATCATTTTGGTACTCGGTCAAGAATGACTAAAACATTTCAGCAACTAAAGATAAGAGGTGACCCACAGGAGTCACCTAGTAAATTCACGCTGCTCTACCACCGCATGAAGACATAAACGTTTTTATAGCTGCACTAATGCGAACTGGTGATAGGAACCCACACGATGGCGATGGGCAGATTGCAGGGCTTGCCGTATAAACTGTCGAAAGGAAGGGAAATGTTTATCAAGAATTGAGTAGATCGTCTCTAGATAAACAATCCATACTGATCCACACCTATACTTTTGTTATGTAAGCGAAAGTTACTCTGTATGTCGACCTCTGTGAGGCAGCGGGCGCAGGTCCGCCTGCATCGCAGGAGGTTGCAGGTTCGATTCCCACTTCGGAAAAAATGTTTGTACGATCTGCAGATTGTTCAGGTTGTTTTGGTTGTTTTCTGTGTATAATAAAAAAACTGTGTAGGTAGTACAATGTATTAAGTAAGTATATCAGTTATCTAGTACCCATAACACAACTTTTGCTTAGCTTTGGGCTGGATAATGCTGTGTGAATGGTCCAGCTTTATTTTATTTTTCTTATTTAAGTCGCGGAAAATCCATAAAGGTTAAAGGTTTAAAATGAGAATAGAGAAAGGAGTCCATCGTTAATAATAACCAATACGAATTCCAAAAATAGTAGCTGCATTTAAACCAAAAATAATAGAAGCAACCCCAAAACGTAATCGGCTATTAGTAGAATCCTAATCTTCGAGTGAAACGATGTCGTGTCGATCCGTTGCATCTATTGTGGTGCAGCATTAAAATAAAAGTAGTTTATTTTGAATACGGTCGGTCCGACTGTCTGTGAGTTTAATTACCGATGGTTATTTATATCGGTAGTTAACCGCCACTAGCGCCCTCTACTTTTGTTGGACAAACAAATTGTTTTATGGGCACTTTTCATTGTTTGATGTTGTTTATTTTTGTAATTTTATGTTTCAATTCTGATGAAAATTATTCAGGCAGTGGTCGGGTTTTTAATTTGAGACGTGCCGCGCCATCTACCTTCGGGTGGCGCAAGCTGGTGTAGAGCCTTTATGTTTCCGCCATATCTTCTGGCTTATCCATAATATTTGTTATGTTCTATTCTATCTCAAGTGAAATTTTTATTTACTTATTCTTCCCTTCAATTTCGACAACCTTGATATTCTCATCAGAAAAATGATCACGGCTACAGCTGAGTGTATTGCAAACTATATGTTTTCCCACATTTTACTTTAGGACCGGATGATAGAAGATTACGATTCTTCAACACCCTCTATTGCTCATATCAGATTATCACCTGGCCGAAAAACGGCAGATTACCAGGAAAATCCCTCTCATATTTAGTTTTTGATTCAGTAAACACGTTAGAGTATCGGTGCCGTGTCTGAGTCATTGGCCCTTTGCCAGGCCTCACCTGAACTGCATCTTCCGTTCAGGATGTCGCTAGGCCTATTTATACCGGCTGATTAGTGACGGTTTGATAACTGCCCGGACTGTCTAGACGATTGTTGGTTTTTCCGTGGCTATAGAGGTTTTGATCTAGCGAGGTGACAACTATGCGACTGTGGTTTGACTGCTACGGTTTTTACCTTGAAGCGTTCAGCAGGGTTTACTGCTTCTTGACTGTTCACTTAGGATAGGTAATATTTTTGACATGTCTGCACACGATTATGCTTAGTACATTTTCATTTCTGGGCCCGTATTCGCAATGTTTCTTGTGATTCCACTGGAACGCGTGAAGATATGTGCTTAGCAAGCTTGGAGTAGCTGTACGAAGTAATTTTGGCAGGTCGTAAACAAGTTTACGTAACGCGACCGCGCCCACCGCGTTATACCTACATCTGTGACCAAGGGTCCTCGGATAGAAAAATATAAATATAGAATAATTTCAGAGGTTATTCTATAATTTCAGTTCTCGCTAGGACGTCTCTCAGTTTATTGACGTAAGTACCTACTGCGGACAGACGTCTAGCCCAAAGCCAGTAAGGAAATCGCATCGTTCATTGCTCTTCCCGGCCATTAGCGCCTATCCCATTCACGAAGTCCATATTTCGGTTGTGACGTCACGCGTAGGATGGGATTGGCAAGGACGGATCGCATCAACGCCTTCATTCATGTGACTATGTTGGCATGCCATTGAGGAATACTCCATGCCATTGACGGCTATTAGTAATTGAATACTAGTCCACTGACGGGTACCAAGGTCAATGGAAAATAGCCCACAATTATCGGTGTCAAAAGAGGTAGAGCGAGACGGATCGTCTGACTTTCAATATCGTACAGATATCATGAGAATTCAAGCAAATGTCGACATTAAAACTAAATGCCGGATAGCATATGGATAACGACATGCCTCCCAATTACCACACCCGCAAATACTCCACCCACCCCTTTATCTATGGGGTAGTAGGCGTGTAAGCCTCAATGAACATCCACGAGCTACTAGGGTGCCATAAAACCAAGGATATTGGGTTCAACACACTGCAAAGAGCTCTGTATTAGATCCGTCGTGGGCGGGACTTTAGTTCCAAGTTGCGTAAGAGGAATCGTCTGGGCAGAGGTGAGTGTGCAAACAAGAGTTATTAGTTTCGTTATATTTCCGTCACCACACAGATTGTGGGCTAGATAGGAATTTTATAGTTTTCCGGTGGTTTTGGCAGTGAGATTATAATTAGTCCCATTCAGAAGTGAAAGTGAGAACTATTTCGATCCCACATTAAAGTTCTCGGTTCTTAGTTCCAGAGATTAATGATCCCAACTTCTTCAGACGGTGCACATACTCTGAGCTGTCATGTCGGAAGCTCTTGGACAAAATTGGCACTTTCGCTATTTACCTAGAGGCTGCTTGCCAAGTTTCATCATTCCAATAAGTCTACCTTTACGACCCTAATAATTGAGTCCTCAACGATACGCTATAAAAATCTCGTCACTGGAATGGAAATCGAGTAAAAAACAGACAAGAAGATATGTTTGATGTTACGCAACGCGCTCGATATATCCAACCAGACATTAAGAATGACACATCCTAAAGACATAGTAAATGATTTACAAGCATCTCTTTTTTTCGTTACACACTGAATCGTAGCCAATTTTTTTTCAGCGTCGCCCGAGGATGGGATGTTGTCCAACGACTGAGTCCCGTTTAGATAATACGCGTTATTTCGGTTCTTACATATGTTACTCGTCACACAAAATAATAAGGCCATTGGCCTAATGACAGGGGTTTATTTTTAACTCGGACTTTTGAAGGCGACGCGTTTTAAGTGTAACCAAAGTGGATTCTGAAACTGTCCTGAATTTTCCCCTTTTCCACTCGCATCTGATTCGAAACATCGTACCTTCGGAGCGGGTATTTTAGGTTACGATTTATGGTTATTAAGAGTTTGACACTAAAAGTCTGAAAAATGTCTCGGATATCGCTTTTGATGTCACTCGATTTAAATACGATTTAAAACTCACCTACGAGCTTTTATCTTGTTTTGCCACGCTTATCAGACCTTGGCATAACTTAAGACAAAACCGAGTGCCACAAATATAGCCACTCTGTCTCATGTGTCTGTAACGAAGATATGATCCGTAATTCAGACATTCGGACGCCGGCTAATGCGAAATTAGAGCTTAATATGTTTTTGTGCTTGGTTTTGCGTTCAGATCTTGATTGTACTTCTCTTATGGTAGGTGATCTGTCTTGTACCTACATCTGGTAAACATATTAAATTAATAAGAATTATTAACAAAGAAAATTACAATATAATTAGTATTTACAATTGAAACAATTGAGCTAACTGCAGAAAATCTACAAGTAGAATTATTAATAATATTATTAATATGAATAATAAACGGTAACAGTGTCAGGTATTATTTTAGATTATTTTTTTATTGTAAGAGAAATTATTTTGTATTTATTTCGTTAAACATAACACATATGTGATTTCCATGTTTTGACATTTCCTATAAATCCACCAAATAGTTCAGTCAATGAGTACTCAAAAGAGGGGTTGGGCGGAAAAGTCGAAAGCAGAAAATTTGACTTCGAAACTTTGTTTGGACTAGTTACTAGACTTGCTAACTGCTAAATTAGCTACTACTAACTAGCCCCAACAAATTTCCGAACTTGGACTTTCTACTTTCAACCTTTCCATCCACAATCCTTCGTCGACTGGACTAAAATATAAAAAAATATCTCTACTACAGGCTCTCTACTACTAATATGTAAATAAATAAAATAAATAAATAATGCTGAAAAATTCACACAGCATTATCTAGACCCAAGCTAAGCAGAGCTTGTGTTAAGGGTACTAGATAACTGTTATACTTAATACAATACACTACTTAGATAGATATTTTTTATTATACATAGAAAACACCCAGACCAACGGAACTAATTTCTGCAGATCGTACAAATTTGTTCCGAGGCGGGAATCGAACCCGCAACCTCCTGCGTCGCAGGCGGACTTTCGCCCGCTGCGCCACGGAGGTCGTCATCTTACGGCTCTTATGTTATCGGTTTACTCCCCCAATACCTAATTAATTCCTTAGTGTCGTCAATAATCCTAAACGCTTATAAATCCTGCGATCATGATGCAACCACCAACTTAGTACTAAGATTTTAAGGTGAAGTGAGTCCCAAAATACACGTTTTGACTATAAGGAAAATCAATGTTAAGGCAAAAAAACACTGAATTTTTTATAATTTTTTGATATGCATCAAAAGTTTAGGATTCTAGTTCGTAAGTTATGGAAGTCGAAACACGATTGACAAAACTTGACTCGATACAAAAAAATCGCAAAGTTTCCTCTAAATCTTCATTTTTGCACAAATACTTCTACGGAAAAAGCAGTTTCATTTGCTAGTTACTTATAATATTTTAATAAAATTTCGTCTACGTTTTCCCTAATAAATACTTTAGATTAGACGATTATGTTTTTTTTTTTTGCGAAAGAGTATCATTTTAGAGCAAAAAACAAATTTATAAAAAATAACCAGTGAAATTACGCGCGGGCTGGCCATTCCGCCGCTCTCGCCTTCTTTTCTCGCCTTCCCCGCGCGACGTTCGCTCGTCCTTGTCTGGCAAAACCGATCCCACTTCGTCTTAACACATGATTTGTATATTATGGGGCTAGATGCTTGTGAAAATGGCAAGAATTAATAAAATCCTCATCTTCCATGCAGTAATAACAATCCCCTGTACCCAGGTAGCCCAGCACGAGTGGAGCCGATGCAGTCGGTGCGGACGACCCGGGGCAGCCGGGTGCGGCTCGAGTGTAAGGCCAGCGCTAGGCCTCCGCCACGGATCTCGTGGTACAAGGACGGGAAGCCCGTCGCCGATATTGCGCTTAGGAGATTCCGGGTGCAGAATTTTAGGTGAGTACACCTCCAGTAGCTTTATATCACTTGTGGAAATAAGGAATAGGAAAGGGCCCTGAAGGATGCCCCGAAGTTTTACACAACGAAGGCACTTCTTTTCATGTTTGTGTTAAGTGAAAATAATGTGCTTCTAAACAGGCGCAAAATTGTCTGAGCGCTATTGATCATTGAAATTTTCGACGAAAAGTGAACTAACACACAATATCTAGCTAATTGGTCTTAAACCGTATCTCTATTTTCAGACATTTAAATAGTGCATGAGCAAACAAGTCTAACTATTAACCTAAAGCTTTACTATTAACCTACTGGTAGCCAAGCCAAGCAAAACAGCACAATAAACATTGAGGCAAAGTAATTAGGCACACGGAGACTTGAAGGACAACCCATACCCATCGACTAATGTCCAATCAACGACCCAATTGACTGATCCTGCTCAAGATCATCTACAGAATCTAGTTCAAGCCTGTTACAAACAAATGGTTCTTACATCAGCAATTGCAAGCTCAATTAGTGCAAACAGCGCTAATCGCAACACCAGACTAACGTGAATGACCGACCTGACAATTCTAACAACTCCCTTTGTCTTGGTCTCAATTGACAGATATATCTACAAATACTTCGTTTCATCAGCTGGACAAATAGTTGGGGACGATCTCACCATGCTATGTACCTACCAGTTAATAGACGTTCGCTAAATTCTTGACGGCAGACTGTCTGTTGTCAATACAGAACGCAATAAAATTAAAGTCTTACCTACAACGCCAGATGTCTAGAAGATTTAGGATCCTCCTATGAAATTAACATCACCACCGACACAACTATAGCACTATGAGACATCAGTATCCACCTATCCACAGCATTCCAATTGATATTTTTAGAGATTTTCTAATATAGGGGACATCAGATAAACCACTTATCTCTAAGCATTCTATCAGTTTCTCATCTAAGAGTATAAACTTTTCCCATAATTATTGAGGAATTATGATGACTAAGCATGACATTGTGTTGATTCCAGAAGGCGCTCGGTGTTAGTGATAAGGCATGCAAAATATGAAGACTCTGCGCGGTACGAGTGCAGAGCGCAAGGTGCGGTGGGCCCGCCTGCGATCGCGACGGCTAACGTCAGTGTGCTACCACCTAGTTCGGCGGCACCGGATACATGTATGTATTCATATAATAATCCATGACTATGCTTAGTTTCAACACAATGATAAAACCATGCATAGTAAGCATGGAGCATTAACCAATTAATTGTTTTTGGAAAGCTATTGTAGTTTCCATATACAAAAAGTTTGAACTTCCTTTTACGCATTCCAATCTTGTGACCCATGCTGGTAGCATTAGCTTAATGGAAATGCAACCTAAGGAAGACATCCTTCACTGAGCACTGTTCAGTTTAACTTTTAATCCTTAAGTATTTAGTATTGCAAATTTTTCCAATGTTTATAGGCTCATTTGCCTCTAACTGGAGCATAAGCAAGTCAAGACTTGTAAACAGACGTATCGATTGATGTCATATCATTGTTTGCAGTACCGTTGTACTGGGAACGGTCTTGGGAATTAACTTCGAAGAACCGAACGTAAACATTGTAAACAATACTGTGATGGGGGGCAATGGAGTGATCGGCTACACTTAAGGTGTTCTCGACTCATTTTGTTTAAAGTGATGTGTCGTTTGCTCTACATTTTCTTTCCTAAATTTATCTCTAAGTTACCTCTTTTAGTTCAGTTTAAGTTATTTTTGTGTATTGTCAAATAAAACAATTTATTTCTTTTTATCTGGCTGTAAAGCCTTACTACCCTCTGTTAGGTAAGGTTAGTGCGAAGCCTTCTCAAAGATAATATGCTATTGTCTCTTCTTTTTCTCTGATTCATTTGTTTGTTTTTTTAGGTAAAACACAAACTTAAAATTAGTTTTAAGTTTGTGTTTTGCTTTGTCTATATTTGGGGGTCACAACTGGTGATGCCTTATGTGTTCTTTTTTATGTTTTTAAGTGTCCTCTGTTGGTATAGTGCTCAATAAATAAATAAATTAGTGTCGTTCTTGGGCGGGTCATACATTACATCCATCCATGCTAAAAAGCACTGGCTAGCACTCATTTGTCTCTTATCTTCTATTCATTTTACAATAAATTACTCATGTTCTCTTTCTCTTTTTCCAGCGACAATGGGATCGCCCTGTCCGAAACCTGCAGTGTCAGATCCTTCAATGGAGTACTGCCTCAACGGAGGCACCTGCATATACTTCGAACTTGTACAGGAACAGGCTTGCAAGTGAGTACCTTTAGCTACCTACCGATGATGATTTTGGAGGGTTTTGTGGCGGCAGAACCGCTTAAAAATTGGTGTAGCTTTTTGACAAAAGAAATGTTTGAAACTATTCCATTGATAATTTTGTCTCTTCTGTTGCATGACGTGCCACGTCACTTAAGAAGCTTTGACTGACAGCTTCCAGCTTTGAATTTATTTTAAAGTCTTTTCTTCTCCCCAGATGTCCGGAAGGCTTCGCAGGACAACGCTGCGAGAACAAGGATGTTTCGCACAGAAGCAGTATGTCTCATTCCTACACGTGCAAACTGGGCCTCTCGGTCACTTACTACTGTTAGCAGGCGATGCGCCGGCGCATAACCCCACCTCGTTCCAATTTTAAATTTAAAATTTCAGCTCGCGAACGCAAGCCGGCGGTGTGTGAAAACTTTTTCGTTACACGAGACGCGATGAGTTTTTATGATCTTCTCATTATTAATTGCCTATTTCGTTGAAAAAACACATCTTTTAAAATAGCTCTCTAATGATGGCGTGGCGATGCATACGTGAATGGTTAATTTTAGAATAGTTTTCACACAACGCCGGGCCAGTGGCGCAAACGCAGCTGTTTTAGACAAAGCTGTTTTCGAAAAACAGTGCATTTTGTGTGAATATAGGACTATCGACGTCCGTATCGCGGTATATATGGTTAGGCCAGTACTCGGCTAGTGTAAATAATTTAAAAATATTTTTAAACTTTGAAACTCCTTTATCTCTCGAGACTGAGCAGAAAAATTGAGATTCTTATTTATTACTTACGCGTTAATTTTACTTTTTTATAGACTTCTGTCTGATACCTACATTAGATACGTTTTCTTCGAATCATTTGGCCCAGTGGGACCGTCCCCGAATTATCTAACTTTCAGCTATATTATAGCTTTTTTTATAACATTCAACGATTAAACATTTAACTTACAAAAAAACTCTTTTTGACAGACGACGGTCAATCAACTACTGAGTATAGTTTTTCCATTTCAAAATTCTTTAGTAAATTGAAGTTGTAAATATTTTAAAATGTTATGTATTATTTCGATATTAATGATGTTAAATATAAGGTTTGATTAGTATGTTATATTCTGATAAAGAGACTTACAATTTATGTACATATCTATTAGGGTAAGGGTGGTTTACATAATGAGACATAAAGGGTCCATTTCTCAAGGGTCTGTTATGAGGCTAACTTTCTGACAGATATTTTATTTTACATACCTATACTATCTGTCAAATAGTGACGAGACTTGTAAGCGACCTATTGTGAGAAGATCCTTGAATATTTCTTGGCAGGATTTAGTACCACTATCTAACGTAGCGTTTTTAGTGAAATTGTTCCAACTCGTTTTCATTTATGAAGTTTTTCGATGCACAAAATTGGCAAAATGTAAGGCGCTATTAAAATTATCGATCCGATTTTCCACCTAGTCATATTAGCAGTTTTAAATAATACATTAGCTAGGTAAACAATAATTTATACGATTTATGAGTGGTGCCTATTTGGAGGAATGGTTGTGGATATTTTTATTTAACCAACTTTACAGAAGTTCCTTGATTCGATTCTTCTTAATTTTCCTTTTTACGAGACCGAAGTGTCTTCTACAAATAAATTTCCAGTTTCTTTTGTATAAAATCCTGTCTTTGGGAGATCATTATTTATATAACATATTGTAGTAAGGGACTATTTATTTTGTATTTTAGTAAATAAACGCCTGTAGATGTAAATGACAGTCATTGGCACCGCGCTCAAAAACCCTTTATTGTCTAGAGTTTAACGTTGTTTTATTTGCTTCAATTTTATTTGCATATGCCTATTACTTCGTCATTTATATCTGAACCTGAGTTTTGTAGTCTCACAACAAATATTAGGCGAATAACGTAATAAAATGTAAATCAAATCCGCAATAAAAGAATGAGTGTTGGAATTAACAGAAAGGCGACTATTTGTTTTTGTTTCTTACACTTCCCGGTCATTTTCACAAAGTCCTGTCCAGCTCACATAATTTGACAGATTATTTTCTGTCACTCGACAAGACTCAGTGAAAAAGGCCCTAAAACATTGACGAACGAACGTGGAATTGTAAAACGGTATGTATTTTCAAAATTATTATTATGTCGTGCACTCTAACACTCCGCACTCATTTAAAATGGAAAAATATTTGATATTTTTCTATTTATTTATTTACGTATGTACTAAAGCTTCCTATGCACTGGTACTAACTGCATGCTGATGCATGTTCTTCTTTCTTCTTCTATTTGTTGTGAGATAACATTACTAGGCACAACGTAACAAATGCATGGTTAACCAAAAGACAAATGACCTGTTCTACAGTTGTGTTTTTTTCAACAGATGAAGGCATTCCCCTGTGGTGATACGAACGATTTGAAGAACGAAGATTCGAAGCGAATTTGTAGAATAATTTGAAACATTCCTACTTCACCGTGTCGACAGAAGTGGCCTTTGTTAGTAACCTAGTCCTATGGTAGCCCCTTCCAGGTTAAAACGTCAATGTTTTTATTTTTAAGTTTGTTTTGACTCTCTGATCAAGTTCTTTGAAAGCCCTGTAAAGGCCTTTTTTTTGTTAAAATTATCATGGAAAATAGTTTCCAACTCGCTACCTGTCAAAGGCATTCGGTCAATCCTTACCTTATAAGGGTCTTCAAGCAAGACTTTTCAGCCAATCAAAACTAATTCCCACCTTTAACTCTGTCGTAAAATGAAATGGCGTTATGCTGAGCCAGTCAGAAGGGATCATTTATCAAACAGATGATGATTTTGGCATTGCAAGTACCAATCTCGAATTTCTATTGAATGCTTTGGATAATACATATAGGAAAATTCGACTTTGTTAGTTCCTAAAGTACCCTATAAAATAGATAATAGTAAACTCAAGACTTAACGAATACTCTACAAACCATCACTTAGTTATTAAGCTTATACAATTTTGTACGAAATTTTTATGCGATCGATTATGAATTCACTATGGTGCTTGTAGCATATGTGACTGTATAGGTCAAGTAGGTAAAGATTGGGATTGAAAATGATCATTACTTATGTATCTAAGCGGTAGCATAAGAGAGGCGGTCATATTCATTTCCAATTTTTATCCAAGCGACTTATAAAAATTTGTAATTATAATGTAATATCTGCGATTTGCCCTTTAGGCAATAAGTAGGTATTTATTTACCCACCAATAATCAATGAGTACCTACAGTACACTAATTATAATAATCATTTAACGAACATGGAGCCCACAAAAACCTTCGATTCACTTTAATTTTGTTCTGCAGCTAATTCAAATTCTAGTAACGCCATCTTTGTGATGGTAACGAAACGTACCCTAATGTTATACATATTTTGATTTGAACCTTATTTTGGAATCATGAAGGTTTTTGATAGTAATTAGTTAAAAATTTTACTCGTCTATGAGCTTATTATGTGACTCGAGAAGAAATAAACATTATTTATTTCTAGTTTCTTTATATTCAAAATAAAAATAAGTCACTCACATCAGTATCAGCCTGGATTTGCCTTTTTTCTCCATGTAATCTGCCCTGTTACTATAGTTTAAGCTTCTAGTTTAGTTTCATAAGCAGTAGATAATCAGTTAGCTACTGATTTCTACTGGAATCTGGTAAGCTGTGTATAGGACCCTGCAAAAAACAATCAAACGTATGAATATCTCGAATAATCAAATGTTAAGTTGTATTAACGGTTGTACAGTATTATTTGCTGATTAGATGTTATTTATTGTAGCTTTTAATGCTATTTTTAAGTGCTTTGTTATAAATATACTAATTAGAAAGAATATTGTATGTTTTTCTTCGTCAATGCAGCAGTAAAATATCCTGTACATATTTTGAGTGACAGCGCACAGAAGAATCAGAATCCGCGATGCATGATACACATTATTGTTTCGCGTGTTGACGCTTCAGAAGCATTTAAATTTCATACATTTTGCCGGTGAGTCCCCCTATGCATGACTCGTAAAATATCTATACACGCAATTCTTCGATTCTACGTAAACAATGGAAGGTACCTAGGTACTACAGTTGAAAAGTGTTTGACTAAATGTATTTTGCGAGCTATGGAAAGAGCTATGCTCGGAATTCCTCTGAAGTATAGAATTCGTAACAAATACATCCGACAGAGAACCAAAGTTATCGACATAGCTCAAAGAATTAGCAAGCTGAAGTGGCTTGGGCCGGCAAACATGTTCTTGAGTGGAAACCGCGACCCAAACGTCGGGTAGGACGTCCTCCGCACATGGGATGATGACCTGCGAAAGACTGCAGGCAGATGCTGATTGCGGCAACCTGAAGATAGGGCGCTATGACGCTCATTAGGGGAGGCAAGACATCACACATACCTATAATGTATGTATGAAATCGTTATACTTCTGACGCGTCACAACACTACACAATATCGTGTTTCTACTACCTTAATAGAGTAAGCGGGAAAGGTATGGAAAAGGACGTTTTCTGACTTCGCCAATCAATGTAGTAATGTGTTCGCTACCGAACATCGGTGAATGGTAGCGCGCGACAGCCACCGGTGGATGTGACCGGTGGTTCGTTTGCGCCTAGCCTAAGCTGAAGGTGTTAAAAATACACAGAAGGAAAGCTACCGTTCGTCTGGTAGGTTCCCATAGTCGACTTAGGGAACCTAGCAGGCGACCAGGGCGGACACAGCGAAGAATCGACCTTCTCTGCGACCGCCACGGCTTCCATCCCCTCAATCAAAAGCAGTCCAATGCAGCTAGACATTATGCTACAAAACGACGGTGATAATGATAATAATCTTTTCAACACACTTGCTCATAAACAGGCTCTATGGTCTATGGTATTTCACAAGTGTGTTGAAAAACGTCGTATGATACACGTGTGTATTGATGATTACCGTCCTCGGCTCTCTTAAGACCCTCGCCTACGGCTCGGGTCTCAATGGCGCCTCTGCGGTAATCACCAATGTTACACACTAGTACCATAATGTACTACTATTGAGTCATGGATCAATTTAGCTTGCGTCGGAGCTTTAACCTGAACTTAGATCTACCTTTGCTATGCAAATAAGTGTCAAGTCAGATTCCACTTGTTATACAAAATGCAAAATAATTAATTTATCATACATAACGATTACAGATGACTAATTGATGTTGCAGATATGATGATAATGTGGTACTAAGTGAGAACATTGTTACCCATGGTCCCCGCACTAGGCCTTTATTCGCGTGACACTTGACACTTATTTTCAGAGCAACATTCTAAACTAGGTATCACATAATACACACCTTCTAATTCTAATTCTGAATGGGGGAACTGGGATCTGCACTGACATCTCGCATAGGAGTGTATTGTGCATTGTCCCCCTGCCTAACCAGGCCCTAACCAGCCCAGCTCCTTGAAATACCGGAACAGGACTTTTGGCGATTGACAGCTTCGTTTCAGCTTTTCTATAGGTGTGGACGGGTTTGATTCCTCTATGAGAGTCTTCAATCTTGTTTCCCGTCTGGCATCCTCTGTGGCTGTGCAGTGTACCATACCACTTGTTCCAGTCTCTTCTTCCTGGAAGCAGCCACGACACAGGCTACTGTCTGTGGCTCCAGTTTTGAGAAGTTCAGTTCACAGTGGCCTGTGATGATGCCCACCATTGCTCTTAGGTCCTCGCGGCTCATCTTGTGCTATGTGTTTGTGGTTTTCCTATCTTTGAAGGAGAATATTAATTTAGTATGTTTGCAGTCTGTTCGGCGCTCCCATAGTTTTTGGTGTTCTTTTTCTGAGTTTAGTTTTAGTCTATTTCTTACTTCTGCTGTAGGTGGGTTTGAGAGACTGATGTCCTGTTTTGTTGGGGTCTGTCTCGCTCCTTCCTTTGCTAGTCTATCTGCATTTATGTTACCTGGACCAGATTGGCTCTCCGTCCATACTATGCTGACTTTCCTTTGTAATACACACCTTGTTCAGTTACCAATGGTACAGGGGTAACAAGGGCCACACTTGTTTTTATTGGTAGGCTGGTATATGTCATACCAATGTAGTTACAGCATCGTCCTGAAAATAGAAAGCAATTTGTAAAATGAAGTACCTACTCTGCAATCAGACTATGTAAAAATAGTTGTGAGTAAAATAATACTTACATAATAACAGCAGATTTATCTAAGTTTGGGTAGGTAAAGAATTTATAAATAAATAGTGCTAGATGTAAAAACTATTCCACTTTAATTGTGCAGGCAACCATGCAAAATCAGTTGGACTATTCTAAACTTATTTACAAAATACTGACACATCCCTCGCAAATTAAGCCATACACTCCTACCTATATCTAAAGTATTATGGCAAGTGGCCTAATTAAGGAGCCTAATCTATATTACTCCATCTATATTTATGAATTTGAGCCGAGTTCACGACTTCAACAACGAGCGCCGCGATTAACAAAAAGGATTATAATATTAGAGACAGAGAGTAAGTAAGTAAGTAAGTAAGTAAGTAAGTAAATCGTTTAAGTGAGTAAGAAAGATTGCTCAGAGTTTTCAGTGAGCCTTCTAGATGGCGTAAGTAAAAACTAGCATAACAAGTTAAAATTTCAACACATAATTGAAAATTGGAACAGCTTCACGTTAGCTTACACAATTAAAAATACATCCTTTCCAAAATCAGAGAAGATACAAGTAGCCTACTAGAACAACGCAATATTCAAACTCACTAGTTGAACAGACTTATGCCATAAAAAAATTGTTTCAATAAAGCAGCCAAAAACATGATAACACTAATTACATCAAAATACAGTAGAACGCCGATTATCCGAACACTGATTAACCGAATCGCCAATTATCCTAATCGGTCCTAAGCATAATATAAAAATTAAAAGCAAGTCATTTATGTTTTGTTGTAACAAGTTGGAACTTGTTGGAGTCCAGATATATTTCAATTGTTATTATTGTGAATTTTTATATGTACTTTGTATTTTTGTTTGTACAGTTCGTTCTTCTTTATTACCAGATTTTCCAAATTTTCGATTTTCTGAATCAACCCCAGTCCCAATTAATCGGATAATTGGCATTCTGCTACTGTACACTAATAATAATTCTACTAGATTCCTAGATCCTAATCAACAAGCTTATAACTAACCACCGTTTCCATCTTATGTAGATTTGTGGAGAATGACTTCAACTGTACATTTTGTGGATTATCAATTGCTATTGGTTCAGCTTCAGACCATAGGTCTGGCACATCACAGTCCGTTTTAGCATGAACTAACACATCAAAAGAACATCTAATATCCAATAACGGTAGGTAGGATATTGTAGCCGCTACTTGTAGCATAACATCTCGAATTTCTTGCTGGATTTTCTTGAGATCTTTACTGCTGACAGGTTCATTCTTTTCCTTGGATAGGGCAATGTCACCGTCTTCGTATTGGACATTGAAGTCCCAACATTCAATTATTTCTTGGTTGGCCACATTTATTATCACTAGGGACAGCTTACTGACTTTCTTGTTCACTATCCATTCTGAAAAATAGGATTTAAGTATTATATTACGAAGGGAAGAAAGAATGTGGTATTTTAGAGGCTACTTGGATTGCAATATACAACTGTGCAGTGTTTAGTATTCAGTATTTTATTTATTGCATTCATACAATCAGAGCAGGTATCATGCCTTTGTACGTGAATGATGATGAATATAACTAATTAATAATTTAATTTACTAATTAATAATTGAATTTGCTAGTCGCTAAAAGAATCGTTAAAGAAGTAAAGTTCGTCAAATCATTTTTTTATGAGCATCTCTTTCAGTTTGCTTTCGAAAATGTTATTTTTTGTTATCTGGGAGTTTATTATAAATTTTTTACGCCATCAAGTTAGGGGGAGGATAAGTGGATTTTTAATTTTGACTCAGGCTTTACCAGGTTATGTTTATATCTAGTTTGGTATCGGCGGGGCTGGTCATTATTTTTTTGGAAAAAATTTGGCTAATTCCTTACAAATTTATTACATGCAATACATATTAAATGTTGCAGTGCATTTAATGTAGTGACTGAGTACTTTGCCTAGTCTAAGGTTTTTATTGGATATTAGCAATAGGTCTGACGTGCCCAAAAACATACAAATCATAACTCTACGACAACCTCTGTGACGCAGCGGACGAGGTTCCGCCTACGACACAGGAGGTTGCGGGTTCGATTCCCGCCTCGGGACAAATGTTTGTACGATAAGTATATCAGTTATCTAGTCTCTGCTTGGCTTGGGGCTAGATACTGCTGTGTGAATTGTCCAGCACTATTTATTTATTGATTTATTTTATTTATAACTCCCAACGGCATCTAATAAAAACCTACCTACCTCAGATATTTAGTACATGGTTACACTAAATAGGTACTTTGAAGAAAGAATGAAAACTTGATCTTACCTTCACTTTGGAGCAGCAGATTAGTTAGAAACGATTTGATTTTAGGATCTTGAGAGAGGAACAAGGTAATGCCATATTCCTGCTCGGCTTTGAATGACTCGAACGGATAAAGCCCTCTTTGGAATAGCACAGAATTGATGGCATATTCTGGAATGAGCAGAACGACATGTAGGTAATGAATGAGTAATAATGTATAAAACATTAACTTTCCAGTTTGAACACAAAGGCATTCTTATGTTTGCTTACTCAAATACTCGCAAAGGATTTGGGCCGAGCCCCGCAGAGTTATGCAGTTCTTCGTTTGTTGCATTTTCAGAAGTCACTGGATGTGAGAGTAACACAATATTAAAGTTATAGGCAGCTAAAAAATAAGCTCAGCTCACAATTGATTTTCTTTCTTTCGCCGCCAATCTTAGGCCTATTGTATTTCGTTTATTTTCTTGTCCGTTGACGGTTGGTTTTATTTGAATCGAAACAACAAACCACACAACAAACAAAAGTATTTTTCGTTCCAACGTCCGAACAGCTGTTTGCATTATTTTTGAACGAAAACGGCTAAGTAAAAGCCGCCACACACAGAAACCGTGGCCGACGGGCCGGAGGCGAAGGCGTGCGATTTTTATCATACTAAATGATAAATGATACTAAATACTAATTTATATGAGACACTACACACACACCGCCCGGCGCGGCGGTGTGATACCCCCCAAAAAGACCCAGGAATTCATACTTTCGACTCATTATTTCGATTAAATTCAGATGTAAAAATCTTTGTAATTCGAACTGCGAGGCGCGGTAGGTCGAAGGTGATCCAAGGAACCAACCTACTTCTCTACTACCTTGTAATTTTCTGTAGAGCGGGATAGGCGCAGGTGAGTGCTAGATAGAATACCTACTTTCTTGCTCCTAGGAAGCGAAATAAATTCAATAAGAGCGAAAGGACACATGCCCAGTACGATCGCGCCGATATTCCTGAGTGGCTCAAACCAGATACTTTAATAATTTTTAGTAATTTCATTAGCAACTAGTACAGAATGGATTTCCTTTATTTATAACTACACTGTAGCTTCAGCCGACGGCTTTGCACGTGCTTTTCAGGTAGTTATGGCTGGGATACCGTTTAGCTCCCTGCCAAATTTTATAAAAACCCGCATTATAGCCGTTTCAGGGGCGTAGCTACCGCCGTAGCTGCCGTATCAATTATACGGGGCCCCCGGGCCACGGGGGCCCCCGATGTGCGTAAGCAAAAATTAATAAAAACTTCTCATTTTTTATTTATTTTAGAAATGACAAAAGTTAAAACAATATCGATTTTATTATAAATAACTTTTTGTTCGATGGGACATGAACGCCAGTCAGACCTGTCACTATTGTCCATAGAGGCAGAAACTTTAGAAAAACTAAAGTCATCATCAGCTATTAATGATTTAATAAATCAGTTTGCCGAAAAAAAGGCAAGGAAAGTGTAACTATATTTAATTTGAATTGTTTGTAAAAATTTTGGAAAAAGTGACAGATGGATAAATTTATATATAATAATTAAATAATTAAGATGAATAAATATTTCTTTTCATTTTATGCAAACATTTATTGCTTTTATGAGAAAACTTTACCCTTAATAAGGGCCCCCAAACAAGTTTTTATACGGGGCCCCGCCAAGACACGCTACGCCACTGAGCCGTTTAAGCATGAAAGTTAACAGACAGGCTGACAGACAGGAGTTACTTTCGAATTTGTAATATTAATATGGATTCGTTCGTTTTTCCCATCACTCGTCGCTAGAAATGACGCAAAATTTTAGCGGCTCGCTACCCTCGCCGCTAGAGTCTCATTGATTGTCACGGCTCGCATCGCTGCTCGTCAGCGTCGTTATATCGTATTTTCTTCTTTTCTATCACAAATTTCCCAACCGTCTCTAAAAGTCTTCAAAAATTTCGAGGCTCGCTCCGCTCGCAGTTTTTATGTTATCCTTGCTTTCTTTCTCTAACAAATTTCGCAATCATCGGTCGTTAAAACAAATTTGAAAATTTCGAGGCTCGCTCCGCTCGCCTATTTTATATGTGTGTTGTTTCTTTCACGTATATCCCAATCGGCGCAAACAAGTCTTCTAAATTTTCGAGGTTCTCACCATTCGCCGCGATGTTTTATATAGGTAGTCTTTTTTTCCTTTTCACCCGCAAATTTCCAAAAAATCGCAAAAAAATCTTAAAAATTTCGGGGTACTAGTTTCCCAATCGTCGCAAAGACTAAAATTTTGGAGGTTCGCTCCGTTCACCATTTTTATTTCGTCTTTTTTTCCTTTTCTGTCACGAATTTCCAAAAATTCGCAAACAATCTTACAAAATTTCGTGGCTTCTTCTGCTCGCCGTTTTTACTTTTTATATCGTCTTTTCTTTCGCTAATTTCCTAATCGGCGCTAAGACTTTAAAATTTTCAAGGCTCGCACCGCTCTTCGTTTTTATGTCATCCTTGCTTTCTCTTCACTCACAAATTTTGCAATCGTCACTAAAACAAATTTTAAAATTTCGAGGTTCCGCCTATTTCATATATTCTTTTCTTTTACAAATGTCCCAAACGTCGCTAGAACGTTTTTTACATTTCCGCGGCTCGCTCCGCTCGCCGTTTTTAAGTCATCCTTGCTTTATTTTCTCTCACAAATTACGCGTTCGTCGCTAAAACAAATTTGAAAATGTCGAGGCTCGCTTCGCTGGCCTATTTTTTTAATTTAGGTAACGGACTTATTTTAAGGCTCCGTCAAATATTTCGATGTCCAAAAGGGTTGCGTCGCTAAAAGAGTTTGCGAACCACTACCTTAGAGAATTATTTTTTTTTCGACGCCGCCGCTCCGCCTTCCGCGCCACCCGCGCGTGACTTTGTGATTTAATTTCTCAAAATGCTTACAAAAACCTTACTTTTTTGATTTCTTGTCGTTGTAATCCTTTCTCCGAACTTTGTCAAAATGCCCCCCCCCCCCCAAATGAAATCCTGGATCCGCCCCTGATAAAGGTCGTGATACTGTGCGTTTTCTGGCCCATCTAGGTACAATAGAAAAATACATATTAAATTCTAATTACAACAATATAGTTGATTTCAGATATTTGTCAAACTGCTGTCTTTCTGCGTTAAAATAGAGAACATCTTTCTACATTTATGCTAACTGACAGATGTAGGTACAAAATAACGCACTGCAAGTGTAAGACTACTTTATTGACGTAAAGGATAACTAACTATATAAAAAAAAGTATTTATTTCAAGCAATTTAAACTCGTAACATAACAGTAACACAAAAAGAAAAATTAATAACTAATAGGATTGCTGGGAAGGTGGCGATCACCGCAGTGCCTGGTGTACGGGCAGTCCAGCCTCCCTGCTATCATTGCCAGCACGGTGTTGTGTTTATATAGGTACCTTTTAAACTCTAGCAAGAAATAAGTAGGTATATTATTAGGATAAAACAATATTTAGTAACAATTCTGCGCAAAACCTCCTCCAACAAGATCCAACAAAATGTGATTCGCGTATACCGCCTGCCCTCTTTTTTATCCTAAAAATTATACAATGGATCTCCGCAAAGTAACGCCTGAATCTATTACCTATTTATGAAAAATGTATACCTAACCATTCTTTTGTCAGATTTTTATGGTCATACATAATGATCTTAATGTGAGCTCGTGACCATGTGGACATTTCTTCGTATTAATTAATATTGATAATGAAACACTAAGGAGTGAGCCAGTAAAACTTTGTGGTTTCTTTAGATATTTTGCATATTGAACTCAAACCAAACGAGGGTTCAGCCCCAGACCACATCGAGAAGGCAAAACTGATGCCCGCGAGCGTAGCGAATCGTGTTTTTTTTTCTAATTTGTCAAAGTGTTCTACCGTTGGGTCAGGCTTTGACCATAGGACGAAATGTGCGAGCAAGCCAATTTGGAACATAAAGTGAACTAAAGACCTTTAAAGAACTATGTTTGACAATGAGCGATATTATATATCAAGATGCCTATATTTTATCACATCCCATAGTCAAAAGTCAGCTTTATTTCTCCAAAAGGGATAATAAAAAAAAGAAGTGGAACGTCACTAATAACGTCAATTCCGTAGAAAATCTGTGGTCAATTCGCTGAAGAATTCTTTCATTCATTCACTCACACAAATTCACTCACTCAATCAATAAACAATCATGTTGTGTTGTGATAAAATGTATTTTGTTGTTTTTATTTATATTTTTGATAAATTCAGGCCGATTGTACGTCATTGAATTATAAAAAACCCTTGCCTAAACGTTTACGAGTGTTGACTGCAACATTTAAACAAAATGGGACGAGCTCGGAGAAAGAGACGACAAAAGAAACCTCGAAAGTTTTGTGCGTGTGAAAGCGGCCCAGAAATCATATCACTGAATAGCTGGCTATCTCGAAATGGGTTGAGGAAGAACGAAAAGCTAGGCCTGGCTGTGTTTAATAGCACTGGTCGAGGAGTGCTCACGAAAAAGGAGATTAAACCAGGAGAAGAACTCCTTAACCTACCCTTGAATCTAACTATCAATGTTACTACAATTTTGACGGATATACCATTTTGTAATATATTTTCTGAGAACCAGAAGCAATGTTTAATCGAGTTCAAGCATTCTATTTCATTCCAATCATTGATGGCATTTTATCTGAGCTATCTCAAAGCACAGAACGAGAATTCCAAGTGGGCAGTTTATATGCAAAGTTTGCCTAGCAAATACACCGTACCATATTTTCTACCTGATGAAATTAAATGTTTTATAGATGCTGATATTTTATCTGTGATTTCAAAACAAAAAGATGTAATAGATTTATCATTTCATATTTTTGAGACTATTTTAAATAATAATTTTAGTGTGGATAGCAGTACACAAAACCTCAAGAAGTGTTTTGTAAAATCTGACTATGAATGGGCTTATTTTACAGTCAATACAAGGTGTGTTTATATGGATTTATCTAAAATAATAGATCTGAGAAATGTTGAAAACTCAATATTGAATCTGATATCAGATAATACTAAAATATCACTTTGTCCCTATCTGGATATGATTAACCACAGTCCGGGTGCAAGAAACGAAGCCCAGCTGATTGTCAGCAAAGATATTGAAAACATCAAAGTGAGAGATATAAACAGAGACATGTTTACAGATATACGATTTTCAATTTATACAAAAAACCACTTTGATCCATTTACAGAAGTATTTATATGTTATGGCGATAGTCACAACCTGAAACTTATTACTGAGTATGGCTTCTGCTTACCCAACAATGATTTAGATTCTGTTTCATTTAGTTTTGAGAACGTTAAAACATTTTTAAGTGCTGGGAAATTCAAATTATCCCAAGAACAGCTTTCATTCATACACAGCCATGGGTTGAACAAAGAGTTGTACATTGATTTAAAAGGTCTCAGTTATAACTTCTATGGATTATTAATGGTTGTTAAGTATTACTATAATCATGGCAAAGATGTTAGCAAACTATTGTATTCTGCTGCAATATGCTCAACTGATAACAGTTTAAATGACATTATTGCACCAATGGTAACCGAAAAACTAGTCAGAATTAAAGAGTCGATAAGTAAATTGAGTATGTGTAAGAGTAAATGTGTTATTTTAGACAATTGTGTAGAATTGATGTGTCAATATGATAGAATATTAGAGGACTTTATTAAATGTTAGAAAAAGTTTTGTTTTTAATTTACTTAATGATCGATCATAGTAGGTAGGTTAGGTACCTATATTTCCCCATAATGATGGGTTTTCACTTAGAATTCTACGAAACGGCTGAACCAATTTTGACAGGACTTTCACGGGCAGATGGCTGATAATCAGTGGGATCACAAAGTTTTTATTAAAAACAAGCTCTGCCTAGCTTGGGGCTGGTGATGCTGTGTCATGTGTGGATTGTCCATCCAGCATTATTTGTTATACCTGTTACGGTGACATGACACGGCTCCCTGCCTGTAGATGTAGGTACCTAGACAAGACCGGTTAAGTTAAATCATAGCTTACAGAATTTCATGGAAAACTGTTAAAAAATCACAACTTGAGATGTGCATATAGGTATCTGAGTTGCGTTTGAATATTCGGGGGTAGGTAAATGTAAATGCAGGGTAAATGTTTCCTGATTCCTGAATTTCAAATTCAATAGCTGCTTCTAAACGGGCTACACTTTTCTGCAATATGTGGCTGCAATACAATGGCCGGCAATACCAGCCAGACTATGCAAGATTGCAGTAATGGCCCGGCATTAATTGCCAAACATTTTAGGTGTGGCCATATATGGCCAGTGTAGCCGGTATGGCCGGCGATCGCTGACCGATCGACTTTACCTGCAATATAACTCGAAGTCACCCTTCGACATTCTAGTAAAGTTTTTAAATAATTTTTCATCAAGACTTATTTCCAGGCTTAAATTGTCTAAAGTTTCACGCCTATTTAGGTAAGGTCGTATCCACAATCTCTCTTTTTTCTTTTTTGATTTTATAATAATGTAGGCCGCTGCGACAAGTGTGATTTCGTCAGCCATTGTTGCCGATTTGTGTAGCCCGTTTAGGAGTCTGCATCATGACTCATGATGCAGACTTCATGAGCCATCTATAGCTGACATATCGCAACTCATGGCCCGGCCATACATTGCTCGGACATCAAGCCGGCTTTTGACTATGGGATATAATATAAATTACATCTTGTGCTATATATTACATCCCGCGATTGCTATTCACACTGTAAGATATATATTTTGGAACACACATGATCAGTTTACACGTCTGCACACGAACGCCAACATTCAAACGGAGGGCGAAGCGGGGGAGGCGCGGTGTCCGAGGACGTGAGGTAAAATATACACCTTCAAATGACCTTCAAATATCGCTCACTCGGTCGAAAAAATATTTATAGTTTGGGATGTAATATATATTATAGCACAGTGTAAACGGTGCCATACAAAATGTATGGTGAGCGATAAAATATTATATCTCGGGATGTAATATATATCCCATAGTCAAAAGCCGGCTTTATAGTTTGGGATGTAATATATATTATAGCACAGTGTAAACGGTCCCATACAAAATGTATGGCGAGCGATAAAATATTATATCTCAAGATGTAATATATATTATATTATATCCCATAGTCAAAAGCCGGCTTTAGTGTTCGAGAAATATTTTTGTAATGGCCGGGCCATTAGTTGCCAAGAGTGCAGCCACTAATTGCAGAAAAGTATAGCCCGTTTAGAAGCACCTTATACTAAACGAACCAAACCACCGAAAGAACCCAAACAGAATTCCAATTCCTGGTGCTTCACTTTCACTCATTCATTTTTGACACTTGGCTTTATTTGTCAAATTACCACCATGGCGGCCGCATTGCTGTCAAATAAGAAATTCCAGAAAATTATTAGAAATAATATCAAATTTGGCAGATCTTTCGCCACTAGTCGATCAGTACTAATAAATAAACCTCATCTGAATTTACTATGCAATCAATGGGCGGCCACAAGCAATTGCAGGGTAAGAATTCGGCACTGAATACTCGCTGGCTACTAACATATTTCTTTGTAGTTTTTCTACTTTAAATCCCGAAATTCATGTCTTCTGATTGATTCTATGCGTTGCAGTTTTACTCATCAACCCCTCCAGCAAATACTTCAAATGGAGATACCGCCAAAAATGTTTTAGCAGCCGTATTGGCAAACAAATCAAAGACTGGAAAAATACCATATTTTGGTAAGTGAATAACCTGATACTGATTAGAGCTGGTCATTTTAAGGTTTCTAGACATCATAACCAATCATAATAACTTTAGATTTATTGTTTGTTTTGTATTACATAATAACTTGACCTTGTTTGCAGAAGTGTTAATTTCCTCTGTTGAAATTGCTTACAGTTCATTTTATAATAATAAAGTGTCATAGTTCTTTCGAATAGGGACTAAGTCAGCCCGCTATCAATTCTCAGGAATATGGGAGTAAATTCTGACCCATATCATAGTCCAAATACAAGTGTATTCATAATAATATTTATGACCCCTCATACATAATTTTTACTGAGACTGGCTGTGTCGTAGAAAAGTTATGCACATTTTTAAAATTCATGAAAGTATATTTTGCAACGTTATTTAACTTAAGGTTTTCGTTCATAGATCTTGCTTTTTATGTGGTTCGTATGGAGATTTTTTTTTCATACTGGCACAATGCCCTTTTGTTTTTCGTATAGTGCAAGTCTGGATTTCTGACATTAGTGTGGTCAATTGTATGAGAAAACAATAGACAATCATGCAAGCTTTTAAAAATTTATCCATGATAAAATAGGTATCAGTTAAATACGTTTTGTCTATGCAAATTCTAAGTGATACAGTGCGATCTAAAAGAGTAGAAAATAAATTAGAGTGTTGCTGTCGTTTAGATGGCAACACGAATACTACGACGCAAATGGTCTTAATCCTTGCATTTAGCAATTAAAATTTGTTGAAAACGTAGGTGTCATTCATTAGGTAATTTATCATCTTTTCATTATCATAAATTAATCTGACCAAAAATAGTAGAAATTCATTATCAAGAAACGAAAATTTACTGTAAACTGGCAACTCCTTATGAATGTTGCTTGTAGACTAAATTAATTTATGATTACAAAAGTAATCTCATATTCTGATTATTATCGTAATCATTTATTCTTAAAAATCATAGATATACTTTAGCTTAACTAGTTTACTAAACTACTTCTAAAAATAAGCCAATAAAATATCATAGTCAACAAATTAGGTACATGTTTTCTGATTGCGTGTACAAATTGAAATCATCCGATTGTTATAAGGTCTTCCTTTTCTTTTTTCTGCGGGAGTTTTGAATATTCTTTTGTTATGCTAGTAGAACTTGATGATCTTGGAGGTTCTTTGATAATTGTCTGAAACATTGGGCAATCCCACTTGAAATTCGGCTAAATAACGAATGAAATCTTTATCAATCACTTGTCTTGTTCCACTGCAATTTGTTTTCCCATGTTGGATTACACTAAACACCTTAATAAACATTAAAACAGTTATTTTAATGTAAATTTCGTTGAAGCCCCCAATATTTATTTACATGTGCATGACATTTTGAACAGATTTGACATTGGTTTCATATTGCCAGAGCAAAGGTTTAGTTAAGTTCCATATTAATTAATTTCTACTCTTTTCGGTCCAGCTGTACTTATTGAAATTTTTTGAACAAACTAGGTACCTATGTATTAGTGATTTTGTAGTAGTAGGTGTAAATTCATGATTTTATAGTAGTAGGTGTAAAGATTGACAAAAATTGGTGAAATTTTACAAGTTTCCACGCTTCAGAACTAAAAAAAATGTTTAAGGCAAATGTGGACACATTTGTGTCTTGTATCAGATACAAGCTATCGATGAATATTTGATTTCTATAGAACCTGTATGAAATAATCCACTCCCTGCGCATATGTAAACATTTTTTGTGTCCAGTTGCTCCCACTTAACACATACTCATTGACAATAAAAAAGTGATGGTGTGCCATGTCGCATCGGCAATAAAAAGTGTCTATGTTTGTGCAGCCCCTAAACCTCAAAATGTTTTGTTGGGTTAGCTTAATTTATTAAATTCCTAGGTCAGCTATTTTTGTTTTTGACATATCATATGTAATTTTTTTTGACCTTTATGTTTTTGTATATAATACTTGGTTGGAATGCAGCTCTGTACTCCCTGTATTTGTTCCGCTTCACCATTCCTTTCCTCACCTATACCCAATCCTGTGTGACACTTTAATACTTACACTGATTCTATAAACTTCATTATTATATCACTATTATTATTATTAGTACATTGCAAGTTTTGTCTCTAGTAATAAAGAGCCCTGTTTAGTAAAAGCTTTTTTAACTAAAGAAATAAATATGTATATTTATATAAGTCTCTGTGTATTAAAAGATAAAGTAGTTTGGGTTGTGCGTTTCCCCACCTGTACTTGTGTACGATATAAACATACATCCTTCCTTTTCCAAAATAAATCCATATTCTCCCCTCCCCTAGGGATCCTCAAAAGAGACTGCTTTCACCCAGGTGCCTCTGTTTTGTCCCGTGAAGATATAAACCTGGGCAATGCGAAGCCGGTTTCCGGTATGGACATGATCAGAGGGATGCTGGAGTATATTTGGCCAAAGGTAAGCATACTTTACATTTTTGGCCACCTTTTGACACCATCACAAACACTATGATTAGAGATGATTGATAGACAGATTCTCCTAGAGGAGAGAGGAATCAAATCTTTCTGTATATCAGTCTACTAGCTGGGTAGAAACCTTAAGGCTGAACGAATCGCTCATCTCTCCATACAAACGTGGAAGGGTAACTACAACGCTGTTTGTTGTTGACCATCCAAAACTAAGCATAATGTCAATTTAATGACGAGCATTATCTGTGTCTGTATACACCCGAAACCGTAAAAAAAGTATTAATAAAAAAATACAAGCTTCTAAACTTTCGTATTTCAACACCGATTTTAGCCCAACTTTGGACGAAAATAAATAACATACGGAGATAGAAAACTCTAAAATAAAGCTTGTGCCGACATAGTTTAGTTATTCAAAAGTTGAAGTAAATTTATTTTGAAATGATACTCTCAATAGTTTTTCTATAATAACCCTTGTGCTAAAAGTCTTTTCGCATTTTTTTACGCGGTTGTTTTACGTAAAATTTATTTGCCTTACATCAAGCGCGCGAGAATGTCTATTATGTCAGATGAGATGGCATACATTTAGGCCGCGCCCACTGATGAGTTGGACCGAACGACTCGTGCAGCCTTAAGGCGCGTTGCTCACTGGACATAATGTATAGTCGAGGCGCTGTCTGGAGGGGCGGGCGCTCAAACAACAACCTCAACAGCCTGTATTGGTCCACTGCTGGACGCAGGCCTCCCCCTGATAAGCGCCTTGTTGGCTTTAATCTCATGGGGGTAATGCCCATAATCCCCACGCTGGGCATGCGGGTTGGGGATCGCAGTTCGGTGATAGGAATGTTCTGCAGGGGGCGCTGCTGCCCGCCCCCGGTGAATATCCCTTAGTCGCCTCTTACGACACCCGCGGCACAGATATAATAATACTATGCCCGCGGGAAGAATTGTGGTGGTGCAAATTCTAAGCCAGCACCACACAGCTACAGCTCAAACAACAGCGACGCGCCATATCTATGTTTTCAAATGAATAAATGACAGTGCGCTCATAAAGTAGGTATAATAGGGTTGCATCACGGGCGAGGTGAAGGTGAAGTGGCGTCGAGGCGGGAGTGTTTCCCCAACCCGTGTCGTGACTCCCTCTCGCTACTTGGGATCGGAAGAAGCATACGTCGCACGCGCCTCGGCACCACAAAGGGATCACGCCTCGTCCGTGCTGCGACGGCTTACGCTGCTGCCTCTACTTCGTCTCGACTTACCAGTGAACCACGCCTAAATGTGCTTGTGTCTTCAGTAATAATAAAATAAATAAATAATAATTAATTCTGGACAATTCACACAGCATTATCTAGCCCCAAGCTAAGCAGAGCTTGTGTTATGGGTACTAGATAACTGATATACTTAGGTAATACAATATACTACATAGATAGATATTTTTTGTTATACATAGAAAACACCCAGACCAATGGAGAAACCAGACCAAATTTGTTCCGAGGCTGGAATCGAACCCGCAACCTCCTGCGTCGCAGTTGGACCTTCGCCCGCTGCGCCACGGAGGTCGTCAAATCAGTAATATCCTTGGTTATGCAAGCCATGAGGGTCCATAGGGTGGTAACACCCTAATGACTATTCTATTGTTGTACTATGAGTCGAAACTCCTTACCAGTTACACAGTCGCCGTAGCCAAAATCGGATTAGGCGACATCATCATAATCTTGTCATCCGAGCCCCAATGCACCTACTGCTCAGTATAGGTTTTCTCTCAGTTGCGCCAAGTCTATCCATTACTCTGATTTACAATGTGAGTTTATTCTTAACCCAACCAACCTTTCAGGACAACAAAATGATCAGAGACCGAGTAGTGCTATCCCTCGCACTGCTGATGAGCGCCAAGATAATGAACGTGACTGTTCCCTTCCTGTTCAAACTAGCAGTGGACTCGGTTAATACGGGCCATGACGCTATGCTGGGGATGAGTACTGTGCCTCAGGCACTGGGGACTATGTCCTTCAGCTTGTTAGTTGGATGTGAGTATCGTTAATCTATTGTTTTTTTTGTGAATGTTGTTCGACACAGGATAGACTTTAACCAAGAAGGACCAGCTTTGGAGTCCAATTAAATAGATTGCCGTGCTATCAGGGTGCCTGACATCTGATTAGTGGACAAGGTTTTATTGGATGTTTATTTTTTAATAAAGATGATTTCTAGTTTGATGAACTGTCCACTTGAGATCCATTAAGTTGCCGCTACCGAAATTTTATGATTTGCCAATTAATAAATGCAATATTTACTAGCTTTGCCCGCAGTCTCCCAGTAGTACAAGTCATTTGGTGTTCTGGATATCTATGTATAATAAAAAAAAAAAATCTATGTAGTGTATTGTATTAAGTATATCAGTTATCTAGTACCCATAACACAAGCTATGCTTAGCTTGGGGCTAGATAATGCTGTGTGAATTGTCCAGCATCATTTACCTATTTATTTATTTATTTACCGAGATAAACGGTAGCCTCTAATGTTATTTAGGTCAAGAAATACATCAATGCAAAATTTCAGTTCGCTCCACTCCTTTGCTTTGCCATTAAATAATATCATCAATCTATTCGAACGTTTTCCTTTATTAAATTTGTGTGATATGCTTTCAGACGGCCTAGCCCGCGCTACAGCGGCCGGTTTCAACGAGCTCCGCAACGCAGTGTTCGCGAAAGTGGCGCAGCACTCCATCCGCAAGCTGGCATGCAACGTGTTCACGCATCTCCACCGGCTGGACCTCAGCTTCCATCTCGGACGGCAGACCGGGGGCTTGTCCAAGGTAACATGCTGAGACCTCTCGTGTTCTTACTTTATTGGAGGGACAGGCCTGGTTTGACCTAGAAACGGATGGAGGATTAAGTAAACAAACGAAGTTCCTTCTTCACTTCATCTTTGCACCTAAAATCTCAGATGACGTTACTAGTAACGCCATTTACGCTTTCGGTAGGCAGATGTCACAATTTGATCCAATTAGATGAGCATTTACATAAAAATCAGCCACTCAAGCCACAAGTGCTGAAATGTAAGAGCGATTCATAAATCGAGCTGGAATAGACCATTCGAGTTACTCAGATTTTAGGTGGAAAGATGAAGTGAAGAAGGAATTTTGTTTACTTCAAGCCACAGGACCAGAGGCGGCGTAAGACAAAAGCCGGTGCCGGTCTATTGTGTCGAGAAAAAGACCCAGATCAAGGTTGATGCGTCAGGATAGTCTGTCAGGACGTGTTTTTTCACTGGATTAGTCGACTACGCTGAACTAAACCTGACATTAAATAATGCTGAACATTTCACACTACACCAGCTAGGGCCAAATTTGACGTAAAATGTTTGTAAACAACTCACTTGCTTTGGCGCGGCGTCGAGATTCAGATATAAGTAATATTTTTTAACAAAGGATCTCAAATCGACAAGTAATGTAAATTCCGTATGAAAAGACGCGGTAACAGAGTGATTTTTAGGTAAAGTACAGGGGGTTTGTTTACAAATCGGAGTTGGCTAGTGTATAGCTCCAAATTTAATAATAATAATAATAATAATAATGCTGGACAATTCACACAGCATTATCTAGCCCCAAGCTAAGCAGAGCTTGTGTTATGGGTACTAGATAACTGATATACTTAATACAATACACTAACTACATAGATAGATATTTTTTATTATAGATAGAAAACACCCAGATCAACGGAACAAATTTCTGCAGATCGTACACAAATTTGTTCCGAGGCGGGAATCGAACCCGCAACCTCCAGCGTCGCAGGCGGACCTTCGCCCGCTGCGCCACGGAGGTCGTCAATTGAGTAAAACCTGTGTTTTGGGTAAAAGATGAATGATAAAATGTAATCTTATTGACAGACGATAGACCGTGGCTCCCGCGCTATCAACTTCGTGCTATCCGCAATGCTGTTCAACATAGTGCCGACCGTGTTCGAGCTGGCGCTCGTCTCGAGCATACTCGGACTGAAGGGAGGGCTTGCTTTCACAGGTATTTATATGTTTTACACAGACCAGCGATCGCGGCGTGAGACACCAACACAGCCCGAGGATTTCGGAGCCGATTATGGCGGTTGTATGCGGCACACTAGCGCCGTCACCTATTTTTACTTATAATTACGTTAAACATAAGAATTCTCAAATATCCAACGTACAGTTTATCTTAAGCTTTTTTTAATCCCTCTGACATAGTTTAGTTTCGTATAATTTAGACAGAGAAGCGAAAACAGAGTTCGAGTTGCTCTTGGTGGCCACCAAGAGCAACTTCGCTGTTCTGCATAAAGGAAATAAAAAAACGATTAAACTGATTATCATACGCTTAATAGTTTTTATCTACACTAATGTTATAACATTCTACTTATGATTCCAATACTTGACTTATAATTACTACTGTTATAGCGCAGATAACAAAACACTCAATTTAAGCAATTTCACATGATGGTATAATATCCACATCGATATCGTAAAATCTCATTATAACATCAATAAAACGCGACCAATTAACAAGGCGAGCCTTATGTCAAAATCCTCATACAAGTTGTATAAAATTTTGATATTAGGCTGGCTTTTGAAAACAGTTGGGTTATACGTGAAAACTTCGTCGAAACTACTTTTGAATCTGCCTAACCCAGCGTTGTACACGGGGCATTGCTTCCGGCGCACCTCGGCGACCCTTCTCATAGATAGCGGTGGTGATTTGACCGCACTGAAACGACACGGGGGGTGGAAGTCTTCTACTGTGGCTGAAAGCTACATTGATGAGTCTTTAATGAATAAAATTCAAGTCTCAAATACGATCTTGAACAGTATAGAAAACAAGACGAATGAAGTAATTATAAATATTCCGACTCCGTCTACGAGCTCTACTGCTTGCCCCGCGGCCGCTACAGCTGCTGGATCAATAATTAACATTAACTTTCAAAATTGTACCATCCAAAATTTGAAAAATTATTATAAATAAACTATGGTCAGCTTTTACTCTTGTTGTTTGATTAATTGCATTAGTGAAGATAAAGTAGTGTATGCAACTGCATATAACACGGGTATATAAAACACTCGTTACTATTATACTTCATTATATGACAGTTGCATAAACTACTATTTTATCTATATATAGTCTATCTATAGTAGTCTATATGGTATCATAAACTGTACAATGGACTTAAAAAAAATATTTGACTAAAGTAATTATAAGAAAGGAAAGGCACCGTCAGAAACTAGTTACAAATAAGTTAATACTTTATTCACCAAAAATAAATTACAATCAAATAATAGAAATAAATTAGAATTAGTATTTACAGTTGAAACAATTGAGCTAACTGCAGACTGTTGCAAACAATATACCTTTTCTAAGTGTACATTTATTGTATTTAAGGAAATAAAGAGTTTTTGATTTTTACCTCAAGTTGAGATAGATTGTTTAAAACCCTTTCAATAGGTAACCCAGTCGAATGGGTTTTGAAGGGGTTATCCCCAAAAGCGGGTTATTCATTGAAAGTGTAACCCCTAAGGATAGGGTTTTAAAACAACCTCTTCAAAAAACCCTATCGAAAACCCCTTCAACAGGTAACCAAATCAGTCCCTGACCTCAACTAATCCATATTTACAACTAGTTTATGACCGCGGCTTCGCACGCGTTGTTACTATTGAAACGTTTAAAGGTGGTTTCTATCCCATAGGAACTGAATTATGGGATAAAAAGTAGCCTTTGTTTGATTCCAGTATTAGAATTACCTGTATAATTTTTTTTAGCCCGATCCGTTCAGTACTTTTGGTGTGAAGAGGTAACAAACATCCATCCATCCATCCATCCAAACTTTCGCATTTATAATATTAATGTGATAGTGTGATTGAAACCTAATTACATTATGTTGCAGGTCTGGCCTTAAGTTGCGTCGGCGTATATGCCGTGTTTACGCTCGCCATCACACAATGGCGGACCAAGTTCAGAGTGTACATGAATAAGGCTGAGAACGACGCGGGGAATAAGGCGATAGACTCCTTGATCAACTATGAGACTGTTAAAGTAAGTTGTTGATTGATTATCATCGCCTTTGATAGTCCACTGCTGGACTCCGCATTCTATTGAGCAGCTACAGAACAGCACGTAAAAGCTGGTATGGAGTGCTTTGTAGGTTGGATTTTTGGGGCGTATCTAAAACGACTTTCGAAGAATAACTCCATAATTTTTATTTTTTAACCGACTTCAAAAGTTCACAAAATGAGGGGGTTCTATATTCGGCTGTATTTTTTTTATGTGTATGTTTGTCGATTTCTCCGTCAATTATGGATCGATTATGAAAATTATTTCCCTATTGTATAGAGAATGATCCCGAATTGGTTACATAAAAATATTATTCACGAGGGATTCGTTTTTGTCCCGCAAAGCTTAAACAAGATCCGTCAAGTGCGAGTGTAACTCGCGCGCCGAGGGTTTCGAACGTTTATCAACAAATATGTACCAAAAGTACCGGTTAGAGACTTTGCAATTTAACGAATTCCTAAGAATAGTAGCTAGTAGTAGCATGGTTCGGTTAAAGTGGGTAGTGGAAAATTTTCGACTTTTTTCAAAATATTTCAAAAAGTATGAAACCTACAAAAATTTCAAAAACTCTTTTGAATGTCCAAGCCGATACCTTTTATTTGATACCCCACTAGGGGGGGTAGAGTTATGAGTTATAGCGGGTATGAGTTATTACTTAGGGAGGGAAAAAAGGACAGACAAAGCGAGACCATAAGGGTTTCGAAACCGATCTTTGATTTATTGATTTATTTATTCACTACGATTAATCTCCTACTGTGAAGCAATGAACAAGTAATTTACACAAACACTACGGTTCAAGTTGATATGAAACCAACTTAGTTTAGAATTGTCAGATATCTAACGTTATATATTTGACGACCGATGTGGCGCGGCGGGCGAAGGCCCGCCTGCGACGCAGGAGGTTGTGGGTTCGAATCTCGCCCTGGGATAAATGCCTGTACGATCTACAAATACTTGTTTCGGGTGTTCATAAAAATATCTAACGATGTAATGTATTATATTATGTATATCTGTCGGTAATAAATAACACAAGCTCTGTTTAGCTTAGAGGGCTAGATGATGCTGTGTGGATTGTCCATAATTATTTATTAAATCATGTATTTTTCAGTACTTCAACAACGAAAAGTACGAGCTTCAGAAGTACGACGCCAGCTTGAAGAACTACGAGTCAGCCTCACTGAAGACCGCCACCAGCCTAGCGCTGCTCAACTTCGGCCAGCACGCCATCTTCAGCGGCGGGCTCAGCATCATCATGGTGATGGCGGCCAACCAGATTGTACAGGGTAACGTTTCCTACTACATACTATTATTTGCCTACATCCATTGTCAATAGCGCCATCTATCGTCTTGACTTTTGAACTAATGTCTGGATCAACATCATATCGAGAACACTCAAAGACAGCATCAATCGTCTAAGAACTTTAAAAGACACAGGCTAGATGGCGCTAAGAAGGCACAAAGAGACCGATTACGATACCTTGATCACGCAAACGCTTGATTCCACAACATTTGACTAATAAAGAACAACTATTGGTCGGACGACCCGGGTTTTGGGACCAGGTGGGTCCTTCCGGAGCAAGCAAGATCTGGCATACCCGTATAACTGCCAGTCCAGTTATTTGGAGGTTAAAAACTATGTTACGGCAAGCAAGTCTTTATCTTTCACAATTTGTGGACAGATGTCAGTAGACAAGGTCATGTCTAGGCTGTCCATGCTATGAAGAGACAAGGAGAGCTTTGCCCCTTGTCCTTCACGACTGCACTGCTAACCTTGCTAAAATTCCCAATTCAAAATGGAATTTTAACCTAATTCTTATTTCGACCTTACTGGCTAGCGAATAGGAACTATCCAAACTGCATCGCCAACGTGAGCCAAGAATACTCCAATAATTCTAGAGACCCCGTTGGATTTTGAAACTAATGGCCATTATAATTAGACGGTTAATAATATTACGTCGTGGTAGTCAGATTATCAGTCTAGATCAGTGGCCTTCATCAACAGCCTTTTACCGGTCCACTGCTAGTTCCTCCCCTGATAAGCACCCTATTCGCTCCTATCATGAAAGGGTACTGCAGGTCGGTGGTGGATCTATTGTGCAGAAGAAGCTGTTGCCTTCCCCTTGGTGATTTCCTTTAGTCGCCTCAGTATAAACAATTTTATTGTTAAGTGGTCAGTTTACACACACCTCTTAAAACACCATCTGGAAGAGCTGGGGTGGTGCAAATCGGAAGCCTGCACAACACGGTCGGGTTCTAATATCCGTCCATTCTAGGTCTAACATCCAAGTTCCCTCCCCGCAGGTAACATGTCAGTAGGCGACCTCGTGATGGTGAACGCACTGCTGTTCCAGTTGTCCATCCCGCTCGGGTTCCTGGGCTCCGTGTACCGCGAGGTGCGGCAGGCGCTCATAGACATGCAGACCATGTTCACACTCATGACTGTAAAGTCCAAAGTCAAGGTACCTATTTTCACATTAATAAACTAGTTTTCCGGTGCGCGACCTGCTATACTTCTAGTCCCTCGGTTCAGTCGAAAACGTACCCTTATTAGTAGTTATGTAAAATTTATTGCATTGCGGCTCGCCGCGCTGGCATATCCGACATCTTGTTATTCCAAACGCCATTAAATTGCGACCTTACTAAAAGGCCGCCATCTTGAATTTCGTAACAACACTTTTCTGCACATTTTGATCCACTTGCTGATTTGCCGTTAACTAGCACTGCTTACATACCCGTAAGACAAAATGCAAAAGCAAAGCGAATCTATTCCTCTTTCAACGATTCAGAACTTTCGTTCATTGTGATGCTTTGTTGTCGATGTCAGAGGGTTACCTACCCACCTTATTTGTACTGGAAGAATAAGGTTCTCGCCTGCAGTTAGCTGATTTGTAAATATGTACTAGTTCTCATTTGTTAACATTAACATTAAGCTACAATTTATAGAGTCGCAATCTCTAATTGACAACAGCCAAAAATGGCCAAGCGCCGTTCTACATACCTGTACATTTTTATTAAATGTTAGTTATTAATTAGTTCACAATGGTATTTACTCGAATTTAGACGTTATCTAGCTTGCATAGTGTTCAATGTCGCTTGTACGCAATGTCATCATAATACTCACTCAAGAGCAGGCGTTACTCTCGTAGCAATGTAGGGCAAGACTATTTCTTTCTCTTTTACGAAAAGAGATACGCCATCGAAGCGCTGCGGTCGGGTTGTGAGCATTTTATTTTGCTAAGAAAATGAAAACTATTGAAATTGAAATAGAAACACGCACTGTGGATAGATACATAAATTCGTAAATTTGTTATAATATATACCTAAAATATGAAACACTGTCCATTTTACGCACGTATCTGTCGTTATTTGTGGACGTTGTAGGCGGAATTCGATTACCTTACAACAAAAAAAAAATCGGGGCAGTAATTTTTTGTCTGTTTGTGAGATTGTAGCTGATTATAGCTCTATGGATTGTATATTACCCCCCATGAGATAAAAGCCAATAATGCACTTATCAGGGGGAGTCCTGCGTCCAGCAGTGGACCAATATAGGCGATTGAGGTGAGGAGGTGAGATTGTAGCTCAATGGTTAGTAAATAATATTATTGTGATGATGAAAGCGCTCTCATACCAGGAAGTGGACAGGGCGCCCCCTCTAAAAGTGGACGTCCATACATCCACCATCGAGTTCAAGGACGTGAACTTCAAGTACATCAACGGCAAGCCCATCCTCAACAACCTGAGTCTGACGATACCCGCGGGCAAGAAGATTGGGATCGTCGGCGGGAGCGGCAGTGGGTATGTCTTATGAATACTTACTATACAAAGAAGAATTCAAAACCCTCGGCGACTTTAATATTAAAACTTTGTTCACAAAGAAAATTACAGTCAAATAATAGAAGTAAATTTGAACTAGTGTTTACAATTGAAACAATAAGTAACGATTTTAGTTGAGAATGCAGATTTATAGAGCTAAGAAATCCTTGTGTTAAGGATTTCTTAGCTCTATAAATCTGCATTCTGTGTGTAGTGCAAAAACTTTTGTTCTACGACAAAAATTGACGAACTTATGACCAAATTACTATCGAAGGTGACTGAGTGACCGCCGCGATCTCTGTGACCTCACTGCCTCGGTCGCCACCAGTTAGCCGTAGCCGTTTGTTTGCTTATTTGTGACTTTGAAACAAATTAAGTGTCTGATTTGTGTCTAATTCACCTTTTAACCGTCGAATGGTAAAGTAAGAGTGCCGGCTGCGCTGCGCTTGGTTCGCTCGGCCGAGTCAGTGACGTCACACACACGCGCGTAATTTGATTATACCAGCAGTAACGGCGTAATTTTTATAATTTAAAGGCAGGATTAGACAGGGTCAGTAATTACTCCGAATTCGAGACAAGTGAGCGCTAACTCGAAAAAACCCAATGTAGATTGATTTGAAGTCAGTGCAGCGGTAGGAAGTCAGCGCCGACTTAAGCGTAAACTGCGAAGCGAAGACGAGACCCGATAAAAATGACTGAGGTTCCGAAACGACATCCCTGAAGCCAAAAATATCGGCGTTATTTCTAGTTTTACACGTGTGCTCACCGTAAAGAACTTGCTACGACTACTGACTTCATGTAAACCGTTAAAGTCAGTGTTCGCGCCGGCACAGACGCCGCTACTGACTTGTGTACTGACCCGTGTAAATCAGCCTTAATACGAGTATCTTCGTAAGTAATGGTCCAATTTGGATAATTCGAAAAGATATATCATTCTTAAGTCATAAAGAATAACGTTGATACAATTGATATTGCTGTAACTTTACAAATCCAAATTCATTTACAAAAGTACTGAAAAACCTATAAATTAAAAGCAATGAAATGTTGTTGATAGGATGAGTAATTAACACGACTGTAGTTGGTTCTGTACTGCATGTTTATTGAAGAAAAACCAACAGCTTTTTATACAAGAATAACCTCTAATTTGGATTTATTAATTCCTTATCTTTGTAATTCGATATGCTTAATATTTTAACATAAAATGATTATCTATTTTCTTATTTAAAGATTTTCCGTAAGTAATCCGATATGTTTGAGACTTAATAAAATATAAATCTATTTTCCTTATTTCTAAGTAGGTCATTGAGTGACGTACATTAGGAATGTACCTACACTACAGCAATAAAATTCAAATGAAAACAATTAAGTACTATCAAAATATGTACAAATACATAACAAAAAAATTAAATAATAATTAATTCACAATCGATTAAAACATCACTAGACGAAATCATTATTATATTTTTCGATTAAACAATTTTTAAGCGATTTAACAATTACATTGTAATGCGATTTTACTTGTAAACTCAAGAGAGATTTTCCCCCGCTGCCAAGCGAGGGCTGAAGCGGTAGCATCACAATTACTCTTACCGTGTAAAGTTTTCGAGTTATTCTCTTGCTGTTATTCGTTATCGTTATTGGATTTTGTTAAGTTTAGTTCGAACCAACACCTGGTTCGAACAAAACTGAACACGTTAATTCGCCTGGGTTATTTAGATTTGCATTCAAAAATGTCTAGACTCAGGGCTCTGTTCAAATTAAACTCCTACTAATTTACAACTATTTTGTTCCAGGAAATCAACACTAGTGCGACTGCTCTACAGATTCTTCGAGCCACAGTCCGGGCAGATTCTGATAGCGGGACAGAACATCAAAGATTTGGATATGCTTAGCGTGCGGAAATCTATCGCTATTGTGCCTCAGGTACGGTTCAAATTGGAATGACAATAAATTTAGACTTACGGTCCTTATCACACTGGCGATTTGCGAGCGAGTTCCAAGCGAGGCGTTTGCTAGTGCGCAAAGCTCTCTGAGCGCGCGAAACTCGCCGCGTAGACACCGCGCAGCGACATACCCCTTCGACGTTTGCACCCACTTGCAAATATTGCTCCAAAATTGTAACTTTATGGTTTTCGCTTTTTAAGACACGATGATATGATCACACCCATTCTGTTACAGGACTGCGTATTATTCCACGATACGATTCTCCACAACCTACACTACGGCGACCTCAGCAAGTCTGTGGAGGAGGTGTTTAAAGCCTCCAAGATGGCGGAGCTGCATTCCGCCGTGGTGACCTGGCCCAAGGTAACGTACAGCACATATTGGACTAATGTGTACATGCATGGGAGGATGATGATTTGAGAAATATAATTGGCAAACGTAGTGTAGGACGCCCTCCGGCCAGGTAAATGAGTGCATTTAGTGTTCTTTCTGTGTCCGTTGTGCGTATTATGGAAGACGGAACTATCATAGGCATATAGCTCGACAAAAAAAAATTGAAATTAATAGAGGCGCCAATATCAAGTTATATGGCCACTCAAAAATTTACGATTAAAATGTTCTTGATACTTTTTAATTAGGGGTTTTCGTAATGTCAAAATAGTAAATAGTTCGACCAGACTGAAAAAATGGCGCTTTTATTTTGAAATTATTTGGTATAGACCCTTTATTCTTCAGCGAAAGATCCGCGCCATATCGAGTTCTATGGTATATAGGTTTTTTCCCCACATTTGTTGATATTTAAGACAAGTTGTTGAACTGAGTTTTAACCAGTGTTTGGATATTCCAGGGCTACGAGACCCAAGTAGGCGAGCGCGGGCTCAAGCTGTCGGGCGGAGAAAAACAGCGCGTCGCCATCGCGCGCGCCATCCTCAAGAACGCTCCCATCATCGTGTTCGACGAGGCCACCTCCAGTCTGGACTCGCTCACTGAACATGTTAGTATACTAAACCCATAATACTCGTACGCAACTCCGGTCCCAGTATCACGCGATACCTGGGATCGACTGGTCGACGCATCTATACACTAGCCAAACTCCATGTAGAATGTTCGGAAACAAACCGTGGCACAAATAACTAAAACTCACTCGCTTGGCGTCGAGTTTCAGATATAATCGTAAGCAAGAAGGATCTCAAATCGACAAGTAATGTAGTAAATTACCCATTAAAAGACGCGGGAACAGAGTGAATTTTAGGTTAAGAATGGGCGGTGTGTTTACAAACATTCTTTATCGAGTTTGGCTAGTGTATACATACAGGGTGTTTCGTAAACAGTCTTATCCTTGAAACCACGTATGTACACCCCTAAAATAAGACGATACAAGTTAATTTGAAAAATAAAAGTCAATTAGTTTCGATGGAATTTCATAATTCATTTCTCTGCTATCCTACGTGATTTCATGGACACCCTAGTGACCTTATCACGCCGCGCCGCCCGCTCTCGCCTGTAGCCGGCCGGTGGTGTAGGTTAGAACCACTCGAATTTTAGGTACAGTGCGCGTCAGAATTAAGTATCCCCCTTGTCTCTAAAATATTTTCTAACTACTATTCGCTTGTAACCAATTTTCCCATGCAAAAACTAATCACGCCGCCGCTCAGGATCGAACTTCCCACCCATAGCTAGAGATTTGAATTCTCGACAATAAACCAACTGAGCTAATTAGCTCTTATGCACTGCGTCGAATTTTGTCTATGGGCCTAATTAGCCCTTGTTTTTATTCCGAGTCTTACCATTATTTTATTTATTTTATGGATGCGGGTAGGGTTTGATTTCATATCGCTTGTAGCGAACAAAGTAATTGTAAATCGGCTTATTTCGTGTGATTTGTTTCTCCTTAAAAATGTTAGTTTACTAACGAGAGATCGAAATTGTTACTAGTTAACATGTATTTTTTTCGATGTATACAAATTATTTCTGAATAAGTTATCACTATCTGTAATTGAAAGCCGTTCACTGTTTACAAATATTATTTGTTATTAAAATTAAAATTATTACTACGTTACTTAATCTCCATATACTAGTATTTATTGTAAAATGTTGTAGGCAATTATAAAATCAAAATATTTTTTTTAAGTTGTGTTTTTTCATTAAATTGTCATAAAGACTACAAGGAGTAATATTAATTAAAATCTTGCATAATGCAACAAGAATATTTGTGTGCATCAGAATGGCGGGTGTAGGGTAGCGAATCAGCATACAAAAAATGTGGGTCGAATCTACCTTAATTCTACCTAAATCTACCAATAATAAAAATAAAAGTACCTCTTTGAATGCAGAGATATTACGAAAATAAAGTGAGTCGCCAACCTGACATCAGAATGGCGGGTGTATTTCTGTTTTTGAATGAAAAACCAATTGTTTGTGTATGGATTCATTATCATATAAATCTACCTGTTTAGTACCTAAGAATACCATTATCAGAACTTAAATCTAAGGTTTGGCTAATGAGTAATTTAAAATAAAAATAGCCAGCTTCATTGCTATTACTAATTTGAAAGGCGCTTTAAAGCGCCTGGCCTTTTATCAATAGTAATCGGGCTATTTCTGCCTACATCTTACTTGATTTGTATGGTTGTGACTAAATGAATTTCTAAACTAATTTAATACCACTTGATAGATATGAATTCAATAGTCCGGAATAAGATAAAACCTAACGATGGAATATGTACGAAGAAAATAAAACATAAAATTATAATAATTGATATGTATTTTCACAATCATGTTGCTTATTACAATAATTATAGTGAACGACTGATATTTAAATGATATTTTATTTTTTTCCATAAACGAGGCAGTGCAATATCATCGTTTGCTGACTTTTCTTTGATCTAGTGCTTAAATCATCATAGCACGTCCATTTATTTCCTCTATAGCAATGCGCTCTGTAATGTCCAATGCTATTTAGATCGTCTTTTGGTCCTGAAGGTAAAAATTCAATAACACCTATTAAATCATATGCATTAGATTGCAATTTAATTTTCAGTGGCACGTTACTTAAGAAAACAGGTTCATTTTGAAGCAATTCAAAGCCTATAACGTTATGCAGGCAATATGTAAACGTTCGTAAACCATCACAGCTGTTACGGCGACACTCCACAATGTTGTGTTCGTCAGTTAACAAAGATTCTGCGGCATTATTAATTTCCAATATTCCTTTATTGGTGTCAAGTGGCAGAAAAGCTACCTTTCTTTGAACTTTATTGATAGCACAGGAATCATTGGTGCAATTCTCTTTAATATCTGCACTATAGATAACATCGATTAATATTCGCTCAAAAATGTAAGAAACATTACATTCACAACTTATTTCGGTAATGTGTTTTAAATATTTCTTATCAAAGTAATTTTCAAGAATATGGGCTCGGTTTTTGTAAAGAGTCAGTTTTGAAATTTGTTCATCAAGCATGTTTCGTAAAAAAGCACAATAACTATTGTTTTTATTACTGAGAACAGTAGTGTTAACTGCAAAACCATCCGCGCAAGCAGCCGCCATAACTTGAGTTACAGAATCGAAAGCACAAGTATTCTTTAATATTAAATTTTCTACACCAGACTTTGTTGTGATACCATTTTGTAATAATGGAATATATTTCACTTTTGGTTGCACCTTCTTTTTGTCAAGCTTGTTGCTCCCGAATCCTTTCCAATTTTCAAAGAGAGAAGGATTGTCTGCGAAAATTGAGTCATCTGTATGTTCTTCCCTCTTTCTTTTTTTTGTCAGTGATTTCGGCCTATCTTTTTTTGCTTTAAGTGCAACACATTCCTCTTTAGTGATTGCTGATTTAAGTTCTCCAGCAATAAACTCTGAATGTTTTACAATAAATGTATCCACTCTCAGACGATTACTTTTAGTCGCCGTTTTAAAAAGATATCTTTTCAGAGTCTTGAAACTGCTTTCTACGTTCGAAGAGGAGGGGTTTCGTATAGTAGATTGATAAATAGGTACCATTATGTTTGACCACAACGGCAATTGACTAACCAGCTTCGTTAAATAGGGTATCAGCGTTGGCATATAATACAAATTTTCATGACAAGTATTTTCATCTTCATCAGTCAAAGAAATTATTAAATTTTCTTTATCTACTTGGCTAGTGTACCAAGCCGGAACATTAGATAACTCTGTTTTCTCAACATCAAACACAGTCAATTCATTATCAGTCAAATCCTCATTTCTATATCCGTCATCTGGCTTTGGAGTGTTTGGATCCACTTCGCATAATTCTTTGTTCATTTGTAATCTCTTTAGACGCAATTTTGATTCAGCACACCGCGTTCCTTCACCATCATATTTGTTTAAGCTGACTGTTATTAAATTGGAAATGATATCTTTCAAAATATCATACACCTCTACTGTTCTAATGAGAAGAAGACATCTAAAATAGAATGTCCTGACCCTTTCATCAACATTTTTAAAGCAAGATAAATTCAGTAATATCTTTATTAAGTGGCTGACATCAATTCTAATATACGTCTCGTCTGGAGTAGAAATTTGTTCATGTAGCTTATTATAAGAATTTCTAACATAATCCGCTGTAATTTTGAAAGGCGTAAACGCTTTAACAGCTGCTCCAATTAGTGCTGGTGATTGATCAATGACCACTTCATTGGGATTTTTCTTGTTATCAGTCCAAGTTTGTAACCATTTAGTAATACTGTCCATTGTGTGTGTTTCCGATAACATTTGCGTTATTGGCACGCTTCTTCCGTTGTTTTCATCGTACATAACACCAGAGTATAAAAAAATATGATTTTTGTTAGTTACTTCTTTGGTAGGACCTATTTCTTTAAGTAAGCTTCCAGTGGCATCCAAACTTAATATAACTCTGTTCTGTCGAGAATATTCTTTATAATGTCTATCTTGAGCCGCAGACCAGTAATACACATAAAATGGATACAAAGATATGTGTTTCAGAACATCATCATGCGGACTTATCTTGGTCATAATCCATAACGCTAAAATAGGGTTTTCATGGTAATGTGTACTACATTGTTGTTCGTATTTTATCTGTCTTAAACATGCCGTGGTAGGTATGTGTGGAGGTTCTATCTCACCAACATTTATAGTGGAGTCAACTAATTGGCTATGAACCACAATCGCTGACTCATTTTCTAATTTATGAGAAAGGTCTTTTCTTTGTATTGGTGATAATTTCAGCTTCTTGGTTGGGCTATGATGAAATTTCTCATCTAAATCCATGATATTGCCCTCACATTGAGCAATTTTATCAGTAAGCCAATGTATGACAATATTAATTTTAGCATTACATTCAGTACACATTCCGTAGCATGTTATTCGGTCGCCATATTTTACAGAATGCGTTTTAAACGTCCAACTACACGGAACTTTCGTATTATTCCAAATTTCTTCTCGCAACAGATGTGCCCATTCGTGCTTTGGTAATACATATTTCTTTTGATAGTTAATCGTAGGTGACATTTTGTTTCGCACTGTAAGCTTTGTTATAGGCTGAATTTGTTGCCATTTATAAGCATCTAAATAAAAGGTGAATACCTTGGGATGACTGGGTTCTTCATTTTTTTCGATAATTTCACTGCGATCACCTTCGTTTCCACTGGATTCGCTGCTTAAATCTTCAGACGGGTTAGTATCAAAAAAGTAGTTGTAATTTTTTTTCAACGACAAGTAAAGGGATTTTTCGGACATTTTATGGAACAAATCTTTCCCAATTTCACAAAAAATTTGGGCGCACGGTGAAGGTAAATCATTTTTTATTTCAAAATAGTGTTTATATTTCACAAAAACTTCTTTTTGGTCTTCTAATTTAACGACACTCTGTTTTCCTGCTTGTCTCTTCATTCCAATTTTCTCAATATCCACAATATAATAATACACACAGTGAACCACACATCTCAACCAGATAAAATGTCCAAGTATCAAAAATAACAGCTTATCTCTATACGTTCATTTTCATAAATACCCTCAAATAGTAAAATAAAATTGTAAATACACCTACAGCATGCATGTCCAGCATTTTTTTAATATTATGTGTGTAAAATATATGTCGTTCACTATTGTAAGAAGCAACATTAATAAATAAATAAATAATAAATAAATAATGCTGGACAATTCACACAGCATTATCTAGCCCCAAGGCAAGCAGAGCTTGTGTTATGGGTACTAGATAACTGATATACATAATAATATACGAGTACATAGATAGATATTTTTTATTATACATAGAAAATGACCAGAACACCCTGAACAAATACCTGCAGATGGTACAAATATTTGTCCCGAGACGGGAATCGAACCCGCAACCTCCTGAAGAATACCTAAGAATACTTTACAATTATTTTAATTAAATGTTTTATGTTTTCTTACATTTCATCGTAAGGTTATATCTTATTCCAGACTATTGTCTTCATATCTATCAAACTAGACGATCGCCTCGCGGTTTCACCCGCGTAGTTCCCGTTCTCGTGGGAATTCCGGGATAAAATATAGCCTATGTCACTCCCTGAAAAGTAAACTTCCTAACGGTGAAAGAATTTTTCAAATCGGTCTAGTAGTTTCGGAGCCTATTCAATACAAACAAACAAACAAACAATCAAATCTGTCCTCTATATAATATTAGTATAGATTGTATCAAATTAGTTTAGAAGTTTCATTTAGTAACAAACATACAAATCAAGTAAGATATTATAGGCAGAAAGAGCCCGATCATTATTAATAAAAGGCCAGGCGCTTTAAAGCGCCTGGCAAATTAGTAATAGCAATCAGTTAGCAATTTTTATTTTCAAATTACTCATTAGCCAAACCTTAGATTTAAGTTCTGATAATGGTATTCTTAGGTACTAAACAGGTAGATTTATATGATAATGAATCCATACACAAACAATTGGTTTTTCATTCAAAAACAGAAATACACCCGCCATTCTGATGTCAGGTTGGCGACTCACTTTATTTTCGTAATATCTCTGCATTCAAAGAGGTACTTTTATTTTAATTATTGGTAGATTTAGGTAGAATTAAGGTAGATTCGACCCACATTTATTCTATGCTGATTCGTAACACTACACCCGCCATTCTGATGCACACGAATATTTGATAAAATAAAACAAAAAGAAACACCACTGACGAGTATTGAACCCTGTCACACATTTCGTGTATTAATTTGGCTGTTACTGCCGCTGAGCCAAGATATTACCTATGGACCTTCTCGAAATTATGTGTCCGTTTACCAAAACAAAAATGAAATAAAATTAGCAATTATAAAAACATTGCATTTTAGAGATACAACACATACAATTTTGTTTGAATCGTCAAAAAATGTCAAAAGAAAATGCAAAATTATTAATAACATGTAGTTTTAATCTCAAAATCTCCAACGTTCGGCGGCAGGATTAGAACCCACATACATAGAGAGAGGGGGTTACATAACTGAAGCCGTCTGTACCTACAACTTGTGATGGAACTTTCCCTTCATACTTTTCCTGGCTTAGGACAGCCAAAAATAGCTACTCTAGCACATTTGCCAGTAAGTAGGCTAAAGTAAGTAGGTACTTTTGGCGTATTTAAAAAGTTCATCATCAATCAAGTTTTATGTACAATTCAATTAAAATTTACAGCTTTATGTACAGTCTGATTTACTCACATTAGGCATAAAATGTTTTGAACTGGCCGTAGGCACGTAGCCTTTGTGTAGCCGCTAGGATCGTTTCCCGGCTTGGCACACGTTGTTCTGGGAACCGCTCTGCGTACATCGTACGAGCCAAGTTCATGTTGTCACCAGCTGGCATAAAGTCGCACCATGTCAGTCCACTGTTCATTTGTGAACGACATCGTCACTTCTCTACTTAACACAATACGCGAACTAATCGGCACATCACAAATTAGCACGGAACGCGTCGTGACGTGCTCACTACCTAGCACACGGGCCGCGACTGACGAGCGCGCGAGCGGGTCTTTGTTAGAAACCGACAAAGCAGGCGGCGTAGGTATAAATGTAGGGTGAAATGCTTTTATGATGTATGAGGATATTTTTTTCAAAATTATGTTAAAAAAAGTTTCGTTTTTTCATCGGTTTTGGGCTCTGCTTATGATTCTGAACTTCTGGTTTCAAGGATAAGACTGTTTACCCTTACACCCTGTATATTAGAGCTGCGTGTGTATTAAACAAATCAATAGATTCGGTTTCAATATCATATATTCGAGTCATCATATAAAGCTAAAGCATGGTGTAAATTCTAAGCCGGCACCACACAGGTGCCGGCTTAGAATTTACACCACCCCAATTCTTCCAGCGGGTGTCGTAAGAGGCGACTAAGGGGTATCAACCGGGAGCGGGCAGCAGCGCCCTCTACAGAACAATTCTACTACCGAACTGCGATCCCCAACCCGCATACCCAGCGTGGGGATTATAGGCATTATCCCCATGAGATAAAAACCAGTAAGGTGCTTAACAGAGAGAGGCCTTTTATGTATTCGGCGAGGAAACCAGAATTATGTCGGACTCGACGCCCTGAGAAGGACGTAATACCCACTGAAAACCTCTCCGGTGTCCCTCTCTCGCCATTTTCGCCTCCTCTCTCCGCGGCCCGACTGGCGTCCCCTCTTCCTCCTATACATGGCCGGCGAGCCCACCGATCCACACACCCGCCGATTCCCATTCTTCCGCCACCTTTCCTCACCCCGATTAAGACACAGAGAGGACGACACGATTAGGACTCGGGGAGAGGCCTGCGTCCAGCCAGTGGACCAATATAGGCTGTTAGGAGGCTGAGTTGTTTAATTACAACCATTCTTTGTTATATTCCAGGCGATCCTCCAAGCGCTAAAAGCAGCGACCGTGGGGCGCACCTCCATCTGCATAGCGCACCGGCTCTCCACCGTGGCCGACGCGGACGAGATCCTGGTGCTGGAGAAGGGAACCGTCTCGGAGCGCGGCACGCACCAGGAGCTGATCGCGAAAAAAGACTCCTTGTACGCGAGACTCTGGGAGAAGCAGAAGCACGACGTGGTCGATGCTGCGAAATGATACGAGAGGCGTACTTGATGCTAAATCAAAGGTTTTGTTCGCGTTGAGGGTCGAACTCAATCATATAGGTACTGTAAGATGGATCACAAATCGCATAAGACTTTTTATCGCAATCGTTTAAATTCCCGCTCCGCTGTGTTAGCCGTCGCGTTTATCCTTGAATCAACTGTTCAGATAAATTGAAACTTATCGTCCGAAATCCAACAGAAACTCGGTGTGAAATGTTCTGATTTCATACCAATAAGTGATCCACTGCTGGACAAAGATCGTTTCTAGCCTTTTCATTTATTCCGATTGCGAGTCAATATGATGTTTATTTTAATTTAAACTTATCCATACTTAAGGATTCTCCATACCTTTGAGTTTAGTTGTGTAAAGAGTGATGTAGACTAAAGCTGTGCATTTAGTTAGATCCCGATCTATCTGAATCGGAACACTCCATTAAAATGTCCAATGAATAAATTGAAGCTAGCTGAATATTATTCTGGGGGTCTACTCGGAAAAAGGAAAATCGAAGTTGCGTTTTCGTTTTTGTGCTAAACAAACTCTTATATCGCTTGTATAAGATTAGCGTTTGTACGAAAACGAATCAGAAACTTCGATTTCGTTTTTAGCAGGCTCGTAAAGTAAGTACGTTTTGTTTGGAATGATCGAAAATATCTTGCAAAGTTTTGGAAGCAAAACCTGGCTGAAGGTTTTTTTTTTATTTTATGTCTGAAGGTTCTAAAATAAAAATAAACCTTAGGTAGTTAATTTTGGACGAAAAGTCAGAGATTTAATTAGATGATTTTTAGAGAAACCTGTTTTATTAAGCAGTTTGTTAACATGAAATCGTAGTTCCTTGCTCACTAGTGGACTTTTATTGCCCATGTTGTTCTAGCACTCGCACAGATGCTGGGCAGTGAAAGCGTTAACCCCTCATTCATAAACCTCTCCTATCTTTACCAAATCGCTAAAACTCATTTGTTTTCTTCTATAAGTCGAGAGTGAGACAAAACACTGCTTAGCAAATGTTCTAACAGATGTTAATAAGGGGTTTGCCTTGTTTTCTAAATCGACGTGTTCCTACGAATCGCCCACCTTCGGTCAGTGAATAGATCAACACTAGATTCGTTTGAACCATTTATTTTTGATGGTATCCATATATTATAGGCTGCCTCTACCTCATCTAAAAAGTGTGTAATTTGCGTTCTACACCCACTGTACAGCAATGGACGTAATATGTGGGCTAATGACCACGGATGAACGCCGTGGAGATGTTACAAATACACAGGAATGTGCTGCCTTTTTTCTGGTAGGTTTCCTTACCCGTTGTCCTAGCTAGGTGAACGAAAAACGCGACAACGTGACACGAAAATATCAAGTAGTCGTTATATGAATCTGTAGCCTACGTTGTCGCGTTGGTCAGTCTGCGACGAGACACGACGACGTGCGGACTTTTTTTAGCGCGACAAGACGCGACGACGACTTGAAGATGTGTATTGACAACACAGATTACAGAATTTAGATCGCAGAACGTGCTCGGCAATAAGCCAACTATTGAAACAAACGTGGATTATTTCTTAGATTCGGATATAAATGATGAAACCCTCCAAATTTATTTCGCTCTAAATATAATGATGTTTGTTGTCTTCCTTTTTTGTTTACGCAGTTTTTGTATCGATATATGAATCATCTAGTAACAACGCTGTATATTTGCCCATAGTTAAAACGGTAATGAACTGATATCGCCGCGTTTTTGGCTCATAGATGACTAAAAAATAGGAACCACATCGCGTGAAGTATTGGTGCGTTATGTCGTGTAGCGTCGCATCCCTATATGTCGCTTCCCGGCGCTCACTTACGACAACGGGTCCGACAGTCGGCTCTCGGGCTGAGTTGTAGTGGTCTATTATTTCGCCACGACCGAAACTAAACTAAGACCGGTTACTTGCTTAAAAAGTAAAAAGGCCTCTGGGAGACCGGACTAGGGAAAATTAAAATAATATATTTTTGATACATTGGTGTCAATTCGTATGTCGTCAAAACTAAACTAAACCAATTTACAAGCACTAAAAATTATGCCATCCTTTTTATTTTGATCGTTATGAAAGGGACGGTAACGTTTTGAGTCTTGTCAAAATAATTTAGTTTAGTTTTGGCGACTTCTGAATTGACACCGTTATCTATAGATTTTTGATCGTAAAATCGAGTACCGTTGGTATAGATAGCAGATTACACGCATTTATTTTACTTTATATTAATAATGCTTGAACATTGTCAATGCGGCTGCTCACAAAATTATTAAGTTTAACAATTTGTGAGATAAAACTTAGACAATAAAACCTTGAACAGTAACTGATAACTGTCCATTAAAAAGACAAATTTCAACCATAGCGAGACGTAGATAGGTATATTATGTATAGTTCACAAAAGCTCTTGATATTTTCTTTGAACTTAGTGATGTACGTATCGCTATGGTTGACTGCAGTCTTTAATAATATTAATTGAATCATTTATTTTATTTTATACCAAATTGTGATGTCGAGCTAGACTTTAAAATGTTACGAAATGTAAAGTTCTTTTTGTAAATAATATACTGAACTTGTATATTGAATTGTTGTATAGTACATTATTTTGTTTTAAAACTTGGCCTTTTATTGTGTAGATCCTAGTTTTTCAAACTAGTGTGGCAAATATAATCACACGAGTTGTCTTGGAAATGAGCTAAAAGCTAATTAAAAAAAAACTACCAAGTATGAAAACCGTTACTCCTGGGCGTACTTTGACCATAAATATTATTGACCGGTTAAGTTCTGTCAGTGCTGCTGACTGACTGGACCATCTAACCCTAACCAAAATCGATGCCGTCACCAAAAGACAGAGTGCCCAGAATGCTGCAGCATTACCACGTTGAATGGTAATCCTATATAATTACTCTTTGTTTGATGGTAGGTAAATAATTCAATATAAGTAGTGTCACGATTGGAATATTCACGACGTTGGCTTCTTTTCCCTCAATTTTCTCTAAATGTGAAAAGACAGCCTGCAAATCATTCTCAAGGATTTGACCTCGACCTCTTCCCCTTCCACCGGTCTTGAAAGCCTGAAAAAAAGATGGACTGTCAAAGTCTTTCACCGAACCTGGTGACGTTTCTCCTTTATGGACTCATATTCTGTACATTTTTTCTGCACCTCCGTTGTCCATAGATGGCGCTGGACGTGTGACAATACCTTGGACAATACCCTATAAATTGCTAGGTAATAAAATAAGTATTTACAATCCTTGGTGTACGAACCTAAAATTTTTCCTTGTAGGTATATTTTCTACTGTGGACTCCCCGGTGTCTCCGACCTGATAAATACTTCGTATTGGACAGTGAATGTGATGAGTTCATATTTGGACAGTGAATGTTTCGGCAATAAGTAAGATTTCGAAAAACAACACGTGACCACCAAGAGAAAAGTATGATACCTACTATGTTTATTTCAGCTTAATATCACACTAATATTATAAATGCGAAAGTTTGGATGTTTACGTAGATGTATGGATGGATGTTTGTTACCTCTTCATGCCTAAACTACGGAACGGATCGGGCTGAAATTTTGGATACCTACAGGTAATTTTATAATACTGGTATCAAACATAGGCTACTTTATATCCACAAACCAGTTCGCGTGGGACAGAAGTCGCCTTCGAATATTTCCATATAAACAAAGCGTGCGAAGCCGCGGGCATAAACTAGTAGGTACGTAATGCTAATTGTTGTTGACCGAGTTAAATAAAAGCCAGCCTTTAGGGCCAGATAGACGAGACGACCACCAAAGCATAGACGAGATGTGTTTTTAAACAACCAATACCTACCTAAGTAGAAAGTCGTTTTTACACATTTCGTCTCCGCTCAGCTTCAGTGGAGTGGTCTCTACTACAAATATGATACAACTCCGCTCGGTGGTCCGAGCTAGGATGTATCATATTTGTATGCGAAGAAACAAAGAAACATCGAACTAGAGATGTGAACTGCCTTGCAAGCTGGCGACGTCACGCAGCGGAGACGAGAAGAGATGTGAGCGGCGTGCAGTGAGCGGCGCCGGTAGTGCATTAATCTCAACAAACATCCGACTCTCGCCGCACGCAGCTCAGCCCCTCTAGCCAGCACACATCTCCGCTCCCGTCTAGCCAGTACACATCTCTGCATAGCTTCGCTGGAGACACCCTAGCACAGATTTATAAGTAGGTATATGGTCCTAAACACCCTAGCTGAAAAACTTCTTTTCTCGTCTCCGCTTCGGACAACTCCGCACATCTCCGGTTTGGTGGAGTCTGGGCGTTATGGTAAGAATGAACGACTGTTTTGGTAAACAACGTTACCTAGTGTTTTGTTTGTTTTAAGCAGTTTTTTTTTGGCATATCGAGTTTAAATCTCGGGCATGAGGCAGCAACAAAGATTTTACGCGTGTAATAAAACCTTTTTCCACCAAAACCACTTGTTTTCACCTTTATCAACCTATCAAATGTCAATTCAAAATCGATCTGACGTGACATTGTTATCCGTTGTCATGGAAACGCGGACACAACAGCAAGCACTCAAAATATTTAATTTTTTCTACTCATTTTGATTTTCTGTTGGATTAGAAAATAAAATGGAGTACTGATGATGTCAGTACTGAGTTTAGTAGTGCCAGAGGATAAGCGGAAAGACAAGTGAGTTTATAAAATTCTTATGTACCAACCTTTTCATTTGATTGACCACATCACCATACCCTGTAGTTTCCAATTCGTTGGGGTGAGTATCTTGTTTACATTTCCTTCAAATCAAGTTTCCAGAATTTTCTAGTGTTTGGATTTTATGTAGATTTCTTGAGTTTGCTTTTTCCAAGTGAGTTTGTTGAGTAATTTCCACATTAGGTACTTAGCTCTACATTTCCAGTAAGTACATTTCGGTGGCTGCTTGCCTGAAGAAAGTTCAGTAGCTTCCTTGTCTGTATTTAATTCTATTGTAGAGATATTTCTATTGCATGTACTGTACCTAATATGAAAGATTCAAGATCCTATTATCGGCAGGGGTTATAATTACAGCCCCTGTCGATAAAAGAATCCTGAGCTTTGCTGCTAGCTAGTAATCCCTACTTAGTAATGCTACTCTACCAACGTGCTAGACCACGTTACGAACACGTTACCTATACGTAGATCTAACAGGTTAGATGTAGGTAAATAATTAATATTAAAGGTAGCATATACTAAAGATTGCAGAGTTAGAGGACCTTACATACTATTGCGGGTAGGAACTTACAAAAAAGTTATCGGCACCATTTGTAAAGCTCCCACTAAATGGTAAGTAGAAACGTGCCGAATCTCTTTAAATTTCATGATAAATGTGATCGCGTCTACGAAACTTGTTTGTGTTGGAAAAACACCAACGTTTTATCCCTTAGGTGCCTAAAGCCTTGATCTGTTTATGACTATGCAGTACGCTGCAGTGTGTGCTATGCGGTGCCGTATACAGAATCGTATGAAAAACGTCTAGTGGTGTTTTATTACGACGAAGTCTGAGTAAACGGTAAGAGGCAGTAGGCCAATCAATCAATATTTGCTTTATTTGCTGAAATGTAGGTACCTACAGTAAGTCTTATATAATTAATTAGCTCACTACATTCTGCCTCAAAGTGCGTGCAAATTTAACAAAGGTAGAAAATTTAACACAAAGACTTACACACATTAGGATTGAGATAGGTACTCTTTGGAAAAAACAGCTTACCAGCAACAAAAAGGTATGTTGTAACCTGGAATGTTTGGGCAGCAGTGCACAGCGTACTGCGTAGTGATCAAGAGCCCAAAGCTTAACGAGGTACTTCTTGAGTGTCATGCGGTTTTGTCTCTTTAAATCTATTGAAAGAAGCTTCAAATTGGCTTGGAGGACTCGTTTCGAAATCGATAAGTCTATTTCTTTATTACTGTTATCAGCTTCAATCTCCGTGACTTTTTAAAAGTGCAATTAATTTCAAGTTTTATGAATTTTCTTTTTCATCGGCTTGCGAATAAGTCTGCATTTTTATTTTTTCTTTCAATCGGCATTCCGATTGGAAAAGTAACCTTAGTTTTAGCTGAACTAGCAACAACCAGACCATGTTTTAAGTTAGGTAGGTACCTACCTAGAAGACCTTAATACCTTTCCCGTGCAGTGAGACGATGCAGGCTGATGAGAATAATAGGTATGAGACCGACTTCGTGTAATAATTGTCAAACTTCTTGCCCTCTGGCGAACCAGGTGACAAAGATGCGCAGATCGCAATTCTTAGGCCAAACTGGTACCTAGACGGTAACGTTCTGGATAGTAGCGTCGCTAATAATTCATTGTGAGTTTTTGTTTCAAACAATAAAAGAGCAAGATAGCTAGATGAAGCTGTACCTATCTCATTTGCCGCAAACTTCCCATTCTCACTGGACAAGTTAGTTGGCGGCTACTATATGAATAAAATTTATTGTTGCCTATGTACAGTTCTACCGTTTTTTCAAATCTATCAAAGCGCAAATATTAATTTAAAGGGATGCCTTTGTCGTCCTAGTACCTAGGTACGCGTTTGTGCAATTTATGCATTTCGCTTTAGCAATGCAAAAGTAGGTACCTAGGTAGGTACCTACCTACATATGCCTACCAACCTATTTTGCCCATCGTGTGATTAAATCGCACAGCTTAGGACGTGATCGTCTGACAAAGGGTCCGAACATTATAAGGAAAATCATTCCGTTCATTGAAATGTAAAAACAGGCGGTTTTCCCGTTTCTAGGCCTGACTTTTTCCGAAATTAACCGATTCACTGTTCCATTGTGTGTCATAAAATCTAAGCAAGAAGGTCCATAATCACCGCTGTAAAAGTTTACTTCACCGTGGGGCAACATTACCTATTACGTTACGTTGACTTTTTTGTAGAGTCCAAGGGAGAGCCAGAACTTTCAGGAATGTATTTTTGACTCTGTTCATTTGTTAAGAATAATAGAAAGAAAGCTTATCAACAAACAAGATCCGTAAAGTGCGAGAGTAACTCGCGCGCGAGGGTTTCGAACGTTTGTCAATTATTGGTACAAGTATTTACCTACTATAGGCACCAGTTAGATGAATATCTTAAACAGTTTGTACATTGACAAAAAATTGTTTGTTTTTTAATGTCAAAATATCGAAACTCTCGGCGCGCGAGACACTTTCTCATTTGACGGATTTTGTTTGCCTTCAAGTCTGTTGAAAAGGATCTCTAGGTAGAGTCATAAAAAGTACATAATAACTTTAGCAAGAAAGCTTTAAGGCTAAACGAGTCGCTCATCTTTCCATACAAACGTGGAAGGGTAACTACTACGCTGTTTGATGTTGACCATCCAAAACTAAAGATAATATCAATAAAATTTACCTGATCATTATCTATGTTTGTATACACCCAAAACTGTAAAAAAAGTATACCTATATTTGAAAAATACAAGGTTCTAAACTTTTTTCAACATTGATTTAAGCCCAACTTTAGGCGAAAATAAATAATATACGGAGAAAAAAACTCAAAAACAAAGCCAGTACCGACATAGTTTAGTTTTTCAAAAGTTTAAATAAATTTATTTTGAATATATACGTACTCTCTATAGTATTTTTCTTTAAGGGTCCGGCGACGGATGAATTTCCCATACAAACGTAGTACCAAAATGATTTGTAATTTGAGAATATTTTCACCATGGTTTGCTATTATTTGTATTATAATAGTATTTATATAGGTTCCTGTCACAAGCTTTTTCCAAAATACTTATCTACACAAATACTAAGACAACATATATTCTTTCATGTAAAAATGCGATTAGGTTTTATTTCATTTCAGAAAGATATTTTGAAAAAAAATTGTGGCAGAAACCTAGATAAATACTATTTTAATACACATAATAACAGACCATAGTTAAAATATGCTCAAATTAAAATTCATTTTGGTATTACGATTGTATGGGAAATTCATCGGTCGCCGGACCCTTAATAACCCTTTTTCTAAAAGTCTGTTCCTATTTTTTTTACGCGGCTGTATTCGTTGTGCATTTCATTCTAGCGCGTGGGTATGTCTATTATGACAGGTGAATTAGTCTACACTTAGGCCGCGCCCACTGATGAGTTGGCCTGGACGACTAGTGCAGCCTTAAGCCGAACTCTTACACTGTTGGTAACCTTCCAGAAAAGATTCCCTCGAGTCGGTATACAGCAGCAACTCTCGACTCAACCTGTTGAACAAGCGCAAGCGCCTCACTCCGCTCGCGGATATGTCGCAGTCCGCGCGCAGCAAGAGCGGCGACCGGTTCGTGGCGCAGCGCGTGCTGTCCGCCAAGGCGCATCGCGTCAAGCAGCTCCAGAACCAACTGTCGGATGCACATTATCATCTACAGGTGACTTGAGAATAGATTGAAATGTAAAGTGCGTTGGGGCAGAATATAATATAGGGTGCCACGGAAAGGGTCCACTAAGCCGAAAAGGGGTGATTCTGGGTATCGAGGGGGTCAACGTTTGTTCGAGGATATTTTGAATTTCATAATTGTTTTCATTATTTATAAAAAAGGTTTTTTCTTCTTTCTTATTCATTCATTCATAATTTTTTGTTATAATTGCTTGATAAAACACTGGTTTTGCTGAAAAATCAAGCAAAAAACATTTGTGAAATATTTTTTAATGTTAAATAATGCAAGAGTGCGTGTAAAAGAACACGAATAGGAAGAAAAAACTGTAATTGTTTGCAAAAAAATTAATAAAAAGTATTTACAAAAACATATTCAAATTAAAAAAATCCTTATTCATTACTTGATCCCCTCGGGGTCCAGGATCACCCCCTTTCGGCTTAGTACACTCTTTCCATGGCATCCTGTAAATACCTAATACTAACGCATAGAATGGACAGGACACTTTTAAAATTCTGATTTTTCAAAATTTTGTACTCGTAGCTCTATGCCTGGAATCAAACATAGGCTTCTTTTTATCCCACAAAACAGTTCCAATGGGATAGAAACACTTAACCTACAAACGTTCACGTTTCCATAGAAATGACGTGTGCGCAGCCGCGGGCAGAAACTAGTTAGTTATATTCAGCTAAATTGTAGCCACCATCGATTAAATATTACAAATTCCTCACAAATTTCTTAACTTGTACAAGAGAAACCAACCTAATTTGTTACGGTTTGGAGTTTGCCTTGTACATTAAAACACGTGTCAAAACTTTTCATATTTCCAGGAGCTGAGCAATGAAAACCGTGTTCTTCGAGCAATCCAGAAAAAGCATGAAATTGTTCTACATAGGTACGCGGGTTATTCTCAAAAGGCTCAAAAATACGTGTCCGGCTCGAAAAAAAATACAAAAACTATACCTAGCCCTTTAATATTTTTTTAGATGTTAGGTTAGACAAAAGTAATGGGGGAGGCCTTTTTTAGTTTTTTGATTTTCTTATTCTAAATAAGAAAAAATAAATAAAAATCTTGGAAATATTGACTTTCGTGGTGCGTCCGGACCTCATGTTCGAGTGTTAATAAATTTTTATATTATCTCCCATTAATAATAGCACTATTTCACACAGGTTCACAAATAACCAGGTAGTTACTAGCTTAACTGACACTATTACTTTGCAAAAATAAGCTTTAGTTGATAAGTTACAACTAGATAACTTTGCGTCCGACGTTTGGCATTGATACCCCTGGCGCGCACTAATTTATTCATTTATACTGTATTTAAGTAATTGCGTGAATAGTTGTTAGACCGAGACAAACTATCAGTCGCGCTCCATCAGTGGTGAGAACAACACATCTCTATGTCTCCGCGTCCTTCTGTTATTAAGGTAAGTAATCACTTTCCGTGGCTTGGTATACCGCAAGTGTTGATTACCATGTAGAATTTAAATTCGTTCATACTAATCCTATTGTTTTAATGATTGTAATAACAGATGCCTTTTGGGTTCCTAATTTCGACTGCAGATACCACAGTAATATATACCAGCAATTTAGGAAATTATGTAAGATTTTGTACTTATTTTTGATTTTCGTGGTATTGATTTTCGTGTTTTCCGTGGACAAAAAGTACACAAAATGTCATTTAAAAAAACGACAATCAAATCTGCAGGTCGATTAACATTTTTATATTGTTAATTTTAATAAAAAAATTCAGTAAGTACGCTGGAAATATGGTCTACTCACAAAAAGATCGCATAGTTGCAAAAATATTGGCTGAAAGACGGAAGAGAGCCCGAATCAAGCTTAATCTAGAGAAATATTAGGTTGTATTGAAGTGATTTGTATTGAAAAATATTAATTAGTTTTTTTTTTTTATTAAACATATTTATTTAATCAAAACAATTACCATTATTATCTATACATTGCTGCCATCTAGTAAAGTCATTTATGCGTTTGCGATAGAACTCTAGTGATCTAGATTCGACAAACTGTGTGAAAGCATTTTGTACTGCCTCCTGAGAAGAAATTTTTTTTATCACAGAAAATTGTCCAAATCAGGAAAAAAATGGTAGTCCGTTGGAGCGAGGTCTGGCGAATACGGAGGGTTTCTAATTGCAGTTCCTGTAGAGTTCAAACGTTTTCTCGTGCTGTATGAGGTCTCGCGCTATCATGGAGCTATAATCATTATTAATTATTAATCTGCCGTTATTGCTTGACCAGATCGGAGAAAGCTATAGTGAATCCATAGAGTGACACCATGCTGAGACCACCAAACAGTTACCATTACTTTCTTATTGGTAAGCTTTGCTTTAGGACACTTTGCGGCGTTTGACCTGGGGTCAGCCATTGCATTTTTCGCGAACGGTTATCGTAAAGAATCCGATATTTCGATCCAATATTTCTTCATTTCTGTATCGATTCAACAAAGCAAAACAAGTTTCAACACGTGTTTCTTTCTGCAGATCAGTCAAATCACCCGTTTTAAATTTTTTATTTTATTGATTTGACGCAAATGAGTCAATATTGTTGGTAAGTTAACGTTAAACCATGCCGCTAATTCCTGGACAGTTTGGCTCGGATCGGCTTCAACCATCTCTTTCACTTCATTTTTATTCACCTGTGTGGGCACGTGGTTCGTTCTTTAAATCAAGTTTCCATCACGAAAGAGTTTATACCAAAATCGCACGATGCGTTCATTAGCAGTCCTCTATCCAAACGCAACATTGTTATTGCGAGCTGTTTCTGCCGCGTTAGTTCCGCGTCGGAACTCGTATTAAAAAATCACTCGAATTTTCGAAGTATCTATCTTTCTTGTCTAAGCTGAATAAAAAATACAATTGATAGTCGATAATCGAATGTTGTACATTTTTTAAAAGAAGAACCTCATAGGTACCATGTGAAAAGAGTTTCGCTCAAAAATCTCAAACCATGAAGGTTCTATGTCAATTCGAAGTACCTATTACAATAAAAAGGCAATATCATACTTTAAACCCTATTATTCAGTGCAGAAAGAAAAAGATAGGCAGCGGTATTATCGAAAAAGAAAGAAGGGAAGATACAATCAGTTAGTGAATTAGATCTTCGTCAACAACGAACTGCTAGAGAGAAGCAGATTTTCCTCTAATAATTAAAATTAAACACAAAAATAATATAAAAAAGTAAATGTTGACAGTATTGACTTAAGAGTGTGTAAATATTTGTCATACTTTCTTAGAAAAAAACTACTAACATACAAAAATTGCTCCTTAATTTTAAGAAATTTTCCATACTACTGAAAAAACATTATTTTATTAATAAACCAACCCGAAATTCCTTCTTACATTGATTTTAATATGCTAATTCACACAAAATGTATGTTTCAACGTATAACGTTCAATATTTTTATGTATTTGATTTCGGTGATATGAATACTGATTTCCGTGGATACCATATTTTTAAAATTGAATTACTTCGTAACCATTAAGTCAATTAGGTTCCCTCCACTAGCAATAAATTTTAAATTCAATCTTTATTCAGAATATTTCATCATTATGTGCTATTTCAACAAAAAAAAATGTGCCACGAAAGTCAACCAAAAAATGCGTTTCCGAAGAATGACCCACGCGTGTGTTTCTAGTTCTTGTTTGTTACCCTGATGTCGTAACCGAAAAAATTTGCCCTCGGAAATTTACCCGATTTTCAACTGTATTCGTATGCGGATAGTGTTGAATTCGACTGAAGTTAGAAAGGCAAAACGTTCATGTAAAGGTTATCTACGACTTTGCCTACTACGGCGTAGCAGCTACGACAGTTTACGAGCTACGGAGCCACGGTGCTACGAAATACTGTAGCTATTTATGTAGTATATTGTATTAAGTATATCAATCATTTAGTACCCATAACACAAGCTCTGCTTAGCTTGGGGCTAGGTTACGCTGAGTGAATTGTCCAGCATTATTTATTTATTATTTAGGCTCTCTTGATTACCACCTACTTTTAGGGTTCCGTACATGAAGGGTACCTAGATCCTATTACTGAGTTTCCGCTACCTCTCTCTGTCTGTCTGTCTGTCTGTCCGTCCGTCCGTCCGTCCGTCCGTCCGTCTATCAGCGGGCTGTATCTCATGAACCGTAACAAGACTATAAAAATTGTAATTGAAATAAATAATGTTATTAAGATTACAAGCATGAAGCATTTCAAAAGTTTTATGTTGGTGCCGTTTCTAGGTACGAGAACTCAACCTCCGAACTGCCCCAAGTCCTCAATCAGCACACGGAAGAGATCCGAATACAGCAATCCAAGTACAAAACACTGAAAGCACAGCTGAAGGAAGTCATGCAGAAGCTGAAGGAAAGGGATGTACAGCTGCAGAACCTGAGGGACGAGCATAATCATCTACAGGAGCTGTGCAAAGATAAGTGAGTAGGAATTGGAATAGGTACTTGTAACAGAACAGATCATAATCTGCCTGTTGTTGCAAATATAAAATGATTACTAGTTCTTATTAATCTATGGTAATAAAATAATGAGATTTATGGCATTTCTTACAGTCATTTAAATTTAACGCTGAAAGCTTTTACGATCTGTGAATTGAGAAGGTAATTTGTCAAGAGCTGTGGTTATCGTAAGAACACTTGATTTTGAAACGATAAAACTAACATTCCCATGAAACGTGAAGTGTCATAAATAAAACCTGTCTAGAAGCAAAAAATTAAACACTTCAAAACGATAAGCAAAATGCCCAAAATAATAAGGGATAATTTGGACCTTATGTGCGTAAGAGTTGATCATGTGACGGCTCCTATGGAAATATTAGGGAGAGTCTAATTTCGGAATCCGCGAGGAAACTAGTCTAGGGTACCTACCTACCTACCGGACAAAAGCTTAAACGATCCTTAGTAAAACCGTATAGATTCAAGTTATTCATTAAAATCAGTGTTGATTAAAGTAGAATAAGTGTTAACTAAAACGAATTTTATTTATTGAATATAAAGTCAGTGTTGTGATTCATGGCACTTGGTCATGTAATCAATTTAGTGTAGAGTAGAGTTAGTGTTTCAGATACCTACCGGTGCTGGTTCCAGCTACAGCTAAGTTGCATGTTTTTTTATTGCAAAAATACATCTGATATTTGTCAAAATTTTAACTACTTGTCAGATTACTGTTTCTTAATCAAAGGTTAAATAATTCACATAAAACTAAATAATAATGTTGACTTAAATCATATGTATTTTTATCCTTTCTTGTTTTTTTATGTGATGCTTGGAGAAGAAGTTGTGTTTATTGTTTAATGAATTTCATTGTGTTTTCCCTTAGGAATTACAGGAAATATAATTTCACAGAACCAGGACACTGATCAATCTAATATTGATAATATTGTTCAAATTAAATATTAATTAAAATTGATTAAAACTCGCAGAGTAGCATATTCTGATTTCAGGTAAACTATGATTTACATTGCAATTTAAACTGTATTTACAGTTGTCTCCATTAGAGAGAGCTTTTATATTTTGATCAATCTAACTATAGCTTGGTGCGAATGTAACTTCAGGCAATGATCTCCGAAAGTGGGAAAGCCTTTTATAAGCTATGAGAAGTAATCTCAGTTGGATGAATCATTATATTATATTGAGAATAATATCTAAAAGTAAACCTGAAATTTGGAAATTTATTTATATTCAGAAGCTGTCGACTTCTTGGACATAAACTCCCATGTGAGGAGGTCCTTATTATCATGTTATGAGAAGTAATCTGAGTTGGATGAATCATAATATTATATTGAGAATAATATCTAAAAGTAAACCAGAAATTTGGAAATATTTTACATTCAGAATCTGTCGACTTCTTGGACATAAACTCCCATACGAGGAGGTCCCTATTATCAAGTTATGAGAAGTAATCTCAGTTGGATGAATCATTATATTATATTGAGAATAAAATCTAAAAATAAAGCTGTAATTCGGAATTATTTTATATTCAAAAGCTGTCCACTTCTTGGACATAAACTCCCATACGAGGAGGTCCTTATTATCATGTAGACTTCTAACAGTCTATACCTACTTTTAATCATAAAGCGCGGAATAGGGGTCATTCGGTACTAACTAGGGATAACTAGCTTGGTAGAGTCTGACTCCGCATAAAAATTGGATCAGTCTGTACTTCACTAGTTAATAGGATTAGATACTGTAGAAATTTAGTGGACCACGGACTATTTTAAGTAAGAAAGTTGATACTGACAATTTTTTAGTAAGAAAGTTGATGGACTGAATGGTTTGAATTAAATATCACAAAGTAGCTTTCCCTCTGAATGTGATTATTTTATTTATATATTTATTTTTATAATTAAAATAGATATCAAAACTAATCTGATTAATTATATGACAGACAATTGAGGCTGGCTATAGAGGTATTAACTTACGTACTGACATACAATAGGGTTGATTAAAGATTATGCCCTCTTATTCCCCCGAAATACCAGACATACTGAAGTATGACTGTTTTGTGATAAGTCCAATTATGATTATTATAAAGTAGATGGTATGTTAGCCAGCATACATCTTCTACGGAGGGAGCTATCCAGTAAGGTGTCGAAAGCTACTGCACAGAGGCGGTGGAGGGGCCTGTGCCTATGCCGTAATAAAATCAGTACGATAGAATGAAGAATGATTATATTAATACCTACAAAACTACCTATCTGAACTTCTGATGTTTGTTTCAAGCTTATAATATTATTTTAGTACATAAATACTTCGAAACATTGAACTTTATATTTATTATTAAATTAATACAAGGAATGGAAGGAATTAAGTTAACTTTAGCATTAGTTCGTTTGTCTTTAGCACCTAAAAGAACCTAGGTACTACCACAACACAACGTAGGAGTCCTACCACTATCTAGACGATCATTGGCCACACTAATCATTAATTCTACATTCAAACAAAAGTATAGTAAATAAATAGGAAGGTTAATTTTATAGGTAAGGTAATTAGAAATTATAGGTAGGCGACAAAAAAAAAATAGGTGGGTTTTTACAATTTGGTGCCGTGACCAGGATATAGATATTTAGATTTACAATAGGTATCCTTTATAAATAGGTTATTTTGTTAGTAAAACTTGATAGAGAATTATATTTATGCTAAGAGACAGGGGGTCGCATAGAATTGTTTGTTTCGTAGAATATAAATAATCTTTGAAATGCTATTAGTTTTAGTTAGGTTAGAGTAGATCTTTTTATAAAGTGCGGGTTTAGATCCGTACAATTAATACAGCATAACCACGGTAAAGATATTTAGTTAAAATCACACTACGTCGCTGCATCCTCGAGATTTTTCAATAAAGTAGCCAATCAATCATTTAATTATAACTTAAGATCTAGGTTTACTGTTTAGGAGAATGGGGGTCGCATAGAATTATAGTTTTTTTAGGTAGATTAAATATAAATTATACTATGAAGAAATACTAAGTGCGAATTTTTCGCACAATTTGCTGCTTGTGAAATGGAAGGTGCATAAAGACAAACGGAATAATATAGGGATATTTACAGACTTATCTTTTGATTAACTTTTAATTTTAATAATGTTGTATGTCTATTAATTAATGACTAAAAAAAACGCTTTTATTTTAAGAGCTGGTTCTAGTTCTAGGTTGTATGTATTATCATTACGAAGTAACATTAGTAACCATAGTATACATTAGGTATTATGTATAACAAGAGGTACATACCTGGCAATTAGTATTCATATTTATGAAATTTATTTTGATTGTGATTTTATAATTATTTGGGGTTCGCTCTTGTAATACATAGTCGTACCCTTACTTTGGGGTCAGTCTTTAAATATTATTAGATTGTAGATACAGCTTATTTGCAAAAGTAAGTACCACAATGGGTATCATATAAAATGAAAGAAATTTAGGTAGATCGGTAGGTACTGTTATTAGAAAAACGTTGAATCATAATTTGAGAACATTAAGTACGCAGACTCCGGGGTCGATGATAAATATTAAAACAATTTAATAATTACGAAAAAGATTAGGTAAGGTATAAATTGTATTTGACACTTAGGTGGGATTATAGAGTAGTGTAGTTAAGTTATTATTTGAGTTTCATAAATACATAGAATAAGAGTGGACTTCAAACAGTTAGAGTTGTATTGTAAAACAAAGTTAATTGATGCTGGGTTCACTTGATATTAAACCTCTCATAAATAGTAGATGACAGAGATTTCAGTGTAAATTTTATAAAAAATCATGGATCGTTGAAGCAGGTGGACGAAATATTTACTAGTATTACAAGATACTGTTAGCGAATTCATAAATGGTTCCAAGTGAAGGGGTTGTAAAATGGCGGCTTTTCCGAAAACATTTATAAATGAATCATAATTTTCTCATAATATAATCATAATTGTCTCTTAATATCAAACTTTAAATTAGTGAAAAATTTTAGACTCTCTATCATGAAGGCGTTAAAACTAATGGATTTTACCTAATAAAATATGAATATTAACGTGAAGTTGGACTAATTACAATGTAGTTTTACTTATTTGGAAGAATATTAGACATAAATTTCGTATAAGAATCAGGTATGAAAATGAGAAAAACAAAGAAAATAACCACGCGCGTGTAAGAAACTTCAATAAGATTGCCATGGGAAGAAAAATTAGAAAACTTTCTAGTAATTGTTTTGAAATAATTTGGATTAAGAATTGCTAAAGCTCTGTGTCACAGGTTAGAATTGTGTGCTAATTCAATTGGGAGAATGAGTGAAACGAAAGAGGGATTTGATTGTAAATACTGAGTGACTATTAGACATAGCTTTAGCTTGTGTGAGAGAAGTGAGCAAATAACTTGTATGAATGATTAGTAGATAGACTATTAGAATCAGGCTGGAGGGCCCACGTGAGTTATCACATTTCAGAATCTGGGACAATCTGATGAAGTTTGAATCATACATGCACCACAAATAAATTTTATGAAGGAATAATTTTGGTGTTAGGTTAAGAGATCATATCAGACATTTTTAATGAATCTGAGATCTAAATTGCAGCTGAGGCTGACTTCATAAAATTTCACACTAAACATGTTAGGTTTCGATCTGAGCACACTATACACCTATTCCAGATTTGAATTGGGTTGGTTTCGGGTAAATCAAAATTGAGCTATCAGTCGAATTGAGATACAGGTAACGGACAGTTGTGCAGGAGTTAACGAGCATTTCGTGCGTAAACATAATGTAAGTTCACAAAGAAATCGTTCGCTAACTATTCACTAGGAATTATCTCGACTCACAACCGGGGTACCGAAGTCAATTGTACTTACTCTGTCAAGGAGCTTGGTAAAACAATATTGATTTAATTGTCATTTTGTTTATCTTCATTTTTGTGTAAACTTCTTCTCTAAACGAACTTATAAAAAAAAATAACCAATCATTTTCAATCTGGTCCTACACACACACGCTACATTAAAATATGTATGATTTCAAGGTCCAACAGATTAAGAGCTAATAAAAGTGATATCATACAATTTAAAAATAAAGAGACAACCCAAGAGTTATATTTGCAAAATTAAAATTATAAGAAAATCTTTATTTCAGTTATTAAAAAGGTCACTTCCATAAAGATTTGGGGTCGATTGTAACAGAACAGATCATAATCTGCCTGTTGTTGCAAATATAAAATGATTACTAGTTCTTATTAATCTATGGTAATAAAATAATGAGATTTATGGCATTTCTTACAGTCATTTAAATTTAACGCTGAAAGCTTTTACGATCTGTGAATTGAGAAGGTAATTTGTCAAGAGCTGTGGTTATCGTAAGAACACTTGATTTTGAAACGATAAAACTAACATTCCCATGAAACGTGAAGTGTCATAAATAAAACCTGTCTAGAAGCAAAAAATTAAACACTTCAAAACGATAAGCAAAATGCCCAAAATAATAAGGGATAATTTGGACCTTATGTGCGTAAGAGTTGATCATGTGACGGCTCCTATGGAAATATTAGGGAGAGTCTAATTTCGGAATCCGCGCGGGAAGCTAGTCTAGGGTACCTACCTACCTACCGGACAAAAGCTTAAACGATCCTTAGTAAAACCGTATAGATTCAAGTTATTCATTAAAATCAGTGTTGATTAAAGTAGAATAAGTGTTAACTAAAACGAATTTTATTTATTGAATATAAAGTCAGTGTTGTGATTCATGGCACTTGGTCATGTAATCAATTTAGTGTAGAGTAGAGTTAGTGTTTCAGATACCTACCGGTGCTGGTTCCAGCTACAGCTAAGTTGCATGTTTTTTTATTGCAAAAATACATCTGATATTTGTCAAAATTTTAACTACTTGTCAGATTACTGTTTCTTAATCAAAGGTTAAATAATTCACATAAAACTAAATAATAATGTTGACTTAAATCATATGTATTTTTATCCTTTCTTGTTTTTTTATGTGATGCTTGGAGAAGAAGTTGTGTTTATTGTTTAATGAATTTCATTGTGTTTTCCCTTAGGAATTACAGGAAATATAATTTCACAGAACCAGGACACTGATCAATCTAATATTGATAATATTGTTCAAATTAAATATTAATTAAAATTGATTAAAACTCGCAGAGTAGCATATTCTGATTTCAGGTAAACTATGATTTACATTGCAATTTAAACTGTATTTACAGTTGTCTCCATTAGAGAGAGCTTTTATATTTTGATCAATCTAACTATAGCTTGGTGCGAATGTAACTTCAGGCAATGATCTCCGAAAGTGGGAAAGCCTTTTATAAGCTATGAGAAGTAATCTCAGTTGGATGAATCATTATATTATATTGAGAATAATATCTAAAAGTAAACCTGAAATTTGGAAATTTATTTATATTCAGAAGCTGTCGACTTCTTGGACATAAACTCCCATGTGAGGAGGTCCTTATTATCATGTTATGAGAAGTAATCTGAGTTGGATGAATCATAATATTATATTGAGAATAATATCTAAAAGTAAACCAGAAATTTGGAAATATTTTACATTCAGAATCTGTCGACTTCTTGGACATAAACTCCCATACGAGGAGGTCCCTATTATCAAGTTATGAGAAGTAATCTCAGTTGGATGAATCATTATATTATATTGAGAATAAAATCTAAAAATAAAGCTGTAATTCGGAATTATTTTATATTCAAAAGCTGTCGACTTCTTGGACATAAACTCCCATACGAGGAGGTCCTTATTATCATGTAGACTTCTAACAGTCTATACCTACTTTTAATCATAAAGCGCGGAATAGGGGTCATTCGGTACTAACTAGGGATAACTAGCTTGGTAGAGTCTGACTCCGCATAAAAATTGGATCAGTCTGTACTTCACTAGTTAATAGGATTAGATACTGTAGAAATTTAGTGGACCACGGACTATTTTAAGTAAGAAAGTTGATACTGACAATTTTTTAGTAAGAAAGTTGATGGACTGAATGGTTTGAATTAAATATCACAAAGTAGCTTTCCCTCTGAATGTGATTATTTTATTTATATATTTATTTTTATAATTAAAATAGATATCAAAACTAATCTGATTAATTATATGACAGACAATTGAGGCTGGCTATAGAGGTATTAACTTACGTACTGACATACAATAGGGTTGATTAAAGATTATGCCCTCTTATTCCCCCGAAATACCAGACATACTGAAGTATGACTGTTTTGTGATAAGTCCAATTATGATTATTATAAAGTAGATGGTATGTTAGCCAGCATACATCTTCTACGGAGGGAGCTATCCAGTAAGGTGTCGAAAGCTACTGCACAGAGGCGGTGGAGGGGCCTGTGCCTATGCCGTAATAAAATCAGTACGATAGAATGAAGAATGATTATATTAATACCTACAAAACTACCTATCTGAACTTCTGATGTTTGTTTCAAGCTTATAATATTATTTTAGTACATAAATACTTCGAAACATTGAACTTTATATTTATTATTAAATTAATACAAGGAATGGAAGGAATTAAGTTAACTTTAGCATTAGTTCGTTTGTCTTTAGCACCTAAAAGAACCTAGGTACTACCACAACACAACGTAGGAGTCCTACCACTATCTAGACGATCATTGGCCACACTAATCATTAATTCTACATTCAAACAAAAGTATAGTAAATAAATAGGAAGGTTAATTTTATAGGTAAGGTAATTAGAAATTATAGGTAGGCGACAAAAAAAAAATAGGTGGGTTTTTACATACTCTTAGATATTTCTAAGAAGTGGACTCATCGGAGCAAACAAAACGTGAGACAGGATCTCGTTTTGATCCTGTTTCACGTTTTGTTTGCTCCGCCAGACACAACAGATGGTAAAAGTAGCAACCAACTGATACCGTCATTTTCCGTAAGTACTTATTGAATACTTACGGAACTTATTTACTGGAGTTACCTGCCTAGCTAGAAGAAGAAATAGAAGAGGAGATATTTACCATGATTTGAATTTTGAGCTTTCCAATATTTCGGCAAAATTTTCATAGCGCATACGCCGTGATCGCAGAATAACTGAAAACACTGCGAGTGAGTTTTTGTTGGCAGATATTGGAAAGCTCAAAACTCAAATCATGGTAAATATCCCGTTGTAGATTACTTTAGTGTTAATAACCATGAAAGTTTTGGCACAGGAGAATAAGTGGAATCGTAGAAATTATAGGAAGTAAGTTTTCTAATGCTAATTGGCAAGCATAATGTTCTAAAGAAGCTGTGCGTAAGTTCTTTATGAGAGTATACAAGAAAGAAACTTTAGGGTCAAACGAAAGTATATATCTGTGTTGCCTCAAAAAAAGAAAAACAATAGGATAAGATAAGATAAACTTGACATCACAAACGGCTTGAGGCTGCTAATCTCTGGGTCGTTGTGGAGTCACAGAAAGATGGCTATCATTCAGTCAAAAGTTAAAAGTCTAAGTGCTTTATTCCCTTTCGATCTTAAAGGACTCTTGGAAACGTCAGAAAATTCAAACTACCTAAGTTACACTAGAAATAGCGACTCCACAACTACATGATAAAGGTTGGAAACTGATTCGTGTCCATTCCAAGGTTGTCTGGAAGAGATCGCTCTTAGCGATAAGGCCGCCCATTGTGCAACTCTGTATCTTTGTTTTCCTGTATTCTTACTTAAGTATTTTATTGGTGTGTAGGTAATAAAGTGTATTGTAGGAAAGTGAATTTATGACGCCAGCGTAGGTACCAGCAGCTTTTTGATGGGACTTTATAAAGTCCCATCAAAAAGTACTCTTCGAGTCTGTCTTCAAAAGTATTAGATCCCTACAAAAGCTACGTCTCTTCGGTTTGTTATTTGTATTTTGTATTTGTATTTTGTATTTATTTATTTAGCAACTTATACGATTAAATTAACCAATTACATTGGTTACATAGATTGAAGTTTAAATAAAATAGTATTACAATTATTGTTACACGTTTAAATTAGTCAAATTAATTGAATTATTGGGAATAACATTAAATAACACATATAAATATCAAATAGATATAAAGTTATATTTCTTGTAGCATATTCATTACATCATCATCAGACCGCTGACACCCACTGCCTGGGTAGTAGTAGTACTGGAACTAGGGCTCTCTTTGTGTTTGTTGATGTTTTGGTTTTACTTGAAACAGTGTACTGTTTCCCCTAGGAATCTCCTAGAACGCGAGAAGCTTCAAGCTCAAAACGCTGAATTAGCCCTGAAGGTGCAAAGCCAGAGTGAAACCATCTCGATGCTCCAACGCCGCCTGGCGCTGGAAGCCAAGAACTACAAGCACCAGCTGCAGAACGAGATCAACAAGCACAAGGACACGCGGGCGGACCTCGACCTGGCCATCAATAATGCTGATAAGCTGTCTACTATTATTGAGGTGAGGAATAGCCACAATACTATCAGCAAAAATAGTCTCCTCAACCTCACCTCAACAGCCTGTATTGGTCCACTGCTGGACGCAGGCCTCCCCCTGATAAGCGTCTTATTGGCTTTTATCTCATGGGGAGTAATGCCCATAATCCCCACGCTGGGAATGCGGGTTGGGGACCGCCACGCTGAGCCTACGGGTTGGGGATCGCAGTTCGGTGGTAGAATTGTTCTGCAGGGGGCGCTGCTGCCCGCCCCCGGTGGATATCTCTTCTTACGACACCCGCGGGAAGAGTTGCGGTAGTGCAAATTCTAAGCCGACACCACACTGGTTTGCACAACAATAGTCTTAACAGTTTTTTAACCCGTATTGAATGCTAAAATTATTATTTTGGTTCGGTCTTATTATGCACGCATGCGCAATAAACGCTAAAATTTAAAGTGTATGTATGGCTGCACATTAATTTATATTATAATTCCGTATTTATTTCAAATTAAGAAATGAGCGACTTTTGTAGGTAGGTACGTTTAGAATTATTTAACTCTACGCGCTAATGTTATAAATGCGAAAGTTTGGATGGATAGATCGATCTGTTTTTGGTACCTCCTTCAATACTACTGAACTGATTTGGCTGAAATTTTACATGTGGATGCAAACCTGGAATAACATTGACTAGTATTTACTATGTAAAAAACGTGCGAGGCCGCGGACAGTTATTTTGTTTATTCAATCCCACGGCTATCCGACCCATTTAATTTTGTTTTAAATTCGATTTACCTACCTATACACTAGCCAAACTAAATAAATAATGCTGCACAATTCACACAGCATTATCTAGCCCCAAGCTAAGCAGAGCTTGTGTTATGGGTACTAGATAACTTCTACTAGATAACTGATATACTTAATACATTACACTACATAGATATATATATATATATATATTTTTATATACATAGAAAACATCCAGATCGCCCTGGACAAATGTCTGCAGATCGTACAAACATTTGTCCTGGGACGGGAATCGAACCCGTAACCTCCTGCGTCGCAGGCAGACCTTCGCCCGATGCGCCACAGAGGTCGTCAACTCGATGTAGAATGTTTGTAAACTAACCGCCCATACTTTACCAAAAATTCACTCTGTATCCGCGTCCTTTTAAACAAAATTTACATTACTTGTCTGCCTTTATATGCCTTTATCTGTTGGAATGTCGAATATATCTTTTATTCATCTATCTAAGTACTTGTCAATTTGAAATCCTTCCTTCAATAAAACATTGCCTACAATCATAACTGAAACTCAGTATCAAGCTAGGGAGTTTTAGTTATTTGTTTCGTGGTTTTGTTTACAAACATTCAACATCGAGTTTGGCTAGTGTATAGTTTCTGGTGTCTATAAAATAGTCATCAAAAGTTCGTCAAGTGAGTTAGTTTAGTTAGTCGCTAAAATTGCCACCAGCTAAGCAGAGGTCACCTTCCATCGGAAGAGTAACTTTTGATGAGTGTTTTAATGCAGGTTGCATTACAAGCGAGGTTTTATTCAAAAATAACAAATCAATAACGTTTATTTCTTTGGGCTTACAATTAAGTTCAGACAACAATTCGAATAATATATTTTGATCGTTTAAAAAAAATTCAAACCGACTTCGAATCCCTTAATTTGACACTGTTTTTGAGTTTTGCGGGACAATTATAGGTACATCCCTCGGCAATATTTTTTATGGGACCATCTTGAGATCATTTTTATACGAAAGTGAAAAAAAAAATATTAAAATCGTATAATCATTGACGGTGAAATCGACAAATGTACATATAATAACCTTCATACAGCCGAGCATAGAGCATCCTCTTTTTTTCGAAGTCGATTAAAAATGCAAAGGTTTGTTAGTAGATAGGTACAAATGATTCTGCAAGAAAACAAGCGTTGCTCCAAATGTTTTGTGTAACATTGTGCTGAGGCAGAGCCGTTGGCCCGCAAAAAACTTGGTAATCATAGTGTAGAGTTAGGTAGATGGGAGACTATGTTCATTTTAATAATTTATTTATATTTAGCTGGGGGACAGGCAATACATATATAATTAATGTAGGGCAGAAGCCTTTATTCACAAACAAAATTACAATAAAATAATAGAAATAAATTCGAACCAGTATTTACAATTGAAACAATTGAGCCAACTGCAGACTGTTGCAAACAATCTACAGGTAGCTCAATTGATCCATATCAATATCAGTCGCAAGCGACCCCAAGACGCTGGCTGCATTGCCCCGCTGTATGGCAAAGCCGATGCGCTGTGCCAGATACTGACCAGCTCTCGGGTCACGCGTCGCCGTCGCTTCGACCAGAAATTTCGACGAGAAACTGATAACACCTTTAGCTTAACATTGAGTTAACCATTGTTATTGTGTATTTCTTTTTCAATAAATGTTTTCATTTCATTTTATTTCAGACGCTCGGAATTTATTAAAAACCCAAAGAGCCTCGGTACCCCACAGACCAATGAATACGGATAATTAATGAAATACATTAAGATAAATAATAGATTCAGGCGTTACTTTGCGGAAACCCATTTCATAATAATAGGATAAAACATTTGTAGTAACAATTCCGCGCAAAACCTTCTCTGATAAGATCCAACAAAATGCAATTCGCGTGCGCCGCCGCCCGCCCACAGATTGGCATGTCATGCAATCAGAGAAGGTAAATAACAGCATATACCAAACGACCGCTGGAGACCCTACGTATACAATACAATAATATCTTTAGGTTGATGTTGGGACTGCCTCGTTTCTGCAGCGCATCAGGGATGTTTGCTGAGTATGAGACGGATGGCTTTGCTGTCATACTCCGGAAAAAGACGGCATCCCTGATGCACAGAGTGCGGGATAGCCCCAACAGCATCCTACAAACTGTGGCTAGCAGAATTTCTTCGCCGATTATGTCAGCACTTTGTGCAAAAAGTAATAGGTATAATTTTGTGTATTTAATTGAATTAATTTAACTTTTGATATAATAATTTGGTCTGATTTCAATTTAATTCTATTTATTTATATGTATTTTAGAGATTAAATTGAATGGTAGGTAGGCTAAGAATACTAACATTTGATATAAGAGATCTTTCTGCTACTTTATTGTTATCTGAAAATGAATGATTTCTTTTTCAATTTAATATAAAATTGCCAAATAACTTACCCTCCAACTTTAAGCACGCACACAACTTAATTTTTAAGAAAAGACATTAAGATATTGTTGAGACCAGCAAGTCTTTTCTATAAAAATGTGACACATAAAAACTAGTGAACAGACAATTTTTTTCACTTATTCCACCTGTGGACAAAAAATTGAGTGGAAGAGAAACACAATGAACACATTATTTCTTATTGATAATAATTTATAGCTTGAAATTGGACTTGTCTAAGAGCTTATATTGTAGCCTTAAGGGTCCGGCGACGGATGAATTTCCCATACAAACGTAATACCAAAATGATTTTTAATTTGAGCAAATTTTCACAATGGTCTGTTATTATTTGTATTAAAATAGTATTTATCTAGGTTCCTTCCACAATTTTTTTTCAAAATGCCTTTCTGAAATCAAATTAAACCTAATCGCATTTTTACATCAAAGAATGAATGTTGTCTTAGTTATTGTGTAGGTAAGTATTTTGAAAAAATCTTATGTCAGGAACCTACATAAATACTATTCTAACACAATTAATAGCAAACCATGGCGAAAACATTCTCAAATTACAAATCATTTTGGTACTACGTTTGTATGGGAAATTCATCCGTCGCCGGACCCTATACTGGAGGATAAGAGATGATTTATATTAGACCGGTCCTTGTCCAGGCCGGGCCGAGGCGGAGGCGAGTTTGGAGCGGAACCGAAGAGAACGTTAGTAGACGGGCCCGGACGGGACACGGATCATGTACTGTTTAATATAAACTGCTTCATACAAAAAGTATGTAACGTTTCAATTCCGTGCCTCGTCTGGGATACACGGCACGCCTCGGGCACGGCCCTGTCTAATATAATTCTTCCATTAACTGGTCCAAATAAATGATATATTTTCATTTAATATTTGTCCATGTGATCACAGATGAAAGAGAAGCTGATAAGCACGGTAGCGAGCCGACCCGGCCGCTCTCCCATCAAGGTCAGCAAGAGCAAGTCCTCTCTCGACACCAGCGGCCGGAGCACCGACGAGAGGCACAACGTAAGTCACGGCTTTTATGATAGCTCTACTAAACTAAAGAGGTTAATGTATAGAGTACATCATTTGATTTGAAAGCTCTGTGCTTTGTAGGCTGTCCCATTTTGAGAAAATATTTTTAAAGACAGGATACTTATATTTTCAATATCGACGGCCATTGATGATGCTTAACCTCCTTATCTACGCTAAAACTACAAAACAAATTGATGTCTGATCTGACTTGCAATCACATAAAAAAGAAAACTTTTATCCGAATAAAATGTAGTAAAAGCCACGAAGTAAGCAAGTTAATCTTAATTCTTTTACAGGCTGATCAAAGCTTGATAGCCAAAATGTGCGAAAGCTCGCGAAACCTCAGCAGCGCACTCTCTTACGAGGAAGAAATGGCTATAGAACCTCGCTCCAAGTACGCCACCAAGCTCAGAACCAACTCTACTTCCTCCAGGACTACTCCCAACAGGAAAAACTCAAAGGATTCTGACGATATAGTAGAACTTGCCAAATCCGTCCAAGATGGAATGGCAGAACTCGCCATATCAAACGACGCGCCCGCCAACACTGTCGACTCTGCAACACAAAGGGACGCGCAGAGAAAAATGGACGCCCTGAAATCAGATCTCATGAACAAAATCAGAACGCATGAAGACGAAAAGCCGAGGATAACAAGCGCTTTAGGTCGCATAATGTCAACGGAGGAGTCTACTGAAGGACAAGCCACTGAAAACGAAGAGCTGGAACGCCCGAAGTCTCGGGGACGAAGGAACTCAAGTGTCACCTTCTACGATAACGTTGAAATCGAAGAATCAACTACAACGGTCGCGATAAACGACGCGCCCGGCCACTCGAAACCACACAGAGAGAATAGCTTCGTAACGAAACTTCAAAGAGAGAACAGTGTCAATAACATGGCGGAAAGACGGCTCAGCTCAACCGAGAAAAAGATGGCAGGGAAGCCGATAATAGAGAAATACTGTCAGGAGATCATTCATGAGATCGATAAGAGCAGTAAAGTTATCGACAGTCACGTGAAGCAGTTTCAAACTTCTCGATTCCAGAACGAGCAGATCGTCCAACAGTTACAAGCGGTTGACAAGATCCACTCTCTAGTCAGCAGTTCCGGAGAAATCCCCAGTGCGGCGCTTACAGAACTAAACAACAACTTCAAGGTGCTCACGAATCAGATGTTCAGTGATGTTCCAACCGCCAGAAAGCGATCCATTTCTAGTAGACGAGGCTCGAAGGATTCTAGGTCCTTGATGGGCGATGTCGGGATGAGCAACCAGGATTTACTGGATGATCTGCTAGGGAAGAAATGATATAGGGCGTTGTTATAACCACCATAGACATGGGGTTATTGCATTTGTGCACGATTGAGACGAAATAAAAAAATAAATGAGATTTTACGGCGTGATAGTTGAGACATGTTCAGTGTAGAGACATTCAGTTAGGACTGAACGCTCTTACGGCACATTTTAAGCGCGGCAAGTATAAAAAGGCTTGATTTTTCCTGGCTCCTTAAAATTTTAAACTATAAGAGAGTTCTAATTGTAGCAAAGAAGATTTTAATCAGATCTCTGCGGTAAAACTAGACTAGAATAAAATACAATTATCTGAAACGTTTGGTGATCCCCTAAATGCGCCAGGGTGTGTAAACTTACAGGCCTATGCTAAACATTAAGTGTCGCCGAGTTATCGGGTTCACTGAATGTTAATAGAGTTACGTTTTGTACACTGCAGTGCATTGCATTCAAGTAGATACTTTCTGCATTGCAGACTTTGTAGTATTGAATTACTTCACTTCATTATAAAGATTTACCAAAATTAAAATAAATATGGAAACTTTCCAAACTTGCTCAAAATATACGCTGCGTTAATTTACAAGAAATTCATTTGATGAAGATGTGTCGTGTCAAAATAATGGATTCAGCCTCTAATGAGTCTTAGAAAATCACGTATTCTTGTTTATAACTTGTTAATTATTTAAAACCATCAAACAAACTTTTGAAGTAATATGAAACAAGTGACTTTGGAGTAATGAATTAGATTTCTATTAATTATTGACTAAAAGATGATTATAATTAGAACATTGAACTCTTCAGAAATCATGATAATTATATGTCTCGTGCTAGGTCTCTTTAATCTGTAAATACTTTTTGAAAGTATCATTACTTAGGTGGGTTTATGTAAAAGCGTTTTAAAATGTGTTTGTTTATAGTTTATTTTATAAGGGGTGCACGATTTTGGGTGCCGAGTGGTGTTTTAGCAGCTAATGTGTATTAAAAACTTTTTATTGACTGTTATCGAATTGTGGCGTATGGTAAATTAATGAAATAAATATTTTATTTTTGGTATTTTGTTCACATTTAATTTCTGTTTGGTTTAAGGTCATTATTATCATAATGGAAAAAGAGCATAACTAGAAACCTAGGTACCTCTGTACGATCTACGTTTCTAATGACTACAATCTATAATATGCCTCTCATTTTTCATCAATGCGAGTAACGGCCCACTGATATTGAATGGGCTGTCTATTCTTACATGTTATGAAGAAAACCGTGGGCAACTGCTAGTTGGCATTGCTTTCCCTGAAGCGAGGATTAACAATAGTTTTTGTTTGACTCTGCTCTTAATGAAGATGCTCTGATGCGCGCACTTACCCTGATGAATATTTTCTAGAATAAGTCTAAAGGTCGGTGTATGGTGCTATATCACTTACCTCATACGCGAGAGAAAACTCGCGTTATAAAACTCTCGCGGATATTTTCGTGAATTTTAATCATGTTTTTAAACTGTGCTCGCTGGCGCTGTGGTTTTTGTATAAATTAAGCTTCAGGTTAACATACTCTGCGTGAATTCCGCTTGGAGTAATAAGGCCGGAACTGGTTTACTATGTGGCTTCCTGAATAATGGTAGAACCACACTGTTTATAGCACAGGTGGTGAACGCCACATGTCTGTGTTTAGGGGCTTGTGTGAGCACAGTAGATAATGTCTCGCTAGCGAGACTGCAACTGATGCGAAAAATTGAACCTTACAATCTTGAATGAAGGTTTAGTTAATAGGGTTTGGTTTGAATATGAATTTGTTATTGACTGAGAGTTAATAATGATATTAATGATCTATGAAGTAAGTGTTGGTCAACTGAACCAGCCAGACCGAGAAGCGCTCGTTTCGATGGAAAGATATAAATTAGAAATATTTATCTTAATAAAATATTTTTATAAAAAATCTTCAGATTTAAAAACCCTTATTATTATTTCACAACCTTTGTCTCTCTATTTTGAGCAATTACGTTTCGTTTCAATTGACTCTAATTTGTCAAACAACAAACAGAAATAAATTTCTTTGATTCAGAAGCCTCATTACCATAATAAGGAAGGAAGTCTCTGATTCCTTCACTTCACCAGCGATGACTCCTCTAACTTTCGGGATTTTAATAGAAAATATAAAAATAACATTTTGGTCTACACAAAGCAGCGAATTCTGCACTAAAAACACAGCTTTTGATCCTGAAAACACTCAACAAAGGTTGACAATCTGTTACGTGTAGAGTTTGTTTTATGGTAACAAAAGTTAGCTTGCGAAGCTTGGTCGTGCAAAAATAACTTTGTTTAAATTCAGTCCGCTGCTCCGATATTCGTGTCGTTCATTTTTGTTTTCGTCGCTTTTGGTATGGTTTTCCTAAAACTTGCAAAAACTACGTTGTATAGGTACCGCTACAATTAACCTGGGAGTTTATAAATGGAATTAGCTTATACCTCAGTTCGTTCACATGGCACTGAAATCTCATGCTATGGCAGGCAGTATTATGGCAGGCTTACAAAAAACTTACCTAAATAATCTTCATTATCTAGTAAAATTTAAAACCTGTAGAAATTCTTTATCTACCTACTTACTTGTCTCAAACACAAGTGATCAAAGCCAAAGTTCAGTTGAAAGCTTCGTAGTATTACTTAGGCATTATCTCATTAACTAAATTTAAACTTAATTTTCTTGTATCAAAGTTAATTTGAACGACGTTATTTAAAAATAAGATAGATCGAGCAAGCTTAAGTCAAATAATCCAAACTTCTTTTCTCGATTGAAAAGCTTTGTTTTCATGTTCTTGTTAGTCCAGCTTTTTATCGAGCTTCTAATATCAAAACTTTAATAAAAAGTAATAGCTTATTAGGCAATGGAGCCTCGCATGAATGGGAGCTCTTCAACTTCTCTGCAAGTCAAAGTGGGTTTATCTGAGCCAATCTTACAGCTAATAGGTACTTAACTTACATAATACTTATCCTAGCAAACTCATTGTGAGAGCTCTCTTAATACCAACTCGCTTTTCCTCCATAAGTAGCAAGAAGTAGACATATGAGTTAATTATACAGGGTGTCCTATGCAACCTGTACCAGCGAAGGTCTGTGGTCTGGGGAAACCAAAACCTATCGATTGGACCCCCATGTAGGTATGTCCAGCAGTGGATTAATGATGATGGTGGATGATGAGAAATTATTACTTGATTTCGACTTGAAAAAAAATACATAACCCTGACTGAATAACTTCTTGGTGATTAAAAAAAATTATATGGCATTTTAATGCGAAAACGGATTTTAAGGTTTATACAGTCGTAAATAGTGAAACTTATTTTATGCATTTGAAATGAGTTTTCTCACATTTTTCCGATTAGTATGGTGAATAATTATGAATATTAGCTAAAAAGATGTTGTGCACAGATCAACGTGTCGCACATCAGGGGGCAATGGCCTTAGGTAAAAAGATGTATAGTATTGATGTCCCCAGACCACAGACCTTCGCTGGTACAGGTTGCATGGGACACCTTGTTTAAGTAACGTACCTTGTTTAAGTAACGTACCTACCTTATTGCGTTATACGCCATAATAATTAATTACGCCGTAATCCGCGTAACGTAATTCACGTAACGTACCTAGGTACGTTTTATATCTATCGGCGTATGCGTATATGTAGCTATCAGCGTAGGCCGGTTGTTATAGGTCTTGAATGGTTTGCTTACACTGCCTGTATTCAGTCTACCTTTCTGGCTACACCTACAGGCTTCTAAATATTAAATAACACTCACGTAAAACGATAATCATTAGTTTTATGATGGTTTACGCTACCTACTTAGTTGACACTCCCTATTTGTTGAGACTACCTACTTACTTACTTGTTGACACTACCTACCTACTTGTTGCTACTACCTACTTGCTGACACTACCTACGTAGGTCGGTGTCTTCCTCATCAGAAATTATAACTGCTGAATATGCCGTTCCCAAACAAGGAGGCGATTGCGCCCCGGTTTGTTTTTGATGGTGTTTCACTGTAAGAGCCTTAACCCACTAGTTATTTGCAAGCTATTTCAATTAAAGTTGAGTGCACAGCGAGCTGCAATTACTAATCGCAGCGAGCTCGCTGCGTGCCCGCGGCGCCGTCGCGAAGTGCTCGCTGCGCTCTCGCCTCGCTTTGAAGTCGCATGCAAATCGCCAGTGTTATAAGGTTTTTAGATAACCATCAAAACCTGCACGAACCTGCAATCAATTGCCTATCGGTTAACTATAGTAAAATATACAATGTTTTAAAAACCAAGACAATGAAAATGACTAACCAAATATTCTTCGAATGTACACCACTTACATTCGTTCGGTCGTACATAGCTATTGTAAGTAGTAGGTGCATAGTTATTCTGTGGTACCTTAGATAGGTTTAGAATTTGATAAATACCAAATGGTACTTATCTACTTATCAAGATACACGACAAGTGTTTTCTATTTAGAACCCATTTTAATAAAAGGAGGAGGTTATATGTTCGGCTGTATTTTCTTTTTCTTGTCTTTTTTAATTTTTAATGTATTTTGTCGATTTCTCCGCTAATTCCATAATTTCCATAATTAGGTATCATTCTTCATACATTAAGGCGAGGGTTCCCGGATTTCGGGATTTTTAACCGTCCGTACCTCAATAACTATAATGCCTGTAGTTTTGAAATTTATACATATTATAGTTGAGCATATTTTCTAGTGAAAGACAAAAACACAATTGGTGATATTTCACCCGATAGAATTTTTTTACAAAGTTACATCCAAATGAAACTTTGAATGATCAGTGTGAATAGAAAAATGAATAAAATGACACAAAATGTATACCAAAACATTGCAAACGTTATAATGCAGTGCAACACTAGAAAATATTTTTATATGCTATACAAATATTTTTCAAAACACCACCAAAATCGTGCTCGGCTGCCTGCGCACCGTCGCGCTCCTGGCCTTCCCGCTCGGGAATCCTCGCCTTTTCAAAATTGGTATGGTTTCAATTTTGAAAATTATTATGTAATATTCCTTTTTACATAAAAAATAATTCACGAGGAATTAGTATTTCTCCCGGAAAACTTAAAAAACAGTTTAAATACTAAGGAATTCAAAGTCGGTTTTTAGTACTCAAATAATATCCCTAAATTTTGTAGACTTCCATGTCACTTGATCTCCTGTTGCAATTGATTTACTCATTCCCATACTGAGGGAAGGCTGCGGGGTCAAGTCCCATCGAAGTCGATTTTTTATGGGATATTATTTGATTTCTTAGAAATTACCCCGAGTGTGAGGACTTACGCAATGTACTAACAAAAACCTTCGGTTTAAGTTTTTTCAAAACAATAAAATTACATTTCTATAAAAAGCTCTACATTGTGTGTGCAAATCAACTTTTTTACGCTTTACCTGATTGACTTACGACTACATAAACAAAACAAAGATCTACTTGTGTATGTTACTCATCAACAGAACTCATTACCTAAATATGAAATAAGTATATATGTAGAATCGAGATACCTATGCAGTGTTTGTTTAGTAAATTACGTTAACAAGGCATGCCCTCATCACGTTGTATAAACAATATCGGAGATGATTGTCTATTTCGGAAAAGTAAGACTTAATCCACAACTGTTGCTGAGTAAAAATCTCCAGCAGTTTAACTATAGATACTATTTTTAAATACTTATTGACCGCGGCGGTGGCGTAAGAATCGAGCTCCAACTTAGCCCGTGGATGTCGAAAAAAGGTCGACTAAAGTTACCAACTTACACTGAAAAAAAAAAACATTTGTTTACATTGATTAAGATCTTGTCTGTCGTCTGTGATCAGTGATCTGATCACGCATCATGAATCCATATGAGCCTGATAAGATCTTGTCTCTGTGACAATGAGAACTTAGTTAAATCGTAATAGCTCCTTCTACCAAGTAATGAATTGGTCCTACAAAATGTAGTTATTCAATTTAATTCAGAGATTAAATGCAACAAAGTTGTTTGCTAACCCCGTGCAAATAAATATTTTATATGACAAAATGAATATTTATTTTGACTTAGAGCATTGATATGTCAATGATGTGCCTATTTTTTGTTTTAAACAAATTCTATATGTTGCAGGTACCATGCATTCTTGTTTGTATTGAATGAGATATTTATCATTCCAACTATTTTGACGCCAACTAAGATAAAATGCGTCTTAGTTGGACTATATTTTTTTAGTGTAGCAGTCGAAGGTCATCAGCTTTATTCAGAGGGGTGAGTCTGTTTGTCTTTAGTTACAAGACATGATCATGACGTGACGACGTCGTCGTGACGCTTTCGTTGGTAGTCCAGTAAAAAGTATGTTGATAGCACAGATATCTGATTTGGTGCACATTCGGTTTCTACTGAAGAACTATATCGTACCTACAGCAATAGTTTTGGAAGATTGGTTTCTACGCATTTAATCTATATTTTAGTAGAACCTCGCACGAGCGTTGGTTTTTGAAGTAGGCACTTACCTACAAATATTAACTCTTAAGTTATATTTGGTTTACTATACGAAATTAATAAAGTTTTTAACAATTTCGGCTAACCACAATAGAGAAAAGCTCTTAAGTATACTGAAACTAATAAAAATATGATTATAAACTTTATGATATTTGAAAATTAATAGACTTATAGTAAGCTTATAGAGAAAATGGTAAATTGAACCATTCGTCATTGATAGTCAAAAAATAACTAGTAATTAGCTCCTAGCAATAACGTTGTGAGGGATTTTTATTAATCCATGTGATTTTGTAGAGATCCGACAATGGCGGTCTGTCTTGCGTGGTTCCGGAGTTATGACGACGGTTTGAAATTCCCTTGGATTCAAATTGTAGAGCTCCTGCAGATCACGTAGACACCCCACACGATGGATCTTTCTCCCTTGAATTTGGAGATATTGCGTGAGGGGCTTATTTTCTGGCTTATCATATAATTTTTTGCGTGTCCTAAACCCGGAAAAAGTATGAAAGAAAGTATTTTCACAATACACAATTAACTCTTTTTTTGGTAATCTAAATAATAATAACCGATGCAAAAATTAAATATCGTCGTTTGTGAAGAGGAGCCATAACAAAATCAATGACTTGCTCAGAAAAAAGTGGCTGGAGCTTTTTTCTCCTTATTCTGGAACGGCCAAAGAGGTTAGAAAAATTGTTGTAGTATGTATTGTTGTAGTTGTATTTGAAAAAAAAAACAAACTATAAGAGCTCACGGATACTTCAGTGCATATTCGGTGATTCATTTTAGAAGACCTCCTATGTCATAAAATCTCTACCAAATGAGAGGTCTTTAAAAAGGTCAAAAATCGGAAAAAAATATTTATAAAAATCAAGCTAGAGAAAAAATTAAAACGTCTATCAAATGTACTCAAGTATACCTTTCATGTGAGACCAAACTTGATTTAATTGATTGATTTTACCCCCTTTGGACCCCCTTGTCTCAAAAACCCCTCGATCGATTTGGCCCCACTAAGTTACAGCATATTTCACATGTGTCATCTATTAATTTATCATACGCAAATCGGATCAACGGTTGGACAGTTATGCTCGAAGTGACTATTTTACCATGCAGCCAAATAACCAAGCTGCCACTGAGAACTTCGCTCGCTTCGCTCACTCCGTTCAAATAAAATAATTATAATACTGGACAATCCACACAGCAGCATCTACGTAGTCGCAAACGTCTCCAAATCAGATAATATTATGTATCATAATACCCACCCCAAACTAAGCAGAGCTTGTGTTATGGGTACGAGATACTTAATAGAAAACAAGTATTCTGATTTCAAGTCTTTGAATAAATTAATTAATTCACATATTTAGATATTTTAAATTCAACATAGAAAACAAGCAGACCTGGAATAAATATCTGCTAATACGTACAAACATTTGTCCCGTGGCCAGATCGAACGCGCAACCGATTTTGGTAAAAGAACGATAGATACCTAAGTACATATTACAAGTTTCTTGTCAGACCAAAAACTGAATTACAGAAGAAATACTCCGAGAGGCGGAATACTAAGTCACCGTTATAAATGATAATGAATTAATGGTGTAACTTGTGACGCTGCAAACCTCGCTTCAGTCATATTAGAAACAGATGACAATTTTCTCTACTATGTATCTACCTATAAAATAAAAATAACCTTAGATATGCAGAGCTTGTGTTATGTTATGTGTAGTATGGGTACTAGATGACATAAATCTATATTTTACAATACAAGTATTTTTTTTTTATTTTACTTTGAAAATACCCAGAAAAAAATATTGTATAAAAATTTGTCCCGAGGCAGGAATCGAAATCGTAACCTCCTCCGTCGCAGGCGGATCTTCGCCCGCCGCGAGGTCGTCACCCATTTTATGTTCATCGGGAGATTTAAAAATAAAATATTAGATAATAACTTAACAAAGAAAATTACAATCGTAGAATAGAAATAAATTTAATAGAACTAGTATTTACATTGAATTAATTGAGCTAACTGGAGGCTGTTGCAAACAATTTACACATATATTACTTTACTAATTGTTCGTCATTGTACTCACAGATTTTTCAAACTAACAGCTTCTAGATTCGTTGCACTGTTAAGGGCATCATCCTAAACTCCCTGATTATCAGACAGAAAATAAAAAATAGTCAACCTATTTTATGGAAAAATTGAGCTAGCAATGTTTATGAATTTCAGGCTTTCCATTATCAATTTAACTCACAATAGGAAAAGTTCAGTGCGCTGAGAAACAGAGTCTGAATTTCAGTTGCTCCGTAGCGGTGAAACGGGCTAGACGTGCGCGACACGCCCTTGGCCAAAACTCCGAAATACTTGCTTTACCTAAAAAATGAAAGCTTACAACTTAGTGACAATTAATTAATGTAATTTAAATAGTATAAAAACTAATTGTGAGTTTCCAAAAAAAGTTTAAAAAAGTTTTGAGGTCCAAGAGTATTCAAATTACGAAAATAATTTTAAGAAACATTTAATTCTTTGTAGGTTAGGAGGTACTAATAGGTATTGAAGATTATTTTCACACGAATTTACCGACCGAAAAAATTGCAATACGAAAGATCAAATGCGGATTTATTTCTAAATCATAATTATCTCAACAAATAAAACTTTGAAACTTCAGTATCAGGAAATACATAAATATTTTATCTGGCGCAGCGCATCAGCATTGCCTTATAGCGGGGCAATGCAGCCCTGGCGTCTTGGAGACACTTCCGACTGGTATTGCTGGGAAACAGTTGAGCTATCTGTAGATTGCTTGCAACAGTCGGCAGCTAGCTCAGTTGCTTCATCAAAAATAACTAAACTCGTTCTTATTTGTTTCTATTCTGTTATTTCTTTGTTACTATCATAGTTACGTAGGTACTTACGTTTTTCTATTTGTATTTTATTATTAACCGACGAACGTCAAAAGGCCGTTTTCCACCAAAGAGCGTAGTTGAGATTGGTGGTGGTTTCAAAACTGTTACTTGGTGTCAAAACTGTTACTTGTTCATCACGACATATTTATTCAAAACTCTTTGGCCACGGCCGCACCACAAAACGATTGCTTGGATTGTTGTTTCGATGATTGCTTCAATGGTTGCTTCGATGGTAGATAGGCGCCTTCGATTGGCCGCATCGAGGAGGCCCCTTTTTTCTCACATCGCGGCCGTGGGCTATTGGTAAATTTTACACACTCCTGCAATTCTTCCCTTTGGTGTAAACCGACCCTTACTTAAATAAACCACCTTCATTAGATTAAGTTTTCTTAGGTTAATTGAGACTACGCACAGTCTAGAACGACTAAAATGTAAGGATTTTTATAATTTCGTAGAAAAATTCTCAGTGGATAACATTATCGAAATCCCGTATTTTCTTAAGTTCTAGTAGATATGATAGGTGTATTCTCTGGCTAAAGCGAAAGTAGAGTAGGTACCTACTTACACATACTTAGATCACTAAGGGTGGATTTTACCGTTAGTATCTTAAAACGCGTTCTACTAAACTCGTTTCTTGGTAAACTCATATATTGAGTTAAATCTCGATTAAAGTCAAACCGATTTCACGGGCTTCTTGGAGCTAACTGTTGATCGCGATTACGTAAACGAACTTTTACTACAGATATACATGAAATCATAGACAATAACAAAAAAAATGCAACGACATTGACAGTTCTTAAACGCGTTTAGAGACGCTGAACCTCCATTAAAGGGAGTTCAGGATGTTTAAAAGAGTTCTGCGTTAACTGCGTTTAGTTCATGCTGATAAAATGTAAAATGTACTAACTGAAAACAGTTAATGCGAAAACGAGTTTTAACGTCAATTGAACGCGTTTAATTTAAACGGTGAAATTGCACCTAAGAATACGTTTTGTAGACAGCGACACCGATGGCGTATTTTATGATGCACAGATATACAAACCAATGATCCTATCCATTCAAGGTTTTCTGTGAGAGATTGCCCTTCAGCGATAAGACCGCCAATTGTCACTTCATCATCATCATCATCATCATCAGCCCATATTAGTCCACTGTTGGACATAGGCCTCCCCTAATGAGCGCCATAGCGCCCTGTCTTTTTGTCACTTGTTCTCTTATGTAAATTATTTCAAAGTTAATTGTTCAATCAAATAATATCAAACGTTTTGTTATTATACTGCGTAAGCCATCACACTCGGGATATTTGGGATATTATTACATTTATTAAAGATTTTGCCAGTTCTGAATGAAATATTCCTTCATTGCTTTTTACGCACGCGATAAAATTACCTTTGAAAGTTGTTTCAAATCGTTGTTCATGGAAAATGAAGCCAAGGAAGGAAAAAAGGTGAAAATACTTTATATGTGAAAGTGTGGCAGTTATGTGGCTCATATGAAGGAAGTTGGAAGTAAGGGTGGAGTATTAGTACGCAGCAGATGATATTTATAGAGAATAATTCAATTACAACCTTGCAGGAAGTAATGAAACAAGGTAATTTTGCAGGAGAATGGCCGTAATTAAGGATGCCTTCAGATGGATTGCGATGCTTTGTCTGCAGGATGTAAAATGTCAGATGCTGGTTCAATTCTTGAGGAACAATTTATTCATGATCAGCTGATATTTGTTATGCCTATAAAAGCCTAAGAAAAGAGTCTAGAATACTTTTATTGGGGAAAAATATATTATTTGACTTCTAATAACCCTTAAAAATTGTAGCAAACGTAGTGTAGAACGCACTCCGGCCAGGTGGGATGACGATCTGTGAAAGACTGCAGGCTGATGCTGGATGCGTGTGGCAACATGAAGACAGGGCGTTATAGCGCTCATTAGGGGAGGACTATGTCCAGCAGTTGACTAATATAGGCTGATGATGATGATGATGACAAAAATTGTAGGTATCTACTTACATTGTTTGAAAATGTAGCCAAACAAATTCTACCAGTTAATTCCTTCACGAATATACAAAACAAGGTAGACTATTTACAACTAGACCGAATCGGTAACCCGCCTACAACCCGATCTTTTGTCCCTAGGGTGAAAGACGGAAGGATAATATCCGGTGGGTACGTCCAGTTACCAATAATCTATCCCAATAACTCACCATATTCCAAAAAAACCATATCTCAAACCGGAAATTGGCCACTAACCTTAATACGAAGAGAAATATTGCAATAATTCAGCAAAGTAGCCCATTTAGGTACAGCAGGTGCTACAGGGGAGCCAGCTTTTCTGTGCATTATCATCAGTACCCATCTCAATTTTCACTGTCCCCTTTCACTCTCTTTTTTGCCTCTGGGCCTCCTCATGTCTTTTCACGAAGAATTTGTAAGAATCCTTACATTATAAAAAAATTCTTCATGAAAGACTTGGACATTACAAGCTCTTTTCTTTTGATACACAGGGACAATGAACATTACGAGCCGGTGAAGTGAAGCTGTCATTTAATTTATGTGTTTCACGTTGATCTGAATCATCATCACTGTTGCCAAAATGAATCTGAGATTCTAACAACTAATCTTACACAAACTTCGATAACCTCGACACATTTCCCTGCACTTCGGGTACTTAGACAGAAGAATAGTACCATCCAAGCATTAGAAATCTACACTCATTTTCATTTATTACAGGGCAACACCACAGGCAAAGCATTATCAATGAAGTACCCTTTCCCACAAATAAAATCCATTCGCAGGTTCAGGAGCTATGAAAGAAAATTCAGACACAGAAACACCTCTCTGCTTTCGTCGGGGGTTAATCAAACCCTCACTGCGGTCACAGAAAGGTTTCCGGTACTGTATCATAGGACAGATGAAGAATAACATCCGCACCTTTGACGTGAAACAGATGAACGAATTACAGCTTCACTTCACGGGCTGGTAATGTCCATTGTCCCCATGCGTATCGACAGAAACGAGCTTGTTATGTCCATTGGGTTTTTTCGTGTTGGTTTGAGGGACAGACGTTTTGTTTCACTCCCGGGTAAAGTCAGAAAAATGTGTTGAAAATGTGAGAAAAATAAATTAATTGAAAACCTACGTAAGTAAATTTATTCACCACAAATATACATGCATACATAATAATACAATCACATTAACTTAGAATTATTCTTATTTTTGCTAAATATAATTAAGAATAATCGTGATCTCACTTTGATCTCTACACTAGGATACCCTGTGCTGTAGAGTCAAAAAATAGTATAGTCTTAGTTTAAAGTGACGTTAGATACTGCTGTATGTTTTCTAAGTAAAAGGTAAGCACTCTCTTTCAATCTTGGAGGAATGATTTCAAACCCTAAATAAGATAATAAGAGATAAATCGAAAAGAATTTATCTCTTATTATCATTATTTATTATATCTCTATCTTAGCAATTCAAAAATAAAAAATAAAATGTAAACTCAGATTGTACTTCTTATCAAACCTACATCTGTATCAAAGAGCTTGATCCCAGTTACTCAACCTAATTCCAAATTATGAAACTATTTTCTTCCAGTATAAATATATTGTATTTTTTACATGTAGTTTCTGCCTATTTTTTATAACTCTTAACACTTAGTACGTTATGTTAGTACATAACGTACTAAGTGTTAGTATAACGTACTAGTATAACTTAGAAATTAAGGTCTTATTTTTTGTCAAACCTATCGGTAGTAACTCGGCTGCGACTCGTTAATGACACTCCCTTACAAACCTCTGTGGTTTTCTTAGTGTCATTATTATAAGTTTTTCAATGTAACATTAGTTTAAGTTGGTAAATAAATAAATAAAAATAAAAAAAAATTAAAAAAAATTCGGGTCACTAAAGATAAAATCGCACTTGCTTTCGCTTCTCACTATAGACGCACCTTAACATAAAATACAGGCAAATAAAAACCCTTCTGTACAGAAGTCTAAATTCATATTTCCGGAAAATCCGCCCCGAAGGTATTTTAAATAACAGCAAATCTACGAGATACAATTTTATAAAAAAACTAATAATCTACTTAATTTTTATCTTTCCTCCTTCCCAGTGGAACCACGTCCTCTCATTGTAACGTGGGCTTTATACGGACTTATTGTATGGACTCCAGCCTCTCATAACAATGAACTTCTGAGGCAGTATTGTACAGTATGTTTTGTGGACTTCCTTCCGTTTCCGTACACATTTAAATTAATTTGTTTACCTACTATTACAGTAAAAATTATGATCGGTAGGTACTTTTCGACGTAAGTCATCATCGGCCACATAGTCACTTAGCATCAGTGAGAGCCCAGAATTATTTTTTTCTACGAATTGTTTACGTGAGATTGTTGTAAAACGAGAAGGTCTTGAAGTCGGGCTGAGTGCGAGTCGGGTTCGTGCAGGTATGTTTTTGATAGTACAAAGTTAGTACAAAGCCTTATGGGGTTTGTATTACCTACATCATAAACATCAATCTATTTTATTACGGTCTCTTAGTTGGGTATAGTTAAAGCTATCGTGGGCTGGGCACCTTTTGCACACGGAACCAAATAAAGAAAGCCTCAATAAAAAAAAACTTAGGCCAAGAAACAACAAGCTTTATGAAATCCTCAACGAAAACTTTCCTTTGAACCCTAAGATGTATTTGAGACCCATTTGAACGTTTTTACAGATTTTCTTCAGACAATACAAAGCACACTGTCGATCAAGTCACCTTTCAAACAAAAAACTAAATCCAAATTGGTGGATACCTTTATAGCTCTAACGCGCAGCACAAAAATGTGCACTAAAATATGGGCTGAAACTTGTTATGTTTAGATACATTTACAGTGACAAAATGGCTTTCCACAAGCTTCAAACGAGTGGCCCGTGAGCTGTCTCTTATTTAATGCCGTCAATATGAAATGCATCTAAATGTTACGAGTTAAAGCCCATATTTCTAGGCGGTAGCAGTGAGATTCTGATTTGCGATAACCTTAAAAACACAATGACACAGACAAACACACGTCAAATTTATAAAACCCCCCTCTTTTCGGCGGTTAAATGAAAAAGACGATAGGATGGAATAACTTACAGGTTCTTATCTATTTGATAAAATCACGTCACGTGTACCCCTTTTTACGAAGAGGTCATGGAATCAATGTTGTCTAGGTACTAGGCCAATATGGTCCCAAAACGAATTACCTAGTCCGTACCTAGCTGCAATTTGAAAATATTGTCACGTAGTCAATTTCTTTCATATTCGTGCGAAGAGTTAATAAATGCGAATAAGGCGAGCTGGATAGAAACGTAAGGAAAAATGGAGAGCGAAAAAAATCCTGATAGAGAATAGCATTTCTAAGATGCACAGTGAATAGGAAACTTGACAGTAAAAAAACAAACACTAGGTTTTTTATAAAATATGTCAATGAAATAAGTTCCAAGCAATGTTTCTAACGTATATTTATTAGGTATCAACCTACTTACCTACAATAGACCTTGAATTTAGAAAAACCAATCCTCTGTCCCTTAAAACTGCATCACAGCTTATTCACTGCCCTACCAAAATCCTTGGAAAGTCTCCTTGAACTTGAAAAGTTTTGATAACATTCTACGGAACCCTGAAACCCCATAAAGAAGCGAGTTTACTGCATAGACGGGCAATAAAAACTCACGAGTTATCGCCCAGAAACGAATATCAACGATTTATACCTCAACGAACAGACAAACAAAACCGACGTTTGGAATATTATACAGGAGTAAAATATTAACGACCTCTGTGGCCCAGTAGAAGGACTGCCAAGACGCAAAAGATCGAGTCCTCGTATTGCTTGAAGCATCTTTTTATCATCTCTATTTTTTATAGATATTCTAAGGATGCTGCCCAGCTTCTTCCTCTCTTTGGAAGAAAATTGCTTTAATTTTCCTGGATACCCATAGTACTATAGATATAAATAGAGAGGCAAATTGCGTCTTTTACTACGGATCGATTACTCCACTTCTCATCCAAAAGATTGCAGGTAGAGGAAATAAAAATCAAATACCGAGGAAAAGGTTTCCAAACGGAGCACACATTTATTCGCATTTCACTCGGTATTTTTAGTATTTTTGGTATTTTTCAAGACCTCGAACGAACAGATTTTGCTATAAAACTCATTTCAGTTTATAAAACCCGCAATATGAAAGCAGTTAAATCTTATAACATCCATCAGTACCCAAAAACATCTGACCAAGCGTTTAACGGCGAGTAAACATCAAAGATTAGTTTTTATGGCATTCAAAGTTTTTTAATGTTCTGGTACCTATACATTATAATATTTATCACGTGCGCTGCTTTCGTTGATTCACAAATAATAATTCATTTTTATCATGTTATGACACGAAGACAGACTGGCTAAAACTTCTCATATTTCTGAGACTGAAATTACATTTTTTGGTCTTTCTTCAGTTTCTATTTAGTCTAGTAGACTGATTCACGTAACTAAGAAAGCTGAGACCTAGGACCTACCGAAAAGAAGTCGGTGATAGTAGCATCACATCGCTCAATTAATGTTTAGTTATGTAAGTAGGTAGGTACTTACATAAAGTTAGGTTTCGTTTGGTAAGAAAAGCTCGAATACAAAAACAAAATCTATCTTATTAATCATCTAAATTATATCCCATTTTCAACCGCGTTCGCTCCTTATCGTGATCTTGATTGGTCTGCTAAAAATCTCTCCTAAATCAAAATAACATTCCAGCACTAGAAATAGATTTGAGCGAACTCTTTCAACGGCTGCGGGTGACCTCGCCTTTGAACACGTTTGATTGATATTATTCAATCCGATTTGATTGACCATCATTTACGCGTAACAAGAGCTAATTTAGGAACTTAGCTTTCACTCATGGCCATGGATTCTCTTGCAGTTGATTTGGCTTTTGTGTAGCTATGTCATGATCAGTCAATATTGAATACTTACACACAATCACGATGATCGGCGTTTAATACCGAGGCTGCCGCACCCGAATGGGTCATTTCAGCCACACACGATCACATCTTTCTTTCTTTCTTTTACACGACAGTGAAGGCACAATCAGACAGCGAAAATTCCGCTTGGTTTCGCACTTCATGCCAGCACATATTTTGCATGTACCTCATAATATATCCACAAGCATTTTGATGCCACTCCGGGTATCGAGTATCGCGTAGGTCTAAACATGCCTTAACTCGCAACCAGACGAATGCCACAGATGTAGATAGATAGATAGATTATTTCTTTACTGCACCATTAAAACATTAAACAATTTAATAAGAACTTAATACTAATTATATCTAGTGTGTCACAATCCGCGACCAATCGGTAGATTATATTACTTTAAAAAATGCCAAATTTCGTAGACTTTTGCAGATAGATGCAGGTCGATAATGATGATAGATGGATTACTCTCGGCCAACGTGGTAATGGGATTCCTTATCAACGACAAATGTTTTTTCAGCAAAATAATTGTACCGGTATTGGAGAGCTTTACCGTTATATCAGAACCCGGTGAATCCGGTGATCCATGATAATCCGCTTATCCGTAAGCCACCGTTGGATTGCTGTGATAATTGTGATGGCGAAATATTCCTATGTTTCGTTGGGGTTCCTAGTACGAGTAGGTACGGGTTTAGAATTAATTATAATTAATCAGACTCATGAAAATATAAATATAATTAATTACATATGAAAATTTCATTTAATATTAAAAAAACAAACACCTACCTACCTAAAAGTCTTGTAGATTTTTAGGTTGGTAGGTTAATTTTTTTACGGCTAATTGACAGAACTAGCCGTCCAACCTGAAGATTAGTAGCATAATTGCATAAAATTATAAAATCCAGAGCAATATTGTACTTCGCAGGACGCACACGTAGCCCCGCGCCCGTCAAGCTGTCTAAAGCTCTACGCTCATTATTCTTGTCCCACGCAGAACAAAATAGTGAATTCAAACATGGGCTTAAATTTTTTATCTTTAGATACATTTTACAGTGGCAAAATAGCTTCCCACAAGCTTCAAACTAGTGGTGCGCGAGCTTTCTGTCGTCGGAGGCCGTCAATATTAAATTCAACTAAATGTTTCGAGTTTAAGCCCATATTTGATTGTACATTTTTGTGCTGTGCTGCAGCGGATCTATCCAGGTGTGCGACAAGCTTTATCAGGAAGTTGATGAAATAATTAGTGACATAGTATGCCAGAATTATTAATGACATAAGAAGCTATTTTGAACAAAGCTTCCTAAAAGCTCACTAAAACGCTAATATAATATGAAAAAATCGTTGTGAAAATTCAAACATCATGATATAACACTAACACCCAGTGCAAGGTTCATACAACCGTGAAGCAGTGTGTAAGGCGGTTGGATAAAAACAGTGCGGGAATAATAATATTATTTACACGGATAATAAGGAAAATAATATAAAATTTAACTGTGAACAAATGTGAAATAAACATTAAACTTAATGCCTCGTTCATGATTCATGCAAAAGTGCATAAAAACACAGTGCGTCGATAAAAACAAAACATGATTACAAACTGTAAACGAAAATAAGCAACAATGTCGTTAAACGCGACGGCAAACCAGAGCCTGGTCTCCAGGAACCTGTCCCGATGGAACGAGAGCGACCTCTGGATGCCGCCGCTGGACCTGGCAGTGTTCTACCATCCCGATGTGCTGATCATAGTGCTGTATGTGTGCGTGCTGACGGCCTCGCTGGCCGCGAACACGCTGCTGATCTTCATCGTCATCAAGTTCCAGTATATGAGGAGGTAAGTTGTGTTGCAGTTTTTACTATTAAACTAATGTAGTTTGACAAATTCGTTAAGTAAGTCGGGAAAACTACGAACCTCGTTTGTGTTGGAAGAACTCCAGCGTTTTATCCCTTCTTCGTTAGCTTGTAGTAGTAATTATTTATTTATCAAAATATTTGGTGGGGGTAGGGGACTTGAGGTGCAATATGTCGTTAGAACTTGATCTTCGCTGAAAGAAATAGAGTTAAATTAAGTTTTGGTTTACCAGGCATAAGTATAATTAACTCCTATGGAGGTATAATAGCTGCCTTACTCGATTATGGAATGCCAGAAATTCCAGAACGCTAGGCGTGTATAAAACCGAAATCGTTTCTACGCCGTGAAGTAACTTTTTACAATACTCACAGTTACATGTAACGTTTTTTTATCTCTAGTATTGTCTTTATAATGTCCCCTTATGCTGTCTGTCACCTATATTATGGTCGATTTTAAAGATGTTACTACACTAACGTCGTTTGAGATGAAGACAAGAAGAGAAGATTAAGAGAATTTTTATGCTCTACCTCCTTAGGTACATTTTGGCTATGCTTTATGGAAATCGACGTAGTATTCAAATGTTATAATGGTATCGCTGTACCAGAATTCAAAGTACCTACGAGTAATACCGTCTGGAGTTTTTGAATATTAGTTTGTGGATATCTTATTTAAAAATACGTACATAAAAAGAGCTTCTTATTGGGTTCTGAAATAAACGTGATGTTTATTTATATATTAAAAAGGTCTTTCCCAGTGGAAATCACTTAGGGGCTTATACTTTGCAAAATCTTAAGAACTAGTTATGTTTGTGTTTCTACTTTTTTATTTTTTAACTCTTCTAAACTATGTTTTCAACAAATATGCCTGATTCTGTATAACATTGCAATTGTGTTTTGTTTGATTTACCTTCGTAGAGTGCACTTTACGTGCCTGCAAACATTTGTTCAGTGTGAACAAACTCCTTGATAGCAAGTTTGCCCTGTGGGCTGTGATGTTTGTTGGATAAATATAGAACTTTGTATGAATAAATGAGTCTATAAATCCTCATTGTTATGAAATAGATAGGTACCGGTTACAGACGAACATCTGCACTGATAATCGTAACATTCCTATGCGGCTAGTTAAAGATACCTATTTATACCAATGCGAAAATGTCTATGGATATTTCACTATCCCACTACAGGTTCGCCTTTCCTTTCGTCCCTTGACGTTACGAACCAGTCTGGCGCGTGCTCATCTACAAAGTGGTTATACTTTAAATAATTTAGGTTATCTAAAGGTTTTTGCTTTTTATAGTGCGTAAGCCTTACACTCTAGCTAACGGCGCTTCAGTTCGTAGAAAATCGCAAAGATTTTCGATCCTACGTCACTTGACCTCGTAGTGTAGTTGGTTAGAACATTCCGGTACTGACGGAAGGATGCCGGTTCAAGTCCCGTCGATGTAAATTTTTTTTGCGATATTATTTGATTTCTTCGAATTTAGGTTATGCTTTGGCAGTATCGCAAGTGATAAAAGATTTTCAGTAATCGGACCCAATAGCCAGATAATAAAGCCAATGCTCTATCGAAAAGGCAATTAAACGTGATCGAGCGATTTACTGTAAGCTGTAATATCGACGTTCACAGCAGGGGTCTATTTTTTATCATACCACACTTTCATGTAGGTTATTTCGTAACACAATGTGTTTTTGGTTGAAATTGTGGACTAAGTATACGACAAAAAGACTTCGATTAAATTGATGAGATGTCGATTTCTTCATTAATCCATAGTAACATCCATAGTGACATTAGAACAGAAAACAAGATCCGTCAAGTGCGAGTGTAACTCGCGGTCGCGCGCCGAGGGTTTTGAACGTTTGTCAACAAATATGTACCAAAAGTACCGGTTAGAGACTTCGCAATTTAACGAATACCTAAGAATAGTAGGTACCAACCTACATTTCAGATTGATCTCTGTGCATGCTTCGGTTAAATGGGTGGTTCGGTTAATGAAAAATTTTTCGACTTTTTTCGAAATATTTCAAAAAGTATGAAAGTTACAGAAATTTGAAAAACTGGTTTGAAATGTCCAAACCGATACCTTTCATTTGATACCCCACTCGGTGGGGTAGCCCCCCTTTTGAAAATTATTCCTTTTTGACCATTTTTCAAAAAGTGTTCTTTTTACAGACTTCTCTATATTTTTCCTGTAAAATATAGATCCATATCTACAAACGCTTCATACATTTCAAATGGATCGCGGGGGGGGGGGGGGAATGGGTTTTTTTTCGACTTTTTTAAAAATATTTCAAAAACTATGAAACCTACAGAAATTTTAAAAACTGTTTTGAAACGTACAAACCGATACCTTTCATTTGATACCCCAGTCGGTGAAGTAACTTCCCCTTTTGAAAATTATTTCCCCCCTTTTTGACCATTTTTCAAAAAGTGTTCTTTTTTCAAACTTCTCTATATTTTTCCTGTAAAATATAGATCCATGTCTATAAACGCTCCATACATATTACATGGATCGCTCTGCAATCTTCGGAGATAGGGGGGGGGGGAATGGGTATTTTTTCGACTTTTTTCGAAATATTTTAAAAAGTATGAAACCTACAAAAATTTCAAAAACTATTTTGAAATGTACAAACTGATACCTTTCATTTGATACCCCACATGACCCTGTAGGTATCTTTTAAAATTTCGGCATCACAATTTGTATGGAAAATATTCATTTTCATTTTTCATTTTTTTTCATTTTTTTTTCTCGAAATCTGTACAGGCGCACGAAATGTATTATTATTTTAAATTTCAAGTTGATAGCTGCAGTAGTTTTTGAGTTATTAAGGAGGGAAAAAAGGACAGACAAAGCGAGACCATAAGGGTTTTGAAACCGATCTTCGATCTTCAAAACCCTAAAAACAAATCGCATGTTTATAAAGGTGCGAGCTGTCTCAAGAGACCACCATTTTCTCCGTCTTATTTAGGTCGATTTAGGTTATTAGGTCTTGTCTCCTAATACGAGTACCCTAGACCCAAAGCTAATAAAGAACGGTTTATTTCATTGCCACTCGAGCGAACCCAACGGCAAACATTAGCTTGGTAAATAAGATAACATGGCAATTACAATTCAGGGCGTTCATAATAGGTTATCCCGAGGCGAGGGGTAGGCAGACCTTCGATGAATAGAAGATATTTTATATTGCTTTTGATATTAGCATCTGTCGAGAGACGACTCAGAGCTGACATGCCAGGAGGACAGTACCTATTGTGTTGCATGTCCGGGGCCAAAATCATATTTGGGTCGCCGAGCCTCAAGAGTAAGTATCTATATAAGCTTTTACACCCGCAATTTTACGATACCGATCAAAAGACTCAATAATAAGGATTATTTTTCCCAAATAACATAGCTTCTTAAATAAAAGGAACACCATGAAATTATATATTCATAATTTTAATTTTTAATTTTAATTGTTTTGGGAAACAAACAGCTTACTTAACAAAATTGGTTGTAACTTATGGGTAACTTAAGCCATATATATAAATATATAGGATATATAGGAAAATTAATACTTAGTTTTTCCTTTTACTTTGCCGTGCTCCTCCACAACTGATTTTATCATTTTAAAGTATTACTAATAAGTACCCAATTGAGCCTCTGCAGAACAAAGGTCACAACAGATTCCCCTTTACATGTGTAGCATAAAAAAAGGGAATTTATGGCGACCGTCATACGGCGGTCTAGTTTTATGCTTTGCAGGACTAATTTCCAAAATACAAAATGTCCAACTAGGATTAATGTCCAACACTAATTTTGTTCAATATGAAAATGAATAAACTTAAAGGAGTCATTGTATTAAATTGTTCCTACTTGAGTTAACCCGACCTGTAGGCGTCCCACCCCCGGGGGGTTCGTGGCGACTCTGTGACTGAAAGGGTGTGTATATATGTATATAATTGCACCCAGTGCCCTTTGTTAACAAATTCGTTATTTTTACGAATGTACATTTTTATGAATGGACATTTTTATGAATGGACATTTTCATGGATGAATATTTTCAGACTATTTGTCAGTTTCATAATTGGACATTAGTCGTGCAAAAGGTCCTATTTGTAGCCCAACTTGTTCCGCCATTTCAGCCTGATCCTCATTAGCCAGTCGCGACGCCGCCGACGCCGGTCCTTTGTGCAGTGCCCGCTTTGTATTTGGGCTCAACAGGAGGTGGTTACCTAAAATTTCAGTCTAGAGGTCGTCAAGCACGCGACAGTCGAAGACCAATCGAACAATCCAGTCTCATTTTCATCAAAGATCATCATCATCAGCCTATGTTAGTCCACTACTGGACATAGGCCTCCCCTAATGAGCGCTATAGCGCCCTGTCTGCAGCTTGCCGCATCCAGCATCTGCCTGCAGTCTTTCGCAGGTCTTCATCCCACCTTGCTGGAGGGCGTCCTAAACTACGTTTGCCGAGTCGTGGTCTCCACTCAAAAAACGTTTCCCCCAGCGGTTATCGGTTCTTTGCGAGATATAGCCGGCCCATTGCCACTTCAGCTGGCTAATTCTTAGAGCTAAATCGATAACTTTGGTTCTCTGTCGCATGCCGACCATTATTGACATTGACGACCTCCGTGGCGCAGCGGGTGAAGGTCCGCCTGCGACGCAGGAGGTTGCGGGTTCGATTCCCGCCTCGGAACAAATTTGTGTACGCAAATATGCAGAAATTTGTTCCGTTGGTCTGGGTGTTTTCTCTATATATAATAAAAATATCTATCTATGTAGTGTATTGTATTAAGTATATCAGTTATCTAGTACCCATAACACAAGCTCTGCTTAGCTTGGGGCTAGATAATGCTGTGTGAATTGTCCAGCATTATTTATTTATTTATGTATTCTTTAAGAATCCTATCCTTCCCATAGCCCTTTCCATAGCTCATTTTAGTAGAATCGTTTTGAGTGACTTCAGAACAAGAGCATCAGCAGCCTATAACAGTCTACTGCTGGACTGAGGGCAGGAAATGATCTAGTAAGGCGGTTGGGTTAGAAGCTAGATGAATAGATCAATTATGACTATTTATGGCAGTTTTTATAGCAAATTCGATTGCGGTCCGATAACCGAACAAACCTTTGATTTATTACGTGCCCATACGAGTAATAAATTATACCTAGGTTTCCTACCATTACATGTATGTTGCTACCCGAATGATGTATCCAGGACAAAGCTAAAAGGAAAGATTCCTTTCTTTCTTTCTCTTCTTTCTTTCTAATCTACAAGTTTACTATGTGTACCTACTTACTATGTGTCTTACATATTCCATCAATCGTAGCGCCTTACCTACAAATTTCCGATCTTGATGAATGAGGAGTCAATTGATTCGGCGAAATTAATTAATATGATTGATTGTGTTATCCTTTGATAAAGTAGGTATTTCGAAAGCGGCAGACTGAACATTACCGAACTTGATTGTAGTTAGCTAGAGGCAATGTATGGGGAAAACCCAACCTCTGTAGGTCTGATAAATTGCTAAAGCAATAACGAGATCTTACTCATGACTAGCCGGAGATAAAGTGGTGCGCAAAGTTTGCACAGCCTATTTAGTGTTGCTTTGTGTTTCCCAATATGCTCATTTGCATGCGCCATGAACGAACGACATAACTACATATAATACCTAATTATGGCATGCAACTGTGGCGAAATATTAAGAATCCTAAACAACATAAATCACCATAAAATATGCCGTTATCCATTCATACTCTATACTAATACTATAATTTCAAAAAAAGTAACTCTGTATGTCTGTTTGTTATCTTTTCACGCCTAAACGGCTGAACGGATCCGAATGAAATTTGGCAGGGATGTAAATGGTATTTGGGGGATGATAATAGGCTAGTTGAAATGCGCGTGCAAAGCCGGGGGTAGCAACTGAAACATCATGATTTCCGTTAAATTATTTGAAGACGGACACTGAAGCATTCAGTGTGAAGTAATTCCGCAGCAGTACCTACCTAGTCGGAATGAAGGAAATCCGCATAGGTAGGTGGTAGGCATTTTGTTTTTCTCTCATCAACCACGAATGTGCAAGTGCCTGAGTAATCTCACCGAATCATTCATCCCGGAGCGGCGTTGTTAATCCATGAATGAATTCTCGTTATAAATATTTACGGGCGCGTGGGTGTGCCATTCCTCACTTTTCATCGATTTCTGCTCCACTTTTAAATGAATGAAATGGTTCGATGGCATGGCGATTGAAACTATTTGTAACCTAGGTACCCTAATATGCACATCTACTCGAAATATTTTTTTTACTTCGTTTTTACGTAGTTTACATTATGGTAACTGTAGCTCGCGACGACGAAAATTATTGTTTGGAATTGGTTACGAACGTACGAAACCCTTATTATGTTAAATAATATAATAAGCTAATAAAATTACCTTAGGTCTCGCTCTATCCGTACTTTTTTTCCACTTGAATAGTCTTAAATATCTCAGCAACTACCATTATTATTATTATATTAATTTGAAATAACAATAAATTACGTGCGCCGGTACCTAATCCAAAAAAAAAAAAATTTTCGTTGCAGCTTCTGTTTTCGCTGTACACCGAAAACTAGCTCATTCTGATAAATTACCTTCTTCCTCGCCATTATCACTGTAATATTAAATAAACCGCCAAGTGCGAGTATACTCGCACACGGATGGTTTCGTCCCAACGTTCAAACCTTTATCTAAACGAAACTCTAAATGCACCAACTGTTTGGAGACTTTAAATTTTCCACTTTATTTTATAACCAACCAAACCAACCAAGAAAACCTGGAAAAATTCAAGGAATATCGTTGTTTGTGGATATCAACAAGATTTTAGTATTTTTTAGTATTAAAATTAAACTGTTAGTTACTTATAAAAAGTTTCTTATTATGGTACAAGAGATACAGCCTCGACAAACTTAGAGAAACAATAACCGAAACATCGTATATTTTGTATGGAAGCCCCATTTAATTTCAATATTTATACTATTTTAGTATAATTGTTGTTGTAACGGCTAGAGAAATACACATTCAGTAAAAGTTTCAACTGTCTAGCTCTTACGGTTCATGAGATAGGGCCCTCTGACAGATGGACAGACAGACGCACAGAGAGCGGAGGCTTAATAATAGGGTTTCGTTTGCACCCTTCGGATAGGAAACCCGAACTAAGACAATTTGAAACCTTAGCAACTACCAGGCAGGTAGAGAGCTCAAGAAAAAGGTGGTGTGTTCTTGACAGGTAGACAACAGGTCGGGTGTTGGGAGGCCAAACAGCTGACTGTTTAAAGAAATAGAAAGTAAATATAGCAATGCATCCTGAAGCGTTGTTTATTCACGAATGAAATAATCGAAGAATTTATCAGATACGCTTTGCGAAAAAAAATCTAAATCACAAAAAAGTGAAAAAGCTGGGGGCTTCGAACTGTAAAAATCCTAGTCAACGTGACTAGAATTTCTACAGTTTTAGTCAGGTTTTTATAGTGTTAAAATAATAACTTTATTACAATGATGCTCGTCCCACTCTTGACTACGTTATTGACTACTGTAATTGGAATTTCTGTACTAGTTCAATAAATAAATAATAATAATTATAATACGTTTCTAAGTGAAGCCACGCTAGCGCTTGCTAGCTAGCACAAGCGTGCTGTGTCGATGAACTCTACCAGGGTACAAGTCGAGGTCTCTGGGTGATCCGCGTTTCATAGTAATATCCTGTCAATTTATTGAGCTTCTGAGATTAAATCTGAAACAAATTTATTTCTGATGAAAAAACTTTCAGGTTTATGGACATACATTTTTACGTTGACAAAATACAAAGATAAAATTAAAATACTTAAATCTGAAAATCGAGAAATTTTGATTGGTCCATTGGCCCATTAAATCCGAGTCATTCCCCTTAAAAATATAAGTGACAGAAAGTGTAAATAGGCACAATTTAGCAATTTCGTGCCCTTGTGGCAGTCTCTCGAAGGGCAGTGTAATTTGCGGGAGACAGCCTGACATCTGGTGATATCTACGTCGAGACCACAATTGGTGTTATTATTGTATTTACCTGTACTTCATAAAACGATAAATGATCTTCACTATAAAAGATAGTGGCTAAACAAATATAAGAGATACAAATATTTTTATATTATTGAAAGCCTGATTGCGGTACTTGATTTATTTCGCGTGTACTTCGGGGTAGATTCAATTCATGTGACGACTCTCTGGCGCAGCGGAAGATCCGCCTGCAACGCAAAAGGTTGCGGGTTCGATTCCCGCCTCGGGACAAATGTTTTTACGATCTGCAGATATTTGTTCAGGGTGTTCTGGATGTTTTCTTTGTCTGATAAAAAAAATATATCTATGTAGTGTATTGTATTAAGTATATCAGTTATCTAGTACCCATAACACAAGCTCTACTTATCTTGGGGCTAGATGATGCTGTGTGAATTGTCCAGCATTATTTATTGTATATTTATTTTGTCTATCAGGACTTATTCTAGTTTTGTTAAAATCGCCTCTGCTTGTAGCTGTAGGCACTTTGCTCACAGATATTGCATAGCGAAAACTGCTCAGGACAGATAAAAATGGAGACTTCTCTTATAAGAAATAAAGAAATAATAATCTCTTCTAAGACGTAGAAGTATGTATTATCATAAGCAAAGATTTGTATTTCTAGTAGGAATATTTTTTATCTAGTAGGTACTTTGACTTAAAATCTAGTAAGAGATCAAACAATTCTTGTACTTAAATTCATACCACAGCGTAGGCGGGCCTCGTTCCCGAAAGCCTGCGTGCCTAAAACAATAGCCTTTGTGATTTTCTTTTCCATTAAGTGGTATAGTCAGTACAATATCAATATTAGTTCAGCAATTTCAAATGTCGAGCTATCTACAGTGCTGAGTTGGTTGTCCGATGACCATGAGCGCTGCGCAGCGATGGAAAAGAATGTAAATGACTTCAACATCAAGTTCCTGTCTGATGGCTTCTGCATCCGGAATGGAAATATTAACACAATTCGTCGGCTGACTTTGATGTAGTTAAGTATAAAACTTCAATCACAGATTTTAATTTAATTGTAATCGATCGACTATCTTTTAAAATAGTCAAAAATATAAGAACACCACCCAAACTATATCGAATGTTTGTAATGTTGACTGTACATACTTTATTCACAAAGAAAATTACAATCAAATAATAGAAACTAATTAGAACTAGTATTTACAATTGAAACAATTGAGCTAACTGCAGACTGTTGCAAACAATCTACAGGTAGCCCAACTGATCCATATCAATAGATACCAGTCGGAAGCGTCCCCAAGACGCTGGCTGCATTGACTGTACTGTATTTGGCGTGTGTATGAAAACTGTAAACTTCCAATTCTTCTAGTGCTACATCTAGTTAAAATTCAAGTCTAATTTAGTTTGATGACACATGGATGAAACGATGAATGAAAGAAAGCCTACTTTGAAACACGAAATACAAAGTTTCGGTTTACGGGTCGCACGAAACAAACAACCTTACCTACTGCTGACCGTGCAAATGTGCGACACTTTAGGTTTTGGATCTCTAAGAAATAAATGTCGAACCCATTTTCATAGAAGGGTCATCGAAAGAACGTATCGGTCATCTTCCGGATCCGCCATCCGTCAACTTAGCAATCTATACTAATATTCTATAAAGGAAAGATTTGATTGTTTGTTTGTTTGTATTGAATAGGCTCCGAAATTACTGGACCGAATTAGAAGCCCACATTATTCCTGATGAACATAGGCTACTTTTTACCCCGGTAAAATGCTTCATTCCTATGGGAAAACGGGTAATAGGACAACGGGTAGTAAGAATGCAGCCTAGTTTGTAATATAATAGACCTTTTGTTTTCACCCGTTGCCTTGAAAACCATTAGTTAAAACCAGTGATTGTGAAAATTATAATGTTATGAGATTTTATATACGTATTACGGCGCAGATCATCAATTCCTCGAGGGACAAACTTTTATGGGACTTAAAATCAACTTATAAACAACAACGATAGAATCATCAAAATTTATAATGAATTGACTAATATATCACCAAAATTGTTGTAGCTCGTTGTCGTGAGAACCTTTTTAGGGTTTTGAAGATCGAAGATCGGTTTCACAAACCCTTATGGTCTCGCTTTGTCTGTCCTTTTTTCCCTCCTTAATACTCAAAAACTACTGCAGCTATCAACTTGAAATTTAAAGTAATAATACATTTCGTGCGCCTGTACAGATTTAGAGAAAAATAAATAAAAATAGATGATAAATGAAAATGAATATTTTCCATACAAATTGTGATGCCGAAATTTT